>CAWUFW010003355.1:462500-1849012 GCA_963921515.1 Calotriton arnoldi
TATATATATATATATATATATATATATATATATATATATATATATATATATATATATATATATATATATATATATATATATATATAAGAGGAAACCTCGTATTCTAAATCGGAACACAAAGAACTCACACTCCAGGATCACGTTATTCAGTTTAAATATATTGTTTCAAACGGCAACGCGTTTCGACCTTGGCGGTCTATTTCAAAGCCAATTTACATGTAAAATGGCTTTGGGGGGCCATGTGGGTCCCCCCAAGCCCCGGGAACCACCACCTCCCCGGGGCTTTATTTTTTATAAAAATGCGTGGGGGGCTCCTGACCCCCATGCAGCCCCGGGGACCGCCACCTCCCCAGGGCTATGTTTAAAAATGAAGCATGGGGGGCTCAAGCCCCCCACACAGCCCCAGGGACCACCACCTCCCCGGGGCTAAAATGTAGATGGGAGGGGGGTCACACAGCCCCCCTCCAGGGCCCTCCATGACCCTGGCGATAGCCACCCCCCAGGGCCGGCTCCAGCAATGTCCTGGGTGCCCACCCCTGGGACATTGCTGTTTGCTATGGCATGGCAGGAGCACTGCTCCCACCATGCCATAGCAAACTCTGCTTTGCTTCATGGAAGCGAGAGCAGAAAAGATGCCCTTGCTTCCATGAAGTGAAGCGAAGCAGAATTGCTTTTGAGCAGAGGGAGCTGCATGTTTAAAATAAGAACATAGACCTAGCCCTGGGAGATGGGGTCCCCAGGGCCAAAATCAACCTCAGGAGGGGGGGCCGCGCAGCCCCCCCTCCCTTTTTAATTTAATTTAAAAATTGGGATGGGGTCCCCGGGGCCCAAAGGGTGAAAGGGAAGGAGGGCCACACAGCCCCCTTCCTAAAATACAAAACAAATGAAGCCGGCAACTTGCCGGAGGCCCCACCCCCTTTCTCCACTACTCTGCAAACGCGGCTCCTTGCGCTCTCTTAGTTAGGGGATGAAGTCCCTGTCGCTACTAAGGGTCCTTAGTGGCCAACTAGCCCACCAGGTACCTCCAGTAAGCCCCACACAGTGGGATTGCTGAGAGGTGGTTGAAGGCCATGCCCCTTTTTACAACACTCTGCAAATGCGCTTCTTGGCGCACTGCTGTTGGGGATATGAGGTCCCCTTGTGTCGAGAGGGCCAAAGGAATAAAGTGGACTTCATCTCCCAAGCAAACGGGTCCCTGCACCCGCAGCTCACACCAGCCTCGCTCAGGTGGATGAAATCAGCAGTGTCTGGAGGTTTTCGGCATATATATATATATATATATATATATATATATATATATATATATATATATATATATATATATATATATATATATATTATCTACTGGCGGTCGCCAGTAGATAGTTATAGTTAAAACCTATTATCCATAGGAAATCCGCGACATTCTATTTGAAATAACGTTGGCGCCGGTTGACGAATCTTCGCGAAAGTTTCCAACTTGTTGGGGCGCTCCGGTCCGCTCCTATCCTGAAAGTCTCGGGGTGATACTTCAAGCGGGGGCCGAGAAAAAGGGGGTCCCAAAACGCGTTTTCCCCATTCATTTTTCCATAGGAACCTTTAGTCGCAGCTACAGCCCGAACTGCTGAACGGAATTACACCAAATTTGGCAAAGAGGTAGCCCTTGGTTCAGTGTCGTGCCTTTTGCTTAAATGGTGTAAATCCGTTCAGTAGTTCCTGAGAAAATCAAAAGTAAAGTCACATATATATCTGGGCGGAGCCTAACCACAAATGTCATCGTGAGATCTGATTGGCTGTCAGCACTTCATCCTGGAATTGCTGGCAGCCATCTTGGGACCAATATAAATGATAGTACCTCATTGAAATGCATTGTAGTGAATAGAAGATTTTGAGGGTCACCAAAAGGAGAACTATAAAGGGTGATAACAGGCTTTAGTTACATTAGAATTTATTTGTTGATGGTACCATACTAATTTTAGGAATTGTGGTGTATTCTAAGGTGATTTTACCATGTGAAAAACCTTCTGCTGGGATATCATGAATCATGTTTGAGAGAACACTATTTTCTCATGCTTGTCCCATGGAGGTTTGGAAGGTGCTCCAGAAGCTAAAATGAGAGCATATTTTCTGTAAATTCATATTATCTTTCTCACTCATGTGAGAATGAAGTCTGACATTCTCAGTAAAACATGTACATCCAACAAGGGCAGAGACTGTCAGTTGATTCCTTTGTGTTCTACTGCAGCTTCCCAGAGTGTTCTAAAGAACAACTAGAGTGCTAACTGCCTTACTTATGACAAAAGTATGGCACACCTGAAGCCATCTTGATTGGAATAAACTGGTAACACTTAAACAATTTAATTTAAAAAGGAACAAAATGATGGGGTTCATTTTGTCATAGAAATTATGGTTAGTGCTGTAGAAAGAAAAATTAGGACATGTTTCAAGTGTGATCTCAAATATCTTCCTGTTATATTTCAACAGGAGCAGCCTGCCAGTTGATGCCTTTGTGTTCTACTGCAGCTTCCCAGAGTGTTCTAAAAACAACTAGAGTGCTAACAGCCTTACTTATGACAAAAGTATGGCACACCTGAAGCCATCTTGATTGGAATAAACTGGTAACACTTAAAACATTTAATTTAAAAAGGAACAAAATGATGGGGTTCATTTTGTCATAGAAATTATGGTTAGTGCTGTAGAAAGAAAAATTAGGACATATTTCAAGTGTGTTCTCAAATATCTTCCTGTTATATTTCAACAGGAGCAGCCTGCCAGTTGATGCCTTTGTGTTCTACTGCAGCTTCCCAGAGTGTTCTAAAGAACAACTAGAGCGCTAACAGCCTTACTTATGACAAAAGTATGGCACACCTGAAGCCATCTTGATTGGAATAAACCGGTAACACTTAAAACATTTAATTTAAAAAGGAACAAAATGAGGGGTTCTTTTTGAAATAGAAATTATGGTTAGTGCTGCAGAAAGAAAAATTAGGGCATGTTTTAAGTGAGATCTCAAATCCTCTTCTATTTCATTAGAAAATTCTGACATGCAGACTGAAACAATCACTTTCAATACCAGCAGCAGACTACCAGTTAACTCCCTGGTGAGCAGTAGCTTTACTCCAGTGATCTAATGAGCAACTAGAGTGCTAACATTCTGAATTTATGGCAGATGTGAGACACATCTGAATGCCTTCTTGATGGAATCAAAGTAAAAAACTGAAAGCATTTCCTACTGAGGAGACTGCAGTAAATGAAGAAATTAGGAAACTTCATAACAAAGAAGTCTTCCAAGATGGCCACCAGTGAAAAAAGAGCCCAAATGTAGCACAAATATTACCCAGATGTAGCCCACATATAGCCCAATGACAAAAGTGTGCAAAAGACTTTTTATTTTTAGTTTTTTTGCAGTTTTATGTAGTGCAGACTGGTCAGGTATTGGAGCATTTCATCTTAAAACATGACCCCCCTACACTACAAAAACACCACTGCACTACCTTAAACCCTAAAACACTACCACCAGCACGACCCCCTACACTACACAAGCACCACTGCACTATCCTAAACCCTAAAACACTACCCCCAGCACGACCCCCTACACTACCCAAACACCACTGCACTAACCTAAAACCTAAAACACTACCACCAGCACGACCCCCTACACTACCCAAACACCACTGCACTACCCTAAAACATGACCCCCTACACTACACAAACACCACTGCACTACCCTAAACCCTAAAACACTACCCCCAGCACGACCCCCTAAACTACACAAGCACCACTGCACTACCCTAAACCCTAAAACACTACCCCCAGCACGACCCCCTACACTACACAAACACCACTGCACTACCCTAAAACACTACCCCCAGCACGACCCCCTACACTACCCAAACACCACTGCACTACCCTAAAACATGACCCCCTACACTACACAAACACCACTGCACTACCCTAAACCCTAAAACACTACCCCCAGCACGACCCCCTACACTACACAAGCACCACTGCACTACCCTAAACCCTAAAACACTACCCCCAGCACGACCCCCTACACTGCCCGAACACCACTGCACTGCCCTAAACCCTGAAACACCAGCCCCTGCATGACCCCCTACACTGCCCGAACACCACTGCACTGCCCTAAACCCTGAAACACCACCCCTAGCACGACCCCCTACACTGCCCGAACACCACTGCACTGCCCTAAACCCTGAAACACCACCCCCATCACGACCCCCTACACTGCCCAAACACCACTGCACTGCCCTAAACCCTGAAACACCACCCCCAGCATGACCCCCTACACTGCCCGAACACCACTGCACTGCCCTAAACCCTGAAACACTACCCCCAGCAAGACCCCCTACACTGCCTGAACACCACTGCACTGCCCTAAACCCTGAAACATCACCCCCAGCAAGACCCCCTACACTGCCCGAACACCACTGACCTAAACCCTGAAACACCACCCCCAGCACGACCCCCTACACTGCCCGAACACCACTGCACTGCCCTAAACCCTGAAACACTACCCCCAGCATGACCCCCTACACTGCCCAAACACCACTGCACTGCCCTAAACCTTGAAACACCAGCCCCTGCACGACCCCCTACACTGCCCGAACACCACTGCACTACCCTAAACCCTGAAACATCACCCCCAGCACGACCCCCTACACTGCCCGAGCACCACTGCACTGCCCTAAACCCTGAAACACCAGCCCCAGCACGACCCCCTACACTGCCTGAGCACCACTGCACTGCCCTAAACCCTGAAACACCAGCCCCAGCACGACCGCCTACACTGCCCGAACACCACTGCACTGCCCTAAACCCTGAAACACCAGCCCCAGCACGACCCCCTACACTGCACGAACACCACTGCACTGCCCTAAACCGTGAAACACCAGCCTCAGCACGACCCCCTACACTGCCTGAACACCACTGCACTGCCCTGAACCCTGAAACACCAGCCCCAGCACAACACCCTACACTGCCCGAACACCACTGTACTGCCCTAAACCCTGAAACACCACCCCGTGCATGACCCCCTACACTGCCCGAACACCACTGCACTGCCCTAAACCCTGAAACACCACCCCCAGCGCGACCCCCTACACTGCCCGAACACCACTGTACTGCCCTAAACCCTGAAACACCACCCCCTGCACAACCCCCTACACTGCTTGAACACTACTGCACTGCCCTAAACCCAGAAACACCATCCCCAGCACGACCCCCTATACTGCACAAACACCACTGCACTGCCCTAAACCCTGAAACACTACCCCCAGCAAGACCCCCTACACTGCCCGAACACCACTGCACTGCCCTAAACCCTGAAACACCAGCCCCAGCACGACCCCCTACACTGCCCGAACACCACTGCACTGCCCTAAACCCTGAAACACCACCCCCTGCACGACCCCTACACTGCCCGAACACCACTGTACTGCCCTAAACCCTGAAACCCCACCCCCAGCATAACCCCCTACACTGCCAGAACACCACTGCACTGCCCTAAACCCTGAAACACCACCCCCTGCACGACCCCCTACACTGCACGAACACTACTGCACTGCCCTAAACCCTGAAACACCACCCCCAGCACGACCCCCTACACTGCACGAACACCACTGCACCGCCCTAAACCCTGAAACACTATCCCCAGCAAGACCCCCTACACTGCCCGAACACCACTGCACTGCCCTAAACCCTGAAACATCACCCCCAGCAAGACCCCCTACACTGCCTGAACACCACTGCCCTAAACCCTGAAACACCACCCCTAGCAAGACCCCCTACACTGCCCGAACACCACTGCACTGCCCTAAACCCTGAAACACCACCCCCAGCAAGACCCCCTACACTGCCCGAACACCACTGCACTGCCCTAAACCCTGAAACACCACCCCCAGCACGACCCCCTACACTTCCCGAACACCACTGCTCTGCCCAAAACCCTGAAACACCAGCCCCAGCACGACCCCCTACACTGCCCGAACACCACTGCACTGCCCTAAACCCTGAAACACCAGCCCCAGCACGACCCCCTACACTGCCCGAACACCACTGCCCTAAACCCTGAAACACCGCCCCCAGCACGACCCCCTACACTTCCCAAACACCACTGCACTGCCCTAAACCCTGAAACACCAGCCCCAGCACAACCCCGTACACTGCCCGCACACCACTGCACTGCCCTAAACCCTGAAACACCAGCCCCAGCACAACCCCATACACTGCCCGAACACCACTGCACTGCCCTAAACCCTGAAACACCAGCCCCAGCACGACCGCCTGCACTGCCCGAAAACTACTGCACTGCCCTAAACCCTGAAACACCACCCCCAGCAAGACTACCTACACTGGCCGAACACCACTGCACTGCCCTAAACCCTGAAACACCACCCCCTGCACGACCCCCTACACTGCCCTAACACTACTGCACTGCCCTAAACCCTGAAACACCACCCCTCAGCACGACACCCTACACTGCCCGAACACCACTGCACTGCCCTAAACCCTGAAACACCACCCCAGCACGACCCCCTACACTGCCCGAACACCACTGCACTAAACCCTGAAACACCACCCCCTGCACGACCCCCTACACTGCCGGAACACCACTGCACTGCCCTAAACCCTGAAACACCACCCCCAGCACGACCCCCTACACTGCCCTAACACCACTGCACTACCCTAAACCCTGAAACATCACCCCCAGCACAACCCCCTACACTGCCTGAGCACCATTGCTCTGCCCTAAACCCTGAAACACTAGCCCCAGCACGACCCACTACACTGCCCGAACACCACTGCACTGCCCTAAACCCTGAAACACCACCCCCAGCACGACCCCCTACACTGCCCGAACACCACTGCACTGCCCTAAACCCTGAAACACCAGCCCCAGCAAGACCCCCTACACTGCCCGAACACCACTGCATTGCCCTAGACTCTGAAACACCAGCCCCAGCAAGACCCCCTACACTGCCCGAACACCACTGCATTGCCCTAGACTCTGAAACACCAGCCCCAGCAAGACCCCCTACACTGCCCGAACACCACTGCACTGCCCTAAACCCTGAAACACCAGCCCCAGCACGAACCCCTACACTGCCCGAACTCCACTGCACTGCCCTAAACCCTGAAACACCAGCCCCAGCACGACCCCCTACACTGCCCGAACACCACTGCACTGCCCTAAACTCTGAAACACCAGCCCCAGCACCACCCCCTACAATGCCCGAACACCACTGTACTGCCCTAAACCCTGAAACACCACCCCCTGCACCGCCCCGAACACCACTGCACTGCCCTAAACCCTGAAACACCACCCCCTGCACGACCCCCTACACTGCCCGAACACCACTGCACTGCCCTAAACCCTGAAACACCACCCCCTACACTGCCCAAACACCACTGCACTGCCCTAAACCCTGAAACACCACCCCCTGCACCGCCCCCTACACTGCCCGAACACCACTGCACTGCCCTAAACCCTGAAACACCACCCCCAGCATGACCCCCTTTACTGCTCGAACACCACTGCACTGCCCCAATTCCTGAAACACCACCCCCAGCATGACCCCCTACACTGCCCGAACACCACTGCCCTAAACCCTGAAACACCACCCCTGCACGACCCCCTACACTGCCCGAACACCACTGCACTGCCCTAAACCCTGAAACACCACCCCCTGCACGACCCCCTACACTGCCCGAACACCACTGCACTGCCCTAAACCCTGAAACACCACCCCCAGCACGACCCCCTACACTGCCCGAACACCACTGCACTGCCCTAAACCCTAAAACACCACCCCCAGCACGACCCCCTACACTGCCCGAACACCACTGCACTGCCCTAAACCCTAGAACACTACCCCCAGCATGACCCCCTGCACTACCTGAACACCACTGCACTACCCTAAACCCTAAAATACTCCCCCAGCACGACCCCCTACACTACCCGAACACGACTGCACTGCCCTAAACCCTAAAACACTCCCCCCAGCATGACCCCCTACACTACCCGAACACCACTGCACTGCCCTAAACCCTAAAACACTCCCCCAGCACGACCCCCTACACTACCTAAACACCACTGCACTGCCCTAAACCCTAAAACACTACCCCCCGCATGACCCCCTACACTACCCAAATACCAATGCACTACCCTAATCCCTAAAACACTACCCCCCGCACAACCCCCTACACTACGCAAAGACCACTGCACTACCCTAAACTCTAAAACAATACCCCCGCACTACTCCCTACACTACCCAAAGACCACTGCACTACCCTAAACCCTAAAACACGACCTCCTACACTACACAAACACCACTGCACTACCCTAAACCCTAAAATACTACCCCCAGCACGAACCCCTACACTACCCAAACACCACTGCACTACCCTAAACCATAAAATACTACCCCGAGCAGTACCCCCTACGCTACCCAAACACCACTGCACTACCCTAAACCCTAAAACACTACCCCCAGCAGTACCCCCTACACTACCCAAACACCATTGCACTACCCTAAACCCTAAAACACTACCCCCAGCAGTATCCCCTACACTACCCAAACACCACTGCACTACCCTAAACCCTAAAACCCTAAAACACTAACCCCAGCACGACCCCCTACACTACCCAAACACCACTGTACTACCCTAAACCCTAAAACACTCCCCCAGCATGACTCCCTACACTACCCAAACACCACTGCACTACCCTAAACCCTAAATCTACCCCCAGCATGACCCCCTACACTACACAAACACCACTGCACTACCCTAAACCCTAAAACACTACCCCCAGCACGACCCTCTTCACTACCTAAACACAACTGCACAATTTGTTACAGGCGTTGCAACGCAGGCCTGTGGTGCTTACTGGAAGTACCTGGTGGGCTAGTTGGGCCCCAGGGACTCTCAGGATTCAAGGTGACCTAATCCCCCAACTTAAAACGCGCCACGGGGCGCGTTTGCACAGTGGTGAAGGGAGGGGCGGGGCCTCAGGTGACATGTGCGCAAACACGCCCTGTGGTGCGTTTTAAGTTGGGGAGTTAATTCCCTTTGAATCCTGGGGGCCAACTAGCCCACCAGGTACCTTCAGTAAGCACAACAGAGTTGCGTTGCAGAGAGGTGAAAAAAGGTGCGTGGCCTCGGAACGCCTCTCTGCAACTCAGCTCTGTGGTCCTAACTGTAGGTACCTGGGGGCTAGTTGGGCCCCAGGGACCCTCAGGATTCAAGGGAACTTAATCCCGCAACTTAAAACGCGCCACGGGGCGCGTTTGCACACATGTCACCTCAGGCCCCCCTCCCTTCACCACTGTGCAAACCCGCACTGGCTCTGGTTAGTCAGAGTCAGTTACCACCAGTACCCGTCTGAAAAAGTTGTGGGCACAGGATGATTTTGCAACAAGGCCTCTTTCTGCTCCTCTGTTGGTTCTTTCTGCACATCTTTTGCTTCTTTCTGTGCGTTTTTTCTTCTTTCTTCACATGTCCTACCTCTGTTGGCATAGTTAGAAACTAGCATTTAAAAAACCTTTGAAATTCACTTAAAAAATCATAGGTTTCAGGCACGTTATAGTTAGAAATTAGCATTTAAAAAACCTCTGAAATTCACTGAAAAAACCATAGGTTTCAGGCACGTTATAGTTAGAAATTAGCATTTAAAAAACCTTTGAAATTCACTGAAAAAACCATAGGTTTCAGACACGTTATAGTTAGAAATTAGCATTTAAAAAAACCTTTGAAATTCACTGAAAAAACCATAGGTTTTAGGGACAGTTATAGTTAGTTGGACATTGCACTCGTACAAAACCCGTGAAATTCCCCTGTTATAGTTAGTTCAGCTAACTATAACTCGCGCCCCGCAATGCACTGCTGATGACGTCACATATTACATCACTCATGACATGGTCAGTGACATCACTGATGACATCTCAAATGGCATCACTGATGACATCATCCATGTGATAATTTCATGCATCTTCTCACACCCTAATATAACTTTTGATACACCCACTCTAAATTACAGACTGCCATTCTCAAAACCATAGACACTCCAACACCAAAAACTACATACCCACTCACTGATTCTTAGGTCTACACACACATCCACTCACTCACCTGTACAGTCACTCATACTTACAGTCACTCAGTACAGGACTATCATATGCACTCATACACCTATATAAACACTCACACACCGCCACTCATCCATAGAGGTACTCACACACCTAGTCAGTCATGCAAAAAATGTATCACACACCCATTTACTCACCTATACAGTTATACACACACCAGCTCACTTACTCATACAAATACTAGCACATTCTTACGCTCTTATACAATAACTGATACAAGCACACACGCATCCATACAGCCACTCTCACAATAACACACTCTCACTTATAGCCATTTAAATACTCTAACACACATATATACTGCCTTTTACATATGTAGTTACTCGCACATGTACCACTGAGATATACATTCACTCACTAACACACCCATACACACACTCACCCACCCAAGCAATCCATCACAGATGCACTCTTGAAATCATGCACCCAGTGAATCACCCACTCACACATCTATGTATAGAGTCAAACACACCCCACCCACACAAACACTCAGGCAGCCATACAGATACTCAGAGAACCAATCAATAACCCATATAGACACTCATGTAGCTATTCGCAAATCCATGCATCCACTTACACACCAACAAACAGACGGATACAGACATTCACACAGTTTAGTCACTAACCCATGCATTCAGTAAGATACGTTTAATCACTCACTTGTAGAGTCAGTCACTCACGTACTAAATCATCCATTCAGACACTTATACACCCACTCATTCTTCAATACGCCTTTCCCTATATATATTAAACATATTTAAACTTTACAGAAACACACAGTCACTGGATGATGTCATCAGTGATGTCATCAGTGATGTCATCAGTGATGTCACTGACCATGTCATGAGTGATGTAATATGTGACGTCATCAGCAGTGCATTGCGGGGCGCGAGTTATAGTTAGCTGAACTAACTATAACAGGGGAATTTCACGGGTTTTGTACGAGTGCAATGTCCAACTAACTATAACTGTCCCTAAAACCTATGGTTTTTTCAGTGAATATATATATATATATATTCCTTTCTTCCGTCCTCCGAAGGATTCCTCCAAATACGGACACGGACCCAAGGTAAGTGCAAAGGTAGATTTTATGCCTTAGTCGCCATAACGCGTTTCGGCTCCCGCGAGCCTTGTTCACATAACATATATATATATATATTCACCGTAAAAACCAAAGGTTACAGGGACGGTATAGTTAGGCTCAGATTTCACTCATGCAAAACCATTGAAATTCAGCACTTATATTTACCTGAGCTAACTATAACTTACGCCCTGCAATGCACTGCTTATGACCTCACATATTACATCACTCATGACTTGGTCAGTGACATCACTGATGACATCTCAAAAGACATTACTGATGACATCATCCACAGAACCATTCATACACTCACTGACACCACCCACACAACCACTCATACACCTACTCATACCCCCATACAACCACTTACAAACTCACTCACTCATCCATAGAGCCACTCACACACACATTCCCTCATGCATACAGCCACTCACACAGCCACTCACTTATCCATACACGTACTCACACAGTCACTCATTCACTCATACAGTCACTCACCCAGCCACTCACTCACCCATACAGTTACTCACACATCCACGTATTCACCCATACAGCCACTCACATCCCCACTCACTCACCCATACAGCCTCTCAACAGAGCCACTCACTCACCCATACAACCACATACAAACCCACTCACTCACACAACCACTTACATACCCATTCACACATCCATACGAGCACTCACGTCCACTGACTCACCCATAGAGCCACTTACACAGATACTCTCCAATACAGCCACTCACACACCCACTCAGTTGACCAAACAGCCACTCACTCACCCATACAGCAAATTACACACCCAGTCACTCACCCATACAGCCACTCACAGCCACTCGGTCAGCCATACAGCCACTCACACACCTACTCACCCACCCATACAGCCACTCACACAGACACTCACTCACCCATACAGCCACTCACACACACACTCATTCACCAATACAGCCACTTATACAGCCACTCACTCGCCCCTACAGCTAGTCACACATCCACTTATTCACCTATATAGCTACTCACACACCCACTTATTCACCCATACAGCCACTCAGACAACCATACAGCCACTCAATCACACATAGATGTAGTCAGTCACACAACCAATCAGATCACATATGTTAGAAAGTGTATCACTTATTAGTAGTACAGAAAGAATAGTAATGTAGCTTATGCAGATAGCTTAGTATATATCTTTAAGTCTCGGAAACGTTTACAGAGTACTTACACTTACTGGATGATGTCATCAGTGATGTCATTAGTGAGGTCACTGACCATGTCATGAGTGATGTAATATGTGAGGTCATAAGCAGTGCATTGCGGAAGCATAAGTTATAGCTAGCTCAGGTAACTATAACTGCTGAATTTCAATGGTTTGTATGAGTGAAATCTGAGCCTAACTATAACCTCTCTGTAACCTTCGTTTTTTTCAGTGAAATTCTAAGGTTTTTTAAAATTCTATTTCCTAACTATTAAGGTCCCTGTAACCTTTAGTTTTTTTAGTGAACTTCAAAGATCTTTTACATTTTATTTTCTGTCACCTGTAACCTTTAAGAGTTTGTGTGTGAGTGTCTGAGTGGTTCTTTGAGTGGGCACGTGAGTGTCTGAGTGGGTCTCTGAGTGGGTCTCTGAGTGTCTGTGTGGATCTGTGAGTGAGTCTGTGAGTGGGTACATGAGTGTCTGAGTGGGTCTGCGAGTCATGCGTGAGTTTTTGAGTTGGTCTGTGAGTAGGTGCATCAGGGCCTGTCTAGGTCTTTGAATGGTTGGTTGAATGTCTAAGTGGTTATGTGAGTGAGTGCATGAGTGTGTGAGTGGGTGCATGAGTGTCTGAATGGGTTTGTGAGTGGGTGCGTTAGTGTCAGAGTGGGTCTGTGAGTCAATGTGTCAGTGTCTGTGTGGATCTGTGAGTGGGTGTGTGAGTGCCTGTGTGTGTCTGTGAGTGGGTGTGTGAGTGATGCTATGTATTTTGGGCATTTGCATACTTAGGGTATTTAAAAGGGAGAACTATGGACTCTGCTCTTACCAGGAGATGACAAGAAAGAAACCACTTGTGACAGTCACTACAGATAGGATTGCACTCCAATAGATCAACGATGCATTCTCCTCCATTAAGGATTTCATATTGTTTTTCAGCGTGGAATACAAGAGTAAACACACTTGCTTTGCCTTTGCGAAGCGCAAGAAGTTAGGATTGTTAGTGCTTTACTAAAGTGGAGCTTGAACTGGGGTACCTGCTATGTTTATATTTGTAAATGGCTCCCGTTGAGATTTAATTTTTGTGAAATGAGCATCAGGGCTAAAAAGGAACATTACCTGCCCTTTTATCCAACAGGAGTCCACAGTTTTGCACAAAATGTCTACCCTGCTGGACTCATTTATATTGGTAAATCATTGACGGCTGCTTTGATTTAGAAGTGGTGGGGCAACACGGGGAGGTGGAAATAATAAATTAACACACTTTCCTGCCCCTGCAGTCTCTGCCTCAGTGCTCCTCTCCAAATGCTGGTGTACACTGCATAGGCTCCCAGGGGCCAATCACGGTGCTGCTCTCATGCTGGTACATGCTGGCCTGAGTGGACTGACTTGACGCTCACTCAGGCACAGGTAGCATGTGCCTGTTCTCCACCCAGCAGTGCAACACAGCTGGGTTAGAGAAATGTAAGTGTGCATGTCACTTTGGCCATCCTAAGACAGCCCGGCCAAACTGACATGTGCACTTATAGTGCCCACCACTCCTCCTCCCTGCTGGTGATGTGACGCTCAATCAGCATGGCCTCGCCCCTGCCCTAACACTCGGCTGGCAATGGCTAGGTAAGAAAAAATAAAATGGTTTTATTATAATTTAATTTTTCACTTTTGCCTCTGATGCCTCTCTGCAGTGGGGTGATGCTCCTCCATCATAACAGACAAACCGCACCTGTGGTTAATTAGTAAGTGCTACCTCATTTGGTAAATGCTAGGAGCATAATCTACAATATAACTGCATAATGGATCCCCAGGAAATATCTCCAGTGACCTTCTGTGCATTTTTGCAATGTGATTGTTTCTCGTGTGTCTTCATCCAGAAATCCATGAAAACATGAATACTCCTACAGAGAAGACAACAACACTAAAAAGAGGTAAATCTCTACCAAACATGGGTACTTTCTCCTAACTATATGAAACAAGGGCTTCTTTGTTTGGTGGAGATGTTTTTATTTTATTGTGCATCAAGAACTCAGCATCCTTTTTTTCTGCATCAAAAAACAGATGGGCCCAGAAGGATTAAAAAAAGTATATTCATTAATTTGTGAAAAGTTGCAATATGTATATTCTGTTACAGCAGATAGTCCCGATATCGGCGTTGTTATAGGGTTTCTGCACATACAGAGCTATGCACAGGATAATAGGACCTCGGAATATAGTGGTGAGCCAACCATAGACCTTAGCACCCAAAACCCCAACCCAACTAGCCTTAGCGTCCCATTAGCACTAATGTACCAATGATTAGACAACCCAGAACACGGTATCTCTCTCTCAGGACTCGCAGAGGCAAGAACACTCTTTCGTCACTCACTCGTACCTGTCCACAACATGCGTAAGAAGAGACACTGTATAGGTTAAAATGTTTATTTCAACTTACGTGCTCTAAGATACAGTACACGTGTCAGTACTAATAGCATAATACATATGAATAATATAATCAGCATAGTTACTACTCCATAGAATACGAACGGGGAAAGCATCTCATAAAGCAGTGGATATATGTCTAACTAACATTACCACCCTCCCCGTGCTGGAAGCCAGTTTATTATGAAAATAGAAGACCTTTGGGCTTTGACTAGCGAACCCCCATACCTCAGTCTCTAGATGCAAAACTACATCAGCAGACAATCACAGCTCTTCTCTCTGGAAAGGTCGTCTCCAAGTGTAGTCTAGAGCGGGCGACCGCATTATTAAAAGCACACTAATTTCTCCATGGCAGCTGTACATGGTGTTATGTCTAGGTGCGAGGGACGGGCCAAATCAGTAAGAACCAGGGACGTGTTATTCGACCTTGTAACTGTTGTTCAGACTGAGCCCAAAGGGAACAGGAGAAAAGGTGAGAAACAGAAAATGCAGACAGTTGTAAAATAACTTGGCAGTAGCAGAGGGCGACAAAACAACGGCTAAGAGTAACGTGCGCAAAAGTCATCATGGCAGCCAGGCCTGTGCCAACGTATCCAGGCAGGCCAGGAGGCCATGAGCCACAAGACACCCTCCCCTGGACAGTCCATCGGCCAAGACGAAAACGAAGGCAGAGTTCCAAACACCTGAGCAGAATCGAGGCAGTCCACCGACAGTGAACGGCAAATCAATCAATCCAAAAACGTGGAAGAGCAGAAAAATGCTATACCATCCAAGAGGACATCATTGGAATCGTCAAAAAACGTAGACGCCATCCAGTCCAACAGGTCAAAGCTGCAGGAATGTTCCTCAGAGGATGGAGCATCCAAAAGCAATGCGGGACAGCTTGCGTGATATTCAATATAACTTTGTTGTAGGAGATTCTGAGCAGCCGCCCAGATATCCCATTGTGCCAAAATCCCCAGTGCAGCCGCACGCATCATAAAGCCAGCAGCGGAACAGTCCTGTTCATGGGCCTCTAAGGGACCCACCAACTGGACAAAATCCGGAACAGACAATGACGAATTGGAGAGGCAATAATCCATGGTCCATGTGAACGGACAGCGGATGCAAGACATCACAGGTTGCACGCAAGTGAAATACGCAAAGCGAAAGGAAAGGGTGTAGGACACACTGATAGTTGCCAAGGGCAGAACATCGAAGCCAACCAGAAGTCGCTCACGGAGCAGCTGGAGGCGTTCGGGATCGAGAAGGGCCCAGTGGTGTGCAGCCATTGCGCAGAAAACAGACCAACAGCAAGACACCAGCCGCCAAAGCGAGGATTAATGGGAAACCACCAAAGACGCTAGAAAAAATAGAATGTATGAACGCCGGTATCACACCGAAAATAGTTTGAAAGGTGGACACCAGGCCAGACCCCACAAACGTAAAAAGTGCACCAGACCCTCAGTGTTTGATGCGTTAAAAATACGATGAATCAACTCCCCAAAATGTTGGGGGAGGTCAGTGTTCAAAAGGGCCTGTATTTCACTGTGGGTACTCGCCACCTGGAGAATGAATGTCTCCCGGGCGGATGTGAGCATAACCTCCTCATTCAATAATAGGGCCTTTATTCTGCTCAACTTATTGAAATCTGCCTCCATGGTAGGAATGGAAGGCCAAATAGAGTTATCAACGATGTCGTGAGGGGGAGGAAAAAGCACATTCTTGCAGCAGACAACTCTGTGTGAGACCGTAACAATATACGGAATGCCAGCCTGTAGGCCACAACAGTCTTCGTTATTTAAAAGCAAATAGCTACCGTTAGTAAGCAAAGTAAAAGTAGGAGAAATAGCAGGAGCAGGAATACCCTTTAGCACACATGCAAGATTCGGAACTGAAACGCTACAAGCCCCGTGCAATTTAATATGTTTACAAATAAGCGAATGACCCACAGTTGAATCACAAGACTCCCCTGTGAGAAACACTTCCTTGTCGTCTCTAAGGCATTTATACATGAAAGGCAAGGACCAAAGTTCATGCAGGAAAGCACTACCCAAGGGCTGGAAACTGCCTACAGGATAATGTTTCATGCACGAGCTAAATTCAAACAGGGAAAAAGGTAAAGCTATAACCCCATGAACTAGCCACACCGCAGAATCTAGTTCCGCTACAGAGAATGGTAAAGGATCCACTTTCTCGATATGTAACAAAGTGTAAGATGCATCTTTCATGGACATGAACTGCTGTTTGTCAGTCAAATTAAAAGGCAGAAAAAGGGCAGTGGTGTTTAACAAATTCCAAGGAACTTTACCTAACTTAAGGGTTTGCAAAGTCCAGGCAAACTGCATTACTGAACGCAACTGATTCTGACCATGATACAACATAGAGACATCATCTTGTACAATATCAACAACAGAGGATACAATATTCTCTAATGTGTAAATGCGGGAAGACAGGGTATTTATACTATTGTCAACAACAGCAAGCACCTTTTCCAAATTTGCTTGGTCTATTTCCCGAAGACGGGAAGCAGCTTCCATTTGTGACAGCTTCCAGAGTTCATTATACGCTTCATAAATGAATCTCTTCGGTCGGGGACCACGAGGTCCCAAGATAAAGTCAGACAAATCAATAGTGCCTGATAGGAGGGACAAATGTTTCTTAACAGAGTCTAAGGACGAATGTTGTAGCCATTGTTTACATAATTTACCAACCGAATACGTGGTGACAGTACGAGTTTCAGTAAATCTTGGATCAGGCTTGTCCTGTATGTAGCCAGGAACTGTGCCATGAAAACGCAGTTGGCATGCATTAGATGATATGGGCCATGCCAACCAGGGTGACTGTATCAGTGCAGAAACGTTAAAGGAATTGTTTTGGAACTGAGCCTGTAACGTCATAAGGGACATATTAAAACGCAAACTATCATTTGGAAAACTCGACAAGGATGGGATGGCTGGCGCATTTAGTTGTTTAATGGTAGCCAACCCCCAACACGTGGTTTGATGAATGGAAGCATTTAGAAACAGAATTTGGGCTGGGATAAGGCAAGCGCGGTGCAAGGCCTCGGTGCCTTGCACCTGCCATGGCTTTGAACCCCAGATTGATTTTAAATCCACTGTGTCTTTCCAATACTCATAACCACCCACCGCCAAGGCGCTCAAAAAGGAACCCGAATAAAGTAATTTGGTGTGGGTCAACATTATTTTTTGAGTCAATGGGGTTTTCAATTTAAAATAATAGGACCCAGGGTTCGATCGATTGAAATCAGTAAAATAGGTGAATTTATTTCGAAGAGTCTGGGAGCTACCTGGTATGGGGTTTGGGCAGTGTTCCCATTGGGTGTAAGTAACAGGGCTGCGTAGTGCACTCGGTTTGTGGAGAAAATGATTGCCCCAATGCTGGTAGCAATACAAAGCGGCATAATTCGCAGAATTCATATACAAGTCCTCAGCATTAAAGGAAGCATAATATTTTAAATCAGCAAACAATGCTTCAACGGCATGCACATCCCAATCATCAGAATGAATATTACTTTTTACTACATCACCCATCGAGACTCGAAGGACATTTGGTACATTAATAATTTCCGTCGGGCCATGGATTTGAAAGTTTACCGCATCCCATACGATGCCATCAGCAACTGGAAACGCTGAAATCTTCACAAATGTGTGGTCACGCTTCATGATGTGTGAAGAGGAATGTGGAGCCAAAGTTCCAGCGACACTGTTCACAGCAGAGCGTTCAGGTAAATAGTGACCATTGATGAGTAGAAAAAACACTGTGACAAAACCAATGGACATGAACAAAAAAATCAAGAAAAGCACCATCCAGATATACGTCCAAGGTGGAATCAAAAAATTGTCTCTAAACCAGGATACAAAAAGACTAAACTTGGACGGGACCATTGATGAATTGGAATCCGAGTCAAAGGAATAACGTGTCGGGCTCAGTGGCGTTGTTGGTTGGTGTGCCACCGACTCTGTGGCGGGATAAGTATATTCGTCCTCGTCAATGCAGGGGGATGCAGGGGGTTCAAATATATTTTCAGGCAAATCAACCATCTCCATGGTAACATCAGTGACTGTTCGTGCAGGCGTGCCGCGAACACATGTCCGATAAATGGCAGGACAAGAGACCGCTGGTGTGACACTATTCAGGATCGGCCAGATGTTGTAGCTTGACATTTTCCACTGAGATGTATCTGTTTTCCTTGCGACCGGAAAGCGGTGGTAAGATGACTGTACGTGTTCCCTTCAAGCCCAGGACTGGAACCGGTGCACGAAAAGAGGGGCCGAATTCTTTTTTGTTCTCCACCTTCTCTCGTACCAGGTCGCCAATCTTCGGAAGCCAGCCGGCAACCGGAATCTACAGAGCAGGGTCTGTGGCTGAAGGCAAATGTGCAATTGCAAGTTTGTCTCGGGCTTCTTGTAAGTCCTGTAACATAGTAGAATGATTATCTACATCAAACTTGGCGGATTGCGCCGCCATGTCTAGACCATCAAGGTCAGGCACAAACATTCGTATGCCAAAGAGCATTTCGTAAGGGGTCCGCCCACCCAGAGGCCTTCTAGGGAGATTATTAAGTGCACGCTGAACGGTATACAAGTGGGCCAGCCAGTTCCTGCCAGTACCTATAACTCTAGCTGTCAAGGATTGCTTTAAGTCACGGTTCATTCGTTCAACGATAGAGTTGCCCTCAGGCCTATACGGAGACGAAAATTTCACCTGCACCCCCAAGGAGCCCATTGCGTCCTTGTAAGCCTTAGAGGCAAACGCCGGACCTTGGTCAGAATGGAAGGTGCCGCATGCAAAAATTCCCACAAAGACACGCAAATCCCTAATGACATTTCGAGCGTCAGCACTCCGTTGTGGCCAGACCCAGATGAACCGTGTGCACGAGTCCACTGCCACTAAGATATATTTATAGGCAGTGTCTGAAGAAAATGGACCGCAGTGATCCAAGTAAACACACCCAAAGGGTCTGTTTGAAATTCCAAGCGAGGTCTGCGGTGGTCGTGTAACCGTGGAAGGCTTGATCTGTTGACAAACGTCACAGGAAAGCACATAAGTACGTGTATCTTTATATAAACCACGCCACCAGTAACGCTGCTGCAAAATGGAAATTGTCGCAGACACACCAGCATGAGCCGAAGCCATGCCTTCGTGTGCCGCTGCCATCAAGGAAAGTCTGCGGTCCGCGTTGGGGATCAGCCGATCACCAACGTCAGGTATTGTTACATAAGGAGCCTGATCGGGACCTATCTGGTAAGAATATTTGGAAGGGAAACCTCTAGGGTAATTCATTCCTTCTTTTGTTGCAGCAATAGCTTCCAAGATATCAGTGTCTATTTTAGACATGGATCTAGTAACTGCTGCTACTGAACACGTGAGTACTGCTGATCTGGCAGCTTCATCTGCCAGACTGTTACCAACAGCGTGTGCGCCCACCCGCTGATGGCCTAGGGTGTGAACCACCTGCGTGAGTGGCAGACGTCTTTGTAATTCTGCCACTCTAACCCAAAGCATTTTATGCTTGATTGTGTTGCCTTTAGCGTCTCTATAGTCATTTTGCGACCAAAAGAACAGATTGTCATTGTATGATTGAACACAGTAGTAAGAATCGCACACTATTAAAGTGGTCACATCAGGATTTACAAACTCAAGCGCAAGCACCAATGCACGCAACTCGGCCAATTGTGCGGTACTGTCCCCGAGTGTCTGTGTATGCACCACAGTGGATTTGAACTTTCCGTTCACAAACGTACCTGCAACAATAGCACATGCGGCTGAATAAGCATGCTTGGACCCCGTGGCCGGTTGTGCCGAACCATCGGTGTAGATCACACAGTCGTAATCCTCAAGCGGCAATAAAGACAAAGGAGGAGGATGAAAAAATTCATACTGTAAAAACTCCTGAGTCTGAAGAGAAGAGTCAAAAATGAAAGTGACATCCGGAGACGTCAAAGATGTTGCCCATTGAATCCAACGGGGGTGCAAAGCTTTAGAGTTCGGTACACTTGCTTTGGTCACTGCCTCTAGAGCAGGATATGGTGTTACCACCAAAATGCGTTTCCCTGTGCCAGTGCGCGCTCCTTCAGGATCGCCATTTGCACTGCTGTCAGAACTTTCTCCACAGATGAAAACCGCATTTCTGCGGAGGTGTACAGATGTGACTTGTATGCGATGGGTACTGTATCACCTTCATTAAAGGTTAAATACGTGAAACCCACTGCCCCTGGAATGATTCTAATCACCAAGTTTGTGTGGTTATCACGCGTCAAAAGGTATTTGGACTCAAGAAGGTCTGTCTGCAAAGACTGCAGAATGGAGGTATGCTCCGGAAGCCAACAAGACTTTGAATAAGTAGGTTGTATCAAGGCATACAGTGGCTTGATACGCTGGGCGTATTCGGGAATATATGTACGTCCGCAGTTCAGAAAACCCAGCAAAGACTGGAGTTTCTTCAGATTAGTAGGAGGGCACAGAAGTGCACATTTCTCCAGAAAATGATGGGGGGCTAAACCCTTACCTTCATTGTTGAGCTCATAGCCCAAGAACAAAACGGTAAATTCAGCAATATGAGATTTGGCAAAGTTAATTTTGTAACCTTGAACCGCGAATTCAAGAATAATGCGGTCTACTCGAGTTAGATGCGGAAACAATTCGTCGTCCGTCAGATAAATGTCATCCACGTACGAACAGGCGTCTGGATCGATGCCGTCTAACAAAGAGACAACACGAGCGGCGAATACGCCTGGACTATTCTTGTAGCCCATAGGAAGACGCCTGAATTTGAACATTTTACCACCGGATGTAAAAGCGCACCATTGGCCACTCTCCGGGGCTAAGTTGTGCGTGTAGAATCCATTTGAAAGGTCAAGGGTCGTTTTGTATTTTTTACGAACAAGACTGTCTACAAGCGCAGAACTATGGGTGTTTTGCACCGCAAAGGTCCGACAATGAGAGTTCAAATGCCGGTAATCCAATACCAAGCGGTACGATCCATCGGGTTTAGAAACCGCGAAAAGGGGATTGTTCATAGGTGATACACAGGGTTCAATTACTCCCTGATATTCCAACATAGTCAGAATTTCGGAAACGGGGCCTTTGGCTTCACGTTTTATGGGATATTGGGCTTGTGGCTGCGGTAATGACCGCAAAGGTATTTCATGGGGGGGAGAATCTTCGTCCCAACCCACGTGATTGCGGTATAACGCTGGAGCCAGGGACACAGCCCACTCTGCTGCAAGAGCCTCCGCTTTGTCCTTTGGGACATGTCGAGAAAAGCTCGGAAGGATTACCTCCTCCCCTTTACGTGCAGCAAGAACGAATGGGGGTGGCCAATCCGCCTCTGCTAACAAAATGTCATATGAAGAGGTCAGATTTTCCCCAAAAATCCCTTTAATTACACGCTGTATATCACCTTCAATTTGAATGACAATATTAAATAGTCTGTCAGGGGGTGCCACTCTGGTGTCCGCCGTTTCAACAGTAATGAATGTTTCAGTTGCTGTCGCCTCCATATGAGGACGTAGCGCCTCCCGCACTATGGTAACTTCCGCGGCGCTGTCTAGGAGGGTTACTGCCCACGTCCAATTCAGGAGCCTCGTTCTCACCGTCTGTGGCATATTTCGCTGTTACAGCGGCAACTTTCTTCTTCTGAAATTGTGGTCGAAAACGTTGAGCGTCTTCCTCTTTTCCTCTGACTTGTTGTCGAGGCTGGTCTCGTCCCTGTGGGGCCTCACGGTCCCTTCCTCTATCCTGGCGGTCTCCTCCACCTGCCTGTGACGAAGTCTGTGCCTGTGAAGAACGAGGAGAACGCGTATCAGGGATCTGAAACCTATCCGGTGACTTAATTCTCGCTCTATCGCGTAAATCATAAGTGCGTTCAGAAGAAACTGAAACCGGGGATGCGCCTCTCGACCCCGGCTTCTTTTGTTGCTTACCCTGCTTTTTCAGCCTCCAGCTCTTTTTAGTGAAGACTGGTTTCTCATCTTTCTCAGACTGAGATTTGGTTTGTTGTTGTTGTGTTTGCGATTGTGTTTGCTGTTTTGCAAAGGCTTATTACCCAGGCTATTTCTACCAATAGTTTTGTAAGCCTGGGTAATAATTTTCGGTAATTCGCGAGGCTTGTCCAATTCTGGGGCCAGAGCCAAAGCGTTAGCTACTTGAAAGTTCACTGCATCGCCCTTGACATTCGCAAGGATCAGCTCAGCTACTACTTCAAACACTCCCACCAGTCTCATCCCTAATTCCACAGCCGCTTCAGGGCCATGTTCGTCCTGTACTTTTTTAATTACAGAGGGGAGAACCGTCATGGAAGGAGTACCAAAACATTTAGAATATACTGCTGCGAATACCTTACCCCAGTTGTCACATGCTGTCAACTCGGGAATTAAGTCTTTTGGCAAACTAATCGTTAAAATACGATGTTTATCCACTGGAGTTGTATGTGGAAAAACTGCCTCCAACTGATCAAACTTTTCTGCAAGCCAATAAGGAAAATCATCCTTATTTTGTGGACATTTGCCCATCACCGAATTCACCATGACAGGACTTATGGTCACTCCGCCTGCAGCAGCTGGTTGGCCGGCAACTCCAGGAGCGGCTCCATGGATGCTGCCTGTAACATATCGCACTAAAGCTCGATGCACCTGCACCAAGGCCGCATACATAGTGCGCAGTTCCGCGACTGGTATTGTCATATAACGCGGATGTGGGGTGTACCCGGCCAAAACAGGCCAAGTGGCCCCCTCAATTGATAAGGGGCCTAAACGAACCGTGGTAGTCGGTTGTGGGAGGGCGCCATTAAACCAAACACGGTGTTGCCAAGCCGTGAGCGGTACTTCAAGATTAGTATAAGGTCTATAGACAGCAGGAACAACGGTGGGTTCATATTCATGGAACAGATTATCGTTCGCGTTCACCGCTGGAAAAGTGATCCAAGAGTAGAACACTTCAAAGTGGAAAGCCGGATCGGCTTGAACCACAAAGACTAGTTCAACTCCCGCGTCTGGCACTCCATACACCCGTAAGTGATCCCGGAGTGCTGTGCGGCTATGCGCCGCTATGTCTATACCCGCCATTACTAACGGGTCTATTCAACAATCTTACACGAGGCAGCACAAAAAGGGTTATATTTAAAAAACCTTTTTTAATAACATCAAGCTTGAAAGAACCTACAAAACCTACAATATAGGAGGTATCGCCGTCACACACGCTTCCGGAAGCGTACGTGAGGGGTTTGTGGACAAGCACAAGTACTACTCAAGCATCTCGCAAGTAAGCTGCCCCACTCGTTGGTCGCGCCATGTTATAGGGTTTCTGCACATACAGAGCTATGCACAGGATAATAGGACCTCGGAATATAGTGGTGAGCCAACCATAGACCTTAGCACCCAAAACCCCAACCCAACTAGCCTTAGCATCCCATTAGCACTAATGTACCAATGATTAGACAACCCAGAACACGGTATCTCTCTCTCAGGACTCGCAGAGGCAAGAACACTCTTTCGTTACTCACTCGTACCTGTCCACAACATGCGTAAGAAGAGACACTGTATAGGTTAAAATGTTTATTTCAACTTACGTGCTCTAAGATACAGTACACGTGTCAGTACTAATAGCATAATACATATGAATAATATAATCAGCATAGTTACTACTCCATAGAATACGAACGGGGAAAGCATCTCATAAAGCAGTGGATATATGTCTAACTAACATTACCACCCTCCCCGTGCTGGAAGCCAGTTTATTATGAAAATAGAAGACCTTTGGGCTTTGACTAGCGAACCCCCATACCTCAGTCTCTAGATGCAAAACTACATCAGCAGACAATCACAGCTCTTCTCTCTGGAAAGGTCGTCTCCAAGTGTAGTCTAGAGCGGGCGACCGCATTATTAAAAGCACACTAATTTCTCCATGGCAGCTGTACATGGTGTTATGTCTAGGTGCGAGGGACGGGCCAAATCAGTAAGAACCAGGGACGTGTTATTCGACCTTGTAACTGTTGTTCAGACTGAGCCCAAAGGGAACAGGAGAAAAGGTGAGAAACAGAAAATGCAGACAGTTGTAAAATAACTTGGCAGTAGCAGAGGGCGACAAAACAACGGCTAAGAGTAACGTGCGCAAAAGTCATCATGGCAGCCAGGCCTGTGCCAACGTATCCAGGCAGGCCAGGAGGCCATGAGCCACAAGACAGTGTGATTTTTTAAAAGCCTAAAAACATATATACACATAGTGTAATTAATGTTTGTGAGCAGTAGTTTACTAATATGACATATAAAGTGAGATTCTCATAAGAGATTTTATGGTTCAACACTGTTTTATTCTATTTCCCGTAATCGCGAATACGTCAGCGTTTGCGAATATGTCGCCATTTGCAAATATCACAACTACAGAATAAAGAGATTCCATTCGACAAAACATTTTTCATTATTCTAGAAAGGAAGTCCCCACTCAGTTTTCTTCTCTTCACACTTACAGTGCTGATTTTGCTCTTTTCTTCTTTAAATTCATTTTGGAGTTTTTTCTGCTAAGTTTTTCAAATAAAATGGCATCTGGTGGCACAGAAGATCAGCAGCCACACTCTGATGAAGACAGTTCTTTGGGGGAGGAACCCCCGGTAGAGTGCCAATCCATCACATGGGAATTTTTCACCATCCCCTCCAGGGAGAAGAAACCGGTGGCAAAGCATGTGAAGTACTCTTTGGTAGACAAGACCCTCTCCAGGGGTATGTCAAAGAAATATGTTTACCCACCTGAAGATGTACCCTTCCGAACATCTTGGTTAGAGCCCAGAGGGAGCACAGTGCAGCAGATGCATCAACGCCAGGTGCGACACCCATTGCACCAGGGGACCCTATACCTACTGAGGTCTAGCAACATCTCCCTGAGAAAGTCCCCAGAGCTCTTAAGGATTAGGCCATTTCAATTGGACTGCAAAAAAGTCCTCACTGTAGGGGAACAATTGGTTGCTGCAGTTCTGGAGGCAGCAAAATACCACAAGTGTTATTTTGTTTGTTTTGTTTTTTTTGGCTAAATGACACTTGTTTCACCAGTTTTTAGTTTTTTCTTTTAATACTTTTTCCAGTTTCCACTTTATTTGAAACCCCCCCAAAAAAAAATACAAAGGGGGGTATTCTCAAGGTGGTCGGACCGCATCCGATGGCTCATCGGATGCGGTCCGACCGCCATCTGCTACTATGGTCCAACCGACTCATTACAATGCGTGCAGTTGGAGGCAGCAGGCGGAAGGACAGTCTGACGCTTATAAGCCTTCGGAGGGTCAGTAATCCCTACAAAAGGGGCGGTGCCTTCTCAGGCACCGCCGTAGGGATTACAATGTCTCTTTCCGCCTGCCCTTTGATGGCGGTTCACCCGCGATGAAAAGGCAGGCAGAAAGTGACTTTGGAGGCCCCCTTTGCCCCTGGCCCTCCACTATGGGGCCTGGGGGGCATCTATGGTGCATCGCTAAACATCCCTGCACCGTGTGGCAGGCACCGCATGGTGCCTGCCACTTGGTGAAGGGATGTTTTGTAAAGTGTATATTTTCTATTGCGGCTTGTGCTGCAGCCCGCAGCACAAGCCACAATAGAAAATATACACTTTACGACCACTGTGAAGGCAGTTGTATTGACCACTGTGAAGGCGGTTGCATTGTAATAAGGGCAGGGCGACCGCCGACTCCTTGTTGGATGGCCCCTTTTTCTGCTATGGTGCCGGTCGGACGAGAGTCCGATCCGCATCGTAATGATGGCCAAAATGTTTAAAAGAAAAACATTTTAAAACATTACAAAAAAAGGTTCTTGTAAGAACCACTTTTCTAGGTTTAAAAAAAGATAAACTGTATGTGTGAGTGAATTTCTGTATTAGTGAGTGGCTGTATGAGTGAGTAACTGGATGTGTAAGTGTTTGGGTAAGTGGGTGTGTGGGTGAGTGAGTGGGTGTAACAGTGTCTGAATGGGATCATAAATGAGTGTGTGAGTGTATGGGTAAGTGAGTGGGTGCATGAGTGGTTGTATTGGTGAGTGAGTGTGCAAGTCGGTATATGGGTATGTTAATAGCTGCATGAGTGGCTGTATGGGTGAATGAGTGGATGCATGACTGGCTATATGGGTGATTCAGTGGGTGTGTGAGTGGATGTATGTGTGTGAATGGATGTGTGAGTAGCTTTATGGATTTGTGAATAAGTGTGTGAGTGTTTGTATAGGTAAGTGAGTGGGTGTGTTTGTGGCTGTACATAGTGTATGAGAGGGTGCATGAGTGGGTGAATGGGTGATTGAATGGGTATGTCAGTGTCTGTATGCAGAGACGTTTTAAGGCATGGGCAAAGTGGGCTCTGGCCCAGGGCCCCAGCCTTTCAGGGGGCCCCCTGATAGAGCCACCTCCGTTCTGCAGAGTCTTGCCCTCATGTTCTTGAATAATTCTTAAACAGATTGTTTTAAATACCGTTTTCCCACCGTGGGGGATGTGTAAGAGTCTATTACAGACATTTTGGAGAGATATGTTGTGTTTATGGTTCATGCAACATTCATAAAACTGTTTCTTTTAGATCAAAACTGGACCTCACATATGAGAAATGGGAGGGGGTCACAGAGATTACTTGCAGTAATATTAGTGAGCTCCTGCTGTGTTACAATATTGAAAACACATAAATATTCCTAAATATTTGATGTAAACACATTTAGAATTTGAATGAGTGAGCCTGTGACCAGGCCAAAGAGGGCATGAAAGAGCTGAAATTTGATCATAAATTCAAAATAGTTCAGAACAGGGGCCCCGAAATGCGTTTGGCCCAGGGCCCCCAAAATCCTTAAGATGTCCCTGTCTGTATGGGTGAGTGATTGGGTGAGTCCGTGGTTAGATGGGCGAGTGACTGGGTGTGTTTGTGATTGTATGGGTGATTGAATGGGTGTATGAGTGGCTGTGTGAGTGAATGGGTATGTTAGTGGCTGTATGGATGAGTAATTGGGTGTGTTAGTGGCTGTATGGATGAGTAATTGGGTGTTTCAGTGGTTACATGGGAGAGTGACTGTGTTTGTTAGTGATTGTATGGGTGAGTGAGTAGATGTATGAGTGACTGTATGGGTGAGTGAGTAGCTGCATGAGTGCTGTATGGATGAGTGACTATCTCTGTGAGTGGTAGTATAAGTGAGTGAGTGAGTGGGTGTATGAGTGCCTGTATAGGTAAGTGAGTGGATGCATGAGTGGCTGTAAGTGTGAGTGACTGGGTGTGTGAGTGGCTGTATGGGTGAGTGAGTGACTTTATCAGTAACTGAGTGTGTGTTTTACTAGCTGTATGGGTGAGTGACTGGCTGTGTTACTGATTGTATGGGTGACTGAATGGATGTATGCATGACTGTATGGGTGAGTGAGTGGCTGCATGAGTGCTATATAAATGAGTGACTATCTCTGTGAGTGGTAGTATTGGTGTGTGAGTGCCTGTATAGGTAAGTGAGTGGGTCCATGAGTGGCTGTATGCATGAGTGACTGGGTGTGTGAGTGGCTGAGTGACTGTATCAGTGACTGTATGAGCAACTGAGTGTATGTTAGTAGCTCTATGGGTAACTGACTGACTGTTATTAGCTGTATAGGTGGGTGACTGACTGTGTCAGTAACTGTATGGATGAGTGAGGGGATGTGTGAGTGGGTGTATGGGTGAGTGAGTGGCTGTATAATTGAGCGAGAGGGTGCATGAGTGGCTGTATGGTTGAGTAAGTGCCTGCATTAGTGCTCTATGAATGAATGACTATCTCTGTGAGTGGTAGTACTGGTGAGTGGGTGTATGAGTGCCTGTATGGGTAAGTGAGTGGGTGCATAAGTGCCTGTATGGGTGAGTAACTGGGTATGTGAGTTGGTTATGGGTACATGAATGGCTGTGTGAGTGGCTTTATGGATGAGTAAGTGGGTGTGTGAGTGGCTGTAAATAGTAAATGAGAGGGTGCATGAGTGAGTCAGTGTGTGAGTGTCTGTCTGGGTGAGTGAGTGGGTAAGTGAGTGGGTGTATGAGTGAGTGAGTGTATCAGTGACTGTATGAGAGACTGAGGGGATTATTTACAAGAGTTTATAACCACAGGAACATCACTTTTTATGACGTTCCTGTGGTGATAAACCCTTCGCCTTATTAACAAGGCAGCATTAAGCAATTTATCGTGGCTTAAAGATGCCTTGTAAATAAGGCACGTTTTCACACTACACTTAGCGTGAAAGGGGTAGGCAATGGGTGTTGCGGTGGGTGTTCCGCCACAACACCCATTGATTTTGACACTGCCCCCTATTCACAAGGGTGGCGTAAATATGAGGCAGCGCCAAAATTAAGACCACAGAAAGTCTGGTCTTAACATGGCGAAATGAGAAGAAATGCTTTATTTCTTCTAATGTTTGCTGTTTCTGTGTGTGCTGCATTGTGCAGTACACATAGAAACAGCAAATTGCCATGAATGATTGTTTATGTGCAGGAAGGTGTCCCTTCCTGCACATAAACAATCAGTTAAAAAATGACTATTTGCAACTTCTATGTGTGCTGCAGAATGCAGCACACATAGGAGTTGCACATCGCCATTCTGGATCATTTATGTGCAGGAAGGGACACCTTCCTGCACATAAACGATCATTTCCTCAACGGAGGCACCCTTGCACTCTATTGCAAGAGTGCCTGCATTGGAGCTAGGTAACTGAATTTAGCGCCAGTGCAGTGAGAAACGCAGGGGTGTGCCGTATTGTAAATACGGCACATCCCTTTGTTTCTAAAGTGATGGAGCGCGGCGTTAGCAATTTTGGAGCTAAACCGCGCTCCGCCACTTTCTTGTAAATATGACCCTGAATGTGTGTGTCAGTAGCTGTTTGGATTACTGACTGGCTGTGTTAGTAGCTGTATAGGTGAGTGACTGGCTGTGTTAGTAACTTTATGGGTGAGTGAGTGGATGTGTTAGTAGCTGTATGGGTGAGCAATTAGGTGCGTCAGTGGTTAGTTGGGAGAGTGACTGGGTGTGCTGCTGATTGTATGGGTGACTGAGTGGGTGTTGGACTACACAGAAAGAAGGAATTAGGAAATTACTTTACTCCAATAGATGGTGTCAATCATTTGTTTAAAAACAAAAAGAACATAAATATAAGTTAGTATTACTTTTTACAAAACTCCACAGTAAACATTTAGTTTAGTTTCTGCAATTCATAAGTTCGTATTATAAACAAAACAGTAGACGTTTTGATGCAGTAGCAGTATTTCACATTATAGTAAAGTATTTCCTTTTCACTTTTTCACTGTTCTCAGCTTTTGTACTTGTACATCATAAATAACGTACTGTATAAATATTCAGCTTGGAACAGTGGGGAAAAGCAATCATAAATATTGTTGAAAAACCCTGTTCTTAATTCAGAAACTGCAGTTTTCTTCTTCTAAAATCAAATTTGGTGTTTTAAAAAAAAAAATCATTTCCAAATAAAATGGCATCTGGTGGCAGTAAGAATCAGCATCCACACCCTGCTGAACACAGTTCTTTGGCGGAGCAACCCCCAGCAAATCGGCAATCAATTGCATGGGAGTTTTTCACCAGCCCCTCCAGGCAGAAGAAAGTGGTGGCAAAGCATGTCAAGTGTCTTATGTGCATCAAGACCCTCTCCAGGGGTACGTTAAATAAATATTTGGATGGCATTATGAGTATTTTTACACATCGCAAGACACTCCAACCACTGTAGAAAAAGAAAAAAAACATAAATATAAGTTAGCATTACATTTACAAAATTTAAGAAACAAAACAGTACACATTCCTTAAGCTGGGACAATATATCACATTATAGTAAAACATTTCATTTTCCCTTTTTTTCTGTTCTCATCTTACATACTTGTCCACCATAAACAGTGTACTGTATAAAGATTCATCATTGAACAGCGGTGAAAAAACAATTGCATAGATTGAAGAAAAAAACTTCACAGTATATCACTACAAATAAGTGACACAATGCATTGCACTCACTACAATTATTTAAACAATTGTTTTACCTACAGTTACTGAACTAATCTAAACAAATACATGTTAAAAATCACTGTTGTATTATTACAACTTGTACAATACTACTGTTAGTTATAAAGCACACTTGAAGTTTGGAGATCCTTTTGAAAACATCACCCTTTTAGGCCAAATGATGTCTTAAACACTGATGCTCCACATAGAAGAGATACCATACACCACTTTCTTTTATCAGAAATCCTCCTTAGACTTTTGTTGAAGAAACAAGAGGTAAGAATTCGGAAGTTTGAAAGGCAGTTTTTGTTTAAATTTAAGGTTGTTGTCAGTGCATTCTGTCCATCCAGTTTCACTCTATAAATACACAGTACAGTGTCCAGATGTTACATTAAGTCCTTCATAAAATATGATAGTAGTATAAGTTCTCCCAGAAATTGAAATGTGTCTGCTTGAAGTTTGTAATTTCTGTTTTTCAATTTAGATTTATCTGCTCTGCATCATTGTAGCATTAATATAAGGTGTTTTCCACTTCTTCTTATATGCAATGTAGACATAACATCTGATCTACAATTTAGGCAGGGCATATTTTGGTTAGCTATTTTAAGCTATCTGTCAAAGGACACAATTTTGGAATCCAGTAGTGTTAAGTACAGAAATATCTCAGAATTTATTTGAGTGGTAGACGTAAAAGAGCAATTTTCACACTCATGGTTACACGTGTAACTCAGTCCAAATAAGTCATCAATACTAATTTATTCTTATTCTAAAACTCCAAGGATGACCATTATAAACATCTGTGCATCTTGTTGAGTGTTCTTTGTAAATAGTAGTGATCCACTACATATATCTACTAGATGTTGAATGCCTGAAGCACAATGTATGACAGTCCTATCACAATGTAAAGGTTGCAGCAAACCACACAGTGCAGAACATCATCTCTTCCCTGGTTTCTGTTCAACTGCATTTTTAAGATGTAGTAAATAAACAGTATATTGATGACAGCATTTGCATAGCAGTTGACACCAGAAGTGTTTGACAGCTGGTAACCTACAATATCTCCCTCATTCTTCAGTTTTTTCTTCTTAACACCTTCCTTGTTCTTCTTCTTTTCCTTCTTTTCCACAACATCCATAGATTCTTATGTGAGCTTCTACTTTGGACAGATTTTCCATTTTTCATATATGGGATACTGTCTTAAATGAGGAGCGTATACACTTCTTAACCAATTGTACTCTCTGACATAACTTTCCTGTCATCAAAATCAGCCAAAAACAAACCGGACAATGTTCTTACTTAAGACAATGCAATATATTACATACCTTCTGAAAAATACAGTACTAACAATATTAATAAAAGCTGCATCTACACTTAAACCTTGAAATTTATGGATAGTTACAACATATGCTAGAGACACTGGGAACTGCTACTGTCAGACATATAAGTCCTTTACAAGCAAATGTGCTTCACGCTATCAATCTGATCAATTTTTATTGCTAAGTATTCAACCTCATCTCTATTTGGAAAATTAATGAAATCGATAACTTTACCCATTGCACCACTTACTAATCCTTCCTCAACATATAAATTACACTGCAAAATTACTCTACAGTTTTTGCATACGCATAAACACTTTTTTAATCCTGCAGTCCTGAATACGGATTTCTCCAACTAATCCAATTTTTCTTGTAGTTTTCCACTTACCAGTAATGTCACCCTCTGGTGTGACATTTTGTTGATTCCTGTAATTTCCAAAATGTGTTCTTTCTCCAGTTCTAGTAATTCTTTGCTAAAATTGGAGCACTCCTGAAGTGTAGGCTTTAAACAGACTATGGATTTCCTTCTTCAATGAAAATGGACATTAGCTGTGCTGTTTTGCTCTTAGAAGAAAATAGTTTCTTGATAAGACTTTCTAAGGAACATTTCCCCAACTTTGTCAGTACTCCTACTCTAATATCTTTCAGAATATTTCTGCATTCCACATCAGATGCTTGACGCATATTTATAAGTAGTTCCTTGTCTTGGAAGTTTAGCCAAATATTTACATTGCCAATACTTCCCAAAAATTCCGGGTTTCATAATGGAGAAGTGTCTTGAAAACAGGCTGTCCTTTGACGGGGGTAAGTTGCAGTAGGTCACTGAAGACAATCACATTCTTTTCTCCAAACAGCACGTCATACTCTGTTTTTAAAATCTGTTGCATTCTCAAGTGTACAAAGGCAAGCATTAAGTTGGAGACCATGCTCACCTCACTGATGATTAAAAGCTTCAGCTTCTTCAGTACTCTTGAGACTTCGTGACAAGCTTCACCAAATAACTTCTGGTAATCCAGTTTATTGTCATGTTTAACAGGTAGCATAAGCAGTCAAAGTAAAGTAATTCCTTTAATGTTGTGTGCATCTAATCCAGTCAGTGTTGTTACTACACATGATAAATTTGATTTTGTAGTCCTGTGTAGGTAAGCAGTGAGAACTATAATTAGGCTGTCCGGAAATCGGTTAAAACCGACTCTGCCCGACAGTACCCTACCGGATGAAAATCAGCTGACCCGGTTTAACCCGAGTGTCACTGATTTTCATCGTTGTTGCACCACTTGGCCACTTGATGGAGCCAAAGCGGTACAAACCAAGCTGCAATTTAGGCCCGATTTAGGCCCGAGAAGGAAGCAGCTCCCAACGTGAGTCACCCCCATTACATTCGGGGAGACACATTGGTTGCCAAGGTTGGTGGGTGGGGCCAGGTCCCATTGAAAATACTTCCTGGACTTTGTCTGGCCCCACACACCGCACCACACTTCCGACCGCCACGAAGACGAGACGACGACTGCCAGTGCTCCAACGCCCAGCAGGTAAGTTCTGTGTGTGTGAAGGGTTGGCCTATTTGTGTCTTAGCGTGAAATTGGCCTAAGGGCATTCGAGCACCAAGTCATTATTAGGCACGGTGGAGGTTACGTAATTTGCCTACTCTGTCCCTCTGCACCATAGGTGTCTCAGTCTGGAGTCCGTACTGTGTAACTGCTGGACCTACTCACTCCGTTTCCAGAAGGCGAAAAATGCAGCATTTCAGAAAGAGTGTGCCAGGCTTGGGTAGAATGAAGTATTCGCACGGCAATTCCAAGGGCCTCAGATCAGGCGCGCAACTCAAAGGGCTTCAGCCCTCCCCCTTCGTGTGTGTCAGCCCGGGATGAGACAGCTTCCCGGGCACACACACAGCCGCACCCGAGTGGACCGCTCTAATGCTTAATAACAAGGCTGCTCTGCTGCTTAAAATTAAAACAAACACGAAGAAATACATGTAATGAATTTCTACGCTTTGGAAAAGTGCTGGGTATGCTGTGTAGGCGGGGACTGGAGGATGCACATGGATCTGGTCGCCTCTTGTAAGCAGGAGTGCTGACATGGGTTGCTCTGTGCCGCAGTGATGCTTTCTGGCACCCCAGTATGTTCCATTTATAATTGGTGTGTGATTTTTTTGCTACATAGCGAACATGAAAATCTGGCATGTATTATTATTACATTTTTAGGGGGGAGTGTTTTATATAGCGCCAACAAGAGCCGGAGGTATCAGAGCGCTTTACATGAGCACCAGTTGCGTTACAACCTCTTCTGACATTGGACACCCGTAGGGCCAGAGCAACACCAGGCCCCCTGCCCGGCTCATGTGGGGGGGAGAGGAGCTGTTGTGGTCTGGCGTCCGGCTTACTGCAGCCGCACCCTAGTACTTTGCAGGTCTTTAAAAGACCATTTGCTTGTTAGTGAGGCCTTGTTATTTTCTCACCCCTTCTTAGAGGCCCTGCAGCTCCACTCTGCCGATTGCTTGAAGAATTATCCCCCCTCCCGAAATGTTTTCTTAGCCCCCCGCCCCCTCCCGAAATTTGGCTCTAGTTGCGCCTCTGCCTCAGGTGAAGTATCTTGTTTTAGAGTACGAGTTTCTTGGTGCACTCGATCTGTGTCTACGGCCTTTCGTGGATGTATGGGTCAATTCACTCGGTTTGTCCTGTTTGACTTTTGAACGTAAAATGCACAAAAACACTGGATGTAAAACAGATGGCCTTACAGAGCCAGGAAGTGTGGACCGCTCTAATGCTTAATAACAAGGCTGCTCTGCTGCTTAAAATTAAAACAAACACAAAGAAATACATGTAATGCATTTCTACGTTTTGGAAAAGTGCTGGGTAGGCGGGGACTGGAGGACGCACATGGATCTGGTCGCCTCTTGTAAGCAGGAGTGCTGACATGGGTTGCTCTGTGCCGCAGTGATGCTTTCTGGCACCCCAGTATGTTCCATTTATAATTGGTTTGTGATTTTTTTGCTACATAGCTATCGTGAAAATCTGGCATGTATTATTATTACATTTTTATAGCGCCAACAAGAGCCGGAGGTATCAGAGCGCTTTACATGAGCACCAGTTGCGTTACAACCTCTTCTGACCCTGCATCTTCACTCTGCAGATTGCTGGGAGAATTACCACCCCCCAACCCTCTGAAATTTTTATTAGCCCACAACCTCCTCGAAATTTGGCTCTAGTTGCGCCTCGCCCATCTCAAAAGAAATGGTGATATTTTTCTGGTTATAGATGGCACTAGCCCATGCGCGTATGAATTGAAAGGCACAGCTTTTTTTGTAATTAAAGCAGCATTTTGTGTATTTCAGTGTGAACTGCACCCACGAGGCTTATAAAACGATTGCTTCATCGCAGCGCACACACAACGATTTCATGACATAGCCTCTGCCACTAGTCACTATGATCTGGGTACTCCGTTGAACTCCATCATCATTGTCTGACAAACAAAAAGTGCAAATCTGAAAAAATATTGCTAGTGCTGTAGCAATAATGTAAAATGAAAAGAAACAGTAAGTCCCCACCACTTCTGAATTATGTTGTGAGTTAACGATATGTAAAGCCCGTCTGCATACATTTGTATGCCTAGTGAATGTGGAAACAATATCCTTCATCTTCAAAATCCCTTCGGTCAGTTGGTGTCACTCACTTTGCGCATTCATTGAAAGTCGAAGATGAATGTTACACCCCATTACTTTCAAACATCACTAGCCACCACTGAGTGACAGAGACAGGATTTTAGTTCACCGAGAAAACTCTACTGAAATCCTGGTATCTTTGGCATAAGCATGAAGCTACTGTCCAGAGAAACATGATACGTTCTAGCAGTACCCAAAAACATTAAAGTTAAGAACACATTACAAGATACATCCAGAATCAATTTAAAAAAAAAAAAGCATAAAATGGATTCTTATGCTATGCCGCAAATATGTGTTCTTCAATTTCACCAATTGGTTGGCAGCCTGCTATTGATTTTGTAGTCCATTCAGGCCCACTGTTTCGTTATGCGCGGGAACTCAAACGCAAATATTTCTCATTTTGTGTTTTGTGTGGCAGCACAGAGAGTCATCCCAACTGTGTCATTTAGTCGGTGGTTCTCAGTTCTAGAGGCTGTGAATGCAATATTATCCATGTGGCGACCGCTTACTGAATTTTTGCTTAGTGATGGTGCAAAAGGCAAGAAATGTGAGGATCTTCGGCGCATATTGATAGTGATGTCAAAAAAGTACACTCTACTGCATTTTTAGATTTTTACAGGAAAACATGACTGCTGTAGTGGACATAATCAAAAAACTTGAGTCAGAAAACACCCATGTCTACCAAGTGTTCGGCATAATTGGTGTAGATGTCAAACATCTCCTCGAGAGTAGGCTAGGCGACACTTTTAGTGACTTTGGCACTGCAACATGTTCCCTGTTAGAATGCTTGCCACTTGGTAAGCAAAGAAGTGTTGAGGACCAATTCAGGAAATTTTATTTTACAATGCATGAGAAATGGCTAGCTATGATGCATAGAAATGTCCCTTCACCAACCATGGCGTTTGAAGTCAATGAAGCCTCACTTTGGTACTCTGCACAAATGTTAGATCCGTTCCGTAAAGGGGAATTTTCTCCAGACTTTGAAAAGTACAACTTCATTTTTGACCGCTTTAATACCTCTGAGGCCATATGCACCCAGTTCAACGCATATGTTGCAGAACCTGGCCCAGAGAATGTCAACCTTGAGGTGCACCAGTACTGGCATGGAAAGCTACGTCAGTGGCCAGAGTTGGCAAATTGTGTACTGGCTGTTTTGGCGTTGCCAGTCTCAAGTGCCAATGTCGAGAGGGCCTTTTCACAAATAAAAGTGTACATGGGAAGGAAAGAGAGAGCGCGAATGACCAAAGAATCACTGAAGAAATATTGTATGGTGTACTACAATAAATTTGACTTGTAAAAATGTATTTGGCCCTCATATACATTGTACGTACACTGTCTATATACCATGCATCAATGAAGAAAGCCAGCAATAATAAAAGCAAAGCGTTCCATAAACACCGGTAAAACACCGTTTCCGTTGTTTTTTATGGCGCGAAAATGAGTAACCACTGAAAAGCACTGTTTTTTTTAGGTATTGAAATCACTGGAAAACACTGACAAAACACCACCAGAATTTACCAAAAATAGAAACTGAAAACAGGAAAGCCTAACTATAATTAAAAAGCTTTTCCCAGTGCCAGCTTGACCACTGATGTATAATAGCATTGGCTAAAATGATAAGCATTTACATTTGTTTTTCCCATGAAGGAATACATTTGATTTTGTAGTCCCCTGTAGGTAAGCAGGGAGAACTATAATTAAAAGCTTTTCCCAGTGCCAGCTTGACCACTGATGTATAATAGCATTGGCTAAAATGATAAGCATTTACATTTGTTTTTCCCATGAAGGAATCCATGCTCTATTTTCACATTCACCTCCATTTAAATTTCTTTCTGTTCATCGTTCAGTTATCCAATTAACTGTTCCAAACACTTTCCTGTCTCACTTATTCCATTGCACTTTCCAACTCATTCATGGCTATTGCAGCTTCATTTTCAATAATTGGTTGTACGAGTGGATCTTGACTCAGTAGTCCTAAACTTTGGCTGCTTTGTGTTGTAGGAGAGTAGGATCTGCTTCACATGGGTACCCCCACTTTTTGCTGATGCTTCACTGTTTTTCGACATTAGTCTGGCTGGGGCCCTGCTAATCAGACCCCCAGCCTAGCTGCTTCCTCTCTAAAATGGTTTCCATGTGCCTTAGGCACATCACTGATTGGAATCTGGAGTGCCCTTATAAGTCCCTAGTATATGGTATACTATGTACCAAGGGCATAGGTACCTCAGAGGCCTACCAGGGGCTGCAGCATGTATTATGCCACCCCTGGAAGGCCATCCAAACTGACACCACAGGTCTGCTACTGCAGCCTGGGTAAGGTGGTGCATGCACCCTTTACTGTGATATAGGTTACCTATATCACTAAATACATACACACATATAAACCTATAAGTCACTCCTAAGGCAGGCCTTATCAATCCTAAAGGCAGAGTGCGTGGTTCCTATGTGAGAGGGTGCCCCTGCATGAGCAGGGCCCCTCTGCAGCGTTCGGAGACCCTTCTCTGATGCTGTTTGTAGTGCAGCCTGACCATATACTCTTAAGCGCATTATAACCTCGCGTTAAATGCTAACTTTGGAATGGCTGCACCTAAACATATCGTGTTTGGTGTCAAACATCTTGGAATACTACCCCCCGCCAATTCTGGCGGCGGGGTAGCATTCCACCCTTCTAGAGGGAAAGACATGTTAACTCTGGCTAGCCCGGTAACTTCTTTCTAAAGCCCTGGCATCACAAAATGGATGCTGCTGCCACAGACACGAGTCTGGCCTCCTGCTGCTGGACGAAACTCCGGCAGGGGAGGCCTGGACAACAGGTTTCCTGTCCCAGGGAGGTGTGACCACCTCCCCAGACAGGATAATGTGTATTGGGGCTGGGCGGGAGCACTTTCGGGTGCTTTGAAGTCCTGCACTGGGGGCACATTTGGTGTCCCTGTGCATACCCCAGTTCAAACTGGATCAGAGGCTTGCAGCCCCTGCTTTGGCGCGAACTGGACAAAGGGAAAGGGGTGTAGCCACCCTCTGCCCTGACCCACCCATAGGTGGGGCCACAGAGTAGTCCAACCCCTAAACTTGGTATAAGTATAGGAACCCAGTCCTTAGGACTTTAGATTATCCCTGGATGAAACTCTGAAACAGAATCCTGGACCTTCGACGCTCTACTAAAGACTAGAGGACAGAAGAATCTCCTTGGGGTCAAGGAGTGACTCCCTGCTTGGCAGGCACCAAAGAAGCAATTGTCCGGTCTGCATCACCTAAGCTCCCGTCGGACGCCGAAGTCTTTGCATCACCAGAGGTGGATTTCCAGACTTCCCAGAGGCTGCCCTGAGTCCCCAGCAAAGCTGAGACCCATAGCTGTCGTGGGTAACTTGGAACCGTGACCCCTGGACACCGCACGCATTTGCTAGTGCATCCTCTTCTGGGTCTCCCACGAAGTCGTGCTTTGGGCTCCGAGTAGCCCTAGCCTCCAGCACCAACTGCACTGAAGATCACTGGCCTCCACTCCACGAGTGTCCTGTGAGCCAGATCCACGTGCGACGTCTCGAGGCTCCTTTGCGGTCGCTAGCCCGTTGGCTAGTAGCCCTTCACGAAGGCCAATATTTTTCTTCTTGGGCATCCTGGTTGCTCCAGGCCTGCCCTCACTTACCCTCGCTGGGTGAGTTCCTCAGACTTTGCTGGTCTGCACCATCGACGATCTTCATCTTCACCGAGACTTGCCGTTGCCAAGGCTTGTTGGGTCCAATCCGGTCGCCAACACCTCAGCACTCGACAGACATTGTGTACCAGCCCGAATCCTGCTCCTGGTTGCCGACAACGCCTCCTGGACCTCGTGGCTGAAGAGTCAAGACGACCATCAACACACCAGAAGCACTCGACATCGGTGGGCATCTGTCCATCGCCTTCCTGGTCACTGGCTAGTGACCCAGACTCTGTCCCCTCTGCTTTCAGGTTCTTCAGATCTCCGATCCACTCTTGGATCCACCCGGACACTTTCCACTTGGTCGCCAGCAGCACTTTGCAGCAGATCACCATTCAAATCGATGACGAAACCCGACCCCGAAAGGCACCTATGCACCCGGCTTCCCTGGGTGAGGTAACACGAGTACTCCGGTGCTCCCGTGGGTAGAGACTCTAGAACGACCTAGTTCTCAAAGGGTTTGCTCCAAGTCCTCCTTTAAGTGTCCCTTTTCTTTAATTTCCTGATCGCGACTTTCTCCATAGAAGTTAACGGCGTATCGCGGTTGTGTATTTACACTGCACGCGTCCCCCGTGGGTCCCCTGTGTCACTACCTTGGGTGGTTACTTGTGGTCCAAGCACTTCTAGAGGCTCTAGGCCTAGTGTCTAGTTCAGTCGTGGTTCTTATACCACTTTATTGGTATATGGTTTGGTACGCCCCTAGGGCCCAAACGTGTATCTGTGCTATTACTGTGTTTAAATAACTTATAACTTGTGTATTTCGAACTCTAGCCTCATAAAGAGACTAGAGGGGTGTGTTTAGCAATAAATACATATATTTTGAATATATACCTGGTGTGGTGCTCTTTCATTTGGTCACTCAAGAGATTATAGACTGGTAAAACAAGCTGCTTTACATTCCTTCAAGACTTAGCCTGAAGGCTGCTCTCCATAGCTACCACTAGGATAGCTTTCAATAAGGTTGTCTTTAACCTATCTCCAATAAGGGGTTGTTTGGACTGGTGCAAGGTGCCCACTATAATTAGTGGACAGCATATGCCAGGCCAACTTCTCACATGTGTACTCTCATTAGCTATCTCAGCAGCAATCATTTCTTCGTGTTGAATCTCATCATTTAACATTTGCAAATAGTTTGGGAAGACTGAACACTGAATGCTGTCTTTCACAGTGTTGAAAGAATCTTTGTAGCAGTCATAGTCTCCTATTCAAGCATGCCAAGGCTTGAAGAGTTCTAGAAGTGCCAAAGAGAAAAACTCTCTTCTGTCTGCAGTTTGGCAACTAGGTTTTCTGTGGTTAATTATATTTCCTTTTGGTGTCTCACCAAACAACTATTACATCCAACTACTGCATATTTACCTTTTTCTATGTTTTCTGTTACATTGCTTCTGTTTCTGTAGTGTTGAAGTACTTTATAACAGAACATGTTTTCTAGATGTGGATTCCTTCTTGGAAAGTATGTGTCCAACATATTTGATTTCACAATGTCTGTACTTTGCGGGTCGAACTCTGATAGGTACTGAATTTCCAGGAAAGACTTTAACACTCAGTTTCACATGCTTGCTAGGCCTAGACTTACCCAAACAATTCCCCTTGACTTCGAGAACAAATTGGCTGAACTCAACCAATCACAGCACTCATAGGACCCTACCTCTCTATGGGAAAGCTTTTTGAAGCTGAAGCTGTACAATTTCTTGGTTAGAGTATTTTTTGCAGAAATCTCCTCCCACATCTCCTTCATCTCTGTCCGATTGTGTAATGTACTCAGTGACATAATGCATAATGAGCAACAGTGATGGAGTTGTCTGCAACAAATTGTATATTCATATTAGCATTCCACATTTTTAGAATCACAGGGTTGTAGTCATTAATATACTTGGGGCAGATTTACAAGCCCCTTGCGCCACTTTTGCGCCGCCGTTTCGTCACTTTTGTGACGCAGCGACGATGCAAACCATGCGCCACGTTGCGCATTATTTACAACGTGACGCATCTAGGGAGATGCGTCATGTTGTAAAGCCCTGCGCCACATGAAACCTGCGTTAGGTTTCTTGTGGGCGTTCCGACGCAGGGTGGGCGTTCTGTCGCAGGAACGCCTCGTAAAGTGACGCAGTGAAATCTACAAGATTTCACTGAGTCACTTTACGTCCATGCTGCGTCAATACCCTGTGCCTGCTTGAAGCAGGCGTAAGGAGTGACGCAGCATGTTAGGCATAGGGCGCCCCTGAGCATTGCTGGAGCCGCGTCGCGCTTGCGACACGACTCCAGCAATGCACCGCCCTTACGCCACAGGATGCGACACGCATCGCCCTATCCTTGCGCCACGGTGCGCCGCATTGTAAATGCGATGCATTTGTGGTGGCGCAGGGAGGGAATTGCGTGCCGCATCTGTTCTGGCGCATCGCTGCTGATTTGCAGAGATGCGCCAGAACTCGTAAATCTGCCCCTTGGAGTCCTCTGTTCTTCTGAGGTTGTATGTATTTGCAGATAAAAACCTGTTCACGGTTCCTTAGAAAAAGAAAGGTCATGGAAAACCAAACCGACATCTTGTGTAAACTTTTCCTTTGCATCTGTATTTTCAACGAAAGTACTTCACACATCAATGTATTTGAAACCACAGAACTTGTTGTCTGATGCCCTTTTCTCCACTCTCTTTCAGGGTTAGCATATGTCACAGACTGTTCTATGAAAGAGAGTATAGACCCATCACTGTCTGTTCCAAATTTTGGTGCATCTTTTATCCATAACAGCATGTGAATATGAGGAGCACCTTTTTCTTGGTACTCTTTATGCCAAAAGAAATCAGTTACTTTGCCAAGAGGGCATTTGTTTTGTTGCAGATGAAAGACAGCATGGGTTGAAAACTGTGGTTAAACATGAGCGGGATCCAAAGAGCAAAGTTCTCCTGCTATCTTCACATTGTTGTTCTTAATGTTTGAGTTTGATTCTCTCAAAAATTCAAGCAGGTCATTCCACGCATACTCAGCAAAAATGAGTGTCAGAAACCAAGTAGGTGCACCTAGGTTTCTGAACATGCATTTCAGTTCTCCATGAAGATGATACCAAACCTCGATGGTGCCATGTTGTTACGCCATTAGGTTAATAAAGTTATATTCTAACTTTTCATCCTTTCCATGAACTGTGTCAACACATTTCTTTGCAGATAGATTATGAAGAATAACTCCTGTCTTCAGTATGTAGTTTACAGCTTATGAAAGTCCAGACAAGTCACAATGTGTATGGAATACACTGGTGAAATCTAAGATCATCTGAATATAATCTGGTTGACCGTAATCAGCTGCTGGTATCTGTACAGGACGATCATCATACCGGCCACCTACTCTAGTGGGAAACTGTTGTGGAAAACAGCGAGCCTCTAAACTTTTATCCCACACACTCATGGGAGCTCCTTTTGCTTGTTTCATTTGAAAGAGATCAATAGCATCACCAATAACTTCTTTAGAATACAGGGGATGGATGTTGTAGTGTTCATAAATTTCTTCTGATCTGGATCGATCCACTTTTTCAATCTGTCCACTTGATGTTAATGTTTCATCCTCCACACGTGCTACATCTTGAACAACTTCAACATTTTTATAATAAATACTATTTTGTATACAATATAATGTTGCTTTTTTTTTTTACCTTATTAGCATCTACTAACTCTTGCCAGATTTTATAGTTCTTGGTAGGCATCCCAATTACTAGAATGATAAGTGGCATTCTGTTTAAAATCTAAAGGTAAGTAAACAACTCTTCCTTTAAGGCCTTTCTGTATCTCTGTCGGTGGCAATTTTACTGTCTTTGGTTTCATATGAACTATTGTCTGGAATGGGTGTATATATTGTATAAGAATCAATTCATAAACATTTAATTCTCCAAGTTCTTCTGGAATTGCTACTAATTCTAACTTGTTATGTATTGCTCTAGCTGGTATTTTGTTATCCTCCAAGTTCTTCTGGAATTGCTACTAGTTCTAACTTATTATATATTGCTCTAGCTGGTGTTTTGTTATCCTCTAACTTATCATAGGAATACTTACATATAATTTGCCGAGTGGACAAATCAAAGCATTCCTCTGCAAATAAATATACAGCAAATACTTACTGCTTACCCCTGTTCTCCTGTTCAGTTAATGAGAATACAACTACATTACGAGTTTGGATTTTGTAGTGAGTGTGTCGACAACAAATACAATAACAGTTTGGTTTTTCTAAAGAAACTGTTAAACTTTGCAATCTCTTGTGTAACATTATCAGTACTAATAACTGTGTACTGTTTTCTACCTCTGCTACTGTACCATGCAAAAGAGCGCTATTCATTTCTCCTAAACATAGGGCAGTAGTTTTCAATTGTCAAGCCTTCTAACTAAATTTCGCATTTTAGAGTGGTGCACAGCTATCAATCTGAAATGATGAAAGGTGCTTCGGCACACTTTCTTTGATAGACATGCTAGTGAATGTCCTTGTTAATTAGTATACTTCCTTACTTTGCATGGATCCAACCTTGCAAAATCCCAATTTCCTGTTTCTGATTTTTGCAAGAAAACTGACTTAGGAAAGCTCTCAATATATCAAATGATTCCTGCCAAACACTACAAATACTGCTACAGTTCCATGTGTATACAGGGACCTGTGTACACCATCTCTGTACCTCTTCAGCTATCACTTCTTCAACATTCCTAGGAACCATCTCCTCTTTTTGAATGGGAGCCCCATCCTTCACCTCATAACATCGACCAGTTGATTCAACTGCATGCACTAATTTGTACTCTTGAAAGTACCTTTCTTCATTAAAGTAAGGCTCAGTACTGGAAGTATGCTTCCATTCACAACTGAAAATTGAACAAAAATTACTTCTATTCAAAAGTCTTTTATTTTGGCTTTTTCTCTTTATAGGCAATACTGTTTGATCCAGTGTTCTCATTTGCTCAGAATCAAAATAAATAGCTTTGTCTTCGGGGCAAATCCCTTATCGACTACAGCCTCAACACATTCCTTTTGTTTGACTGCTTCTCTTCTCCTCTTCCTCTGCTTCATAGTTCGTACGAGATTTTGAATTACCCTACTACGAAACATTCTGACTCTTATTTCCTTAAACTGCTTCCATCTTCTTGTTAAACTATCTGCTTTCTTATGCAATTTCTGACTCTTAATGCCATTTACTTTTTGTCCTTTCTTAGCTGATTTGAAACCTTGCTTTTTATTTACTCCTTTTTGCTCACTTTGCAGTTTTCCACATACTATTTTAAGAAACTTCTTAGTTTTCTTAACAGCATCTCTTTTCTTTTTAATCACATTGTGTATATACTGTCCCCTTTGTTTCCCTATTGTAAGGAGATAGTATCCTTTCTTCTGTTTCTTTCTTCTTTCTAATTTTCTTGCAGTGTAACTCTTTGTTTGTAAGTAGAACCAGATGTCCAGAAAGAAAAACAAATGAATACACTTAGCTTTTTTATTGCATACTATTAGATTATATATTTTAAGCATTTAATTGCCAACATAAACAGTTATGTCACTATGTTATAGTCACTCTTAATCTGTTACTTCTCATGTTTATATCTGCGTGTCTCTGCCTGTGTCAGCGTATGCATCAGTGTGTGCCTGGGTATACCACTGTATGCATCAGTGTGTCCCTGGGTGTCTAAGCATATACATCAGTGTGTGTCAAGATGTGTCACTGCATGCATACATGTGTGTCTGGGTTTGACACTGTATTGACAAGTGTGTGACTGGGTCTGTCAGTGTATGTGTAATCGTGTCATTTGGCGTGATAATGTATGCATGGGTGTATATGTGGATATGTCACTGTATACATCACTGTCTGCTTGGGAGTGCATGTGTATATATCATTTTCTGCGTGGGTGTTCTACTCTGTGCATTAGAATGTACATGGGTATGTCAGCATATGCATCACTGTGTGCCTGGTTGTCTTAGTGTATGGATCAGTGTGTGACTGGGTGTTAGTGTGTGCATTAGTGTATGTGTAGCTGTGTCACTATATGCATCAGAGTGACCTGGGTATGTTAGTTAGTGTATGCCTAAGTGTGTGCCTGGGTGTATCAGCGCATGCATAAGTGTGTGCCTGGGTGTGTTAGTGAATGCCTGAGTGTGTGCCTGGATGTATTGGTATTTCCATCACTGTCTACTTGGGTGTGCATGTGTATATATCAGTGTTTGCCTGGATGCGCTTCTATATGCATCTGAATGTATATGGGTGTGTCAGCATATACATCACTGTCTGTCTGGGTGTGTCATTCAATGGATCAGTGTGTGCCTGGGTATCTTAGTGTATGGGTCAGTGTGTGACTGAGTGTGTTAGTGTGTACATCAGTGTGTGCAGGGGTGTGTCAGTGCACGCGTTAGTGTATGTGTGGATGTGTCAATATAAGCATTAGAGTGTACCTGGCTGTGTCAGTGTATGCATGAGTGTGTGTCTGGGTGCGTCAGTGTATTTGTAAGTACGTGCTTGGGTGTGTTAGCGTATGGGTCAATGTGTGACTGGGTGTAATAGTGTGCATCGGTGTGTGTCTGAGTGTGTCAGTGTATGGATTAGTGTATGTGTGGCTGTGTCACTATATGCATCAGAATGTACCTGGGTGTGTTAGTGTATGCATAAGTGTGTACTTGGGCGTGCTACTTAGGCCGGGGCAGAGTTTGCAGAGTTAGGCATAGCGGAACTCCGTAAAGTGACAAAAAACCTCCGCTGCGCTACGCGGAGTTCCGCGAACGACAGAGTGCATTAGGGTTATGCCGTTCGTTGTGATTTTGAGTGCTGGGTGTTTTTCCCATGCTGTGAAATCATCGCGAACAGCACCATGTGCAGCGCAAGAGGGCGCAGCTGCTTTCCTGCTGCTTGAGTAGATTTTCTACTCGAGCGGCAGCTTTCTCAACGCGAACGGAAGGTTGCTCAACCTGAGTGGTTGCGACCACTCGCATTGAGAAATCCGACCGCCCGCATTGAGAAATCTCACCAGGAGGTTGATTTTCCTCACTCACACTCGCCAACTAGACCTTGGCAAGCGCGAGCAGGGAAAAATCTTGCCGGGAGGTGGATTTTCCTCGCTCGTGCTCACCAACTTGACGTTGACGAGTGAGAGCGAGGAAAAAACCTGCCCTGTCAGCGATGTTGATGTAAGTTGCGCTGACAAGTTAAAGAGATTTCTGGCAACATACAAACTTTGCAAACCCAAAAGGGTAATATTGGACTACCGATCCCACAATGCTTAGCACATGCTTTTACTCACCTGAGTACAATGAGATGTGTTTTAAAGAGGGAAGAAATCGGCAGTGAATGCTTGTTGTGTGCTGCTCATCTTGCCTTTGAGAAAGGAAATGGATTCCAAAACGTGTCAGCCATGAGACCTTTGCTGCTTTGTTCATGCAACTTACTGAACTCATTCTTTGGAGAATGAAGTTTTCCTGTTTGAAGGAGTGCATTTCGCCTGGGGCAACTTCTTTCTTTACATAAATACGGCTGGTCCGGCCGTGAAGTGCACCGCCGTGAGATCCTTGCGGGCCTCAGTTTGCTCATTTAAGTAACATTGTGTGGATCAATAGGACACCAAAGGCTTAAGGTAATGGTGATGTAAGTTGGGCTGACAAGTAAAAGAAATTTCTGGCAACATACAAAATTTGCAAACCCACAAGGGTAATATTGGACTAACGATCCCGTAATGCTTAGCACATGCTTTTACTCACCTGAGGACAATGAGATGTGTTTTAAAGAGGGAAGAAATCAGCAGTAAATGCTTCTTGTGTGCTGCTCAACTTGCCTTTGAGAAAGGAAATGGATTCCGAAGCGCGTCAGACATGAGACCTGTGCTGCTTTGTTCATGCAACTTACTGAACTCAGTCTTCGGAGAATAAAGTTTTCCAGTCTGAAGGAGTGCATTTCGCCTGGGGGTAACTTCTTTCATATATATATATATATATATATATATATATATATATATATATATATATATATATATATATATATATATATATATATATATATATATATATATATATATATATATATATATATATATTATCTACTGGCGGTCGCCAGTAGATAGTTATAGTTAGGACCTATTATCCATAGGAAATCTGCGACATTCTATTTGAAATAACGTTGGCGCCGGTTGACGAATCTTCGCAAAAGTTTCCAACTTGTTGGGGCGCTCCGGTCCGCTCCTACCCTGAAAGTCTCGGGTGATTCGTCAAGCGGGGGCCGAGAAAAAAGGGGGTCCCAAAACGTGTTTTCCCCATTCATTTTCCCATAGGAAACTTTAGACACGGCTACAGCCTGAACTGCTGAACGGAATTACACCAAATTTGGCAAAGAGGTAGTTCTTGGTTCAGAAAGAACCCTTTTGTTAAATGGTGTAAATCCGTTCAGTAGTTCCAGAGAAAATCAAAAGGAAAAGTACATATATATCTATGGCCGCGTCGGATTCGCGCACCCTCCCGATCACGAGCTGTCTGCTAATTGGCTGTCAACACTCCAAACCAGGAAGTGTTGGCAGCCATCTTGTTCCTCGGTAGAACCGAGGAACAAGAAAGCAGTAAAAAAGTGCGCAAACGCACAAAGGGGGCAGGGTAGAAACACCCTGACCCCCTAGGTCTGCTCAGGGGTCCCACAAGGACCCCCTGGGCAGAAAAAAGCATTTTTTTTAAAAAAAATCGGCAGGATGCGCTCAGGGTGCGCGAATCCTGCCGAAAAAAGAAAATCGAAGCGCGGTCTCCGCGCTCGATGTAAATCTGCCCCGGGTGGGCCAAGTCCCGGGGGCATGCTGGGGGGTTTATTTTATGTATGGGGGCTCCCAAGCCCCGGGGACCACCACCCCCCGGGGCTTTATCATAAATGATGCGGGAGGGCTCTGAGCTCTCCCGCAGCCCCGAGGACCGCCACCTCCCGGGGCTTTTTTTTTTTTTTATACCTGTGTGGGGGGCTCCAGCCCCTCACACGCCCCGGGACCACCACCTCCCCGGGGCACTAAGAACATTGAAAATGGGGGTCCGTTTGGACCCCCAAGCCCCGGGGACCACCACCTCCCGGGGCTTTCAAAATGTAGGGAGGTGGGCCGCGCGGCCCCCTCCTGGAGCCCTTGATGGCCCTGGGGACCGCCACCCCCAGGGCCGGCTCCTGCAGTGTCCTGGGGTGCCTACCCCGGGACACTGCTGTTTGCTATGACAGGACGGAGCCTCGCGGCTCCCGTCCTGTCATATAAGCTAGTTTGCATTTTGAAAGAGAGAGCAGAAACCTGCTCTCTTTCAAAATGCAACCGAATTGCTTTTCCACACGGGGAGCAGCATGTTAGCTGCTCCCCATGTGGAAAGCAATGCCGGCTCCCGTAGGACACGGGGAGCCGGCGGGACTGTGGGGGTTTGGGGACCCCCACAGTCCCCAACCAGAGGCCAGGCCCCGGGGGATGGGGTCCCCGGGGCCTTAAATGGCCTGAGGAGGGGGCCACGCAGCCCCCTCCATATTTTTTATTTAAAAAGAGGGCATGCCCCGGGGATGGGGTCCCCGGGGCCAATAGAGGCCCAGGGAAGGGGCCACGCGGCCCCTTCCTGTTTAAAAAAATAAAAAATAAAAATAAAAATGCTCAGGCCCCGGGGATGGGGTACCCGGGGCCAAAAGTGGCCGAGGGAAGGGGGGCCACGCAGCCCCACTCCCATAAAAAAAAACAAAAAAAAAAACAGCATCGTGCCGGAGGCCCCGCCCCCTCCCTGCAGTACTCTGCAAACGCGCCCCTGGCGCGTTTTAAGAAGGGGAAGTAATTCCCCTTGAATACTGGGGTCCCTGGGGCCAACTAGCCCACCGGGAACCTCCAGTATGCACCAGGGGCTGCCTTGCAGAGAGGTGTACAGAGGCCACGCCCCTTTTACACCTCTCTGCAACGCAGCTCTGTGGCGCTTAATGGAGGTAGCTGGTGGGCTAGTTGCACCCCAGGGACCCTCAGGATTCAAGGGGAGTTAATCCCCCGACTTAAAACGCGCCACGGGCGTGTTTGCACAGTGGTGAAGGAGGGGGCGGGGCCTGAGGTGACAAGTGTGCAAACAGGCCCCGTGGCGCGCTTTAAGATGGGGAATTAAATCCCCTTCAATCCTGAGGGTCCCTGGGGCCAACTAGCCCAACAGGTACATCCAGAAAGCGCCACAGAGCTGCGTTGCAGAGATGTGTAAAGGGGTGTGGCCTCTCTACACGTCTCTCTGCAACGCAGCCCCTGGCGCATACTGGAGGTTCCTGGTGGGCTAGTTGGCCCCTAGGGACCCTCATGATTCAAGGGGACTTAATCCCCCAACTTAAAAACGCGCCACGGGGCGCGTTTGCACAGATGTCACCCCAGGCCCGCCCCCACCCTTCACCATTGTGCAAATATTCCTCTAAAATCTGCTGAACTACGAATTCTGATTTACTCACCTGTTATCAGGAGAGACCTCAGTGCTGCATCTTTCAGCCCAGTACTAATCCTGAAAAGTAATTTTAACCGTACTTACCAGTAACTTGAATTTCCTTCCATAGGATATCATTGCCTGCTTTTTGCTGAAAAAGTTTCTAAGTGTTGATTTTTGAAACATACAAATATTCCTCTAAAATCAGCCGAAATACGAATTCCGATTTACTCACCTGTTATCAGGAGAGACCTCAGTGCTGTATCTTTCAGCCCAGTACTGGTCCTGAAAAGTAATTTTAACCGTACTTACCAGTAACTTGAATTTCCTTCCATAGGCTAACATTGACTGGTTTCACTTGGAAATTCTTCTAAGTGTGGAGTTTTGGAACTTTAAAATATTCCTCTAAATTCAGCCGAAATACGAATTCCGATTTACTCACCTGTTATCAGGAGAGACCTCAGTGCTGCATCTTTCAGCCCAGTACTGATCCTCAAAAGTAATTTTAACCGTACTTACCAGTAACTTGAATTTCCTTCCATAGGATATCATTGCCTGCTTTTTGCTGAAAAAGTTTCTAAGTGTTGATTTTTGAAACATACAAATATTCCTCTAAAATCAGCCGAAATCCGAATTCTGATTTACTCACCTGTTATCAGGAGAGACCTCTAGTGCTGCATCTTTCAGCCCAGTACTGGTCCTGAAAAGTAATTTTAACCGTACTTACCGGTAACTTGAATTTCCTTCATAGGCTAACATTGACTGGTTTCACTTGGAAATTCTTCTAAGTGTGGAGTTTTGGAACTTTATAATATTCCTCTAAAATCAACCACAGTACGAATTCCATTTTACTCACCTGTTATCAGGAGAGAACTCAGTGCTGCATCTTTTAGCCCAGCACTGACCCTGAAAAGTAATTTTAACCGTACTTACCAGTAACTTATATTTTCTTCCATAGGAATCCATTGTCTGGTTTTCAGCAGAAAAGTTTCAAAGTGTCGATTTTCACAAACTACAAATATTCCTTAAAAATCGCCTGTATGACTTAGACGCATTCTTTCAACTGTTTACAGGAGATGCACCAGTGCTGGATCCAGGATCCAACACTGAGTAAGAAAAAGTAACGATAACAGTTTTTACCTGCTAAGTGAATTTCCTTCCATAGGATAACATTGGTGATTCTATGAGAAAAAGTTTCAAAGTGTCAACTTTTAAAATACAATAATATTCCTTAAAATCACTACTGTAACCAAAACGCTTTTACTCAACTGTTTACAGGAGATGTCCCAGGACTGAATCTAGGATCCAGTCCTGTGGTTAGAAAAGTAATCCATAAAGTAACTAATTGCATTTAACTAGAAATTCACATTGAGCTGAATGTTGCATTGTGTTTGAAAATGTGTTGCCCATTGCAACAACTTTAACTACTGTACTTAAAAGTCTATTGCCTATGTGCAAAGTATTTAAACTAAAGTAATTCATTCTGAGAAAGTATTTTTTGTAATGTAATGTAATTACAATGTAATTTAAAAATAAAATATGTAAAAAAAAATTGTTTCTAAAAATGTAGTAAATCAGTATGAAAAAAATTAATATAACAATTAATACATTTAAAAATTGTCATTTACAAAACCTTTGAAATTCACTGAAAAACCGTAGGTTTCAGACATGTTATAGTTAGGAATTAGCATTTTAAAAAACTTTGAAATTCACTGAAAAACCATAGGTTTTAGATATGTTATAGTTAGAAATTAGCATTTAAAAACCTTGAAATTCACTGAAAAACCATAGGTTTCATGCACGTTATAGTTAGAAATTAGCATTTAAAAAACCTTACAAATTCACTGAAAAAACCATAGGTTTTAGGGACAGTTATAGTTACTTGGACATTGCACTCGTACAAAACCCATGAAATTCCCCTGTTATAGTTAGTTCAGCTAACTATAACTCGCGCCTCGCAATGCACTGCTGATGACGTCACATATTACATCACTCATGACATGGTCAGTGACATCACTGATGACATCACTGATGACATCTCAAATGACATCACTGATGACATCATCCAGTGACTGTGTGTTTCTGTAAAGTTTAAATATTTTTAATATATATAGGGAAAGGCGTATTGAAGAATGAGTGGGTGTATAAGTGTCTGAATGGATGATTTACTAGGTGCGTGACTAACTCTATAAGTGAGTGATTAAACGTATCTTCCTGAATGCATGGGTTAGTGACTAAACTGTGTGAATGTCTGTATCCGTCTGTCTGTTGCTGTGTAAGTGGCCGCATGGGTTTGTGAATAGCTACATGAGTGTCTATATGAGTTATTGATTGGTTGTCTGAGTATCTGTATGGGTGCCTGAGTGTTTGTGTGGGTGGGGTGTGTGCGACTCTGTGCATAGATGTGTGAGTGGGTGATTCACTGGGTGGATGGTTTCAAGAGTGCATCTGTGATAGACTGTATGGGTGGGTAAGTGTGTGTAAGAGTGTGTTAGTGAGTGAATGTATGTCCCAGTGGTACATGTGTGAGTAACTACATATGTAAAAGGCAGTATATATGTGTGTTAGAGTATATAAATAGCTATAAGCTAGAGTGTGTGATTGTGAGAGTGACTGTATGGATGAGTGTGTGCTTGTATCAGTGATTGTATAAGAGCGTAAGAATGTGCTAGTATTTGTATGAGTAAGTGAGCTGGTGTGTGTATAATTGTATAGGTGAGTAAATGGCAGTGTGTTTAATTATTTGCATGACTGACTAGGTGTGTGAGTACCTCTATGGATGAGTTGCATTGTGTGAGTGTTTATATAGGTGTACGAGTGCATATGATACTCCTGTACTGAGTGACTGTAAGTATGAGTGACTGTACGGGTGAGTGAGTAGATGTGTGTGTGTAGACCTAAGAATCAGTGAGTGGGTATGTACTTATTGGTATTGGAGTGTGTATGGTTTTTAGAATGGCAGTCTGTAATTTAGAGTGGGTGTATCAAAAGTTATATTAGGGTGTGAGAAGATGCATTAAATTCTCACATGGATGATTAGCCACGTAACCAGTAACAGACCAAAAGCTGGGGGGTTGCCAGAAATCATTTTTAGCTCAAATCGGAACTTGTACTGCTTTTTAACAGTGTAATATCGTGTTTTTAAAGGGAATTTCTGTGTTTTAATACTGTTGGCATCACGCTGTTTGCGGTGCTTGGGGTCAGCGTTCTAGACGCCTAAATCTTCATTCCCACTTCCTATAAAGACCGGATGCTGCGACCGCGCACTTGTAATTAGCCACGTAACCAGTAACAGACCAAAAGCTGGGGGTTGCCAGAAATCATTTTTAGCTCAAATCGGAACTTGTACTGCTTTTTAACAGTGTAATATCGTGTTTTTAAAGGGAATTTCTGTGTTTTAATACTGTTGGCATCACGCTGTTTGCGGTGCTTGGGGTCAGCGTTCTAGACGCCTAAATCTTCATTCCCACTTCCTATAAAGACCGGATGCTGCGACCGCGCACTTGTAATTAGCCACGTAACCAGTAACAGACCAAAAGCTGGGGGGTTGCCAGAAATCATTTTTAGCTCAAATCGGAACTTGTACTGCTTTTTAACAGTGTAATATCGTGTTTTTAAAGGGAATTTCTGTGTTTTAATACTGTTGGCATCACGCTGTTTGCGGTGCTTGGGGTCAGCGTTCTAGACGCCTAAATCTTCACTCCCACTTCCTATAAAGACCGGATGCTGCGACCGCGCACTTGTAATTAGCCACGTAACCAGTAACAGACCAAAAGCTGGGGGTTGCCAGAAATCATTTTTAGCTCAAATCGGAACTTGTACTGCTTTTTAACAGTGTAATATCGTGTTTTTAAAGGGAATTTCTGTGTTTTAATACTGTTGGCATCACGCTGTTTGCGGTGCTTGGGGTCAGCGTTCTAGACGCCTAAATCTTCATTCCCACTTCCTATAAAGACCGGATGCTGCGACCGCGCACTTGTAATTAGCCACGTAACCAGTAACAGACCAAAAGCTGGGGGTTGCCAGAAATCATTTTTAGCTCAAATCGGAACTTGTACTGCTTTTTAACAGTGTAATATCGTGTTTTTAAAGGGAATTTCTGTGTTTTAATACTGTTGGCATCACGCTGTTTGCGGTGCTTGGGGTCAGCGTTCTAGACGCCTAAATCTTCATTCCCACTTCCTATAAAGACCGGATGCTGCGACCGCGCACTTGTAATTAGCCACGTAACCAGTAACAGACCAAAAGCTGGGGGTTGCCAGAAATCATTTTTAGCTCAAATCGGAACTTGTACTGCTTTTTAACAGTGTAATATCGTGTTTTTAAAGGGAATTTCTGTGTTTTAATACTGTTGGCATCACGCTGTTTGCGGTGCTTGGGGTCAGCGTTCTAGACGCCTAAATCTTCACTCCCACTTCCTATAAAGACCGGATGCTGCGACCGCGCAGCGGGCGCGCGCAGCGGGCGCGCCGCCGGCGCGCCAAAGGCGCGCCAAAGGCAAGCCCGTCTGCGCCCGTCAGCGCCCGGAATGCGCCCAGCGCCAGGAGTCCTGTTAAGGTCAGAAATCACAATTATACCCGAAATGAACTCCTCACGCTAAGACCTGACGATTGCTCCCAACCTATGCTAAGGTTAGACGCACGGAATAACAGCCCGACGCAATGTAATACATGCGCCTTAACACCCGGACGTCTTTTAATGAAAACCAATCTCCCCATTAGTAAAGGGACAACTACCAAACACGGTAGCATCCTTGATCATGCAGTTATACGAAATACCAGGACTCCTCAGCGACCTGCACCTTCTTACGGAGCAGGTCGAAATGAGCTTGGTAATATCTGCTGTATTTTACTGAACACACGCTCCATGATCAAACATAAATAGGAGCTAGAATGTTTGATCCAGGTTGAAAACCCAGATCTGTTATTCCTTACAGAAACTTGGGCAAACAGTCTCTCCGACCCTGACTGGAGAGTCGCTGTGCCTGCAGGTTATCTTGTAGCCCATGTTGACAGGGTCGGCGCTAAAGGGGGAGGTCTAGCGCTGATCTATCGGTCTCACTTTACTGTGAAAACGAAGCATGAACCTACATTAGAAGCAGAGGCAATGTCATTTAGTATTAAAAGAAATAACTGCGAGCTCTTAGCAGGCGCTCTTATTTATAGACCCCCTGGAATGAGAGCCGCTTTTACTAGATCCGTGCAGACTTTTCTAGAATCTTGCTTGGACACTACCTCTTTTACAGTCCTTGGAGATTTTAATTTCCACTTGGAATCAAATAATGATACCGACACAGCTAGCTTGATAGACAATATGGCCGGATACGGCTTGAGTCAGCTAGTATCAGAACCCACGCACATAGCGGGACATACGCTAGATGGACTTTTCACAAATAACTCCTCTACAGAAGTGACGCGAGTTCAACAATTAACATGGTCAGACCATTCTGCAGTCCATTTTAATGTCCGGATGGTAGCTACTAGCAATGGCCGCAGGACTAGTTCCGCGAGGGGGAGTTCGCGCCCTGGAAATCAATCCATGAACAGGACTTGATCTCAGCCCTGTCAAAGAATCTACCAGATGTTCTGGACTCAGAAGTGGCAGCCAAAAACTATGAAACCTGGCTAACCCAGGCAGTAAATAAGCTGGCACCGGAAGGTTCTAAGCACCTAAGGACTAGACAAGTCTCCTCGCCCTGGTATACGATTGAGCTTAAACAGCTGAAAATCAAATGCAGACGTCAGGAGCGAATTTGGAGATCAAATTATAGCGCGGAACATAGGAGGCACTATAACTCAGCATTAGAGGAATACAAGTCCTCTATAAAGCAAGCCAAATCAAATTATTTTACGGCTAAAATTCAGGAAGCGTCCAACTCTTCCAAAGAATTGTTCAAAACTGTCACTATTCTTTCTAAATGTCCACGAGATACGGTGTTTTCACCAAATCAAGCAATAGTGGATAATATGGCTGGTTTTTTCAGCAGAAAGTACAGACAGTGTATAGCGAACTTACAAACTCAGCACCTATTCCCGTGGAGAACGGGTTAGATGGAACAGAGGAGATAGCCCCTGGAGCTAGTTTGATACGGTTCCAATTGCTAGAACAGAGTCAAGTATTAGGCCTATTATTGAAAACTAAGTCGGGCTCCCCTCTGGACCCTTGCCCCCTTCCATAATACATTTAGCTCCAGAACTGATCAGTGGCTATCTGACCCCCTATTAAATACAATTATAACCTCAGGGGTTTTCCCAATGTGTTGGAAAAAAGTCTGTATTAGACCCATTTTAAAAAAACTTCACTTGACCCTCTGGAGGTCAAGAATTATAGACCTATTTCATGCCTCCCGTTCCCCTCCAAGATACTCGAGAAAGCACTAAATAGAGAACTGACGGAATACCTGGACAACAATAATGTCCTAGACCCCACACAACATGGTTTCCGAGCTCAACATTCAACTGAATCGGCCTTGATCATAGCCACTGAGGAGATCAGAAAGGTGATGGACGGAGGCGGGAGGGCCATCCTGATATTACTTGATCTAACTGCAGCGTTCGACACCGTAAATCATACGGTGTTGGTACAAAGGCTGAAAGAAGTTGGTATAGGGGAGAAGGCATTGGATCTTCTAGCCTCATACCTGGCAAATCGGGAACAGGCAATTCACTGGGATGGACTTCAGTCGGGAAAGTTTACACTTCCGTGTGGAGTGCCCCAGGGTTCTGCTCTTTCCCCCACCCTGTTCAATGTATATGTCGCCCTCTGGCAAGAGTAATAAAAAGCCATGGTCTCTCTCTTGTATCATACGCGGACGACACCCAATTAGTGGTGTCAGTTGCGCAAAATCTCGACCTAACAGCAGATAGGTTCCGGAACTGCCTAAGGGCTCTGATGGCCTGGATGAATTTAAACTTTTTAAAGCTAAACACAGAAAAAACTGAGGTCATAGAGTTCGGGCAAAAACCCTCTGTCTGGAGTGAACTCTGGTGGCCGCCTGAAGCAGGAATCCTCCCTGTTACTGCTCTGAAGGCTAGAAATTTGGGATTCTTGGTGGATAAGGATCTAACCCTTGCCTCCCAGATTAACCAAGTGACTTCGGCATGCTTCTTCACGTTGAAAATATTACGGAAGATTCTTCCATTCATTCCATTCTCATTAAGAAAAACGGTAGTCGGCGCATTGGTGCTGTCCAGAATAGATTACTGCAATGCGCTATACCTGGGGGCTGGCGTTAGACAACTCTCTAAACTACAGTCTCTACAAAATGCTGCTGCACGAGTATTGTTAGAGTTACCTAAATATCACCCAACATCCGCAAGTATAAAAAGCCTCCATTGGCTACCAGTTCGCAGAAGAATAGACTTTAAGGCCTTGTGTATAGTCCATAAAGCCTTTTATGGAGGAGGGGCGTCAGCCATCCAACTTCTATTCCCAAGATACCTACCGGTCCGTTGCCTCAGGTCAGCAAACACTGGATTGGTCCATCTCTCAACTATAAGCAGAGTCAGATGGGGCGGTAAGGGGTTCTCCCACCAAGCTGCTAAGTTGTGGAACTCTCTCCCAACTCACATGAGACTGCAGCCAAGCAGGGATCTCTTTAGAAAAATGATTAAAACATGGCTCTTCACTAAGACCTAGGCTTGTTAAATTTGGTGGGTGGCTATTTTCCTCAGCGCCAAGACGCCCCGGCATAAGAGCGCTTTATAAATATTTCAGTCAGTCAGTCAGTCAGTCAGTCAGTCAGTCAGTCAAAACCTATGGTTTTTTCAGTGAATATATATATACATATACACACACACTTGAAAAGCAAAAGTTACAGGGACATTATAGTTAGGCTCAGATTTCACTCATACAAAACCATAGAAATTCAGCAGTTATGGTTGCCTGAGCTATTTATAGCTTATGCTACCGCAATGCAGAGGGTCTGTATAGGTTTACAAGTCAGTGTGAGAGTGTCTGTATGGGTATGTGAGTGGGTGTGAGAGTGTCTTCATTGGTGCCAGAGTGGATGTCAGGGTGTCTGTATGGGCATGTGAGTGGGTGTGAGAGTGTCTGTATGGGTGTCTGAGAGGGTATGAGACTGTCTGCATGGGTATGCGAGTGGGTGTGAGAGTGTCTGTATGGGTATGTGAGTGGGTGTGGGTGTGAGAGGGTCTGTATGAGTGTAATAGTAGGTGTGAGAGTGTCTGTTTGGGTATGTCAGTGGGTGTGAGAGTGTCTGTATGTGTGTCAGAGGGGTTGTGAGAGTGTCTATATGGGTGTCAGAGAGGGTGTGAGAGTGTCTGTATGGGTGTCACAGTGGGTGTGATAGTGTCTGTATGTGTATATAAGTGGGTGTGAGAGTGTCTGTATGGATGTCAGAGTGGGTGTGAGAGTGTCTGAATGGGTGTCTGAGTGGGTGTGAGTGTCTGTGTATGTAATGGGTATGAGAGGGTCTGTATGGGTGTAAGAGTGGGTGTGAGAGTGTATGTATGAGTATGTGAGTGGATGTGAGAGGGTCAGCTTGAGAGGTCGGGATTAGAGGTGCAACTCTGGCTCTACTTAGTTCTTTTTTTATCTAACAGGGAACAGACTGTGGAGATGGGCAGATTTATCCCCTGCACTCTTCAATATCTACATTACCCTTCTGGTGAAACTCATTCCAGAATTGGGTCTTTTTGCTTTATCCTAGTCCAATGATATGCAAATAATTGTATCTATTCCCTCTGAGGATGGCATGACTGCTAAAAGATTTAACAACTGTCTGGCCCAGATTTCAGTCTGGATGCAGGAAAACTGCTTAAAATTAAATACAGAGAAAATATTTGTCAATTTGTTTGGAAAGAAAACATTGTTCCGAAACGATTCGTGGTGACCTGGTAAACTTGGCCCTCTCCCGTTCCGAAGGTGAAAAATCTAGGGATTTTATTTGATGAACATCTAGATTTCTTGCAGCAGATTAACCGTATAGCATCCTTTTGTTTCTCTATGTTAATGTTAATGTTAAAAATTATTTGTAAAGCGCGCGTACACCGATTGGTTTCATGGCGCTGTGCTAGGACTTGGCCTTTCCAGTGGAGAATCAAGATGCTAAAAAATGTATTTCCTTTTATTCCCCCTGACCTGCAAAAAATGGTTGTGATAGCTTTGATCTTTTCTAGGATAGATTATTGTAATGCCCTCTATTTAGGAACAAATAAACAGCCCCAATCTAAACTCCAATCACTACAAAAGGCGGTGGCACAGCTGCCTTTGAAGGCCCCCAGGTTTTGTTCCATCACAAAGAAGGCCCAGGAATTGCATTTGTTGCATGTGCCTGAGAGGGTGAAATGTACGGCTCTCTGCATGCTGCATAAAGCCTTGCACAGCTCTGGTCTCCTCTATTTTCAAAATACCTTTAAATGGTACTCTCCATGGTGAGAATTGAAGTCTTCCCTTTCCAATCTAGTGGTCATTCCAAAAATAAAGAAGGTCAGCTGGGGTGGCAGGAGTTTTTCATTTTTAGCAAGCAAACTTTGGAACTCTCTGCCTCTGTCCTTAAGATAACAAATGAGCATTACCCTCTTTAGGAAACCACTAAAGACTTAGATTTTTGTCTCTTCTTCACAATAAGCTCAGTGTTCTACTTTCTAGATTTTCTGAGATTGCACTAGAACCAAGACACTCCCGTATTTGAGCACTCTATAGAAAAGTTTGACTTACTTACTCAGTACAGGTGTTAGAGTGAGAGTGAGAGTGTCTATATGGGTGCCAGGGTGGATGTAAGAGTATATTTATATATTTTTTCATTCACAGCCAAATACACAGATCTGTCATGGATTTTCACAGGGGACCACACTGGACTCTGCGACAGGTCTGCAGATCTCGCGCATGGCCAAAAGAACATTTTCTGGCATTTTACTGACCATTAAACATTCTTTCACTTGACTTATAACATACACAAGGGGTTAGGAAAGCTCTCACCTGACCCTTTCAATGAGTATATGTAAGGGTTTTGTATTGTGAGGTATAGAATAAAGCAGAGGTAGGAAGCAGTCCACTTTCAAGCGTATTACTTTTATTGCACAAGGGAACCAAAATAATTAAAGGAAACCAGCCTCAAAAGGTCTCTTGACTGCACATGAGGCTCTTCCTCCTTGTCGTCTTCAGGAAGTGGTGCTCCTCATACGTGGTGACAAAAGAAGGGAAAAAGAAAAAAAATCCAAAACAGATAATGAGTTATGGGCTCCCCATTAAAAGAAGGTTCACGTGCTACAGACACCAAAATAGGGTGGGTTGTGCATGGGTAGGATTGAACAGGGAGAGTTGTGCAGAGTGACGTGATCTCTCCTACACTGTTCTCACATGTCACCGGTCACCAGAGTGCTCCCTATGTTGTGGTACCCCACCAAAAGCACCGTTTAGCTGGTGGTACTTGCCTTGGACCACGACCCGCCTCCTGGGTCGTGGTGAGTTGAACTGTGGTAGTACTCTCGCTCTTTGTGTCACCGGTACTGCAGGCAATGTCGTGGGTCAGCCCTGTCTTGGGATCTTCGGCTCCGGTCTTCCCCGCAAGCCAAGTCGTCCCTTCTTCCGGATCTTCCGCTCGGGGTGGAATTCTTCGCACGTCTGCTCTCCTCATCTCCTGGTTCGCGCCCTCGCTCCCGCTGCTCCATCCCGCCACTTCCTCCTCGTTTGCATTCTCTTCCCCGGTGAAAAAGGGGAGGGGCCACTCGCACGCCGCGTTCCGTCGGAAGGTTAGAACACTCTCTCCTTTCCCGATAGGGGTCGGGACGTCGGCCATGCCTGAGCCCTGTCCCGTCCTCACATAGCTCTCCCCCTAGGAATGGCCGTTGTGGCCATTCAGCTGCTGGATATCTGGAGAGGTAGTCAGCGCCAATCTGAGTCTTTCCTGGTACGTGTATGGTCTGAAAAGCAAATGGTTGCAGTGCTAAGAACCAGCGCAGAATATGGGGATTAGAGTCCTTATTCTGTGCTAACCAGGTGAGGGGTGCATGGTCTGTGAGGATCAGAAATTTACGTCCCAAGAGGTAGTACTGGAGGGCTTCTATGCCCATTTTATTGCTAAGCATTCTTTTTCTATTGTGGAATGGTGTCTCTCCCTAGGAAACCGTTTTCTGCTTATATATAAGAAGGGCTTTAACGCTCCCTGCGGATCGGTTTGACACAGGACGGCCCCTATACCTTGTCCTGATGCATTTGTCTGAAGTATAAAGGTTTTCGTAAAGTCGGGACAATGAAGGACGGGTATCTGGCATATTTGGGATTTTAGGGTATTGAAGCTGTCTTCGTGGTCTTTTTTCCATGATGAAATACGTGACTGGTGTTTGTTTGTGAGAAGGTCTGTGAGAGGGCTGGCTATTGTAGAGAAGTGGGGAATGAATCGACGGTAATACCCAAGAAACCCAAGAAAAGATTGTATGTCTTTCTGTGTTGTAGGGGTGGGAAGCTTCCGAATAGCCTCAATTTTATCCATTTGTGGCTGTATAAGTCCTCCTGTATAGTATACCCTAGATATTGAATCTTGTTCGTGGCTAATACTGACTTCCTTGGGTTTATGGTCAAACCTGCTTTTTGTATAGCGTCAAAGACCAAAGCCAGGTGGGTTAGGTGTTCTTCCCACGTAGGGCTAAATATAACTATGTCGTCCAGGTAAGCTGCGGCGTATTGTCTATGGGGTTTCAGTATCTTATCCATAAGACGCTGAAAAGTCGCTGGGGCTCCATGCAAACCGAACGGGAGGACTCTAAATTGGTATAATCCTGACGGGGTAGCAAATGCTGTTTTTACCTTTGCCTGGGGGGTTAGAGGAATCTGCCAATAGCCTTTCGTCAGGTCTAGTGTGGACATAAAGGTGGCCTTCCCTAATTGCTCAATTAATTTGTCAACACGTGGCATGGGGTACATGTCAAATTTAGTTATTTTATTTACCTGGCGAAAGTCAATACAGAGTCGCAGGCTGACGTCAGGTTTCGGTACAATCACGATAGGGGAACACCACTCACTTTGGGATGGTTCTATTATGTTGGACTGTAACATAGCGGTTATTTCTCTTTCGACAGCCTCCCTTCGGGCCGCTGGTATACGATAAGATTTAAATTTCACTACCTGATCTTGTAGAGACACTATATCATGGTGCACTAGGGAGGTTAGGCCTGGGTTGGTGGAAAAAAGACCTGGATATTTGTCCAATAGGTTGAGTAGCTGTTGTTTCTGGTCGCCGGTCATTTGGGGCCCTAGGTTGACATTGGCATCTGCATCCCTTTGGGAAAGGAGTAGAGGAATGTCTACCGGGGAGGTTGTACTTATATGCATAACGGGTGTTGTTTTTCCTGAAAGGGAGGACGTCTCTTCCCACTTCTTGAGAAGGTTTACATGATATATTTGTCTCCCTCCCGACCGAAGAGGCAGGAGTACGCTTTATGTTACGTGAGACACTTTCTTCTCTATTACATAGGGCCCCTGCCATTGTGTTAGGAGTTTATTTTCCGAGGATGGTAACAGTATAAGCACCTAATCCCCTGGCATGAATTCCCTTAGGTAACTGCCTCGGTCATAATACCTCTTTTGATCTTATTGTGCTTTTTCCATATGGTTGTGCACTAAACTCCATAACTGGGATAGAGTACTCTTTAAGCCGTCTACATAAGCAAATATGGGTTTTCCCTCTTCCTCCTCGTTCTCCCACTGTTCTACTGCCATTATCAAGGAAGGATCGTGGTTTCCTTCTGAACACTAACTCAAAAGAGGGAAAACCAGTGGATCGTTGCTCGTGCGTTCTTATAGCAAAAAGGACCAGGGGTAGGCGTCTGTCCCAGTCTTTTCCTGTCTCTGAAACGACCTTACGTAGCATATTTTTGATGGTTTTATTGTAACGTTCCACTAGACCATCTGTCTGGGGGTGGTAGACTGAGGTTCTGATCTGTTTGATCTCCAATACTCTACAAATATGAGACATAAGGCGGGACATAAACGGGGTCCCCTGATCAGTCAGTATTTCTTCTGGGAACCCCACTCTGGCAAAGAAGGAGATCATAGCCTGCGCCACGTTGGTAGTAGTCATACTAGATAAAGGGAAGGCTTCTGGATATCTACTAGCATAATCGACTAACACCAATATGTACCGGTGACCTCGGGCAGAGGGATGAAGAGGACCTACCAGGTCCATTCCAACTCTCTTAAAAGGAATATCAGTTATAGGGAGTGGGAGTAGGGGGGCGTTTCTTACAGAGGCAGGATTTTTATGTTGACAAGTAACACAACAAGCGCAGTGTCTGGCGACATCAAGGTAAACCCCTGGCCAGTAAAACCTCTCAGTTAAATATTTAAGGGTATTGTCTTGCCCATAATGCCCCTATCCCATCTAGTTATGAGCTAGGTGTAACACCTGTTCCCTAAAGGCAGTGGGAACCAACAACTGATTACGGGCTGTTCCCCCTTTTACTGCTCTGTATAGCAAACCCCTCTTTACAAAGAAATAGGGTCCTACCTGCTCTGGTTCCTGCTCTTGTGCCCTTTCCCAGGCGTATCATAGAGTACCGTCATCACGTTGGGCAGTTCGAAAACTCATCTGGGTGGTCCCGCTCCCTCCTGGGTTTGAGAGGAGAAAAGCAGGTTGTGTCATGTGCGACATGCTATATGCTCTTTTAACCTCTTCTTTTTGTTGTTTGGATTTCTTTCTTCTTACACTTGCTCTTGTCTCTTCTATCTCACTATGGCTAAAGGGGGCTTCCTGTAACCAAGGTATGGTGGTACTTTTGGTGCCTTCTAAATAGTGTTCGAACCGAGGATGGTCAGTGCCTATTATAAGTGGCTCTGGTAAAAGAGGTACCACTCCAACCTTACATAAGTGGGGATCGTTCTCTACATCAAGTAGTATTTCAGTGACGGGATAGGCCTTAGTGTCACCGTGTACACAGGTGATGCACACCTGTTCATCATCTCGTATTTGGGGTTTGGGTATCAGGTTTTTATTTACTACAGTGAAATGACAACCTGTGTCTAGGAGAGCCATTTGAGCCTTCCCATTAATGTAAACCTTCCGCCTATATTGACCCAGGGGCTTTTCCGTGACATATACGTGGCCTTTGGTATACCCTACCTCCATAGGCTCAGCCGCTGGTGTTTTATGTGGACACTGTCTGGCTATATGGCCGCCTTCTGCACAGTTGTAACACTGTGGACCCTGACTACTAAGGACGGGGGTGGATTTAGGAGGAACACAAGGGTTTCCCTGGAGTTTGTTCTCGGTGCGAATTGTACTCCTGGAAAGACTAAAGGTAGGTCGTGTAGGGTTGGCTTTGAATTCGGATGATCTGTGGAAAGCACAAGCAAGGTCTACTGCTGTTGCCGAAGTGAGATGGGGGTGCTGCTTAACCCAATTACGGGTGCTGACAGGTAAGGCCTCGAGGAACTGCTCTAGGTATACTTTCTCTGTTACCTCTTCCATAGTAGAGGTGTGAGGTGAGAGCCATCTGTTGCCCAGGTCCCTGATCCGGTAGTAAAGGCCCCTTGGATTGTCCCCTGCCACCCACATCTCCTTCCTGAACTTGGCTCTGTAATATTCTGTATCACATCCTAGCCGTTCTAGTATTGCTTTTTTTATATCTTCATAGTCCGTGGTGCCTGCTGGGTTCGCTGCCTGGTAGGCGGCTTGTAATTCACCTGACAGTAGGGGGGCTATGCACTGGCCCCACCTTTCGGGAGGCCAGGCAGCGGTAGTGGCAACCCGCTCAAAGTTTATAAAAAAGTAGTCTGGGTCGTCGCCATCTTGTTATTTTTGTAATACCGATCCTGGGACATTGGGTCTAACTCTCGTGTTGACTATGGTGTCTGTTAACCTCAGGATGGCAGTATCCTGTACTTGTTATTTATTAGCAATGAGTTCAGCTTGAGTCTTTAGGGCATCTTGTAATATCTCACAGTCTTTCTGCGCAGTCTGAGCATGTTGCTCTAATACCAATTGCAGATGCCTCTGTCCCTATGCTAGTTGGGATATAATCCCTTCTGTGGGCATGGGTTGTGTCATTTCTGCGACACGAAAAGGGGGAGAATCCCACTTCTGACACCACTGTAAGGGTTTTGTATTGTGAGGTATAGAATAAAGAAGTGGTAGGAAGCAGTCCGCTTTCAAGCGAATTTCTTTTATTGCACAAGGGAACCAAAATAATCAAAGGAAACCAGTCTCAAAAGGTCTCTTGACTGCACATGAGGCTCTTCCTCCTTGTCCTCTTCAGGGAGTGGCGCTCCTCATACGTGGTGACAAAAGAAGGGAAAAAGAAAAAAAATCCCAAAACAGATAATGAGTTATGGGCTCCCCATTAAAAGAAGGTTTGCATGCTTCCGTCACCAAAATAGGGTGGGTTGTGCGTGGGCAGGGTTGAACAGGGGAGCTGTGCAGAGTGACGTGATCTCTCCTACACTGTTCTCACATGTCACCTGCCACCAGAGTACTCCCTATGTTGTGGTACCCCACCAACCCCACCAAAAGCACCGTTCAGGTGGTGGTACTTGCCTTGGACAACGACCCGCCTCCTGGGTCGTGGTGAGTGGAACTGTGGTAGTACTCTCGCTCTTTGTGTCACCGGTACTGCAGGCAATGTCGTGGGTCAGCCCTGTCTTGGGATCTTCGGCTCCGGTCTTCCCCGCGAGCCAAGTCGTCCCTTCTTCCAGATCTTCCGCTCGGGGTGGAATTCTTCGGCCGTCTGCTCTCCTCGTCTCCTGGTTTGCGTCCTCGCTCCTGCTGCTCCAGCCTGCCACTTCCTCCTCGTTCGCATTCTCTTCCTCTGTGAAAAAGGGGCGTGGCCACTCGCACGCCGCGTTCCGTCGGAAGGCTAGAATGCTCTCTCCTTTCCCGATAGGGGTCGGGACGTCGCCCATGCCTGAGCCCTGTCCGTCCTCACATTTCTCTCCCCCTAGTAATGGCCGTTGTGGCCATTCAGCTGCTGGATATCTGGAGAGGTAGTCAGCGCCAATCTTAGTCTTTCCTGGTACGTGTATGGTCTGAAAAGCAAATGGTTGCAGTGCTAAGAACCAGCGCAGAATATGGGGATTAGAGTCCTTATTCTGTGCTAACCAGGTGAGGGGTGCATGGTCTGTGAGGACCAGAAATTTACATCCCGAGAGGTAGTACTGGAGGGCTTCTACGGCCCATTTTATTGCTAAGCATTCTTTTTCTATTGTGGAATAGTGTCTCTCCCTAGGAAACCATTTTCTGCTTATATATAAGAGGGGCTTTAACGCTCCCTGCGGATCGGTTTGACACAGGACGGCCCCTAGACCTTGTCCGGATGCATCTGTCTGAAGTATAAAGGTTTTCGTAAAGTAGGGACAATGAAGGACGGGTATCTGGCATATTTGGGATTTTAGGGTATTGAAGCTGTCTTCGTGGTCTTTTTTCCATAATGAAATACGTGACGGGTGTTTGTTTGTGAGAAGGTCTGTGAGAGGGCTGGCTATTGTAGAGAAGTGGGGAATGAATCGACGGTAATACCCAAGAAACCCAAGAAAAGATCGTGTCTTTCTTTGTTGTAGGGGTGGGAAGCTCCTGAATAGCCTCAATTTTATCCATTTGTGGCTGTATAAGTCCCTCCTGTATAGTATACCCTAGATATTGAATCTTGTTCGTGGCTAATACTGACTTCCTTGGGTTTATGGTCAAACCTGCATTTTGTATAGCGTCAAAGACCAAAGCCAGGTGGGTTAGGTGTTCTTCCCACGTAGGGCTAAATATAACTATGTCGTCCAGGTAAGCTGCAGCGTATTGTCTATGGGGTTTCAGTATCTTATCCATAAGACGCTGAAAAGTCGCTGGGGCTCCATGCAAACCGAACGGGAGGACTCTAAATTGGTATAATCCTGACGGGGTAGCAAATGCTGTTTTTCCTTTGCCTGGGGGGTTAGAGGAATCTGCCAATAGCCTTTTGTCAGGTCTAGTGTGGACATAAAGGTGGCCTTCCCTAATTGCTCAATTAATTTGTCAACACGTGGCATGGGGTACATGTCAAATTTAGTGATTTTATTTACCTGGCGAAAGTCAATACAGAGTCGCAGGCTGCTGTCAGGTTTCGGTACAATCACGATAGGGGAACACCACTCACTTTGGGATGGTTCTATTATGTTGGACTGTAACATAGCAGTTATTTCTCTTTCGACAGCTTCCCTTCGGGCCACTGGTATGCAATAAGGTTTAAATGTCACTACCTGATCTTGTAGAAACACTATATCATGGTGCACTAGGGAGGTTAGGCCTGGGTTGGTGGAAAAAAGACCTGGATATTTGTCCAATAGGTTGAGTAGCTGTTGTTTCTGGTCACCGGTCATTTGGGGCCCTAGGTTGACATTGGCATCTGCATCCCTTTGGGAAAGGAGTAGAGGAATGTCTACCGGGGAGGTTGTACTTATATGCATAACGGGTGTTGTTTTTCCTGAAAGGGAGGACGTCTCTTCCCACTTCTTGAGAAGGTTTACATGATATATTTGTCTCCCTCCCGACCGAAGAGGCAGGAGTACGCTTTATGTTACGTGAGACACTTTCTTCTCTATTACATAGGGCCCCTGCCATTGTGTTAGGAGTTTATTTTCCGAGGATGGTAACAGTATAAGCACCTAATCCCCTGGCATGAATTCCCTTAGGTAACTGCCTCGGTCATAATACCTCTTTTGATCTTATTGTACTTTTTCCACATGGTTGTGCACTAAACTCCATAACTGGGATAGAGTACTCTTTAAGCCTTCTACATAAGCAAATATGGGTTTTCCCTCTTCCTCCTCGTTCTCCCACTGTTCTACTGCCATATCAAGGAAGGATCGTGGTTTCCTTCTGAACACTAACTCAAAAGAGGAAAAACCAGTGGATCGTTGCTCGTGCGTTCTAATAGCAAAAAGGACCAGGGGTAGGCGTCTGTCCCAGTCTTTTCCTGTCTCTGAAACGACCTTACGTAGCATATTTTTGATGGTTTTATTGTAACATTCCACTAGACCATCTGTCTGGGGGTGGTAGACTGAGGTTCTGATCTGTTTGATCCCCAATACTCTACAAATATGAGACATAAGGCGGGACATAAACGGGGTCCCCTAATCAGTCAGAATTTCTTCTGGGAACCCCACTCTGGCAAAGAAGGAGATCATAGCCTGCGCCACGTTAGTAGTAGTCATACTAGATAAAGGGAAGGCTTCTGGATATCTACTAGCATAATCGACTAACACCAATATGTACCGGTGACCTTGGGCAGAGGGATGAAGAGGACCTACCAGGTCCATTCCAACTCTCTTAAAAGGAATATCAATTATAGGGAGTGGGAGTAGGGGGGCGTTTATTACAGAGGCAGGATTTTTATGTTGACAAGTAACACAACAAGCGCAGTGTCTGGCGATGTCAAGGTAAACCCCTGGCCAGTAAAACCTCTCAGTTAAATATTTAAGGGTATTGTCTTGCCCATAATGCCCCCATCCCATCTGGTTATGAGCTAGGTGTAACACCTGTTCCCTAAAGGCAGTGGGAACCAACAACTGATTATGGGCTGTTCCCCCTTTTACTGCTCTGTATAGCAAACCCCTCTTTACAAAGAAATAGGGTCCTACCTGCTCTGGTTCCTGCTCTTGTGCCCTTTCCGAGGCCTATGATAGAATACCATCATCACTTTGGGCAGTTCGAAAACTCATCTGGGTGGTCCCGCTCCCTCCTGGGTTTGAGAGGAGAAAAGCAGGTTGTGTCATGTGCGACATGCTATATGCTCTTTTAACCTCTTCTTTTTCTTGTTTGGATTTCTTTCTTCTTACACTTGCTCTTGTCTCTTCTATCTCACTATGGCTAAAGGGGGCTTCCTGTAACCAAGATATGGTGGTACTTTTGGTGCCTTCTAAATAGTGTTCGAACCGAGGATGGTCAGTGCCTATTATAAGTGGCTCTGGTAAAAGAGGTACCACTCCAACCTTACATAATTGGGGATCGTTCTCTACATCAAGTAGTTTCGGCGACGGGATAGGCCTTAGTGTCACCGTGTACACAGGTGACGCACACCTGTTCATCCTCTCGTATTTGGGGTTTGGGTATCAGGTTTTTATTCACTACAGTGAAACGACAACCTGTGTCTAGGAGAGCCATTTGAGCCTTCCCATTCACGTAAACCTTCCGCCTATATTGACCCAGGGGCTTTCCCGTGACATATACGCGGCCTTTGGTATACCCTACCTCCATAGGCTCAGCCGCTGGCGTTTTATGTGGGCACTGTCTGGCTATATGGCCCCATTCTGCACAGTTGTAACACTGTGGACCCTGACTACTAAGGACGGGGGTGGATTTAGGAGGAACACAAGGGTTTCCCTGGAGTTTGTTCTCGGTGTGAATTGTACTCCTGGAAAGACTAAAGGTAGGTCGTGTAGGGTTGGCTTTGAATTCGGGTGATCTGTGGAAAGCACAAGCAAGGTCTACTGCTGTTGCCGAAGTAAGATGGGGGTGCTGCTTAACCCAATTACGGGTGCTGACAGGTAAGGCCTCGAGGAACTGCTCTAGGTATACTTTCTCTGTTACCTCTTCCATAGTGTGAGGTGAGAGCCATCTGTTGCCCAGGTCCCTGATCCGGTAGTAAAGACCCCTTGGATTGTCCCCTGCAACCCACTTCTCCTTCCTGAACTTGGCTCTGTAATATTCTGTATCACATCCTAGCCGTTCTAGTATTGCTTTTTTTATATCTTCATAGTCCGTGGTGCCTGCTGGGTTCGCTGCCTTGTAGGCGGCTTGCAATTCACCTGACAGTAGGGGGGCTATGTACTGGCCCCACCTTTCGGGAGGCCAGGCAGCGGTAGTGGCGACCCGCTCGAAGTTTATAAAAATGTAGTCTGGGTCGTCGCCATCTTGTTATTTTTGTAATACCGATCCTGGGACATTGGGTCTAACTCTCGTGTTGACTATGGCGTCTGTTAACCTCAGGATGGCAGTATCCTGTACTTGTTGTTTATTAGCAATGAGTTCAGCTTGAGTCTTTAGGGCCTCTTGTAATACCTCACAGTCTTTCTGCGCACTCTGAGCATGTTGCTCTAATACCAATTGCAGATGCCTCTGTCCCTCTGCTAGTTGGGATATAATCCCTTCTATGGGCATGGGTTGTGTCATTTTTGCGACACGAAAAGGGGGAGAATCCCACTTCTGACACCACTGTAAGAGTTTTGTATTGTGAGGTATAGAATAAAGCAGAGGTAGGAAGCAGTCCGCATTCAAGCGAATTTCTTTTATAGCACAAGGGAACCAAAATAATCAAAGGAAACCAGTCTCAAAAGGTCTCTTGACTGCACATGAGGCTCTTCCTCCTTGTCGTCTTCAGGGAGTGGCGCTCCTCATACGTGGTGACAAAAGAAGGGAAAAAGAAAAAAAATCCCAAAACAGATAATGAGCTATGGGCTCCCCGTTAAAAGAAGGTTCACGTGCTACCGTCACCAAAATAGGGTGGGTTGTGTGTGGGTAGGGTTGAACAGGGAGAGTTGTGCAGAGTGACGTGATCTCTCCTACACTGTTCTCACATGTCACCAGAGTGCTCCCTATGTTGTGGTACCCCACCAACCCCACCAAAAGCACCGTTTAGCTGGTGGTACTTGCCTTGGACCACGACCCGCCTCCTGGGTTGTGGTGAGTGGGACTGTGGCAGTGCTCTCGCTCTTTGTTTTATTGGTACTGCAGGCAATGTCGTGGGTCAGCCCTGTCTTGGGATTTTTGGCTCCAGTGGTCCCCACGAGCCAAGTCGTTCCTTCTTCCTGATCTTCTGCTCGGGTGGAATTCTTCAGCCGTTTGCTCTCCTCGTCTCCTGGTTCGCGTCCTCGCTCCCACTGCTCCAGCCTGCCACTTCCTCCTCGCGTTCTCTTCCTCTGTAAAAAAGGGGCGTGGCCGCTCGCACACCGCGTTCCGTCGGAAGGCTAGAATTATCTCTCTTTTCCCGATAGGGTTCGGGACGTCAGCCATGCCTGAGCCCTGTCCGTCCTCACAGTATACAAGCAACTTTTTAGCCCCTTCATATAAAATGGCATCCGCAACTTTCCTGTCAAGTTGCGGGCAGCCAATCAGGACCCTGCTTTGGCGCGTGAATTCGCTGATTCCCCGTTGGTGGATCCGTTGAGGATCTGTGTCCCTAGATATACAAATTTGGTTTTCAGTTATTATCTCTAAAACTATTGAACGGATTTACACCAAAACACAAAAATCACGCTTTCTGGACCAAAAACTAGCTTTCTGCCAAAATTGGTGTATATCTGTTCAGCGGTTCGAGCTGTAGTCATGTTCAAAATCCATATGGGAAATTGCATGGGGAAAATGCGGTTTGAGACCCCCTTTTTCTAAACCCCCACTTGACAGATCACCCTGAAACTTTCAACATAGTAGCTAAAGTGAGTGGCAAACACGTTTTGAAAATTTCACGAGAATTCATCAAACGGTGCCAAAGTTATTGGGAAAACAAAAACCACTTTTTACTATGTAAGCTAGGTTGTAACTATAACTATCTATGGCAACCACCATTATATATATATATATATATATATATATATATATATATATATATATATATATATATATATATATATATATATATATATATATATATATATATATATATATATATATATATATGTATGTATATATATATATTACCTACTGGCGGTCGCCAGTAGGTAGTTATAGTTAGGACCTCGTTTCTATTTAAAAAGCGTTTTTTCTTTTCCTAATAACTTTGGCGCCGGTTGACGAATCGTCGCGATATTTTCAAAACTAGTGGCCCGCTCCGGTCAGCTCCTTTCGGGGTGATTCGACAAGCGGGGGCCGAGAAAAAAGGGGGTCCCAAAACACATTTTCCCCATGTTAATTTCCATAGGAAACTTTAGACAAAGCTACAGCCTGAACTGCTGAACGGAATTACACCAAATTTGGCAAAAAGGTAGGTCTTGGTTCAGAAAGAGACCTTTTTTTAAATGGTGTAAATCCGTTCAGTAGTTCCTGAGAAATTAGAAAAAGAAAAAGCTTCGATATCTGTGGGCGCGGTGGGTTTGCGAACCCTCCAGAGCACGAGCTTCATTCTGATTGGCTGCCAACACTCCAAACGAGGAAGTGTTGGCAGCCATTTTGTGACTCGTAGAACCGAGTCACAAGAAAACAGTAAAACATAGATAAAAAACAAGAAAAGGGGGCAGGGTAGAAACACCCTGACCCCTAGGCCTGCTCAGGGGGTCCCACAAAGACCCCCAGGGCCAAAAAAAGCATTTTTTAAAAATAATGTTGGCAGAATTCGCGTTGGGTTCGCGAATCCCGCTGAATTTTTTTTAAAAAATGAAGCGCGGGCTCCCCGCTTCATTTTAATGAGGCCCCAGGGTGGCCAGGTCCCGGGGGCAATGTGGTTTAAATTTGCGGGGGCCCACGGGTCCCCCGCAGCCCCGGGGACCGCCACCTCCCGGGGCTACAGTAATTAAATTCGAGGGGCATGCGGCCCCCCCCACAGCCCCGGGGACCGCCACCTTCCCGGGGCTTTGAAAATAAAGGCATGGGGGGTCCCAACCCCCCCCTCGCTGCCCCGGAGACCGCCACCTCCCCGGGGCTAAATTAAATAGGGCGTGGGGGCCTCGCGGGCACCCCCAAGCCCCGGGGACTGCCACCGCCCCGGGGCTGAAATCAATAATTAGTGTGGGGGGGCTGAAGCCCCCCCACACTGCCCCAGGGACTACCACCTCCCTGGGGCACTTTGTAAGGAAATGCGGGGGTCCGTTACGGACCCCCGGGCCCCGGGGACCACCACCTCCCCGGAGCTTAAAACTTTGGGAGGGGGCCAAGCGGCCCCCCTCCTGGAGCCCTTGATGGCCCTGGGGACCGCCACCCCCCATGGCCGGCTCCTGCAGTGTCCCGGGGTGCCTACCCCCGGGACACTGCTGTTTGCTATGGCAGGGCGGGATCCGTGCGGCTCCGCCCTGTCATAGCAAACTCTGCTTGCTTCCTTGAAGCGAGAGCAGGAAACCTGCTCTCGCTTCAATGAAGCAAAGCAGAATTAGCTTTGAGCAAGGGGAGCTGCATGTCAGCAGCTCCCCTTGCTCAAAAGCAATGCCAGCTCCCGCAGGAGGCGGGGAGCCGGCGGGACCGTGGGGGCATTGGGGCTCCCCCCACGGTCCCCAACGGAGTGGCCAGGCCCCCGGGGGATGGGGTCCACGGGGCCAGAAGTGGCCTGGGAGGGGGGCCACATGGCCCCCCTCCCCTTTATAAAAAAAATTATTAAAAAAAAAAAACGGACAGGCCGGCCCCAGGGGATGGGGTCTCCGGGGCCATAATTGGCCTTTGGAGGGGGGCTACCCGGTCCCCCTCCGCATAATAAAAAAAAAAAAAACAAGGCTGCAAAGCCCCGGGAGATGGGGTCCCAGGGGCCAAAAGTGGCCAAGGGAAGGGGGGCCACGCAGCCCCCCTGCCAAAAAATAAAAAATAAAAACCCCAAAAAAAGGAACCGGCAACTCGCCGGAGGCCCCGCCCCCTCCCTGCACCACTGTGCAAACGTGCCCCGTGGCGCGTTTTAAATTGGGGAATTAATTCCCCTTCAATCCTGAGAGTCCCTGGGGGCCAATTAGCCCACCAGGTACCTCCAGTAAGCGCCACAGGGCTGCGTTGTAGAGAGGTGGTCCGAGGCCACGCCCCTTTTTACACCTCTCTGCAACGCAGCTCTGTGGTGCTTACTGGAGGTACCTGGTGGGCTAGTTGGACCCCAGGGACCCTCAGGATTCAAGGGGACTTAATCCCACAACTTAAAATGCGCCACGGGGCGTGTTTGCACAGTGGTGAAGGGAGGGGGCGGGGCCTGATGTGACAAGTGTGCAAACGCATCCCGTGGTGCGTTTTAAGTTGGGGGATTAAGTCCCCTTGTATCCTGAGGGCCCCTGGGGGCCAACTAGCCCACCAGGTACCGCCAGTAAGCACCACAGACTTGTGTTGCAGAGAGGTGTAAAAAGGGGCGTGGCCTCGGACCACCTCTCTGCAACGCAGCCCTGTGGCGCTTACTGGAGGTACCTGGTGGGCTAGTTGGGCCCAAGGGACCTTCAGGACTCAAGAGGAATTAATCCCCCAATTTACAACGCGCCAGGGGTCGCGTTTGCACAGTGATGCAGGGAGGGGGTGGGGCCTAACAAAACAAGTGTGCAAATGTGCCCCCTGGCGCATTGTAAATTGGGGGATTAAGTCGCCTTCAATCCTGAGGGTCCCTGAGGGCCAACTAGCCCACCAGGTACCTCCAGTAAGTGCCACAGAGCTGCGTTGCAGAGAGGTGGTCTGAGGCCACACCCCTTTTTACACCACTCTGCAAACGCGGCTTCTGGCGCACTGCTGGTGGGGCGATGAGGTCCTCTTGTGTCCTGAGGACCTCAGGACACAAGTGGACTTCATCCTCCGAGCAGCAGTGCGCCAGAAGCCGCGTTTGCAGCGTGGTGTAAAGGGGCGTGGCCTCGGAGCACCTCTCTGCAATCCCAGCTCTGTGGCGCTTACTGGAGGTACCTGGTGGGCTAGTTGACCCCAGGGACCCTCAGGGTCAAGGGACTTAATCCCTAACCTACAACGAGCCAGGGGGTGCGTTTGCACAGTGGTGCAGGGAGGGGCTGGGCCTGATATAACAAGTTAGCATTCTTGCTGTGTGGGACTTACTGGAGGTAATAAAAGGGGTAGTTGGACCCCAAGGTTGACGTTGGGGCTAACAACCCTCCTATTACCTCCAGTAAATCCACACAGTGGGATTGCTAAAAGGTGTTTGGAGGCCACGCTCACCTTTCTCCACCACTCTGAAAACGAGACTGCTATGTTATAGTTAGAAATTAGTATTTAAAAAACCTTTGAAATTCACTGAAAAAACCATAGGTTTCAGGTACGTTATAGTTAGAAATTAGCATTTAAAACACCTTAGAAATTCACTGAAAAAACCATAGGTTTCAGGGACGTAATAGTTAGTTGGACATTTCACTCGTGCAAAACCAGAGAAATTCCGCCGTTATAGTTAGTTCAGCTAACTATAACTCGCGCCACCGCAATGCACTGCTGATGACGTCACATATTACATCATTCATGACATGGTCAGTGACATCACTGATGACATCACTGATGACATCATCCACGTGAAAATCTGATGCACCTCCTCACACCCTAATATAACCTTTGATACACCAACTGTAAAATACAGACTACCATTTTCGAAACCATCGACACACCAATACCAGTTACTACATACGCACTCACTGATTCCTAGGTCTACACACACATCTACTCATTCACCCATACAATCACTCATACATGCAGTCACTCATCAATACAACACTATCATATGCACTAATGACAAATCCCAGCACACATACAATCAATATTTACGAAAGAGTCAAATGATTTGTAGCAAGACAAACAATTTAAGACATGTATATTGTAGGTTTAATCTTCTTGAAGCCCATTACGGCCATACCGAGGCGCCGCAGTCGGACGCTACAACGTCCCAGCAACGAACAGTGCTTGCGGGCTGACTAAACACAGACCCGCCAACTATAAACTCCACTTCAGACACAACACTTATCCGTGAGTGTCTGGACATCTTACGAGACAGAAGTGGTGACCTTGTACATTTTCCCAGCCATAATAAGGCCGGGACAGAATTATAACCGGCATGAAGGCACGACATTTCTTCCAGAACATATAAAGCCCTGAGGAAGTCGCAAGTTCTACTCCCAATCGACGAAACGCGTGTTGGCTGGAGCTTCAAGAAGACTAAACCTACAATATACGTGTCCTAAATTGTTTGTCTTGCTACAAATCATTTGACTCTTTCGTAAATATTGATTGTATGTGTGCTGGGATTTGTCATTAATTTGTACAGATCTTCGGATCTGAATTGTGGGGTGTTGGGTGATCACCCCCTCCCTGAGCACCATACACCTAAATAGCTATAGCATCTAAGAGACCAATATTAGAGAGCGCCACTACCACACAGGGCACTATCATCCTAACTATTATTTCACTATCATATGCACTCATACACCTATAGAGACACTCACACACCACCACTCATCCAGAGTTACTCACACACCTAGTCAGTCATGCAAAGAATCAATCACACTTCCATTTACTCATGTATACAGTTATACACACACCACATCACTTATTCATACAGAAACAAATGCATACTTACTCTCTTATACAATCACTGATACAAGTACACACTCATCCATACAGCCACTCTCACAATCACTGACTCTCACGCATAGTCATTTATATACTCCAACTCTCACATACACTGCCTTTTACATATGTAGTTACTTGGACATGTACCACTGAGACATCCATTCACTCACCAACACACCCATACACACACTCACCCACCCATACAGCTGTTTCCACATGCACTCTTGAACCCATACACCCAGTGAATCAACCACTCAAAGATCTATGCACAGAGTCACACACCTCCCACCCACCCACCCACACACACACTCAGGCACCCATACAAATACTCAGGCAACCAATCGATAACCCATATAGACACTCATGTAGCTACTGACCAACCCATGCAGCAGCTTATACAACAACAGACAGACTGATATAGACATTCACACAGTTTAGTCACTAACCCATGCATTCAGTAAGACACATTTAATCACTCACTTAAACAGTCAGTCACACACCTACTAAATCCTCCATCCAGACACTTATACACCCACTCATTCTTCAATACACCTTGGCATATATATAAAACATACTTAAACTTTAAACAAACACACAGTCACTGGATGATGTCATTAGTGATGTCATCAGTGATGTCATTTGAGATGTCATCAGTGATGTCATCAGTGATGTCACTGACCATGTCATGAATGATGTAATATGTGACGTCATCAGCAGTGCATTGCGGGGGCGCGAGTTATAGTTAGCTGAACTAACTATAACGGCGGAATTTCTCTGGTTTTGTACGAGTGAAATGTCCAACTAACTATAACGTCCCTGAAACCTATGGTTTTTTCAGTGAATTTCTAAGGTTTTTAAATGCTAATTTCTAACTGTAACGTACCTGAAACCTATGGTTTTTTCAGTGAATATATATATATATATACTCCAAATTTGCCCTGCAAATGAGACCGCACTCACAACCAGGTAAGCTGTCACCAACCTTTATTCAAACAGAAGCAAGCATTTTAGTGCAGAGCTTTTCCCTTTCTGCTGTCTGCCTGACGCGTTTCAGAGAGCCTGTCTCCTTTCTCAAAGGTGCTTCAAATTGCAGTGTCCTGAAACCACAGTTGCCGCTTCTCGCTTTGTTTATTTAATTAGCCTCTGGTGTGCTCGCCTCTGATGTGCTATTTCCAGCAAAGCATTCCGGTACTTCTGGTTCATTTTTATTTTGACCCTCAATTGGGTTTTCAACATTTTCAACAATTAAAAGGGAAAGAAGTACTGAAAGACCTGCTTCCATTACTTTTTCATGTACCTGCGTTGCCAATGACCTTGCATAATTCAAAGCCACGGTTCCTTCTTTTTCGGACGGTGCGTCAACTCCACGACTGGACCTGCCGTGTTTAAACATACTCCAAATTTGCCCTGCAAATGAGTCCGCACTCACAACCAGGTAAGCTGTCACCAACCTTTATTCAAACCGAAGCAAACATTTTAGTGCAGAGCTTTTCCCTTTCTGCTGTCTGCCTGACGCGTTTCAGAGAGCCGGTCTCCTTTCTCAAAGGCGCTTCAAATTGCAGTGTCCTGAAACCACAGTTGCCGCTTCTCGCTTTGTTTATTTAATTTAGCCTCTGGTGTGCTCGCCTCTGATGTGCTTTTTCCAGCAAAGCATTCCGGTACTTGTGGTTCATTTTTATTTTACCCTCAATTGGGTTTTCAACATTTTCAACAATTAAAAGGGAAAGAAGTACTGAAAGTCCTGCTTCCGTTACTTTTTCATGTACCTGCGTTGCCAATGACCTTGCATAATTCAAAGCCACAGTTCCTTCTTTTTCGGACGGTGCGTCAACTCCACGACTGGACCTGCCGTGTTTAAACATACTCCAAATTTGCCCTGCAAATGAGTCCGCACTCACAACCAGGTAAGCTGTCACCAACCTTTATTCAAACCGAAGCAAGCATTTTAGTGCAGAGCTTTTCCCTTTCTGCTGTCTGCCTGACGCGTTTCAGAGAGCGTGTCTCCTTTCTCAAAGGCGCTTCAAATTGCAGTGTCCTGAAACCACTGTTGCCGCTTCTCGCTTTGTTTATTTAATTAGCCTCTGGTGTGCTCACCTCTGATGTGCTTTTTCCAGCAAAGCATTCCGGTACTTGTTGTTCATTTTTATTTTTACCCTCAATTGGGTTTTCAACATTTTCAACAATTAAAAGGGAAAGAAGTACTGAAAGTCCTGCTTCCATTACTTTTTCATGTACCTGCGTTGCCAATGACCTTGCATAATTCAAAGCCATGGTTCCTTCTTTTTCGGACGGTGCGTCAACTCCACGACTGGACCTGCCGTGTTTAAACATACTCCAAATTTGCCCTGCAAATGAGTCCGCACTCACAACCAGGTAAGCTGTCACCAACCTTTATTCAAACCGAAGCAAGCATTTTAGTGCAGAGCTTTTCCCTTTCTGCTGTCTGCCTGACGTGTTTCAGAGAGCCTGTCTCCTTTCTCAAAGGCGCTTCAAGCCTTCAAGAAAGGAGACAGGCTCTCTGAAACACATCAGGCAGACAGCAAAAAGGGAAAAGCTCTGCACTAAAATGCTTGCTTCGGTTTGAATAAAGGTTGGTGACAGCTTACCTGGTTGTGAGTGCGGACTCATTTGCAGGGCAAATTTGAGTATGTTTAAACATGGCAGGTCCAGTCGTGGAGTTGACGCACCGTCCGAAAAGAAGGAACCGTGGCTTTGAATTATGCAAGGTCATTGGCAACGCAGGTACATGAAAAAGTAACGGAAGCAGGACTTTCAGTACTTCTTTCCTTTAATTGTTAAAAATGTTGAAAACCCAATTGAGGGTAAAAAAAATGAACCACAAGTACCGGAATGCTTTGCTGGAAAAAGCACATCAGAGGCAAGCACACCAGAGGCTAATTAAATAAACAAAGCGAGAAGCGGCAACTGTGGTTTCAGGACACTGCAATTTGAAGTGCCTTTGAGAAAGGAGACAGGCTCTCTGGAAACGCGTCAGGCAGACAGCAGAAAGGAAAAGCTCTGCACTAAAATGCTTGCTTAGTTTGAATAAAGGTTGGTGACAGCTTACCTGGTTGTGAGTGTGGACTCATTTGCAGAGCAAATTTGGAGTATGTTTAAACACGGCAGGTCCAGTCGTGGAGTTGACGCACCGTCCGAAAAAGAAGGAACAGTGGCTTTGAATTATGCAAGGTCATTGGCAACGCAGGTACATGAAAAGTAACGGAAGCAGGACTTTCAGTACTTCTTTCCCTTTAATTGTTGAAATGTTGAAAACCAATTGAGGGTAAAAATAAAATGAACCACAAGTACCGGAATGCTTTGCTGGAAAAAGCACATCAGAGGCAAGCACACTAGAGGCTAATTAAATAAACAAGCGAGAAGCGGCAACTGTGGTTTCAGGACACTGCAATTTGAAGCGCCTTTGAGAAGGAGACAGGCTCTCTGAAACGCGTCAGGCAGACAGCAGAAAGGAAAAGCTCTGCACTAAAATGCTTGCTTCGGTTTGAATAAAGGTAGGTGACAGCTTACCTGGTTGTGAGTGCGGACTCATTTGCAGGGGAAATTTGGAGTATGTTTAAACACAGCAGGTCCAGTCGTGGAGTTGACGCACCGTCCGAAAAAGAAGGAACTGTGGCTTTGAATTATGCAAGGTCATTGGCAACGCAGGTACATGAAAAATTAACGGAAGCAGGACTTTCAGTACTTCTTTCCCTTTTAATTGTTGAAAATGTTGAAAACCCAATTGAGGGTAAAAATAAAAATGAACCACAAGTACCGGAATGCTTTGCTGGAAAAAGCACATCAGAGGCGAGCACACCAGAGGCTAATTAAATAAACAAAGTGAGAAGCGACAACTGTGGTTTCAGGACACTGCAATTTGAAGCGCCTTTGAGAAAGGAGACAGGCTCTCTGAAACGCGTCAGGCAGACAGCAGAAAGGGAAAAGCTCTGCACTAAAATGCTTGCTTCGGTTTGAATAAAGGTTGGTGACAGCTTACCTGGTTGTGAGTGCGGACTCATTTGCAGGGCAAATTTGGAGTATATATATATATATATATATATGTGTATATATATATATATATATATATGTGTATGTGTATATATATATATATATATATATTTATGTGTATATATATATATATGTAGATATATATATATATGTATATATATATGTATATATATATATATACATATATATATATATATCTATATATATATCACCTACTGGTGGTCGCCAGTAGGTAGTTATAGTTAGGATGGAGTTTCAAAGGGAGTGCGTTTAATTCATTTGCCAATAACTTTGGTGTTGTTTGACGAATCTCCTCGAAGTTTTCAAAACCAATTTGCCAGTCACTTCAGCTGCTGTGCTAAAAATTTAGGTTTGATCCGCCAAGCAGGGGCTGAGAAAAAGGGGTGGTCCCAAAACGTTTTTCCCCATGTTAATTTCCATAGGAAACTAGACACGGCTACATCCCAAACTGCTGAATGAAATTTCACCAAATTTGGCAGAAAGGTATGTGTTCGTCCAGAAAGCATCCTTTTTGTTAAATGGTGTATATCCGTTCAGTAGTTTCTGAGATATTTAAAGAAATTTCCAGTTGCATATCTGGGTACGCGGAGGATCCGAGACTCATCCCAATCTTGTTCTGAGATCTGATTGGCTGCCAACACTTCAAACCAGGAAGTGTTGGCAGCCATCTTGTGGCTCGGTTCAACCGAGTCACATGAAAAAAAAGAAAAGGGGGCAGGGTAGAAACACCCTGACCCCCTAGGCCTCTTGGGGGGGTACCACAGGGACCCCCAGGGCCAAAAGAGCGTTCGTAGAAAACAAAATTCAGTGGGAGTCACACTGGATCTGCAGTTCCGACCCAAAAAAAAAAAATGAAGCGCGGTCTCCTGCCCTTCATTAATTATGAGCTCCCGGGTGGGCTAGGTCCTGGGGGCATTACACAGGTATAGGAGGGGGGCATTGGGCTTACTACTGCCCCAGGGACCACCACCACACCGGGGGTTCATTGCAAATAATTGCGGGGGAGACCCGTATGGCCTCCCGCGCTGCCCCGGGGACCATTAACTCCCTGGGGCTTATAATTTTATAAATAGCGGTACCTCTTGGACCCCCTCCAGCTCTGGGAACTGCCACCTCCCCGGGGCTTTAATTTTAATCAGAAAGAATGCGGAGTGCTGCACGGGCCCCCTGCAGTCCCCTGGAACCACCACCTCCCTGGGGCACAAATAAAGATAGGAGGGGGCCGTGTGGCCCCCTCCGGGAGTCCTAGATGACCCTGGAGACCGTCACCCCCCAGGGCCAGCTCCAGCTATGTCCAGGGGTGCCCACCCCAGGACATTGCAGTTTTCTATCAGCCAACACTGATCTGCTTTGAGTAAGTGAGAGCAGAAAATGCACTTGCTTACTCGAAGCAGAGCAGAATTGCTTTTGGACAGAGGGAGTTGCATGTGAGCAGCTCCCTCTGTCCAAAATCAATGCCAGCTCCCGCAGGAGGGGGGGAGCTGGCAGGGACCACAGGGGCCTTGTGGCTCCCCCCATGGTCTCTAACGTAAAAAACTGGGTGCTCTGGGTGGGACCGGAGCACCCAATATTGTGGCCAGGCCCCAGAATTGGCCCAGCACGAGGGCCACGCAGCCCCCCCTTCCTTTATTAAAAAAAAAGAAATAAAGGCCGGGCCTGAGGAATGGGGTCCCTGGGGCCAAAATGGGCCAGTGGCTCCTCTCCCTTTTTAAGAAAAATACATTTTAAAAAGGGGGCAGGCCCTGGGAGATGGGGTCCCCGGGGCCAAAAATGGCCCAGGAGGGGGCCCACTCGGCCCCCCTCCCTATAAATTAAATAAAAGAAAAGGCCGTGCCCCAGGGATGGGGTCCTCAGGGATGAAATTGACTTGGGGAAGGGGGCCACGCAGTTCGCTCCCTTAAAGAAATTTTAAAAAATTGAAAAAACCGCTCCGGCAAGCTGCCGGAGGCCACTCCCTCTTAACCACCTCCTGGTGCAGTGGTGCTTGGGGGATGAAGTTCCTTTGGATGTTGAGGGTCCTTGGAGTCCAAGAACCCCTCCTGTTACCTTCAATAAGTCCCAGACAGTGGGATTGCTGAGAGGACTTAGAGGTCATGCCCCCTTTCTCCAACACTCTGCAAAAGCGCCACCTGGCACACTGCTGGTTGGGGAATGAATTCCACTTTACTCCTGAGCTAACTATAACTCGCGCCCCTGTAATGCACTGTTTATGACCTCACATAATACATCCCTCATGACATGGTCAGTGACATCACTGATAACATCTCAAATGACATCACTGATGACATCATCCACAGAATCACTGATGTACCCACTCACCCCCATAGAAGCTTTCATACACCTACTCCCACTCCCACACAACCATTTACAAACCAATTCACAGACCCATACCAGTACTTACGCACGCACTCACTGATTCATAGATCTACACATACATCCACTCACTCACCCATTCAGGCACTCATACACCCACTCAGTCATTAATACAGCCACTGACATATTGTTGCAAAGTCATCCCTTGCCCAGGGCACCCCCATTTTCTAGCTGACTGGTACTAGTGGTAACTGACTCTGACTGTCCCTGGGCTCTGCCTAACCAGGCTCAGGGCCAGTACTATGCTGAAACCACACTTACATACAATGAAAACACCTACGTACAATAGGGTACACTATGGGTTAGGGTACCCCTATGATTGGCATGACCTCCCCTATAAGGCCCTAGTACATAATAGGGCATGGGGATCAAAACTACCTTTAAGTCCCTAGTATATAATAGGACATGGACGTTTAGAGGTCAGCAGCCCTTTCTACACTTGCATGTGTGCACTGCTGAGGCCTGAGGTCAGTTTAAAAGCAGACCTGTGTTGGAGGACTGCTTTTAACGTGTAAATTGTGCCCAAACTCGACTTTGGTATTTGGAGCACTTACATATGAATAAACTACAATATTTGGGCATATCAGGTACCCCCAGCATCTCCCCCAGTTGTCCCAGTGGCGGGAGGTCAGGTACTTATAAGGAGGACCCTTATTGGTTTTATATGCCTTAGGTTTAGTGAAATTGCAATTTTCACTTCCCCCATTGTAGTAAAGTGCTTCCCAAAATCGACTTTGTTTTAGGAGCACTGTGGAGTGAGGATCTGCAATATATTTGCATATTCAGAACCAGTAAAGTCTCCCCTTGGTGTTCCAGGGGGGGGGGGGTCCTGTAGATATAGGCAGGGTCCTTATAAAAGATGTTTTATAAGCCCTGGTGTTGGAGACATTGCCCAGTTCCTTTTCCCCATTGCAGATCCCCAGCCACATAGGTTAGCATGGCAAAAAGTTATTAATTAATAACTCCTGTCAGGTGACTCAGGGAAATATAATTCTGTGTCTGCTGCACAATCTGGAACTACAGCCCTGTGGATCAAACCTGCTTCAAAATGACTAAAGAGTGGACTCCCTGCAAGCTACAGGTTAACAGACCTCACCTGGACCATCACCACCAAGAATCTCCAGCCTGGAGAACTACCAGTGGATTTGTATGGGTTTTGCCCGAGTGGATTGTGGGAACTGAAGTCCCAAACTTTCAGGGATCATCCTGGAGCTTCCAGACTTTTGGAGTAAGTTTTAGACACTTTGGGACCCTCAAAGGAACTTCAAGGAAGTTCCAGAATTTTGGACAACTTTGGAGCAACTTTGAAAAAAAGCTCCTTAAACGGACCGACTCAACCTGGCCAGCCAAGCCGGCGACCCTCAACTGCGAGCAGGTCTGCCTTCCAGGTTCATCCTGCTAAAAAGCTCCAGAGATTCAACTTCCAGAGGTTGACCTGGAGTTGGTCGAAACCCAAACCGGTTAACCCTCAGTGAAACGGGCCTGGTGAAGAGCATCAAGTGACCCCGGGAGCAAAAGTTCCGGAATAGTTTCTAAGTCCGAACATAGAAAATGTGACCGGGACCAACTGTGAGTGTTAAGCCACACATCTTCAACCGCAAACTGGCCTGGATCTCTGGTTCATCCCACTGGAAAGGTCCAGAGGTCTGACTTCCATAAGCTTGACCGGGAGCTCGTCGCAAGCAAGCTGGCGATCCCTCACCAAATCCGGACTAGCTGAGAGCTTCGAGGGACCCCGGGAAGAAAAGCTCCTGAAAACATTTTAAGTCAGAAGGTAAAAACTTTGACCAAGATCTACCATGAGGGGTAGCCACGCAGTGCTCCATCATGTTGGCCTGAAACTTTGACTTTGTCCCGGTCTAGCATGACTAGATGCCCCAATGTGCGCTGTAGGTTTCTATGTTATATAATGATAAATCTTTAAAAATTCCTATCTCCAGTTCCCTACATTGGATTTTTTTTGTTTTGGTGTCATTTTAAAGATAAAACTATTTCCTATTTTTATAAATTACTGTTGAATTTTGATTTTGTGTTGTGTCTTAATTATTTACTGCATTGGTGTTTTTAAATGCTTTACATACCTGTCTTTGAAGTTAAGTCTACCTGCTCGCAACCAAGCTACCAAGGGTTGAGCATTGGAATAATTTTTTAAGACCTATTCTGAGCCCCATATTGTGTTAGTGGCCATATTGACAGTGGTAGATAGACATTTACCATTACTAATATTCCACTTTCCAGCATTTTGTTGTTCAGTGGTGTGGAGGAGGACTTGTGTTTAGAAAGTACAAGTTTTAGTAAAGTGTATTAAGATTTTAAAAATCCTCTAAATTGCCTTAGAACAAACATTTGAGTTTGACTTTTGGAATTTGGACTAAACTGTTTCTAATCCATTCTTTTGATTTTTCCAAAGTTGTTCTAAGTCTGTTTAGCTAGTTGTTGTAACCCAAAACTAGGGAACAATGGAGCTTGACCTGGCTAAACTGGCTAAGCTCAGGATGGCAGATCTTGGGGTGCAGTGTAGGCATAGGGGGCTGCCTGCTTCCAACAAGATTACGAAGGCAGGCTTGCTTAAGTCCCTTAGCGCCTGGGCTGTGGTAGCTGAGGAGATTCAAGGGGGCGTGGAAGGTGTTCCCCCCAACCTCACTCAGGAGGAGGACGAGGATGGTGCCTCTTCAATTTTCTCCACTGTTAGCCATATGATTTCAGATGGTGGGAGGGGGGCAGGGTCCCCTACTCAGGAACCTCCCCTGTCCCTTGCAGATTGAGGCTCAATTAGCTTCCATTGCCTTGGAAAGGGAGAAGCTAGAATTGGCTAAGAAGAGATGGAAGAAGGAGGAGGAGAAAAGAAATGGTGGCAGTGAAAATGATGAAGAGTTTGAGATGTCCAGGGGTGGTGGATTTGATCACAAACATCCCAAGGGTATAGTACCCGGGTTCGTAGAGGGGGATGGCATTGACAAATGATTGACAGCCTTTTAAAGGGTCCTTGAGATGTGGGGTTCAGCCCCAAGCATTGGGGTTCACTCTTGTGGGAAATGATTCCAGTGGCTAGAAGGGATAGGCTCCTGACCCTGCAGGAAGAGGAGGCGAAGTCCTATACTCACATGAGGCAATGTTTAGTCGAGAAATTTGGTTTAAGCCCAGAGCAGTACAGGGTGAAGTTCAGAGACACCCAGAAAGTGAGTACAAAGTCATGGGTAGACTTTTTGGACATCTCACAGAAGGCGCTAGAAGGCTGAATTGTTGGTAACAATGTTGACACATATAAGGGATTGTATAATTTGTTTTTGAGAGAATACATTTTGACTCATTATGCTGAAGAGAAGTTACGCCAGTACCTAGTGGACTCAAAACTGTCTAGTCCTAGAGACCTATGAAGGCAGCTGATGAGAGGGTGAGAACCCGGGTTACCACACAGCACAAGGGGGTGAACAGAAGAAAGGAGTACAGGTCCCTCTGCAGGGGAAAGCCCAGAGAAAAGAATGTCAAAAACCAAAGGAGTCCTCCAAAGACCCACAAAAACCTGGACAAGGAAGGGGGAGCCCAAGCCAACCCAAATTCAAAGGGAGGGGGTATCAGGGAAATAATAGTAGGTTCTTTGATCCCTCAAAGGTGGGTAAGTGTTTTGACTGTAACCAGCCAGGGCACAAAAAGGGAGATGCTGTCTGCACCAAGAAGCCCCCCACTAAGGGGCCATCCCCAGGGATTGCCAGTGTAAGTGTGGGGGTGGAGAGTGGTGCCCCAGAGAGGGGTAGGCAGGTGGTAGAAGCAACCTTTGTGTACCTGGGTGGGGTGAATATTGCAACCCTTGTTGTCTTACCTCCAAACATAGATAAGTGCAGGCAGTGGCTTAAAGTTAATGGGGCTGAGGTGGAGGCTATCAGAGACACAGGGGCCAGTGTAACTATGGTCCTGGACAAGCTGGCGAGGTTGCTACCTGGTGACTTTCACCAGGTGACTTATGCAGACAGCACTACCAAACTCCCTCCTATGTCTATGGTTGATTTATAATGGGGAGGTGTGACAGGCTCTATGAATGTAGCAGTGTCTCCTGTGCTCCCAGACCAGTGTTTACTGGGCAATAATCTTGAAGCATCTGAGTGGTCAGAGGTGGAGAGAGGTATCCATATGAAAATATTGGAGCTCCCTGAGTGGGTATGTGCTGTGACTACGTCACAGCCAATCCAGAAGGGAAAGGCTGGACACTTGGACCCTGGTACAAAGGGCCAAGCATCCAAGGACAAGGGTACTGACCCTGGTGAGTCAGGCCAGGGAACTCCAGAGGTTCAGGAAAAATGTAATCCTGATGGAGAGGATCTGGCCTCTGAGGGAGGGGTCCATCCCTGCCAGAGCTGAAAGATTTGGCAGAACTGACAGGAGCAGGTGGAACCTCCAGAGAGGAGTTTTGTAAGGGACAGAGAGACTGTCCCACCCTTGAGAGCTTGAGGCGGATTGCCTTTAAGCAGGAGGAGGGGAATGACAGTGGGGTTCACAGAATCTACTGGGAAGATGGACTACTTTATACTGAGGCCGGAAACCTCAAGGAGGGGATCACCAGGAGGTTGGTGGTGCCCCAGAAGTACAGAGTCCCCTTGCAGGACAATTGGGACAGACAACGGCATGGAACCGGTTGGGGAACCATTTCTACTTGCCCCATAAGTCTGAAAAGGTAAAGGAGTTTTGCAACTACTGTGTCACCTGTCAGACCAGTGGCAAGGCAGGGGGCAAGACAAAGGCTCTCCTAATACTACTGCCAGTGGTTGGGGTTCTCTTTGAAAGGGTGGGGATGGACATTGTTGGTCCCCTGGACCCACCTACTGCATCAGGGAATAGGTAAATCTCGGTGGTAGTGGACCGCGCCACTAGGTACCCTGAAGCAATACCTCTTAAAACTATAGATGCTCCTGCAGTGCTTAGAGCACTCCTTTGTGTGTTCACCAGAGTGGGTTTTCCGAAAGAGGTGGAATCAGATGTGGTCACAAACTTTCTGTCCTACTATCTGACTGCGATGTGGGATGAGTGTGGTGTCAACTACAAGTTTACAACCCCCTATGACCTCCAGACAAATGGTCTGGTGGAGAGGTTCAACAAGACCCTGAAGGGCATGATGCAAATTTGTTCATGGGCTGGTGGGAGGAGCAGGTGTCCATCCAATTGGAGAGCATGGACAGTCAGGTTGTGATGTGGACTAGCTTCATAGATGACATCTTTGTTATCTGTAAGGGAGATGAAGAATCTCCTCAATATTTTGTTACCAGTCATAATGACAATTAATAAAATTTACAATTTAAAGCACACATGAGCAAAAACAAAACAGTATTCCTAGATGTAGAAATCTCTGTCCAAAATAGCCAACTAGTAACCAAACTCCACTGCAAAGAAACTGCCGGTAATAGCTTACTGAGGGCTACTAGTGCACATCCGCCGAGTCTCATTTATAGCATCGCGTACGGGGAGCTATGAAGGGCCAAGGGGAATTGCAGTACCCTAGAAGAATACGAATGTGAGAAGAGGTTGAGGACAAGGATATTGAGGGAGCGGGGTTATAGCAGTAACACCATTCTACAAGCTAGTGCTAAAGTTGACACCTTGTCTAAGACAAGCCTCCTCCATTCCAGCAATAGTAATGAGCCTGCAGGACAGGACCAGATCAGATTCATTACAACATACTCTGACCAGTCATATAAAATCAGAAGGATTCTTAACAAAAACTGGCATATTTTAAAAACTGACCAGGTCCTGTAGAAATATCTACACAATACACCCCAGATAACATTCAGAAGGAGCAGATCCTTGAAGGATGACCTCAGCCATAATATGATTACATTTACTGAGGGTAGAGATGGTATCAATAGAGACAGGACTGGATTCACTTGTTGCATGAGATGTAAGGCTTGTATTAATTGCTATAATTGTGCAAAAATCAAGGTCTCGACTGGCAGTAGAGAATACAAGAACAAAAGGAACTTTGATTGTAACACTGATTTCTGTATTTACTGTCTCATTTGTCCATGTGGGAAGTACTATATTGGCAATACTATCCACAAGTCAAAGAAAAGAGTGCTGCAACACAAACGAGCTATCAAACGGAATGATGAACACTACCCTGTGGCTCGTCATTTTAAGGAAGTACACTTTCAACATGAAAAAGCTTCGATAGTTGTAGTTTTGGATGCTGTACTGCCACAAGCAAGGGGTGGTGACAGAGAACGGAAACTGAGAATTCTTGAATATAAGTTTATCATTGATTTTGAGACACTCACACCTATAGGCCTTAACTCCAGCGAAGAACTGTCAGTACACCTGTGGCAATAAAATAATGTAATGCAGGAGTGATAACAGAAACATGCATTACTCAGTGAGTCTCCTTCAGACAATAGGCCGAATAAGTACTTGTAAAAACAGTTTTTAACTTTTTTCTTTAATCCTTTTGGAAGTTTCTGTAATAGTTATCACTGTGGTGTTTTTTAGAGCTGACGTTTCAGTCCAATTTTAATATATTACTATGTTTGTATTTTTTGCACAGGTTTTGAGCACTGAATGGTATTGAAGAGTAGCAAGATGAGCAACGCGTCCTCCTATTTTTTAGCAAAAGTTTAGCAAGTTAGTATCTGAGAAAGTTCATAGAAAGCCCACATGGGCTAGATACTTTGTTTTGTGGCTTGGGGCCCAGAGAACATGCAGATGTTTTTTATATGCTGGTAGGAAGACCTTACTTATATTAATATGTTAAATTGTGATGGTTTGTATTTTCCATCGGGAGTAACAACTTGACCCAATACTCCAATTTAGAGTTTGGCTTGACAATTTTCATCTAGGTATTATCAATGATATGCAGGCCCACATGGGCGATATTCCAGTCCAAGTTAAATGCCCGGTATAGGGGATGGCGAGCAAAATCAGCAGGCCAATAATATCAATCAATCAATCAAGCAATCAGGGGTTTGGTAAGCGCGCTACTCACCCGTGAGGGTCTCAAGGCGCTGAGGAGGGGTGGGGGGGGGTGTTGCAGCTCCGTTAGCCAAAGAGCCATAATATCACATCATGTATGTAAAAATCTATATATTATACAGTTGAATGAAATATTGGTCTATGTATATTTTAACACAAGCATGCCAATAAGCACCACTCTAAGCATGGGAATCTCCACAGTATCATGTATAAATATTATTTGCCCAGATAACAATGTTGGTTGTTTGATGAAATATATATATTCAAAGATGGCAGCTACTTTTCTTAGCAAAACCAAAGGGGATGATGGACGGAGTGTTGAACATTGCAAGCACTCACCCCCAGTCAACTGATCTGGGTTTAATCCATCATCATTCTTTAGCTCACTCCGCCACCCCAGTTCAGACATGGCCATATGCAAATCAGTCTGACCCTGTGCCTCATGGGAACAGTCCAGCTCGAACTGCCAAGCCATGTCTTCCCTGGACCGGAAACAAGCATCCTGGAACCGGTTTCTGGCTTACAGCCGTCATCAGCCAGGCTATCTTGAATCCAGTGGCAAAGTGAGCAAGGGACCCACGTCTGGGCACACCCTGCCAACTTAGGGCGAACATAGCAAAACCAAAGGGGATGATGGACGGAGTGTTGAACATTGCAAGCACTCACCCCCAGTCAACTGATCTGGGTTTAATCCATCATCATTCTTTAGCTCACTCCGCCACCCCAGTTCAGACATGGCCATATGCAAATCAGTCTGACCCTGTGCCTCATGGGAACAGTCCAGCCCGAACTGCCAAGCCATGTCTTCCCTGGACCGGAAACAAGCATCCTGGAACCGGTTTCTGGCTTACAGCCGTCATCAGCCAGGCTATCTTGAATCCAGTGGCAAAGTGAGCAAAGGACCCACGTCTGGGCATACCCTGCCAACTTAGGGCGAACATAGCAAAACCAAAGGGGATGATGGACGGAGTGTTGAACATTGCAAGCACTCACCCCCAGTCAACTGATCTGGGTTTAATCCATCATCATTCTTTAGCTCACTCCGCCACCCCAGTTCAGACATGGCCATATGCAAATCAGTCTGACCCTGTGCCTCATGGGAACAGTCCAGCCCGAACTGCCAAGCCATGTCTTCCCTGGACCGGAAACAAGCATCTTGGAACCGGTTTCTGGCTTACAGCCGTCATCAGCCAGGCTATCTTGAATCCAGTGGCAAAGTGAGCAAGGGACCCATTTCTGGGCATACCCTGCCAACTTAGGGCGAACATAGCAAAACCAAAGGGGATGATGGACGGAGTGTTGAACATTGCAAGCACTCACCCCCAGTCAACTGATCTGGGTTTAATCCATCATCATTCTTTAGCTCACTCCGCCACCCCAGTTCAGACATGGCCATATGCAAATCAGTCTGACCCTGTGGCTCATGGGAACAGTCCAGCCCGAACTGCCAAGCCATGTCTTCCCTGGACCGGAAACAAGCATCCTGGAACCGGTTCCTGGCTTACAGCCGTCATCAGCCAGGCTATCTTGAATCCAGTGGCAAAGTGAGCAAGGGGCCCATGTCTGGGCATACCCTGCCAACTTAGGGCGAACATAGCAAAACCAAAGGGGATGATGGACGGAGTGTTGAACATTGCAAGCACTCACCCCCAGTCAGCTGATCTGGGTTTAATCCATCATCATTCTTTAGCTCACTCCGCCACCCCAGTTCAGACATGGCCATATGCAAATCAGTCTGACCCTGTGCCTCATGGAAACAGTCCAGCCCGAACTGCCAAACCATGTCTTCCCTGGACCGGACCAAGCATCCTGGAACCAGTTTCTGGCTTACAGTCGTCATCAGCCAGGCTATCTTGAATCCAGTGGCAAAGTGAGCAAGGGACCCACGTCTGGGCATACCCTGCCAACTTAGGGCGAACATAGCAAAACCAAAGGGGATGATGGACGGAGTGTTGAACATTGCAAGCACTCACCCCAGTCAACTGATCTGGGTTTAATCCATCATCATTCTTTAGCTCACTCCGCCACCCCAGTTCAGACATGGCCATATGCAAATCAGTCTGACCCTGTGCCTCATGGGAACAGTCCAGCCCGAACTGCCAAGCCATGTCTTCCCTGGACCGGAAACAAGCATCCTGGAACCGGTTTCTGGCTTACAGCCGTCATCAACCAGGCTATCTTGAATCCAGTGGCAAAGTGAGCAAGGGACCCACGTCTGGGCATACCCTGCCAACTTAGGGCGAACATAGCAAAACCAAAGGGGATGATGGACGGAGTGTTGAACATTGGTTTTGCTATGTTCGCCCTAAGTTGGCAGGGTATGCCCAGACGTGGGTCCCTTGCTCACTTTGCCACTGGATTCAAGATAGCCTGGCTGATGACGGCTGTAAGCCAGAAACCGGTCCCAGGATGCTTGTTTCTGGTCCAGGGAAGACATGGCTTGGCAGTTCGGGCTGGACTGTTCCCATGAGGCACAGGGTCAGACTGATTTGCATATGGCCATGTCTGAACTGGGGTGGCGGAGTGAGCTAAAGAATGATGATGGATTAAACCCAGATCAGTTGACTGGGGGTGAGTGATTGCAATGTTCAACACTCCGTCCATCATCCCCTTTGGTTTTGCTAAGCTACTTTTCTTAGCAATCTTTACACTGAGCACGGTTCAAGTCCTTTGTCGATTTTGATGACCATGATGATGTAAATGGCCCTGCCCGCTCTCGCACCACACTGTGAACAAGGCGAAAGCTGAAACTTGTTGGTGACGAGGCATCCTTGTAGGAAGAAACATTTAAAGCATCCCAGGGTGTCCTGATATTCTCTGAACTGTGGGAAAAAGGTGAATTGAAATTAGGGCCTCCGGGGCCCGACCAGGACCGTCGCAATGTGGACCCCAGGGTCTTCAGATTGTAAAGGCTGTTTCCCATCTAACTCTAGTGCTATCAAGACTGAACTATGCAAATGCACTTTACCTCATACTGACTAAAAATCAATCGCCAAACTATAAAGAATGCAGAGTACTGCAGCCAGGAAAGTCCTAATGCTAAACAGATGGGCCATATAATTCATTCCTTCAAAGCACCATACTGTCTTTCAGTGACCAAAAGGATATATTTTAAAGACCTCTGCACTGGGTGATCTATGGCCTGGATCTGGTTTATTACAATGAAAACACAGGCTAGTTAATCAAAGAAGAAACTAAACATTGAGAACAATTCAATGCACATAATTCCTACATTCCATAAAACCTGCGTAGGAGGCAGCTCCTTCACAATACAAACATGCAAATTGTGGAATAAAGTGCCAAATAAATAAGATCCATCAACAATCATCTGCCATTTAGAGGAGCCCTTAAATCCTGGTTGTTCAAGTAATCCAAGACTCAAGCACCTCAAAAGCTACAACCCTAACTGTTTTGTATATGCTACTTGTGAACCTTTGATTTCCACCCCATGCATAAGAGGCGATCATGCATCTCAGCATCAAGTATGGAACACGCTGTCTGAGCATCATACATAACACCAATACTCAACTCTTAATAGTTTACACCACTATCAGTACCCCTTTCTCATCCATGTACCTCAGACTCAGATGCACTGACCCCTAAACGGCAAAACACTTTGAGACTTTGACTAGTTTGATAGTGGTACAGAAATTATACAATACATTGACATACATTTGTACATTACTTAAAAGTCTCCTGCCTCAATACCAACCTTTATTGAATGCCATTGATATATTTTTGCAATTCATAAAATGCCAGGAGTGATTCCTTTTTCTGGCCTCTAACATGTTTACTCGCTCTAGTTAACCTAGACAATATAAACCATCAATGCTACAAATACAGGATTACAATATTCGTCTTTGGCCACACTCTAGTGTGTCCACCCTCTGTCTACTCTAAACTCGTGTCTTTTTATTCTAAACTTTTCTTTTCTTCAATAAATTTACTGTCTTTACCTTCCTAGTGGGACTATGTGATTGTTATCATTTATATAACCGAATTGCATTTTTTTTTGCTATGGATGTTTCTTTTTTCACGGTTGACTGTCTCATGGTGGACAACAACATATTACTGGTCCTTTATAAAGAGAGAACAATGTGGACTCCTATTTTCTACCTATTCAGCATTATTATATCTTGCATAAATTCCATGAAAATATTTGGACTTAAAAATTAAACTAGGCCTACACTTGTAATTCGCATGTAATAATTTGGATTTCGAGTTGCAATGTTCAGATTCTGATTCATTCCTAGATGGTAGGAAAAGTAATTTCCCCAAATGGGTAAAATATGAAGAAAGAAATCAAAACCATATTTAAGGGGTATTTGAACATGAAGACTGAACAAAAGCTGACATTGTTCATCTGCTGGCAAGCCCCTCTTTAGGTTTCAGTGCATGCGTGGAAAAATATGATCTGCATAGACTTCTCGCAGAACCTTTTCAGTTTTTTGTACATCCCTGAGAATTAGGGGCTGATTAGGATGGCAGACGGACACCCTATCAGAAACAGGACCACCAGACAGGCTGTCGGCGGTCCCGACAGAGGCATTACGATGCGACCGCCACCAGGGAGGCCGCAATGGCTATCCTTTTCATTGCGGTGGGTGCTGCTGGCTGCAGCATACGCCGCAATGCAAAAAGGTGACACCTGACATATCCCTGCACCATGCGGTGCCTGCCACATGGTGCAGGGATATGTAAGGGGGCACCATAGGTACCCCCTAAAACCCACAACTTAGGACCAGGGGGACTGGCCCCAAAGTCCCTTTCCACCTGCCTTTTTATGGCGGGTTACCCACCATGAAAAGTCAGGCAGAAAGGGACATCATAATCCCTACGGCGGTGCGTGGTAGGCACTGCCACGTTGTAGGGATATGATTCCTCTCCAATGCACCGGCAGCCTCAAGGAGCCCGTCAGATGCGTGGCGGTCTGTCTTTACGACCACCAGCCATCCGCCCACCATGGTAATATGGTGGGCGGATAACATGGTCCCGATGGCGGTGGGACTGCCACCGACGGGCTGTCGGTGGCAGTCCCTCCGTCATCATAATCGGCCCCTTAATTTGGGGTCGATTCCGATCTCGGCCGGTAGGGCTCCGAATCGGACTCGGCATTACCGGATCCGATTCGGAGCCCTGATTCCCGACCGAGTCGGACGTGCGTCCGGGCGAGCGAGTACGATGCGAACGTACGCGAAATCGCCGACCGACTCATTCGCGGGACCCAACCGCTCCGACCGACTCGCACCGCGCAATGGAGACGTTCCCCGGCCGGGTAAGTACAATGCGCGCCGCGAGCAGTCCGACCGACTCGCGCCGTCCGGCTCGGAAAGAGCAGTCGGAGCCGCACTTTGGGGGTCCGTGTCGGACCCCCCTGTACGCCTAGCCGCGCGAGTCGCACACAGGGGGACCCATGGGTCCCCCTACCTGTGCGTGTACGGCGCGACCCGCTTCGACGCGTACCCGCTATAGGGGGCGCCCTTGTTCGCCTCGCACCCATTGAGTCAATGGGAGCCCGCGTACGCATTGTACGACCGGCTCCCATTGACTTCAATGGGAGTCCGACCGAATCGAGTCCGATAGCATGCGAACGCATCGTACTCGTTCGGTCGGACTGCTAGGGTCCGATTCGGTCGGAAATCTCTCCGGGTCCGGCTCGGTCAGAGAGATTTCCTGCCCAAATCGGAATCGGCCCCTTAGTTTAGGAAATCTTATGCATAAGAGTACAACATTACTCTTTTAAGTCTGCTTAATGATGTTTTTTTTTTTTAATAATATTCGGTTTAAACAGGATAACATTTTACAGTAAATATATACATTTAACTTAGTGGCAAGGGATCCTTTTTCCATTCTGTTTGTTCATGTTATTCTTTAGACTTATTGATAGTCATCTATTGGGGTGCATTAATCGAAGACGGACACCTCTAGTAAGTTCAGAAAAGTGCCATTCAAAAATAATTTCATTTCTTCGTGTTGCTTAACACTGTAGAGATGCTGTGGACAGAGGGCTAAATTGGATTTTAGCTTCAACTTGTTGTCCCTGTCTTATACTAAAAGTCCAGTTGCCTATGGACATCTAGGGTATGGGGCCCTATGTAGTTTGTATGGGACACAGATGTACAGTGTGTGTGATTATACGTTTTAGATGTGTGGATTGTGATGAGCATGGATGGTATGTGCAGCGCTTTACAGTGCGGCCAGGAATCCATTTTGGATTTTCTATATGTGGATGGTACACGAAATGGAGGCTGAAGAGAATCTGACAGACAGAAATGCATATCGAAAAACATGTGTGTGATCTTTTAAGGAGACCGCCAAGACCAGAGAAAGGCTGGAGACAAATACCCCTTTGAATTTAGGGGCAGTCCCTACACCCTTCCTGCTTCATTCTCCAACAGAAATGTTACTGCAGTGATGTTTAGTAGCTGACTAAGTCTCTTATTTTCTGCCTTTGTTTTGGGTTTCTTTGGCAGAGAACTCGTAGCTCTCCCCCTCGTTCTACTGAACTTTGAGTAACAAAGATGGCAGCTTGACTAGTCTTGGGATAATAAACAAAATGTCAGGAATTCCTTGAAATCAGTTCGGAATCCATAGAGTTGTCTGCAAGACTATGATAAATACTGTGTAGAAACCCAGGTCAGTGTGCCAGTATTCTCATGGGCCAGTGACAGGACCCACGCAGCAGGGTGTGTGGGAATTACCTGTGCATCAGAACCCGGGTCTCAGTTTTTTGGCATCCTTCCAGATGGGACAATCTGAGAAAGACCCATGGTAGGAGAGCTGTAGACAGCCTGAAACAAGGAGGAACTGCCTGCTGAAGAAAGGGGATTATAGAACTGCATCCCCAGAGGAGAAGTCTCTGGTGTCATTAGCTAAGCTGCATGGTTTAAGGTGCTGTACAAGAGACTAAGGTCTTAATCCTGCTGGAGTTGCTGAGTGCCTCTGTCTTGAAGGAAGAGGCTAATTTCATTGGGAAAAGGGTGCTGAAAGTATGCCCTGCAGGAGGAAGCCATTTAGAAAAGGAGACCACAGCTGTGCAAGAAGGACAGAGATCAACTGATCTGCCAGTCAGGTGGCCACTGGAAAGTAGTTCTGTGGCTAGAGCCCATTACCAAGAAGAGAACACAGGCACCCAGGAACATGAGGGTAGCAGTTCAGAGCCGCCTGCTCGGGTTTAACTTTGGTAATACCTGGTGTGGCTGACATTGGAAGACGTTTAATGGTCCTGAGGGTTGCTAGGCAACTGAGGTATGCAACATTTGCAAAGTCTGTAGGTCAACTGTGTTGATTAAGGAGAGTTCATCTTATTGCAGCAGGCCTAGTTAGAGATATCATGCTTTTACAAGTTAAGGCCTGCAGGCACAAACTTTGGGACATATGTACAACAGAATGACGGAATGTGGCATTAAGCAAAACTTGCTAACGCCGCGCTCCTCCATTCTGAAAAAGCAGGGATGCACCGTATTTACAAAGATACTGTGCACTCCTGCGTTTCCCCTAGCTCTGGTGCTAAATTAAGCTGCCTAGCGCCGACGCAGGCACCCTTGCACCATAGTTCAAGGGTGCCTGCGTTGGGGGAACGATTGTTTATGTGCAGGAAGGTGTCCCTTCCTGCACATAAACAACCAAAATGGCGATTTGTAACTCCTATGTGTGCTGCATTGTGCAGCACACATAAAAGTTGCAAATCATCATTTTTTTAATGATGAAGGCACCTTCCTGCACATAAACAATCATTCATCTCATTTTGCTGTTTCAATGTGTGCTGCACAATGCATAGAAACAGTTTCTATGCACATAAACAATCATTCATGCAGTTCTGCTGTTTCTATGTGTGCTGCACAATGCAGCACACATAAAACAGCAAAAACGAGGAGAAATAAAGCATTTCTCCTCATTTCGCCATGTTAAGACCAGGTTTTCCCTGGTCTTAATTTTGGCACTGCCCCATAATTACGCCACCCTTGTATATAGAAGGCAGCGTCAAAATCAATGGGTGTTGCGGCGGAACGCCCACCGCAACACCCATTGTCCACCCCTTTCACCCTAAGTATAGGGTGAAAGGGTGCCTTATTTAAAAGTTAAGTGGCTTAACGTCACCTTGTAAATAAGGCAAAGCCCTTATTGCCGCAGGAACATTGTAAAAAGTGACGTTCCTGTGGCATTAGGGGCTTGTAAATATGCCCCCTTGTCTTTAGGTACCTTGCAGATTACATCCTCGGACTAAACGTATGGGGGTTCATTCACCTGTAAGAAATATTTAGGGTAGGTGATTTGTATCCTGGTGATCTGTAAGGCTTCCTGGAAGAATTGTAAATTCTCAGTCTCTGTGTCATGTTATCAACTGTTTAGTAGACTGTGTTGGCAACTGTATATTAGGTGTATGTTAAAATGACTGTATGTATAATATTTAGCTTTCAGCGTTAAAACACTTCTGATAAGTGTACTGACTAGACAATCATTAATTGAGTGTTATTATGTGTATAACTTAGTTCTGAGTTTCGAAACCATATCACTTCCCTTAGTGAGCCCTTATCCACTCTGCCACTGCTACCTTGAGACACTAGTGCCTTGGAATGTTTTATTTCTAATTTGCTGTGACACTAGTTCAGGGACGCTGGGGCATCAGTGGAAAATGACACAAATTGACACAAATGAAACCCAGTGACCCTAAGATATTGAATTTGGTTAATTTACAGTAGATGAAAACAACAATTCAGATATTAGATTAGGGGCGTGATGCTTTGCCAAAAGTGGCATTTCCTTGTGCATCCATAAAGAACATGTTTACAGTGTATTGGAAAAGATTTATAAACTAAAACATGTATTAATTGAAACTTCTTTTAAAGGTATCAGATGAATCGTTGCACTCTAAAACTGAAGAAGAAGGCCTTTCTCCAGAAATGGAACCATATTTGGTTCGAAGACATTCCTGTCGTGGTGTGCATCTGCCTTCTCTAGCTTACAGATTAGCTGAACAAGCTGAAATGACAGATTGGGAAAGGAAGATAGACTTAGAGTGCCCCCAGAGACCCACAAGCCTGGCATTGAGGATCCCTCCGTTGATTGCCATCACGTGTGCAGAGTCTGCGAGGTAAGTGCCTGCTGTTTTACTTTTCTTGTTTGACATATTCTAACAAGATAGAGAAACAAATTGTTGCCCTGCATGGTTATGGTAATTTTGATGCATCCTAGTCTGGAATCTGACTTTTGACGTCTTAAAATTTACTAAAATTATTATTTCTCTGGGTTAGATGCATGAAGTATTCATTCTAAGCACATTGTATACTTTCAAATGAGACTCTAGCGAAATTGCCCCAAAATGCTGAAATATTAAAAAAATAATTATAGATTTTAGAAAAAAAATGTAGTTATGTAAGCAATCTGTTGTTTAAAAGGATATTTCACAAAAATAAGGTATTTGTGAAAACGGTATTGATGTGTGCGAAAGAAAATTGTTTAGCAATTTTTTGAAAGAAATGCAATGGGAAAGAAATAGGAAATGTCTCAGAGTTGCCAGTAGTCAATTCTCCTAAAAGAAAAAAGAAAAGAATGAATTTAAGCCTAGAGCAGAACAGCGCGAAATTTGCATATAGAATATTGGATACTGGATGTAATCTACATAAATTTGACCTGTTTATTTTAAATATCCTAAATATCTAAAGACAGATTTCATTAATTTACACAGATACTGTTGTTAGCCATTTAATGTTTCTGTTAGCATGGTTCTTTATTTCTATAATTATTGCCTTTTTCCATTGATCATTGATTACATTTTGTCAGTTACTAATATGTGCCTAATGAATTCTTAGTTCCATAACTTAACCATGCACAAAAAAGTATTTGGTATATCTTGCATCAATGATCTTTGAAGCATTATGCAAAATCAGTGTTTCCTTTTTGCCACCTCTTTTATTTCAGAATTGTTGGCTTAGTTAACTGTATGATATTATGGTTTGTTCTTCCTAGTCTGATCTTGCCAATAGGTATATTTACTAGTATATTGATCATTAAACTTATAGGAAATTGTATGCTTTTGGGGATGTGAACTGTACACTGCATACATTTTTGTTAAGATGAACGTAACTTTATGTTAACCAGGTATTTAGATATGTAAGTGATATGTTTATCAGGAAAGGCTTTTGGAGATGAAAGGGTACGATGTGAAGATCTGAATAATAATGCCTTGTATTTTCTACTTACAAACATTTGTAAAGACAAGATGAGGGCGATATGGGTGATTGTAATTATCATTTTTGATTGGATCCTACTTTGACTGATTTCCAGCATGAAAATGACATGTGGACTCAGGTCTTTGTGTGTCGGAACTGGAAGTTTGGGCACCATATGTAAACACTATCTCTAATGCAATCATTTCTCGTGCACCCATACCAGACTCCTCGAGGGGAGCTGAGATAGTGCCAATTCACAAAAAAAGTTAGTTAAATTGCTCCCAGTAGCTACCGCCCAATTAGCTTGAGAGATAACCTGCAGAAAATATTCAGCAAATAAGTGTTGGATAAACTCTAGGCCTGGATAACAGGCAACAATATTTTGAGTGAGTTCAAGTGTGGTTCACGGCCAAACACTGGCACTATCGACCTGGTCTTTGTCTTCCTCTCGCTAAGGTGAAAGTTTATCAACTTTACAAAAGGTGGTTTATGTGTTGCTTTTGTGGACCTGCAGTCAGCTTCAACAAGGTCCCGAGAAAGGTATTGAGGGAGGTTATAGCTTCATTGGGTGCTGGGAGCAATTTATTGGGTGTAATCAGATGTCTCCACACTGATAATTTTGCTCAAGTGAGGTGTGGATGCAATGGAGAGGTGACTGAAAGTATCAAGGTCAAAGGGTGTCTGCCAAGACTATGTCTTGGCACCCACCCTTTTTCTCCTTTTTACAAATGGGTGCATTGACTATTTAATGAACTGTGAGAACGGTTCACCAATTTTGTCAACTAAGAAAGTGCCTGTGCTATTGTTCGCCGATGACACCTTACTTATTTCCATAGCCCGAAAGGTTTGGAAATTTTACTCCAAGCATTTGTAATTTTCTATAATTTATATGGATTGGAAACAAGTTTAAGGAAAACAAAATGTATGGCATTCAACCCTTACAAACAATTCCAAGGGAAAAAGAGACTGGGTAATAATTCTATTGAAAAAGTAACTGTGTTCGACTATCTGGGTGTCAGGATACCAGACTTGAATGCCTGGCGTTAGCAGATCGCACAAAGGTTGGGGCATATTATCAAGCGGCAGCGATAATTATCGCTGACCGCTCTTAGCGTGGGGAATAGTATCGCCGGCTATCGCCGAAAATTATCGCCATGCTAGCGCTGTATTAACAACGCTTAGCGCAAAGGCGATAATTTTCCAGTGATAGCGGTGTTTTCCATGGAACATCGCTCGTTTTTCAGCGATGTTCCATGGAAAAACGGCGATAATCTTGTGAATAGGGCCTGTGGTCTTAGCCACACAATCCACCCCCCATGTTAGGTATGCCTTAGTCAGGGATTTAGCAGACGTTAAATTCCTGCGTTAAGGCATACTAACGCGATTTAAAATATCGCTAACCCACGTTGTTAATATGGCGATCCCTGGGTTAGCGATATTTCCCCATGTTGTTTTCACAGGCACGCCTCCTTTGCATCTCATTAGCGATGCGATGGGAGGCGTGCAGAAAGCGGACGCTAATTCAAGGAATCACGCGCTAGCGTGTCCTTGTTAATTAGGCGATAAAATTATCGCCGCTTTTCGTCCGAAAACGGACGCTAAAGCGGCGATAATTCTTTAACGCCGCCTTGATAATATGCCCCTTAATTTCTACTTAAGCATATATCAAGTGCGCTAATAAAATATGTCACTCAGGGCAATTTGTCCCCAGTATAACCAGCTTTGGAAATATACAGATCACAGGCCATGAGCGCAGCCCTTTTCAGGTCAGATTTATAGGGCCACTGTAAGATGGACAGCCTTGAGAAGGCTGAAAAATCTTTTATAAAGGTGTTGCTGAAACTTCCAATGAGTGCTCCGCTAATCCCTTTAAGGTTAGATTTGGGCTTGAAATTAATCACAAGCTTTCTGAGTTGTGTCCCATTCTACTTTGGATAAGAATTTGGTCCAAGGAGGAGCTCAGAACATACAGAGAATTTTGTATCCCCAGGCAACCAGACAAGAAAAATTCCATGGATAAAACATATAAAGGATCAATTAATTAACCTAGGGCTTGGGGAACAGTGGCCTAGCTGGGCGGTGGGTGGGCGGTCTGCCCTGGGCGGCACTTTTTTGGGGGCAGTGAGCGCAAGGTACATTTTTTTAATGTTATTCTCCCTCATTGTAGTCTGTCGACCCCCCCTGCTCATACCTGCACTGGCCGTCACTGGGCCGCAAAAGCTCAGGCTACACCACTGTTGAGAAATACTGGTATCATGCATCAGCAAGCGTTTTTACTGTGTAATAAAGGAAACATACTGGTATTGTGCATCTGAGAAACTGCTGACTTCACACAAACAGAGTTGCTTTAAAGGCAAATTCATGATGATGAAATAGGAATATAGATTTGAGGTTTACATATATTTTATATTATCTTTCGCTGCTCGAATCCTCTATATCAAGTTTTGGAGAGGTGTTTTACCTTTGCCTGCGTTCAAAAGACTGTGGTCAGTTTCTGATCACGAAAGTAAGACCTGTCCAGCTTGTAATTCAGCTGATGAAACTGAGGAACATGTTCTTTTTGTTTTGTAGTGCCTAGAAGAAACCTAGCAGAAATGGGTCAAGCCACTTTGTTTATAAATAGGGACCAGGCAGTGCCGCTCTGCTTTCACAATATGTAAATCATATATAAGTATACGGGTTGTGCTTGTGATTTCTAGGTGTCTCCAAACAATGTGGTATGTTAGAGTGAAGTACCTGAAATCTTCACGCACAAGTTAAGTCCCTTTTTTATTTATTTTATAGTCTGAACTGTCTGTATTCTCACGTATATTTAATAGGAATTATATTTATCGGGGTAGGAAAAGACACTACTAGGCCTAATTTAAATCATCTGAATGCACTTTATGAATTAATTTTCACATAGTTTTATCTATTTTAATAAGATTTTAATTATTATATTTCTAATGGTTTGCAATTTTGTGATTTAATGTGCGTAATTGTTAATGGATGTTTTTATATCCGAACTGGCAATAGTGTGCTGTATCCTCGCAGTTGTACTGCACACCCATCAACAATGAATTCGGATGATTTTTAAGAATTTTAGAAGAGTATTCAGTTGTTCTTTTTAGTACTAGTACTTTAGAAGGCTAACACAACAACACTTTAGTCACCTTTAAGGCTTTCAGGATCTATTACACAAAGTAAAAGGAATGCCCAAAACCTAGAAGCAGCTGTGCCACCCTTCCAGAGGGTCATTTCTTTTTTAAATTATGTATTTTGGTAATGTGTACACAAATACAAAATGGAAAAATATATTTTGGAGGTGCGGTGAACGAGTCAATGCCTGACACGTGAGGACTGGAATATGTAGGACACATTTATATAGTGACACTAGTGAGACAGGATTAAAGAGTGCTTCATCATAGGGTGTGCATCAACATCCTGACGCAGACCAATGCCTTGGATGGAGTGAAAAAACTTCTTTTCAAAACCTGTTGAGGAATTTGAATCAATCCCTCTATCTCAACTGGGATCAGGATCCTCTCAACACAAAAATAATTAAAACTACCTAGGCGATTGTACACTTAATTTTTATTTCGAACTTCCCCAGACTGGATTAAAATGGTTAATGCTGTGGGTTCCAGGATACTTAGTATCCATACCCCCCTAAGAAAATGTGTTGTTATATCTACATGTTTCGGCCTTATCTGAGCTCCGAGGGGGTCTGCAGGCCTTCCTCAGGATTCGGATCCATCTTTTATAGGCTTGAATTGCCCTCCCCTACATACAGTACCTTATTTCTTCATGTATGTTTTTGGAGATTTTATAGTAATCACTCTTTCTCCTCACTCCTTCGCTCTGCATTTTTTCTCAGGAATATCCTACAAAGGAATGAGACTTCATGATCATCTCTTACTTCCCTACTTTTATTTAAACATTGATTATTGTGATCCACTTTCTATAACTTGCTGCCTACAAGCACTCACAGGTCAGTCCCATTTCAACACCACTTCTTCAACACCTCACAGTGTACATGCTCATTTTTCTTTGTGCGTTTGTGCAAACAATAATTCCTTATATTTTTGTTACCCGAGTTTCATCTGTTCACTCCGAAACCAGGGTAGTGATGGGAACATCTCCCTTTTGTCAAACTCTATTGTATAACATAATCCAACACCATTACAAAGTTTCATCATATACTGCGTCAAGAATATTGTAATCAATTTCCCGTACTTTAATTCATGCCCATTAGTGTAAATATGACCCTTAGTGTGTCCACTTGTTTATTCACTCTCTCTTCTACAATACGTCTTAGGTAGTATCGTTCCGGCAACTATACTTTCCCAGGCAGCTCTCACATCATCCGATGGGACTTCCTCATGTTATGGGTCAGTTGCTTCCTCCAAGATAGAATCCTCTCCAACGCACACAACTCCAAGGAACTCTTCTCCATCATACATGAATTTGCCAAACCCAACAGCTCAGAGAAGGCCGAAACGTGTAGATATAACAACACATTTTTTTTTTGTGGGTACAGATACTAATGATCCTGGAAACCTTAAAAAGTGAATGATCGCCTAGCTAGTTTTAATTATTTTTGTGTTGAGAGGATCCTGATCCCAGTTGAGATAGAGGGATTGATTGGAATTCATCAACTGGGTTTGAAAATAAAAAAAATTTCGCTCAATACTAAGCGTTGGTCTGCGTCAGGATGTTGATGCGTGCCCTATGATGAAGCCCGACACTATCTAGTGTGTGAGGGCAGTATTTAAAACAAGGGGTATTTCCGAGTGCTGGTTATTAAGCAGCTCCCAGGGACGGAATAGTCCACCTAACTACCCTTTCCCTTCCTAGTATGTGTGTATGTGGAAGAAGGGAGGCTGAAGGGAAAGGTTGGACCTCTCGCCTCCCGTGTGTGTGTTAAAGCGTGCTTGCCAGATATTACAATCCCTGATGTATTCCTGTTGGTTGGGACGAAACGCATTGGCTGGGCTGAGAATTTATGTATGAAGAATAACATTTGAATCTAACATCACTGGCTTTTGTGAATTTATGGACTGACTGAAGCAGTGGGCTATATATGGACTTTCATGACATTACTTGGACATGTTCCATTAATTTTTCTACAATGTTCTGTGAATTATAGAGCGATCCCCTGTTTTTTGTATATGTACGCAAAAGAGAAAAACACCATGTTTTAAACCATAACTATATCAAAAAAACATCTTGCATAGAACAATATAATTTTACGCAAGAAAACATACAAACTGAGCTCATCAAGTAACATTTGTAACCACTTTTCAGGCTTATAGTCAGGTATAATGCATTTGAGAGGGAGTTCATAAATAAAGAGGAGTGCTCAAATCTAGTACTAACAATAATACCTGTCAAAGCTGTGAAGTATTTTTGTGACCATATACACTCTATTACATTTATTAATTGTAAATAATTCCTGAGATGCAAATGAAAAGTATATAAATAGTCTTACCGACCACATATATTAGGAAACTATGGTACCAAAGCAAAACAAGCAATGTGAGCATGCCATTTAATGTAGGACTAAAAAACAAGAACCCGTTGAACATGATGTGCTCCAGCACCTACCGCGCTGACAAGGTCAATGGCATGCATAATCCCCCGTTCTTGATTAGTATGAATCAAAATGGTTTGCATGTATCTGATGAAAATCATTGCCTCTGCTTTCAGGATGAACTCTTCAAAGCATGCCACGTTCTAATAGCTTCAGCTGTACCTGGATACTGAAGGCCCAAACATGTATTAGAGAGAATCTTTCATTGACCCCCACCCTCCGTCAAAACCCCCCCAGTGCCTCGACCGACACCAACTCCGCAGCCAGGGAATTTCACCGCTGGGTCTCCTGCTGCGCCGACAAGCTCGCACCCCTCCGCCTCCCCGCCAAACAACGCCCTCTGAAGGCCGCCTGGTTCACCACAGAACTTCAAGAAGCCAGACGCTCCTGCAGATGCCTAGAGAAAACCTGGCAAAACCAGAAAACCACAGAAGCACGGAACAAACACAAGAGCGCCCTGAAGGAATACCACTAGCGCATAGGAGACACCAAACGGACCTTCATAAGAGACAAAGTCCAGACCAACGTGACCAACGCCAAGGAACTGTTCAACGTCATACAGCAGTTTGCAAAACCCTCCTGCGAAGCCACGGACGTCACACCCTCCCAGGAACTCTGTGACAAGCTCAGCTCCTACTTCCATCTGAAGATCAAGGTCCTCTACGACAACTTCAGCGAACCAACACCGGACACCACCCCCCTACCCACCGCCGCCGATAAGTCGACCATCACGTCCTGGGATCCCGCTACCGTCAAACTCATCACCGCGACCATGAAGAAAACACACTCAGGAGCCCCAACGGACCCCTGCCCACCGCACATATTCCACAGGGCCGCCACTGCCATCGCACCCAAACTAGGACGTACCATCAACGCCTCCCTCAGATCCGGCATCTGCCCAGACGACTGGAAACGGGCGGAAGTGAAACCCCTCCTCAAGAAACCAACAGCCGACCCAACGGACCTGAAAAACTACCGGCCCATCTCTCTCCTCCCCTTTGCGGCCAAAGTCACCGAGAGACTCGTAAATGCCCAGCTGACCGCCTTCATCGAAGAGAACTCCATCCTAGACGCCTCCCAGTCTGGATTCCGCAGCAACCACAGCACAGAGACCGCCCTCCTTGCCGCCACTGACGACATCTGCATGCTACTAGACCAGGGACACACTGCGGCCCTCATCCTTCTAGACCTCTCCGCAGCCTTCAACACCGTTTCACATCGCACGCTCACAGCCAGACTTCACGACGCGGGGATACAAGGAGCCGCCCTCTACTGGATCCAATCCTTCCTCTCCGGCAGAACCCAGAGGATTCGACTCCCTCCCTTCCTCTCCGAACCCACGGAAATCAACTGCGGAGTACCCCAGGGATCATCACTCAGCCCCATGCTCTTCAACATCTACATGGCCCCCCTCGCTGCCATCGTCAGACAGCATGGGCTCAGCATCGTATCCTACGCCGACGACACCCAGCTCATCCTCTCCCTCACGAAGAATCCCGAAGACACCAGACTCTGCTTCCAGGAAGGAATGAAGAACGTGGCAGCCTGGATGAAAGACAGCTGCTTGAAGCTCAACTCAGAGAAGACCGAGGTCCTCATCCTCGGACCCTGCACCTCTACCTGGGACAACACCTGGTGGCCCTCCGCCCTCGGAAGCCCACCCACTCCCACAGACCACGCTCGGAACCTCAGCATCATCCTTGACTCCTCCCTCTCCATGAACCGCCAAATCAACGCCGTCGCTTCCACTAGTTTCAACTGCCTTCGCATCCTCCATAAGTCCTTCAAATGGATCCCCCCCCGACTGCAGAAGGACCGTCACCCACGCACTCATAACCAGCAGACTGGACTACAGCAACACCCTCTACGCCGGAATCAACAGAACTCTTCTACACAAACTCCAAACCATCCAGAACGCCGCAGCCAGACTCGTCCTCGGGACACCGCGTCACGAGCACATGACTCAACACCTACGAGGCCTCCACTGGCTCCCTGTCAAGAAGAGGGTCACCTTAAACTCCTCACCCACGCCTACAAATCCCTCAACAACATCGGACCCATATACCTCAACGAGAGAGTATCCTTCCACGTACCCAAGAGGAACCTCCGCTCCGCCGACCTTGCACTGGCAGAGGTCCCCCGCATCCGCAGAAACAGAACCGGCGGGAGAGCTTTCTCCTACATCGCAGCCAAGACCTGGAACGAGCTCCCTGTGAACATCAGACGCTCCCCGACCCTGCACACGTTCAGGAAGGACCTCAAGACCTGGCTCTTCGACTGATCCGGAGCTGCTCCCCCCCCAGCACCTTGAGACCCTCACGGGTGAGTAGCGCGCTATATAAACCCCTGATTAATTGATTGATTGATAAACTCAGAGAAATCTACTCGGGTATCTAAGTCAATTCTTTATAGGTGGGAGTCGCCAACTATTCAAAATCTCATCTCACCCTGGAATATGCCACATTTGAAGTTCTGGCCTCACATTCAGGTAGTTACTGCATGTTGGGAGTTCTTTATTTACTTTAGTTTAACACATTTTTAACACATGACAACAATGAATTATCAAAGCCAAACCCACCTCTAGATGTAACTTTTTCTTTTGCGAAATACGTGTAATTTTGACAAACATTATGCAAAATTATCTGTCTTCCAGATGTCAAAGTCACACTAACAGGAGAATGGTTCTAGTTGATGTCTCACTTCAAAGACAGACATCAGTTTTTCCATTTCAACAAGACATTTTCTTCTCAACCCATTTACCAGCTGTTCAATAGCACAGCAAAGTACTTAGAACAATTTAATTTGTATTCTTGCAATGTATTAAATGCAGGAGCGGCCATTCATACTGTGAAGTAGTCGGGTGGGGTGAGGGGAAGGGAACTAAAAAAAAGACAATTACAAAATGAATAAAATTGCATTTACCTGCGCCTTCCTCCTTATCCTTGCGTCCTTGTCAGGAGCCTGGTGTACACTGCGCAGGCTCCCAGCTCCCACTCCCAGACATAGACTGGGAGCCTGTGTTGGTTTCTCTACCCAGCTGTACAACACAGCTAGGTAGAGAAAGGCTTAGTGCGCATGACGGTTTGGCCGCCCCCCGGGTAGCAGTGCTCACCACTCCCCCTCCTGCTGCAGCTGCAGCATCATTGTGGCTGTCCCCGCCTCTCCCTCGGCTCGGCTGGCAGGCAGCCTGCAGGACGCAAAATAAAATGATAAAAAAGTTTTATTATCATTTTATTTATGTCCTTGCCTCTGCTAGCTTTCAGCAGGGGGGCGATGCTCCTCCGCCATAACATAGGAGCCGCCACTGATTAAATAAACTTGTTTAACAGTTGGCAATCGAATAAAAATAATAGTTGCCTGTTATTGTAAGGTGTATTTTGATGAAAACTTTTACTTACAAAATATTGGAAGATAAATACAATAAAAAGAAACAATTTAGTAAAGTTGACAAGACTTCTATAACCCAAGGTGAAACCTTGCAATTCAATAATCTCTGCTGCAATTTATGGAATTTCTTAATTCCTATTGCCAGATGTGGCCTTCCCTGTACCCGGTTTGTTTTTGATAAAGGCACCTGTCATGCAGTGGCGGCCGCCACAAACAAAAGGTGGTGAGGCGGGTGGAGGGAACATCGGAGGGGTCGCGGGGGGATATCGCGCCGGGTGATCGTGTGGGGGGTAGCAATAAGATTTTTTTTTTAAAAAGAACTTACCTGAAGCTGCCGGCCGCCTCCCACGTAACATCACGCCTCCTCTCCTCTTCCTGGTCCCATTAGCCCCTGGGACAGACTCCCATCCAATCCCCGTGCTGCAGAGCAGCACGGGGATTGGCCTGAGCGGGCTGGGAAGACGCTCCGCTCCGCTCAGACCAGGGAGTCTGTGGGGTTTCTCCAGCCCAGCTGTTCAACGCAGCCGGGCTGGAGAAACCTAAGTGCTCATGTGTGTTTTGGCCGGCCTGAGACAGGCGGTCAAACACATATGCGCACTTAGGGAGTGCACATAGCACTCCTCCTCCCCCTCCCATGCCTCAGCCAAGCCCCTCCCTACAATGCAGGCTCATAGTCTGCAAATGAAAAATACAATGATGCTAGAACATAGTTTTATTTTTGATTTGCTGGCTCTGAGCCAGGCAGGTGGGTGACGCTCCTCCGCCATTGTGGAGGAGCCACCGCTGCTTTCACGTAATCCATCACTTGCCCTGAAGCAGTAAATATTTTTGAAATTATAGTTATCATTTTTATATTTTTTTCTCCATTTAAAAGAGCAAAAAAAAGGATGAGACGCAGATATATAACATTACACTTCTTAAAAACCAATTACTTAAAATGCATCAGAATTGTAATCTAAAATAAAGAAAATGTTAACTCCCCACTCCCCCCTCCTCCTGCAGCAGCTGCAGCGTCACTGTGGCTGTCCCTGCCCCTCCCTCTGCTCGGCTGGCAGGCAGCCTGCAGGACGCAAGATAAAATGATGATAAAAACGTTTTATTATCATTTTATTTATGTCCTTGCCTCAGCTGGCTTTCAGCAGGGGGGGGCGATGCTCCTCCGCCATAACGGAGGAGCCGCCACTGATTAAATGAACTTGCTTAACAGTTAGCGATTGAATAAAAATAATATTTGCCAGTTATTGTAAGGTGTATTTTGATGAAAACTTTTACTTACAAAATATTGGAAGATAAATACAATAAAAAGGAACAATTTAGTAAAGTCGACAAGACTTCTATAACCCAAGGTGAAACCTTGCAATTCAATAATCTCTGCTGCAATTTATGAAATTTCTTAATTTCTATTGTCAGATGTGGTCTTCCCTGTACCCGGTTTGTTTTTGATGTAGGCACCTGTCATGCAGTGGCGGCCGACACAAACAAAGGGTGGTGAGGTGGGTGGAGGGAACGTCAGAGGGGTCGCGGGGGGATATCGCGCAGGGGGGTCGTGTGGGGGGTAGTAATAAGATTTTTCTTTTAAAAAGAACTTACCTGAAGCCGCCGGCCGCCTCCCTCATCACAGCACGCCTCCTCTCCTCTTCCTGTTCCCAGTAGCCCCTGGGACAGACTCCCATCCAATCCCTGTGCTGCAGAGCCGGGCTGGAGAAACCTAAGTTCTCATGTGTGTTTTGGCCGGCCTGAGACAGCCGGTCAAACACATATGCGCACTTAGGGACTGCACGTAGCACTCCTCCTCCCCCTTCCATGCCTCAGCCCCGCCCCTCCCTACAGTGCAGGCTCAGAGTCGGCAAATGAAAAATTCAACGATGCTAGAACATACATTTATTTTTCATTTGCTGGCTCTGAGCCAGACAGGTGGGTGACGCTCCTCCGCTATTGTGGAGGACCCACCGCTGCTTTCACGTAATCCATCACTTGCACTGAAGCAGTAAATATTTTAGAAATTATAGTTTTTGTTTTTATATATTTTTATTTTATTTTGCCCTTGCGCATAAGTTTGATTGTCTTTTTAAATATCATTTTAATACCTTATTTTGGGATCAACTTTTAAAACCTGTTTTCAGGTGTGAAAAGGTGCGGTTTCTTCATTTAAAAGAGCAAATTGAAGGATGAGACGCAGATATATAACATTACACTTTTAAAAACCAATTACTTAAAACGCATCAGAATTGTAATCTAAAATAAAGAAAATATTTAGATAATGTATACTCTAAATGGTTTGAAAATGTGCTCGCTTTTTACTATCTAGAATTAGTGCAGTATGCTTTTGCATTTCTGACCAGCCAGGCATTATCAGCAGATGTAGAACACAGTTCGGTTCTCATGATGATTCACTCGTAGTCCGACATGACGTAATTATGAATTTAATATCTATTTCGTATTTTTACAGCACTATATCACCCTCACAGACCACACTCTTGAAAAACATGTTCATCCTTAACGTGAACACCATGCAAAGCCTTACTGAATTCAAACAAATGTTCTGTAAGGTGTTATTTCGGTGGTCGGATAGTCAGCGTTCTGGACTGTATGACATGGTGTTCCAGTATTGCATGCATAACGTGACTTTTCAGTGGGGTTGCTGTTCGACTGCCAATTGTGGTTTGTTGTTTTCTAATATCCTCAATCGAGGTACCCCTTCTCCTCACGAGTTACTGCAATAAAATGGTTTAGAAATATATGAAAGATTTTCTGGCGTGCCATACTAGAAAATGGAATAGTCTTTCATTGTGGAAATGACACATAATTGGTCCATTTCCTACAGTGGAAAGCAGCCCCTCTGCAACATAATGTAATTCTTACGTGGTTGCTGGGAAAAACATTTAGCCCTGTTCTCAACTGCACCTATGTTGCTGCTTAATGCTGTCACATTTGCTTTTAACTTGTGCTCGGTGACTACAAATGCATACCCAGCTTCCATGAAAATGTTTAAGTACAAACAATGCAGAACGCATATCCTCACTGTTTCAATAGCCCTTAATGTGCCTGTATTTTTAAATGGCTGCAGCATACGATAGATTTTGATGTTTACAATTTAAATAATGAAACAATGTGTTAAATGTATGAAGAAAAGAATTAAATCATGGGTCACTTAAATGCTATTTAGTTATTTGCCCACACCAGGGCCGGAACTAGGGAACGCAATGCAGCCCTGGCAAAAATTTTCAAACCTCTCCTCCTTTCATCTACTCACTCAAGCTCTTTTTCTTTCCATCCATTATATCTCTCCTTCTCTCTTCTCCCGCTCTGTTCGCTCTCTCTCTACCTCCCTCTCTTCTCTTTCTTGAAGCCTCCCAATGCCTGATGCAATTAATCTGGACACGCCTAGGCTTATTACGTGAGGGAAACATGTTGGCAATTACATAGAAAATGTCGGCTTCTCTGAGGCAGGTGATTTAATAAAGAATGGGAACACACCTGATGCAAGTAACATTTGCACTGGATATCAAATTTGTTTTGTCACCTTGTTTATGAAGGGAAATCATTTGAGCAAACTGATTTTTCTCCAGTTTTGCCACTTTTACTACCTGTTGCAATCTGTTTTGAATAGACAACAACCATGTACTAAAAGCCTGTGTAAAATTTGCTCCTGTGAGTAGCATGTGATAAGACGGGTGCAAATGTTATTTACACCTGATTTACCATTCACTGGTGAAAACGAGCATGTTTGTGGACTACTCAACAATATATTGTGTAGTAAACTTTCATGAGCTAACCAGTCCCCATGTTAATTTTTTCTTTCTTTATTTCACGTGTAAACTTACATTCAGACACTGCGTTTTCTCTCCGTTTTAACAGGTCTGTTGAATTGTGCATGTGGACTAATATAGAGTTTCAGTTTTAAAATTAATTTCTTCATATCCGCGTAAAAATCAATTAGGAAGGTCAATGCCATGGTATCCATCAATCAATCAATCATGGGTTTGTTAAGCGCGACTACTCACCCGTAAGGGTCTCAAGGCGCGGGGGGGGTGAGGCGCTGGGTCCTGTCCATCAAGGAGGAGGTCTATCGAAGAGCCATGTTTTGAGGTCCCTCGTGAAGTTGGGGAGTGATGTCGTCTGTCTGAGGTGGAGCGGGAGGGTGTTCCAGGCTCTGGCCGAGAGGAAGGAGAAGGAGCGGCCTCCCGATCTGGACTTCCTGGTGCGAGGGACCACGGCGTGGGAGTGCTGGGCTGATCGTAGGGTCCTTTGTGGTGCGTGGAATGTGAGTCGGCTGTTCAGGTATGCTGGTCCGGTGTTGTGGAGGGCTTTGTGTGCGTGGGTGAGAATCTTGAAGGTGATTCTTGCCTCGAAGGGGAGCCAGTGGAGTGTGCACAGGTGCTGGGTGATGTGGCAGTGTCGTGGCAGGTTGAGGATTAGTCTGGCGGCGGCGTTGTGGATGTTTTGAAGCTTGCGGGTGAGGTTTTTGTTGATTCCGGCATAGAGTGCGTTGCTGTAGTCAAGTCTGCTGGTGACGAGGGCATGAGTGGCAGTCTTTCTGTGTTCAAGGGGGATCCATTTGAAGGTCTTGCTTAGGAGGGTGTGGCAGCAGGAGGATGCAACGGAGTTGATCTGGCGGTCCATTTTGAGTTCGGAGTCCAGGATGATTCCGAGGTTGCGTGAGTGGTCCGTGGGGGTGGGCGGGCTTCCGAGGGCGGGGGGCCACCAGGTGTCGTTCCAGGCGTCGGGATGTGGGCCCATGATAAGTACTTCTGTTTTGTCCGTGTTGAATTCTAGACAGCTGCTCTTCATCCATTTGGCGACTGCTTTCATGTCTTCTTGAAAGTTGTGTTTGGCTGCGTTGGGTTCGTTGGATAGGGAGAGGATGAGTTGGGTGTCGTCTGCGTATGAAACAATCTTGAGTCCGTGTGTTCTGACGATGTGGGCGAGCGGAGCCATGTAGATGTTGAACAACGTGGGGCTAAGGGAGGATCCTTGGGGGACTCCGCAGGTGGTCGGTGTAGGGTCCGAGAGGAAGGAGGGGAGTCTGACCCGCTGCGTTCTGCCAGAGAGGAATGAGCAGATCCAGTCGAGGGCCTTGTCCCGGATCCCTGTGTCTGTGTGTTAGGGTGCAGTGAGAGACTGTGTCGAAGGCCGCTGAAAGGTCGAGGAGGATAAGGGCTACTGTCTCTCCTCTGTACAGGAGGGGGTGGATGTCGTCTGTTGCGGCGAGGAGGGCGGTTTCCATGCTGTGGTTCTTTCTGAAGCCGGATTGGGAGGAGTCGAGGTCCTACTATTGTACTAGGAGTCATGGTACTATTATTATCTTTGAAAAATGTGGGGCGACGTTACACCCCACTCCGGACGCACAGCCGTCGTTTATGCATAGAAATGCAGCATTTGTTCCAATATTGTCAAAAAAGGTTTTTATTTTCGTTTTCTCCATAATTTGTTTTACAATCCTCTTTTTATCCGGTCACACGGTGGACGCCTATGTTTACACAATCCTTAATGCTGAAGAAATACCGACACTGGCTTTACTCTGCAGCATGGCGTATTACATAAGTATTCCTCATTAAGTTGCTTCCAATACCCAATGCATTTCGGGCCTTCTTTGGCCCTTCATCAGGGGTTATCTATAAATTTAAAAACATAATCATTAGCTCCGTTTGTTACATAGATCATGTTTGCCACATTAAGCACATAAATGAAATTTAAAACGTACATGTAAGTGAACCCCCTAATCAATGTATTGCCCGCTGAATTTCTAAGAGTGTACCCGGTCGTTTCCGTACCTGCGCTAGAGTACATTAAACCCCTCTAAATTCTCATTGCGTTGTTCCCTCACCAGTGTGTACACACCCCCACGTAATCCAGGTTTTCCCCTTTGTTTTACAAGCCTTTTACAAAAGCGAGCACATACCTTAAACATTCGGGTAACTGCTTATTTTCCTGTCCGGAACCATTCTGATACTATGACTCACTTGCTCTATTTAAAGCACCTGTGACGTGTCTCCGCCCATTTCAATCCCTCCAATTACAATCCGCTAGTTCAATCAAACTACAAAACCCATGATGCACTGCACCTGTTGTTTAAATAATCCATTTTTAAATGCTTCGCAGTCTCAAATGCTCACGCTGCCAAATGTCGCAATCATAAACTCTTTACACACAGTGTGTAATTTGTGTGTATAAACCATGTTCATCTCACTTTGTAGCAATGGTTCTCTGGTCTATGTCCAGTTGTACCGAGTCATGGCTGTTGGAGCAGCTGCATTGATGTTAGTCTAATAGCTCTCATACATCTCTCTCCCCGATGTTAAAATAAACCTAGCTAATTATGTAACGTGCAGGTGTATTGCCTAGTTGTTACCATCTCAACCGCGTATGCATTAACCTCTGGTATTTCTAGCGTCAACCTAAGTATGAACACAACAAATTCCCCGCCCACCCGCTGGTATCATTATCTACATTGATTGAAACATATATCGGCCATGTGCTCTGTGTAAGTAAAATCGTGACATAGAATAAACCATTAATCCAACTGTTCATTGTCCATTGTATATGTTTTCAAAAAAATAGTTCATGTACTTCACTTTCAAGGAAAAGCTGTTCAACTGGTCCAGCGTATGACGATGTGCTCTTTATCTGTTTATCATCTTTAGTACGTGGGTGCAACTCGTCGAATAGGCAGTAAATTGTTAAGTCACAAGAAAAAGGTGACAGAGTACACACCAGTTGGCTCCATTCTTTTATCGATAGCTCGTTTGTTTGTATTTTGTTGGCGTGCAGGCCCGGAATCGTGGACTGCCCAGTACACGTGTGTACAATAATCACTGAAAAATGTGGGGCGACGTTACACCCCACTCCGGACGCTTACAGCCGTCGTTTATGCATAGAAATGCAGCATTTGTTCCAATATTGTCAAAAAAGGTTTTTATTTTCGTTTTCTCCATAATTTGTTTTACCATCATCTTTTTATCCGGTCACACGGTGGACGCCTATGTTTACACAATCCTTAATGCTGAAGAAATGCCGACACTGGCTTTACTCTGCAGCATGGCGTATTACATAAGTATTCCTCATTAAGTTGCTTCCAATACCTGCACGCCAACAAAATACAAACAAACGAGCTATCGATAAAAGAATGGAGCCAACTGGTGTGCACTCTGTCACCTTTTTCTTGTGACTTAACTATTATTATCTTGAAATCATCATGGGTCAGCATATGCTCGCAGCTTGCAATCGTCTTCCTACTGCTTCCTACTGCTAGGACTTCAGCACTCAAGTTCCTTTGCTGTCACACACAGGTATATCAGACGTTTTTGCAGATCCCTGATAAAAATATTCATGCGGGGCCCAACATAGCAGGAGCACTTTCTTCTAAGTTAAAGTAAATCCTCTAAGGAAATAGAATATGTGGCAGTTCTCTCATCTGGCACCATCTAATAACATGGCGGTCTTGTTTTACTCATCATTATTAAACAATGATTCTTTTGAGGTTGTATGATGTAACCACGGATCAGTGACAAAATATCGACGCCAAAATATCGAAGTACAAAATATAGTCTCCCTATCTACAAACAGGTAAGTACCAAAATATCGAATACAAAATATCGTTTGTCAAAATATAGAATGTAAAAATATCGAATTTTTAAAATATGTTAAAAGTAACATTAACGTAATTAAATAATAAATATAATTAATTAAAACATACTTAAAATTGTTTAACAAATGTTAAATTTAATAAATGTTATATATGTAATAACTTTAAAAAAATTCAATCACTGTTGGATAGCGGGAGTGTAAAATTTACTATTCCCACTCCAGCGAGTGTAATAGTAGGGAGAGCGTTGGATAGCGGGAGGGTAAAATTACTATTCCCACTCCAGAGAGTGAAACAGTAGGGAAAGTGTTGGATAGCGTAGGGGTAAAAATTACTATTCCCACTCCAGTGAGTGCAATAGTAGGGAAAGCGTTGGATAGCGTAGGGGTAAAAATTACTATTCCCACTCCAAAGAGTGCAACAGTAGGGAAAGCGTTGGATAGCGTAGGGGTAAAAATTACTATTCTCTCTCCAGTGAGTGCAACAGTAGGGAAAGCATTGGATAGCGTAGGGGTAAAAATTACTATTCCCACTCCAGTGAGTGCAATAGTAGGGAAAGCGTTGGATAACGTAGGGGTAAACATTACTATTCCCACTCCAGTGAGTGCAACAGTAGGGAAAGCGTTGGATAGCGGGAGGGTAAAAATTACTATTCCCACTCCAGAGAGTGCAACAGTAGGGAAAGCGTTGGATAGCGTAGGGGTAAAAATTACTATTCCCACTCCAGAGAGTTCAACAGTAGGAAAAGCGTTGGATAGCGTAGGGGTAAAAATTACTATTCCTACTCCAATGAGTGCAATCGTAGGGAAACTAATTATTTAATATTTAAATAAACATAAATTAATTATCAAAACCAATAAATAATTACTTACAATTAATTATCAATTAAAATTGATTTAATAATTAAATATTTATAAATTTCAAAAAATAATATTTATTAAAAATTAATTACCTATTAATAATTAATTAACAACCAATTAATTTTCAAAACCAAATATGTATTAAGTAATACAAAAAAATCCAATAAATAATTATTTAACAGAAAATTAATTATCAATACACAAAAATAATTTCAATAATTAATTGTTTACAATTAAATGACTTCCCACCCTATTCTCCTATAAACCCACAACCCACTCCACATAATAAATTAATACAATTAACATATTTATCAATTAATCAATTAATTACTATTAATTACCAAGTATTAAAATGTATTTACCAATTAATAAAAATTATTTACCAATTAATATTTAATTAACAATAAATTAATTATCAATACCAATAAATAAAAATAATTATTTACTTAATTACAATTAAATTACTTCCCACCCTATTCCCCTATAAACCCACAACCCGCTCCGAATAATAAATTAATACAATTAACATAATTATCAATTAATCAATTAATTACTATTAATTACCAATTATTAAAAATTAATTACCAATTAATATTTATTTAGCAATAAATTAATAATCAATACCAATAAATAAAAATAAATATTCACCTAATTACAATTAAATTACTTCCCACCCTATTCCCTATAAACCCACAACCCGCTACAGAACTAAAACGCAAAAATAATTTAAAAACAATTATTAATTCCTAAAAATTAACATTTAATTTACTATAATTAAATTACTTCCCACCCTAATCCCCTATAAACCCACAACCCGCTGCAGAAGTAAAATACGCAAAAATTATTTTACATAAATTTCTTAACTTAAAATAATAATTAACCATACATTACAAACATATTATACACTTTTAACACATATACTAACATACAAAACACTTTAAAAAATTCGATATTATTAAAAAATCAATATTTTTTAATGCCTATATTATGTACTTCGATATTTTGACTGTCGATATTACTTACCTGCAATTCGATATTATTACCCACTATAATATGTCCATTCGATATTATGTCCATTCTATATTTTGTACTCGATATTCTGTCAATTCTATATTTTGGATTCGATATTATGTCTCATTACCGTAACCACACATGCAATTACCACGCATGCCTTCACAACGCGTCCATTACTCGGCCTAGGATTCCATGGACTCATCAACAAGAAGTGGACATTGAGGCACAGAACCTGCAGATAGGCGATCTTGATCTGCTACGTGATCTCACTGAACTACAGGGGGTAAAAGACGATGTGGAGAATGTTATGACCTCTCAACAACTTATTAGTGACTTTTCTCTGGATGTCTATGCCACTGCTCAAACTCCATTTAAACCACGATCCACTTTTACTCCTTCTATGTTTTGTGATGCAATTGATATTTTCAGCCACAAAGTGGTGGAGGACATTAAAAAAAGTAATCATGTAACTCAATGTGCCAAAAGAAAATATAATCAGGTAAAGAATCAAAGCAATGTCGCTATACACAATGCTCATAAAGGGGGCAACAGTGTCCTTTGGCCACTAAATGACTGCCTACAGGAGGCCTGAAATCAACTAAATTATGTTGATTGTTATGTAAAAAGTAGCTTGGATACAGTAAAAGCAACTGATTTAAAGTATTACAGGCAATTAAAAACATGTGGAGATGAAGATTTGCTGAGTTATGAGGAATGGCAATTTTTAAAAAATGATTTCCCCAAGATACCTAACTTATATCTATTACCAAAGGTACATAAGAACAAACTGACCTTCCCAGAGAGCTGGAAACACGCAGAGATCAACGCCCTACTCAAAAAACCCAAGGCGGACACAAGAGACCTCAAGAACTTCCGGCCCATCTCCCTGCTTCCGTTCCCAGCCAAGGTCATCGAGAAGATCGTCAACAAACAGCTAACCCGATACCTCGAAGAAAACAGCATCCTGGACCCATCCCAATCGGAGTTCCGCAGCAACCACAGCACTGAGACTGCCCTCATCGCCGCCACCGACGACATCAGGACCCTGCTGGACAACGGTGAGACCGCAGCCCTCATCCTGCTGGACCTCTCCGCCGCCTTCGACACTGTCTGCCACTGCACTCTACGCGCACGCCTCCACGACGCAGGGATCCGAGACAAGGCCCTGGAATGGACCACCTCCTTCCTCGACGGCAGAACCCAGAGAGTCCGCCTCCCACCTTTCCAATCCGAAGCCTCCGAGATCATCTGCGGCGTACCCCAGGGATCTTCCCTCAGCCCAACACTGTTCAACATCTACATGGCCCCGCTCGCACGCATCGCCAGACAGCACGACCTCAACATTATCTCCTACGCCGACGACAGTCAACTGATCCTCTCCCTCACCAAGGACCCCCTCGCCGCCAAAGCCAATCTCCATGAAGGAATGAAGGCCGTCGCCGATTGGATGAAGATCAGCCGACTAAAGCTGAACACGGACAAGACGGAGGTCCTCATCCTCGGCTCCAACCCCTCAGCCTGGGACGACTCCTGGTGGCCAACGACGCTGGGAGCAGCCCCGACACCCACCGACCACGCACGCAACCTGGGAGTCATCCTCGACTCAACGCTCTCCATGGCCAAGCAAGTCAACGCAGTCTCCTCCTCCTGCTTCAACACCCTCCGCATGCTTCGCAAGATCTACAGGTGGATCCCGACAGACACAAGAAGAACAGTCACCCAGGCCCTCGTCAGTAGCAGACTTGACTATGGGAACGCCCTCTACGCGGTAGCCCCGGCCAAGCTCATCAAGCGACTGCAACGCATACAAAACGCCTCCGCACGCCTGATCCTCGACGTACCACGCCACAGCCACATCACCCCCCACCTGAGGAACCTGCACTGGCTCCCCGTCGACAGGAGGATCACCTTCAAACTCCTCATCCACGCACACAAGGCACTCCACAAGACTGGCCCAGCCTACCTCAACAGAAGACTCTTCTTCTACGTCCCCAACCGCCAGCTCCGTCCGCCGACCTCTCCCTCGCCACCGTCCCTCGCATTCGAAGAACAACCACCGGTGGCAGATCCTTCTCACACCTCGCCGCCAAGACCTGGAACACCCTTCCACTAAGCCTACGACAGACCCAAGACCTGCTGACCTTCAGGAGGCTACTCAAGACCTGGCTGTTCGACCAGTAGCAGCACCCCCCCTTCTCTCTCCCCAGCGCCTTGAGACCCTCGCGGGTAAGTAGTGCGCTCTACAAATTCTGTGATTGATTGATTGAACTGCATCATCCAGGCAGACCCATAATTTCTGCTCAAGGCAGCACATTTGAAAATAGATCACGTTACATTGATTTGTTTCTTCAAAACTTTGTTAAAAACCTTCCATCCTTTGTGTTAGATACTGGAGATTTCTTGAAACACATCTATGACATCCCTTGACATTCTGGCTATCTGTTAATGACCTTTGATGTCTTTTCGTTATATAGGAGCATTAATCACCAGTATGACTTGAATGCTGTTGAACATTTCCTCAGGAGTCAACCACTAAATATGTTGGAACATAGTCGTATGCTGCTGTGTATGATCAAGTGGTGTGTGGAGAAAAGAAATTCTATTTCAATAGAGACATTTTCCGCCAGAGGTGCGTACCAATGGCACTTGCTTTGCCCCCAGTTACACATGTTTACTCATGGGCGGGGGGAGGTGCAAGTGCTCATCCCTGATCACAATACAGTATGGAATGATCATGTAGTATGTTGGCTATGATAGATTGATGATCTTTTTGTGGTTTGGAGGGGTAAATTGGAGTCAGTTGAATCAATTGTTGACTTAATCAATCATAATTCGATTAACCTCCATTAGTTTTTGTTTTTTTTAATTAATTTATTTTATTAGGTTATACAGTGATTAGGAAACATGTTGCACTTCTGCAAAGTATACAATACATAAAACTTATTACAAAGTAAACGTTCTTGAAGTCTTAACATGCATATATGTATCATCGAAGGCGCAATGCAACCTCTTTTTTTCCCCTCCTGAAATAACAAGAAAATCAATCAAACGAGAGCCGCAGTGAAGGCATTAGGTGATCACAACAGGTACATCTCCTCTTCACCATATCACAGTTCAGACGACAGATTAAATACACAGCTTGGTTACAGGCGTCCATACCTCATTAATTAATCCTACTAACATTTATCCTACATTACCCCCCGTGGCAGGTATTGTGTCCGTGGTCAAAGGGTCCCTTCCAGCTAGGAATGTTTGGTATATCCCCCAAATGTTTTTGGGGCGACTTCGGGGGGGAAGTAGCTCGCTATACAATTCAGTCTGGGTGTTACAGTAAAGCATGTCACGTGACCACTCCTGCATGGTGGGCGGAGAACCTCGTGCCCAACGCATTGCTAATCTGCGCTTTGCAATTAAAACACCCATTTCAATCAATCATCTGATTCCCTTCTTTAATTTTTTGGTATAGCCCAGCAATGCTATTAACGGGTCTGGGAGTAGTGGGGTCTCAGTGATGTCACTTAATGACTGTAATACCTTTTCCCAGTACCTGGCTATAGCCGGGCACAACCAGGCTGCATGTAAAAAGTCTGCCGGACACCCACTACACCTCTCGCACTCAGCTGTGTCGCGCAGCCCATAGCGAAAGAGCCGCTCCGGAGTATAGTAGACTCTGCAGATATTTAAAATGAATTAGTCGATGTCGACCGTTTAGTGACACTCTAAGAGTCATCTCACAACTATATCTCCAAACATCGTCATCTATATTCTGGCCTAGATCTTTTTGCCACGCTAGCCTGGCCTTTGTGTAGAAGTTCGTGAAGTTCGTGCGATAGGCTTGGGCGGTCCTATAAAAATTAGACACTAATTTAGTAGGGGTTGCAGCTTTTAGCATAAGTGTAAGTGGGGTGACTTCAGGGGGTTCTGCCATATCTTCGCCAAGTATCTCACGCATAGCGTATCTCACCCTATAATAGTGAAACTGAAGTAATGGGGTGACCTCTGTGCCTTCTGTCGCAATCTCGTCCCACGTACGAGCTTTCCCCTCTTTGAAAAGATTGCCCGCTACGGTTGCTCCCAATGACCGCAATGCCTTGAGCGCTGCACGATTTTTGTACATAGGGAGCCAAGCGCACCATTCCAGCGGGGCCAATGGAGAATATAAAATGTTACACTCTTGCCTTTTCACCAGGTCTTGCCATGCATGAACCGTAGAATTTATGGAGTCTAGAATGCCTGTGCGGCGGTCAGGAGACCGAAATATACTAATGGGAAGAGCAGACGGGGCGACCGCCACTTTCTCGATGTGTAAATGTGGGGGGTCCAGCATCGGATTCAGCCAGTGAAACGCATGCGAGCTCTGCTCTACCCGGTAGTACAAGTCCATATCTGGATAATAGGGTAGTGTGAGGACCTTCCACTGTACTCTCGGCTACTTCCCGGCCCACGCCAAGCTTATCAATATGGACGTAATGGTTTTAAAAAAATGTGCTGGAAGGACCATAGGAATATTTAAAAATAAGAATAGGAACCGTGGCAATATCACCGTTTTCATCATCGAAATCCGCCCAAGGAGTGAGAGAGGCAGTCGCTTCCATCTTTCGACGTCCTCCTCCAGTTTAGTGATTGCCTTACCATAGTTTTCTTTACAAACTATCTCTGGGTCAGTATGTATTTGTATTCCCAGATAGCGGACAGGCTCTGCGGTCCAAGTTAAAGGGAAATCTAACTCAATAGGAGTGGTGGATGGCGTCAGCGGGAAAATTATGGGCTTAGTCCAATTAATTTTGAAACCAGAGAGTTCCCCAAAGCGAACAACTTCCCTAAGCACTGGGGATAGGTTAACCTCTGGATTCCTGATATCGAGTAACGTGTCGTCGGCATATGTCGACACTATTAAGTTATAACCCGGGAACCGGAGCCCACGGAATCCATGATATTCTCTGAGCGCACAGGCAAGGGGTTCTGCTACAATGGCATATAGCAGAGGTGACAACGGGCATCCCTGCCTAGTACCCCTAGAGATTTTTACTGGGGCAGTGACCATATCACCCAAGCGAATTCTTGCTGTGGGAGAGTTGTATAGTACTGCTATTAACTCCCACCTACTCCCATTCTTTCCAGCACTGCCTGCATAAACGGCCATTCAACCGAATCAAACGCTTTTTCGGCATCTAAAAATACCGCTGTAGCCTTGACCTCTGGATTAACATTTTGAAGCGCTCCAAAGAAAGTGCACAGGTTGTAAGTTAGGTTATTGCCCGGAACAAACCCTGCCTGTTCTGTGCTGGCCATACTCGGGACCAAGGGGGCAAGCCGGTTAGCCAATACTTTGGCGTATATTTTAGTGTCCACATTTAATAGTGACAGCGGTCGGAAGGAGGAACATTCTTCTGGGGGCTTACCAGGTTTAAGTATAGTAACTATCATGGCCTCCCTCATGGAAGGGGGTAGTACCCCTGACTCACAGAGCTCTTCGAAAAGCGTGACTAAATGTGGGATAAGGAGATTCTTAAATTCTTTATGGAAAGCCACTGTCAAACCATCTTGCCCCGGGGCACTGCCGGATTTCATATGGCATAAAGCCTCATGCAATTCCCAGGCCTCCAGGGGTTGCATCAAGTACTCACAGTGATCGTTTGTAAGCCAGGGCAATTTTATGTGCTCCAGATAGTCGCGAAGAACACTGTCATCTGCCTGCGAACGAGAGCTATAAAGCAGAGGTCTTCAATCTGTGGGGCGCGACCCCCAGGGGGGCCACGGAGGCCAGGGAAGAGGGTCGCACATTCCCCAGCTTCACTTGTGCCTGCAATCCAAAACGTTTGCTTTCGTTTTGGATAAAGACAGCAGTCCTGGGAAGGCTAATTTAGATCTTTATCAGCTGAAATTCCATCAATTGAGTCTCTTGTGCTGTGAAAAGTTTTGGTGCAGGGTGTGGGCTTGGCTGAGTGAAATGCAAATGTGCCTAAGTTAATCTGCAAGTGTAAAGGGTGCTTGGGGGCTGATTCTCGCTTTATTTGATCAAATCACTCCAAGCTTTGTGTTGACAAAGATTTGTTTTTAGTGGTAGTGCAAAGAGTTAATAACTGAGCTGTGAAGTGTGTGCTTTTAATTTTAACTGCATTTACAGAGCCCTTAGTACCTCCAAAGGTGTGTTGAAGGGACAGTTGTGTAAAAAAGAAAATTGCATTACATACGCTCTGGTATCACTAAAATTTTGGAAGCACCATTTTACTGAAAAACTATTTGCAGCACTCTATCTTACACCGTGATGTCCTACAGTGCCTTTCCCACTGAGTAACAATTTTTTAATTTATTTTTCATTTACGATGCCCATTATTTTATATGTAGATACCTGATAATGAAAAACCTAAAAAGCGTACAAAATATTTTCAGGCTTATTTATGAGAGGCTTTCATTACCAGAGCATCACTTTTTTATGCTCCGGCAGCGCAAGCATCTCAACCATACCTATGAGGCTGTGCAAAGTCACCCTGCATGGCTTTGCATGGCCTCATAGATATGGAGTAAGACATAGCAGCGCAAGTCACTGCATTGCCTTACTCTGCATCAAGGAGGTGGTCTATGGGTTTGCGTGGGGTTCCCACGCAACACTCATGGATTTTGATGCTGCTCCATATTTACAAAAAAACGTAAACCTGGGGCAGCTCCAAAAACAGACGCCTCCCCAGCGGAGGTGTAACGAGGAGAAATGTTTTCATTTCTACTCGTTTTTTCCTTATTCCATGTGTGCTGCATTCTGCAGCTCATATTGAAAGAGGAAAACACCTCTCTGGATTGTTTTCTTGAAAGAAGGTGCCCCTTCCTGTACAAAAGCAATCCTGTCTATGTTAGTGCTAGGCAGCAATTTATGCGCCAACGCAAAGGAAAAGGACAGAATGCACCGTATTTCATAAATACTGTGCATTCCTTCCCTTTCACATCGGCATAGGGCAACGCAGCAAGAAGACTTGCGGCGCTGCCCTACTCCAATTCCTCATAAATAAGGCCCTTTGTTTTTAGCTACACCTTTGAATACACCCCAACGCTCACTGACCTTTCGTTTGCTAAACAGTGTTTAATATTATTTCCTCACCGTAAAAATTATTTGCTGTGGAAATTGGGGGCGTTTATGGTTGTCGATAGTTGTCTATGATGAGGAGTACCAGGTTCTAGAAATTTTCATCAGAAGGGGGTCCTTACGCATAAAAGCGTTTGACAAGGGGGACTCGGCATCAAAAAGTTTGAAGACCTCTGCTATAAATGGTTGTGTAGTACTGTTTAAATTGGTTGGCTATACCTTTGGGATCAACCAGCATCTCACCTTCCTCCGATCGTATTGTCGTAATCGTAGACGCCTCTCTCCTGGTTCTCATCAGCGCCGCTAGCGTAACTTCTAGCAACCGCGTATTTCCCCATGTGTTGCACCTCTCTATCTGCAGCTTCCTGATATTCTACAAGGGTTTTTTGCAGGTCGTCATCGCCCTCCACCGCCCCACTACTGCATAATGCCGCCTCCAACTCAGCTATGCGTTTCTCCAGCTGATCTAGCTTGGTCCTAATTGCACGTAACACCCCAGAGTGCTTAGATATAGCCACGCCTCTGATATAAACCGTAAAGGTTTCCCAGACCGTGGAGAACTGCGCTACAGAACCTATATTATTTGCAAAGAATTCTTCAATGTAAATGTAAATCCAGTACTTGTATAGCGCACGAATCACCCCCGAAGGGGTATCTCGGCGCTGGGGGCCATTGGGAAGATTAAGCGAGCTATTGACCAGAGTCGCATGGTGCTGGGCAGACCCCTGCCGCCGGAGCCAGGGATCGAACCGTGATCCCCAGCGTCCAGCGTCAGTCGCCCTGGCCGCGGCGCCACACCTCTCCCTCTTCAATGGCCTCTGCCATCTAAGTTTTAAAGACTGTATCAAGCAGCGAATATGGTGGGAACCTCCACGTGAACGGAGCAGGTCGCCTCAGTGGGCTGCGCAGAACTAGGAGCACAGGAGCATGATCTGACAGAGTGCGTGGGTATACCCTACAGTCTGTAACTTCAGAATACATTGCCCGTGACAGTAACCAGTAGTCTATTCGTGTATGGAGACCATGTGGCGCAGGGTAGTGCGTGTACCCTCCTTTTCTCGGGGAGCGTGCCCTCCAAACATCCACCATATCCAATCGTATTGTTGTATCCATAATGAGTTTAGCTGAGGCCGAGGTGCGACGTTCGGGACCGCCAGAGCGGTCCAATCATGGATCTAGAACGCAATTAAAATCACCTCCGACCAGTAGAAGGAGCGTTGAATTGAGACTTGGGGATGTGAAAAGAGATTGATAAAAGTGTGGGGCATCATAATTGGGTCCATACACATTAATTATCAGTAAGTCTAGCCCTTTCCCCTTACACCTGGAAATGGTAAATCTCCCCTCTGTATCCGTCTCTACTGGATCAATTATGAAGCCTGACTTTGGATTAACCCATGTAAGTCCCCCTCTGGCATGTGAGGTGAACCCCGAGGCGTGGAACTTCCCCAGGAGCACTCTCTGTGTTAACATTGTACTATCCATGGGCAGGTGAGTTTCCTGCAGTAGGGCACTGTCGATAGAGTGCCGTTTAAGGTAAGCGATTACTTTATGCACCTTACGGTGGTTGTTGAGGCCTCGGACATTCCATGTTAAAAATCTAATTGTTTGTCCTTCCTGCTGTGCCATCATATAGGGATGTTAGGAGTGTTAGGCAGCAGAGGCAGCCCTGCCATGTCTACCCTTGCCATTTGATGTGAGTAAGTATAGTGTTTCTCGTGGTTGTTGCTGAACTGCGGCTCAAACAAAAAATTCCCAACAATCACCCTCCCCCACCCACGTTGCGCCAACCCCAACTGGTCACAAACGGTTACCCTTCCCCCCAAGAAATCAAACAATGATGGCAAAGTGCCATCCGGTGGAATACACACAGGGGCGGATGTTGCCACTCCGCCGTCACGCTGCCGGTAACTGCAAAGGGTGACCAACAGCCATGTCAATACTATTATGGCAGATACTTTACATTCTTTAAATTACAATAGTCCTCATTCGTACTGCCTAACTGAGTCTCTTGTGACCATTCCCCGCCACCCAAATACAGTATATCATTTTCTCTAGAGTTTGCAGCTACAATCTCGTGACCCCTGCTACCTCCCGGTGTAGTGCAACTGTTACCACATTAAATCTGGGAGATGACAAGATGCCCCAGCGGGGCTAGCACTTACTAGTTAGAGACACTGGACCATTAAGCGAATAATCCCAGTGCCCACAGTGCCCTACGTTGTGAATGCATGTATAAAGTGGTGTGCAGCCTTAGCATCCTAGCTATAATAGCCAGACTTAAAAATGCAATTTTATGGGGAACGTCCCACACTAAAGCTACCGGCCAAGAGCAATCCAATACGTCTCTCTGGTTGTCTAAGAGCCAATAATACAACCTGATCAGTGACAGGAACAGATAACATAAGAAAGGGGGGGGTCACCAAACTTCCCTCTCCCCCGACCCCACCGTATCCTGATGTCTCACTGTGGGCTGTGCTTACTGTGCTGATCTAGTCATTTTCATCCATAGTGACCCCTTCAGCTCCCTACGATTGTTCAACTGGTGCTGTACGTTGATGCACCTTAGTGTAGTCCTTGAGGGCCTTCTGCAGGGACTTAGGATCTAGAAAAATCTTTGAGACCCCCTTCAGGTGACTCGCAGCCTTGCAGGGTATAGCATAGCGTAATCCAATTCTTGAGCGCGGAGCGCCCTCTTTAATGGGGCAAACTGTCTTTGTGCCTCTTGAACTTTAGCCATGAAATCGGGGAACAGGGAGATCGCGGAGCCCTCATATTGCAAAGTGCCCAAGTCTCTGGCTCGTTTCAGGGCCGCATCCCTGTCTCTATAATTTAGAAAATTGGCGATAATCGGGCGCGGCGGAGCACCCGGGGGAGGACGTGGGCCCAACAAGCGGTGCGCCCGTTCAATAACAAACATGGTGGAAAAGGTGTCGCAGCCCAGAAGTGTGACCAGCAGAGTTTCGATGAAGAGTTCAATATTTCCGGTAGATGTAGACTCGGGTAGACCTAGCTTCAAGGTCTTCTGCTTTGTCCTGCAACAGCGCCAGGGCCTTACCCATCTGTTTTTGCGTTGCGTCCATCTCCGTATGGGCCTCCTCCACCTCGGTAACCCGCTGCTCCGTCATGTCGAGCCTCTCAGTGTGTTTGTTAAGGCGCTCAGACATCCGATCCACTTGGTAGACCAGCGAGTCTATCTTCCCATCTATCGCACTGAGACTAGATTGTATCGTGGTTAGGATTTGGTGAAAATCCGCAAGGTTCTCCTCGCCTACTTCACCTTGGTCAGGAGGGGGTTGAGAGTCGTCGCGTTCCCGACCTCTGGGTTTTCGTTGCTCAAATGGAAGCTTGGACTGAACTTTGTCTGTCTTCCCCATTGTCGCCACAGTGTGTCGAGGTGGAGCGCGTCAAGATGTCCAGTCGCTTTATGATCCCTGCAAACACCAGCAGACCTGACGCCCTCTCTCCTATCCACTCTCCTGGGAAGGTCACTGCACCAGTAAATAGGTAATGGGAGGTTGAAGGGATGGCCGCAGTAGTCCCCGCAGTACCCTGCAACACTCTTGTGGCAGCTTATTGCGCAATAGTTCAGCGAATGGTCTGGCTCACCAGTCCCCAGTGAGTATCAATTCGGATCTCTGTTGGGTGTAGTAGCCAATTGCTGGGTTTATAATGGCACACTTCCGCTACTAACACCCAGCGAGCACTACAGGCTTTATGCCAAGACCGTGCACCTTAATCTGCTCAGTGCACCCCTGCTCACCGCAAGCCAGCAGGGACTCCCAGGTTCGCACTCAGCCAGTGGAGAGAGCCAAGAGGCAGTGCGAGGACTTATGCAGGACAGCTGAGCATCACACTTGCAAGGGGGGGCTCTATCTCGTAATACTGCCAAGAAGCCCCACCGTGCCACAGGTATCCCCAAGGGGGGCCGGTGGGGGACACTTCCGTCGGGTAGATGCTGAAGCGCACTCTGCTCACCGTTACTGCGGGCTGACAACCAGGGTACTGCTTGCGCGGCATGCTTCAGGGTGTTCCCTGGTATCAGCGTCACACGTTGCCGGTCCGGGCCTCAGGACCACGGCCTCCCACTTCACCACGCCCTCAATCAGGCCTCCCAGGCAGACCGCTGGCCTCAGAGGGGATCCGCCGGGGCGTCTAGTCCACCCGCACACTCCTCACAACAGGGCAGAGCCCCTGCACTATCTCGGCCGCCTGGCGGTCGGGCACTTTGCTTTCCTCCAGAGCTCTGCACGGCAGGACACCAGCCCGCGCCGACGTCTGCAGGCAGGCCTCGGGCTCTCGTCAGTAAGCGGCAGGCGCAACTCCATCGTTTTGCCGACTTTTTCGCTCAAAGCAGCGCGGAACGGCTCCTCGGGACCTCCGATCTTTTAGGCAATCGAAGTCGCCTTGCTGTGGATCAAGTATCTGCCAGAATCATTAAGGATAAGGCGATGGCGTTGCGGACCTCCGCTAGTCAACGGCCATCTTACTGAGCCGGCAAGCTCCGCCCCCCATTAACCTCCATTAGTAGGACCCAAGTTGAATTGTTTCAGTCTGCAAGTGTTAATTAAACACAATAAAATTGAGACACGCTTATATAGAAAGGCTACTGCTGGCAACTCTACACTTCACGACAGGAGTTTCCAAACGATGCATCTATTAAACAGCATCCCTATGGAGAGATGCTTAGACTCAGGAGGAATTGTAGTTGCCCTGAAGACATATTGGCAGGCCAAGATGAGACTGTCACTAGAGTTAAACAAAGAGGATACTATAAAATCATACTTGATAATACAGTCAAGAAGGCCAATCAGAAGAGAAGGGAGGAGTTGCTTTTTAATGGGTGCCCTAGAACTTCTGGCTCCACCACAAGATTGATCTTGGGGTTCAGCAAACAGACGAAACAACTAAGGGCCACTATGAAAAACCATTAGTCACTAGTCCAGGGAGACATCATACTAGGGCCCACCCTGCCTACAGCACCATCCATTGCATTCAGGAAGGCTCCCTTTATGAGGGATACCTTAGTGAAAAGCAGTCCTGAACAAGTGGAAAAGAAGAATCTGCTACAACCTAGAAATGGCTTCTATAAGTGCAGCTCATTTAGGGCCTGCAAGTTTGGGAACAACATCAGTGAATACACCACACCCTTCAGTGAGAAACCACAGAAAATCAGGTGCATATTTAGTTGCAAAACTGAATATGCCATGCACGTCCTGGAGTGTGAGTGTAAATTGAAATATGTAAGAGGCACCAAATTGCAGGTCCATAAGAGACTCCTCCAGCATCTGAGGGCTATTACCAATTCTAATCAAGCCTATCCTGTTGCTCGTCACTTTGCTGAATTCCATAACAGTAATCCGAATTGTATCAAATATTTTGTTACTTGTTCGATTCCTAAGTTGATCAGGGGTGGCAATCTTGAGCTGATGCTAAGACAGTTTGATTCTAGATATATCCTAAATTTGGACTCTAGAGCTCCCAGTGGCCTGAACCAGGAATATGATTTCCATACTTTCATATAAAATCTTTCTAATAATATTTTATTTGGAATTACAATATGAATATATTTGAAAATCCAGTCAGCTCCCTTCCCTATAATTTTATATAGAATATTCACATGACGGGTGTATATATGGTTTTAATTTAGGTCAATGTGTATGATTTAGAATGTATACTTTTATAATTCTGCAGGTGATATGGGCATCTGAATTTTAACATCTATTCAAGTCATTTGAACTTGACAAATTTCATTACGAGGGTTTTAATGTGTAATGTTATCTCTATGTATTGGTTGGATGATTTTTGTCATTTTTTTTAATTCACTAATGTTTGTATAATATGTATTTGGGCCATAGGTTGGGGGTTCGGCTCCTAAGCAATAGGGGTACATAAGTATATCTATGTATATATGTATATATGTATTTATCCAGTGATGTTGACAGCTACCATATTGAATGGTGAAGTAATTGCTGCGTGGAAGATATGCTATAACTATTTAATTGCCAACCTCCATGCCCCTTTACTTGGTCTCTATCATATGTATATATTGACCTGAAAATTATATATATATATTTACCGCTCAGCCCACTAAAAACGAACTTAACCTCATGAGTATGTCAGCAGATATTGTACGAGATAGGGAGGCAGCAGCTATGACGATGTTTTCTGACAGCCTCCCGATACCACCCAACATACGTGATAAAAACAGCAATGAAAGCAACAAAAACGATGGTTCCTTAAAAGAAAAATATAAAATTTTAGAAAAAAAGTTACGCAGTGAACAGAGCAAGTGGTGGGAATCCAGATCCCTCCAGAGATATATCGACGTTAACCGGATCCCAAGGGGACTGAGGATATTAACGGCCCCCAGCTATGAGAATCCTAATCCCGACCTCATGAAAGAATGGGCTGAGAGTAATCTAGAGTCATCACAGAGATTAGTTTTAATTCTCATTAAGTATGCTGATATTGACCGGGCACAACTACTCAAGGATATTGCTGTAATAAATGAGGAATTGGACAAAATTGCAGTGACGGAGGAAAAAACCACATTAATTAATGAAATGACAATGAGACTCAAGAAAGAGGAGGCCAAAATCATGGAAAGGAAGGCATTTAAATTCCAGAGGGATCGCAATGATTATGAGCTGGGGCAAATTTTTACGTTTGCTAAAAAATACGACGCCCTACGAGACTCCAAACACAGGGCCACTGAAAATCCGAAGGTCCACAACAGGAATACGAACACTGTGGAAACATCTCAGTCCGACATGAGTTCAATGGGGGGCAGTGACTCTGATTCTGAACTACGCAATATGGGAGAAAGTGGCCGAATAACAAAACCATCACTCGGGGAGGAGATTAATTTTTTATGCCACGAAAGAAGACAAACTCTCCGCCCCAGACCACAAAGAAATTACAGCGAAAGTATGCCAACTACAAGCGCAGGCAGAGGAGCAAGGCAAGTAGGAGGCGCTCCAAATCACAACAGAAAGAGGGGAAGGGGACAGTGGACAAAGAAATAAGGATTGAATCTGTTACGAACAGAACTGTCATAAACCTAACACAAGTGAAATTAACTCAAGATGAAGAAAATATTCTTAAATTAGGTTTATCGTTTGCCCCTGAAACTGACTTTGATTACGCTTCCACCAGACTGGACATCTACAAAGCGGTTAGAAAATTGAAATTGATGAAATTCCATGCGCTTAACAAAACATCCACGGAAATGAGAGACATGGACAATGCTAGTGGACTAACACAATCTGATGCCCCTATTCTTTTGGAGATGCAGGAATTATGGGAAACAGAAGGGGCCGGATATGATGAATTCAACCAGCAATACAGTATGACAGGTGGGGACGCCATAAATCCACAACAGAGAATACAATCGACACCATACAAGCCAGCGTCCACATTCAACCCCATAATGCCTCGTGATTCTATGGACGTCTTCCATGAGAATGTTACAGCACAAATTAAAAAATTGCATAAAGAAACTGTAATCAAGCGGCGCAAATACAACAAACAGAATGAACAATATGAGGCCCTCATTCTCAAATTGAAATCGGAGAAGAACGTGATTATCAGAAGTAGTGACAAAGGAGGCAACATTGTACTATTGATGCGTGAGGAATATGATAAGGAAGCGTACTCACAACTTAATGACAGGGAATGCTATCTACGAAATACCCCTGCGGCTATGAAGGAGGCACACAAGGAATATTACAAGAAATTGATGACATGGAAAAACAAACAATTGATTACCGAAGACGAATACAAATATTTGAAAAAAGATAATCCAGTAACCCCGTCCATATACTTTATTCCCAAAATCCATAAGGACATCAACAAACCTCCTGGCAGACCAATTATATCTGCTAGGGATGGGATTTTAGAAAAAACATCAGTGTACATTGATTATTTTTTACAAGGCTTTGTGAAATCATTACCATCATATGTACAGGACACTGGGGATTTTCTGCGTAAGATCAAACAAGTGGTTTGGAGGGAGGGTTACTGGATGATGGCACTGGACGTAACATCTCTCTATACCAGCATCAGGCACAATGACGGTATACGAGCGGTCCAGCATTACCTTTCCCGGAGGCCACTTCAATATAAAGACCACAATGATATGCTACTTGAAATGTTGGAGCATTGCCTTAAGAACAACAATTTCATGTTTAATAATCTCATCTATCAACAGATAAGGGGTGTAGCTATGGGGGCCAGTTTCTCCCCTAGCTATGCTTGTCTCCATATGGGCAGCTGGGAGGAACTGGTCCTCAAGCGCGATTTTGGAAAAATATTGGACAATAATGTGATTGTTTGGCTGCGATACATTGATGACCTTTTTGTTTTGTGGGATGGCACCAAACAGCAGGCAGAGGAATTTATAAGTGGTATCAATGCAAATGACCTTAATCTCCACTTCACTGTAACAATGAGCCAAACATCAATCACGTTTCTAGACACTGAAGTATATATACACAATAATACAATGGAGACTAGGCTCTACAGAAAGGAAACTTCCGGTAATTCCACTTTACATGCCAGTAGCGCACACCCGGCACACCTCATTAACAGTATCCCATATGGGGAGATGCTACGCCTTAGAAGAATATGTAGCAATGAATTGGATTTGAAGGAGGCACAGGAACATAGTAAACGGAGGTTTCAAGACAGGGGATACTCTGAGAAAATTATTAACATCGCAATGATGAAATCCATGGGGCACAGCAGAGATGAGCTCCTGATAGACAAAAGGAAGGAGGCCCACACTGTATCTCAGGTTGGGTCGACTAACAGAGGAGGAGCTAGTGGCGAGACCAACCAGATGAGAATCATTATCAATCAATCAATCAATCAATCATGTCACTTATAAAGCGCACTACATACCCGCGAGGGTCTCAAGGCGCTGGGGGAAGAGGGGGGTGGTGCTGCTACTGATCGAAGAGCCAGGTCTTGAGGAGTCTTCTGAAGGCCAGTAGGTCTTGGGTCTGTCGGAGCTTGGTGGGGAGGGTGTTCCAGGTCTTGGCGGCGAGGTGGGAGAAGGATCTGCCGCCGGCGGTCGTTTTCCGGATGCGGGGGACTGTTGCGAGGGCGAGGCTGGTCGAGCGGAGCTGGCGGGTGGGGGTGTAGAAGCTGAGTCGTCTGTTGAGGTAGGCTGGTCCGGAGTTGTGGAGTGCTTTGTGTGCGTGGGTGAGGAGCTTGAAGGTTATCCTCTTGTTGACAGGGAGCCAGTGCAGGTCTCTCAGGTGGGGTGTGATGTGGCTGCGTCGGGGGATGTCGAGGATAAGACGTGCAGAGGCGTTCTGGATGCGTTGCAGCCGTCTCAGGAGCTTAGCCGTCGTTCCTGCGTAGAGGGCGTTTCCGTAGTCCAGCCTGCTGGTGACGAGGGCCTGGGTGACTGTTTTTCTTGTTTCGGTGGGGATCCACTTGAAGATCCTGCGGAGCATTCGGGCTATAGTAGACAGTATACCAGTCTCCATAGAATAATTAACAAAAACTGGCCTATAGTGCTCAGTGATCCAGTGGTTGGACCCATATTACCATCCAGGGTGTCCATCACACATAGGAGGGGGCCCTCCATGAGGGATAAATTAGTTAATACTAGTCCGGAATCAATGGAAAAAACCACTTGGCTGCAGACCAACAGTGGGTTTTTCAAATGTAAGACTTGTAAAGCTTGCCTACACGGTATTAACACCAAAACATATAAAAACCCCATTAGCGATAAGGAACATAAGATTCGTAAACTCCTCACATGCAAAACAGAATATGCCATATACGTATTGATATGCCCATGTGGGCTTCAGTACGTAGGTAGCACTAAGCTACCTGTACACAAACGCATTTTGCAACATCTTCGTGCCATATCCAACCAAGATAACACATATCCGGTGGCACGACATTTCAGGGAGTTTCACAATAGTAATAACGAGGGGCTCAAATACTTTGTGGTAGATGCAATTTCACCCAGCAGAAGAGGTGGTGACAGGGAATCCAAACTGCGCAAACTCGAGACAAGATTTATTCTCCAGTTCGATTCCAAAACCCCAGGGGGGCTTAATGCCACAGAGGACTTGCACACATGCTTAGGATAGAATTACATCAGGGGGTGCAAATCGAGCATTTAAGGGCATTTACACATTGACTTACTATGTCATTCGAACTTTTTTTTACCTTCCTTTTTAACATTGATGAGGATTTATGAACTGGTTGTTATGGGCACTTTTATATTTATATATTTATTTATATATTTTTATATATATATATATTTATTTATACATTTATATTTATATTGGGGGGGAAGTATATCACAACCTTGTACCCTGGTATACGCTTGATGACTAGGATTCACACTTTGGGAGGAGGTATGAAAACAACGGAATGTCGGTTTTAGTGTGGGGGGGTTTACATGTTTATTCATACAATATACTATATACAAATGTTTTAATGATGAACACCCAACCCGCTTGGCATTTAAGATATCACATTTCTGGAGGCCTTCTGTTAACAAGACATTGTAACCGATATTGGTTCTCGCTAGCTCTTACACTGCAATTGTGCCAATGTCAAAATGGTAACTGTCTAAGATGGATGTTTTAATGTATTTATTTTTAACAGTCACAGGTTTTAGGTTCAATCCATCACAACTATAATATTCGTACACGCACAGGCAGTCGCTACATAGGCATAGACTACAGAATTTCGAGAAGCAGGGTACTGTTGATAAGGGGATTTATTTAACCCAGAATGGTGCTATTCATTGTCGTAAACAGTATTGCACTAAAGTACACACGAATCCCATTAAGGGCAAGTAAGTTAACTGACCCTAATAAAAGAGTGTCACGGAATGGGAGCATTATGCCGATATTAATTTTAGACAAGGGTAACATCAGATTAATAATGTATTTACACATTCATTCTCTGTTTGTAAGAAGCAATCAAAAACATTTTTTAACATCAAAAAAATGTTTTAACACCAAAAAATATTTTTTAACATATTGATTTTATCTCTTTTTCATAATGTTAATTATATGGATTTTAGTGTGTTTTTTACCTGCAAATTGATTTGATGTCAAAAGGATATTGTATGGTGAACAACTTAATCAGAAGTTATATGTCTTTTATGTCTATGAGCACTCCGCTCACATGATTGTTTGTAATTTGCACTGTCACTTTAAATTTGGGTGCTCAACATGAGTACAATGTCATGTGAACAAGGCTCGGACGAGCCGAAACGTTATGGCGGCATCAGAGGAGAAATAAATATTTGCACTTACTTTTGGTCCGTGTCCGTGGTTCGTGGTCGTTAGGAGGATTCCTGCATACCTAACGCGGAAAGAAGTTATATATATATATATATCCAACAAGTTAGTCCAAAAGAAAGGGCACGCTTTCCACAGTCGGTGCACTCGTCGGGGGGTGGACCGCCCCCGCAAATTAGTCTGCCACCAAAGAATAACGCTGCACTCGCCATACGATGTAGCCAGATACTTTATTGAGTCATAGAGTAACTCAGCCCAACTCTCCCACCTACGCATTTCGAGCACACTGGTCTTCATCACGGTAAGACGGTTTTTTATTTATATATATATATGATTTTGACATCTTAATCAACATAAATGAATTGTTTGATTTTAGCCCATGTTAATGGATTTAGCCTGAAATGTAAATGTCTAAGATATGACAATAATTGTTTGGATGTCTACCAAATTTTTGGACAACCTTAATAGTTTTATGAAAGTATTTAAACCAAATTTTTAATACATTGCCTGATTTGCACATAATTGGTGGATAATGTTTTGCACTATGCAGTGATTTGCACAGGATGTTTTCTATGTCCATCCAGCATGTGACCTATATAGGTTTGTCTTTCAAACTGCAGCGCGTATGTGATCAAGGCCAGGACTGGCCAAAACGCATCATAACAGCTCTTTTAGCATATAAAACCACGAGCAAGCAAAGCTGTGTCTGTGACCAATCTTTGGAGGAGTTATAGGAGTGCTTGGATATATATATATAAAGATATATTTGTATGTGTGTGAGTGTGTATGTATATATGTATATATATGTAGAGACACGCTCCTGGCTCGCCACATCCAACGATACGGAGAAAGCAGGTACGGACCACAACGTGTATATTTCAAAATTGCAGTGTTTTAATTTCAGAAGAAAATTCCATAAAAACCAGTCAGTTCATGGCTAGTGCCCAGCATGACGTGTTTCGACCGAGTTTCCCCGGTCTTGATCACATGACGCGCTGGTGAAATCAATGAGTTTAAATAGGGACAATAAACACACCCTTGATTGGTTAAACAAAACCACACCCCGTGGCAATGCACATGGAAAAAAGACTTTACATGATACTGAATCAATTCGCTGGATACAATAAATACAATGATTAATGCAAAACTAAGCTTGATGCAATGAGGTTTTAAAACATTCTGAATCTGAAATAATAAGATGATAGCCAATAATAAATACAAAATGTATTAAAATCGAACCTTAGTGGTAATTTGAAATTGCCAAATCCTAGAAGTCATAGGCAGTTAATAAACAGGAATTGTAAAAAAACCTCACACTAAATAGATGTAAAAGTACTAATATTCCAATATTTCACGCTACCCAAAGTGCTGTAGTTAAAGTGCTAGTGCAAAAAATGTGCAAACAACAAGAATGTAAAAAAACTAACAAGTGATATTAAAACTGCGAAGCCACAGAGCGATATAGTTCACACTGAAGTGCAAGTGCACTGTGGACGCCTAGATGTATTCATGGGAAATAGTCACAGCAATAGTACGGACTGGAATACAAACAATGATGGGGATAAAAGAGAAAAGAAATAAGAAATGTTTCTGAGACGACCAGATATATTGTACAATAAAGTGCAAGTGCACTTTGGACGCCTAGATGTATTCATAGGAAATAGTCACAGCAATAATATAGGTTGGTACTCCAGGAAAGATGGCATATCACAATGCTATAGGAAGTTGTGTAGGTCTTCCCCCGTATTTAACCCATTTGGCATCCTGGTGTCTAGCTGCAGAATAAAGTGGGACTCAAGTTGTTTAAGTTGTTTTTCCCTGTTGCCCCCACGGATAGATTTAGCCACAGCCCCTATGACAAAATACTTGAGGTCATTAAGATTGTTTTGGTGAACAAGTTTAAAATGTCGAGCAACAGGGTAATTTGGATCAGAATTCACCACTGCACGCAGATGTTGAAGTATTCTGTTGAACACTTGGAGCTTAGTGCTCCCCACATATTTGAGTCTACACGTGCACTCCAATACATAGACTGCATGGTCAGTGCGGCATGTGTAATGACCCTGAATTTTGATCGGTTTGGAATCAAACGCAGTGGTGTATTCCATGGTGTTGATACCGAATTTACATGCTCGACAGGAGCTGCACTTGAAGAATCCAGTTCTAGTGGTTAACCAGGTGGTGGAGGGGCTGACTTCAGGATTACTTTTAACTAGTGCATCCCTCATCGAGGGAGCACCCCTGAAAGTCAGAGACGGTAATTTAGGTAAATTCTGAGATAAGGTCATATCTGTTAAAACTATTGGCCAATGGGTATAAATAATCTTCCTGATCTGTTTTTCCTGTCTACTAAATGTGGTAATCAACCTAACTTCATCAGGTATACCAGTCACATGAGATGGGGCAGTGGGTACTGAGACAATAGCATTAGAGTGACCCTGAAGGCAAACTTCTCTAGTGTGGCTGTTTGCTTTACTCAGAGCTGTTTTCAAATCCTTATTGTTGTACCCTCGTGCAACAAATCGCTGGAATGCTTCATTTTGACAAGTCTCTAAGTCTCTCTCGGAGCTACAAATCCGACGGATTCTAAGGCACTCCCCATAGGGAATACTTCGGATTAAATGATTAGGGTGGGAACTTTTAGCATGCAGGATAGAATTTCCCGCAGTGCTCTTCCTGTGAAGTTTTGTCTGCACTATGCCACCGTCAATATACACTTGAACATCCAGAAACTTTACACAAGAATTACTAATGTGTGCAGTAAACTTCAAGTTAAGTGCATTGATGGTGATGGAATTAACAAATCTTTCAGCAGATTCTAAAGAACCCTTCCATACTACACACACGTCATCAATAAATCTCCACCAGTGTTGGACATGGGCATCATACATGACTTTATGTTGTTTCTTGAGGACATGCTCCTCCCACCAGTCTACATGTAAACAGGCATAGCTGGGGGAGAAGCATGCCCCCATCGCCACTCCTCTGAGTTGCTGGTAAACCTCCTTGTTGAATAAAAAATAGTTATTCCTCAAACAAGTCTCAATCATGTTCAAAATCATTAGATTAGGCTCATAAAGCTGGATGTTACGCTGACCCAAAAAGTGCTTGACTGCCTCAATGCCATCACTGTGGTGGATACTAGTGTATAATGAAGTTATGTCCATGACAATAAACAGACAATCATTGTCCCATAAGATGGTTTGGAGTTTCGTGAGGAAATGCCCAGTGTCTTTAATGAACGACGGGAGGCCCAAAACGTGTTCCTGTAAAAAGAAATCAACATATTTGTCCATCCAGCATGTGACCTATATAGGTTTGTCTTTCAAACTGCAGTGCGTATGTGATCAAGGCCAGGACTGGCCAAAACACATCATAACAGCTCTTTTAGCATATAAAACCACAAGCAAGCAAAGTTGTGTCTGTGGCCAATCTTTGGAGGAGTTAAAGGAGTGCTTGGATATATATATATAAAGATATATTTGTATGTGTGTGAGTGTGTATGTATATATGTATTGTCGAAATGCGTCTGTCAGTGCAGGGGGAAGTTCTGCACATTAAATAGCATCTTTACAAATTCCCGTGAGTGCTCTCGTGTTTTGGCGGTTCATTTCTATCGTTTACTGTTGTGGAATCATGTTTGTATATATATATAAACATATATATATATATATATATATATAAAAAAACCTTATCAACCCTTTAAACTCAACCACTCATAAACCCTAAATATACAATTTCCATCCAACACCCCTACCCACCCTAAAGACACCCTTGTCACCAAAATACCATTACACACCCGAAACCCTAAAAACACCTTGCCACCCAAATACCCATACCTACTCTAAAAATGCCCTTGTTACCCAAATATCCTCACCCACTAAATACCCTCACCCACCCTAAACCCGAAAAACACCCTTGCTACCCAAATACCCTTACCAACCCTAAACCCTAAATATAACCTTGCCACCCAAATACCCCAAACCCATAAAAACACCTTGCTACCAAAATACCCTTACCCACCTTAAAAATGCCTTTGCCACTCAAATACCTCCACTCACTATAAATTCTAAAAACACCCTTGCCACCCAACTACCCTTACCCACCCTAAACCGTAAAAATAACCTTGCTACCCTAATACCCTCACCTGCTCTAAATCCTAAAAAGACCCTTGCTATCCAAAATAGCCTTACCCCCCATAACCCTAAAATTACCCTTGCCACCCAAATACTCTCACCCACCCTAAACCTTAAAAACACCTTGCTACCCAAATAACTTTACCCACCCTAAACCCTGAATATGACCTTGCCACTCAAATACCCTTACCCACCCTAAACTCTAAAAATACCCTTGTCACCCAAATATGCTCACCCACCCTAAACCATAAAAATACCTTTACCACCCAAATTCCCTTACCAACCTTAAAAATGCCCTTGCCACCCAATACCTTTACCCACCCCTAAACCCTAAAAACACCCTCACCTTGAAGTATGTATGTATATATATATATATATATATATATATATATATATATATATATATTCACTGAAAAAACAAAGGTTTCAGGGACTTTACAGTCAGAAATTAGCATTTAAAAAACCTTATATATTCACTGAAAAAACCACAGATTACAGGAATGTTATAATTAGGCTGACATTTCATCATACAAAACCAGAGAAATTCAGCTGTTATAGTTAGCTGAGCTAACTATAACTCGCACCCCCTCAATGCACTGCTGATGACGTCACATATTACATCACTCATGACATGGTCAGTGACATCACTGATGACATCTCAAATGATATCACTGGTGACATCATCCAGTGACTAGGCGTTTCTAAAAAGTTTAAGAATGTTATATGTATGTATATATATATACGCCAAAGTGTATTGAAGAATGAGTGGGTGTATGAGTGTCTGTATGGATGATGTAGTGGGTACGTGACTGACTGTATAAGTGAGTGTTTAAATTTGTCTTAGGGAATGGGTGAGTGACTAATCTGTGTGAATGTGTGTATCAGTCTGTCAGGTGGTGTGTAAGTGGATGCATGGGTTGGTGGATAGGTACATGAGTGTCTATATGGGTTATTGATTAGTTGTCTGAGTACCTGTATGAGTGCCTGAGTGTCTGTGTGGGTAAGGGGGCATGTGACTCCCTGCCTGGATGTATGAGTGGGTGAATCCCTGGGTGTATGGGCTCATGAATGCATCTGTGAGGGACTGTATGGGTGAGTGACTAATCTGTGTGAATGTGTGTATCAGTCTGTCAGTTGGTGTGTAAGTGGCTGCATGGGTTGGTGACTTGGTACATGAGTGTATATATGGGTTATTGATTAGTTGTCTGAGTACCTGTATGGGTGCCTGAGTGTCTGTGTGGGTGGGTGAGGGTGTGTGTGACTCCCTGCATGGATGTATGAGTGGGTGAATCCCTGGGTGTATGGGTTCATGAGTGCATCTACGAGGGACTGCATGGGTGAGTGAGTGTGTGTATGGCTGTGTCAGTGAGTAAATGGATGTCTCAGTGGTATATGGATGAGTAACTGCATATGTGAAAGGCAGTATATGTGAGTGTTGGAATATATAAGTGGCTGTATGGGTGAGTGTGTGATTGTGTCAGCGACTGTATAGGAGAGTAAGTATTTGTTAGTATCTGTATGAGTAGTGAGTGTGTATGTGTTTGTTTCTGTATGGGTGAGTAAGTGGCTGTGTGATTGAGTGTTTGGGTGAGTGAGTAGGTGTGTGAGTAGCTCTATGGGTGACTGACGGTGTATGAGTGGCTGTATGGTGTATGAGTAGATATATCAGCGGCTATATTGGTGAGTGACTGGCTGTATGAGTGCCTGTTTGGGTTAGTGATTGGATGTGTATGTAGACCTATGAATCAGTGAGTGGGTATGTACATACTGGTATTGGTGTATCAATGGTTTCAAGAATGGTAGTCTGAAATTTGGAGTGGGTGTATGAAAGGTTATATTGAGGTGTGAGTAGGTGCATCAGAGATTATGTGGATAATGCCATCAGTGATGTCATCAGCAATGTCATTGGAGATGCCATCATTGATGTCATCAGTGATGTCCCTGACCATGTCATCAGTAATGTAATATGTGACGTCATCAGCAGTGCATTGCAGGGGCGCGAGTTATAGTTAGCTCAGCTAACTATAACGGCTGAATTTCTTTGGTTTTGTACAAGTGAAATCTGAGCCTAACTATAATGTCCCTGTAACCTTTGTTTTTTTCAGTACATTTCTAAAGTTTATTTAATTCTATTTCCTAACTATAACATCCCTGTAACCTTTGTTTTTTTCAGTCAATTTCTAAGGTTTTTTTAACGTAAAGTAAGATGCCCATCGCAATGCACAGTGGGGGTGGGGTTGAACGTAGGGCCTGGCCTGGCATTGTGCTGCCCCCACCCAAGCTTGCTGCTCCTGCCCCCTCCTTCTTGCCATCCATTTTCCATGTCCATGACAGCTGTGTGTGGCCATTGTTTTGCCACTGCCCTTCTTAACTGCCCTAAACAGTTAGCTTGCTGCCCCATCTACCTCCTCCCTACCCTCTGTTGTCCGAGTCCATGCACCAGCCCCTCATCCTGCCCTGCATGGTCCGATGTGCTGCCACGGCCTTCCATTTAGTTCGATGTCCCTGCCCACTCCTCTGGCCCTCCATTTCCCAATTCTGTGCAGCATCATTGTCCTCCTGCTTATCCTCTGTGCTTAGCTTGCTGTCCCTACTCTCCTTCCCCCTGCCCTCCGATGTCTGTGTGCATGTCCCTTCTCCCTCCTTTCTACCCACCATATTCCATGGACCTGCCACCCTTCTATCTACTCTGAGTGTTCTGTTGAGTTGCCACTGCCCCTCCCACCTGCCTAGCATGGTCAGATGGCTGTTGCCTGTCCCTGCCACCTCCAGCCTGCCTGTCCAAAATCTCTTGGCCTTATCCCCTCCCACCTGTCCTTCATGGTCCATTTTGCTGTCCCTCCCTTCTGCCCTCCATGTTCTGTTGTGCTGCAACTGCTTCTCCTGCCTGTCCTGCATTGTCTGTTATGAAGCCCCTTCCCCTGCTCTCTCATGTCTGTGTCCAGCCCCTACCCCTCCCTTCTTTTCTCCATAGTCCTTTGCGCATGCCCCTGCACCCTCCCTCTTGCCGACCATGGACATTGTGCTGCCACTAACCCTCCCGCCCGCCCGCCATGCATGGTCTTCTGTGCAGCCACAGACTCTCCCACCTGCCCTGTGTAGTCAGCTTGCTGCCCCTGACCCCTTCCCACCTTCCCTCTGCTGTCTCTGTGTATGCCATTATAGTCTCACTGTTGCTCTCAATGGTGTGTTGTGCTTCAATTGTCCATCCTACCTGCCCTCCATGGTCAGCTTGATGCTCCTGCCCTGCCACCTTGCCCCCTGCCCTCCGTTTTCCATGTGCAGAACCCTATCCCCTCCCTCCTGCCTTGTTTGGTCTGCTGTCGTTCCCCTGCCCCCTCCCTCCTGCCCTTCATGGTCCATTATGCTGCAACTGTCCCTCCTGTCTGTCCGCTATGGTCAGCTTGCTGCCCTTGCCTCTTTCGCCTATGCTCCCTGTTATCTGTGTGCATAGTCCTGTTACCTCCCTATTGCATTCCATGGTCCGTTTGCTGCACTGCTGTCCAGCTTGCCATGTGGGATGTATTGTGCTGCTGCAACCCTTGACGCCTGCCCTGTAAGGCCAGTTTGGTGGGCAAATCACTTAATCTCCCCATGCCTAAAACCAAAATGAATGTGTCTTTGTGTAATGTAACTAATGCTCATGTAAAGCACTCCTATACCTTTGGGTCAAGTCTGCGCCATATAAAACTGCAAAAAACGAAAATAATGAAGTGTTTTGCACACTTCTGTCATTGGGCTACACTTGGGCTACATTTGGGTGATATTTGTGCTATATTTGGGCTCCTTTTTTCTCCGGTGGCCATCTTGGGAGACTTATTTGTTATGAAGCTCCTTAATTTCATCATTTACTGCAGAATCCTCAGTAGAAAACACACCAAGATGGTGTTCATATGTGCCACACCTTTGGCATAAATTCAGAATGTTAGCACTCTAGTTGCTCATTAGAACACTGTAGAAAACTGCTGATCACTAGGGAGTTAACTGGCAGTCTGTTGCTAGTGTTGAAAGTGCATGTTTTAGTCTGCATGTGTTCAAAGTGCATGTTTCAGTCTGCATGACTGTGAGAAGTTGGCCTGGTATATGCTGTACATTAATTAAACTGGGCACCCTGTACCAGTCCAAACAACCCTTATGGTGATTTAAGAGGTCAAAGATAACCTTAGAAAGCTATCCAAGTGGTAGCTGTGGAGAGCAGCCTTCAGGCTTAGTCTTGAAGGCATGAGAAGCAGCTTGTTTTACCAGAATGCAACCTTATAGTATTGGTTAAATGAAAGGAGAACCACACAGTAGTTATAAAAATATGTATTTATTGATATAACACTACTTAAGTACGACACAGTATCTTCTGCACGAAGATACTCACAGAGCACACAATACTGTAGCACAGAAGCAATAGTAAATAGCAAAAATAGACAGTGGGCTCCAGGGGGAGAGTAACCATATAATAAAATAGTGGTATAAGAACCACAACTCGAGTCAAGACAGTGGCTAGAGGACGTAGAATCGCGGGGACCCCAATGAACTACCCAAGGTGAGTCAGTAGGGACTCCACGGAGGACGGGTACAGTGTGGGTACACGACCGCGTGCTCCGTACAATTCTACGGGAAGTTGCGGTTGAAGTTTTAAAGTTTAAGAACCCTTCCCAGTGGACTTAGAAGAAACCCCGTGGATCATAGAAGGTTGGAGAGCCACCCCACCAGTGGATACCGAAGTACCAGAGTTACCTATCCCAGGGAAGGCGGGTGCATAGGGCTGAAGTGGCGTCGTAAACCGTTGTCGATCTCAATGGAGGACTTCAAGAAAGTGTCACTGCTGGAAGGAAGAAAAGTGTCCGTTGCAATCCAAAGGTGGATTCTTGTTGAATGGTACCTGAAAGCAGAGCAGACAGAGTCTGGGTCACTCAGGAGTGACCAGAGGCTCGATAGTCGAATGCCCACCGATGTCGAGTGCTTCAGGTGCATTGAGGGGGTCTTGACTCTGCAGTCACCGGGACCAGGAGACGTCGAGGATGACCAGGCGCCGGATACGAGCTGTCCCACAAAGGATGTCGAGTACTGAGGGGTCAGTGTCCGGCTGGAGCACCAACAAGTCTTGGCAACGGCAACCCACGCAGAGGGTCAAAGAAGGTTACGGTTCGGACCAGCAAGGTCCAGGAGACTCACCAAACAAAGGGGAGTCAGGAAAGGCCTGGAGCAACCAGGGGAGCCCAAAGGAAGCAAAGTTGACCCTCAAGGGGACTCACAGACCGAAGGCACAGGAGTCGCAAGGGGACCTCGAGCAGTTTCTCAAAGCAACAGCCCACGGAGCACTCGGTGCGAGGAGGCCAGAGTTCTTTGGAGGAAATGGTGCCAGAGGTTGGGGCTACTCGGAGCCCAATGCACTTGCTCGGGAATCGCCAACAAGTTATGCACTTGCAAATGGACGCGGTGCACAGGGATACGAGTATTGCAGCCCCACGAGGGATTCTGACCTCAAATTTGGTGAGAGGGCAGCTTGGACCTCGAGGGACTTGGAAACCCACCTTCTGTGTTGCTGGAGCCTTCAGAGTCCGTTGGAGCTCAGGCGCAGCAGACGGGTCAATCGTGATGTGGTGCCTGCGGTTGCAGGGGAGTGACTCCTTCACTCCAACAGAGATATCTTCAGTTGTCCTTGATGCTCCACAGGTCCTACACGGAGCCTGTATGGTGCACGGGCCCAGACGATGCTTCAGACTGAGAGGGAGACGAAGTCGGGCCCAAACAAAGTCCAGCGAAGTCCAGAGTGTCCAGATGGTCGAAGTTCAGTGGTTTCTTGATCAGAATCTGGTCCACGTCGAATCTAGGGTCCCACAGCCAGGTAAGCCCTTTTGTACCCACGGGAGAGGGTTGGATAGATTTAAGGGACCCGCCCAGGGGAGGGTCTGGACAGTGGGGAGGTTACTCCCATGTCCTTTGTCCAGTTTCGCGCTAGAGCAGAAGCAAACGGCTCCCAAGACTGGTTTGAACTGGACTATGCACAGGGACACCAAATGTGCCCCTCATGCAGACTTTCGGTTGCTGGCAAGCGCACCCACCCAGGCCTAATACACTAAATCCTGTCTGGGAGGTGGTCACACCTCCCTGTGACAGGATGTCTATTGTTCTGCCTTCCCCTGCTCAAGCTTGGCTCAGCAGCAAGAGGGCAGAAATGTGTTTCTGGTCGGCAGCAGCCATTTTGTGCTGTCCGGGACTAGAAGGCTGGTACCGGGCACACCACGGACCTCATAAAGTTCGTTTCTGAGGGGTGAAATCATACCTCCCACACCGGTTACCGGTGTGGGGGTATAATTCCACAATGTTTGACACCAAACATAATAGGGTTACTTTCAACAGTTTTAGAGTTGGTCATCACGCGGTCGCATAATGCCACTCTATATGTCGTAAATGGCTGATGCACTGACTACCCTGGAGAATGGACTCCGTAGGGTGCAGGGGTTTCTTGCTCATGCAGCGGCACCCTCTCACTTAGAACCAAGCACCCGGCCTTCAGGATTGTCAAGGCCTGCTATAGGGGTCACTTATAGGTTTTAAGTGTAGTGACCCTTAGATATAGTAAACCTATATCTAAAGTAAGTGGTGCATGCACCATCTTACACAGGCTGCAATGGCAGGCCTGTAGTTCCATTTTTCATGACCTCTCATGGGTGGCATAATACATGCTTCAGCCCATGGGAGGCCTCTGGGGTACCTATGCCCTGGGTACATGGGTACCATATACTAGGGACTGACAAGGGTACCCCAGTATCCAATCTGGAGTGTACCTAAGTACATGACATAACAGCTTAAGGAGAAAGCAGATAGACTGGGGTCCTGATTAGCAGGATCTTAGTCAGACTAGTCAAAAACAGTATCACATGGAGCAAAAAGTGGGGGTAACCATAAGAAGCAGATCCTACTTTCCTACAATGACAGAATGTTTTAATGAAATAGAAGAGGAAGATATTTGAGAACTCACTTAAAAAGATTCCAAATTTTTCTTTTTACAGCACTAACTTTAATATCTATGACAAACTGAACCCCCTCATTAAGTTCCTTTCTAAATTAAATGTTTTAAGCTTTACCAGTTTTATTCAATAAACATGGCTTCAGGTATGCCATACTTTTGTCATAAGTAACACCGTTATCGCTCTAGTTGTTCTTTAGAACACTCTGGGAGGCTGCAGTAGAGCACAAGGGAATCAACTGTCAGACTTCATTTTCATATGGCTGAGAAAGATAGTGTGAATTTACAGAAAATATGCTCTCATTTTAGCTTCTGGAGCACCTTCCATAACCTCTATGGGCAAATCATGAGAAAACAGTTTTCTCTTAAAGATGATTCTTGAAATCCCAGCGGAAGGCTTTTCCACAGGGTAAAATCACCGTAGAACACACCACAATTCCTAAAATGAGTATGGAGCCATCAACAAATGATTTATATTGTAAGTAAAATCTTTCATCACCCTTTATACGTTCTCCTTTTTGTGACCCTCAAAACCTGCCATTCACTACAATGTATTTCAGTAGGGTGCTATCATGTATATTGGTCCCAAAATGGCTGTCAACACTTCCTGGTTGAAGTGTTGGCAGCCAATCAAATTTCAGTAGGATTTTGGGCTCCCAGATATCTATATTTTTTAAGCCTAAATATCTCTGAACCTACTGAACGGATTTACATCAAACCACAACTAGCTTTCTGCCAAACGTGGTGTAATTCCGTTCAGCGGTTCAGGCTGTAGTCGTGTTCAAAAAATGAAAAATCCCCATAGACATAACATGGATAAAACAAGGTTTGGGACCCCCCTTTTTTCTCGGCCCCCCACTTGACAAATAGCCCAGAAACCTTCAACACAGCAGCTGAACCAAAAAAGAGAAGTTTTGTGAATAGTTCATGAAGATTCGTCAAGCGGCGCCAATGTTATTGGCAAAACAAAAACACTTTTCCTATGGAAACTTTGGTCCTAACTAAAACTATCTACTGGCTATCACTGAAAAAACCAAAGGTATATAGTTATTCTTATGTTAAGAAATTAAAACTTGTGGGCTATAGTTACTTAACGCTGCAAGTTATAGTTTCTTCAGATAAGCATAACTATAACTGCTGTATTGCTATGGTTCTTTATGGATAAACCGTGAACCTAACTATAACGTCCCTGTAATCTTTGTTTTTTTCAGTGAATTTGTATGTTTTTTTAACGTAAAGTAACATATAATTAGTTCCACAGGTACCCGCGGGTACAGCAGATCCACGGAGAATCCGCATTCCTGAATATACAAGGATTTATTTCTTTAATAAACCTCTTCAACGGTCCGGCCTGTAGCCATATTTAAAAATTGCAAAATCCCTATAGACATTGCATGGGGAAAACTCTTTTTGGTACCCCCCCCCCTTTTTTCCAGCCCCTGCTTGACGAATCACCCCAAAACTTTCCATGCACAGGTCACAGCTCCAAAACGGTGTGGATACTTCAGTTAGGTTGCATCCCTTAGTGGTGATTTCAAATCACTCACAGTGTGTGCTATCCACACCATTGTGTCCGTTTTGTAGCAATTTTCTCATAGCTTGAACACATGATAGCTACGTGTGCTTTGTATTTGAGTAAAATTATGAATGAGCTGCAAAATTGCTATTTGTTAAGAGTACATGAACACTGATGCAAAGAAAACATGCTATGATTTATGTAAAGGCATATTCGTCCCTGTTTTGAATTAGTTAATATGCATCAAGATGTCTTTTATATTTGTCATGATGTCAATCACATGTGATTATTTAAAGTCTGGGCAAAATGATGCAGCGTACAGTAACAAAGGCAGTTTACCTGCCGAAACTCGTCTTATGTACCGATGCTGTAAGCATTAAAAACTGATTTTCACATGCACCGGAGTACCTGCACTTCTTTTTGGATTGGGAGAAGTTGTGGTGTACACATACATACATACATACATATATATAATATATATAGCAACCACGACCTGTCCATGAATCCAACAGGTAATGAGGTAATGACACAGCACAGGATACTGGTTTCATCAGCCACTGATTTTTAATCCAACACTTTCGCCAAAATGACGCGTTTCGGCCGAGGCACCGGCCTTGTTCACATATCTTGGGCGCCATATTGAGCTCACAGATCACATGGTTCATGAACATAAAAGAAAAGAGAACTGCAACTGCATCTTTTCTTTCAATTATTGTTCTTTTAACAGCGCTATTACTGTCCATGCCGATCTTCCTAAATTTAAAATACCACAGTTAATGCAAATAGTGAGTGTAATACTGCTTGTGGCTGCACTTTCTCGATGTTAAAACCTAGAAGACCACCGGTTAAATACCTGCGACAAATGTCGGGTCTTCATTGTAAAACTCCAATTAATTGCAAAACACATGAAATGAATGAAATGAAAAAGAAATTTATAGAGCGCAAAACTTTCACCCGAAGGCGTCAAGGCGCTAAATTCGTCATTCATAAGTCAGAGGACGGTCCAGATAGTCATCAAAGATTAAACAGCCAGGTCTTTAACGCTTTTCTAAAAGCCAGCAGATTAGTTTCTTGCTTCAGCCCAAGTGGTAAAGAGTTCCACAGTTTCGTTGTGCCGACCACAAAGCTCCTTCCTCCCCAGGAGCATTTTTTAAACCTGGGAACAACCAGGTTGTGGGCCTGAGATGAACGAAGATGGCGAACCGGAATATAAGGTTTTAGATTCTGTTTAAAGAAGCTGGGCCCTACGTCATGCCTGGCCTTAAAGGCAATGCAAAGAGCCTTAAACTCAATTCGTCTCTTCACCGGTAACCAATGCAATCCTTTCAGTGCCTGTGCTACATGTTTATGTCTTGGAATATTCAGCAAAAGACGTGCCGCTGCATTTTGCACAATCTGCAGTTTGGAAAGACACTTCTTACGCAGATTAATAAAGAGCCCATTACAGTAATCAGCTCTGGAAAGAACCAGCGCTGAATCCACCAATTTCCGCAGCTCAAACGGAATAAATGGAAGAATTCTTCTCAAAAGTTTTAATGTGTAGAAGGAATGGGATGTAACCTGGTTAACGTGGCTTTCAAAGGAAAGCATAGAGTCAAACGTAACTCCCAGGTTTTTCACCTTATTCGTGGGGGTAGGTAATGGAGCCATTTCCACTGGCCATAGAGCAGGGGACCAAAAATTTGTTTGGCCGCCAAAAAGTAGGACCTCGGTCTTACTAGAATTTAATTTCAAACAATTGGAGGCCATCCATTCACCTATTTGATGAAGACAAGTGTGAAACTGTGCAGCTGTATCTTCAGGCGAGCCTGTCACTGAAACTACAATCTGTGTATCATCGGCGTATGATACTGCCGAGAAGCCCAGGGACTTAATTAATCTGGCCAAAGGTGCAACATAAATATTAAAAAGTGTAGGGCTCAATGAAGAGCCCTGTGGCACTCCACAGGGTAACGTAAAATTCGGTGACTTAAAATTATCCAAGGCCACAAATTGCTCCCGGCCTGACAAATAAGATTCAAGTAAAGCATAGGCTTTTCCTATGATACCAATCTCCCTCAAGATTTCCAACAGTTTTTGGTGGTTCACAGTGTCGAACGCGGCAGAGAGGTCAAGCAGCACAAGTGCTGCATTGCCTCCTGCATCGACTGTCTGCCTGATCAGCTCAGAGGCTGTAATTAGAGCTAATTCGGTGCTATGATCCTTCCTGAAACCATACTGAGTGGCATCCAAAAAAGCATGCCTCTCTATATGTTCAGAAATAGCACCATTCATGGCTTTTTCTACCATCTTTGCCGGCAAGGGGAGTCTGGAAATTGGACGATAGTTACTGGGGTCTGCCCCATCAAGATTAGGTTTCTTCAAGAGGGGGAGAACCGACGCCAATTTCCAACTAGTAGGAAATATACCAGAGGTAAACATTTTATTAAAAACAAAAGACAAATGCATTGAAAGTAATTCTGGTACAAGATGGAAAATCTTTGGGGGGCAAGGGTCCAATGGGGACCCGGATTTAGTGGACCGCAAAAGATTGACAGTCTCTTCCATCGTCAAAGACGGGAAAACAGACATAATGCAAGGATTTTCAAAACTCAGGTCGTGATCTGTGTATGTTGCGCTCAGTAATGTAAATACAATGTGCCGAATTACTCAATAAACACCTAAAGAACAGAAAATAAATACATTTCATATACAATTTAAAATATTGTCTCTGTTCATTCAATAAACATTATACTTTCAAAATGCAAAAATATGGAAGAATTCTTTCCCCCACCAGGTGATGCCCTATTTTAACTCAAGCACATTCTTTCGTCCACTGCCTTTGTTTTTGCTTTACGTGAGTCACACATCCCTTTATTTCGACAATGCATACAAATGCATCTAGGGAATAGTTTAGGCACTCAAACTGCCAAACGGCGCATTATTGTTATTCCTCAGGGTTATATATATTCAAACTAAGCTGTCTCAAGGCAGCGCGCACTGGCTGCTGGTGCTGGTGTTAAGGGCAGACCATTCCCCAGCGATTAAATGTTCAAACAATCACCGCACTCCCAGGAATTGGCAATTTTGTCTTTTATTGAAGAACCTTCCATCAAACGCCACTGACGCGTTTCGACTTGTGTCTTTTTCAAAGTGGTAAAAAAGTTGATGAGTCCCTCTTTACTGTTTTTGTACAGATTGAATTCGCAAGGCATTCTGTATATTTGAGTCCTTTCCACAGATTCAGCTACTGCACCTGAATTTTCGATCATTCCCCTGTGGTGCAGGATGTTAATGAATTACCTTCTGTGTAGGAGACTTGAATTGCCTTTCATTTAGTGACATTCCTGGGCCTGTAACCACATATGGTGTGTAGTCACAGGCCACAGTAACACCACATTAGCAGTTCAAACGATGTACCTCCTTGTCTCTTGGAGATACCTTTGATTTGTGAGTCTCTCGGGTGGCATTATGAGAGTCGTTGCCCTCCAGGCTGTTTTCGTCTCTCAGTGTTTGAACATATATATATATATATATATATATATATATATATATATATATATATATATACATATATTATCTACTGGCGGTCGCCAGTAGATAGTTATAGTTAGGACCTATTTTCCATAGGAAATCCGCAACATTCTATTTGAAATAACTTTGGCGCCGGTTGACGAATCTTCGCGAAATTTTCAAAACTCGTGGGGCGCTCCGGTCCGCTCCTATCCTGGAAGTCTTGGGGTGATTTGTCAAGTGGGGGCCGAGAAAAAAGGGGGGTCCCAAAACGTGTTTTCCCCATGCAATTTTCCATAGGAACCTTTCATCGCAGCTACAGCCCGAACTGCTGAACGGAATTACACCAAATTTGGCAAAAGTGTAGCCCTTGGTTCAGAGTCATGCCTTTGGTTAAATGGTGTAAATCCGTTCAGTAGTTCCTGAGAAATTTGAAAAAGAAAACACATATATATCTGGGCGGAGCCTAACCACACATGTCATCGTGAGATCTGATTGGCTGTCAGCACTTCATCCTGGAATTGCTGGCAGCCATCTTGGGACCAATATAAATGATAGTACCACATTGAAATGCATTGTAGTGAATCGAAGATTTTGAGGGTTACCAAAAGGAGAACTATAAAGGGTGATAACAGACTTTAGTTACATTAGAATTCATTTGTTGATGGTACCATACTAATTTCAGGAATTGTGGTGTGTTCTAAGGTGATTTTACCCTGTGAAAAACCTTCTGCTGGGATATCATGAATCATGTTTGAGAGAAAACTATTTTCACATGCTTGTCCCATACAGTTTTGGAAGGTGCCCCAGAAGCTAAAATGAGAGCATATTTTCTGTAAATTCACATTATCTTTCTCAGTCATGTGAGAATGAAGTCTGACATTCTCAGTAAAACATGTACATCCAACAAGGGCAGAGACTGTCAGTCGATTCCTTTGTGTTCTACTGCAGCTTCCCAGAGTGTTCTAAAGAACAACTAGAGTGCTAACAGCCTTACTTATGACAAAAGTATGGCACACCTGAAGCCATCTTGTTTGGAATAAACTGGTAACACTTAAAACATTTAATTTAAAAAGGAACAAAATGATGGGGTTCATTTTGTCATAGAAATTATGGTTAGTGCTGTAGAAAGAAAAATTAGGACATGTTTCAAGTGTGATCTCAAATATCTTCCTGTTATATTTCAACAGGAGCAGCCTGTCAGTTGATGCCTTTGTGTTCTACTGCAGCTTCCCAGAGTGTTCTAAAGAACAACTAGAGCGCTAACAGTCTTACTTATGACAAAATTATGGCACACCTGCAGCCATCTTGATTGGAATAAACTGGTAACTCTTAAAACATTTATTTTAAAAAGGAACAAAATGAGGGGGTTCATTTTGTCATAGAAATTATGGTTAGTGCTGTAGAAAGAAAAATTAGGACATGTTTTAAGTGAGATCACAAATATCTTCCTGTTATATTTCAACAGGAGCAGCCTGTCAGTTGATGCCTTTGTGTTCTACTGCAGCTTCCCAGAGTGTTCTAAAGAACAACTAGAGAGCTAACAGTCTTACTTATGACAAAAGTATGGCACACCTGAAGCCATCTTGATTGGAATAAACTGGTAACACTTAAAACATTTAATTTAAAAAGGAACAAAATGAGGGGGTTCATTTTGCCATAGAAATTATGGTTAGTGCTGTAGAAAGAAAAATTAGGACATGTTTTAAGTGAGATCACAAATATCTTCCTGTTATATTTCAACAGGAGCAGCCTGTCAGTTGATGCCTTTGTGTTCTACTGCAGCTTCCCAGAGTGTTCTAAAGAACAACTAGAGTGCTAACAGCCTTACTTATGACAAACGTATGGCACACCTGAAGCCATCTTGATTGGAATAAACTGGTAACACTTAAAACATTTAATTTAAAAGGGAACAAAATGATGGGGTTCATTTTGTCATAGAAATTATGGTTAGTGCTGTAGAAAGAAAAATTAGGACATGTTTCAAGTGTGATCTCAAATATCTTCCTGTTATATTTCAACAGGAGCAGCCTGTCAGTTGATGCCTTTGTGTTCTACTGCAGCTTCCCAGAGTGTTCTAAAGAACAACTAGAGCGCTAACAGTCTTACTTATGACAAAAGTATGGCACACCTGAAGCCATCTTGATTGGAATAAACTGGTAACACTTAAAACATTTAATTTAAAAAGGAAGAAAATGAGGGGGTTCATTTTGCCATAGAAATTATGGTTAGTGCTGCAGAAAGAAAATTTAGGGCATGTTTTAAGTGAGATCTCAAATCCTCTTCTATTTCATTAGAAAATTCTGACATGCAGACTGAAACAATCACTTTCAATACCAGCAGTAGACTTCCAGTTAACTCCCTGGTGAGCAGAAGCTTTACTACAGTGATCTAATGAACAACTAGAGTGCTAACATTCTGAATTTATGGCAAATGTGTGACACATCTGAATGCCTTCTTGATTGAATCAAAGTAAAAACTGAAAGCATTTCCTACTGAGGAGACTGCAGTAAATGACGAAATTAGGAAACTTCATAACAAATAAGTCTCCCAAGATGGCCACCAGAGAAAAAAGAGCCCAAATGTAGCACAAATATCACCCAGATGTAGCCCACATATAGCCCAATGACAGAAGTGTGCAAAACACTTTTATTTTTATTTTTTCAGCAGTTTTATATAGTGCAAACTGGTCAGGTATTGGAGCATTACATCTTACTTGGACCCCTTATTGCGTATTTTGCACGAAGTACATGAGATTGATCTTGCGAAACATTGAACTTTACGATTCTGTTAACCTGAAGTTGCTCTGAACCGGGCTTTGTAACACCCGTTTTACCTACTGGTTTTAATTAATTCTCACTGTATTGTATTAGGAAAGAGGATTTACTGTTTTTATGTACACTTTTATGATCTATGTTTCTAAATCAGATCAAATAAAGTTTCATGAATTCTATGGCAGGACGGAGGCGAGGATTATGCATATCTTTCCTCACTTTATTTGCATAGCAGTTCAAAGAAAACGTAACACAACAATCATTAAACAAAAGACTACACAACCCATGAACCATTAGGGGGTAGTCTCCAAGGCAACTATAGTCCAATCATATCACAGTCCATCGTATATAATATCGTGACATCCCTTCCGCTTCCTCTTTCTTCACTGCTCGTCAGTTAAGTGCATTCCTTACATTCTTGGCTTAATCTGACGTTGTTGCTGTTTGTATAGCACTTTCTTGTGCACGTTATTAGCATTATTGCCTTGGTATTGTTTCATATTCTCTGCGCAGCAGGCTCTTGCCCGAGCGCGTTCTCCCCCTCGCAGTTTCTCCCGCTGTGTGCTCTGCGCGCGGTGAGGTCCTGTCAGGCGCGTCTGACCCGAGCGAGGCAGCTCCGTCGAGCGCTCCCGCTGATCTTTACGCGCGTTTGGGAATCCGGTCACTCCTTTAGTGTCCGCTTGATTCCCGACCAACCTCGCCTAATTTTGACACCGCTACGCGGTGATTTCCCCACACGGCCACGTTAGTGACCAGCGCCACCTGATGGTGGTAATTGGTATTGCGCCTCAGTCTATTCTTATAACAGCTTCGGGAAAGCCCAGCTGTTGGAGCACCGGCGAGGGGCTGTCTTAAGGATTTTAAGGGCATTTGTTCTGTGCTCACACCCTCTGCTATCATGTCTTCTCCAGAAGACCATTTTTACTCCTCCTACCAGGAAGTGGAGGAGGAATGGCCCCCAACTTCTCCCTCCAGCAGTGGACCAAACCCTCTCTCTGGCTATTTCTAGGGCGCTGGCTCCTCTTAGGGATCAGGTTGATAAGCTGGCGAAAAGCATCCCTGGGGTGTTCAGTGACCCAGATCTGGTGGTGGCGGGTCCAAGTAGCTCCCAGATTGGGAATAAAAGGGCCGTTAAGCATAACGCGGGGCACTTGGAAGGATTTGATAAACTTACGGAGACCTTCCTCAAGGTGCGCGAATGCTAAAACATGCACCCTGCCGGGAGGAGGAGGGGCCCGGAGAAAATTGCGACACTGTCACCACTATTGTAGACCCCGACGGCAGGTTTCCCTTAGAGGGAGAAGGTGTATCGGAGGACAATTTCTCCTCCGATGAGGATAAGGACTCGGGGCGTCCCTGGCATCCAGAGTCCCACTCCTCTCAGTCCCCGGTTGGGGACGGGGTCCACTCGGACATGTTCGAGCCTACCCAAATTTACCATCCTAGGTCGGCAGAGTGGACACCTGACGCCAAAGTGGCAGAGTATGTGGTGGGGAAAATCCATCAACCCCTTGAAAGGGAGGTCAGGAATAGGATGAGGGGAGAATGCCCCAGGTCCTCACTGAAGGGGAAGGTGGCACACACGCCTGAAATTGATGAGAAACTATGTACCTTTTTCTCCAAGTATATGAGGGATCCCAAGAAAGGAATTGATAGGTCTTGGACGTGGTAGGGCCCTTGACCCAAATTATTCAATTGACGGAGCGTTCCAAAGAGTCAGGATCCCCTTTGTCCACGGATATTGTGGCTGGTTGGGCGCACTACCCTAAACCCTAAAACACTACCCCTCCACTACCCAAACAACACTGCACTACCCTAAACCCTAAAACACTACCCCCAGCACGACACCCTACACTACCCAAACATAACTGCACTACCCTAAACGCTAAAACACTACCACCAGCACGACTCCCTACACTACCCAAACACCACTGCACTATCCTAAACCCTAAAACACTACCCCCAGCACGACTCCCTACACTACCCAAACACCACTGCACTACACTAAACCCTAAATATACCCCCAGCATGACCTCCCACACTACACAAACACCACTGCACTACCCTAAACCCTAAAACACTAACCCCAGCATGACCCCCTACACTACCCAAACACCACTGCACTACCCTATACCCTAAAACACGACCCCCTACCCTACACAGACACGACTGCACTACCCTAAACCCTAAAACACTACCCACAGCATGACCCCCTTCACTACACAAACACCACTGCACTGCCCTAAACCCTAAAACACTACCCCAGCACTACCCCCTACACTACCCAAACACCACTGCACTAACATAAACACTACCCCCAGCACAACCCCCTACACTACACAAACACCACTGCACTACCCTAAACCCTAAAACACTACCCCCAGCACGACTCCCTACACTACCCAAACACCACTGCACTACCCTAAACCCTAAATCTACCCCCAGCACGACCCCCTACACTACCCAAACACCACTGCACTACCCTAAACCATAAAACACTACCCCCAGCATGACCCCTACACTACACAAACACCACTGCACTACCCTAAACCCTAAAACACTACCACCAGCACGACCCCTACACTACTCAAACACCACTGCACTACCCTAAACCCTAAAACACTACCCCAGCACGACCCCTACACTACCCATACACCACTGCACTACCCTAAACCCTAAAACACTACCCCCAGCACGACCCCCTACACTACTGCACTACCCTAAACCCTAAAACACTACCCCCAGCACGACCCCCTACACTACCCAAACACCACTGCACTACCCTAAACCCTAAAACACTACCCGCAGCACGGCCCCCTACACCACCCAAACACCACTGCACTACCCTAAACCCTAGAAAAGAAACCCCCACCCCATGCCCAATCCCCCTTACCTCTCACTCCTCATGGTTCCTCTCTCCTCGTGGTTCCTGCTTCACGTCATCTCTGAGGGGCGGTGCACGTCGTTGTGAGGAAACGGAACAGCCTCTGTTTCCTTACAACGACATGGATCGTCTACATGTTTTAGAACGCATGGTCATTTACCATACATACCTTTACAACAAAATTCGTTGTAAAGGCATGCGTGGTAAATGACCATGCGTTCTAAAAAATGCGTAGTAAGGACTTCGTGATGTACAACGCATGCGTGGTAATGCATGCGTTGTAATGGTAGCGCAAAGTAAAAAGTTGTTGTAACGGCTGTTTACCGATCGAAGCTGGCCCCTGTTCTTCAGTGAGACGTTTATTTGATTAATTAGGAGGAAGGAATGTGGTTTTTTTACCGAAAAGTGCATTCCCGGCTGTTGTATTGTGAAAGTGTCCGCGTGGCCTGGTTTCACTTCCGGTGAGAGAGTGGAAGAGTCTGTTTGGATCTAAAGGAGTTCTGTTGTTGGACGGGGCCGGCGCGACATGTCATCAGAAAACATAGCTAATGGAAAGCGTCCTCCCTGAAGTGTGGAGCAGTGCCATGAGAGGTCAACGAGTGTGCGTCCCACCGCAGTATGACCGTACCGCGTGACCCATGTGCCGCCTCCAGGGTACGGGAGGCAGAAGCGGCATCGCAGGTCCTCCTGAAGACCGTTTTAGCACTAATTCTACATTTTGGTACTAGGGCATTTTAACTTCGTTGTTCCTGCCAGATACAAAGAGAAGATCCTGTGTTATTCAGTGCCCTCGTTACCCTTTTTGTGGGTTGTGGTGCTTGTCACTTCGCTGCCCCGCCGGTGCACACGACTGGGCACCCCACCTCGTGTGCCATCTGCAGGGCCTCTGCCCTCGGATCACTGGTTTCGGTTTCTGGAGTGGCAACAGAAACAGTTGCTCCCAAAGGACTAGCCTAAACACTTAGGTGAATATCCCCTGCACCAGCATTCCACGGAAATTCTTTCCTAGCTCTCCCACGTCAACGAGCACGGCTCCGCTCGCGACACCGTATGACGTCATCGGAGCCATAAGAGGACCTCGTCGGCGTGCTGACGTCAGTTCCACCCATTTTTTCCGTGCCACCGAGGCAAACAGGGGACCGAGACATTTTCACATGTATACATAGTATAATAAATATATATATATTCACTGAAAAAACCATAGGTTTCAAGTACGTTATAGTTAGAAATTAGCATTTAAAAAACCATAGAAATTCACTGGAAAAACCATGGGTTTCAGGCACGTTATAGTTAGAAATTAGCATTTAAAAAACCTTAGAAATTCACTGAAAAAACCATAGGTTTCAGGGGCGTTATAGTTAGTTGGACATTTCACTTGTACAAAACCATAGAAATTCCCCCATTATAGTTAGTTCAGCTAACTATAACTTGCGCGCCCGCAATGCACTGCTGATGACGTCACATATTACATCACTCATGACATGGTCAGTGACATCACTCATGACATCACTGATGACATCTCAAATGACATCACTGATGACATCACTGATGACATCATCCAGTGAATGTGTGTTTTTCTGAAAATTAAATATGTTTTATATATGTATATCTCAAGGTCGATGGAAGAATAAATGGGTATATAAGTGTCTAAATGGATGATTTGTTTTTGTAAAATTGATTGTATAACTGACTAAGTGTATCTTAGTGAATACATGGGTTAGTGAGTAATGTTTAAATATGAAAATATCTGTATCAGTCTCTCACTTTGTGTATAAGTGGCTGCATGGGTTGGTGAGTAGCTACATGAGTGTCTATATGGGTTATTAGTTGGTTTTTTGAGTATCAGTATGAGTGTCTGAGTGTCTGTATGGTTCGGTGGGGGTATTACTTAGTGCATAGATGCATGAATGAGTGACTCACTGTTTGTATGTGTTGAAGACAGCATGTGTGCAGGACTGTATAGGTGGATGAGTATGTGTATGGGTGTGTTAGTGAGTGAATGACTGTCTCAATAGTGTCTTTATGAGTAACTACATATGTTTTAAACTAGTATATGTGAGTATTGGTGTATATAAGTGAGTATATGTGAGAGTGAGAGATTGGAAGAGTTCCTGTACAAATAAGTAGGTGTTTCTATAAGTGATTGTTTAAGAGAGTAAGTATGTGTAAGTTTCTGTAGAAGTAAGTGTGGTAGTGTGTGTATAACTGTATATGCAAGTAAATGGATGTTTGATACTTTGTTTGCATGTGTGACTATGTGTGTGAGTAACTCTATGGATGAGTGGCGGTGTGTAACAGGATGTTTAGGTGTATGAGTACATATGATGAGTGAGTACATGTATGAGTGACTGTATAGGGACTGTTGGTGAATGAGTGGATGTGTGTGTAGATCTTGGAATTACTGAATAGGTGTGTTGTAACTGGTATTGGCATGTCCATTGTTTTGAAAATGTTAGTTTGTATTTTTGAGTGTGTGTATCAAAGGTTATATTAGGGTGAGAGGAGGTCTGCCACTCTATCACAAGGATGATGTCATCAGTGATGTCATCAGTGATGTCATTTGAGATGTCATCAGTGATGTCATGAGTGATATCACTGACCATGTCATGAGTGATGTAATATGTGACGTCATCAGCAGTGCATTGCGGGCGCGCGAGTTATAGTTAGCTGAACTAACTATAACGGGGAATTTCTATGGTTTTGTACGAGTGAAATGTCCAACTAACTATAACGCCCCTGAAACCTATGGTTTTTTCAGTGAATATATATATATATATATATATATTTGTGATTTGGTGCAAATCTGTTCAGTAGTTTTTGAGTGATTAAAGGAAAACCAAATTTGTATACCTGGGGACACGGACTCTCCCAAAATCGTGCCAATCTCGTGCAGAGATCTGATTGGCGGCCAACACTTCTTGGTTGAACCCGGGTGGGCCAAATCCCGGGGGCGTGAGGTTATTTCATAAAAGAAGAATGGGGTGCATGGGGGCCCCCTCCTAGGGCTCTTTTTAGCCCTGGGGACCACCCCCTTCCCGGGGCTTTATTTAAATATGGGAGGGGGCCACATAGACACTCCTCCATTGAGCTCATTGAGCCCCGGATACCATCATCTCCCCCGGGGCTTTACAACAATAGTGGAGTGGGCCATGCGGGCCCCCATCCTGGGGCTTTAATATGCCTTGGGGACCACCACCTCCCCAGGGTTAAGTTTAAAAATAAGGAGGGGGGCCATGCGGACCCCCTGGTTTCCGGGGACCACCACCTCCGGTGGTTAGATTAAAATAAATTAATGAAAATTACTTTACGTTAAAAATAAACATAGACATTCACTTAAAATAATAAATGTAACACGGACGGTATAGTTAGGTTCGCATTTTACTCACACAAAACCACAGAAATTCAGCAGTTATAGTTATGGTTAGCTCAAGCAACTATAACTCGTGCCCTAAGCTAACTATGGCCCTGTGGAAGGCTTCAGCTGAAACGCGTAGGCTAATGTCTTGTATAACTGCACAATGCACTTTATCAGTTATGTGGTGAAAAAGATTAAATAAAGATAAAGGATTTGGATTACATCCCATTTTTCCATCAAAATCCCCCCAGCTGGCCCTACCACCTCATATCTCTTACCTGCCCGGGCCACGGGCTGCCAGAAAATTATGTTTTAGAACAACGCAGTGTTTTCATTTTGATTGCAATTAATTCATATTAATATGAATATGTGATTTCAATCATAAAATAGCTCTAACAAAATCCCCCCACTGATCAATACAAGCATCACCAAAATTCCACCAGTACATTCATCATACAGTCTGCATCACTTTCTGTCTTTTGCGTCTCTTTTCTTCTAACATTGTGATATCATTGTAAATGTGTGCGTTGTTGTTTTCTAACTCGATCAGGTCATCTTTCCTTTTAGACTATATTTACATATTTTTCTTTTAGTCACAATTTTGTCCCATTTCAGAAAAGATTGCTTTAAGGAATTTAAGCAAGAGAACAAGATTAATCGCACAAATTAACACTATAATTATTAGGGCTAGAACAGAGTGCAATACACTCCCTCTTATGCCATCAAACCATTCACCAACATTTCTAAGTCCATTTCCAATTCCACTAAACCACGAACCAACTGAATCCCACAAACTATACTCCTCAAGAGCTTTTTCTTCGCAAGAGATGTTAGTGACACTTGTTATATGATCATTATTATGCTTACTATTATCTTGGATGTAGGTAACGCACAGTTGTACCTTCAATATGTGGCAGACTCCTCCTTTAGCAAGAAGGATATTTAATGCAAGGCAGTTTCGCATAGCTATTAACTCCTCATTTATTTTAGTTAGTGCTCAAGCAGTGTTAGAAGCAAGGCAATACACAATCGTCAATAACCTTCTAATCTTCACACCATTTAAAGCCACACCAATTGATGAAATCATAGCTCCTAAAACATCCAACACAATTTGTCCAAATAAATGCTTCACTCTTTTAAAACCAACAGCATCATTCTTTTTAATGACAGGCTAAACCCAGGGAATACCAAAGCAAGATAGCAACTTCCTATTCATTTATGGGGCAGGTTAAAATAAGCAGTCCTATCACAAATATAATACATTCCTCTACAAATTGGCTCTTCGCCAATTAGAAACTCATCATCAACAACATAATTCTTTTCATACTCATTCGCTCCAACCTATTCCACTGATCTCGTTCCTTGTGACATCTGTCTGTCAGTTAGTTGAAGGACTTGTTTTCAGAATTGCAGAAAGGCTTTCTTCGCACATTTTTATCTTCCCTTATTCAATATGATGGCCAGTGTAATTCACAGCACTTTTTTCTCTCATACTCCATTCTCAGTCTTGAATGCACATTCAAATTCCTAAATTTCTCGTCAGACTATCTGTGTCCTAATCTCACTTGCATCTTCCCAGTTTCTCAAAATGTTCAACATTCTTTAATTATAGTCCATAATAAACTCATGCTCCTTTTTACTCAAACTACAAACAAACTCTTTTAGACCTGTTAGTTTTCAAATAAGGTTGTGCAATAGTTTCCATGTATTTAGAAAAAGTTACACTATTACCAGAGTTCTCAAAGGCAGGCAGATTTTCCATCAAAGTGTTGAAGTCCAAAAGATACAGCGACAGAAATGCTCCGTTGCAGAATATACTAACAAGCACATTAAAAGAAAGAGCATAGGAAAGGGGCAATAAGGTCTCACCCTCCTTCACTGAGAAAGGCAGATATATACAAACAAAACAATTCCTACCTTTCATAAATTCTACATATTTTTCTAAAAACATTGAGTGTAGATTTCCTTTATACCTGTTTACAGATATATCTATATGTGTTAACTAGATTGCTAATTTAACTTGAATAGGTGAAACGAATCAGTTTGGAGATTTCAAACACAACATGCCAACTAATATTATTAATATTGTTATCAACAAAAATATACTAGACATTTTGCAGCACCTTTGTCTGCAGTTAGCAGCCATCTTCTACTAAGTAAAAACAAAAATGAGACAGGAAATCCCAACTTCTAATAAAGGTACAAAACCCAGAAACTCTTCTATTTTTTTTCCACTCAATCCATACAATTCAGGATACCCTGCTATCGTTGTCTGGATAGCTAAGGCACAAAAATAAGTTCAGGTCTTCTTGTGTAATTCAAAAATTCAGCAAAAAAATTCATTAGGACCCTTTATTGAATTCAAGGTGTGTCTTCTGATTTGTCTTCAAAAATGAACTGGCAGTAGTTTGTCAAGTCAGCAAACTTCCACATCAGATGCTTCATCTGCAGAAATTGATGCTAGATGTGTTCACTAAGAAGATGTGCATATTCTGTTTGGCACTCTCACTCTTCTCGGTCTATTGGCTACAGGTAATTCACTTCCACTACATTCAGAATCAACTCCAAGGGGCATATTATCAAGAACGGCGTTAAAATTATCGCTGGTTTAGCGGCAGAAAACTGCAGCTAAAGCGGCGATAATGGGCTTGATAATATGCCCTGGAGAATTCCAATAGAAGCCCATGTTCACACCAGAACATGGGCTTCTATTGGAATTCTCAAGGGCATATTATCAAGCCCATTATCGACGCTTTAGCGGCAGTTTTCTGCCGCTAAACCGGCGATAATTTTTAACTCCGTTCTTGATAATATGCCCCCAATTTCCTCTGGTTCTTCCTCAATTGATTTCAGTCTCTGAGTTTTCCAGTGCAATCCCTTGTTTCTCATGGACTCAGGACAAATTCTACTCAAAGATTTAGGCCAATCATCCTGGATACACCTTTCATCTTCAGACTATATTGTCACTACTGCTAAATTTTCTCCATTCACAACTGAACTTGTGCTTTCCCCTGCATTAGCAGCTTGGCTCATAGTGAACAGCTTTCCATTGGGAGTTCTTGAGACTTGAATTTTCAGCTTCATCTTCTCAAGAACTGGGGTTTCAGTCTCAATTTCTTCTTGTTGCTCCTAACTTTGCAACATTTCTTCTCTCTAATTCTCAATTCTGTTTTCTACACCCCTCTCTAGAACTTCTGAAATAGCTGGAGCAGCTTCTTACACCCCCACCCGGGGATCAACAGAGTAAATCCAATCTTGACACTGTGAATCAGTGGTTGTGGTCACCACTACTTAATCTGCAGGCTTCACTTTCTTCGTGCGAGCTGCATGGATTCACTGAGGGGTTCCTGCACACTTCACAGCAGTGTTAGTCACAAGAATCACCTGATGTGCCCTTTCCACCATGGCTCCAGCCGATTCTTGTGAACATGTTTCTTTATTAGCACCCAGTCACCAGGTTGCAGTGCGTGGCACTGAACTTCTTTCGCTGATGGAGTTGCCAACTTCTCTTGGTGAGAGACATATCTCATCATATCAGCCAGACCTGTACAGTAATCCAACACAATGCCATCACTTATTGATATAAGTACTGCTGTGGGAACACACAGAATTCTCATAGCTCTCTCCATGAGGACCTCATGTGGTGAGAGACCAATCTTTTTATTTGAAGTACTTCTATAATGTTCATCAGTATGAGTGGAAATGTGTCAGGCTATTTCAAAGTTGTTGAGATACATATTTTTGCTAACTTGGATTTAATGGTTCTAAACATTCTCTCAACCAAACCAGAATCTTCAGGTCAGTAAGTGGAACTTTTGGTCAATTTGTAAAGCTATACATAATAAGATAAAAAACGCGTTCTTGAAGTGGGTTCCTCTGCCAGTCTCAATAGAAGTAGGCATGCCAAACCTGGGAATCTATTATCGTCACCTGGGAATCAATTCTCATAACATTAGTTTGGCCACAGTCATGCTATCGCTTCTCTTAATCATCTAACACAGGAGAAGGATCAAGGAACACAAGTCTTGCACCCGTCAGCACAGAATAGAGAAAGTGAAATGAAATTCACAGTGGTACAACGAACCAGAGGTGCGACCCTTCTACACCTCTAAAAGGGAATTACTTCCCAAAATTAACATAAACAGTAGTGGTTCAGCACTCAATTTCAAGTTCAATTATAGCACATCATGGGCCAGATGTACGACGAGAATTAGCATGCGTAAACGGGTTTGCGACCCGTTTGCGCATGCTAATTCTCATAAGGCCATGTACAAACACTATTTTGCGAATCGCAAATCATTTGCGACTCGCAAAATAGTGTTTTGCGACTCGCTATTAGGAAGAGGCATCCCTTCCTAATAGCGAGTCACAAGCCATGTACCAATGTTTTGCAACCACAATTGCGGTCGCAAAACACTTGCAAATTACCACCCTCTTCAAGAGGGTGGGAATGCAGTCGCAAATGGAAAGGGGTCTACGGGGGACCCCTTCCCCTTTGTGACTGGCTCTGAAATATTTTTTAAGGGCAGGCAGTGGTCCAAGGGAGCACTGCCTGCCTTTAAAAAATGAAACGAAAACGTTTCATTTTTTTTTTTTTAAATGCATCCCATTTTCCTTTAAGGAAAACGGGCTGCATTTAAAAAAAAAACTGCTTTATTGACAAGTAGTCCCAGGCATGGAGGTCTGCTGAGCCCAGCAGGCCACCATCCCTGGGAGGGCCACCCATTCCCAATGGGGTCGCAAATTGCGAGTGGCTCATTAATATTCATGAGCCTCGCATTTTGCGACCCCATTGTGAATCGCAATCAGTGTCTCTGACACTGTTGTACATTCCAAATTGTGACTCGCAATTTGCGACTCGCAATTGAGCGCAAATTGCGAGTCGCAATTTGGAATGGTCGTACATCTGGCCCCATAAGTCTTCAGTACATAGTGCACAATTTCGAATGATAAATTATTGTCGTCTCAATAAACAGATGTGAAAGTGATTTCTTCTTCCCAAAAATCTTTATTGATCATCCTTTTCTTAAAAACACAACAAACATGCAGTAGCCAACGCGTTCCGTCCACCAGGGACTTCTTCAGGGCTACAAAATATATACAAAACAAACACTTGTTTACGATTTATTCACAAATATTCACTTTGTTACACACTCGTTTACTGGACAATCTGATTAAGAATATATATAAATGACATATCCACACTGTACACTTTATTTACAAAGGGAGAGAAGTAATCACACCCATGATACATCAGACAGATTAGTGGAGAGATTTTATGCCTTTAACAATATCTGTAATTGCATGGTAGCTAACTATTTCATTCTCAAAGTAGGCATACACTAACATACCTCAATATACATGTTGTCGTCTTGCATATTTCTCATTATATGAATAGTGAAAATGGATGTTGTTTTTAGAAATTTTCTGTGAAAAATACACAAATGGGAACTTCAACACAATGAAGCCAAACATCAAACTCATTATATAGCAATGTTACAGAGCGCGATCTCAAGAAGAGAAAGAATAAGTAAATATATCACAACTTGCGCAAGATGGATAGCGCACCATTATAGTAAAATTAAACAAGGGATTAACCATGTCATATTGGCTGGTTTAGCAAAATTCTAGAGGGGAACACTACACTGAGTAAAAACACCAGAAATAAATATCTGTGATTAGCGTAAAATTTAAACAAAACATGGTTAGGTCATTCTTTGTTTGACCGGAACTCAAACTCCATGGCTCTATGCATCTGTTATGTTTGCTTTTGTAACTGAGTATAAGATTAGATGTCTCCTTCTTAAAGGATTGCTGAACTACTGCTGTTTATGCTTTTCTTAATCAGATAGGCTTCAACCCATTTTGGGAAAAGGCAGATTATCACCAAGAAATACTTTAGCCTGTTGTAAACAGGCATTTTTATTAAGTTTGCTTGATGCCTAGTGAATGGTCCCTCTGACGTGCCTGTGTGACTCATGGTGACTCGTGTTCACTTCCCCTGATTAATTCTCTGACAGGTAAATCATGTTTGACATAAGCCTTCTGCAACAGCACAGAATTTTGCATGGCATCAATACTTCTTAAATATTCTTAGCATACTATCTCTCCCTACGTTTATCCATCCATGCATCAGTCTAACCATACTTGACAACATTGAATATGGAAGAACATACTTATGATCTGGAGCTATCCACACTTCATTGTAGTCCCTCTTACAACATGCTGTTCCCCACCTTTTATTTTCATCCTGTGGTACTTCTTCCTGGATTTATTCTCAAGAAGAGTACTGATTTTATTCAATGATGCTTGTATTGGATGCAGCAAAAAACAGTTCACATTACCAATCACATCAGTTTCTGTCTCAGTTTTACTTTGTTCTGGTTTTTGCTCTTTCAATGTGATTATTACAGTTTCAAGAGCACAATATTTAGCAACTTCATCAGCATAGTGACTGCCCATGGTGACCATGTCATCACCAGATTTAAGACCAATGCACTTTACAACTGATGTTTTTTTCGAATGCTGAATAGCTTCTAACAAATCCAAAATGTATGTACCATTACGGATATGAATGCTAAATTATATCATGGAGCCCCTTTGTGACCATAATTGTCCAAAGACTTGTACCACTCTAAATCCATGCCGCCAGTCTGTGTGAATAAACACACAGTTCATTAGCCAGACAACATGCTCTTGTCAGAGCAATCAGTTATATTACTTGTGCTGAAGTTTTGTTACAGAAGTACAATATTTCAGCAATTGCAGAAATTGAACACACTACGTAAGCTTATCTCAGTATTACTTGGTGGTCTCTCAGACAAGATCCATCCACAAACAAAGTCAGATCAACCATTTCAAGAGGAACATCTTTAATGTCTGGTCTTGGTTTGGTATTCAAGTCTGTTACATCAATGCAATCATGGTCTGACACTTCACTATTGTTTGGAATCAGTAGCAGTGTTGTAGGAGTCATGTCAGATGTTTTCATCCACAATTATAGTTTGCTATATTGGTAAGCGACTTTTTGTCATGTGCTGAGTCCATGTATAAGTCAGCAAGATCTCGACTGAATGAGGGTCAAACATAATCAGTCTTTAACCCATTACAATTCCCTCACTTTGCTCAATTGCAAGGCAAACAGCTGTTGTGGACTTCAGACAACCAGGAAGAGCAGTGGCCACTAGATCTAATGTAGCAGAGAAGTAAGTGACAGGCCACTTGACCTCACCATGCTTTTTGTAAGAACTGATAACACACACCTGTCTTTTTTGTGGCTTTTTCGTGGCTCTGCAGTTAAAGCTCTTTGTCAAAATCAGGCATCCTAGAGCCGGTGTCCTGCAGAGTTTGTCTTGGAGTTCTAAAAAGGCACTCATTCATTCATCTTCGAATTACACCTGATCCATTATGTTACTGTGAATAAACCTAAAAGCTTTGCAATCAGGGAAAAGTTTGGAATCTACTGATGACAAGAGCCAACCATTTCCAGAAACATCCTGTGAGAAGTTGGCCTGGCATATGCTGTCCACTAATTAAAGTGGGCACCCTGTACCAGTCCAAACAACCCTTATGGTGATTTAAGAGGTCAAAGATAACCTTAGAAAGCTATCCAAGTGGTAGCTGTGGAGAGCATCCTTCAGGCTTAGTCTTGAAGGAATGTTAAGCAGCTTGTTTTACCAGAATGCAACCTTATAGTATTGGTTAAATGAAAGGAGAACCACACAGTAGTTATAAAAATATGTATTTATTAATATAACACTCTCTAGTACGGTAAAGTATCTGCTACATGCAGATAATCACAAAGCACACAATACTGTAGCACAGAAACAATAGTAAATAGCACAAATACACAATGGGCTCCAGGGGGGCTCCAGGGGGGCTCCAGGGGGAGACCAAACCATATACTAAAATAGTGGTATAAGAACCATGACTTGAGTCAAGACAGTGTCTAAAGGACGTAGCATCGCTGGGACCCCAAGGAACCACCCAAGGTGAGTAAGTAGGGACCCCTCGGAGGACGGGTGCAGTGTACGAACACGACCGCGTGCTCCATACAATTCTATGGGGAAGTCGGGTTGAAGTTTTAAAGTTTAAGGACCCTTCCCAGTGGACTTGGAAGAAACCCTGTGGATCATAGAAGGTTGGAGAGCCACCCCACCCGTGGATACTGAAGTACCAGAGTTACCTATCCTAGGGAAGCCGGGTGCATAGGGCTGAAGTGGCGTCGGAAACCGCCGTCGATCTCAATGGAGGGCTTCAAGAAAGTGTCACTGCTGGAAAGAAGAAAAGTGTCCGTTGGAATCCAAAGGTGGATTCTTGTTGAAGGGTACCTGAAAGCAGAGGGGACGGAGTCTGGGTCACTCAGGAGTGACCAGGGGCTCGGTAGTCGAATGCCCACCGATGTCGGGTGCTTCAGGTGCATTGAGGGGGTTCTTGACTCTGCAGCCACCAGGACCAGGAGATGTCGAGGACAACCAGGAGCCGGATTCGAGCTGTCCCACAAAGGATGTTGAGTTCTGAGGGGTCGGTGTCCGGCTGGAGCACCAACAAGGCAACGGCAACCCACGCAGAGGGTCAAAGAAGGTTACGGTTCGGACCAGCAAGGTCCAGGAGACTCACCAAACAGAGGAGAGTCAGGGCAGGCCTGGAGCAACCAGGGGAGCCCAAAGAAAGCAAAGTTGACCCTCAAGGGGACTCACAGGCCAGAGGCACAGGAGTCGCAAGGGACCTCGAGCAGTTTTGCAAAGCAACAGCCCACGGAGCACTCGGTGTGAGGAGGCCAGAGTTCTTTGGAGGAAATGGTGCCAGAGGTTGGGGCTACTCGGAGCCCAATGCACTTGCTCGGGAATCACCAACAAGCATATGCTCTTGCAAATGGACGGGGTACAGGTATTGCAGCCCCCACGGGGGATCTGACCTCAAACTTGGTGAGAGGGCAGCTCGGACCTCGAGGGACTTGGAAACCCACCTTCTGTGTTGCTGGAGCCTTCGGAGTCCGTAGGAGCCCAGGAGCAGCAGACCGGTCAATCGCAATGTGGTGCCTGTGGTTGCAGGGGAGTGACACCTTCACTCCAAGGGAGATATCTTCAGTTGCCCTTGATGCTCCACAGGTCCTGCACGGAGCCTGTATGGTGCACGGGCACAGACGATGCTTCAGACTGAGAGGGAGACGAAGTCGGGCCCAAGCGAAGTCCAGCGAAGTCCAGAGTGTCCAGGCGGTCGAAGTTCAGTGGTTTCTTGATCAGAATCTTGTCCACGTCGAATCTAAGGTCCTACAGCCAGGTAAGCCCTTTTGTACCCATGGGAGACAGTTGGACAGATTCAGGGGACCCTGCCAGGGGAGGTTCTGGACAGTGGGGAGGTTACTCCCATGTCCTTTGTCCAGTTTCACGCCAGAGCAGGAGCCAACAGCTCCCAGGACTGGTTTGAACTGGACTATGCACAGGGACACCAAATGTGCCCCTCATGCAGACTTTCGGTCGCTGGCAAGCGCACCCACCCAGGCCTAATACACTAAATCCTGTATGGGAGGTGGTTACACCTCCCTCTGACAGGATGCCTATTGTTCTGCCTTCCCCTGCTCGAGCTTGGCTCAGCAGCAGGAGGGCAGATATGTGTCTCTGGTCGGCAGCAACCATTTTGGGCTGTCTGGGACTAGAAGGCTGATACCGGGAACACCAGGGACCTCACAAAGTTCGTTTCTGAAGGGTGGAATCATACCTTCCACACCGGTTATCGGTGTCGGTGTGGGTGTATGATTCCACAATGTTTGACACCAAACACGCTAGAGTTACTTTCAGCCATTTTAGAGTTGGTCATCACGCGGTCGCATAATGCCACTCTATATGTTGTAAATGGCTGGAGTGCTAACAAACCGGGAGAATGGACTCCGTAGGCTGCAGGGGTGTCCTGCTCATGCAGTGGAACCCTCTCACTTAGAACCAAGAACCCGGCCTTCAGGATTGTCAAGGCCTGCTATAGGGGTGACTTATAGGTTTTAAGTGTAGTGACCCTTAGATATAGTAAACCTATATCTAAAGTAAGTGGTGCATGCACCAACTTACACAGGCTGCAATGGCAGGCCTGTAGGTTCCATTTTGCATGGTCTCTCATGGGTGGCATAATACATGCTTCAGCCCATGGGAGGCTTCTGGAGTACCTATGCCCTTGGTACATGCGTACCATATACTAGGGACTGATAAGGGTACCCCAGAATCCAATCTGGATTGCATAGGGCTGGTGTGGCGTCGGAAACCGCCGTCGATCTCAATGGAGGACTTCAAGAAAGTGTCACTGCTGGAAGGAAGAAAAGTGTCAGTTGGAAACCAAAGGTGGATTCGTGTTGAAGGGTACCTGAAAGCAGAGGAGACAGAGTCTGGATCTCTCAGGAGTGACCAGGGGCTCGGTAGTCGAATGCCCACCGATGTCGGGTGCTTCAGGTGCGTTGAGGGGGTTCCTGACTCTGCAGCCACCGGGACCAGGAGATGTCGAGGACAACCAGGAGCTGGATACGAACTGTCCTACAAAGGTTGTCGAGTACTGAGGGGGTCGGTGTCCAGCTGGAGCACCAACAAGCCTTGGCAACGGCAACCCACGCAGAGGGTCAAAGAAGGTTATGGTTCGGACCAGCAAGGTCCAGGAGACTCACTAAACACAGGGGAGTCAGGGCAGGCCTGGAGAAACCAGGGGAATCCAAAGAAAGCAAAGTTGACCCTCAAGGGGACTCACAGGCCAGAGGCACAGGAGTCGCGAGGGGACCTCATGCAGTTTTGTAAAGCAACAGCCCACGGAGCACTCGGTGCAAGGAAGCCGGAGTCCTTTGAAAGAAATGGTGCCAGAGGTTAGGGCTACTAGGAGCCAAATGCACTTGCTCGGGAATTGCCAACAAGCATATGCCCTTGCAAATTGGCGCGGTGCACAGGGGTACGGATATTGCAGCCCCCACAAAGGATTCTGACTTCAAACTTGGTGAGAGGGCAGCTCGGACCTCATGGGACTTGGAAACCCACCTCCTGTGTTGCTGTACTCTTCGGAGTCCGTAGGAGCCCAGGAGCAGCAGACCGGTCAATCGTGATGCGGTGCCTGCGGTTGCAGGGGAGTGACTCCTTCACTCCAAGAGAGATATCTTAAGTTGTCCTTGGTGCGCCACGGGTCCTGCACGGATCCTGTATGGTGCACGGGTGCAGACGATGCTTCAGACTGAGAGGGAAACGAAGTCAGGCCCAAACAAAGTCCTGCGAATTCCAGTGTCCAGATGGTCGAAGTTCAGTGGTTTCTTGATCAGAATCTTGTCCACATCGAATCTAGGGTCCCACAGCCAGGTAAGCCATTTTGTACCCATGGGAGAGGGTTGGACAGATTCAGGGGACCCTCCCAGGGGAGGGTCTGGACAGTGGGGAGGTTACTCCCATGCCCTTTGTCCGGTTTCGCGCCAGAGCAGGAGCCACTGGCTCCCAGGACTGGTTTGAACTGGACTATGCACTGGGACACCAAATTTGCCCCTCATGCAGACTTTCAGTCACTGGCAAGCGCACCCACCCAGGCCTAATACACTAAATCCTGTCTTGGAGGTGGTCGCACCTCCCTGTAACAGGATGCCTATTGTTCTGCCTTCCCTTGCTCGAGCTTGGCTCAGCAGCAGGAGGGCAGAAATGTGTCTCTGGTCGGCAGCAACCATTTTGGGCTGCTCGGAACTAGAAGGTTGGTACTGGGAACACCTGGGACCAATGTTTGACACCAAACACAATAGGGTTACTTTCAGCGGTTTTAGAGTTGGTCATCACGCGGTCGCATAATGCCACTGTATATGTCGTAAATGGCTGCAGTACTAACAACCCGGGAGAATGGACTCCGTAGGCTGCAGGGGTGTGGCACCCTATCACTTAGAACCAAGCACCCTGTCTTCAGGATTGTCAAGGCCTGCTATAGGGGTGACTTATAGGTTTTAAGTCTAGTGACTCTTAGATATAGTAAACCTATATCTTAAGTAAGTGGTGCATGCACCAACTTACACAGGCTGCAATGGCAGGCCTGTAGGTTCCATTTTGCATGGTCTCTCATGGGTGGCATAAAACATGCTTCAACCCATGGGAGGCCTCTGGGTACCTATGCCCTTGGTACATGGGTACCATATACTAGGAACTGATAATGGTACCCCAGTATTCAATCTGGAGTGTACCTAAGTACATAACATAACCAATTTAGGGAGAAAGCAGATAGACTTGGGTCCTGATTAGCAGGATCCCAGTCAGACTAGTCAAACACCAGCACAGCGTAGTGGGGGTAACTATGCAGAAAGATCCTACCTTCCTACACATCCTCTCTTTCCTCTAGGCAATGGGAGGATTTATTTTGAGAATTGCAGAAATGTGTTCTTTGGACAGTACATTGCCCCTTTTTCAGTATGATGACCAATGTAAGTCACTTCCAGTTGACAATACTGCATCTTAGTGAGTGAGACCTTATGCCCATTGTCAGCAAAATTGGTTAAAAGTGCAATTTTATCCAACTTGCAATCTTCTTTTGTCTTTGAAGGAATTAAGAGGTCATCAATACACTGCACCAACACTGAATTACAGGGCAGTTGCAAACTCTCCAAATCTTTATTTAGACTCTGGCTAAAGGTTGGAGGACTTTCAGTATACCCTGTGGAATCCTACACCAAATGAGGATTTCGTTTTAGAACCAAAATGCAAAGAGATACTGGTTATCCTCATGTAAAGGAATGGAGAGGAATGCTTGGCACATAGCTGCCAAATTTTCAGATTGCTTATGTGTGACATTTGCATGGTTTAAGTGTACTTATGAGTAACATTCAACGGCCAAATGTGTGCCACTTAGAATGACACTTTTTGGCGAGTAAAAGAAAGCAACCAAGTCCATAGAAAGTGATAAATATAAAAAATTACACTCTTTTGAGCAATGAGAAGCTCTACAAATTTCTTGAAACTGCTGTAAAGCATCTGAAATGAAAGGTCACTAACCTACTGCCACTTTGTTAGCTGATTGTTTATCGGATTGAGTCACTAGCACCTTCATGATGGTCACAAATATTTATTCTTTTTGAGAGTTAATGTGAGGGTGAGTTTCCAGCCGAGTTCTGGAGTGCCTTCTTTAAACGGACACATGAAGGTTTGCATTAGTTTCAGTCTGACTGTTTATTACTAAAAATATATATTTTCAATGCACTTGTTTTATATTACAAACAATCTCTGCACATTTTGTGGAAGCCTTTCTTATCCTGTAAATAATACTTACAAACTGACAGTGCTTTCAGTCGCAGGCTTGGGCCATCACATTGCACTACAAAATCACGTCACTATCCCCCTTGAGCCTTCCTTTTCTCTCTCTTTGCACACACAGACATATTCAGTGATAGCAATAACCAATGAGATTTCGGAGGTGTCATCAATTTGAGATATGCCCTGCGGCTTCTAAAACTCCAGTAATGCAATAAGGAAACAGTCCACTTTCTGCTTCAGTACAGAATGTTCCCGAACATGATCACAAGGGCAGTTTTTTTTAACCAGGTTTAGTTAGCATGTTGGGCTTTGTATGCCCATAATGCATGATAGGAAAGAGAAAACTACAAATCCCAGCACCCAAGTGTTTTGGTTAAGAAGTCAGGACTTTTTACACACTAATTACATGAAGCATAAAACAGGCAGCAGCTAGAGATCATGACATTGCATTCCTTGGTGCTATGTGAGATTCCGAGCCACCCTCCCATGCAAATGTCAACTCAAGAGTAACACGCTTCAGGACTGGACTGACCACACTACCCACTGCCTAGCCAGGTGCTCTCACTTATAACAACCCCTCCTCCACACCACAATATTAAGAAGCTGCAACCAGGCCTGGCTGGCCCAAATGCTACAGCAATTTTGGTCAGTCCGCACATATCACACTCCTCCCACCACAATAATATAAACCTTATATCAGGGCTGGACTCCCACATCCACTTCTTAGACTTCTTGGGAATAAAACCTTTACTAATACTGCACCACTTTACACCTAAATCCTGGACTGGCCACTTGCCAAAAGGAAATGGTAGAGCAGTCAGAGTGGTCTCTAGCAGTGCTGGTTGCTGTGCTCTGTTAAATGTTGCCTCAATTTAATGCTGCTGGTGCTGGCATCACTTTGCTGCTGCTGTAATACGCAAGCAGCAACTCTCTAAATCTGTAAGGCGCATAGTGCTGTACTGTGACTGGCATTCAGTTCTACCACTGCAGCAGCAAGTCATCGTGTTGTCTATGCTCTGTCTAACTGCTGTAACCTCCATGCTACTGGTGCTATCTCACTCAGGCATCGCACTAGGCAGCACCAGAGGTTCACTCACTGCTGCTGCAAAACCGGTCTCTGTCAGAGACCTGATGATCAGTCACATAGGGTGGCCATCGTTGAAATACAGTGCACATACCTGGACCGGCATTACCGGATTAGTGGACCCCCCACCAAACACATGTACATAGGGCGGGTGGGATTCTTAATTTCATCTGGCGGGGTGGCCCCTGGCAATGTTGATTGTCTGTTGGTGTTGGGGGCTGTTGAGGAGAGCGAGGCAGCACTTTGAAAACATCCTGCATTGCTCTGACCATACCAGTCAGTGAGCGTGACTGTGGGCAAAAGGTGTGGTCGAAGTGGGACAGCCTCCTTGCTGGAAATGAATAACAACAGGCAAGGTGCCCCCCTCACCCGCCCCCCCCCCCCAATCCACGTGGCTGTTTAAGCATACAGCACTGTGCCATTAATCTGGTATTGTTTTTTTTCTAAGTACCTAATTCTGTATTCAGAGTGGGAGATAATAAAGACCGTCACCTTGCTTAAGCGGCTTAGAGTGTTAAAGTATAAGAGAACCAACAGGGCTCCAACCTCCACCAGCTCTCCGTGCCTGCTGTATCCATTGAGTGCCTGACAGAACAAATGTGGTAGCAGGCCCTGCTTTATGTAATGGGGGTCAGATTCATCAGCACTGCACTGACAATTTGGGTGATTGATGATCACAATGTGCATTTGGCAGATAGTGCAGACAACACTTTTCACAGAGCATTCATTCTGCAGCGTGTTCTACTTAAATGCAGCTCTTCGTAGAGCATACCTCATGGTGGTCAAGGGGCACTATAAATGCATGACTAATGCATTTTAGTGCACTAAAATGCGTTAGTCTAACCCCCTGATGCGTGGTATATGGCAGGGCTGTTGGCACAAGTTGATAACTGTGTGCCATTCTACATCAGCAGGAATCTGAAACAAAATCACAGGAGGATTCAGTGCCACTGAACAACATGGGACTAGAATTGTATTTATTTTCCTAAGATCTTGAAATACCCTCCATTTTCTGCTCGGTTTCTTAATGTCCATTACTGGAGAGTTACAAGGATTACCAAACACCTCTTGTAGGATACCCTGTTCTTTCATTTTCTCTATGACAAGCTTCATTCCTTTCTCTGTTTCTAGTGAAACGTTATATTGTTGAGTCCTGGGGTAAACTGCATCTGGTTTAACTATGAGTTTGTGGACTCTGCACTCTTAACTGAACCCTCAACTCTTGCAATTTAATTTTAAATACTGAATCCTCATCTTGAGTCTAAATTACGGCACCATCCGGTGTGCAGTAAATCACGCAATTCATCTTGCAGAGCAAATCCCTGCTAAGTAAATTAAGACGACTCAAATGGTATAATATGAATTGGTTGTCATTTTCCATACACCCTATTTTAACTTGGACATTTACTGAAACCTGATTTGTAATTTGGTTATTGCTAATTCACAGAATTTGGACTTCTTTTCCTGAGGGGGCTAGCTGTGGGACTACCATGGAACGAACCATGGTGCGGGTAGCACCAGTATTGATTAAAATTGATACGGGATGGCCATTTACCTCACCATCTACATATGGCCCACTCTAGTCTACCTCTAGGACTGCACCACGCATGAAATCCTCCTCTCCCTTCAGGCACCATCATTGCGAAATTGTCATATCCAGTGTAAACTGGGTAAGTCACAGCTCAACATCCAAGGACTCTGCTGGAAACTCTGTGGCATTTAAATTCTCGTGTTTTGCTGCAACAATGGAGCTAAAGCCATATTAGTATGGAATTGTCTCTGATTTCACACACTTTGCATAGGAGTCTGCTGGGCTGGGACAGCAAACTGTCTTGTGATTTGCATTCTGCTGTGACTGAGGAATAAAATCATTTTGAATTTGCCCAGAAGTCTGTCTACATTTGCGCTTCCAATGGCCAATGTTTTCACACAAATGACAAGCAGTACTCTTCTTAAGCATGTTAATATTTGCATTCACTTCAGAATTATTCACAAATTCTCTACCTCTACCCCGTGGGATCACATTCCAAACTTGTGAAGACAACATACTATTTTGTTACATACCAACACATTACATTACTTGCATCCCAAATTTCAGACTCACACCCACACCAAAATTTGCAGATGGTTGTCAGACTCCCTTGACATTGGCCGACACTACCTTGAGACCTAGACAAAACTTCGTCTGCTAGTGTTGCAGAGGCAGCATGGACCCAATGATCATTCAGGCCCATGCAAATGTCACTGGATTATGTACGAAGTGAAGAGTGTTTGAACCCAAGGGGAGGTGGTCCAGGACCAAATAATACATTACAATAATAACTAACATAAAAATAAAGAAACACGTTGCTCTCTCCCTTGTGAAGAAACAAAGGTTAGAATCTCTACAATGCATGCAACTTGTTTCCTTCTCACCTTCCTGAGGCTAATTTGCCCACACTCCTACCTGAATGACTGGTTGGTCGCTGGGGACTCAGTTCCTGCTCTAGTCTCATGGAAGAGGAGAATGGTGTCTTGCTGCGCGAAGTATCCAGTGAAAATAAGACACAGTTTGATAGCTAACAACAGTGCCAGGACCCTTCCTAAATTCCCTTTTGGGTAGTGAACTCACCAGTAATTTCCTGTTACTCCTTTTGACTCTGCCACTTGACCTTTCTGTGCCCTCCATCGTGGAGTAGAAATTGTTTTCAATATTTTCTTTAAATATTACAATTAGCAATGCAGACCGTTTAGCAACTAGGTGTTGGGAAGGCACACCATATCTTGTTCAGACTAGTCCTAAGTCTTAACAACCTTTGGTTCAGTAGGAGTTCAAAGAAGGTTTCACATATAATTATAACATAGCAAGCATTTCACAACTCACATGGAAGATTATTTAGTTCTTACACAACCAGCAATTATCCTTAACACATATCACACAAGTATCACAAACTTTGTTAAAGTCTTTAGTGTAAACATTTCCTGACTTGTCCGTTCCTTAAAGAGTTTTTTATATTCAGAACTTTACAGCTCTTAACTCTCCAAAAATATGTACAAGGAGGGACAGAGTACTTACCTAGAACAACTACGATTCAGATTGCTGTCCTTTTCCCAATAATTAATGAAGAGGCCGAAGATGGGGCTGGTTGAGCGCTCCTCAATGCGAAGCATTAAGAATCTGAAGAGAGGACGGCAAGATGGTGTCTGTGTAAACGGTCGGGGTGGCCGCTACCCCATCGCTCAGAGTCCTAACTAAGGCAAAACAGAGGATATTGGCACGGCGTGGACGGCGCTAATAGCAGCAAGGATTAGATGCCCTACCTGCGGTCACGGACTCAGTCTTGGGTCCTGGCACGGTTGTTGGTGGTGGTTTCAACGGCAGGGGCATAAGCGCTTAGCCGCACAAAGCATTACCCCCTCATGGGTCCTCCCCATCCCAGTCCTTACAACGTGAGGCAGTCCTGCCTCCACCCAGCCAATCAAAACGCTAAAAACCAAAAAGGCGAAAGGTTACATAAACCCCTCCCACCCACCGCCATGCCTGTTTTTTTCTGCTCCGACGGTGGTCGGAACGCTGGTGCTCCGTGTTCCTGTTTCCATTTCCGGATTTCCTGCGGGATGGTTGCGGTACCGTGAGTCTTTCTGTCCATGTTTTCTAAAGGTTGTTTTTTGCAGTTTTATGTTGATTCTGTTGTTTTGTCTATGCGCGGCCGTCCCGGTGCTCGGGTCGGCCGCGCTCCTGCTCTGGGGTCAGGACGCTCCCCGCGCATGTGCTGGGCTGGGGCGGGGAGCTCTACTGGTGTCCTGGCCTCGGGTCGTTCGGGCGCTGGAGTTTGCAGGCAGCGTTCGGCCCCCACGGCCATGTTAGATGTACATGGCTGTGGGTGGAGACTGCAGGGCTGCCCTTTTGTTGGTTTTTCCATGTCTCACGTCACGGGCCTTGGTTAATTGGGGGCAGTACTTAATGGAGGTTGCTGGGCACTTCCTTTGTGTGTGTTGGGAGTTTCCTGTGGGGTTTACTCCTTTTTTACTCGCAATGAGTGAGGGGGCTTCTTCTCCGGTGCCTGCAAAGGCAGTTTCCAAGCAGCATAATGTCCAGGACCTGCAAGACGATGACGTTTTGCAGATTTCTAGGGCTGACTTGCAGGAATTGATCAATTCTGCTGTCCAGTCTGCGCTGCTGGAGCCTGCGGCAAAGAGGTCCAAGGATGATGAGGAGGACATGGACAATTCCCCTAAGGGAAAATACGTCCAGGGCAAGGTTTTTTCGGACATGTTGGTCCATATTCAAGAGGTGCTTGGTTTTGACCCTAAATCATTGTCTGATGAGGGGTTTTATGCCCAGTATAGTTCCTCTGTGGTGGATGACCTTCCCTTCCATGATGTCCTGAAGGATATACTGACTAAGGAATGGCTTGAGATTGACAAGCAGGGTATCCCTCGCTTTCTGGGGAAGCGGCATCGCCTGGCGGACTTTGACTCCCAGTTTCCAGCAGTTCCAAAAGTCAATTCTCTTTTGCCCTCTATGGCTTCCGCTTCCTCTTTGTCATCGGAGGAGGCTTCTCTGACGGATCCGGTGGAGCGGAAGGTGGAGTCTGGTCTCAAGCGTTCTTACGCGGCTTCTCATTTTGGGGGCTGTGCTAGCACCTATGCGGCCTATGCTTCGCAGGTCCTTTTGAAGGATTTTGAGAAATTGTTTGACTGTTTGCAGGATCAAGGGGACCCTACTCCTGTCTTGGCTCAAATGGAGGTCTTGGCGCAATTCCTCTCAGATGTGACTTTTGATTCATTGTGGGCTTTCTCCTCGGCTGCCGAGGCGGCGGTGGCTGGTAGGAGGTCTCTCTGGACCAAGCCTTGGCGTCTTGAGGCTGCTCAGAAGGCCTTGGTCCATAAGCTGCCTTTTGAGGGTCCCCGTCTCTTTGGGGACGCTTTGAATGCGATGGTGCAGCGCTCTGCGGAGGAGAAGAAAATGTTGAAGCCTTTTCAGCCTGTGCCTCAGAAGAAGTCCTTTTTTCATATGCAGGGTTTTCAGGGGACTTTGTCTTCTCAGCCCTTTCGTGGTCGGGCCCGTGGTCGGGGGTCCGCATTGCATTATAAGTCCCGGCCTCAGCAACAGCAGCAGCAGCAGCATCCCTCTGGTGCGGGCCAGAAGTGACTATGCCGTTGTGGGGGCTCAGCTCCGTTTGTTTCTGGACCGTTGGTCTGCTCTAATTTCCGACCAATGGGTCTTGTCTGTCATCAGGATGGGTTACCAATTTCCCTTCCGGAGCCCTCCCCCTCTGGATTACTTTCAAGTTACCCCGTTGTCAAGAGATCCAGTGAGGCGGTCTGCCATGTTGTCCGGTGTCGCCATGTTGTTGTCAAAGGGGGCTGTTGTACCGGTTCCGGTGGAAGAAGTGGGCCTGGGGTTCTATTCCCATCTGTTTCTAGTCCCAAAACCAGATGGTTCCTTCCACCCGATTCTGAATCTCCGGGCTTTGAACAAGTTGGTGCGATTGGATCATTTTCAGATGGTCACCTTACAGTCCGTCATTCCCCTCATCCAGGAGGGCGATCTTTTGGCTTCTCTGGACTTGGAAGACGCCTATTTTCACGTTCCAGTCCATCCTGCCAGTCAGCGGTTCCTGAGGTTTGCAGTTCAAGGGATGCATTTCCAGTTTCAGGTTTTGCCGTTCGGCCTCTCCACTGCTCCCAGGACTTTTACCAAGGTATTGGCTCCTGCTGTGGGGGTTTTGCAGCATCGGGGCTTCTCCGTCTTGCCCTATATTGATGATTGTTTGATCTCTGCTTCCTCCTTTCCTAAGGCTCTTCTGGCGGTGGAGGCTACGTTGACCTTGTTCCAGGATCTGGGGTTCAAGTTGAATCTGGCCAAGTCTCATCTGGATCCTGTTCAGAGACTTCAGTTCATTGGGGGTCTGTTCGACACCTCTCTGGGGGCGGTGTTTCTCCCTCCTGTTCGGATCCTTTCCCTGCAGACTCTGTTGCGGGATCTGTTGAGTCGTCCTTCTGCCCCGGCTCGTGTTTGGTTGCGGGTCCAGGGGTTGATGGCTGCCACCACTGCTGTGGTTCCTTGGGCTCGTCTACATCTCAAGCCCTTGGTGACTCATCTGTTGGCTCGGTGAGACTGCTCCCGGGCGGATTACGAGACTCTGGTTCCTCTCTCTCCTGCTCTGGTTCAGGACTTGGACTGGTGGCTTTGCACTCCCAATCTGGAGAAGGGGGTGCGGTTTTGTCTTCTAACTCCCCTTTTGTTGACCACGGATGCCAGTCTTTGGGGTTGGGGGGCCACGTTGGGGTCCTTGGAGGCCAAGGGTCAGTGGTCTCGGAGGGACAGCGCCCGTTCCTCGAACTGGCGGGAGTTGGCGGCCATCTGGGAGGCGGTGCAGTTCTTTCAGGTTCATCTCCACTGGACGAATCTGTTGGTTCGTACCGACAATCAGGTGGCTCGTTGTTACTTGAACCGTCAGGGGGGACCAAGTGCGCGTCTCTGAATCTGTTGGCCTCCATGATTTGTGCTTGGGCGGAATCTCACCTGTTGGCCTTGAGGGCGGTGTACATTCTGGGACAGTTGAATTTTCATGTGGACGCTTTGAGCCGCAACCTTCCATCCTCTGTTCTGTACCATCTCTCTCTACCTCTGTTCACGTCCCTTTGTCTTCGGTTCAGGACTCCTTGGATCGATCTCTTTGCCTCTCCTCACAACGCTCTTCTCCCCCGGTTTTGTTCAGAGGTGATGTGTCCTCAGGCTTGGGCGGTGGATGCTCTTTCGGTTCCCTGGCCTTCGGGCCTTCTGTATGCCTTCCCTCCTATTCCCCTTCTCCCGATGGTGCTGCAGAAGATTCGGGGGGAGAGGGTGTCGGTCCTGTTGATTGCTCCCTTCTGGCCTCGCCGCCTTTGGTTTCCTCTCCTGTTGCGGCTGGCGGGGGTCCGGTTTGTCCGGCTTCCTTTGGTTCCGGCTCCTCTTCAGTTTCCGCTCCTGTCTCTACCTTGTCTTCGTCGTTTGCAGCTGACGGCCTGGCTCTTGAGCGGTTGACGTTGGAGTCTTTGGGCTGTTCTTCTGTGGTGGCTCGTGACATCCAGTTGTCGCGTCGACATTCGACCCTTAAATGCTATGGTCGTCATTGGGGCTCTTTTGTCTCTTGGTGTTCTTCCCATGGGGTGGATCCTGTGCTGGGGGCTCCCGCGTCTGTGTTGGATTTTCTCCGGGATGGTTTTTTGAAGGGTCTTTCCCTTTCCACTTTGTCTGCTCAGTGGGCGGCGGTTCGTGCTTGCCGGGGTCCTGGGGCCTCCTTGGAGGTTGTTGCCCCTTTGGTGAGTCAGCTTCTTCGGAGCTTTAGGCTTCATCGGCCGGTTTCTCCTGTGATCGTGCCTTTTTGGGATTTGCCTACTGTTTTGCGGGGTCTGCAGTTGCCCCCTTTTGAGCCCTTGTTGTGGTTGTCCGCTAAGGTGGCTTTTTTGCTGGCCATCACCTCCGCTCGTCGGTTGGGGGAGTTGGGTGCCTTGCTCATTTCTTTCCCTTATTTACAGTTCCTGCAGGATCGGGTTGTTTTGAGGCTTGATCCGGCTTTTCTGCCTAAGGTTTCTTCCCGGTTCCATTTGCAACAGGAGGTGATCCTTCCTGATTTGCCTACGGAGGGGGATTCCCTTGTTCCCTCTTCTTTGGATGTTCGCAGGGCTCTTCCGATTTACCTACAGCGTTCGTTGGGGTTTCGGCTTTCTCCTGCCCTGTTTGTCTCCTGTGGGGGTGTGGCTAAGGGGAAGAAGGTGTCCACTTCCACGATCAGTCGATGGGTGCGTTTGGCAGTCTGCCAGTCCTATAAATCTGTGGATCTGCCTCCTCCTTCTCAGGTGCAGGGTCGTTTGACATGTTCTGTGTCCGCTGCCTGGGCTGAGGCGGCGGGGGTCTCTATCCAGGAGATTTGTAGGGCGGCCACTTGGCAGTCCCATCACACGTTTGTTCGGCATTATCGTCTTGATGTTTTGCATGCATCTGTTGACAGTTTTGCTGTTGGCGTTCTGAACGCTGCTGTTCGTTGATCATTTATTTGATTAAACATTTTGTACTTTTTGCATGGATCCCTGGTGTCCTGCGTTTTTTCTTCTTGGTTCTCTGCTTGTGAGTTCCTCACGTTGTAAGGACTGGGACGGGGAGGACCCATGAGGGGGTAATGTCTTGTTACTTACCAGTAATCTTCATTACCCCGATTAGGGTGCTCCCCGTCCCAGTCCTCTTCCCTCCATCCCTCCCGCTGTGTTTGTGTCTGGGTCTTGTTGATAACAGGCATGGTGGTGGGTGGGAGGGGTTTATGTAACCTTTAGCCTTTTTGGTTTTCTAGCGTTTTGATTGGCTGGGTGGAGGCAGGACTGCCTCACGTTGTAAGGACTGGGACGGGGAGGACCCTAATCGGGGTAATGAAGATTACTGGTAAGTAACAAGACAATTCCTGTTTAGGACTGCCTCACTGCTCGCTGGAGGGGCGGTAAAGCTTGGGTGGCTTGCGGCAGAGGATTGCACTAAGGAAAGTACTGAGGACAGGATGTCTCCCAAAGCGGCTCACGCGGTGCGCGAAAAGACAGCAGATTCCTCAGTGCTGTCAGCCAACAAGAGTCTGACCTGCACCCAGCGCCCCAAGACTGCCAAGGCTGGTGCTTCAGCAATTAGTAACAACACTAACACTAATGATCGTAACGATAGCAGCAAGCTGAGCCAAAGCGGCTCAAAAGGCTCTGGGTCTGGTTCTGTAATAGAAAGGGAGAAAAAGGCTGATTACCTCTTGCTGGGAGAGAAGGAGCTCAACCGCAGTCACAATGCCAGCCACTGCCATCACAACAGCAGAGTATATCAGAATACTTCCCGGCAGTAACAACAGCTGTAGCGAAAACAGATGGGAACTCTCAGGGGGCAGCATCAGAAGACACCTGGGGAAAGGATGACTGGGATGCCGACGAAGGTGGTTTCCCGGCCACTAACCGTAATACGGCCAGGGTAAAGGGAGGAGTAGATTGCCTCCCATGTGATGTATCAGATGGCTATGGTCAGCAGGGGCCCCCCAGGCGGCTGGAAAGACTGCCAGGCGAACTCGCCCATGGGGCTCAACGGGAGAACAATGATAAGATCAAACAACTCACATCACATCAAGGAAGCAGATGGCCAGATGACAGGCACTGAAGATAGAAGTCAGGCAGTCCTATCACTACAATCCCCCTTGCGGAGCAATTTGGAGACTAATGTTCTGGCTGAAGGGGCTAAAGGGCTCAAAGGGCTTGAGGACTCCCAGGATTTGGCCCATAAGTTCTTCTCTCTTACCGATAGCTCGGACATTAGTTCTAGTGACTCTGAGGCTGGGAGCATCTTACTGACCTCTAGCTCCAGCGCAGGTAGCCAGAATGATGGCTTTGGCACCACGATAAAAAAAAAAGGCAATCCAGACGGAATGAAGATACTACGTGGTAAGAACATGCTCCAAACGGGATACAAAGGCAAGGGTCAGGTGTCACGCTAAAATGGGATTACTCAGCCAAGCGCAAAATCTATCCCGATTCACAGGAAGGTATTTATACCAATTCTGCGAATGTTCAAGAGGGAGAACCCTCCCTAAAACTGATTTATGAGACTATAAAACAACATCAGGCAGAGACCCGAGCTGATGGCAAAAAAAACAGACTGGCCATGAAAAAACTACAAGGAGAAGTCAGGAAGGTGGCTAAAGCGCGCTCCGAGTTCAATGAGAGGCTTGTATCAGTAGAAGAATGAACAGCCACCCTGTAAAATGATGTTACCTTGACTCAAAAGCTTGCAGATGCACAAGGCGCACAAATCTCTGATATTCAATGGAAAATTGAAGATTTTGAAAACAGGCAGCGCCGTAATAGGCATTGACGAAGGGGTCGAAGGTAAAGATATCCGGGGCTACATATTGAATCTGATGAAGGGGGCCTTTCCCGAGCTTCAACAATGGAATTGGGAGCTGGAAATTCAATGGGTGCACAGTTTTCCTCTTATGTTGAAAAAATCTGGTCGGCCATACACTGGAGATGCATGGAAGCCCAGGGCAATAATAATCTACTTTGGGAACTTTTTGCTCCGCGAAGCAGTGTTCACCAAGGCATACCCAGATGCCAAGCGGACTTACGAGGGTCAGTCTTTTTTTACTAGGCCTGACTTCTGCCATGTTACCGTTGAGAGACTCTGGAGGCTGAGACAGCTGATACAACTGTGTCAGGCACGAGGGGTGGAAGCCTATCTACTGAATCCTGCTCGCTTGAAAAATAATTTATAAAAACCAAACTAGGGTTTTTACCTCAGAGATAAAAGCTAAAGAATATATGGAGGAAATGCTGCAATATGATTTAATGGCTCGCAAATGAGATGTGATTTGGTACAGGCCAGTAACTTTGATGGGGGGTTCTTTTTTTATCTCCAGGGGGAAATGCAGTTGCGGGGTTTGAGCGGCAGGGGAGGTCCCAAGCACAGACTACATCACCCAGACCTACTTGGCCTGCTTGCCTTTGGGGCTAGGTGGGGGGGTGGCGGGATGGGGGCGGGGGGAGCTAGGGGTGTTGGGGCGTGGGAAGGTGTGGGTAGGGGAGAGTGGGGGGAGGGCTTGGGCACAGGTTAGGGGCAAGCACAGAGGGGGGTGAAGGGAATGGGGTAAAAAAAGAAAAATTAAGGTACATGAGGAGATCTAAGAAACTGGGAGGAAGGATGAGGAAGTGGCTGATGCATTTGGGAGATAGGCCAGGTGGTAGGGACAAAAGGGTCTGCCCCATTAGACAGATCATACTGCTCTAGATGACCAAAATCCTAATTGCAACGTTGAATATATGTGGTCTAAATGATCACATTAAATGCCAGAAAGTAGCAATAGATTTAAAAATATTTCGTGCCAATATTTTATGTTTACAAGAAACCCATATTGAGGGTGCGAGGCGGAAGCTCATGGAACAGCTTGGGTATAAACTTATTGCTAATACTACACAAGGAACGAGAACAAGAGGGGTGGCTATCTTATCCCGTAGGAGAGATATAATTTACAAAAGGCGTGTTTCGGATAAATATGGGCGCTGGCTGTTACTTGAATGTTGCTATAATAAACATGTTTTTACCATCTGTTCTGTATATGGGTCTACCGGAGATGATCCTGATGTTTTTGAATTTCTCAACAATGAGTTAGCACTGTGGCCAACACCGATAATACTCTGTGGGGATTTGAATATTAATGGTATGGGTGGGCTATGGGGCAGTAATACCGGCAACTATGCTGGTTGGAAACATAAGGTATTTAGAGCCCTTACGTCCCTTACACGAGATAACGGGCTAATTGATATGTGGCCATATTTAAAGCCTTTCGACCCTGGCAGCACCTACTTTTCAGCCCCCCATAAATCTGTAGCATGGCTAGACTATTTTTTCACCACCCAACAGCTGGTCTCATGCTGTAGTATAGAGAAATACCCCTGAGTTATGTCGGATCATAATCCCTTGGTGTTGGAAGTAACCTTTACGGGAGTGGAACGAATGGAACACACCTGGACGTTTGAAAGGGGCTTGTTGCAGGATCAAAGTTATACCTCACATACGAATAAATGGATTGAGGAGTTCCTGGAGATTAATAGAAATAGTGCAGCTATTGGCATGGTCTCGGATGCGTTCAAGGCAGGGGTAAGGGGGCAGAATCTCAGCTATAGTTTGCAGCGAAAAAAGAAGGAAACACAACACCTACAGGCTCTATACACAGCACTGGCAGATGTTGAGGAGGAGCTTGTCGGGGCTATAACTGCGGGGGCGCCCACAGAGAATATATTGCTTAGACTTGCCTTTGCCAGGGCTGCTATAGGAGAAATCTCTGCAGGCAAAGCGACGGAAAAGTATCTTGCCCATCGTCAGGATTGTCATGAGCTCAATGAACGGGTATGAAAGCAGTATGGACCAGACAGAAACCAATGAGGGGTGAGATCCTCGAGATTAAAAGTGAGAAGGGTAATTTAGGGCCCCATTACGATGGCGGGCAGACTTTGTCTGCCCGCCACCGTAACGGAAAATGGGGCCGACCGCCAGAGGTGCGACGGTCCCACGAGGCCAATTAGGATGCGCCCGCCACACCGGTGGGCGCATTCTGGCCTTTAACATTGCGGACGGTGCTGCTGGGTGCAACTCCGTCCGCAATGTTAAAATTGCATTGTTTGCATTGCCATGCACAACGTGACAGGCACCGCGCAGTGCCTGGCACCTTGTGTATGGCAATGTAGGGGGGTACCATAGGGACCCTCCAAGTGCAGCCCCCCAAGGGGGGGCCCGTAACAGGCCCCGTAGCTAAACACCGTATGCCTTTACATGGCGGCATCGCCGCCGTGGAAAGGCCTTTAATATTGCACATTATAATATGGATGGTGGTGCCTGCTCGGCACCGCAACCATATCATGCCCCTGCACCATCCGCTAGGCAATCGTAACGATTGCCTGCCGGCGGACGGTGTTTGCGTCCGCAGCGGATGCTTTCGAGTTCCCACCGCCATCCTAATCTGGCGGTGGGACAAATTGTGCTTGATGGCGGAATGATCGCCACCACAGTGCCGGCGGTTGCCACCGCCGGCCCTGCTGTGGCGATCCTTCCGCCATCATAATCACCCTCTTAGTAACTGGCCCCACAGGCATTCGGGAGGAATTCCATAAATTTTATGAGAATCTATAACGAGAGAATCAGCAAATTAAGGATAGCCTAATTACAGAGTATCTCAGTTGTATAAAACTGGAGCAGTTCTCCCCTGAAGACGCTGAATATTTAGATGCTCCTTTTACAAATGATAAAATAAATAGAGCACTCAGGGATCTTCCCTCTGGAAAGGCTGTGGGACCAGATCAAATTCCCTTGGAATTTTATAAAAATCTTTTTTACTATCTGCGGGCCAGACATTGTGAAAATGCTCCGTCAGGCTCAATCAGGGGTTTCCGTCCCAGAGTCATGGCCATGGGCCACCATCACTATTTTTTTAAAGAAGGGGAAACCTCCAACCGAACCTGGGTCGTATAGACCCATAACGCTTATGAATAGCGATGCAAAGATATTTTCAAAGGTATTAGCCGCATGGCTAAGCCTTATCATTGGCAAAGTGATATCCTTTCGGCAGCATGTTTTCATACCAGGCAGAGGTACTACCGATCACATATGAAGGGTGATAAAAATGTTTGATGCAGCAGAAACCTCAGGAGACTCTATGGCGCTGATCTTGCTTGATGCGGAGAAGGCGTTCAATAGGGTCTCCTGGGACTATCTTTGGACCGTCCTTAAACGGTTCGGTATTGGAAAGGGTTTCATTAATGCAATTCGGGTCTTGTATCTTGCCCCTGCCGCCCGGCTCCGCTTAAATGCGGGACACACAGAACCACTCTTGAATACAAGGGGGACAAGACAAGGCTGTCCGTGTTTCCCTCTTCTTTTTGCATGTTATATAGATCCCCTGATTCGGAGGATCGATGCCAACAGGAATATTAGATCAATGTGTTTCCAAGGTCGTGAAACCAAAGTCCTGGGTTATGCTGATGACCAGGCGGTAGTAACTGCTGATCCCCAACCAGCACTTGCTGAGATCGAGGAGGGGGCCCGGGTATTTGGGATGATCTCGGGATACTCAATCAGCAGAAAATTCAGATAGTTATAAACAGCTGGGTAGACTCCCATGTGACACAGACAGCTACCTATTTAGGGATAAATATAACATCAGCGTTGGAGCAAATTGTGGAACAAAATCTAGCACTGATTATTTACAAAGGCAAGAAAGATTTCGATAGGATGAATAATCTCCATCTATCTATTGTCAGTCGGTGCAATATAATCGAGATGATTTCTATACTCAAAATCCTTTACCTCTTCAGGGCTATACCCTTGGAATTCGAAAAACTTTGGTTTAAGAGGTTGGAAGATATGTTTAACAGATTTACCTGGACTTCTGGGAAGACAAGGAGAGCATTGAAGTTTATGACACTCACAAGAGAGAGAGGGGGATGGTCAGTGCCAGATCTCAGATTGTATTACTTGGCCACAGCTCTACAGTATATGCGGGGCCTTGTGGTCGGGAACTCAGCGGACCGCTGGAGCAGGATGGAGTCACCAGATGTCTATGAGCTACTGTTAGGAGATGAGGCTCAAAATTGGTTCCTGAAATATAATGAACACAGCTATTTTAAGAAAGCTAGATATAAAATTTTATCAACCACATTTCAGGTATGGGTGGCTTTTAAGAGGAAAATATGGCTTGAATTTCTACACTCCGCTTCTTAGGAACCCAGCACTCCCAGAGTTCTTTCATTATACAGTTATGTCACGCTGGGAGGAACTGGGAATCCGGAGGATTGGGGACCTAATGGACACAGATGGTACTCAGGCATTTAACGATGTTCAAGCCAACTTCGGGGGTGAGAGGAGATATTTTTTCAAGTACTTGCAAATATGGAGTTTCCTAGCAAAGAAGAAAGGTGGTTCAAAGGGAATTAACAAAGATTCTATCATGGAGGTGGTTAGGGCTGATGATATATATGAGGGGCTGACTAAATTGAAGCAGACGGAGAAAAGGAAACAAAAGCTAGGTACAGATCATGGCTGCTTTTTAGCTTCATTGGAGTCAGGGCATACTATCCTGTGTTCCGCCAGATTCCAAGCACAGCCCTACAAAACTATTTTCTCGCTATATTATACCCCGGCTAAGATAGCTTAATGGGGTGGTCAATCAGGGGTCAATTGTCCCCGATGTAAGAGCACAGAAGCAGACCAAATATATATGTTTTCAACATGCCCCCTCCTAGAAACTCTGAAGAGGGATTTTGAATTTTTTTTAGACCAATCCCTGAAAATAAAAGTAATCTTAACTCCAGAATTAATGATGCTAGGGGTCAGTAGCGATGCACTGTCTAGGTCACACCAATATTTTTTGTTTCTGACTATGGCAGTGGTTAGAATCTATATATCCTTGGCATGGTTGGACCCACTTGCCTCAACATTCCAGCAATGGCTTGGGAGGCTGCTGTCTATTTTTAATCTTGAAAAGGGGGTGTATGAAAGAAAGGGCCAAAGGGCCAGGAAATTAGGCAAATGTATTTGCTTTTTAAACTAATGACGTCGGAACATCCTTGGCTCTATTATATAATATTTTATTGTATTTATTACCTGTGTAGGTTGATTCTCCTCATGAACTATGTTTGTACTCTATATATACGATGGTGATGAATAAAAAATACAAAAATTAAAAAAAAGAATCTGAAGAGTGTTTGGTATTTATAGGCCTGAATCCAAGATGGTCGCTGAGATTTTGAACTATCGCTAGAAGGTCCTAAATCACTCGAGAGTTGGGCTGTTTGGAACATGCCTGGTCGTGCTACTGATTTTTTAAATGCCAGGGTCCACAGGAGGAAGTTGAAGGCCCCGGTTGTCCTAAATGGTTTTAAGTATGGAAATTTAGAGGCATCAATGGTAATGTGGCAACAATTGAAACAACAACACAAGAATCTCTTTAGGCTAATGCCCTCCTTTGTTATGTTATGTGATGTGAATTTGTAGTAAGAAATTTACAATCAAGAATTAAACAAATAATTACACAAAATAAGGATCCCACAAAGCAATGTTAAGAATGTAATCAATAATTATTTCAACAAACAGAAACAATATACAAATAAAGAACTTAAAGATAAAACATTGCTTTCCTCAGTTTTGAGAGGTCTCCCGTCTGACGCGGTTATTCGAGATTATCTAAATGATATAGCTATCAGGAAGGTTACAGTATAAACTATTGTTTGACGGCCCGATATTTCGCGGGTTGGCCCTGTGGCTTCAGCGAGTTTCTTTTATTATCATTACTTGACTGCCTAATTGGTTTCAGGCTTGGTCCTGTTGTTACAATTTGTTTTTCTCAATAATAAAGCACGCATTTGTTCATTAAAATGTCTTTGTCCTGATGATGACTCTCTTACTCTTTGGGGTTGAAACGCCATCGACATTTGTGACATTTTGAAGGGATTAATATTTTTTTTTCAAGTAGGATTTGAATTGATGCATTTATTTAGAAAGTTTATTATTCCATTGTCAGCTTCTGTTTTTAACACACTATGTATTATTCAATGTGCACTGGTTGTGTGATGACTTGAGCTCCTAGCACTGTTTTATTTTTAAGTTCTTTATTTGTATATTGTTTCTGTTTGTTGCAATAATAATAGATTATGCTTTAAAAATAGCTCTGTGAGCCCCTTATTTTGTTTAATTCTCTGTTTGATTCTTGATTGTAAATTTCTCATTATTTGTTATTTCAAAATCATGTTTTGTTCTCCCATTACCTGGAACCTCTGTTGATTTCATTGCAGATTTCATTGCCTCTGGTTCTGTTTTTGTTTTTGGGCTGCACCTGTTGTGTTCAATGACCATGTGAATTTGTAGAGCACGACAAATCACCTGTTAGGGTATCCAGGCATTGAGTAGGGCAGGCCTGAGGGGAAAGGAGTAGATCATGTCTGTTTCATCTGGAAGAGCCATGTATTGAGGTTCCTTCAGACCTCCATGAGGGAAGGGGGAGGTTCTGAGGTGGTTTGGGAGGTCGTTCTAGGTCTTGGCTGCGAGGTAGGAGAGAAGGAGTGTCATCCGCTTCTGATCTTCTTGATGGGAGGGAGGTGTGCTCTTGTCTGGGTCGCAGGACAAAGGTCTCTGGTGGGTTGGTAGAAGTTGAGGCGGTGGTTGAGATAAGCTGGACCAGTGTTGTGGAGAGCTTTGTAGGCATGGGCGAGTAGCTTGAAATCACATCTTTCCTGGACTGGGAGCTACTGGAGATTATTGCAGTGTAGAGAGATGTGGTTATTTCGCTGGATGTTCAGGATGAGTCTGGCGGCAGCATTCTGGGTGGTTTGGAGATGTCGTGGGACTTGGAATGGGACTCCGAAGTAGAGGGTGTTTTTGTAATCAAGTCTACTTGTGATAAGAGCCTGGGTGATCACTCGTCTGGTGTTCAGTGGGATCCACTTGAAAATCTTGAGTAGCCCTTAAGGCACTTGGGGGTACCTAACCTATAATACGTAGTAGTGGCCTTGATTTTTGGTGCTTGTTTGTTTCTGGGCAGTGGTGCAAAATCTGAATCTAACTCATCTGATTTCTGTTACCCTTCTGAATATGCTTTGTCTGCGCAACCTTCACCTTTTCCTTAATCTTTCTCTGCTTAGGGTTGAAGCAATCACTGCATTATTTGGCATACTTGAGCATATTGTTGATACTCTTAGACTGCCAACACACCACACTCTGCTGAATATGCGAGCTGAGCTCTAGATGCAAACCCAAAATGAACACCGTCTGTTGCTGGATCTTCAACTTTACTGTACTTTCTCTAGATTTGAATAAGCCTATCATAATATGTATGCACTTATACTTTGAACTCGTGCAGTTCTCAGAGGTTTTGCCCAATTAACCTCTTTCTCTGACACATTCTGCTTTAAATTCTCACACACTGCCTTGCATTTCTCAATTACCAGAGCATTCAGATCACTATTAGGCTGTACTCTTTGGGGTTCATCCATTGGCCAACCTAAAGCATCTTTGCACTCAGCCACGAATCTTTGGGAGTGACAATCTCAAACAATACATTCAGATCTGTCCAAAGCACCTTCGAAATAGTCATTAGACTTTCAACTTCTGTGTACCACTTGTCTGGTTTCTTTCTCAATTATGGGAAATTAATTGTAAAAGCATAAACATAACCTCTGGACCAAGGAACATGTGAATATTTTCCTCCATGTACTTCTCACAAAGGAAACTCTAACAAAGCCATTTCCATTTACGGCTTACTCTTGAACATCTCTTTCTTTTCTGTATCAATCTTGTTCTTTTTAGAACAAGACTTTTTCTTCCACTTGTACCTGTAATTTCTCAGATCTCTACAGTCTTTTATGGAATCATTCAAATCTTTGATATGGGCTTGCAGAGTGAGGAGACCCATTTGCTCTAACTCTGCCTCACACAATTCCATTCTAGTATTTCTACACAAGCTTTTATTCCTATACAAATCAATGTCACATTCTTCTGCTAAGTCCTAAAGCCTGTTATGCGCTTAACATGTGCACCTCGCCACTTCCCTAATCATATATTTCAGTGCATCTGCATTATATACAAGCAGTCTTTCTGTATCGATTGTACCCTGCAAAAACTTTCCAATTTCAATTTTCAGATTAACAATATTCATTTCTCTTCTGTCAGGAGAAGTAGTAACAACAGCCTCAATAACAGGGACCACTGTGTCAACAGTATTCCTAATTCCACTGGGGTCATGTAAAACTGGCAATGCACTCTCAAGAAGTACACTCTTAAGCAAAGCAATCACAATTATTATTGCAGGCGTACCCATACTGGACTCTCCTGCACCTATATCATGCGCTGGCAGTCTTGATGTCTGAGCATCATCAGTAAAAGGAGGAGGTCGAAAGTCTATCAGGACATGTAAGAAATTAACCTCTTCATCAGAATCACCTTATCTATTTTTCACTTTTCAACATCAAAATCTTCACATTTATTCCCAATTTTCTTCGTGTCTGTTTCACTAATTATTTCAGGAAATACACCCACACCTTGCATTGTCTTCTTTCCATGCCTTTTCAGTATGCCCCATCTAAATTGTAAACATTGACTCAGTGTGTTTCTAACCTCCTTCTTCTTTTTTTTCCTTTCTTTTTCAATGGCCAGATGTACGAAAGCATTTAGCCTTTCTTAATGGACCAAATCGCTGTTCGGGCTGTTAAGAAATGCTAAATGGCCTTTCCATATGTACAAAAGCTGTTTAGGAATTGCAAAATGCGATTTCTACCCTGTAGAGATTGCATTTTGCGATACCCAAATTGGAAATTGCAAACAGGGATTTCCATTTTGTGATTTCCTAAGCACATGTATAAAGCATTTCCGAAATGCGAAAAGGGCATTTAAGCAATGCAATTGCCATCGACTCCAAGTAGATGGTAGCCATGTGAAGTTTTAAAAAAGCACGCAAATGCTTTTTTTTAAAGTGCTGTAAAGCACACATATGTGCTTATATGTGCACCACTTTTTTCGGGGTGCATCAAGGGGGCCTTAGGCCGTTAGTCACCCTTGCTTTAGCTTTAGCATTTCCTAATTTCCATTTTCCTATTAGGAAATCGCAAATTAGGAAATGCAAAACCATTCGTACCTATGGGCCTTTAGGCCCATAGGAATAAATGGTTTGATATTTCTAAATAGCGATTTCCTAATAGCGATTTCTACTTTGTAGGGATCACTATTAGGAAATCTCTATTTTTCTACATACCAATTTGCGAATAGCAATTTCTATGGAATCGCTATTTAGGAGTCGCAATTAAGAATTTCGTACATCTGGCCCTTAATGTCTTAAATTGTGTAGGCCTAGGTTGTGGCTTTTTTTCATACATTACATGCTTTAGGTAGTCAAGCTTTCTAATATTGAATGTGCTCGCCAAAGAAAATAAAGCCTTGCACACTTCTTCCCCTCGTTACCTGGCGAATAAACTGAAAATGTCAGGAGGCTCGAGACCTTCTCGGAATGCAGCAAAGTTTCTGCTTGAGCCCCCCTCCTTCAAAAAGGAAAGATCGATGGCTCAATCGTTCTCAGGTAATGCGGTGAGAATCTGGAACTCGCTTCCGCCATTGCTCCGTGCCACTACCTCCATCCAGATTTTCAAAGCGGACCTCAAATCTCTTCTCCTTCAAAGACACTTCCAGAACTAGTACCCTCATTCTCAGACCCTCCAGGAAGCTAGTTCATCACTGTAAATTTGTAACATCTTTTTGTTCAGTCCCCACCCTTGATTGCTGTGTCTGATATTGTGTTATTGCCTATATGGTTTTTACTCTACCTCTCCTGTTTATTTTTGTAACGTTCTATTTTATACCATTTTTCTCATGTAACGTAACTGGTTCTATTGTACAGCGCTCTGACACCTTCGGGTAAAGTCCGCGCTTTATAAAAACGCATTAAATAAATATCACTAGATGTGTACTCGTGGCAGTCTTTCAACCACACACACGTATGAAGCCCAATGATCGCCATCATTTTAAGAATATCTACAAGAAGAACCTTTTGACCATCCATAATGGGAACAACTTTAGAAACTTTAGGCTTTTTAAATTCAACACCCATTTTTCCAGATTAAATTTTTCACAAAACACACAAAGACATAAAAACGGCAACCAACCAGCGTGGCTATACAAAGGTCAACCACTCACAGTGTGATCTACATCTAACCAATGACAGCATGACTTGTTGTGATGTCTCACCAAACCCTGCGCAACTGTCAGCGTCAGCCAGCCAATTGCAGCGTGGCTCGTTCGTGTACAGAAATTATCACAATGCTTCTCGCCATCACAACACGCGCAAATAAACAAAACAAATCTTGTTTGCTCAATCTAAATTAAAAAAGAAATCAATGTAAACTACGGATTTCAACCTTGCAAATCAATAAAAACAGAACCAGTACCTTTTCAGCACTTGTCAATCACAGATGCACATTAAGGCAGATTCTTCTCCGGCGGTAATCCACCCCTAATCAGGGCTGGCTTTAGCGCTGGTGGCGCCCGGTGCAACATTCTTTTTTGGCACCCCCTCACCCCATATGACCCTCTCCTCGGATTTCCTCACTACCACATGGGCAAAAGTGCTCCTCATTTTCCCATAGCCCCTCTCTCAACAACAATAATTTATTGATTTTGATCTCGGCTGAGATCAACAATATTACCAAAAGAAGTTAGACTGATAGCCTCTCTCTCAAATACATTTCATTTGTTTTAAATCATTGGTAATGGCTCGCTTTACTATTCCAAACAGCTATACACATAAAATCCAAATCTGTTCTTTGTGGCAGGCATATTAACCCTCTGCGCTACTTTATGACAAGTCAAAACTGCCACTGGACCAAACTCCGATCGCTCTGTCTAGCAGGAACAGTAATCATAAGAGTTATCATGACATTTGTATTGCTGCCTGAAAGCTGGGTGCAAAAGGAACTCTGCAGCAGGTGCTTTTAAATCGTACATTCTTGCTTTAACACAGCCCCCCACCAGGTCAGTGCCCCCCCTCCAAGTCAGCGCCCAGTGCAGCCGCACCAGTCGCACCGCCCAAACGCCGGGCCTGCCCCGAATTAGCGCTTTTACTCCTTTGCACCAAAGAATAAACAAACACCAGACTAGATTAGAACACCTTCAACCTAAATGTTCTAAGTAAATCAGGAAAATCCCTATATAACACACTACCCTACAGACAAGTTCAAAAATATATCTCGAGATCTTTCATTACGACAAATCCGATTACCTTAACCAACAAGTAACAGAGAAAATCCAACAACTTATTTGACGCAAATACAAAATCAGCACCTTCTAATTTGAACAGATCCAATCACTAATATCAACTCTCTAACTCACAGATAAAAGAAAAATATCAAAATCACAGTGATTAAACCACCCAATGAAACACAGATCAGAAGCAGTAACCACAAATCTCACATGCAGTGTAATTCATGACTCCACACACAGTCGAACTCTCAATTGGGCTATGGTACATACCTGGAATGAAATTCGAAATTCTGGTACTTAAAATTACTCTTTCATGTTCACATGTATGAAGATGGCATTTATTTAAATGGTGTGAACCGAGGTAAAATAATTGAATACGTGGCAGCACAGCCTGGCATTGTAAATTGTGTGAGTGAAAGTGTCTTTTTACTTCTTTTCATTTTATTGGGTGTTGAGTATGGTTTATTCCTGATTGCAGGTAACTATTCAGCACGAGCTGTAATAGGAATGCGTGGTTCTTTGAACAGTGGCGGCTGGCATGTCCTGAGGGTCGTGAGGCGAGGAGGGATACAAATGTAAAAGGTACTTACCTCTTCTAGCAGCTTGAAGTCCTCCTCGATCCTTCTCTCCTTGCAGGCTCCCAACTCCCAAGCCAAACCTGGCGCTGCTCTCATGCAGCATGAGAGCAGCGCTAGGATTGTTGGGAGGGGCCTCTGTCATCACTCTCAAGAGCACTGGAGGCCTTTGCTTTCTCTAACCCAGCTGTCAGGTTTAAAATATGCATGCCTGGCTGGCTGTCGCAAGATGGCCGGCCAAAGAGACATCCACATTTTTAACTCGAGAGCACAAAGCTCCCTGCTGCCACTCAGCAACAATGGCCCCGCCCTGTCATGACGCTCAGTTTGGGACAGGTCCGTTGCTGAAGAATAAAACAGCAATAAATAAACTTTATTTCCTTTTTATTTTTTTGCAGCTTAGGCCCGGCCTTTTGTTTGCGGGCGACGCTCCTCCGCTCAAACTCAATAAGAGCTGCTGTCTGCTATAAATCATCTTCGTTGTAGTTTAGAGAGAAACTACTCTAGACGTCTCTAACCTAAAATTGGTTTCCGCTTTGTGCTTCAGTCACCCCCCCCACCAAAGGAAAATAAAATATAACGTGCAATGTAGAGCACCAAGCTGACATGCAGTATTCTTTACTTTAATAATTGGCAGGAGCGTCCTACACACTGCGTCCCTTTCATTGTCAAGAGAGAGAGTGAAATATTACACACCATTTACTAGACAAAAAAAACGCCTCCGACTACAGTGATAGATGGACCTGAATGAACTTGCACTGAAATATGATTGCTGAAGCCTTTCGAATATTTATCAATATTGAACGGAAACTGCCTGAGCTGTGTGTTATATATATAAAAAGTTCACCCTAAAGAAAATTGCTTTGTCTACGCGGGACTTTGTTTGAACTCCAACAATTAGGATAAAAAATTGACACACACTGCAGAGATTCTGAATTAAGAAAGGTTGGTGGGGATAGAAATCAGTAAATTTACCTGTGTGTGAGCTGATGAGGTACTTGCGTTGACTCATTTTATTGGAATTTGTAGAGCACATCTAGGGGGAGATTTACTAAGATTTTGCGCTGTGTTTGCGTCACAAAAGTGATGCAAAAGGCGCAAAATCTTTTTTTCCTAATTTACTTTCCAGTGCTAAACTTGTTGAGCGCTGGAAATAACCTAAAAGTACTGCGAAGCAGCACATAGCGCTGCTTTGCATTACTTTGCACCATGGGGGCGTGTCAATGGTGGTGCATGGGCATTCCCATGCAACCACCCAAGGTTTCTCACACTAAACCCAATTTACTAAACACAGTAGATTGGGTGTAGTGTGAGAAAACTGCGCCCTCTTAAATTAGGCGCAAAGAAGGAAAAATGCTTTCATTTCTCCTTCCTTTTCCGACTTTGCATACGTGCTGCACTGTGCAGCACGCATACAAATTGGGAAAAGCTTTTCCTTGTGTCTAGGCATAGTATTTTGTACAGGAAGGGTATCCTTCCTGTACAAAACCTATGCTAGACTCACACACACACACACACACCCTAGCGCTATGGCGCTCAGGTGGTGCGTGGCACATGGCAGCTGTAATCAGCTCAAGGGAAAGGGGAGGAGAAAATATGGCGCTCTCCTGCTCCTTACCTGTCGCACAATGCAGCGCGGGAGGCTGCTCTGCGTTGGGTGGAAAATTGGTAAATCTCCCCCGTAGTTTATGAAACCTTTCAGTGCTATCTATACATTTTACACTGAAAATATTTGAGTCTTTCTTTTGAAGCCCGAGGTAGGGGTTAAGTTACAGTAGAAAGAGCAGGAGAGTTCCTGGAGAGAAGCTCCCTTAGTTCTTTCATTCCACTAGTACCTGGAGTACGTGCTACTAAAAAGAAAAGCACTGGTCCTGTGCCATAATAATGGCATTTTGGGAAATACAGAGGGACTTTTGTAGGGTTCTGTTGGGATACCGGGTGGGATTCCATATTCCAAGTGTGGGGTCTGTGTTTTGAAGAAAAATAGTCCCTTTTTGGCATAGGAATTATGATATGTCATAAACTCTAATTGTTATGTTTTGTATATAGTTTTCTCATATGTTTGTTTAGCTGTTGAGGGAGGGAGATATGTAGGGTTGAGCTGGAATGTCCGGTGTTGGTGGGGATTCCATATTTCAACTGTGGGTTCTATGTTCTGTATTTTCAATTGTATCAGGTGGGAGTTCCATGGTTGCGTGGGCAAGCTGGCCAGTTCGTCTGTACAATACGTGTGTGCTTACCAGAGTAAACAGTTCCCCATCGGGTGTCATGGTGTAAGCCTGTGAAGGGACTTTAACTCTGCTTTTACATAGTCATAGTTCTGTACTTTCAGTAATAACCTGGAAGACATTTTTTGCATGAGCTGGAGTCAGACAACACCATTTCCTTAACCTAGTCTGGTTGAAATGCAGGCCTTTACAGTAGTGACTTGGACCAGGTGTATTTAAGTATTTTTCACAAACCCATTCACAGAGCCATACCAGTACTTACACACCCATTTACTGATTCATAGATCTACACACACATCTACTCGCTCACCCATACAGCCACTCATACACCCACTCACTCACTAATACTACCATTGACATATCCACTTATACACCCATACAAATACTCACACACTGAGTGAATCACCCATAGAACTACTCACAAACCTAAACACTCACCCATAGAGTCAATCACACAGCCACATACTCACCCGAACAGTTACACACACACCCATTTACTTACTCATACAAATAGTAACACTTAGTCACTCACCTATAGTCACTGACAGAAGCATGCACTCATCCATATAGCTGATCTCACATTCACTCACTCCCACATACAGTCACTCATATACCCAGTCACACACCTATACTGCCTTTCACATACCCAGTTACTCACCCATACTAACACAAGCTCTCAATCACCGACACAGCCATACAGACACTCACTCACCCATACAGCTTCTCACACACACACTCACGACCCCATACAGCCACTGACTCACCCACTTACTCATCCATACAGGCAGTCACACACCTCCTCACCCACACATACAGACACTCAGACAACCATAGAGGTAGTCAGAAAACCAATCAATCACCCATAGAGCCATTCATGTACCCAGTAACACACTCATACACCCACTTAGACATCAACTGACAGACAGATACACACATTCACATAACCAGTCACTCACCCATACATTCACTGAGGCACCTAATCACTCACTTATACAGTCCATCACGCACCCACCTAGTCATCCATACAGTCACTCATACACCCACTGATTCACCAATACACCTTGGTATATATTTAACACTCATAAACATTTTAAAAACATGCTCAGTCACTGGATGATTTCATCACTGATGTCATCAGTGATGTCATTTGAGATGTCATCAGTGATGTCATTTGTAATGTCATCAGTGATGACACTGACCATGTCATGAGTGATGTAATATGTGAGGTCATAAGCAGTGCATTGCGGGGGCACAAGTTATAGTTAACTCAGGTAACTATAACTGCTGAATTTCTCTGGTTTTGTACGAGTGACGCCTAACTATAACGTCTCTGTAACCTTTGTTTCTTTTAGTGAATTTCTAAGGTTTGTTTAATTCTATTTGCTACCTACAACGTCCATGTAACCTTTGTTTTTTTCAGTGAAGAAAAATATATATGTATATTTATTTTACGTATATGTGTGTATATATATATATATATATATATATATATATATATTATCTACTGGCGGTCGCCAGTAGATAGTTATAGTTAGGACCTATTTTCCAAAGGAAATCCGCAACATTCTATTTGCAATAACGTTGGCGCCGGTTGACGATCTTCGCGAAAGCTTCCAACTTGTTGGGGCGCTCCGGTCCGCTCCTATCCTGAAAGTCTCGGGTGATTCGTCAAGCGGGGGCCGAGAAAAAAGGGGGGTCCCAAAACGCATTTTCCCCATTCATTTTTCCATAGTAACCTTTAGTTGCAGCTACAGCCCGAACTGCTGAACGGAATTACACCAAATTTGGCAAAGAGGTAGCCCTTGGTTCAGTGTCGTGCCTTTTGCTTAAATGGTGTAAATCCGTTCAGTAGTTCCTGAGAAAATCAAAAGTAAAGTCACATATATATCTATGGCCGAGTAGGGTCCGCATACCCTCCCGATCACGAGCTGCATGCTAATTGGCTGTCAAGTGGCTGTCAACACTCCAAACCAGGAAGTGTTGGCAGCCATTTTGTCCCTCCGTAGAACCGAGGGACAGAAACAAGTGCGCAAAGCGCAAAAAGGGGGCTGGGTAGAAACACCCTGACCCCCTAGGCCTGCTCAGGGGGTCCCAAAAAGACCCCCAAGGCCCCCCCAAAATTTTTTTGGGGGGGGAAAATCGGCAAAAACGCGCTGGGTGCGCGGATCCAGCCGAAAAAAAAAAAATCGAAGCGCGGTCTCCCGCGCTCGATGCTATTTGGCCCTCGGGTGGCCCAAGTCCCGGGGGCATGCCTGCTTTTTATTTTTATGTGTGGGGGCCTCTAAGGCCACCCAAGCCCCGGGGACTGCCACCCCCGGGGCTTTAAAAAGATAATGGTGCGGGAGGGCTCTCGGCCCTCCCGCATCCCCGGGGACCGCCACCCCTCGGGGCTTCTTTTATTTAAATAAAATGACCTGTGTGGGGGGGCACACGCCCTGGGGACCGCCACCTCCTCGGGGCACTAAATATTTCAATATGGGGGTCCGTTACGGACCCCCGAGCCCCGGGGACCACCACCTCCCTGGGGCTTTGCCAATAGAGGGAGGGAGCCGCGCAGCCCCCTCCTGGAGCCCTTGATGGCCCTGGGGACCACCACCCCCAGGGCTGGCTTCTGCAGTGTCCCGGGGTGCCTACCCACGGCACACTGTAGTTTGCTATGACAGGACGGGAGCCTCGCGGCTCCCGTCCTGTCATAGCAAACTGCTTTGGTTTTTGTAGAGAGAGCAGGAAACCTGCTCTCTCTTCCAAAAACCAAGCACATTGCTTTTCCACACGGGGAGCTGCATCTTAGCAGCTCCCCATGTGGAAAAGCAATGCCGGCTCCCGAAGGACGCGGGAGCCGGCGGGACCGTGGGGGATAGGGGACCCCCACGGACCCCAACGGAGAGGGCCAGCCCCGGGGATGGGGTCCCCGGGGCTAGTAGTGGCCCAGGAGGGGGGCCACGCGGCCCCCCTCCCCAAGAAACGTACATTTAAAAAACAATTTTTTTTAAAAAACAAAGCCCGGCCCCGGGGGATGGGGGATGGGGTCCCCGGGGCCATAAGTGGCCTAAGGAGGGGGGCAACGCAGCCCCCCTCCATAGCATTTTATTTTTAAAAAGAAGGCCATGCCCCGGGGGATGGGGTCCCCGGGGCCGATTAAGGCCTGGGGAGGGGGCCACGCGGCCCCCTTCCAATTTTTTTTTTATTTAACAAAATATTAGGGGGCAGGCCCTGGGGGATGGGGTCACCAGGGCCAAGAAATTAGAAAAACAAGGGGGGCCACACAGCCCCCTTCTAAAAATAAAAAAATAAAAAAGATCGGCATTGCGCCGGAGGCCACGCCCCTGCTTGCAGCACTCTGCAAACGCGCCCTGGCGCGTTTGCAGATGGGGAACGAATTCCCCTTAAATACTGGGGGTCCTGGGGCTAACTAGCCCACCAGGAACCTCCAGTATGCGCCAGGGGCTGCGTTGCAGAGAGGTGTACAGAGGCCACTCCCCTTTTTACACCTCTCTGCAACGCAGCTCTGTGGCGCTTTTTGGACGTACATGGTGGGCTAGTTGGACTCCAGGTACCCTCAGGATTCAAGGGGACTTAATCCCCCAACTTAAAACGCGCCACGTGGCGCGTTTGCACAGTGGTGAAGGGAGGGCGGGGCTTCAGGTGACATGTGTGCAAACAGGCCCGTGGCACGTTTTAAGATGGGGAATAAAATCCCCTTCAATCCTGAGGGTCCCTGGGGGACAACTAGCCCACCAGGTATGTCCAGAAAGCGCCACAGAGCTGCGTTGCAGAGAGGTGCAAAAAGGGGCGTGGCCTCTGAACACCTCTCTGCAACGCAGCTCCCTGGCGCATACTGGAGGTACAGGGTGGGCTAGTTGGCCCCTAGGGACCCTCGGGATTGAGGAGGAATTAATTCTCCAACTTAAAACGCGCCACAGGGCGTGTTTGCAGACATGTCACCTCAGGCCCCACCCCTTCCTTCACCATTGTGCAAATATTCCTCTAAAATCAGCCGAACTACGAATTCCGATTTACTCACCTGTTATCAGGAGAGACCTCAGTGCTGCATCTTTGAGCCCAGTACTGATCCTGAAAAGTAATTTTAACCGTACTTACCAGTAACTTGAATTTCCTTCCATAGGATATCATTGCCTGCTTTTTGCTGAAAAAGTTTCTAAGTGTCAATTTTTGAAACATACAAATATTCCTCTAAAATCAGCAGAACTACGAATTCCGATTTACTCACCTGTTATCAGGAGAGACCTCAGTGCTGCATCTTTGAGCCCAGTACTGATCCTGAAAAGTAATTCTAACCGTACTTACCAGTAACTTGAATTTCCTTCCATAGGCTAACATTGACTGGTTTCATTTGGAAATTCTTCTAAGTGTGGAGTTTTGTAACTTTATAATATTCCCCTAAAATCAGCTGAACTACGAATTCCAATTTACTCACCTGTTATCAGGAGAGACCTCAGTGCTGCATCTTTGAGCCCAGTACTGATCCTGAAAAGTAATTCTAACCGTACTTACCAGTAACTTGAATTTCCTTCCATAGGCTAACATTGACTGGTTTCACTTGGAAATTCTTCTAAGTGTGGAGTTTTGGAACTTTATAATATTCCTCTAAAATCAGCCGAACTACGAATTCCGATTTACTCACCTGTTATCAGGAGAGAACCCAGTGCTGCATCTTTTAGCCCAGCACTGACCCTGAAAAGTAATTCTAACCGTACTTACCAGTAACTTGTATTTCCTTCCATAGGAATCCATTGTCTGGTTTTCAGCAGAAAAGTTTCAGTGTCAATTTTCACAAACTACAAATATTCCTTAAAAATCGCCTGTATGACTTAAACGCATTCTTTCAACTGTTTACAGGAGATGCACCAGTGCTGGATCCAGGATCCACCACTGAGTAAGAAAAAGTAACGATAACACTACCTATCTGCTAAGTGAATTTCCTCCCATAGGATAACATTGGTGATTCTATGTGAAAAAGTTTCTAAGTGTCAACTTTTAAAATACAATAATATTCCTTAAAAATCACTACTGTAACCAAAACGCTTTTACTCAACTGTTTACAGGAGATGTCCCAGGACTGAATCTAGGATCCAGTCCTGTTGTTAGAAAAGTAATCCATAAAGTAACTAATTGCATTTAAGTAGAAATTCACATTGAGCTCAATGTTGCATTGTGTTTGAAATTGTGTTGCCCATTTCAACAACTGTAACTACTGTACTTAAAAGTCTATTGCCTATTTGCAAAGTATTTAAACTAAAGTAATTCATTCTGAGAAAGTATATTTTGTAATGTAATGTATAATGTAATTACAATGTAATTTAAAAAATAAAATATCTAAAAATAAATAGTTTAAAAAAATGTAGTAAATCAGTATCATAAAAAAAAAATAACAATTAATACATTTAAAAATTGTCATTTACAAAACCTTTGAAATTCACTGAAAAAAACCATAGGTTTCAGACATGTTATAGTTAGGAATTAGCATTTAAAAACCTTTGAAATTCACTGAAAAAACCATAGGTTTCAGGCACGTTATAGTTAGAAATTAGCATTTAAAAAACCTTACAAATTCACTGAAAAAACCATAGGTTTTAGGGACAGTTATAGTTAGTTGGACATTGCACTCGTACAAAACCCGTGAAATTCCCCCGTTATAGTTAGTTCAGCTAACTATAACTCGCGCCCGCAATGCACTGCTGATGACATCACATATTACATCACTCATGACATGGTCAGTGACATCACTGATGACATCACTGATGACATCACTGATGACATCATCCACGTGATAATCTGATGCACCTCCTCACACCCTAATATAACCTTTGATACACCCACTCTAAATTACAGACTGCCATTCGCAAAACCATAGACACTCCAACACCAATAACTACATACCCACTCACTGATTCTTAGGTCTACACACACATCCACTCACTCACCCGTACAGTCACTCATACTTACGGTCACTCAGTACAGGACTATCATTTGCACTCATACTCCTATATAGACACTCAAACACCGCCACTCATCCATAGAGGTACTCACACACCTAGTCAGTCATGCAAATAATTAAACACACTGCCATTTACTCACCTATACAGTTATCCACACACCAGCTCACTTACTCATACAAATACTAGCACATTCTTACGCTCTTATACAATCACTGATACAAGCACACACTCATCCATACAGTCACTCTCACAATCACACACTCGCTTATAGCTATTTATATACTCCAACACACATATATACTGCCTTTCACATATGTAGTTACTCACACATGTACCACTGGGACATACATTCACTCACTAACACACTCTTACACACACTTACCCACCCATACAGTCTATCACAGATGCACTCTTGAAACCATCCACCCAGTGAATCACCCACTCACACATCTATGCACAGAGTCGCACACACCCCACCCACACAAACACTCAGGCACCCATACAGATACTCAGACAACCAATCAATAACTCATATAGGCACTCATGTAGGTATTCACAAACCCATGCAGCCACTTACACAGCAACAGACAGACGGATACAGACATTCACCCAGTTTAGTCACTAACCCATGCATTCAGTAAGATATGTTTAATCACTCACTTATAGAGTTAGTCACGCACCTACTAAATCATCCATACAGACACTTATACACCCACTCATTCTTCAATACGCCTTTCCCTATATATATTAAACATATTTAAACTTTACAGAAACACACAGTCACTGGATGATGTCATCAGTGATGTCATTTGAGATGTCATCAGTGATGTCATCAGTGATGTCACTGACCATGTCATAAGTGACGTAATATGTGACGTCATCAGCAGTGCATTGTGGGCGCGAGTTATAGTTAGCTGAACTAACTATAACGGGGAATTTCACGGGTTTTGTACGAGTGCAATGTCCAACTAACTATAACTGTCCCTAAAACCTATGGTTTTTTCAGTGAATTTGTAAGGTTTTTTAAATGCTAATTTCTAACTATAACGTGCCTGAAACCTATGTTTTTTTCAGTGAATTTCAAAGGTTTTTTAAATGCTAATTCCTAACTATAACATGTCTGAAACCTACGGTTTTTTTCAGTGAATATATATATATATATAATTATATATATGTGTCTATATATATATATTCAACCAGCAATCGTTCCCTCTCCTGGAAACAGACCAGAGCACACAGCGGGGCTGCAGAAGTTCCTTTTTATTTCAAAATTGCATGACGCGTTTCAGCAAGTGTGCCTTTATCAAATGCTCATGGCTTCCAGGTTTGTCTACACCTTTTTTTTTAACATGCTGCCTCGCTGTCATTGGAGGAAGCATCCGGCCAGGTTTTCATTGGAGAAAAGTTTATGGCCACTCAAAAAGACTGCAACTCCCAGCATTCCTCACAATTGTGGTACTAAATCCTGAAAGTGCTATTATTGACATCCCTCCTATTAATAAAATCCGTATTTAATCGCTAGTGAGAGCGGGCTGTTTCAGCCAGTCCTTGTGAGTTTAAAACTGATTGTCTTTATCGGATTTGCCTGAAAGTCATTTTTTTTAAAATATACCAGCTTTCTTCCAACCCCTTCCTCCAGCCGCACAATGCCAGTAGATGACACCTGGAGGAGCAGCTTAGGTAGCCCACGCCTCACCTTGAAGTCATGGTCCGACAATTGCAGCAGGTTCCCAATCTTCTCTGGCTGCGGCGGTCCCGAGATTTTGGATAACTTCAAACTACATCCTTTCACCACTGCCACTGATACCTCTAAACATCTTGAGGACGGGGCTCTGTGCGCGCTTGTGGCCGCGTGCATATATTCAACCAGCAATTGTTCCCTCTCCTGGAAACAGACCAGAGCATATATATATATATGTCAAAACAATACCTTTTCAGGCATAGAGTGCCGAATGAATTATGCAAAATAGGAAGCAGAGAACTCTGGGCTGTTCCCAAATGTAGGTGGCAAGCACCTCCTATATAGGGCACCCTACAACACCAGCAACACTCTGAATCAGCTCACCTGAAATGTCTGTTTTTCTAGCAAAGTTTTTAAGCATCGGATTAGCACAGTGCCACCCTCTCCGAGCTAGAAAGGAACAAAGCCTTTTACCATTTATACACCAAAATCTTTAAGCATAGGATTAGCAAAGTGCTATCCATGCCGAGCTGTAAAATGACAAAAGCCTTTAAACACTCCAGGCACAGTATTACAGCTTTGGATTGGTAAAATACCATCCAAGCCAACCTGGAATGCATAAAAGCAACACTTCACATGTGTTTCGCTCTCATTAGAGCTCTTCAGAGAGGTATAGTTTTGTCCAGACACAAGGGAGCACTCAGTACAAGTCAAAACAATACTCTTTCAGGCTTAGACTGCTGAATACATTATGTAAAATAGGAAGCAGAGAACTCTGGGTAGTTCCCAAATTTAGGTGGGAAGCAGCTCCTATATAGAGCAACCTGCAACACCAGTGACTTTCTGAATCTGCCCACCTCAAATGTCTGTTTTTCTAGCAAAGTTATTAAGCATAGGATTAGCACAGTGCTATCCATGCCGAGCTAGAAAGGGACAAAGCCTTTTGCCATTTATACAGCAAAATCTTTAAGCATAGGACTAGCTAAGTGCTATTATCTATGCTGTGCTGTAAAATGACCAAAGCCTTTTATCACTCCAGGCACAGTATTACAGCTTTGGATTGGTACAATACCATCCAAGCCAACCTAGAATGCAGAAAAGCAACTCCTGACACGTGTTTTGCTCTCATTAGAGCTCTTCAGAGAGGTATAGCTTTGTCCGGAAACACGAGGGAGAACCCAGTATAAGTCAAAACAATACCCTTTTTGAAAAACATATATGATCAATGCAACAGTGTCAAAGCTGTCAGTTTTCACAGCAAGACTTTTACGGAAGATGACTGCTACACCGCCCTCACCCCCCACCCCCCCCCACCGTGTCGTGCAATCTTTCCTCCAGATCCTAAAATTCACTGAGATAAACTCATTAATAAAAGGGTCAGTGTTGGGGGAGATGCATGTTTCAGTGAGTGCTATCAGGGTTATGTTCAATTATAATATGGTTTATTTGTTGTGTGTGTGCCACCACAGCTGGCTTTACATAATAGGTCGTTGATAACACTTTCAGTCAGGGAAATAATGGGCCAAAAAGACTCTGCGTGAGGAGAAAACACCCCAGGTGAAGGTGGTAAAGGAGAGGCAGAGGAAAGAAGGTGTGCTCGAGAAGTTAGGTAATGACATAGAATCAGATGGATATTGAGAGGAATACAAAACACATAACTGCTCAGGAGCTTCACCATTGACTAGACTGAAAACCAAAAAGCACCCTTAAGATTGAGATCAAAGTGTGGTAAAGAACACCCTTTCAAAAGCAAACTTTGAGCCTTTGTAAAATGACAAGTAATCACAGAGAACCCAATGCAGTAAAATACCCTGGCGATTTTTAAACGTTTTTGATGTGTGCACTGAATAAACAAAAATTGAGACCAACATTAAAAATAAAATAGCAGTAGTTTTAAATTGCAGTTAGCAGCATTGGAGTGGAGTAGGGAATTATGACTCACAGTGAAAATAACAGCATGAGAATTCAAGCGGTGGTAGATTCCCTCGCAGTTAAAAGGCAGTACAATGTCCAAACAATACAAAGTACATTAGCTGTTTATAGCAATGAAAGGCACATTTTGAACTTTCATAAAGGTAAGACAAACATGTCTATTACTCGAAGGCAATAAAGTATATGTTGTGGGCCAAAGGCTATTTGTCATACATCATGGACGCTAGGCCTGCGCTAACAGGATATAGTAATGTGTATATATACAACACTGGAACCCGGTGACACAGAATTCTCACAGGACTAAAGCTTAGACACTTGACGCCGTCTTCTGTCCCACCGACTGGACAGGAAATGAGGTCAGGAGAAACGTAGTCTAAACAGGGCAGTGGAGGGACAGCAGAAAGAGAACAGCATAACAGACAGGTAGATACACATGAAGGTTATGGAAGATGAATAACTAGCTATGGCGTCCTTTGTTTCCTGTGCAGAGAGGGACACACCAAGTGGCGACGAAGGTCCAAAACCAACCCTACAAAGCAGGCCCACTAAGTTTGATTGTGCAGCTGCCATCTGTGCCCTTGTCATCCGGCTGTCGGACATGTGAGTTTCCCATCTGACATTGCTCGCGAGCAGCACCATTCAACCTCTACCTCCCCTCCTACTGTAGGTCTAGTACTGCGTCATCTTCCTACAGCCTTGCTGCAAGTCGAAGTGTAAGGGGAGAGTTCCTTTCCACCAGTATTGGACCAGAACCATTGTGACAGACCTCACACCTCAAAGCCAAGAGTCCTAGGCAGAGGTGTGTACTTGGGTGTGCCTGTAGGGCCCACTTCTTCTTACTGCCTCACTTCGTATTGAGCTCAGGGCCGGCTTTAGGGCAGTGCGACTGGTGCGGCCGCACTGGGCGCTGACCTGTGGAGGGGGCGCCGACCTCAGGGTTGGGCGCAGTGTTTAGCAAAAATGTATGATTGGAGAGAGGACGGGCACTTATGCCTGGTCGTAGTGAGAGAATCCAAGGAGGCGTTCATGTGGTGTGGGGGCGCCAAAAATTATTCTCGCACCGGACGCCACCAGCGCTAAAGCCGGGCCTGATTGAGCTACCCCCGAAGGAAAGTGCAGGACACTTCTGAGAGGTAAACCACAGATTAGTGAAAGTTGACGTGTCAGTGGACAAGATGGAGAGTGAGTGTGTAAGCCAGTTGGGCGAGAGAGTGAGCAAAAGAGAGACGTCCTGTGCACGCTTGAGTCTGTTGTATTACGTTTTTTGGGGCGACTCTGTTTTCTTACATATTGATCTGCTGCCCCCAGGGCACACTGTAAATACAATTCTGAGTATGGCTCCAAGCCAACTTGCAGTGCCAGCTTTAGGGCAGTGCCAAGCCAACTTGCAGTGCCAGCTTTAGGGCAGTGTGACCCGTGCCACTGCGCTGGGCGCCAAGCCAGAGGGGGCACCATTTACAAGACAGGCTGAGGTGAGATAAGAACTCTGTTGAGATCATTGTGTGCCCAGCATTTTTCAGGGTATAATAATAACAGGATGACAAGTTAGGGGTAACTTGGCTAATGCGCTTGATGGAGCGATATGATTTGTCCAATATGTCCAGTAATGGTTTTGACGCATGATAAAGTAGCAGAGAGTGTTAATGTTCCTGCTGCTAAGAACCGCATGAAACATGCAGATTGGTATTTTATGTAAATAGGTTGGTGGGTTACTGTTTGCTCACAGATATCATTCCATTACTTGCAATTTATAAATTACCATTCTTCCGAAGTGAGCTATGAACCGGAATCAAAGTGCTGCACTCAAACTGCTAGGCTTAGGTTTAGAAACTTGTTGCTTTTCTCCTCACTCTTTGTTTATCCTAAGGTTGCAAAAAAACAAAGATTCCTTAGGGTGGTAATATATTTTTATTACTATAGACAATCCTAATCACTGTGTTACATTTAAATCCTGAGTGTGTGGGGGAGATTTTTAAACACTTTGCACTGGGTTTGTGTCACAAAAGTGACACAAACCTGGTGCAAAGTCTTGTTTTTGGATTTACTTCCAGCGCAAATCCTGAATTGTATTGGAAAGTAGCCCCAAAATAGCACAAAGGAGCACTATGCACTGCTTTGTGTCAAGAAGATATACCATGGGTGGTACATGTACTCACCTATGAACTTTGACCCTAAACCCTATCTGCTAACATTGGTAGAAAGGTAGCTGCATCAAAAAATTGCACCTCATGAAGGCAGGCGTAACTGTGCGGTACACATACAAAGTGGTAAAGTGTAAAACTTTGTCAAAGCTTAACATTTTCTACTGGAAGGGTACACTTTCAGTACAAAGCTATGCATGACATCACAAATGCACCCTTGCACTGTAGTGCAAGGGTGTGTGCGTTGGCATAAGGCAATCTAAGGTATGCCAGTATTAGGGGAGAGAGTGACAACACCATATTTTAGTTGATATGGTGCTGTTGTGCTGCCTCCTTTTCAGGCAACACAGCGTAACTTGGGTTCCTGTGCTGCGTTGCACGTAAACTTAGTAAATCTGACCTTTTTTCTCCAGACAAAGCACTTTTAACATATAATGCTTACCAGTATGGATGACATGTAACTCCTACACCTTGTAGTCCTCACTGTCTTATGTAACTTTGCCTATACATTGATCTACACACTTGTATTATTCATTGACTCTCTATAGTATAAGTGTGGGATGTGAAGCACTATGACACCCTACACTGCAGTGCTATAAAATAAATTAAATACATTTGGGATAAGGAGAGATGAGGGACAACGTTGAAGGAAAGTTGTGAGGGAATCCGTGGAGAACGAGGACATGTGGGTTGGTGGTGTGCCAACAAAGATTGTGGCACTGGGCAACACTGGCACTGTGGGGGCTCATTTACAAGCCCCTTGTGCTGCTGGTGTGTCACTTTTTTTGAGGCACCGGTGGCCCAGTGTGTTGGCCCATATTGACAAGGCCACGCAAATCCACCCTGCATGGCTTTTCATGGCCTTGTAAATAAGACCCCTTTTCACGTATCTCTCTGCATGAAAGGGGCGTGCCATGGATGTTGCTGTGGGTGTTCCCATGCAACACCTATGGATCCTGCGGATTCCCAGATCTACATTTCGTACACCCAGGAATTCGTCAGAATCCTACGAGGCACAGCAAGGAGATATATTTTTTATTTCTCCTCGTTTTTTCCTCTTTCTATGCGTGCTGCATTCTGCAGCACACATAGAAAGAGGAAAACACCATCAATTATTGTTTTGGTGTAGGAATGTGTCCCTTCCTGTACAAAAACAATCAGCCCCGCAATGCTGGCACCCTTGCCTGCATTGGCACTTTGCATCCAATTGTGCACCAGCGCAGGGGAAAGCACAGGGATGCGTTATATTGTTGTAAATATGATGCATCTCTGTGCTTTTTAAATGACGCAGCTTGGCGCAGCGGGGACGCTTGCGGGGACGCGCTGCGTCATTTTGTTGTAAATAAGGCTCTGTGTTTCTTTGGTGAGGGTTCATTAGGAAGGACGTTCTGAACCCTGAAACAGAGTGCGGTCACTTGCATAGCTGTCAAACACATGAACTATCCCCTTTGCAACCCGAGACGGACGCCTGCAGATACATCTCCCTCATCTCTAACAAGGTTAAACCTTGACCTTTTCTAGAGGACCCTAGGGAGAGCCAGTTGGAGAGGCCTGACTCACCTCCATCTCTGAATAGCTGAGTTTGGGTTTTGAGGTACATCGTTTGCAGCTTTTAGGTACTTTTTCTCTTGGCTGCTGACTCCTAAAATATTTTAAAAAGTCAATATTTGAATGATGCCAAGAGCACAACGGCACGTTTACCATAACTTAAAAAATAGTTAGCAATAGTTTATAGGTACTTGTTGATTTACAGGGTAATTTTTCACGTGGCCTAATTAGATTGTAATGGATGGAATTAGCCATTTCTTAAACGTTATAGAATTCAAGCAAACTTTGTACACGTAGAACACGGTAATAGTACATAGGGAAGGCGCACCTTTAGCCCTTTCACAACAATGATTAATCTCTTTTCAATTTGAAGGCCGCTAAAGGTTCCCTTTCCTGACATCACCCCAAATTACAAGCTGGGAGCCAAGCATGAGTTCTTTCCACAACATTACAATAATTTAAGAGTGCTTGATCAGAGGAAGCTTGATGCAACATATGTGCGGGTGACATTTGCCACTCGCTAGTTTCCTAGAACTGTGATAATCGGAGAAGTGTTTGCAGCATGCTGCCTTCAGCATCTTGTTATGAGTTGGAAAGGTCAGCTGAAGCCTTAATTTAAATTGACAGTCATGTTTTCTGCTTGGTGCTGTTGGGCGAGCGAGGCACTTCCTTCTAGCAGCAGCACAATTAAAAACCAAGCAGCCCTTCTGAATGTTTTGCATATGTTAAAAAATAAAGGGCCATATGTATCAAGCCCATTTCCCATTCGCAAACGGGCCGATTCTCAGAATCGGCCCGTTTGCGAACGGGAACAAGCCTTTTGGGATGTATCATCCTGAGAGGCATTCGCAAAATAGAGAATCGCAAAAATTGCGATTCTCTATTTTGTAAATGCATTTAAGGAATTGCAAATTGCGATTCCTTAAATGAAATGTATGAAGCACCTAAGTTGTGCGATTATGGCTTAAGGAATCGCAAATTACCACCAACTACAGGTTGGTGGTAACTTACGATTTCTTTGAGAAATGCATTTTTTTGCATTTTTCAGTGGCATGTGGCGCACATACATGCCCTTAGGGCATGTATGTGTGCCACATGTGCACCCATGCTCATTTCAGGGGTGCAACAGGGTGTCCTTTGGACACCCTTGCAACCTTGAAATTGCATTCTCAATTTGCGATTCTCTAATTGCTAATCGCAAATTGAGAATGTCCTCCCATTCATTCCTATGGGCCTCTAGGCCCTTAGGAATGAATGGGGAGGGTTTCTTAACTGCGATTCGCAATTTGCGAATCGCAATTAAGGAATATGTAGGATTCGCAAATTTTCTTGCGAATCCTACATACATCTCGTTTGCGATTCTCAAATAGCGATTCTCAAAAATTCGCTATTTGAGAATCGCAAACACAAACTATGATACATATGGCCCAAAGATTATTACTACTGTTTGAAATGAATTTCTTTCAAACAAATGACATACTGAGGTACTGAGCTGTTTGACACTGATTGTATTGTATCTGCCCTATGACAGACCAGCTTCTGATATAATGATTAATATCTGGGAATGTTAGCATAGGTATCTTACCAGATAAATAAAGGGATCTTGTCATAGTGTGACTATCTTTTCATTTCTATGTCTCTCCTACAGACGGCTTTTATCTGTTTGTTATCGAAATACTAAGGGTCTGATTACGATGTAAGTCTACAAAAACAATACTTTGGGCCTCATTACCACCTTTCAGCAGAGCGGTGGTGCAAACCGCTGTGCCTTCGCTCTGACGAAGGTCACCGCTGCCCACCCGCCAGATTATTAATTTTCAGTGGTCTGGCGGGTGGGTGGCGTGGCGGTTCCCACTGCGGTGCCCTTTAAAAGGTGGCGATGCCTTTTAAAAAGGCTCCGCAATGGGAATGCCTCACAAGGTTCCTGCACGGCATGGACTTAAAAGTCCAAGCCGTGCAGGAACTTATGTGCATGCACACAGGGGGGCACATGTTATGCCCCCCTGTGTGCATCCACATATGTTTGACGCACAGGGGAGCCCTGTATGGCCCCTTTGTTTTCTCTCTGCTAGGCTTTTCATGGCGGTGGAAACTCGTAATATGCTTGTCTGGACCGTGGCGGTCCCACTAAGCATATTGCGGCATCTGACTGCCACTCCTACACCAGGGAACGGTGGTTCCCTGGCAGAGCCGGTGGTTCTAGGGTGGTCCAACTGCCAGAGTCGTAATCGGGCGGTCAGACCGCTGGTGCAGTGGTGGCTGGATCTGCCACCGCCACGCCACCACGAGTCTAGCAGTCCTCGGACCGCGAGACTCGTAATTGGACCCTTAGAGTGAGCTGTGGGTCAGCCCTTTCCTGTGATTGGCTGGCTTCTTTTCTATCATATTTGGTTGCTTCATTTTTCAATGGGTTTCCTTCTCTTTTTGTATTCGTCCCTCCCCTGAAGCATACCTTCTTTACTAAACTTTTCATTTGATGACTTGTATCTTTCCACTGCTTACATTCAAGGAACTAATTTATTTTTCTTTCAGCCCTCTATGGGATTGTATCTGTTTTCTTGCTCTCTCGCTTGTGTGCTGCTTCCGCCTCGCATCCCCACCCCTGCAATACACATTGCTCTTCCTCCTCATCTCCTAAGCTCATCCATTGCTTCACTGCCTCTCCCGATGATGATTATCTTTTTTATTTGTTGTTTTTTTCAAAAGCTCACCCCAGCTCCTCCAGTTCTTTTCCTTCCTGGTTGTGCTGCTCCCTGCACCTTGGCGACATTCATTTGCTCTGACCCCCCCCATCTTGTTGCCCCGCCACCCTCCCCATCTCATTGCCAGTAGGTAGTTATAGTTAGGATGTAGTTTACATAGGAAGAGCGTTTTTCATTTGTCAATGACTTTGGCTTCGCTTGACGAATCCTCGCGAAATTTTCATGACTAATATGATGCTCGAGTTACTGTCTTGAAAGTTTTGTGGTGATCCATCAAGTGGGGGCTGAGAAAAAAGGGGGGGTCCCAAAATGCATTTTCCCCATGTTAATTCCCATAGGAACTTTAGTTACTGCTACAGCCCGAACTGCTGAATGGAATTACACCAAATTTGGCAGGACGGTAGATGTTGGTCGAGGGAAGTACCTTTTTGTGATTTGGTGTAAATCTGTTCAGTGGTTAAGGAGTTAATAACTGAAATCCAAATTTGTATGTATAGGGATGCAGATCCTTCGAAGATCTGACAATCACCATGCTCAAATCTGATTGGCTGCCAACACTTCAAACCAGGAAGTGTTGGCAGCCAACTTGGGACTCGACCTGAGGCGAGTACCAGAAAAAAACGTTTAAAAAAAAAGAACAGAAGACAGGATAGGAATACCCTCACCACCTAGGCCTCTTAGGGGGGTCCGACAGGGGCCCAATCGAGCCAAAAAAGCATTTTTTAAAGAAGTTTCAGTGGGAGTTGTGCTGGATCTGCGTCTCCCACCAATTTTTTTTTTTAAAAAGAAGCATGGGCTCCCGCGCTTCATTAGTAATCAACCCCAGGAAGGGCCAGGTCCTGGAAGAATTTTCATAATCAAGGAGGGGGGCACCTGGGCCCCCCCTCCTGGGGCTTTTTAATGCCCCGGGGACAACAACCTCCCCGGGGCTTATTATTTTAAAATGAGGGGGGCCTCTTCTACCCCCCAGGCCCTGGGGGCCACCACCTCTTCAGGGTCACAGTCCAAAAACATATTGGGGGCCTCGTGAACCCCACCGTGCCCTGGGGACCACCACCTCCCTGGGGCTAATGCATTGTCATGGCGGGGCCTCTCAAACCCCCACGGCCCCAGGGACCACCACCTCCCCAGAGCCATAATAAATTTGTAGTGGGGGGCCTCAGAGATCCCCCCGGGGACCACCACATCCCCGTGGCCAAGTTCATTTTTTTAAAATGGGAGGGGGGTTGCAAGGACACCCTCCTGGGCCATTCTCGGCCCAGGGGGACCACCACCTCCCTGGGGCAGGCCCTATAAGAATAAGCCATAGATGACCCTAGGGACTGCCACCCCCAGGGCCAACTCCTGCTATGTCCCAGGGTACCCACCCCTGAGACATAGCTGTTTGCTGTGGCTTGGCAGGAGCTTTACCGCTTCCACCAAGCCACAGCAAATGCTCCGCTTCCAGCAAGCGAGAGCATTAATAATGCTCTTGCTTGCTGGAAGTGGAACAGAATTTCTTTCACACACAGGGGGCTCCCTTTCCAGCAGCTCCCTGTGTGTTAAAGCAATGCCGGCTCCCGCAGGAGGCACGGAGCCCACAGGGACCGCAGGGGTCTTCAGGGTACCCTCACGGTCCCCAGCGAAAGTCACTGGGTGCCCTGGGTGGGACCAGGGCACCCAGAATGGAGGCCGGGCCCCAGGGAAGTGGATCCCCGGAGCCAAAGTAGGCCCGGGAGGGGTGGGCCGTGCAGCCCCCTCTCCTACTTTAAAAAAAATAAAAAGGCCGAAGCTCGGTAATGGGGTCCCTGTTGCCGAAATTGGCCCGGAAGGGTGGCCGCGCAGCCCTTCTCCCCTATGTAAAAAAATAATAATAATTAAATAGTCTGGGCCCCGGGGATGGGGATTTGTATGGAAAGTCAAAATTATTGAGATTATATTTGTGTCAATCGATATTTTTGAAACAATATTTTGGTGGAAAACCAAACTTCCACTGTGACTGTACCATGAATAAATAAAAACATCTAAAACAAAAACCAACAATCAATGTCAATTGTTCCTTCGTTTCTGCAGTCATGAAATGCTTCAGAAACATTGGTCCTGGAATTTGTATTCCTGAATCCTCTGATTTGGTCTTGTGCACTCACCCCTTCCAGTGTGAAGGTTCAATCATTTGGTAAGGGATTGGGCAATAGACTTGGTTTATATTCGATGCAAGTTGTACAACCCATAAACTGCAATTGTTGTTGTATTCTGTTACATGAATTATGCATAAGAATAGCATGTCTTTTTTTCAGAAAACTAGGGTGTTTTAAGTGTCTTCTAAGAACACAAGATGATCTGTTTCTTAGTTTGTGCATTGGCTACTAAGCATGCATGTCAATAAGCATGCATGCCTCTTAGGTCAAACTTTCCAGATACCTCTTTATCTATCCCTATGGCTGATCAGATGTATGAAGGGAAGTAAATAAAATGAACCTTCTGCGCCATCATTTTTATCGTTAACCTAAACAGGCCTAGACAAATCTGTGTTTTTAGTTCTTAATATGCTTTAAAAATTGTGGACAAGAGTTATGAATACCTCCAACTCACAAGCAAACACAAGTCACATCTTGCATGATCATCATCAATAATTTTTATGATCTTCCTCTATGAATGACTAACCTCTTAACAGCCCTGATCTCTAGTTTGTATCACTTGAATCATGCTTCTCTTATAGACACTTCTGATGTATATGCTAAGCGTTGTGAATTCTATTGTTCAAATACACAGGCTTGATTATTGTCCTAAATAACCTGTTTGAAAGTTAGCAGTTTTCTTATTAGTTTGTTGGCAAGAGGCAAATTCACCAGCTTAAGCAGAGCTTGTGGAATTTGTAATGTGTTCTTGGGTGAAATGGCTTGGTGTTCCCATTAAGTTCATTCAAGTTACACCTTAACACAAGAGCTACTATGTCAATTACGCCGGCGTAATCTGAGTACTGTTGGTAATTCTGCATTACTCTTTCATGTGCAATTACTGATACTAATGTGATTATGCCCACTCGTGTAATTAAGAGTGATTCGGGGGGAAAAATCCTACTGCAAGAGCACAGTTAGCAAGCACAAGTGGGTGCTCGCTCTCACTATTCATGTTCTGTTGCATTTAGCACTATATTCTTAGCACAAGATGCATGTTTGTGTCCATTTTGGTTGCAAGGGTACATTTTGCGCTACAAAAATAGCGCTAACAGTAGCGGTAAATACTGGGAGATAGTTGGGGAAAAATATTACCCCAAATACACATTTAGTGAGCACGACCAGCTGCTTGCACTCATTCTTTATGTTCTGTTGCATTTAGTGGTAAATGCATCCTCGCATCCATTTTCAATGCGAGGAGGAAATTTTGCACTAAGATGATAGTGCTAGGTGCAGAATTGCCCTTCTTGCGTGTTGGGTAATTCCGCGTGATTACACAGAATTACACAAGTTACATCCACCCGTAGTTAATACCACATCTTGCTTCATAGCTTAGAAAGCATTTGCCCTGTATTAAATGTCACCCCAATTCAGGCAAAGGCCATTTCATCCATCTCATGCTTTTTTACATTTTCATAACTTCTTACATTCATCCACATTTCTTAAGAGAGGTGCAGGCAGATCGACAACATATTATTATGAATGTATTCTACACTGATCGTGGGAGGTTAATGTTATTTTTCAATTGCCGGCCACTTATCATTACTGGTCCAGGTCATACCACACGGGAGGTATCTTGCTCAAGGCTCTGAGAATAATATGTATGACACATAAAGCCAATTAAATATCATCAGTGAAAAGCAGTTCCACAAGGTCCATCATTGGAGAGGTTTTTGCAAGGACATGAACGTATTTATTATTGCACCTTGCCCAGGATTCCATGTCCTACAACTTCCATCTATGTGCTTTCAATTTTTTCCCACGTTTAGAGCTCCTAGGAATATTGTTGTTTGTCAACTATGTCACTCTGGGGCATATTTACATGGGCCTATCTCCACAGGAACTTCACTTTTTGCGACGTTCCTGTGGCAATAAGCCCTTTGCCTTTTTTACAAGGCGACATTAAGCCACTTAACCTGGCTTAACGCTGCCTTGTAAATAAGGCCCCCTTTCACGCTACACTTAGCGTGAAAGGGGCGGGCAGTGTTGTGGTGGGCCTTCTGATGCAACACCTATTGATTTTGTTGCTGTCCCCTATTTACAATGTTGGTGTAAATATGGGGCAGCTCTAAAATTAAGACCAGGGAAAACCTGGTCTTAACATGGCGAAATGAGGAGAAATGTTTAATTTCTCCTCGTTTTTGCTGTTTCTATGTGTGCTGTATTGTGCAAAACACATAGAAATAGCAAATCGTTATGAAGGATTGTTTATGCGCAGGAAGGTGTCCCTTCGTGCACATAAACAATCATTAAAAATGTGACGATTTGCAACTTCTATGTATGCTGCACAATGCAGCACACATAGGAGTTACAAGTCACCATTAGTGATTGTTTGTGTGCAGGAAGGGACACCTTCCTGCACATAAATAATAATTCCCTCAATGAAGACACCCTTGCACTATGGTGCAAAGGTGCCTGCGTTGGTGCTAGGCAGCTGAGTTTAGCGCCAGCGCTAGGGAAAACGCAGGGATGTGCCGTGCCATTGTAAATACAGTGCATACTTGCGTTTTCAGAATTGCGGCGGAGTATAGTGGTGTAGAGTGGAGTAGAGTGGAGTTGTGTAGAGTAGAGTGGCATAGAGTGGTGTGGCATAGAGTGAGGAGGAGTGGCATAGAGTAGCGTGGAGTATAGTGGTGTAGAGCGGAGTGACGTAGAATGGTGAAGAGCAGAGTGGCATAGAGTAGATTGCGTTGAGTGGAGTGCTGTAGAGTGGAGTGGAGTGGAATGCCATAGAGTGGTGTAGAGTAGAGTGGTGCAGAGTGGAGTGACGTGGAGTTGCATAGAGTGGAATGGAGTGGAATGGAGTGGCGTAGAGTAGATTGGCATAGAGTAGTGTAGCGTAGAGTGAAGTGGAGTGGCGTAGAGTAGAGTGGAGTGTGGTACAGTAGAGTGGCATAGAGTAGAGTAGAGGAGCATAGAGTAAAGTAGCATAGATTGGAGAGGCTTTGAGTGACATAGAGAGAAGTAGAGTAGAGTGGTGTGGTGTGGAGTGCAGTAGTGAAGACTAGAGTGGTGCAGAGTAGTACAGTTGTGGGTGTAAGTAACTAAAGCGTTGATAGAGACAGCGGATAGAGTGAAAGTAACATAAATAAGAAGCTGTATGACTGTCTTAAAAGTAGAAAAGCACATTGCCCGTTCAGGAATAATTAAAAAATGATTATAAAAAATAGTGCATTGCAAAAAGACAAGGAAGAACAAAGATGAGGAAGAACACATGTACTTGGTACATGCTCCAGAGAGAAGCTAACACAAAACAGGAAGGCAAGCCTATGGGGCTAAGCAATCGAAAGATTTCTAGAGAGTGACAACAAAAACAACAAATGGTATGCTGTGGGTGAGTTGTAAGCCTCCTGAATAGTAAACAGTACGTCTCACAGCAAAGAGCATGAGCTATGTAGGCGAGACCTAAAAAAGGGCCCAAAACAGTTGCAAATTACTCTAGATGCATGTAAGTATCTCTTGAAGATCTTTTCTTTTGTTTGTAATCTCACCTTTTACCATCTTTGACCTATGGTTACAAGATGGCGGAACCATGAGGGCTATATATGGAAGTGTGATCCAGTCTAGTATTGGATTGATAGACATGATTGCACAATTGAAAAGCGCTGATTCAATTTTTTCCATCTTTTTAAAGGATTCTGCGTGATCTATTGGGTTAAACTGAATATTGCATTTATGAATTGATAACATTTATAGTAGTAATGTGATTTGAGTTATACTTAACAGACGCTGAAACATATTAAGTATTGAATAACCATTCAAAGATGGCAGTCATATTAGAACAAAAGTGTAAAATGTAGTCTAAAGTCCTTTTTAATTTTCACTGCAATTCGCGTTTTGTTTCATGGGGTAATAAGGTACATGCATGTTTGACAAAGGCTAACACTGAAACATGTCACAGCTTGAAATAAATGGCTGAAATTCATGAATCCTGGAGAACCGGTTCTTGACTGCTGAGAGTAGTGACATATGCATAGAAAATAATATTCTACCTGATTAAAGCTGTCTTCAAGATGATGTGAACTTGGATGGGGGAACCAGTATATTTGTTTCAGTAATGGGGTTGTTTTTTTGAACTTCTTGAGGTCTTCAATAAGACATGCAGATGTGTGCAGAATGCCTTTCAGAAGGTCAGTGTGGTGTTGGGTAGACTGGTAGGCAGTATGTTGCTTCCTACCCAGTGAGCTAGAAGTAAGGTTTAGACTATTGTTCTGATCTGACTTCAGGCATGATACGTGTATATTTTTCTGGAGGGAAAGCTGGTACCATACTGTCTTAGTTTTCATTGCCATGTGTTCTTTAAAGAAGAGGACTGTTTTGAGAGTGAATCCAAGTGATTTTGCATTAGCTGTCAGCCGATGTAGCTAGGTGATGAGGTTGTAGTTGGCAAGATCATTTGTGTCGAAGGCTGGCTTTTCAGCACGTGGATCTATCTTGAGGAAGTTGTTGATATTTATGAAATGTCTAATGGCATCACATTCACAACGTTTGATACTACGTCATCTTTGTGATTATTGGGCTTGAGAGAGTTGACGATTTATGTGAATAGAGGGGCTTATTTACAAGCTCCTTGCGCCACCGGTGTGTCACTTTTTACCCCATTAAACGTGATGCACCGGCGGCGCAAGGGGCTTACACATAAGCCCCCCAGAGTGTAAGAGGAGACAGAAGGCTGTTCACCTGGTGGAGAAACAATTTGAAAATGGAAGCCAAATTGATGTCTGGTTGATGTTTCTCTATGTGGATTCTGGTTTTGTTTTGTGATTGATGGCATTGCACTTGTTTGAAGGATGTGTGGGTCCAGTGCGGAGTCGCCACAGTGCTCAACTGCTTTGAAGAGTGCTTTGCTTTTGTTGGTTGATTTGGTTTCACTGAGGAAGAATCTTCATACACAGCAGAGTCCAATTAGTTAGGTGAGATAGACCGGAACATTGGTCTTGTCTCCCTTTCATTTTGGCATATGGAGGGCCTGTTCACTGAGAGCTCTTGGGAGTACCATGTTTTGAAGGATCATGTTTTCAATTGTGAGTTGAAGTCTTTGTGGCTTTTCAGGGTGGTGTATTATAGATAGAATAGTATGTTGACATCTAGTGAAGGCTGGTGGGAGTTTAATCAGACTGATGACTGGATAAGTGGATGGTGTGGTGGTCAGTCTAGTCCAGGGGTGTTAAAGGCTTGATTTAGTTGGAAGCGAGGTACTTATGAGGTACAGTGCATTGCCTGAGGATGGGGTGGATCTGATGATGTGCTGCTTGATGTCCAAGGTGTTGAGGTGTTGTTAGAAGGACGTTTTAAAGTTTCTTGGTGCTTGAGTCTTTGTGGAGAATGAAATCTCAGAGGAAAGTGTGGTGGGTGTGTTGAATGGAGGCAGAGGTGATAAGGTCTGAGAGTCCTTGTTACTGCTGGGTAGTTCTTTAGATCAGGATGAATATTGTGGTCTTGGATGCAGTGATGGACACTTGGAAAGTGTAGAGTTAAAATAATTTGAGTGTTTCTGATTTGCTGTTGTTGTAGGGCCAAGTGGACTTGAGAGTGACTGCAACACTCTTATCTGTCTTATGCGGGTGATAAGGGCATTGGATGCTGCAGCCAGTGTGGACGAGGATATGGTGTGTGAGCCACGTTTTTGTGTTAAGAGTGCATTTGGGTTGTGTTGTGTGATAATGTCTGTGATGTCAGTGGGGCAGAGAACTGCCAAATATGGGGGAAAGCTGGTTCTGTTGTACTGGTTGGGTGTGGGTGCTGCTGAAAGGGATGTGATTATGATTCTGGAAGTTTGGAAGAGTGCCATGTGAGTGGCTGTGTGGTCTGGGTATGAGTGTGAGGATGAGTGCATGGTTTTTGAGCCATATGGTGAAGTTACGCTACCTGGAGGTAGGGGATTCTGCCCATCAGTCCCTCTTGCCCTTATAGGCCCAAACAAGAAGCATCCTTCTCCTCATCCACCCATTATCAATGCTGTGCAGGCAAGAGAAGCCCTGAAAGTAATCATTTTAGAAAATGGGAATGGGAAGGAGTGATCTGATCTGTGTGTGGAGGCTGACTTTAGTGTTGGACTCATGGTGGTGGCCTCTGGGTGCATCTGTCCTTAGCATTTGCTGATTGGTACAATGTGCTGGAAGTGGGAAGTCAGGAAAAAGATGGCACCAGCTGTTTGACTGGTGGAGACTGACAATTATGTCAGTCTGACTGATGTGACTTCGGAAGTGCTTGTGCCCTTAGGAGTCACTGATTGGCCCTATTTGCATTGCAAGTTGAGTGACTGAAGGAGTCTGCTGTTCGAATGGCTTTAACAATTTCTAAGGTGCTTTTGTACTCTGACTGTGTGCCCTGAGATTCCTAATTTCCACAGGGAGTGTTTCTGGAGTACTTATAAGCATGTGATACTAAAACTCCTGCTATCGTGGATGTGTGTTGTAAAAGTGAGTTTCTTGAGCATGTCAGGTGCTATGTTAATTATTGCTGGGGCCCGGGCACAAGATGGCGACTAGATGCTGTTGAAGCGCGGATCGCAGCGGAACAGTCAGTCGACACATGGAGAAGATAGGCACATCCCATGAGCGACAGTACCGGTGAGTGCACCCGCTGCAGGGGGCGGCCGGGGGTAAAGGAATCTGTCTGGCGGAGGACGTTCACCCGCCCAGCCCTGCAGTATCCTGATTCCCCCACCCCATCTCACTCCACCAGACTGCAGCAAGAAGAGAAGCCCCTAGAACCACACTGGGCGCCATGGGCTGGCCCACCGAGAGTTGCACCAGCGGGGCAGGGGGTGGTCGAAATCCTTTGGAAGCCGGCTATCACAGTAGGCTGCAGGAAGCGCCCAAGCTTGCCTGACCCTAAGATGGCATCCGGGCAGAATTAATCAATGTACCTTGCAGTTGACCCCCTAAGATTTCATTGCTCCACTGACGTACAGCACAGCAAACAATGAATGAATCTGGAGGAGATGTGGCCTAGTGGCTAGAGCTACAGACTTAGTGACCTGGGAACCCAGGTTCAAATCTCAGCCTCAGAGCATGGCTCAGCATTGTGTGATTCTGGGCAAATCACTTAATCTCCCAGCGCATATAAAATGAAATGTGATATGGGACATGCATTTGTGCAATTCACACTTGATGTACACTAACTTGTAGATCATCTTCTAGTCCCTCCACCCCTATCTAATATAAGCTAACCGTTAACCCGAGCCCCCTATGAGTGGCGATGTAGAAAGGAGCGACCTCCAACGGGGTCACCGTACCCGCGTGGCTGGCGCAGCCTACCCAAGAACCCTGATTGCTGCCACTGCTGTGGTTGGCGTTATTGAGGTGGAGGTGCCTTGGTCCTGATGACGTTTCGGCCCTGGGCCCCCCTACTAGTTGGTGGCGGTGCGGGGACGTCTCCGGTCGGGACAGTGAGTGACCCAAGATGGCGACTGAGCGGTAGCCGATCCACGGAGCTCTGCTGCGCCGAAATAAGAACAGCGGTCCCCGGGAGACTAGCCGCCCCACCGAAACTGCAGCCGGCAGGGAAAATCCGGGGCATCCCACTGCGAGCCCCGAAGTGCGGCCTGTGGACGCGGAGAGGGGACATGGGCTCGTCAATCCATCGGGCCCGGGCACAAGATGGCGACTAGATGCTGTTGAAGCGCGGATCGCAGCGGAACAGTCAGTCGACACATGGAGAAGATAGGCACATCCCATGAGCGACAGTACCGGTGAGTGCACCCGCTGCAGGGGGCGGCCGGGGGTAAAGGAATCTGTCCGGCGGAGGACGTTCACCCGCCCAGCCCTGCAGTATCCTGATTCCCCCACCCCATCTCACTCCACCAGACTGCAGCAAGAAGAGAAGCCCCTAGAACCACACTGGGCGCCATGGGCTGGCCCACCGAGAGTTGCACCAGCGGGGCAGGGGGTGGTCGAAATCCTTTGGAAGCCGGCTATCACAGTAGGCTGCAGGAAGCGCCCAAGCTTGCCTGACCCTAAGATGGCATCCGGGCAGAATTAATCAAGCCCAGCAGGGCGATGAGGCCGTACCTCGAGGGGGGAGACTCCAGTTTAAGGTCAGCAGGAGAGCTGAGTAGCGGTGGGCGATGCCCACGCCGCGCAGAGGTCACAAGTGCGACAGCACCTGGAGTGGACACCGATCAGACCTTGCGCATATCCCCCACCTCCCACCCCCATCCGGCTCACCCACCAGGACAAGAAGGAAAACATGTGGTGGTACTCGGACAAAGGCCAAAGAGACCAGGCAGCAATAATAGCGGCCTCTGTGTAGTAGATCACTCCAACCTTGAGCATCCACGGGCTTATGAATCGGCTGCCATACTAACTAATTAGCATGATGGCCGACAGGTGAGGAGCTCCGGTCGGTAGCTCCCTGGCTAGGGATTGCCTTTTTGGATCAAATCCCCTGGAATCTACCCCCTCCTTGAACCTTTATACACACCTGGGGTTCTATGGACTGCGGTCCTTCGATTTTCCAATTCCCACGATTGAATTTGAAACCAGCCTCAGCAACTTCCGAGGAATCCGTGAATATTCTACCGACTGCGGAGACCTGGCAATTTGGCCGATGCCCGGTGGAGCTACCTAGGTAGCTATAGAGGAGATTGGCTGTGGATCACCCCCTCAGCTGTCACCTACCCAGCCGAACATTGGACAGACTTTCCTTCATCTCTCCGCCGTGTCTCCTTCCTCCCCCGCCTTCCGACGAATCAGCCGGCTTGTTTGACTTTCACTTTGTCTTTTTGGTTCTCCTGAATTACTTTCCCCCTTGCCGGTCTTCCTGACCTAATCTTCATTCCAACCCCATTTTACTCTTCCCCTCTTCCTTCTATACCCCATAGGATGTGTGTATGTGTTAAGCTATGCTCTAGTAACTTATGTTACTGTATAACACTGCTTTTTCTCTATGTTATACTAGGCTCCTGTAACTGACTTAATTTTGTAACTCGCTAATCCTCATGTAAAGCACTCTGATACCTCGGGGTCTAGCCAGCGCTATATAAAACTCTGCAAATAAATAAATACATAAATAAATAAGCTGCTATGTTGCTTGATAGGTTTGTGCTATATAAAATGCCAATTTATACATACATAAATTGAGGTCGTTGAATCTTCCGGAGACAATTTTTAGGTGGAATATCAAAAGGTATCTGAAATCAGTAGGGATACCGTTTAGAAAGAAAAATCCTACAGCTCTTTGAAAGATAAAGTGAGGATTATGTTGGCCATTATCCTCTGTGAGGAAAGTCAGATGGACCAATAGCCTTGTTTCTGACTTAAGGCCCAGAACACTAAGGTTCGATAAACTCGACTGTAAGTGTGATCCTGGGAATACCACTTTGCTTTGCTGTTCCTGAAGGCCATTGAATGACAAAATTTAGAAAATTGAGAAATAGCTTTTGAATACAAAATTAGCCTTTTAATTTACTAAAGTGAATTTTTCTCCAGTGCATGAAACACAATTCCGGGAAAATACAATTGGACATTATTTGGCTACATACGTCTGCATGGCTACTCATTCTGAATTCTGGACAAACAGATGTAGAGTAAATGTCTATTGGCAATACATTGTGCACTCTTTGATTATTAAATACTTTATCACCGTCTGCAGAGGTTAATTTTCTGTCTTATTGTTAGCATGTTTGCTTAGCCATTTACTCTGAAGCAAAAAGGACATGAATAAAGATTTTTTCAGAACAACTACCCGTTGCAGATTTTGTACTGTTGCACCTGGAATTCAATGTCAGGACCGGAGGCTTGGATTATGCTTAACTCTTCCTTTATTTTTCCCACTCAGCAGCCTTAACAATGTGTCAAAACATAAAGACTACAAATCCCATGAGTCTTTGCATTTGAACCAGTAACAACCATAGAGATAGTCTCATATAAACAGTAGCAAGGAACAGCACTTCCTCTTTCTTTGCTGCTCAGCAGCCAGTTAAGTGTTTTTCCTTACTAATGTTTATTCTTGCATCTTGGTGCATGTTTGTGCCCTCTTGCCTACCTAGTTGGGATTGTGTGTATTTCTGGCGCGCGCACTGCCTCGATCTCGGGACGCTGTCCGGTGTCCTCATGATCTCGTGTTCCCCGCAGGGGTCCTGCTCGTTACTTCCCTCGCCGGTCCGTCGACCGAGGCGGGACTCCGAGTGCGCCCTGGTCTCGCCTGGCGGTCTAGTCGGCTTTGGCTTGCTTTGGCAGACTCCGCATGGGGCAGATGGTGCGACTTTCTCTATGCTCGATAGAGGGCGGGGCGCTCGCTGGTTCTTCCGGACCGTGAGGGAATTCCTCACATCCTGCCTCTGAGGCGCGGTGTGCTCCGAACCCAATAGAGGGCGGGGCCTCTCACGCCTGTTTCGGAGCAGCGGGGATTCATTTTTGCATTCCCTACATTCCTGTCTCATCGCGCTGCGCTGACTCTTCCGGCTGTTACTCAGCGGAGGTCGCGCGCGCCTGTGACAGCTTCGGGTGACTTCAGCAGTGGTTTCTTTCCTCTTTGCCTTTTATAGGCTAACGTTCACAACTTCCACCGGCTCCAGAGTGGGGCTTCTCCGCAGAGCTTTCTCTATATCCCATTCTGACCCAATAAGCCTTGGCTAAGGCAAATTGTATTTTATATCTCTGGTCTGGGGCTCGTTTCCCTCCCTGACCTTCTATTGATCATGGCAGGGGAATATTACGACTGGAGAGCCTGTTGAGGAGGAGTCCTCCTTGCTCCCCATACATTTTGAATTAGTGGACGCGATTGACGCGTCTTTGATGAGGGCTGTTTCCTCAGCGCTGGAGCCCTTAAGCAGTCGAATCATTGAACTGACGGTTAAGAGGACTGTCGTGCCCTCGACAGAGTTAGACGGGGGAGGCTACTTCTTCTAGTGCAAGGGACCCCCCAGGAGCAGAAGCAAGGGCAAAGCATGCACTAGACACCCTAAAGCCCTCTCCATGAATGCCTTCAAACTGCTACGCCTGGCCTTCTTAAAGAGGCAAAGTGATACAAAAGGGGATGATGGACGGAGCGCTTGAGCAAATCAAACACTCACCCCCAGTCAACTGATCTGGGTTTAATCCATCATCATTCTTTAGCTCACTCCACCACCCCAGTTCAGACAAGGCCATATGCAAATCAGTCTGACCCTGTGCCTCATGGGAACAGCCCAGCCCGAACTGCCAAGCCATGTCTTCCCTGGACCGGAAACAAGCATCCTGGGACCGGTTTTGGGCTATTCAGCCGTCATCAGCCAGGCTAGCTTGAATCCAGTGGCAAAGTGAGCAAGGGACCCACGTCTGGGCATACCCTGCCAACTAAGGGCGAACAAAGTGATACAAAAGGGGATGATGGACGGAGCGCTTGAGCAAATCAAACACTCACCCCCAGTCAACTGATCTGGGTTTAATCCATCATCATTCTTTAGCTCACTCCACCACCCCTGTTCAGACAAGGCCATATGCAAATCAGTCTGACCCTGTGCCTCATGGGAACAGTCCAGCCCGAACTGCCAAGCCATGTCTTCCCTGGACCGCTTTGTTCTTCTTAAAGAGGCGCCTTGAGACCGACGCCCAAGAGGATTCCCAACCGGGAGAGACCCCCGAAGAAGATTCCTGTCCTCAAGACGAGGCAGAAGACAATACCGGGGCGGACACTGATCTAGATGGTGACTCGGACAATGAGCCTGGTCCGATTAGACCCTGGCGCCCAGAACGGGGCGCCAAGAAATCCCGGCTAGAGGAACCTCAAGCCACTGAGTCCACTGATACCTCAGGGATGTTAAACCCTGAAGATATATATCACCCCCGTTCAGCGGACTGGATACCTGCACCTTTGGTAGCATCGTATGTGGCAGCCGCATCAGGAAGCCGATGGACCAGGAGGTCCGCCGCCGTCTGAAGGCGGAATGTCCCCGGCCCGCACTGGCGAATAAGATGGTTCACACCGCTGAAATTGATTAGAGAATGGCGACCTTCATCACAAAATTTATAAAAGACCCAAAAAAGGTTCTAGACTGCTCTTGGCGATCTTGCCAGGATAAGGTGCTAGATGTCCTGGGGCCGCTCACTAAAATTCTCGACATGACGGAAGACGCCAATGAGACTGGTCACTTGATAGACCCTGCAATACTCTCGGGTTGGACCCAAAGGGCCCTTTGGTTCCTCGGAAACGCAAATTGTGCACTCTCAACAGAACGCAGACGCTCTGTGCTCATTAAAATCGAGCCTAGACTTGGTGAACTAGCTACCACGGAGACTGGCCATGTGGCAAATGGAGGTCTCTTCGGAGAGCCGTTCATAAAAGAACTTTCCCGCTTCGTGAACACTTTCTCCTCTCCCGCCAAGGCTCAGCAATCCATTAAGAAAGTGTTCAGCAAGCAAATGTTTCAAGGGCCGGAAGAGGTAGGGGGCGCTCCTCCAGCCAAGCGACCAATCCCAATGCCCACAGGCTCCAGACTAAACGCTCCATGCAGTGGCAAGACCAGAAATGGTTTGGGGGCTTCTACCCCTCGAGGGGCCAGGGCAAGGGCCGTGGCAAGAAAGGAGGCTTCCGTGTAGCCAACAACGCACCAGGAGGTGTCACAGGTAAGGCTTATCCCTTCTTTCCTACCATAGGTGAGGGGAAGGATGCAAGGGTTCCTGCACAAGTGGGCAGAGATTACACAAGACGTGTGGGTGCTACAGACAGTCACTGGGTTTCACATAGAAGTCCACGGCACACCGTGCCAACGGTCTTGTCCTCGCCCTCTGGTATTCTCGCGAGAAGCATCGCAGGTGGTCGACAAGGAGGTGACAGAACTACTCTAAAAAGGAGCCATCGTTCCTGTCTCCCCTCATCCCAGTGGCTTCATCAGCAACCTTTTTCTGGTCGAAAAGAAAGACAAGGGTTTCAGACCAGTGATCAATCTACGAGATTTCAATCGGTGGGTGGTCTACCGCCATTTCAAAATGGAGGGGATTCACCTCCTCAGGGATGTTCTTTTACCAGGCGACTGGATGGTACGGCTCGATCTGAAGGATGCCTACCTGACTGTGCCGATCTTTCCCCCCACAGACGATTCCTTCAATTTCAATGGAGGAAACGGTTTTATGAATTCACTTGTCTTCCGTTCAGTCTGTCCTCCGCACCTTGGTGCTTTACCAAGCTGCTGAGACCAGTTATGGAATGGCTCCGTGCACGAGGCATACGCCTCATAGTCTATCTCGACGACATCCTCCTGATGCACCAGGAGGAGTTGGTGTTGCTCTCCCAACTTCGGATGACTCAATTCCTCCTACAAGACCTCAGGTTTATCTTGAACGATCTGAAGTCGGTATTCACCCCGATGCAATGCTTGACCTTTCTAGGGTGCGAAGTCGACACCTTGCAACAATGTCTGCGATTACCCCAACCGAAGATTCACTTGATTCTCAGGGAACTGCGCTGGACTTTAGCGAAAGACACTTTCTCCCTGTGACATTTGGCTTGGATCGTCTGCCTTTTGTCGGCCTCGATCCAGGTGATGTTCCCTGGACCCCTTCATTATCGGGCGCTGCAACACCTGAAAACTCAACATTTACACCAGGGCCTATCTTATACCCAACAAGTGGCCCTCTCTCCGGAGGCTCGCTCGGAGCTGCTTTGGTGGTTAGAGCACATGCAAGCATAGAACGGGAGAGCCATTTTTGGCTCAGCTCCGGAGCTGGTGATCGAGTCGGACGCCAGCCGCCTCGGATGGGGTGCCCGTTGCGGAGATGTTTCCATGGGCGGTCAATGGTCCGAACACAAGGAATCTCTCCATATCAATTGTTTGGAGCTCCTGGCGGGGTTCTTTCGCGATCCGGAGCTTAGCGGCCAACATGGCGTCCTGCGCTATTCTCCTAAAGATGGACAATATCTCCGCAGTGAGATACATCAATCGCCTGGGGGGCACGAGATCCAAGGTTCTGGTGGATCTTGCAAAGGCCTTTTAGAACTATTGCCTCAGTCACAATCTGTCCGTCACGGCAGAATATCTTCCAGGGAGCCTCAATCAAACGGTGAACTGGCACTCCAGACACCTACAGGATTACAGTGCCTGGAAGTTAGACCCCCGAATATTTCGGGAACTCATGGAATATTGGGGCCCATGTCAAGTGGATTGCTTTGCCTCGTGCCTCAATCCTCAACTACCTCTCTTCTTCAGTTGGAGACAAGAGCCACTTGCGGAAGTGACGGGTGTGTTTCTACAGGACTGGACTCCATTTCGGGGGTATACCTTTCCCCCCTTCTCCATGATTCCCAGGCTCACGGCTCTAATCAGACGTCAGAAAGTGGAAGTAATCCTGGTGACACCGCTTTGGAGATCGCCAGTCTGGCTTCCAGTTCTACTGGAACTTTCTATGGATTTTCCAATCTAACTACCCCAGACTCCTCTTCTGCTGACGAGCTCGAATGGCAAGTTGCACCCTCTGATTCAGGAGGGGACCCTGACCCTCATGGCATGGAAGATTACAGGGGTCATTGGGAAATCGCTGGCCTTTTGGCAGGGGCTACCTCCCTTATCAAAAAGGCATGGTCGGAGTCCACGGTCAAACGATACAAATCGGCCTGGCACAAGTGGTCATGTTGGTGTCTGCGACGGGGTTACGATCCTGTGAGGGCGGGGGTCGTTCACGTGGTGAATTATTTATCGGATTTAGCCGAGAAGGGCTTAGCTTACCGTTCAATTAATGCCAGTCGCTCTGCTATTTCGGCAGGTCATGCTCCTCTACATGAGATCCCGGTGAGTGAACATCCCCTGGTTTGTAGATTGATGAGAGGTATTCAACTGTCTTTCCCTCCACGTTCGAAGTATACCTCCTTATGGGATGTAAACATTGTCCTCAGACTATTCCAATCCTGGCAGGATAATCAGTATCTTTCACGGAAACAACTAACGGGAAAGTTGGCCATGCTTTTGTGCCTGATCTCTTGTAAACGAGTATCAGATGTACAAGTACTAGAAGTATCTTGTTGTGTTTTCACGCCAAAAGTTGTGTCCTTTACGATTGGCCAATGGACAAAATCCAATACTAGAGTAGTGCATTATCCAGCCTTCCCGGGTCATCCCAAGTTGTGCATGTTACGTTGCCTCAAGGCTCATGAAACAATGACGGAAGAGTATCGTCCCCCTGGGATCTCACAACTTTTTCTTTCATTAAAGAAACCTTTCAAATCGGTTTCTTCCGCTACAATTACACGCTGGGTGCGATGGGTACTGCAGGAAGCTGGAATAGATACCTCCACCTTTGGCGCACATTCTGTAAGGGGTGCCATGGTATCAAAAGCCTTCGCGCTGGGGAGTCATCTAGAGGACATCCTCAGAGCAGCGTATTGGTCCTCAGGCTCTGTTTTTAAGGCTTTCTATTTCAAGCCTATCTTAGGCATGGCCTCGCTAGTGGTCGACCAGCTTTGAACTAGCATAATCCGAGCCTCTGGTCCTGACATAGAATGTAAAATTTCCTAGCTATCGTGAAGGAAGGTTTCAATTCTATTAAGGACGCGGAGGCGAGGATTATTCCGACCCATTGCACCTTGCCTGCTTGCACCCTCCCTGAGTACCTTTACCAGCGACTGTTGGATAAGTATATCCTATTCACACGCTTACATGACTGCAGTTGTTTATTGACCAGGATGTATTGTTCTCTCAGATGTTTGACATGCTACTTGGTGCCACTATCGCCATGATGTAGATTGGAATCTATTGTACGCTGTGATTGTACAATCGGTTGGTTTGGCTGTGTTTTCTGATGCGATCTCTTTGCCTTCGCAGGGTCAGACCAGAAGCAAGATTATTAATCGGAACACAGGATAACTTTTGTTTCGCCCGAAGAAAGAGGAAGTGCTGTTCCTTGCTACTGTTTATATGGGACTATATCTATGGTTGTTTCTGGTTCAAATGCAAAGACTCATGGGATTTGTAGTCTTTATGTTTTGACACATTGTTAAGGCTGCTGAGTGGGAAAAATAAAGGAAGAGTTAAGCATAATCCTCGCCTCCGCGTCCTTAATAGAATTGAAACTTTCCTTCACAATAGCTAGGAAATTTTTACATTGTCTGCGGGTCATATCGAAAACAGTGAAACAACTGCCTAACTCTTGCAAGTCTCAATCAATAAATAGTAACATATTCATTATGAGAAAAAGTGTCTATTTCTCAATACAAATTGATATGCAAACAGGCAAAAACACACACACACTCGTATAACATTCTATTATTCATTTCAGCGTGGAGGACCAGTGCGTCATTCAGTTAGTGAAACTGACAAACTTTGAGTTTTTGCAGATACATAATTCTTCATTAAGCTATGTCCACTGAATGCCGCTGCAGCCCTGTAACGCATAAAACAGACGTTCTGGCCTTGCAGAGTTGTAACGAGCTGTGTTTTTTTATTTGTGTGGGTGAAAGTCTGTGTGCTGCTGAATAGTAAAGTATGTAAACCAGTGGCTTTTAATCTTGTGGGTGACACTGTAAATCCATATGCTGAAGCCAAGAAGGATGGTGGGCTTTCTGTAAGCGGTCCCTTGGGAGCCACGGAACTCTTTCCTAAACCACAGCCGATAAATAACCCAGTGCACTGCGGCACAGGCAGAAGGCCTGCAAGGAACTACCCTGGAAAGGAACTATTGAATTATTGATTGATTAATGCACTGATGGCCGTGATGTTTTTCTGTTTCTCTCTCTTCTTGACCATTTTTTAACTGCTATTAAGGTAAAGTTTTGAATACAAATGCTTTGTCAAAGCTTGTGTAAATAAAAAATATAAAATAGAATCGGCGATGCATTCAAAGTTGTTAGTGCTGTTTTTCAATTAAAATGAAATGCAATTAGCGGGTGAGTGGAGGTATAAATGCAAGCTAAATAAAGTTTGTCTAATGTGAATCATATTATTTGTCACCTTAACAGATAACCCACAAGTCATATAGAGATACATAATTTGACAGATAAAAATCCAGCATGGCTACCCACTAGCCTGCAGTGATCTCCTAACAGAAACATCTCTTACAAAATTATCAAAGGAACTTTTTCCTTTAATTCATTCAATCGTTCATTGATGGTCTCCCAAACTGCATCCACATTTAACTGGAGAGTTCCCCCACTCCTTCCTCAGATGCTGTCAATTCTCCTTTATGCTTTCACTCTGATTACCTAATGCTATCAGATGTGCCCCAGCCCCCGCCCTTTCTCTGCACACATTTACCACCCTGACAATTGAAAGCAGACCTCAACGTGAATAATCCACCCTTCCATTTCTGTACAGTACCCACGAATCACCCTTTCCTCAATCTCTCCTTATTAAAATCTTCCCGGTCATCAGTATGTATAGAGCCTCAATTATTCCTACCCTCTCTCCAGCTACTGCGCTGCTCAGCCTCAGCCATGGACTGTGCATGCCTTTTGGGAAGAGAGGATGTGCAATTTGGAAAGTGAGGAAGAGTGTATTCGCACATCTCTGCAGCAAAGAAATGCGCAATTCTTAAAAATCTTGCTTAGCCCACACTCTCTCCCTCCCTACACACCTCTAGCTCATCCTTGTATGACCATCTAGGATTATACACTTATCTTCTCATTCCTTACACACTCACACGAGTTCCACAGTACACTGCACGCCGCTGCTCCTCTTGCCCCTCCCCCCTCAGCTCTGCAGCTGGACCTGTCCCGTTCAACAATAAAGCAACTCATTTGCCTTTCACATAATGAAGACGATCTTCCCTTTTTCTAGAAATTATTTCATGGGCATGGCTGGGAGGCTGACTAAGACGGCTATGCATGCCTGAGGCTCCAGGAACACAGGCCCTCTAATTTGGGATTGCAGTGTCCCTAATGTGCGGACTGTAAACACAGAGCTTGAGGGGCGCCTAATTCTGGGACATATGATGATTAAGCAGTGCCTGTTACTAACCCTGAAAGGAAAACGCTGATGACATGGATCCTCTCTCACCCCATTTGACCGTGAGGTCTGTTCCTTTGGAGTTTGCTGGATTCACAATTTCACATGCCTCCTACCAGGGATGCAACTAGACCCGAACTTCAGGGGAGACTAAGACTCCCAGCCAGGGCTGGCTTGAGTGCTGGTGGCAGCTGTTACGACAGTCTTTTGACGCTCTCCTCCCCCATATCCTCCTTCTCCATGAATTCCCTCACTACCACTCTCCAACAGTGCCCCTCATCTCTCCATAGCCCCTCTCTGGCATACATTTAATTTTTTATAGTGCTACTCATATTTCACTTACACTCAGTTCCATGATATGTATGGTACACGTTCTTTGCAGCAGGCACATTAACCCTCCGTGCTACTTTACGATGAGCCACAACTGCAACTAGACAACATTCTGAACTCTCACTGGTAGGAACATTAATCACCAGAGTTATCTTGATATTTTTATTGTTGCCTGAAAACTACCTGATGCACAAGGAAGTTCAGGTGCTTTTAAACCCAACATTTTTTTTAAACACAGAGCCCCCTACCAAAGTCAATGCCAGGTACGGCTGCACCAGTCGTACCGCCCTAAAGCCAGTCCTGCTCCCAGCAATGGGGTAGGACAAGCATTTCCAGAAATGGTGTGAGAGCAATCGTCAGACCCATTATATGAGGAAAAAGATCTATGTAAGTGGTGGGGTGTAATACTTCCCCCAAATTCCAGCAAGCAAAACAAGTTAACAGATTTCTTGTAGATGATTTAAGGAAGAGTAGACTTCTCCCCTCTGAATATTTTTAAACTTTTGGGATCAAATTTGCTAAAATGCCGCAGACCCTATGGGCATTCATGGAATATTCCATAACTTTTATGGTGCACCAGGGAAGTCTGGTCTTTCCTATGATTAGATCTAATTTTTTTCAAATGTCTTAAGTCAGAAATTACTTCCACTATACCAAGGTCATCATTTTTTCATAGGTGATCCCCTTATGCCAAGGAGTACATTCAATATGACAGTGCCGTAAATTTGCCATGGATACTTCAGCCACATCCATGGGTACCTCTAAAAATTCCCTCCTGTATACAAGGGGCGGCATTTTGCCATTGACACCCCCTAAAAAATGAGTACAGGAAATCTTATGCCAAGAGTTACCTCAAATATCAGTTCCAATATTTTGCTATGGATCCACCCCAATTACGTGCATCATGTCATGGCCTTCTGCCAGGTATGGTGGCGCGCGTTTTGTGTCCCTGCCACTGGGTATGACTGGGCTAGTGGCTTTCTCAGTTAGACAGTCCGTGTCCCCACAGCCAATGATGGTATCTTAATAGAAGCATCTCGGGGCCTGCAGTTTGCCATAGGTAACACCTCCCATCCATATTCCTTTAGTGCCCTTGTCCATAAGGCAAGAGTAGCCTCCAGTATGCAAGACCAGCAGACCACTTGCACGCATAACGCTCATACACTGACACACACACATTCTCACTATCTCTTGCACTCTTTCGTACATTTTTACTCTGTCACATTCACACACAGACACACAGCCACTCACACTTCCATTAGTCAATCTGCTTTTATTGTGTTAGAAAAGCTACCCCTGCTGCTTCTGCTATACCTACCTTGCCTTTTAGTGAAGCCTTATAAAAACATATTCTCTATACGCTAATCAAAAATAAGAATATATTGCCTTGTCAATGTTTGTTACAAGTATCATGTGAATGAAAAGTACACTTCCTTAAAATAGCTGTACCGGGCTTATATTTGGTTTCATGTGTGGATCAATCAGTTACAGTATTGGAAATGAACGAATCCACGTTCTAACATGTAATAATATCACAGCATCCAACTGATCTTAAGAAATACTTGACTTCTTCAGCAACCATGGACTTTATTCAGTGACACTTTGCATTTTGGGGTTTTTGAGACCCAACTTACAATGTATAAAAAAAAAACAAAGTCCTGGAATGAAGCATTGTGGTGAATGGAAAGCCAGGACTAGCTGAAGGAGTCACACGATGCTCAGTCCATCACTATACCCCAAAGCCTCAGCCCTAGTCTCCCTCCTCACGCCATCCCACATTCTCAGTCCACTCTCCCCTCTTGCACCAGCCCCGTTGTTGCAGATGGAATTAAGTAGGCAGCTAGTACTATGGAAAGAGCAGGTATTCTGTGGGTGCCTTTGTAGAAATATGTGTATATTTATGAGAGTTGTGTAATTTTTATATGTGCAGAGTAAGAGGTGTGCTCATGTAAGTGCTGGGTGATGGTGAATAGTGTGAGTGAATGCAGCATGAGTTGTGCGAGTGTAGGGTAACAAATGTGCCAATGTGAGTGTCGGGTGAGCTGCATGAATGCAATGTGAGAGGAGGGCCCATGTGAGTTTTGGGTGAGAGGAGTGCATGCAGAGGGAGAGGAGTAAGTGCAGGTTGGTGTGAGCAGTGTAAATTCAGGGTGAGTGGTGTGCCTGTGTGTGGTGCAGGTTGAGTGGCGAGAGTGAAGGGGGATCCGTGAGAGTGATTGGTGAGTGCATGGTGAGAGGAGTTAGTGCAGAGTGGAGTGGTGTGTCCCTATGAGTTCCGGCAGACTATTGTGCCTATGTGCAGGCAGGATTAACAGAGTGCCTGTATGAAGGCAGGCTGAGAGGTTAGTCCATGTGAGTGAAGGGTGAGAGGAGGAAGTGCAGGGTGAGTGGTGTAACACCATGGTGAGTATTGTGCTTGTGTGCATGGTGTGAGTCCAGAGCGAGTGCTGTGCCCATGTGACTGAAGGGTGAGCTGTGTGAGTGACAGGAGTGCCTATGTGAGTGCACAGTGAGCGATGTGACATAAGAGTTTGGATGTGGGTGAAAGTGCGGAATGGGAAGAAAGAATGCTTGGTGAGTGATGTGCTTGTTTGAGTGAGATTGCAGAGTGAGTAGTGAGATTGACAGGTGAGTGAAGTGTCACATGAGTGCAGGGTGAGTAGTGTGCTCGTGTAAGTGCAGAGTGAAAAGCGCGAGTACATGGTGAGTGGTGTGAGTGCAGTGTGATCACTGTGAGTGCAGGGTGAGCAGTGTGGTCATATGACCGTAGAGTAAGTGAAGGGAGACCTCTGTGAGTTCATGGCAAGGGACATAAATGCAGTGTGGTCACTGTGAGTGCACGGTGAGTGGTGTGCTCATTTGAGCGCAGGGGAAGAGGAGGATGAACGGTGTGAGTGCAGGGTAACCGCGTGAGTGTAGTGGGATCACTGTGAAGGTAGGGTGAGCGGTAAAAGTGACAAGTAAGTGGAGTGTCATGTGTGTGCAGGGTGAGTGATGTGCTCGTGTGAGTTTAGGGTAGGAAGAGGGTCAATGGCATGAGTACACGGTGAGCAGTGTAAGTGCAGTGTGATCGCTGTGAGTTCAGGGTGAACATGAAAGTGAAGGGTGAGCGATGAGAATGAGGAGGGAGTTGTCTGAATGCAAGATGTATTCCCAGACACCTGGAGTATCTCAGCATTGTATTGACGGCTGGCATAGGGTTTCAGATATACGTTAAACTATTGCTAGTATGGCATCAATCAAGGATGGAGGGTGGAGGAAATAAATAATGTGCTTATCCTGCAACGAACTTTCAGTTTCCTGATTAGGGTTTCGAGCTGATCAAATTTATACTGGCACCACTGGTATTTTGATGTCCCAGCCAGTACAAAAATAAGCAAAAGCACCTAAAGCCGGTATATTTGGCACTTATTAGTGTATACTTCAAACAGCAAATATAAACAGCACTTTTTAATGTGTTCTAGGGCTGCATTAATGATCCATGACTAATAATTAAAGCAAACAAAGACAGAAAAGTCATGTTACGAATGAATACATACCATTTTATTTACAGTCCTATTTAGTGTCAAGCAGAGGCCTTTGCAGACTCTTGAAACAACAACAAATGGCTGGTATTTTTCTCTTGGAAAGGTGGCATCCCTATTTGTGAGATGCCTTTTCACTAAATGCATTCTCCCACTGTGGCAGTACAAATAAAATAGAAATGTAAAGAATAGGCAGAATGCAGACACATGGGGTACTGGAACCAGTCAAAAAACACAAAGCCTCGTTAACCAGTCCACAAAGGCATGTAAATGATCTTTTAAAGACCTGTGAAAAACTCGGGTGTGGCGCAGATAAGACTCCAGACACTGCCTAGCCGAGCCTACAGCAGCTCAAACTGCAACAGCTTGCGCTGAAACACACGACGGGGGGCGGGCTACCACCCTATGGGCGTTGCCCGCCTGCCTCCTACTCATGCATCACAAATCACTTACTGCTGTACACTAATGACCCCGTCACTGAAAAGGGCTTCATCAAAGTCTATTTTAGAAGCTTGGAAGCTGCATTTAGTTGCGTTCTCTTCGAACCGGAGCTGACCATCGAGGGAAGTTGGTATGTAATTAAGTAGTACACTGGATTTCATCTGGTTGCTTGAACATCGGCAGGATTAACTTGGCAGAGGAGCTTCCAGCTCTGGTGCTGAATACAGTGCTAGATGGCCATTTTAGTTAGCGAGACACTTTTGTAAATAATTATGCAAACACAGCTGAAGAAACAGAGGAAGAAAGACTTTTTTTTTTTTTTTACCAAAACAACCCGTGATGTGCAGGGCCTCCTATTTGGATGGCTCTTCGAGAGCTCTCTCTCCGACAAGGAACAAAATCATAGCACGCTTCAATGAGCTGAAAGAAATACTTCAAAGACTGATGCCTGACCCTAGAAAATTACTGAAGAAACTTCACAATCCTGACTTAAGGGTTAGCCATTTGAAAGAGGTCTACTGATTGGCTCTGTGGAACATACTATAGATCAGAATCTACCGTATCAAACCTCGGTGAAGTAGACCTGATGTTAGCAAACAAAGTGGAGAGCCTGCAGTCATTATACCATTGGAGGTGGAAGCAGGTGATTTAATGTGCTTCATTAAAAAAATGGCTTTCAAAGGCTCTGGCACCAGTCGTGGATGTTTCTGCACTTAGGATCTCAGGATGCTCCTGACTGAAGAGAAGGGAGAAAGAGCCAAAGAAAAGAAGAGGATAAAGCTGCCAACAGTGATGGTGCAGGTACAACATTGGGTTATTAATTTGGAAGAGGGTAACCATATCAACTTATTAAAACACAATCCTGCTAGGTCACAACACAATTTACTTTAGAACTCTTTATTGCAAATATATAAAACACAATGTTTGCCTGCGGCCTCGTATGGCGCTTGCGTCTGGGGATTTCAGAATTGCACCCCAGTTTAATTGGAAGAGAACAGATTTTATAGAAAGGCCCTTAGGGCTCCTATTTCATCTTCTACTTACATTTGCCATAGAGAAATCGGTATCCCATACATTGAGGATTACATAAAATCCCAACCGCCGCTATTATGGCTTGCCATCTGGAAAAATTAAAAAGCTTGTTTAACCAGGAACATCATTAAGGATTGCCTCAGTTGTGAGAAGGGGATTGAAATTCCATGGCTAGCTAGTGTACAATCCTTATTATGCTCCGTAATCTTGAACGGATTTTTGATGATCCACTTAACAACTTAAATATTAATAAAAAATAGTTGTGGCAGGCACTATACTACCAGGCAATTTCCAATAGACTGCGTAAGGAAACTGTGAAGGAGAGCATGTCAAATTACATGTTACTCACCCCCTCAGATAAAATGGCAATGTACTTAACTAGAGTCAGAGGACAGGGGGAACGAATCCTTCCATTTCAGTATAGGGCTAATACAGCGAAATATCTGTTATGTTTCCCGCTGGGTTTTAACATTAAATGGGATTTTACCCCATATCCCTGTGATGGCAACTCAGGATAATCAATGTCACATTTTATGTTTTTTTGTGGGTTTTATCTTATATATTCGAAACATTTTCTGGTCCCCATTTTAAAGAATGAAGGAGTTAGACATTTAATAGAGGCTCATGAATTGTTTCTTCACCTAATAATAATAATAATAATATCTTTATTTGCGTGATTACTTAAAACCATTGCAACGATAAAAGAGAAGTATTCAAGTTCTCCAAAGTTAAGACCATGGTTGTGTACCAAAGTTTACAGTTTGCTGTTATACCAGGACTCTAGACACTTCATTTGGACCATGTTTATGAAAAAGCATTTAAAAATGTTGTCAAAAGGGTTAATTAAGATCGAGAGGTCCAAGGCTACGGGGCTGAGAGGTCCGTGGTCAACAGCAATGTGCAGAAACCGCATTGTGCAAAATAGCTCCCTGAACAGCACGTGCCGGCAATGAGCAAAGTCAGCTGTGTGCAAAAATAGTGCTCTAGTTTATCGAAATCGATGGAAGTTAATAGTCATTGTTCAGCTGCGATGTGTGAGTCAACAGTGTACAGAATAGTTCTCCAAGCAGCAAGAGCGGGCAATGTGCAAAGTCAGCAACGGGTGAAGTAGTTCTCTGGGAAACAAGAGCAGTGGTGGCTAATGATTGGTTGTCGAAGGTGGGGGCCAGGTTGGCCAATTTAATATTTTTCCCACTTTGCCCATAAATTGTACGAGGCCTGAATGATGAAGCTGAGACAATTTGTTTGGGTGCCTTTTTGAAAGCTGCTGTAAGAGCGCGTTGCTTCATGAATACTGTATAGCTCTGATGCACGATTTTGCACTTTATGTACTTTTGAGGGCACTGGGTCTCTAAACTTTTTTATTCATTATACATTATATTTATGTATGTTTATGGTTTTTAATGTAATGAATTGGAAGTATTTGTATTGTTGCACTTTTATGGATACAACATGTATTTGAATAAAGTTATATTGATTGAATAATCTAGAACTCTGCTTAACACCTTATAGGTATGTCACAAGCACCCAAAACTACCAGGAACATGTTATAGACTCAAGCAGTACCGAACAGCTTTAAAGTGAAGAACAAAACACTATAGCATTCCCAAATCAATGCAAAAAATTCAAATAAATGTAATGAGTAAAATGACACAAAAATGGTTAAAATAGTATTAGGGAAACCGAGATTAGGATTTTTAAAGTTTTAGGAAAATTGCAAACTAAGTCAATGTTTGCAGAATATGACACCTAAGTGCAATTTCAGGCTGACCAAGATGGAGTAGGGGTTAGGTAAGACTTGGGTAAGACTTTTGAGTGAGGCCCTTCAAATTATGTACCTTGGAACTCTTTTACTTTCTGGTTCTCAATTTCTTCAAGCAGGGCCAGCGAGGATCCCTAAAAGTCTGATGCACAGTTGTGGAGCTCCTGCTGAAGTGTCAGAATGTGGATGATGTGCTTACCTCTGCACAACAGTCCACCTGGAGAGGGGCTACCCTAAATCTGCACAGATTCTAGGTGCCGTCTGGAAAGCTGTTTCACATGCTAGATAGATGCACTCTGCTAAACACTTGAGTGAAGAAGTGTTTTTGCTGGTTTAGATGCTTTGGGCAATTTGCCACTGCTAATCAGTGCATAAGTGCAAGTGCTCCCTATGATAAGTTGATGTATGGATTAGTGACTCCATGATTGGCTTAATTGACTTACTGTCAGCCCCTAGTACAGTGCACCGCGTGTGCCCAGGGCCTGTAAATCAAATGCTGCTGGTGGGCTTGCAGCACTGGTTGTGCCACCCACCGGAGCAGCTTGTAAAGTGTGACTCAGGCCTGCCATTGCAGAGCCTGTGTGCAGTCTAGTACTGCCATGTTGACTTGGTAAGTGCACCCACTTACCAGTCCCCAAACCTTCCCTTTTCTGCATGTTAGTCACCCCTAAAGTAGGCCTGCGGGCAGGGTGCATTGTATGTAAGAGGTAGGACATGCCCTGATGTGTGTGGCATGTCCTGATAGTGAATTACAGCCAATTTCGTTATTCACTATTGCAAGGCTACCTGTCCCCATAGGCCAGAATGGGCAGTTTGATTATAACATCTTATAATCCTAACTGACCCAGGGAACATGGTAGAAAAACGAATTTAGTATGCCTGAACTCAGAATGATAAAATACATCTTTTAGTGAAGTTGGTTTTAACATTCTGTGTTTGAAAATACCACTTTTAGAAAGTAGGTATTTTGTTGCCTAACCATCCAGCCTGCCTCTGCTAGTTTGTGTATTGTATGTCTGGGTTTGTGAGTGACAGGGGCTGGGGGACTCCAGGAGACAGGGTGAGTCAGCACTAGGCTGAATAGACCTATCTGCATGAGGAGTGGTGGGAGGAGTAGCACCTGGGCCTGAATAGGGCTGTGCCTGCCTTCCACAATGCTGGCTCCAACTCCTGTGGTGTGTCTGATGACCCTGGCCCACACTGACAAAGGAAGAAGTTGTGCACTGGCAGAATGCACCCAGAACTGGTTTTGACTAGGTACAGGACCCTCTGCCTTCAGAGGACAAAGGATTTGCTAGTATAAATATTGGGACCCAGACCCCAAGACTTTAGATCACTTCTGGGAATCAAGACGAGGAGAAGAACCAGGAAGCTGAAGGAGGAGACTACCCCTATGCTGCGTGTTGTTGGGGTTGGCCTGCAGTGGTTACTTTATTGCCAAAGAAAGGAGAAAAGGACTGAGTGTGCTTTCATCATCTTGAAGAAGATCTCCAAGGGCTTGAACATTGAGCTTGGCACCTGCCTGAAGTCTCAGGGATACAAGACTTCACCCCCAGCTCCCCTCCTGAATTCCCTTGCTGGGAATTGAAGTGCCTACTGCTGTTGGGCCTTCTGAGAGACTGCGTGTCGCTGGGCGCTGATAGCGCGACTCAACGAAGAGGAAGTGTGTCGCCGCCGCCGCAGTTGTCGTCACATCGCGGAGTAAGCGTGCCGCCGCTGTTGCCATCGCATCACCGAAGCGCCTTGCATCACTGGAGAAGCGTGCCGCCGCCACAGAGGATGCCGGCGCATCACCGGAGAAGCGTGTCGCAGGGCCTGTCGCGACTCAGAAGATCGCAGAGTCGCCGCACGGCTGTCGGGCATGCACGCGTCTCGTCTACGTTGTCGCACCGTAAGCAAGACGCCATTTTCTCGCATCGCACCGGATCATCATTGCATCGGAACCGGGCCGCAGTAAGAAACCGACGCATCCTCCTTTCTGCGTGTAAGGAATCGAATCATCACCTTCCCTGCGACCCTTTTGTTTGTTTTGCGTTACGCATCCAAAGGTACATTGAGAGTAAAGTGTCGCATTTATCATCTTTATTGAACTGAGCTATTTTCTACCATTGATAGTCATATTTTTCGTGTTGTATTGTGGATTTTTGTCGTTTTGGGTCTTGTGTTAAGTCTATATAAAAATACTTATTTTTATACTGTAGGAGAGTAGGATCTGCTTCACATGGGTACCCCCACTTTTTGCTGATGCTTCACTGTTTTTCGACCTTAGTCTGGCTGGGGCCCTGCTAATCAGAACCCTAGCCTAGCTGCTTCCTCTTTAAAATGGTTTCCATGTGCCTTAGGCACATCTCTGATTGGAATCTGGAGTGCCCTTATAAGTCCCTAGTATATGGTATACTATGTACCCAGGGCATAGGTACCTCAGAGGCCTACCAGGGGCTGCAGCATGTATTGTGCCACCCCTGGAAGGCCATCCAAAATGACACCACAGGTCTGCTACTGCAGCCTGGGTAAGGTGGTGCATGCACCCCTTACTGTGATATAGGCTACCTATATCACTACATACATACACACATATAAACCTCTAAGTCACTCCTATGGCAGGCCTTATCAATACTGAAGGCAGAGTGCGTGGTTCCTATGTGAGAGGGTGCCCCTGCATGAGCTGGGCCCCTCTGCAGCGTTCGGAGACCCTTCTCTGATGCGGTTTGTAGTGCAGCCCGACCATATACTCTTAAGCGCATTATAACCTCGCGTTAAATGCTAACTTTGGGATGGCTGCACGGAAACATGTCGTGTTTGGTGTCAAACATCTTGGAATACTACCTCCCCGCCAGTTCTGGCGGCGGGGGTAGCATTCCACCCTTCTAGAGGGAGAGACATGTACACACCGGTATACCCGGTACTGACTTTCCAGAGCCCTGGCATCACAAAATGGATGCCGCTGCCACAGACACGAGTCTGGCCTCCTGCTGCTGACCGAAACTCCGGCAGGGAGGCCTGGACAATAGGTTTCTGTCCCAGGGAGGTGTAACCACCTCCCCAGACAGGATAGTGTGTATTGGGGCTGGGCGGGAGCACTCTCTGGTGCTTTGAAGTCCTGCACTTGGGGCACATTTGGTGTCCCTGTGCATACCCCAGTTCAAACCGGCTCAGGGGCCCCTGCTCTGGCGCGAAACTGGACAAAGGGAAAGGGGTGTAACCACCCCTCTGCCCTGACCCTCCCATAGGTGGGGCCACCGAGTATGTCCAACCCCCTACCTTAGTATAAGTATGGGACCCCAGTCCTTAGGACTTTAGATTTTACCTGGACGAAACTCTGACACAGAATCCTGGACCTTCGACGCTCTACTTTAAGATTAGAGGACTGAAGAATCTCCCTTGGGGTCAAGGAGTGACTCCCCTGCTTGGCAGGCACCAAAGAAGCAATTGTCCGGTCTGCATCGCTGAAGCTTCCGCCGGACGCCAAAGTCTTTGCATCACCAGAGGTAGATTTCCAGACTTCCCCGAGGTTTCCCTGAGTCCCCAGCAAAGCTGAGGCCCATAGCTGTCGTGGGTAACGTGGAACCGTGAGCCCTGGACACCGATCGCATTTGCAAGTGCATCCTCTTCTGGGTCTCCCACGAAGTCGTGCTTTGGGCTCCGAGTAGCCCCAACCTCCAGCACCAACTGCACCGAAGATCACTGGCCTCCACTCCACGAGTGTCCTGTGAGCCAGCTCCACGTGCGTCGACTCGAGGCTCCTTTGCAGTCGCTAGTCCATTGGCTAGTAGACCCTCCCGAAAGCCAATCTTCTTCTGCTTGGGCTCCCTGGTTTCTCCAGGCGTGCCCTGACTTACCCTTGCTGGGTGAGTCCCCCAGACCTTGCTGGTCTGCAACATCGTCCTTCTTCCATTTCCACGAGACTTGCCGTTGCCAAGGCTTGTTGGGTCCAATCCAGTCGCCGACACCCCTGCAATCGACAGACGTCGTGGGACAGCTCGAATCCAGCTCCTGGTTGTCGTCGACGCCTCCTGGACCTCGTGGCTGAAGAGTCAAGACGACCATCAACCTACCTGAAACACTCTACATCGGTGGGCATCTGCTCATCGCCTTCCTGGTCACTGGCTAGTGACCCAGACTCTGTCCCCTCTGCTTTCAGGTTCTTCAGATCTTCGATCCACCTTTGGATCCACCCGAACACTTTCGACTTGGCCGCCAGCAGCACTTTGTAGCAGATCGCCATTGAAAGCGACGACGGAACCCGACCCCAAAAGACACCTATGCACCCGGCTCCCCTGGGTGAGGTAACTCGAGTACTCCGGTGCTCCCGTGGGTATTGACACTAGAACAGCCTAGTTCTCAAAGGGTTTGCTCCAAGTCCTCCTCTAAGTGTCCCTATTCTTTTAAATTCAAATCGCGACTTTCCCCATAGAAGTTAACGGCGATTCGCGGCTGTTTTCATACACTGCACGCGTCCCCCGTGGGTCCCCTGTGTCACTACCTTGGGTGGTTCCTTGTGGTCCAAGCACTTCTACAGGCTCTAGGCCTTGTGTCTAGCTCAGTCGTGGTTCTTATACCACTTTATTGGTATATGGTTTGTTACGCCCCTAGGGCTCAAACGTGTATTTGTGCTATTACTGTAGATAACTAACTTATAATTTATGTACTTCGAACTCTAGCCTCATAAAGAGACTAGAGGGGGTGTTTAGCAATAAATACATATATTTTGAATATATACCTGGTGTGGTCCTCTTTCATTTGGTCACTCAAGAGATTATAGACTGGTAAAACAAGCTGCTTTACATTCCTTCAAGACTTAGCCTGAAGGCTGCTCTCCATAGTTACCACTAGGATAGCTTTCAATAAAGGTTGTCTTTAACCTATCTCCAATAAGGGGTTGTTTGGACTGGTGCAAGGTGCCCACTATAATTAGTGGACAGCATATGCCAGGCCAACTTCTCACATATACTACAACTTGTGTGGTGTTCATCTGTAGTGTTGTCACTGGGTTACTGTATGTGTTCACAAATGCTTTACACACTGCCTCTGAGATAAGCCTGCCTGCTCGTGCCAAGCTACCAAGGGGGTGAGCAGGGGTTATTTTAGTAGTGTATCCCCCTTACCCTGACTAGAAGCAAGGGTCCCTATTTGGACAAAGGTACCTACCTCTGCCAACTAAAGACCCCCAGTTCTAACACCCTCTTTTCATAATTTTATACTGGCTATTCCAACATTTCTTGACATCCACTCTTCTCTGTCAGCCTTTCTCACTCTTCAATAAACCCCTCATCAATCTTTTCAAAATGAGTTAATGAGTTTGTCCTCATTCTCTTTCGGCTGCTCATTTCTTTCGTCATTACTTGCACTACATGGCTCCCCATCTCTTTTCACTTCATGCTCAAAAACTCAAATTGGCCTTTAATGTTTTTCATGTTCAGCCTCCTGTCTATATATTTCCAACAACTGTCTCCCTTCACTTACGTCTTTGCACTAATCACACCTCTCCTCTCCGGTCTCCTCGTAGTCTTCCAGGCACATTTAGAATCCACTACCCTGGTACTCAGAATTCTTAGCTTTAATATCTCAAATTTTGTAACAGCATCCTCCGTCTGAATCTGCCTTGCCACCACACCATCATATCATTAAACCCTTACTCTGCAGTTGTTGAACATATTCAACCTCTAAATATCTACTGATTGCATCACTTACACGCCGCTTCACTTAAGGGAACTTCTGTTCCATTTACAGGGCACAGAACTGTGATAAAAAGCTCTACTCAAACACAAAAAAACACCATAGTGGCATCTCCGAATGTCGATTAATGGGTCTTAGGCAAAAATAACTGCAGCTAGTTGTAATTATAGGCATTAATGTTTAATTACATTCTTGGATCATAACATTATGAACACACAGACTTGGAATAAGACCATGTTGGTATACTTTTTACAATTCCATTGAGTCATTTACTGTTTTTCTACCTGCTCATGCCTTGTCTTAGTTTTCAGCAAATCTTTTGATACAATAAGTTGGAATTTTCAACTGGCAGACTTGAAGTTTTACATGACAATCCGGTAGTATGCCGAAATAAGATATAGCTGATTTAATTGATAGAACCGTTTCTGATCCGATATTACTGAGCACCAATGGCAGCTGGCAGGGAATGGCGGTAGCAGGTGGGGGGGACAGACAGACACATTTAAAAAAAAAAAAAACTTACCTTTTGCCGGCCGCCATCTCTCCTCCACTTTGGTCTCTTCCCACGCCGCCTTCTCCACAGCTTCAGTGGAATCAGGAAGCACACTGGATACCTCCTCTAAGCCAATCACAACACTGCAATGCAGCATTGTGATTTCTCTGAGCGCAGTGGTTTGGTGCGCAGATAGGGAATAGGAGCCTGGGCATGTTCCTCACCAGGCTGTGTAATGCAACCTGGTGGGGAACATGCCAATTGCGCATGACAGTTTGACCGACCCAGGAGGGCCGGCCAAACAGTTATGCACCCTTAAGGAGTGCAAACCACTCCTAGCCCCGTAGGGAAGAATAAAATTGTCATTTCATTTTTCCTTTCTCCTGCTCTCAGAGCAGTGGGGCGACGCTCCTCTGCCTTAGCGGAGGAGCCGCCCCTCCTGAGCCCCACAACGACGACCTAGAGGGGCAATTATACTGGCTCCTGTGCCAGACCAAGGGTAATTCTTCCTTCTCTTTATTGAACTAAATAGCTGTTACCCCTTATGCCAAAGTTCCTGTCATGAACTATTGGATTTTGTGGGTACAAAATTCTGCACATAACTGCTGTAGAATTTAAAGGGCAAATGCTTTTCAATTTCTGAAACATTTGCGTCTATTCAAAAATTGAGAACACTGCAGTGAGTGCTATATTTACTCAGATACACTCTCAGTCTGTCTGTATCCTTACAAGAAACAGCAAGTTGGAAGTTCTGTACATCATAAATTGTCTGTGGCATAGCATTTTACAAATGGTGAGCCTTGCATATCTTGCCACCAGGTTATTTTAAATGGCCGATGTTTGATGTATTTACCCATTACTATTCAAAAGAAGCATAGGCAAAGCCAGTAGGCCTGGATTTGCTGTGCCAACACATGAAACGAGCATTTGTGCATACCTGTGTTTGCAAGTGTTTGGAGATTGAAGCCACATCTAAGTAGGATTGTGATGTCATCCCTGAACTAAAAGAAGTGATTATAATAGTGATGTTATATTCCTTTTGCAGGGGAAATGTAGCAGTGCCAAAACTAGAGCATAATAATGACATTGTGTAAGGTGTTAATATAGTGTTAGACCTGACATCCTTGGTGTGGTATTTCCCCAAACATTTTGCTTACATGCCTCCTGTTTGCTGAATTAATTTTTCTTAGCTTTAGGACTCTGTGCTAACCAGTGCTTGTGTTCTCTCTTTAAAACCTAGTAAAATTGGACTACGCCTGATTGGCACCTTTAATATACTTGTAAGTCCCTAATAAATGGTACTACCTGTTCCCAGGGCCTGTAAGTTAAATGCTACCAATGGGCCTGTAGCACTCATTGTGCCACTCGCTAAAGTAGCCTTTTCAAACATGTCTCAGACCTGTCTCTGCAACCTGTGTGCAGTTTACTTTTAAACTGCCATTTCGACCTACCAAAAGAAACCTTTTGCCAGGCCTAAACCTTCCTGTTTAATACATATAAGTTGCCGATATGTAGGCCTTAAAGACTCACTGGGCAGGGTGCACTGTATTTAAAAAGAATGACTTGTGGGTTTTACCTGAACTGGCAGTGAAAAACATCTGTAGTCGTTTTTCTCATTTGTAAGGCCTATCTTTACCTTCCACTAACACTGGGTTACCTTATTACATTTAATAAGTAATAACGTTTGATTATGAGCAGATAGAGATAAGCTGTTTACACTCAAATGAATTCTAATTCAAAATCCTCTTCACTAGCAAAGTTATATTCTAAGTCACAATTCTGAAAATGGCACTTTTAGAAAGTTCTAAACCACAAAATTGCCAATACTGACTAAATATTTATACATATTGAATTTCTTTCATTACCACTCTATTCAATAATAGTGATTACCATTTATTTTTTCTTCGTCATATCAGTTTGAACTTCATCATACACAGATTATTAAGAATGAATCATACATAAACAGTACATTTAACCCACCCAACATACATGCACAAAAACATTACATACAAAAATGAATATACACATAAAACACAACTATACAACTGAAATTCACACTTCTGAATTAAAATTGCCCAAACAGGAGAATTTAATAGCTTCTGAAACTGAAAAGAATTTCCATACCCCTAGATTAATAGGCCAAGCAACCTAGCAATGCACTGCTCTTGTAACCAGGGGTTTGTATATCAATCAAATTCCTTCTTATCTCCCTGATTACAATGCTACTTTTATCTGCTTGTAGGTTCCACTGAAGTCGACACATTTCGAACCCGTAACTCTATTTGTGGGTTCTCTTCAGGAATGAGAACTGATAAACACTAAAAAGGAAGAAAACAAGATCTATATCACTACATTACAACTCATCCAGGTGGTCATACATATTGTATCTCCATACATATGATTACAAACAATTTTTTACCTTGTTTTCATTTGGCAAATTATTGTGTGACAGGTAAACCGTCTTCCCTTCTCTGACAGCTTTACCTAAAAAGATGGCAAACATGGGCTCTGGTTGGTATCTAAGCACTTTCTACTAACAAATCTATAAAATCTTGTAGTATATAAAAAAAGTTACTCACATCAATCACAAGAAACCAATCCTCAAGCCACAGCTTTCATGCACCATTACATAACAATGACTTCAGAAGAAAACAAATCTGAAATGGAAAGTAAGTTGCATATAAACAAATCCTGGATCAACAAAAAAGAAAAGGAGTTCTTGACTACCAAGGAACCTAGGACCCCACGCTTCTACACGATCCCAAAAATACACAAAGGAAGGACCCCACTACCAGGGAGACTACTTGTCTCAGGCACCGGATCTGTCCTAGAACCCCTATCTCAATTCGTAGATTGGTACCTGAGAACACTTGTTACAAAAGCAAGGTCCTATGTCAAAGATACCACTTAACTTCTGACTATCCTATAAGAACTGGACTATGACCCAATCAGGGAAACATTGATGTGCCTGGACGTGGAGGAACTCTATACCAGTATCCCCCAAGAAGAGAGCCTAAAGGTGATACACCCAACAGTGGAAATGGAACGCTCCAAGAGATTGGATTATGGAATTGGCCAGATTGGCCCTTACTGATAATTTCTTTGGTTTTGAAGAAAAGATCTACCTCCAACGCCACAGTACATGTATGGGCAGTACTTTTGCCCCAAGTGTGGCTTGCCTATATATGAGCTGGTTTGAGGACCACAACATCTGGTCGAATAACCCGTACGGAAACCAAATACATCTTTGGATAAGATACATAGACGATGTCCTGGTAATCTGGCAGATGAACAACACCACTACTGAGTCCTTCAACAACTGGGTAAATGAAAGAAACCCTTTTCTGAAATTCACCATGACACACAACAACACTCGGGTGTCCTTCCTGGATGTCAACATCATCGCTGAAGATGGCAAAATTCACACCTCTCTTTACACCAAACCAACAGACCGAAACAGTCTGCTACATTTTGAAAGTGCACACCCAAGAGCACTAAGGCAAAACCTACCACTGGGCCAGTTTATGCGTATTAGATGCAATTTCCGAAACCGAGGATTTCAAAAGGGAGGCAGAAAACCTAACCACCAAACTCTGGGATCGGGGTTATCCCACTCAAGTGGTAAACAAGGTAAAGAAATGAGTACGCAACATTCTTAGAGAGAGTCTCCTTGAAAAGACAAACATACCAGAAACCAATGCGCATGTGTGTCACTACCTACAACTCGAGATCCAACCTGATAAAACGCACTATAAATAAACTTTGGCGTATTTTGACATCAAATCAGTTAAACTTCGAGAAACCATTGTTCTCCTTCAGAAAAAAATCGCAGTATCAGAGATAGAGTGGTACACAGCAACACCACCAACAGGACAACCAACCAACAAAGCACGCTTTGGGAATTACCACCTGTCATGGGACACTTACCATGTGGAAACTGCATAGCCTGTCCCCTAACCACTCACACCAAGACCATTGTCCTGGGACTCAAGACCCCATGGGAACAAAGAACCCATACAAACTGTAATAACACCAACATGGTCTATTTGATCACCTGTCCATGCGGTTTGAAGTACATTGGAATGACTACAACAAAAATAAAGCTACGCATCAGTGAACACAGAAGCACCATAAGATGCAAGAGAGTCATGACAAAACTCACCGTCCATTTCCTGGAAGTCCAGCATACGGATTTCGACATCAGATGGACAATCATTGAGAAAATAGCACAGCAGAATGGAGCATACAGGAGACTCCTCCTGAGAGAACGACGCTGGGTATACCGGCTACAGATGCATACTAAAGGAATAAACAACGACATCTCTTGGAACCAGCTAAACAACATAACATGATCTACAAGCGCAGACCATAGCCATCTTCACCCCTTCAGGGTTACAAGTCTGTCTCTGCAAAAACCACCGCATAGCTCCACGTGGGTCTATGTACTACATAAAATTCTTCCTTTAACATCTACCATTACTAATATACAATTTTGAGTACACAGAATGATAGCTAGTTCAGCTACAGCGCAACAAGCAACCCTCTAATTACCCTAAACCCATGTGCCATACATTCTAGATGTGCACCCGTCTGTATCCACATCATACAAGCTATGCAGGTAAGCTTGTAGATACACATGCACATAGTGCATGCAATTAGATCACTGACCTAAAAAGGTTAATAGATAAAAAACATGACTGGGCACCCATCTGTATCCACATAGGCACCCATCTGTATCCACATAAATAAAAACATGACTGGGTGCAATCAAGATGGGTATATTGTATGAAAACAATCAGAACCATATGCATTAACAAATCACTGACTTAATTAGAATCATGGACTGTTGCCAAATATAACGCTATGGTGTACCTTTTTGCCGGATATATGATGCTCCAACTATTTACCTTGCATCATAAGTTCCTGATATGCATCGCATCATATGCATGTTCACATTTTAAGAAAATAATCCCACTGCAGAAGTTGTGATTGAGAACGCTTTTCACACAACTTGACTGAACACATTCTAGAGATGTATTCACTTGCATCCAGATGACTCAAGCCGACAACAGAGGAAAGCAAATCAGAACCTTCGATATCTTCGAAGGCTCCCACATGCAGCCGGTCTCCATGAGAACCGCCCCCTGTGTTGTCTGGGGTGGAGCCGCCACAATATGTGCGACTCTGTCCAGTTTCTAAGACTCAAACTCTCCAGAACCTTCAGCATCCCGTGCATGTCGTCACGTCCCATGAGTGCCTTGGACAAGCCTCCACATCTTGACCAATCGCCTGACAACAACAGCCGACAGGCATGGTCAACACCGGAACTGCTTTTCCTTTGCTCGAATGCGAGCAGGGATATTTCTAACTATACCCTTATACTTTTACACAAGCAAGTTGCATGCTCACGTTCACTCACGTCTTCGGGGGAAGTGACTTCTTCGCATCCCACCCTGACAAAAACCCGGGACCTCATTTAGGCCATTAGGAAGGGCTGAAACATGTTGGTGCTCTAGGGTCATAGGGCCATCACATCCTTTAGCCCTATAACTGTTTTTAACCTTCCCTCTTACTCCACGAATAAAGGATAGTTTAGGAGTGGGGGAGGAATAGTATCTTTAAAGTTACCCCCTCATACACCAAGTCTTCACAAGTGCTCCCTGAAACATGGTTGAGCCCACCCGATCTTTAGGAGTTGGGGTGAACCCGATGATGAAGCATGTCACTACTAGAGTGAGTAAGGGATATATTAAGAAAAGGGTCTTTTTCCCTTCCTACCCACAAGAGTGGATCGGCCAATAACGGGCGTACTGTTAAAACCCCCCCCCCCCCCTCTCTTTTTTTGTTTCCTGCAGGAACCATTTTGGTTCCAGAGGGGATACGTTTTTGGCCTATAAACAAATCCCGCCTCAAAATGCATATATGAACTTTCAAAGAGTTAACACTGCTATGAGCAGTCTAGCGGTACTAGACCAGACCTAATTGTGCAACTCGGAAATCACCAAACAATTCGCTTAAAAAACATTCATATCCTACGACAGCGGGCGCCACCCATCTGCCGAAATCACATAGCGGTGAATGTTAGCTGCTAGTACAAATAGGCACTTGAAACGCGCTCGGAACACCTAACACCGCATTACGCATTGGATGCCCTCCACCTCACACTTACTGATGTAACAACTTCTGAACTTTGGAAGAGACCGGATGCCACTCCTTCACCCTCTTGTGCTTCTGTTCATTATCTGTAGCATCGAGCTCCCGAGGTCACAAGCTGCTTCCTTATTCAATCCACCTCACAGCATTCGCATATGCTTCCTACTTCTGGGAAAAGTCGCTTCAGGCATTCTGGGAGATTTCGTTCAAAACTCTGCATGAGGGTTGAATGAGGAACATGTGAATTTGTGCACCTCAACAATTGAAGTTCTTCTGAATTTAAGGTACCATATGCACAGGAAGCAAATTCTGGACCTCGGTCATTTCATTGAGACCGCGAGTGGCAGTATTAAAATACAAAATAAGATAAGCTTCTTTTTGGCTAAGTCTTAGGTCTACAGCCACTCCCTGAGGGTCAGGTTTGATGACTGATAATACAGTCCAACTTTTAGAAAGTTGGCATTTTCATGTTCTAACCATTTGTGCCTTCTCCCAGTATCCTGGGTCACATGATTGTGAATAGCTCTACTGTTTAGGTTTGTGTATTTCTCCCAGTGACAGTATGTGGACTAGGTGTGTGCTGGAGGGGCCATCCTGCAAGGTGGAGCTGTGCCTTGCACCACTTACACTTCAAATAGCTTGCCTCCAGCATGCACAAAGGAATCTGACACTATTCTTTTTTTCACCCCAGACTTCTTGGAACCTTGACAGGGGACAGGAAGAACTTTCCAGAACCGCATGTGGGGGGTCATATAGGGGATCCCCTCACTTTAAAGACTGGCACTAGTTATATATATTTGACCTCCAGATTCACTCATCAGTACATTCCTGGGCCTGTGGCCATTACAGAAGAAGGACTGCCTTGCCCTCCTAGAGGACTGCCCTGCTGCTACCAGAGGACTGCATTGCTATTTGAGGACTGACTTGCTTTTTGAGAAGGAAGACTGGACCTGCTCCCTTTATCTCAGGCCAACCTGAGTGACTCCAAGGATTAGTTGGCTGACCTCCTGTCTGAGCTACAGGGACACCAACTCCAGAGGCCTTGCTGCAACTGCCCAGCTGACCTGCTGCACTGAACCTGCCATGACTTGCAACTGGACCTGCCTGAGCTCTGCTGGCCTCTGCTGGAGTGAGTTCCTGATGCCGAAGAGAAGCCTCTCCAAGTCCTGGACCCTTGGCTGGCATCAGTTGACCTCCTTCTGTGACAAAAGGAGAAATCCTGAAGTTTTGGGCTCTTTGTGACCGTGACCGGGTCAGTTTGTTCTTAGATGGTGACACCTGCATAGATTGCCACTCCAGTGAACCCAACTCTTTGAGCTACAGTGACCGCCAGTAGGGACCATCATTGTGAGATCTGCACTTTGCGCTACATCAGCGACAGCCCGCCCAATCACCGAATGTTTGCAACTCCCGATTGGATCTTCGTGCTACATTGACGACCGTTCGTGACACCAGGTCTGCTCTTCATGCTACAGTGGCACCCATCCGCGATCCTCTCAATACTCTTTGCGGCCTTCTCCACCACAAAACAGAACTCTTCACCCCCAACTTTGAGAAGGTTACTTTTTCAGCAAGACTAACCTGCTCCCTGTATCTGGCCTTTGCTCCATTGCGGTCATCCTGAACTTGTGACTTTCCCCGGTATTGCACAACCAGATGACCGCAAGTGGCACTTTGTGTTATTGGGCGCTAATTTTACTTAAACCTTTAAAACTGAATATCTCCGGTTCTACTGATTGTATTGTTGTCATTTTGGTATCATTTTATTTATTAAAATGTGCTGTATTTCTCTAATTTGGTTTGGGAATTTTCTTGTGCTTTATTTCCACTTCATTACTGTTTGTGTGCTGCATAAATACTTTACACTTTGCCTCTAAGTTTAAGTTGTCTGCTTTGTGCCAAGTTACCAGAGGGTTAACTACAAATTCATTTCGTGATTTAATTTTTTTGGTTCACCCTCACAAGGATTGTGGTTGTTGCCTGAGTGGGACGTCCACCCCCTCAACCAATAAACCCATTTCTTCCACATAAGCATTGCGTACCTCATTGTTTTCAGCCCCTATGCACTGATAGTGGTATACTTGTAGGCGTGGCTTGGTTGCCAGGGTGTGAAGAGCAGGAAGTCTGAGCTCCCAGCAGCCTTCTGCCAGCAAACAAAATCTTGAGCCTTTGCCATCCAAGGGCTAGGGTGATACTGAGATATTAACCACAGGGCGATGAGAACAGAGGCACTCCTGATGGGACAAAGGTTCGAACATTGAAGAAAATTTTAAGGACGGACTCCACTCCCTAGACAAGATGGCAGCCGATGCGGGGCACTGTTGACAGGCCTTCTGGCAGTTACCTGTAGCTGTGTATGGGTGGATTGTGAAAAGCCTAAATGCATCCCAGGCCCTATTTGTAGACTCTGAGGGAGAACGCATGATCTGTGGTGGTGAGGGTACCGACCTGGTGGAGATTAGAGATTCCGTGCATGGGGTTGAGAAGGTCCACCTCATTCCCTTTTATAGGCCTGGAGCCAAAGTGGTGAGTGGATGCACCCTACAAGATAGCAGGGCCTTCTCACAGGCTGTAAAGAGTGTGCTCTTCCCGCTCTGAGGGAGTGAAAATACAACAAAAGTGCCCCACTCATCTGGGCCTGTTGCAGCCTGCATGGGGACTAAGACAAACCTCCATCCAAAGGACTGCAGTTGAGGCGCAGAAGAAGTGGATGTGGCCTCATCATGCTGGGCAGATTGGAATCATAAAGGAGGTAGGTGGCACCCGGGGATATCTTAAGGATTTTAGGGGTCCTGGGCTAAACATATTTTGGGGGCTCCTGTTCAGAACATCTTTGAATTTATGATCCATTTTCAGCTGTTTCATGCCCTCTTTGGCCAGGTGACTGACAGTGCACAGGCGCACTGGTCCAAATTCTAAATGTGTTTACATCTAATATTTAGGGATGGTGAGTTGTGTTTTAATATTCTAACACAGCAGCAGCTCACTAAAATTACTGCATGCATATGTGAGGTCCCGTTTGGCTCTAAAAGAATGAAACATAAATGCAACATTTCTCTGCAAAATGTATGTAATACCGTCTCACGCATCACCCACTTTAAAAACAAGTTAAAGGAAAACGGTATTTAAAACAATCTGTTTAAGAATTCTTCAAAGATATCAGGGCGAGACTCTCTACAGAACAGAGCTGGCTCTATCAGGGAATGACCTGAACTGTCAACTCACTACCTGAGAGGTACTGTAGGTCGCAGAAGAGGTGGAGGCATACAAAACGGTTGTGAGCATGTAAATGTAATGTAAATGTAAATGTCACTTATAAAGCGCGAACTCATGCCCTAGGGCATCTTGGCGCTGTCGAAGTCTGATTTTGGGTGCGGCAATGTCACTGCCGGATCAAGCAGGTGTGCAAATATCTTCTACTCCTGTGTGAAGAGCCAGGTCTTTGAAGCTTTTCTGAAGGAAAGTAGAGAGGGAGCAGCTTTTAGTGTCAATGGGAGACTGTTTCAAAGCATGGCAATGGCCCTAAAAAAGCTCTTTCCACCCCAGGTAGCTTTCCTAAATGGGGGGACAATCGGGTTTTTGGGAGAGCCTGAGCGAAGTGTCCTTGCTGGGGCGTACCATTTAAGTTTCTTCTTAAAATGGTCTGGCCCGAGTCTGTGCAGTGATTTATAGGCCAGACAGAGAGCCTTAAAACTCCAGCGTTGCTTGACTGGCAACCAGTGTAATTTCCTAATGGCTCCTCTGACCAACTCGTGTTTCGGAATTTTAAAAAGGAAACGAGCTGCAGTGTTTTGCAATGTCTGAAGCCTCTTAAGGAGACCCATTGCAAGAGTAAGATAAAGACTAATGCAATAATCAATCCTTGTGAGAACCACTGCCATTATTACTGTTTTCAGAAGTTCGGGGGGACAGAAATTTTCTATCTTTTTTATTAGCCTTAAAGAACAAAAAGAGGCCAATGTTGTTTTGTTTACTTGGTCCTTAAACTTCAATTCTTTGTCTACCAGGAAGCCTAAGTTTTTTACTTTATTTGAGGGTTCTGGTAGTGAGTCCAGCTCTGGTGGCCTCCAGTCCGGTGTCCAGAAAGAGGGATTATTGCCGAAGACGATGACCTCAGTTTTTTTTGGCATTTAGTTTAAGGCAATTGCAATCCATCCAGTTGCTCACCTTATTCATACATGAGCTGAATGCTGCACCCAGATTGCTTTCAGGATTTGCCAATGATATTACAATTTGGGTGTCATCAGCATACAACGCCAAGGAGAAACCAGAATTTTTGATAATTGGCGCAAGTGGCATAACATAAACGTTAAACAGAGTTGGGCTCAGTGCCGAGCCCTGGGGAACTCCGCAGGGCAGGGAGAAAGGCCTAGAAACAAACTTGCCCATCGTCACATTATGTTGTCTTTTTGCCAAGAAAGATTGCAGGAGGTCCAATGCTGTACCCTCTATCCTCAGACTACGCATACGGTCAGCCAAGATCTCGTGGCTGACCGCATCAAAAGCTGCGGAGAGATCCAGCAGAATCAGTGCTGCTGTCCCCCCCCCCTGTCGAGTGCTTCTCGTATGTCCTCTGTTGCTACCACCAGGGCAGACTCTGTGCTGTGTTTTTTTCTGAACCCATGTTGTGTGTCGTCCAGCAGGGAGTTTTCCGCTAAGTATTCTGAAAGTTGTTGATTCATAACTTTTTCTAGCAGCTTGGTGACGAAAGGGAGTCTTGATAGGGGGCGATAGTTATTCGGGTCCTGGGTGTTCAGATTGTCTTTTTTTAATAGGGGGAGAATCAAGGCCGGTTTCCAGTGAGAGGGAAAAGACCCTTCTGCAAAAATCTTATCAAAAATCTGCCCTAGGTATTGTGCCACTTGAGCAGGGATCATGTGCATAATACTAGGGGGACAAGGGTCTTGTGGCGCACCTGATTTGATAAGTGGGATTAACTCTATGAGTTGTTCTTCTGACGGGACCTTAAAGGAGAAGAAACTGATTTTTTTTGGCGGGCCAGTTAGGACATGTTCATCCTGATGATTAGCCACTCTATTTGCAGTTAATGTATTAAAAATGTTAGCGACTTTTTCTTGGAAAAAAACAGCCAGTGTATCGCAGAACTCTTGATTTATTCCTGCATGATTTGGGCTAGCTGGTGTTACCAGTTTTTTATTACTGAGAAAAGGGTCTTGTTTGCATCGCAGGAGTCTTTTATAGGCTCTGAGTAATATGGGGTCTTAGCTGCTAAGATACTTTTTTTGTGTTTGGCTAATTTAGTTTTGTAAATATTTTTCTCCTCCACCGCATACTTTTTCCTCCATTTTTTTGTTCTTGTCTACGACAGTCCTGCCTTGATAGCCTTAGGTTTTCGTTGTACCAGGGCTTGGATATTTTCTTAACTGTGGTTTTTTGAATTCTTGGAGCTACTAGGTCCAGTGCTGAGTTGAGCCAGAGTGCGAAATTCTCAACGCTATGCTCTAGGTTATCCCCTGGTTGTCAAGGGCCCGGGGTGATGGCATCTCCTAGTTCGACTGGCCGTATTTTATGCTAGGCTCTGCTTAAGGTGTGTTGAGTAGTGTTTCTAGACATGGTAGGTTTCTTGGTCTTTATCTGCCACTTGACCACCGAGTGGTCTGACCAAGTCAGGGGGAGAGATGGGAGTAGTGTAATGGCAGAATTGTTGGAGAAAATCCCATTTTACATGTGACCAGCCCTATGCGTTTGACCTTTGGTAATTAGGGACAGTCCAAACGCGCATTCATTGTATCAATCAGTTTTAGGGAGTCTGGGTCTGTTTCCTTTTCCAGGTGGAAATTGAAATCTCCCAACACCAGAGAGTTCTCATTGATGATAGAGGATTCCATTAACATACTGGGCTTGTCCGCAAAACCACACCTCGGTCCCGGGGGGCGATAGAGTAGCACTCCCTTGATAGCCAGCGAGTCTGCTGGCTGCACCGAGAAGGCTAAAGCCTCAAAGCCAGGAGTGGTTAGTGGCTCGAATGTAGTTTTTGAATGGCTATGGTGATGATGGGTTAAAGTCCTCCGGAGTTGGCATGGTGGGGGCAGGGATGTGATGGGGCCCCTGAGCAGATGGACTTCATGGTGGCAGCGGTTTCTTCTGGGGTGTTGACGGGCCATGGGAACATTCAGAACGCAGTGGCATAACGAAACTCGAGGGGGCCCCCCTGGAAAGTACATGGCGGGCCCCCCTTCCGGCTCACTCAGGAGCTCTCATGCCAGCATACTTTGCTGAGGGGGCCCCCTGGAGCTCGGAGCTCCCCCGCACTGTGGGGTCTGCTGGGGCCTTTGTTACGCCCCTGCCAGAACGTCTTAAGTTTATAAACGTTAATGAAATTCAAATGGATCTTGCAAAATATTTGGGCAAGTTTTATCTTAAAACGTAGATAATTACAAACGCTGGTAATTCTGAATTAAAAGGAGTCCTCAACTATAAAAAAAAAAGTATATAAACAAGTGCATAGCAAAAAAAAAAAAGCAGTATTGAAGAAAGTTGTTGATTGGAAGAAAAATAATACATATATCTGTACTATACAGTACCTATCCCCAAATTAACCCCAGTCTTTAAAGAAGTTTGCCTCATTCCATCATTTTACAGCCTTTTTTTTCCAAAAAGGCAAGCTAATGACTTGAAGCAGTTGAGGCAATTGGAAACTCACCAGGGTAGCATGGATACCCTGGGCCCTAATGAAGCAGTGAAAATGCCCCAAGTCCACGGTTGGCTAATTAAGGACATCCTTAATTGGACTGCATGGTCTCTCACACTGATGAACCCTAGTGCCACTGCGCCAGCCGCCATGAAGATAGCTGCGCCCCTGAAGAAACTGCTGCTGTCTGGTATTTCAATTCTAAACTCAGACCTTACGTGATGCTTGCAAGATTACAAAATACCATATTATTGGGTTCTAGCAATAACAATTCCAACAGCTTTTGAAGAGAGCCCTTAATCTCAGGATCAATAAAGAGGAGTAGCCCTTGTGGAATATTGTCACGAGGCTTACACCAAGCTTTTTCTTAACATTTACAGTTTGCAGACATTCGTTGGTCTTTGGTTCTAGTCACGTCTGATATCATAGGATATTCTTTCTGCCTTCGAAGCTTCTCGTGGTGACAGGTGAAGGGAGCGTCGCATGTCATTTTGGGATGAACAACTCATGCTTTTATAAAATATACGCATTTTTGGCCAAGGTTCGATTTTTTTTTGCATTTATAATTTTTGTTGTCGAACATGAAACGTATTTACTTCCCGTGTCCCATTTATACTAATCAACTAACCAAGTGAGTGGAACTCCCAGAAATATCTCCTCCCAAACATGTGGGCCGCATTTCCGTGGTGGAAAGATCTGTGAAAATGCTGTCCTTGTGTCACTGGTTTCCGGATTATTTGTGCCTAGAAAGTTACCTTCCTTTAGCCTGATAATTTCTACAGTGATTCTAAAACCCTGGTTGTCATGTTTCTTGTCAGTCTAGCAGGACTGATGCCTTTAAAATGGCTGCAGTTCCTTCATTATCATGAAGAGATTTACATGCAGACTGCTCTAAGACTTTAAACATCATGAACGTCGATTCCACAAAATGCCTGGGGTAGCGGAAGTGACATCATCCTAATGTTCAGTTGCTGATGACATTACAGGAAGTGACATCACATGATCTTTTGACACAGATGATGTTAGAGAAAGTGTTGTCACATGATCTTTTACATATTAGCATTAACGTAGTGACACGGCTGAGATGAAAAAAACAACAACAAATTAAAGAATAAACATTAAATGCAAGATTAAAAAATACAGCAGGTTTCTAAATCATTTACAAATCTATTTTTGTACCACGCATGCATATTAATTGAGATAGTGTCATGATATGCTATGTGTGCAGCCATTATATGCCAGGGGTGCTGCCTTGATACTTCAGTTTTGCAGCAGTCATCTAACTAGACACAGCCAGCATGGATACACCCTCATGTGCTTATGCTCAGGCCCACATGCCCAGCCAAAGGCCTAACACATCACCCATTGCCCGCACACAGGCATAACCATTATTTCAAGGTAGAACCTGCCATGTCGTCCCTTGGATTTGGTTTTCTTCTCTCCTGTCCTAAAGGCAGAGGCCCTGAAAAGGCACATGGGACGTTCAACTGCAGAGAAAGTGAAAGGAACTCTCTGCTGCGACTGGCATCCCTGAAATGAAATGGGCTTTTGTAATAAGCCTACAGAAAAGCAAGTGGCACTGGAAATAAGGATGCGTGAGGTGCTGCATCACTCCCATGTATCTTTGATGAAGATCTGATGGAGAATTAACAGTGATGAGGTCTCTTAGTCTTGAATCATTTATTGTGCATTTAATTTAAAACTGTATCATGGCAGACAACTTCCTGCAGCAAAGTGATAATTCTTTTAAAATGGTGAGCTGTGTTTCCTATTCCTTAGTCTGATTGCATGTTTCAGACATTTTGTTGTTTTATCTAGTGAGTAGTGACATTCTTGCTGTGGTACAGGTAAAAAGAGGAGGCTGTACTATTGCATCCATTTTCTAACACATTTGTAAAGAAAAGACATAAGCTTGATTTACAACGTAATAAATGCCTCAAATTGTACATCACCAGCATGCAAAGTACAATCAAGCCTCTTAAGTGAGGTGTTGTTAATAGCCAGCATAACCACTCTGAAAATGGTTCAAGCACCACTGTAGAAAGCAACAATTGTATTTATTGGAGTGTGCACTGGTTAGGTTGAGCCTGGGCAGCGCATGCGCTGCTCTGCGAGGCATGCTGTACTCAGGTAGGGACGTGAAGCTCCACCCACTCTCCGCCCATATTTTTCATTGGCTTGTGTCACTGTCCACTGTAAACTGTGGCCGTTTATTGGTCAATAGGCTTAGTAGTCCCTCCTTAGTACCGCTGTGTCTCATTTTGTAACCTCGCATGGCGACATCCCGTTACGTGTGTTGTTACTCAGTAGGCTTAAATTACAGCCTCCGAGCACTATTTTCTCAAATAGCTTTGTCCTGCCTGCTTTTGCAGGGCTCATCCCAGCCCCATTTTCCTCTATTCCTGCCACACTGCCTTTGTGATCTCTGAAGCCAGGGGTTTCAAAGGCAGTGCCAGGGCTCACAAGGAGCAAGCCAGGGGTAGCAGCTGCAACCCCTAAATGACGTCCATGATAAATATACATCCTGGCAGTGTTTAGAGGAATCTTTAGTCTTATCTCCAGTCCTTAGATTATTTTTGTGAGCACTTGATGTCAATCATACCAATAAAGGATGTTTTAAAAGATAAATGCCTTTTCCCATATTTCTATCTACTCGTGGTTAGCAATCAGATGATTTCCATATTTAGCTAATATAGAAATGTGGAAAACAAAAGAAGGACTGCATCTACTGTTTGAAATCTGTGAAGGAAACTAAAGGGCTGGGCTTGCTCCCACTTGTACCCAGGACACAGAAGTGGACTCCAAGGGTCAGTTGGCTGACCTTCTGTGTAGCTACAGGGAAATATCAAGCTGGAAGAGGCCTTTTCCTGAAGTCTGTACCTGACCAGTTCCTACTGGACCTCGACTGGACTCTGGTGGTAACCTCTGCTGGAGTGAGTCTTGAACCCTAAGTGCTGTCCCTGAGGTCCTGGGACCCTTGTGCTTGTCTAACTGGACTTCTTCTAACATCTCTGAAAAGTTGGGACTTAGAAAAGATTTGGACTTCCAGACATCTGGGGGAAATGAGACCAACAACCCAAGATTATTCTCCAAAGTGCAACCTCACTAGGATGAAGAAACAGGTTTCTCCTGTTGGAGCTTCTCCGCATCAAATCTCTTTCAGTTGACCCCAGCAAGAAGGCATCTGGTTTCATAGCACTCTTGTCAGATATAGCCTGCATCCTTGTCCTGCTGGAGGATTCTAAGCTCTGAAAAAAGAGACTAAGTCCGATCTTAAAAATCATAACCGGTCAAAGTATCTGACCAGCGAGAGGGCTTTTCTGTGTGCAAAATTCTAATTTTCCAGCTCAGAAGTCTTCCTGCTCAAACCCATGGCTTCAGTGGGACCTCATCCAACAGCTTTCTAACCTTATGGAACGTTTTAAGGATACAGCCTGCAACCTTGCCCAACTGGAGGATTTCAACCTCCATTTGAGAGACTAAGTCTCAAGGTAAAATCTCTGACCGTGACAAATCTACCTGGTGTATCCGACCAGTGCTCTATCATGGTTGGCCCTGAAATTGCACCTTGGTCCTAGGCAACCACAACCAAAGACTATCATATGTGCTTTATATTTTATTTGGCCTTTATCAAGTAAATCTTTAAAAATTCATATCTCCAGTTCTTATTTGATTATTGTCATTTCTATGGTATTTTGCATATGACATTGCCTCTATTTTTTTATAAAGTAGAGTGGTATTTTAATTGTGTGTGTCTTTGGCTTTTTAACTCTTTTGGTACTTGTTAGAAGGTGGTTATGACCATCTGAGCCGCCCGGATTTTTCGCTTTTCGAACACCTATTTGTTGAGTTTTTACTGTGGGAGAGCCCCATAAGTTGGGACTCACCCACAGTGAACTCATGATGAAAGGGACTGCATGTGTATTTTACCTGTGTCCCCCTGGCGCGAGTAGGCCGCTGCGCTGCCGCCAGAGTAAGGGGCACTGGGCTGGTTACATGCAGACACGTGTGTACATGCAAGTGCACAAGTGTAAAGGCTGCGCCGGGGAGATTCCTAGCGTGCGCAGCCCAGGAGCAGCTACAAAGTGAATGGTGTGGCAGGACTTATGCAGAATTGGGTGGTGACATGGAATAGGCTTTCTGCAATGGGAGGAAACACTTGAGGGAAAGTCAGTGTGCTTTACTGTTTTTATTCCATTATTCTCTTATGAGGATGGGGAGCACATGGGCTAGTTTTACTTTCCTAGGGCCTACAAATTCCAGACACGCACCAAAGTCCATTGTAACTTATGTGAGAAGAAGTATTCTGCATAGTCCAAAGTCATATTTGTACTGCTTTTCGGTCATCCAGAAATGTCACATTTCTCTGAGTCAGCTCATAACCAGGGCCTGGCTGGGGCTGACCCAGCGAGGCTGAATTAATGACCTTCCTCCCCCAGCCAGCCCTGCACAACAAGCATTCCAAGGGCGAAGGCCTCCACTCCAAGAAGAGAAAATGGGTGGAGCTACAGGTTCATCCATCAGCAGCTGTCACCTGGTGGCAGGCACCAAGCTGCTCTGGAGAAAAGGCAGCAAGGGGGGAAGGGGCTCTCAGAGACCATGTGGCATGAGACCCCTGGACGATGCCATTTTGAACAAACCCAGAGGCCTGGGCCGGAAGGAGGGAGCAGGGGCAGAGAAGTGATGTGTCGCTGTGTGATAGGGCAAACAGAGACTTCCTGCCAGCCCCCTCCCCAATTCTTAAAAGAGTTTGCACAGGAAGAGGAGCTCTCTCTGGGGTGTGGTCTGCTGAGGACGACTGGTGCTGGAGCCTGGCACCATGGGCAGCTGGAAGGAAGAACCTCCAGACTGGCCCAGGACCCCGACTTGCGCCAAATGGGGAGACCAGGACAAGTGACCAGAAGCCTGGGCCTCTGCGCAAGGAGAAGAGAGAGCCAGGCGAAAGGCTGGCGCAGGGAGCCAGTGAAGACCGCTCCCTGTTGCATTCACCCTCTTGGAGATCAAGAGGGCAAAAGAAAGTGCTCCCAGTGGCTGGGGAGCGCCACCAGGAGCAAGAAGACGCCAGAATGGAGCCGATCGGGCGCCTGGGGGCCGAGATACGCCCCCAGAAGGTAGGCGACCTTTGACCTCTGTCAGGACCGACGACGAAGCGCGTGGGGCTCTGCTGCCGGTCCAAGATGAGCCCCCGGGGTGGGTCAGGTCCCGGGGGCTGTCCTCACAAGAAGATAAGCCGGGGAGTGCTGTCACGCTCCCCGTGAAACTGCCCCCAAAAGGGGTGCCAGGAGCCCACCCTGGCCCCCGAGGAAAATGGAGACCGGGGAGCGCCGTCGCGCCCCCTGGGGAATGGTGAGAGGGGCCCGGGATCCCAACTCCGGGCCCGAAGCGAAGTCGGGGAGCGCCAACGCACTCCCCGTGAAAATGCCCCCACGGGGTGCCAGGAGCCCACCCTGGCCCCCGACGAAAACGATGATAGGGGAGCGCCGTCGCACCCCCCTTGGCATGGGAAGAGAGGCTCGGGACCCCCAACTCCGGGCCCCGCTGAAGTTAAGTCGGCGAGCGCAAGGGTGAAGATCCCCAGGGGCCCGGGATCCCAACTCCGGGCCCGATGTGTGTCGCGAGGTGGGGGCAGTGCCGCCGCACCCCCCGTGGCTGGAGAAAGGTGGGGGAGTGCCGTCGCACTCCCCGAGGTCCCGTCGGACCCGTGGCAGCCTTGCATCTGCCCGCAGGAGAGGGCAGACCAGAACAAGGAGGCCAGCTCCCGCGGCAGCACGCGAGGGTGCTGGCCAGATGAGAAGCCAGCGGGGGCAGCCGGGAGTGGGCTCCCTGGGCTGCCCTCCATCACTTTGGCCGTGTGGGGGTCTGGGTGGGGCCGCCCCCCCTGAGAGGAAGACCGAGGATCCAGTGGCCCGGGTGGGACCGGGCCCCCGAAAATCAGCCGGAGCAGCCGGGGGTGGGCTCCCCGAGCTGCAGCATTCACCTGGGGGTCCGGGTGGGACCGGACCCTCCAACGCAGGAAAGACGGGGCCGGAGGCCCACAGCGCGGCTCTCCCGGCGCAGCGGGGGAGCCGCTGCTACGATATTCACGGGGCCGGAGCACCTCACCCCATAATGCTTTGCAGGCCCGAGCCGGCCTGCAGGGAAATGTCTGTTTTTCCGCGTGTGGTGGACCCAGGAGGACGGGGTCACCACGAGGTGTGTGCAAAGGTGCAGGGGGAGCTGCAGGAGCAACGCAGCTTCCCCCAGCACGAAGAGGGAAGTCCCTCCCTAAGTCTCTGGGGACTCTGAAGAAATAACCCCTCAAGGGCTCAGCTAGCATTTAATCACCTCCTGGGCTGGAACTTTTGTTCTACAGCTGGGGGTGTATTGAGAAGTGCATCACGGTGTGAAGGGCTGAGTTGGGGATGTCTGGAGAAGGGCATCCCCTGGAGGTGAAGAGGTGTAATTGCACCACAAATGCATTTACCTATATATTTCTTTTTAGAGAGACAGGAAGTCACGTGTTAGGTGAAGTACCTGTGTAAGGTGATGTCATAAGCAAAGTGGGGTTATGTTGCCAGACATTCCTGCTAGGGTGTCTGGCTGTAAGTGCTTAATCCTCTGATTTTACCTGTGATGCCTTTTAGAGGCTGTGATTGCAATGCATTATAATTGTTATCCTCTATGATAAGTACCTCATTTAAAGTGATGCCCAAACATGTATTCTTGCTGCTGCGTTAGCTGAAGAACAACCCAGACTGTTAGCCCGAAGATGTAGAGGTGCATACTGTATGGTCAATATGAGATGCTCAGTCAGGGCTATGTGTCACCAGGGCAGGTGTACCTATTTTTAATGCTTGTGGAGATAATGGGGTGGGTCGCCACTGGGATGGTGCCAGTGCGCAGGGCCTCGCTCCAGGTTATGTTCAACCCACTGCATTAGGGGGCAAGATGATGTGCATACATGGGAGTGGTGGTACTAGACCCCACCCCCTTTGGGAGGGGTGGAAATGTTATGCAATGTCACAAAGTAATTCCAACAGCTTATGTATATTTGTAAATTGTTGCATAGTATTAATTAGTGTGTGTGTTTAATAAATGTACTCTTACTTTTATAAAGCAAAGTACAGACTGGACAATCAATTATTGAGTGTTATTTCTGCGCACCTGTAATGGCGATTACTAGCCCACACCACCTCCCTTGAGTAAGCCTTAGACTGCTCTGCAACGCTACCCTCTGAGAGGCAGGCGCTGCACTAGGGTGTTTGGTTCCCAGTGAAGGACATATGTGACATGTTATTTGTGCAGGCCTCACAGATACTGCCTCATTTTCCAACAGTACTTCTAAATGCTTCATTGCTTTTGGTGGACCTACAGCCATCCCAACTAATGGCCTGATAATGAGTTTCGGCAGTGCAGGGGTGGGCGGCATGTCGGTCCTAGGGCGGGCCTCATTCAAAGGTGGCAGTGCCTTTGAAAAAGACACTCCAATGGGAACGCCTTACAAGGTTCCTGTCCAGCATGGACTCGAAAGTTCATGCTGTGCAGGAACTGCTGTGCATGCACACAGGGGGGCACATGGATAGGAGGCACAGGGGGCCCTGTAGGGCCCCCTTTGTTTTCTCTCCTCCAGGGTTTACATGGAGTAAGAACCTCCATGTAAACCCTGGAGGAGAAGAAACTCATAATATGCTTGGCAGGGTAGCGGCGGCCAAGCCAAGCGTATTGTGGAGTCCTGACCATCATGCCACCTCCAGGGAACGGCGGTTCCATGGCGGCGGCGGCAGTTCCAGGGCGGCCCGACCACCTAACTCGTAATGGGGCGGTCGGACGACCGGTGCGGTGGTGGCTGGACTGCCACCACTGCGCCCCCACGAGTCTCGCAGTCCTCTGACCACCAGACTAGTAATTAGGGCCTAAGAGTTCACATTCGTGCAACCAGTCCTTGATGAACCCATCTGGCTGCATGCTGGAAAGAAGAAAATGGTAATTGGGATGTGAGTTTTCTCCTGTGGAGAGAAGCACTGAGGAATGTCAGACTAGGAAACAGATGTGAGGAAGTGCACACCTAATTTCCAGTGTGTGTCCGCTGAGCGATGGTGTGGAATCAAATAAAACATAATCTCTCTCGGTTTCCTGTGTTGAAAAGCGCTCACTTTGTGGTCAGAGGAGGTTTGCTGAAATGATGAATAGCATAAAGTGATAGACAAGGCACTGAGGTAGTACAAAATGCAATCTTCCAGATTTAGTGTTAAATGGAATCTGTAGAGTGGGGTGGTATCAACAGATGTAGCACAATCAGGACCAATAATCTAAGCAGTGAGCCAGGATATTTTCCATTTACAACTATAATTAAGGGACTTGTCTCTACTCCCAATGCTTATAAGTTCCAACCTCTGTAATAAGGCCATAACCTAGACTGTTGGTGCCTGCGTGGTGATGGATGCCTAAAACAATAAAACAAAAAATGTGTACAGGCAAGATAAATGGGGTAACAAGATGAAAACATTCCTGGTATGTGGCAACCCATGCTATAATTAGGCAGAGGTCACAACATCCAATGTGGAAGTGCTGACAAGAGGCCTAGAAAAGAGATTTAAGCTATAGACTCAAAGGTCCAATGGTGTGCATGGTCCAGGAGATTGCTAATGTGTCTGTCTGTAAAGGCATGTATAGATATGCATCAATCCACTATTGCATGAATTTTCCAAAGGGGGGGCTGTGATTTATTTCAGGAACTGTAATCACCTAACGTTTTAAGTGTGTTAATCTTAAATTCACCATATTGCCCATACCTATGAAGTCTAGTGTATAGGTGTTTCTTACAAGTAATGAGGCTGATAGAAAAGGTAAGGGAAACACCATCTTGGCATACAAGAGTGATTAATTGCATAAAGTGTGATAAAGAGTGAAAAATTAAATAATGCATAAAGTGTGTTAATTGGATTTAAGATAGCAGTTTAGATAATTCTTGATCACACTAAATCAAAAATGGGCCATCTTGTAAAATTCACTGGCAGATCTGAACTGAGTTATTTTGCAAAGCAGATAGACATGTCTGAAGAGAAAAGAGCAAGTGAGTAGCAGAAGGAGGACTTAGAAAACAAGGTGAACATTAACAATTTGCACCTCTTGGTCTTCCCAAATACCTACAGGCTACAGATGCTTGTCAGTAAGAGGTGTCACTTAAAGTCCTAGGCATAGTCCAGTACATCTGTAAGAATGAGCAAAAAGCCAGGATTACAAAGATGGAACACCTTTTCAATCAAATTTTAATCGTATGAGCAAAGTGGTCATCACAAATCTCCAAAATCACAATGACAAGCAAAATGTATTTTCTAAAATTAGATATCAATACTAAAGACACATAATTGAAATAAATAGCATTTATCAGTGCTGGCAATAAAAATAATGTGGGCAAGCAGGCCCACTACTTTCAGGCTCAAGAGACAGAAGGATAAGAAAGAGTGATTGTTTCCTTTCTCACACTACCACATATTTAGTCCAAAAGAGCATAGCCTTTCTAAGCTGTAAAAATAGTAGGTGTTATTAGGGCAATGCTGGCTAAAGAAGAAGGGTTACAAAACATGCTTTAAAATCACATAAGTAGATCTTTCAAAAACTGAAAGCATGTTGCACATTGCATAATCGAAACTGGACCAGGAGGTAAAACAAATTACAGGGTCTTTATTGAAAATGCATTTCTGTTGTAACATTCAATTTAATCGATATACGCTCTATCACAGTGCCGGATAAAAGGCAGGATAAAACAAATATTAAGAGACACAGGCAGATCATCTTGCTGTTTTCTGCTAGAGTATCTCAGTAGAAGTAGGTATATTGTAAGAATAGAGACAAAGATAAACAAGCAATGCATTGGTGAACATCAGGAAAACAATGATTACTCATTTATGGAGAATAAAGCAGGATTAAAGAATGTCAGTCTTAATGTGGGAGGTAATTTGAGGAATTGGAAAAAGTTGTGTGCTACTTCTGCAAACAAGGAGAGAAATGATTTGATAAGTGAAGGTGTTTTGGTGTTTTCCATCTTTCCTTTCCTGTCTACTTATGATGAGCAAGATGGGAGTTGATATATTGTTGCCTTTTTTCTCAGTCAGGTTTTGCACTATGTCATCTGCTCCCATCCTCTAGAAGCCTCAATGTTTGATTAAAAAAGAATGTGGTGACCTTTAGATAATCTCTAAATGTAACCTTTTGGATTTGTCTTGCTTGATAATCACTTGCTGTTAGACCTGGCATCCTTGGCGTGGTTTCCCCTGTCTTTTTGCCTCTACCTTCTGTATTTTAGACTGTGTGCGGAATCTAGATTTGCTGGTTTATGTACTCTGGGCATTTTACCACTGCTGATCAGTGTTAAAAAGCAAATGCTCCATGTCTAAATTGTAATTCTGATTGGTTATCCATGATTGGCATATTTGATTTACTGGTAAGTCCCTAGTAAAGTGAACTGTGTGTGCCCAGGGCCTGTAAATCAAATGCTACTAGTAGGCCTGCAGCACTGGTTGTGCCACCCACATGAGTAGTCCTGTAAACGTGTCTCAGGCCTGCCATTGCAGTGTCTGTGAGTGCAGTTTTAAACTGTCATGTCGACCTGGCAAGGGCACCCACTTGCCAGCCCCAGACCTTCCCTTTTACCACATGTAAGGCACCCTAAGGTAGGCCTGAGGTAGCCCCATGGGCAGGGTGCAGTGTATGTGAAAGGTAGGACATGCGCTGGTGTGTTTTACATGTCCTGATAGTGAAATAGTGCCATTTTTGTTTTTTCACTATTGAAAGGTTATCTCTCCCATAGGTTATCATTGGAGCTGCCTTGTAACATCTTACAAGTGTAAATTTCAATTGGGAAGAGATAGAGATTTGGAGTTTGGGCTCCTAGAACTGAGAATTTAAAGATACATCTTTTAGTGAAGTTGGGTTTTAAATTGTGTGTTTGAAAATGCCACTTTTAGAAAGTGGGCATTTTGTTGTTTAACCATCCTGTGCCTCTACCTGCCTGTGGAATCAACGCCTTGTTTAGACTGACAGGGGCCTGTTTGTGCATTCACACAAAGGGAACTGAGGTGTGCCCTGCATATCCTGATGGGCCATCATCTCAATGCAGCTTATAAATTCCATTCGAAGTTCCAACTGTGAAGCCAGCACCACTACAGGAAGCAAAGTAGGTCTGTTGCTTTTGAAATATAAAAAGATTGCTACGGAATGTCGAATGTTATTAATAAGATGCGTTGAGACAAGACTGTGGTAACATTTTTGGGAATGCAAAACCCACAGCGGAACAACCACCAGTTCCAGAATGCATTGAGGCATGAACTCACTTGCTCAGCAAATAAAAAGCCCTGTTAATCAAGTGGTGATTTTCAGCTGTTCAGTTGTATTTCTCAATGGCAGCCTCTAACCAAGAACTGATAGAGCTTGAAACACGTTAGGCAATGAAAGCCAGTTCCAGAAATTATTCAGCTTTATCTCTGCCAATTTCTCGATGAGAGTGCGGCTTCGTTCTAGAGCACAAACTCTTTTCTTTGTTTATAACAGTGGTCCAACCGTGAAGCCAGCACCGCTATAGGAAGCAAAGTGGGTACGTGTGTTTTTGAAATATAAAAAGATTGCAACGGAACATCGAATGGCATTTATAAGTTGCGTTGAAACAAGACTGTGGTAGTATTTTTAGGTACAACATCCACTGAGGGAAGAAAGCATGCTTACAAAGCACCAGTTCCAGAATACATTGAGCTATGAACTCACTTGAACAACCAATAAAAAGACCTGCTAATCAAGTGGTGGTTTTCAGCTGTTCAGCTGTATTTTTCAGTGCCAGCCTGTGACCAAGAACTGATAGAGTTCAAAACGAGTTAGGCAATGAATGCCAGTTCCAGAAATTATTCAACTTTGTCTCTGCCAACTTCTTAATGAGAGTGCAGCTTCGACAAACTCTTTGCTTTTTAGCTACATGTAATGATGATGATACATTATATGCACCATCACTAGTCAATTAAGAATTCTAGGTGTGACTATTCCAGTTTGTTTGCCAACAGTTAAGAGACATATTCATTTTAAAACAGTATGCGTGTCACAGTTGTTTACATCAGGATAAATTGTAATAGATACAATATAAGGAGCCGATATGCACGTGTCACTTTAAATGGTGTTGCACTACTGTCACTTTAAAAGTTTGGGCACTGTCACTTGCCTGTGGGAGGCCCGGGAACATGGATAAAAAATGAAAAAAGATGGCAACAGCAATTGGTTTGATAAAGGCAGCCACGGCTGCTGAAACGCGTCACCGGTGTTTCTTTTGCCAATAAACCGTATCTAAGAGCGAACTCGAGCGTGCTGGAGTCTGTCATATTATTGGAAGGCAGGCATGTGGAGGTATATATATATATATATATATATATATATATATATGCTCTGCTCCAGATTCCCCCTTACGGTGCCTGAACTCCCAGCGGTTGCTGCCGTAGCGTGAGGGGGCTCACGGGTTACATCCTGCTCCAAAGAAAGACACGGAGCACTCACGGAGTACGCAGTTGATTCTTTTAATCTTAAGCAAACGCGTTTCAGCGATATGCCTTCATCAGTGCTTCTTGATTAAAATGCAATTGCATGTACAGTTCATGTTTTTAAATACGTCAATTTCACATGATTTCCTGTAGTGAACAGCGATATAGGACTGAGCACTTCACTCGGGATGTCTCTCCTTATGGTCGCCATATTGGCACAATGTTACATCTCTTGCTCCCAATGGCATCCTTTTGTGTTTCTCCTTCGATATTAACAATAATAGGTTAGATACCTCCATAACCATCACTCCCATATGGGCAACGAAACACTCTAGGCATGATGATTTTAATGTCCTCCTCGTTATTTTAGTTGCTAAGTTGTGCCGCTTCAAGTTGTGCGTCACTTACTCCTCGCTTGCCACAGCTTCCAAAGTTCAACATGCCGGAAACCAGTTTGCATAACTGAATGTCCTTGAGTTCAATAACTCAGCCAAGGGCACAGGAATCCTTTGGTGTGGCGGTTCTGGCACCTGATACAATATGCTCTGCTCCAGATTCCCCCTTACGGTGCCTGAACTCGCAGCGGGTGCTGCCGTAGCGTGAGGGGGCTCACGGGTTACATCCTGCTCCAAAGAAAGACACGGAGCACTCACGGAGTACGGAGTTGATTCTTTTAATCTTAAGCAAACACGTTTCAGCGATATGCCTTCATCAGTGCTTCTTGATTAAAATGCAATTGCACACACAAATCGTGTTTTTAAATACGTCAATTTCACATGATTTCCTGTAGTGAACTGCGACATAGGACTGAGCAATTCACTCGGGATGTCTCTCCTTATGGTCGTCATATTAGCACGTTACATCTCTTGCTCCCAATGGCATCCTTTTGTGTTTCTCCTTCGATATTAACAATAATAGGTTAGATACCTCCACCACCGGACCGGGCAGAGAAACTTCTGTTTGCTCCCGTCTGGCAGGAGCATTAATAAAACTCCTACCAAACTGGTGCAAACACAAAGTCTGCTCTCAGCAGGCAGGGGCTTTAAAAAAGCTCCCGGCAGCTGGAAGCAGACTTGAAATCTGTTTCCCTGCCCACACTAATGCTGGCAGAGAAACAGATCAAGATGTTGCTCCCACCCAAAGGGAGCAGCATAGATAGCTCCTCCAGGCAAGAGCAATACCGGCTCCCCCAGGATGCAGGGAGCTGGTGGGGCTGCGGGGGCCCTGGGGTTCCTCCCGCAGCCCCTAAGTGTATGATGGGTGCCCAGGGTGAGCACCAGGGCACTCACCAATTATAAGGAGAAGATCTAGGGGATGGAGTCCCTGGGGCCAAGAAAGACTCCGGGAGGGTGGCTGCACGGCACTCCTCCCCATATTTATTAGATTGGGCTCCAGGTTATGGAGTCCCTGGGACCAAACAAGGCTCGGGGAGGGGGCCACATGGCCCCTCTCCTCTTGAAAATATATACGGCCCTAGGGGTTGGGGTCCCCAGGGCCTAATGAGGCTAAAGGGGGTGCACCTGGCCCCCTCCCTTTTAACAATGATACAGCCCTGGGAGATGGGGTCCTCAGGGCCTACTGAGGCTTGGGGGGCACGAAGCACCCTTCCCCTTTAAAGAAAAATGGTCCTCAGGGATGGGGTCCCCAGGGGCTAATAAGGCTCGGAGAGGGGGACACTCGCTCTTGCCCAACCAATTCTATCATTGCGCTTTTCCCTCACCCATCTCAAATCTACCACGCACACAAGTAACAAGCTACCACGCCACTCTCGACTCGTTACATACCTGCCACAACTACGTCGTGCTTCCGTCCTAACATCCATTTCCACAAACCGTTCACCTCGCGCCCATGTAATCACTAGGATGTTTTAAAATGAGTGATTACATGGGCGCGAGGTGAACGGTTTGTGGAAATGGATGTTGGGACGGAAGCACGACGTAGTTGTGGCAGGTATGTAACGAGTGGGTGGGCAAGAGCGAGTGTTAAAAGTGAGTTAGTGAAGAGTGACGGTGGATGTAGCACGTGTATGTTGGTGGTCGGGATGTTAGAAGTGCAAATGTGGGGAGAAATTTAAAAAGGGCTGTGAGAATGAAAGGTTTGAATTTGAGAGTTGCGTATTTTTTGTGAAATGAAAGTGGTGCAAGGGTTGAGGATAGGAGGAACTGTTACACGAGTACGGATGTATGCGTAATTAAGAATCGGTTGAGTCGGAGAGAGAGATGCATGTGAGCGTTTGAATGGAGTGTGAGTATGATGAAGTGTAGATGTATGGGGAGAATCGAGTAAGGTAGCATGGAAGAGTGTCATTGGTATTACGTGGTTAAGGTGAGATGTTAGTTGTCGATATAAAAACACTTGGGGGATGTATTTTTTTTTTTTAAAGAAACGTGATTATAATTCAATTACATAACAGAGGTTTCATTGCAGTTTGGTATTTGGGTTTAATTAATATTTCATGGATTAGCTTGGATTGTTACGTATGCTAAACACAGAACAATGTAGTAATTATGAATGTCTTATTGATGTTTGCAGTTACCCCTGAAGAAGGGCTGGTTTAAGCCTGAAATGCATTGGGTTCAATTAAAGGATACTGCTTTCTGACGAATCATGCGTTTTCTCGTGTTCTTGATAGAGGTCTGGATGGGCACATCTTGTGCATTAGAAGCTTTGGAAACAGCATGACAACCTACATGTGGATTAAATAAGTGGATCAACAAAAATTGGAATAGAACATTGAATAAATGGAGTACAATGGATTTTATAATTGGAGTATGAGAATATTTACTCTAGCGGCTGTGCGACTGGGTTGGGGGTGAAGTGTCGCCCCACATTGTTTTGTGCAGGAAGGGACACATTCCTTAACAAAAACAATCTTCAGAGGCATTATGCTCTCTCTAGGTGTGCTGCAGGAAATAGCAAGGAGGAATAAACATATTTCCTTGTTACGCTTCTGTTGAGATGGCGTAGCATTTTGTCACATTCCCAGGTTTACTATTTCTGGTAAAATCCACACTCCACCCATGGAATGCTTTCCCAATGTAGAGTAACACAAGGCAGTGACTAGCGCTGCTTTGCCTTACTCTAGATTTACTAAGCCATGCAGAGCTGCGTGTGGCTTAGTAAATCTAACTTAAGAGCCTGCATTGCCTTGCGTCGCCTTGCGTGACGCAAGGGGAATGCAAGCCCTCAGTAAATCTGGTCTTCGGTTCTTAGAGTGTGCGGTACTAAAATTTACGTAATATATCTGACGGTATAAATTGATTATGCTTTATCTGTAATAGTGTTGGAAAGTTCTAAGGGGGATATTCACAAGGACTTATCGCCGAGTTATCGCCACCTTAACGCACCAAAAGTGGAGATAGATTTAACGCCCCATTCACAAGCTCGTGCAAACTGCAGACATCACCAGTATACCCATGATAACTGCTGCAAATTTTACCCCCATGGGTGACCCCACCAACTAACCCTAATGAGATGCAGAGTAGGCGTTCCCGTGCAACAACACACGAAAACACCACTACACCACTTTCACAACGAACTGCCAGATCCGCGATGCGAGTCAAAACCACGCGATAAGCCGCGGTAGCAGCAGATATTTAACACCTGCCTCTTGCTGGTGTTAAGCAGGACGACTACCTGCAGTAAGTAACGGAGCCCCGCACACAGCCACACCCGAAGAACAACCGACGCCATGGAGCTACTCATCATGCAGCTTGGAGCCCCAACAGGGCCACAACACCCATCGCCACCACCCCCAGGACCGCCACCACCCCCAGGACCCGGACCACCACAGAGACAGCGCAGAGTGAGACAGCGGACCTACCGAAAACGCACTAGTCTCTCAGACCTAACGCCAGAGGAAGTCATTGCCCACTACAGGCTCAAAAGGACAACCATCCTCCGCATCATGACCCACATCGGCCACAGGCTGACGGTCCCAACACAGCGGACAACCAACATCCCTCCGCAGACAAAGCTGCTGGCTGTGCTGCACATGTTGGCCTCTGGTACCTTCCAACCAACAACGGCCAGAGTCGGGGGAGTCTCACAGCCAGCCCTATCACAGGCCATCACACCTGTCCTGGATGCCATCCTCAGCTTCATACCCCAGTACCTTCACTTCCCCCACACTGCGCAGGAACAGCTGGAGACCAAGCAAGGCTTCTACGCCATTTCTGGATTCCCACAAGTGTTGGGGGCCATTGACTGCACACATGTCCTACTAGTGCCCCCTGCGGACACTGCACACATCTACCGCAACAGAAAGCACACGCATTCCATCAATGTGCAGGCAGTAGTGGACCACCGGGGAATGTTCACCAATGTCGTTGCAAACTACCCAGGCAGTGTGCACAATTCCTACATCTTCCGACAGTCCATCATCAACCAGCGCTTCCAGGATGGCACCTATGCAAATGCACTGCTCGTTGGTAAGTACCAAATCAACACACCACACACCTCAAAGCCACCATCACACAACGCACAACTGTGGAAATGCCCCTGTGGCCAAACCACATACAACATGTCAATCAACATGCCCACCTACCAGACACGACAACACAACTCCATTGGGATCCTGGGCTACCCATGTACACAAGCTAGCTACATCATGGCACCAGAGCCACACAACAGCTGAATGTGTGGATAGGCGGAAAGCGGGCATGTGCGAATGAGGCAAGTGACCCATGAATGGGTATGTACACAACGACAAGTGTGGCGTGAATGTGCTGGACAGACCTGGGTATGCAAACCACAGATATGTCCATGCAGACATTAACTGCTGGTGTCTGGAGAGTAGTGGACAGTGGACGCAACCATGTCACCCCAGGCTGTGGGGTAGATCGTGGAAATCTCGCTCGCTGCGTCCCCCCACTGTGTGCGTGAGCGTAGTGGGTTGGCCCGGCTTACGCCAGGCCTGCGCAGGGGTGTGGATAAAAACACCATGGCGCTGAGCGTGGTGCCCTCCCGGAATGGCCAACGTCACTGCCAGGGCGGCGCCTCTCAGCCCGCGACGAGGCCGACGCCGTGAGCAGCGGGGCCTGCGAGCCTGTGCGCCTGCTGCACCCCAGGCCGCTGATATCCAGACCCGGCTTGCCCGCCCCAGCGCACCAAGGCCGCACTGCTCACCTGCCGACACCGTCGTGCGTCAAAGAGGGCCCACCACGTGCCGGTGCCAGCTCCAAGACCCATGCCCGCAACCTTGGCAGCCTCCTCAGACCATCGCTGTCCTCCGTGACACAGGCCTCCAGGAGTCCTCATTCATCCCTGCAGCCGGCCTACACTGCAGTCCAGTATGTCCCACATCTAGAACTAAGTCCTGATTAATCAATGGCAGAGTTCATGCCAGTGAACGCAGGGAGAGGAGTGAGAGAAGGATGCGTTTCAGTCCGGTGGAAACACTGATCACCGTTACGGAGGAGGTCGACCACTAGCAAGGACTGACCTGGTGCCACTAACCCTGTGCGCCGTGAGACACCGTCAGCCTCCGGCAGAATATTGTTGGTGTCTGAGCCTGTGGCCTGGGGGTTGTCATCAGCAACTGGCAGGTACGGACTTGGTGTTTGGCATGAGTCTGTGGCATTCATATACGCCATGTTGTCAGACACAGCTGGCATGTGCCCTCTGCATCATGCCCTGGGGGCACACCTCCCACTCTCCCCCGAGACACTACGCGAAAACCACCTTTGATACTTACGGGACCCTGCTCTGCCCTCATGACCCTACCCCAGTGTCCCGCAAGTCAGCGTCCCATGGCGGTAGGCCCGTGTCGGCCGCTGTGCATCCGGGGCCACTAACTCTGTGCAACTCAAGTCATGCTCCCTTGCTGGTCGAACATTGCATTTCTGAGTGCCTGATGACTATTGTAGTTGTTGCCAGCACCAGCCACTCCCTGAGGGCCGGGTTTCTACTCACCCCACACACGGCCAGCACAGGCGTCACTGGACTAGTGGGCCTGCCAACACATCATGCCGAACCAAGTATTGACTCTTTTCTCTCTGCACTGTCACAGGTGATCAAGGTTATGCACTCTGCCCTTGGATGATGACACCCCTCCAAGACCCGAACACACCCGCCCAAAGGCAGTACAATGCGGCCCACATACGCACCAGGGGCATCGTGGAACGCACATTCGGCGTCTTGAAGTCACGTTTCAGGTGCCTGGACGTCACAGGTGGAAGGCTCCTGTACAGGCCAGACATCGTGTGCAAGATGATCGTTGCATGTTGTGTGTTGCACAACATCTGTGTACGCACCAATGCCCCATGGATCCAAGTTCCAGAAGTACCGGACGATGATGAGGACGATGGGGCAGGTGGCCCACAACCCACTGCAGCTGCGGCAGGAATAGCCCGTAGGAACACCCTCATTGCCAATTTCTTCACATGAGCACGTCACATTGTGGCCGTCCCTGGCAATCATGGAATAATACAAAATGTCCACAAACACAACATGTGTGAATTAAAAATATTTGCAGGTTACAGGTTGTACTTGTACATTGTCATGTCACAGTTTCCTGCTGTGCCAGATATGACTGGCCATGTCGTGCACATATGCGGCACCTGTTGTGTCCTGTGTTCTGTTGTGGAGGTGTTGCTGTTTGTACCACGATGTTGTCAATGTCGAGGTGCACTTATTCTTATGTGCGTATGCTGCACGGTGTGTGAGTCGCTCCTGCGGCTCTGATTTGGCTGCCACTTATCCCTTTCATGCGGTGTGCCTTTCAGTTCTGTGCTTCCACAGTGCTGAGATGTTGCAGACATGGGTAACTTGTGCTCTTTGTCGAGTTGTGACTCTTGGGCATGGTTTGTCCGCAGATGTGTCGTTGACGTCAGGGGTTGTTTGTGCAGGTGGTTGTGTCCGAGTGTGACCTGCTCCTTTCCGGTTGTGGTCCGCACTCAGCCACCTCAGTGTCGTGCCGTGAACATTGTCATGATGATTGGACTGCAGCCATGCTGCTCGTCATGTGGTGTCTTTTGCATTGTCAGTGTGGCTGACATATGTGCATGTTTGCTGTGTTTCGCACATGTGCATGTGTTGGTTGTGTGATTGTTGATGTGTTGGGTGGGTGCCCCTTTGGGCACATGGTGTACGTGGGACTACTTGGTGTTTGTGTGTGTGCCGGAGTGTTCCCGTGGGATCAGGGACATGATCCTGAGTCATTGTGGGTGTGCAGTGTGCTCTGCTTAATTGTGCATATGTGCCATTGTGCCCATCTCCCCCCGTCCCCCCAGTCCCTGGTGGTTGCTCACCCTGTTGATGTAGTGTCGGGTCATGTTGGGCAGTGTCCGGCTCCCCAACTCCTGTCACCGTCTCCCGACTGATGACTGTGGCCACCATCTTCTCCATGTCATTCAGCTCCTGGTGTTCTGCTGGCCCCCCTCCTCCGATGTGCGTTGCTGCTTTCATGTTGGCAGCAAGTTTCTGCTTAGTTTTGGCATTCACATCAATCCAGCGCCTCTTGTCCTCTTCCATTGTCCTCCTCGGCGCTGCGACGGCATTCACATGGTCCGAGATGGTGTGCCATCTTTGTCTCTTTGTTGCCAATGACACGTTGGAGGTGACGTACAGTTGGTGGTGGTGTTCTATCTCATCCGTGACGATAATCGTGTTTTCCTGCAGACTGTACCCCGTCTTCCTCTTCGTCTTGTCATTGCCCTTCCACGAGTCCTGGATTCCTGGGTGTTCTTCCGTGGGGATTGTGGGGTTCATGTTGTCCTCTGCAGTCGGTCAGGGTGCATCCGTGGTACTCCGCAGTTCATTTCCTTTTTGGTGTCATTTTCCGTATGCTGTTCTTGTGCTTTTTCCCGCATTGCGCGTGGGTATTGCTGTCCTCTCGCTGGTTATCACTGTTTTCTTATCGCGTTTGGGCCCATCGCATATTTTTACGCGTTGGGGTTTGGGTTTTTTATCATCGTCGCAGTTGTTGTATCGCGGACATTGTCTGCGTTTTCGGGAGACTATCGCATGGTACCGCAGTGTTGTGAATTCCACGTTAACACAGGGTTATTTTCCCGCAATAGACTGCGATGTGTGAAATTGCGTTAACATTTTTTGGAGATGTTTAGCGCACGTTCTTGTGAATATCCCCCTGTCTCATGCGTTCATTTCTTTTCTTTTTCTTTCAAATCCATTTTAAACAGGTTTATGATGCTGGCATTTAATTCTAGGATAATTTAAGTTTGAAATCATAGTTCTGGGTCTTAGCGGCTAGTGTGCAAAGAAATAGCTTTGTCAATGTATTTTAATGCTATTCGCCAAATGCTTAAATATAGCAGCCCTCAGATGATCTATATGTTCAATCAGCTGAGAGAAAATCAATATTGCAGTTCTTTTCACCATCGTCAGGAGGTTATCTATCTTACCTTTAAGAGCTACATTGACTAGAGAGCAGACCAAACTGTACAGCTGCGAGTACAGCACGTCCATGAATAAACGATGAACATCCATTTCCCAAAGTGTATCATGCACCAGCTCCTCTTGGAGACACAAATCATGCCAGGTGCCATGCTGAATATTGCTTTTAGCAAAGTAAACAGTTATACTCTTGAATGTCTTTCTGGTGTCTGGATTTGTGTGCATCGGAAGCACCTGCAAGGTGAACCACAAAGCGTGGCTAAAGCAAATGTGTGAGCGCTGATTAGATTGCTCTGCAAATTCCTGCCAAAGCAGCATTTGCACAGCAAGGATGAACAAGCAGAGCCACGGGCTTTAGACTGTAAGTGATTTGATTGGACAGATACTTTAAACCCTAATTTGAAAGGAAGGTAAAGCTCTCGCTCCTGCGTGGTAACCTAGTTTCACTGTGACGTTTATCCCGTCTTTCCATCCAGGGATCTTACACACTGCTTTTTCTAGGGCAATATCAAGATTTTGAATTGACTAGTAGTTCATATCAAAGCAGATTATTTAGAATAACAGGATGTCCTGTGCTCATCGATGGATGCATTCTGCACTCCAGTGCAGATCAAGACCAAAGGGATTTTTGCGGTGCGTCACTTTTAATATGGGAAAAAGTGATGTACTCGTGGCCAGTAGCAGCTGCTACTGGACGGGTGTGATAGAGTGGGAGGGGGGAGGGTCCGGGGGGGTAATGAAAATAAAAGGCCTTACCTGGAACGGACAGCAGGCCGGCCGCCGCCACTCCTCCGTCCTCTACCATCTTCCTTCTTCCTGTCTTGGCCGGCAGCAGGCAGCATCCCGGCACACAGGCTCCCCTGAGCCAACCACAACACTGCAATGCAGCGTTGTGATTTATCTGAGCGCCGCGGTTCGGCGCTCAGATGGGGACAGGGAGCCCGTGCACGTTCTCTCACCCGGCTGTGTAATGCAGCCTGGTAAGGACCATAAAAAATGTGCATGACTGTTTGGCCGGCCCAAGATGGCCAGCCAAGCAGTCATGCTCACCAAGGGAGTGCAAACCACTCCTCCCCCTGCTCTGGCCAGCCCTGCCCTGCCACTGACTGCAATAGGAGAAATAAAAAGAAATAACAATACGTTATTATCATGTTATTTTTCCTTTTGAGCAGTGGTGCGACGCTCCTCCGCCTTAGCGGAGGAGCCGCCACTACTGGTGGCACAGGGGGCTTGTAAATAAGCCCCAAGATTTTGATGTGCTGTTTGAGCGTAAGATATGTTTTACTGCCTAGTTTTGGTTGCAGTGAGTAGTTGGGTCAGGCCACTAAATGGCATGCTGATCGAAGATCCAAAGTCTGTCAGCTCGCAACTTCACACACTATCCACATTCTCAATTGTGAGGCTAGAAAATATTTTAAAAAACAACAATAAATGGGGGAAAAAACTGCGTGCTGCAGCGGTAACTGTTGCAAGGTTTGCAGCTACTTCCCTTCTTTGTGCTGCTCCATCAGTGTTCCTTGATCTCAAATTTTCCAAGACAACATTTCTGCGATCGGGGAATGGGGAATGGAGGTGATGTGGCTGCAATAATGTTTTCCTATTGTGGGTGACAGCAGGGAAACAAAATGGCAGCTGCTCAGCCATGTCATCTCCTTTGCCCAATCCTGCAAGTCCTGAACTGAGTCATTCTGGATTGGGCAAGAAGGGAGGATGGCTCCACCTAAACAATTCACTCAAGCCGAAGCCCTGTTCCCGATGGTTGGAACATCCGGCTGCAAACATGGGGTACTTTTAAGATGCACTGAATCACAAATTCCACTGAGTATGTAGGGATAATTTACAATTCGTCAGGTTTTAGTCAACGGGGTTTAAGAGGTGGCTAATGAAATGCATGAAAATTCTGCAGGTGCTTTTTTGTAATGCCGATTTTGGGCTTCAGTGCCAAAGCTATTTGCATGTGTAATTTCAATTAATTGCACAGATAGCTTTTTCATTGGCTTTTAACCACATTTGTGTTCTTCACAATATATAATTTCATACTTGTCAATAGATTTACCCACGTATACTTTTCATGTATATAAATTTCTACCCAGGGGAATGTAGTGAAAGTTGTGGGACAGAAATTCCCTGAAATATTGGAAGCACCCACAAATGTCATTCTTATAGGTAGTCGCAGATATTTGCATGGCCTATTCCTACCACACCTGATTGCGATGTTCTCTATTTACAGTGGGACAGGTGTTCCAAGCGGTTCAGTGACCAGTGTATGTTTTAGATGAAATACATCTTGTATTTTTAGGCTTCTCATCAAATAATATTCATAATGATTTCCTGGGGCTAATCGTTTAATTTAACTGTCCATTCTGTACCTTCATCAGCATATATTAATCTACTATCTAAGCATACTCTGTAAATAAGCAAAGATTGGCACAAATGGTTCCACATTCATTCCATTAATATGCTGCAGAAGATCAATTCATTGTGTAATCTGATTTTATTGTTCATTCTTCATGAACATCGCATCAGCACATGGCTCGACAGTGTAAAGCAAGTTTAATTAGGTCTGGCAGACATCATATGAAAAACCTAAAAAACTGCTGAGAAGCACTACCAGGACATGGGCTTTGGCTCCACCCACGTGTTGGGAGCCAGGAGTACATGTTTTGGTTGGGCAGAAGTTATGTGCTTCCACAAAAAAGTGCTTGTCCTCCACCCAGCAGTGATCATTTTGTTCATTTATTCAGCTGCCTGAACAAGCAGCAGAGTGTCTGAGCTTGACCTTTCAGGGGCACCCACAGAACCTTGTAATACTAATAAAGAGTCTAGGATGACAAAATAATTTATCATGTTTGGTTTTCTCCAGTAGCAGCACACATGGGAGGAGGGTGGTCATTAACTTTAGACTTCAGAGTGCATTTTTGTGCGTGAGAACCCAGGGCTATACTACTCTACATGGATTTTTAGTTCTGGCTTGCTAGTGCAACTGCTGCCTGACCTTATTTGATAAAAAAAAAGAGATTTCAGAATCCTACTGAGAGAAGGGATTAGGCTGTACCCATGTGTTGGCTCCTCAGCGTTCAGGGTGTGATTGGGACGAATTTGTGTGCATCCACTAAAAGTGCTTGTATTATACTTTTTTACTTTTAGCAAACTTTATACTTGATGCAGCAGGACTGGGTTGTTTATGGTGGCAATCCAATGATCATGACCATAGGACTGATCTGTTTATTATGAGATGTTATGCTAAAATATTTTTTGTGAAACACATATGTTAAAGTCAATTTAATTGTTGATTATATCCATATAGATACATATAGTGCCTTTGGGTCAGCTCTGTGCTGCCATTGGTCTGTCTAAGTGTCATTGGCACTCAACTTGCATCCATGAGAGCAAGCTGTATGGGGTAATCGTTCAGTTCACATCAGTCATTTGCTCCCTTGCACTGCGAATGACGGTATTTTCTGATCACATGTACATCCACCTGAACATTTGTGTGCTTAAATATCAGGGCTGGTTGGTCAGTCCTTTAGTTTTTGAATTGGTTTCTCCTCTTATATTTCCCTTTTCTTTGCCTCTCCTCTTTTTATTTTTTAATGTTTCTTTAGAGGATACTACAGTTCTCCAAGCAGCACTAATAGGTTACTTGCTGGGTGGTCATTTCACTTGGGTTGTGTCGTATCCCACTTCCTCTAAACCAGGAGACCATTATGGAATGCTGTTGTCCATAATAACTTCAAAGGAAATTCTCTAGAAACGTCTACTTCAAAGAAAGCACCAGGTATAAAGATAGGACCCAGAGACCCACTATTTTGTTCACTTTCTGGACCTGTGGAAGGACTCTCAGAGGACTACCTGCTGATGTGGCCTGCTGTGTGCTCAACAAGAATGCTTTGCTGCACCTGGAAGGACTGTTGCTAGAAGTTCAGTTTCTGGTTGGCAGAAGTATGCACCCTATCCAAACAGGAATCACAATCCTAGTCAGGGTAAGTCAGATACACACCATAACTTTAACCTGTGCTCACCCTATGGTAGCTTGACACAGAACAGGCAGGCTTAATTTAAGGGACAATGTGTAAAACATTTGTGTAACACTTCACTTCACACAGCAGGCAGCAGGCAGCAGGCAACAGGTCAAAACAGCAAGAAAGCAGTTCTTTAAGAGCAGCAGTTGAGCAGAGTGGCAGTCCTTGTAGCAGCACAGCGTCCTTCTTTCTGTCAGAGTGTACTGTCTTGGTAGGGTCAAAGACCCTGTACTTATACCAAGCTGTGCCTTTGAAGTGGCAGTGACTTCAAAGAGGGGCTTTGAAGTGCAAAGAGGTCCCCTAACCCACATCTTGCTCCAGACTCACTACAGGGGGTTAAGCAGTGCTTTGTGGGGGGACAGGACACAGCCCATTCAGGTGTAAGTGAGGTAGTGCTCAGCTCTGCACCCAACTCCCATCAAGCCAGTTAATGGACCATTAAGGCCTATTAAGTCACACCTAAGCTCCCATTCTGTGTGGCTGTCTGGAAGGTAGAGGGGATGCACAAGGCCCAGCTGTCACCCACCCCAGCATGTATTGGAGAAAGGCAGCAGGCACACAGGGCTAAGAGCAGAAAAATACCAACTTTCTAAAAGAGGCATTTTTAAACTGTAATGATAAATTAGACTTTACCTTCGTAAACTCAAGCAAGTCGGCAAAAAAGCAGAAAGAATTTGGAGAAGAGACTATGGAGAGTCCTCAAACTGAAATATCAAACCACTGTTAGAATTTACCATGCTTAAAGTAAAGAAGCCCAAACAGCATATTTTGTGGAGAAAATCCACGCAAAATGTTTCCTGTAGTAAAAACCCTATTGGTGCCCTCTTCTTCTGGTCCCACTGAAGTAGCTTCGTCTGCCAGGTGCAACGACCTGGCATACTTCTTTCAGAGGAAAATTCAGACTATTTATGATTTGTTTCAATTCGTCTCTCAATCCGACATTGATTGCCCAAAGCAAAATGGGATGAATAGCAATCTTCCCAAACTGACCGCTTTTCCGTCCTTGACATCAGATAGCAGCCTAGATAACTGGAGCAAAATAAAATCAGACTCTCCCAAGGATCTGACCCCCCTGCTCATCTTCGCCAGAGGGGCAGAAGAGATCCTCCCTACCCTGCTCAAAATGGTGAATCTTTCCTTAACCACTGGCACTGTCCCGGTGGTGTGGAAACACGCCATGGTTAAAGCACTTCTTAAAAAGCCCAGTTTGGATCCTCTCAACCTAGCAAACTACCACCCAATATCCCTTCTGCCTGGGCTAAGCAAAATACTTGAAAGACACGCAAATTCGGCACTCTCAGTATTTTTAGAAAAACATGATATTTTGCATTTCACACAGATGGGCTTCCGGCGTATTACGGCACAGAGACTGCTATCCTATCGGTAATAGAAGAAGCCAAAAGGCTCCTAGCTCAGCAACTATCCTCCTAGACCTCAGCCCTGAATTCGACACCATAAATCATAACATTCCAGACAGATTACTGTGTGCTGGAATCGCCGCATCAGCCTTAGTCTGGCTTAAGTCCTTTCTGGAAGACAGGACCACTCAGATTTTTTAGGGTGACTGTCAGTGGCGGCTGGTGAGATTTGAAAGTGGTGAGCCATAAAAAACGTATTGTACTGCACTGCAGCGAGCGAGCGTAGCGAGCGAGCCCGAACAACATACGGAGGGTTCGGGGGGTTCTCCCCCCGCGAAAATGTTGAAAAAAGAGTGGACAAATGGTGCATTTTCAAGCAAATTTGAGAAAGCAGGAAGGCTAATAAAGCAATTGTTAATTGCCTTGCTATTTCCCTGTCAAGCAGCATCACACCCCTGTACATCTCCCTTCTATGTTCATTGCCTTGCTATGTCCCTGTCAAACACCAGCACAACCTTGTATGTCTCTCTTCTATGTTCATCACCTTCCAGCTGTATGCGTTAATTTTATAATTTGTATATGGTTTGCTGGTGTATAAGACTATTCAATAACTATTCCTGTTGTATATCTACAAGGTTATTCTCTGTGTAAGCTTTACTAGTAACTAATTATAAATCTACAATAACTATCGGTTTCTTGCACATAACTATAAGATTACATAAAGTATAAATCTTCCTGGTGTATAGCTGTAGGATTAGACTTTGTGTAACACTTCTTGAGAAACAGCAAAATACTCCGGGTACAGGAAACTGACTCACAAGAAGCACCTGTTCAGCCAATCACAGCATGCGTCCTGTGGAAATATATCCTGTTCCCCCAAAATCTGATTGAGTTGATAAAGACAGCCATAATAAGTGCTTTTATCTTATATTCAACTTCTGTAGTAATCTGAGGAGGTCTTGGGATCATTGGATGCGATATTAATCCGACTTGGGATTACCTTACAGGAAATACAAGGAGATTTGGAAATTTTAGGGTCAATCTTGGGGGTGCTGGTTTCAAATAGGCCAGAAGATTTAAGGTAATGTGCAGTCATTTCAGGAAAATGCGTGGCATTGGTATTCATGCCAAAATCAGCAGGTGCGATCCGTGCCCCTTTCCGGCAGATGTACATTTCCTGAGCTCTGGGGTCATTTGTGACAGTTTCAGGAATAAATGCGGCCTGTGGGCCACTGGGTCCACTTTGTAGGATTTGGAATACTATGGAGGCATTTCAGGGCACGTGGTATTTGTATTATTAAGCATCATGGATCTTGTCAGCCAATCAGGTACCGTCCTGGGAGCTGCGCTAATTGGGGCTGCCTGGGTAGTAAGAAACAGCAGCGGGGAGGGAGGGGCGTGACATCACTAGAACGTGGCGGTGTTTGGCTCAATCTTCGATGATTTTAGGAAACTTTTCTGGAGTGAGTCACTCCAATGTATCAGAATTAACCTAATCTGGTTTGGGGCATGCGGCCCAGGCAGATATATTGACACCTCGTTAACCCCAAAACCTAGATTAACAACAGCCCGAGGCAACTCACTGTCGATGGAAGAAAACTCACTGGACAAGGAGCTCTCTACATTTGAAACATAGGAAAACCCTACAATTGAGCCACGCAGCACCCTACAATTGAGACACAGGACGCATGTGAGCCATGCAACACACACCCTATAATTGAGCACTTTTCTGCACTGTGAAGGATATGGGAATCGAAAGGGAAATATGCCGAGGCGTGAAGAAACGTAAACCCATTGAACAGAGCCAAAATATCTGAAAAGAAACCTGTTTTGTTGAAAACACTCACAATAAAGCCCACAGAGCCTGTCATTAGACGATTGTGCTTCGCTCGCTTGCAGCTTGGAGCATTTTTAACAACAGGCTTAGAAATAGAATTGCCTGGAATTAGCTAATGACGGTGTGGCGCGCTACTTAAAGGGAACATAACTTGGATTGTTGAGAAAAAAAAGAGAAAAGAAAACCTCAGGCGGTGCCTTCAGCGGCCATTTCAAAAAGCCCCTCGCGGACCGCGTTGTAGTGAGTTCTGTACCTGGGGTTGTCACTGTCTGACGCCACACCTGCCCTTAGAGTGAATTGCGTCATACTGACCCCTCAATCCGGCGGCTGGGTGGACTAATGTGGACTCAATGGAACTGTGTCTTACCTCATGGTCACAGTTTTGAATCCGGTGGGCCCACTCAGCCTTTAATCCTTATGAGGTTGATGAAACACCTAGCTTTAAGTTAGGAAACACCAAACATCTGCCATGTGTCAGTAGCGCTAAGAGGCCTAACTGGGTTCAATATAGCATTCTACAAATACACATTCTGCGAAGCAAATACATTTCAAAATGTGTGAATTCACAATTGGAAACTGTCCCTATTGTTGTCGAGTGTTCAGTGCTGGCTGTAAATAAGACCAAATGCATGGTCACAGTTTCGAATCCGGAGAACCTACTCAGGCGTTTATCCTTAACAGGTTGATAAAATGCCTACCCTTGAGTTCGGAAACACTAAACTTCTGTAATGTGTCTATAGCGCCAGGGGGATACATTGGGGTCAACATAGCGCTCTACAAATACACGTTATGTGAAGTAAATAAACATCGAATTTGTGAATTTACTCAGTGTCTATTGTTTTCCAGTGTTCCGTGCTGGCTGTGAATAAGAAAATAAATGTGCATCACCCTCCCCCCCAAAAACTCACAAAGCATGGATGTCAGCCACGAGACTGGGACGTGTCAATTTGCTTAAACACTTGTTACCACAATGCTCTAACTGTAGATTAGCACGAAAACATGCGGTAATCGCAGTAACGCACATTTGATCAATTACCTCATCACATCGGTTGTAATTAAAAAAATTAAAGACTTACGTTACCGGGTCCTGAGTCCCACGCTGCCTCAGCTCCTGGCAGTGGCGCTGGGTCCCAACAGGAAGCAGCCACAAGCAGCCTCCCTCCGCTCCCCTAAGCCAATCACAACGCTGCAATGGCAGCGTTGTGATTGGTGAGGCGCAGCGGAGAGCGCCCCAGCCGGGCCATTTTCTCTATGTAGGCTGCATGCAGCAGCCTACATAGAGAAAAAGGGAGAGTGCGCATGACTGGGTTGGTCGGCCCTGGGGCCGACCAAACAGTCAGTACCCACAACAGTGGGCAAAGCCACTCCCCCCCTGCCCTCAAGAAGGACCGCGCACCCGCCCGTCCCCAACCAGGCACACCAGGCACTTCTGCTTTCTCGCAGTGCGAGAAGCAGAAACATAAAATGGTAGTTTTACCATTTTATGTTTCTGCTTCTCGCACTGCGAGAAAGCAGTGAGGCGACGCCCCCACGCCCCTATGGAGGAGCCGCCACTGGTGACTGTACCTCGGACAGCCTCCCCCTTAAATGTGGAGTTCCGCAGGGCTCTTCGTTGAGCCCCACTCTTTTTAATCTATATATGAGACCTCTGGCAGAGATCGTCCTCCCCTTTGGAATTTCAATAATATCATACGTGGATGATGTATAACTGGTCTTTTTCCTCACCCAGAATCATGGCCTCGCATCCACCTCATTAGGCCCCTGTCCAGAGACAGTCGCCAAGTAAATGAAGAGCTCCTGTCTCAAATTAAATGGAGACAGAACTGAGCTCATGTTCCTGGGCAATAATCCTCATTCTTCTATGACTTTAGGCTGGCCAAGTTGTCTTTGTCTTCCGCCGGCTCCAAAATCATCGATAAAGAGCCTAGGAATGTGGGTGGATAAGTCCCACAACTTCAACTACCAAGCCACAAAACTTGCTGCTACATGTTACGGCTTGTTGAGAATGCTACCCAAATTCTCCCTCTTCTTCCCCCACCTCAAAAAGGTTGGTCGTTCAGGAGCTCATCCTCTCTCGCCTGCATTACAGCAACTCACTCTACTTGGGAGCGCCCAAAGCCACAATAGAGAAACTGCAGGTAGTACAGATATCTGCCACTTGGTTACTGTACAATATCTTGAGGCATCATTCTGCCCGACAAGCCTCGCGTCTCCTTCACTAGCTCCCTGTGAATGAAAGGATAAAATTCAAATTACTTTGTGTCACCCACAGGGCTCTGCTTGTCAAAGGTCCTTCGATCATTCAGCCACTGGTGTCACCCTACATTCCTGGGAGATCACTGTGCTTCTCTAATGCCCATCTAGTTAAGACCCTTGCCATAAAGAAAGCAAAGTATGGAGGGCGAGCCTTTTCATATAATGCTGCTAAGTTATGGAACAGTTTCCATTTCTTTCTGTTCAACTGGGAGAGAGAACTTTCCTTTAGAAAATCATTGAAAACCTGGCCCTTTTCCAACGTATCTCGGTAAACCCCCCCTTCGCCTCTGTGCCACACTATCAGAGCTTGGATGCCTACAGACAGCTATGCGCTATACAAGTGCTCATAGAATAGAAATTGTATAAGCGCTGAACGGGCCCAATCCACTTTTTGTATCCGACTCACGCTCCATTGTGGTTGACCATATTTTTCGACTTTGACCCAATCCTTCATGACTAGGTTGCCGCGTTGATCTTTTAGGCACTTGTTTTTACCTTAGACTTGAAAAATTCGTAAATACGGTTCTACAAATTAGATTTTTGTCGTTTGGTGTCAAATAATTTATTAAAATTTGCTCTATTTTTCTAAATTAGTGTGAGATTATTCTTGTGTTGTGTTTTTGCTTTATTAGTGTTTGTGTGCTGCATAAATACTTTATATATTGCCTCTGTGTTAAGTCTGACTGCTCTTGTGCAAAGCAACGAGAGGGTTAAACACAGTTAATTTAGTGACTTTTGTGGTTCACCCTGAAAAGGATTGTGGCTGTTGTTTGACCAGGGGTTACCCTCCATTCAGCCAACAACCCCCATTTGCGATCCAGATAGCTAAAAAAGTGGCCTACATTTGCAAATCAGGGCAGTTTTGAATGTTAAAAGACACTTTGTACTTTCCGCACATCACCCTCCTGGGTTCGTCTGATGGGGAGGAAATACACGTGCTACTGAGGAGACTAAAGTGGAATAAAATCGATATATCCGGCCTGGCAGCCTGGAAAAGCAATTGGCCAATACTTAACAACGATTATATTGAGGGGAATATACCCGAGAATTGGACAAAATTGGTGCCGGAGCTGTATCGCCTTCTGCTAGGCAAAAAACCAAACCATTGGCCTGACACCAGAGAAAGGGTGTGCTGCCAATTTCAACCTAGGTGCAAAAAAATTCAACTAAGCAAGAAGGGTCTGAGACAAGCCAATCACAACTACAAGCATGAGAGAGATGACAGAGCACTCCAAAATCGGCTGACAGCGAGGAAATTACACAGAAGAAACATATGGAACTTTAAAAGGCAACAAGAAGACTCCCAGTGGCTGTACAACTTCAGTCTGTTAACCTCAAGCAGACAGGCTGAATTCTGGCTATACAGCAATAGGTTGTCCTGGCACGGCCATGACCGGCGTAATGGAGTCGCAAGCCACACATGGATCAACCATGTGAACACGCTGTACTTCAAGGCTTCTTATAACACCCTTCCACACCATCAACGACCTTTCACATGCATTAGCATGCACAACGTCAACCAAATAACTATGGAAGAAACAACTGAATCTCTTGACGTGCACAATTGTATGCTATTAATATTAAAGAACATCAGAAGGGACAGGGCCCCGGGGCCTAATGGCCTACCTGGACACCTTTTAAAGAAGACTATGAATTTTGGGCAACTATATTCAATCCGTTATACCAGTTCTGCATGGCTAACTCAACAATTCCTGAAGCCTGGAAAGGCTCCTTATTACAACCAATCCACAAATAAGGTGCACTGGAGATCCAACCAACTACAGGTTGATAGCCCTTCTGGATATCGAGGAAAAGAGATACGCAAGCCTCCTCTTACAAGATCTACAAAACTGGGTTAACAAGGACAGAATCCTACCAGTTTACCAATCTGGCTTCAGGGCAGGAGCATCAACATTTAATAACATTCTAGCCCTAGCGTACCTGGGAAAACAGTCCACCCAGAAAAAACAGCACCCTCTCTTCGCATGCTTCATTGACTACTCTGCGGCGTTCGACTGTGTCAACAGGAATCTGCTCTGGCAAAAATTACAAAACTGGGGGATCCCGACCATGCTGCTGAAAGCCATCATTGCCCTTTACACCAGAACCTGGGTACGGGTGAAATTAACCCAAAATACAGCAACAAAAAAAGTGTACACGGACCGAGGGCTGAAACAAGGCTGCGTACTGGCGCCCCTGCTCTTCAATTTATATACTGCAGACCTTGGTAAATCAATATCAAAAGCCAACCTGTTCGCACCTAAAATTGGGTCAACTAGACTGTTCCTAATGCAGTATGCTGAAGATATGGTCTTAATGGACCACACTAAGATGGGTATGCAAAGAGCACAGGACGCAATAAGCATTTATAACAACGGAAATGATTTTACAGCAAACGCAAGCAAAACAAAGGTAGTAATCTTTGGAAAATATCCTAAAAAAATTCAAACATCAATGGAGACTGGGCCACTTGACAATAACAACAACATCTAAATACAACTATCTAGGGGTTTGGATTATGAGCAACAGCAAGCCCACTGCACATAACGCATCCATAGAATCAAAAGCCATAGCGGTGACGCACGCCCTTTGCAAACTCAACTCCAAACTGCGCAGCCCGACAGCTGAGCCAATCCGAAAAGACATAAGAGCCAAGTTACTTCCCTCAATTTTCTATGGCCAATTAGTATTTCCTGTGGCACAAATTAACACCATGGAGTTTGCCAACTGCCGAGCATTTAAACAGATTTTTCAGATACCCACCCATGCCTGGAATGCCTTGGTATGGCTGGAATTCGGGTTAAATAAACAATCTTATGGACATTGGGCATCGATTATTCAATACTATCGAGGGGCATGCGCAGCCCCTCCAAATACAATGAAAGCAATTTTAAAGGAAATCTTCACGAAAGGTAAAAATTCCTGGGCCAACGGCCTACTTACTGCCTGCACTAAACTGCACCTTAACCTGTCTAACTGGCGGGATTTTATTCACCAACCTGGAATTTTAAAAACCATTTTAAAGAAACAAGTAAGACTATTATTCAAGCAAGACGATATGAGGCCAATAGAGTCCTCCAGCTGTAGTATCGGCTTCTTAGCTAGCTCCTACAAGGATAAATTGAGACAGCCATATCTTGACTCAGCCCTGAACAAATCAATTTGAAAGCAAATTCTGTCAGTCAGACTCATGGTACTGCCAACAAAAGATAAAAATATTTGCTAGAAATCACTAGCGGCGGTCACCACCTGCAGACTGTGTCATCAGTATGAGGAATCTATGGCTCACTTGGTTTGCATCGGCCCCCGATTGAACCACGCATGCTGCATTTTACTAAAACCTCTGTTCTTAAAATATGGCACTCGTACCTGATCAGACGCAATGAAGCTTCTTTTTAATTTGGAGATCCCAATGGAACTGGCCAGACTTCGAAATTTGCACACCAGCTCACAGAACTCATAAGTAAAGATCGAGCCAAGGATTAAAGGCTGATCACAGTTTCAAACTAGTGAACATATATCAAATTTTTACAGTCTCTTAATTTCACGTTTTGTGATTGCTTGATTTGTCAAATGAAATGATATAATGATGTTTTATCAATGATCGAAGAAGGTGCGTGGATGGACACACCACGTCCAGTCTTTTGTAACAATTTTAATTTATTGAAACAATAAATTTATTCATTCACTTTGTATGGGTATTTTGCAAGGTACAGTAGACTGAACGTTTTTGATCTCCCTGCTGGCAATGTTTGTGGTAACATCAGGAAAATGAACAGTAAAAACCGTGGCCATAAAATCAGCCCACAAACTGCTAAAGAACTGGCCCATAACCTTATTTGTCAAACCAGCCCATTGGGCACTGCCTGATTGTCTTATAGGCCACTCCAACACTGCATTCAACCTTTCCCCTCTGAAGAATTTTGAGTTCCATAAAAAAGACTAAGGGCCCGATTACGAGTCTGGCTGTCCATGGACCGCCAGACTAGTGGGGGGGTGGTGGTGGCGGTCTCCTAACTGCCCTATTAAGATTTGGGCAGTCAGAACCGCCATAGCCCCGCCGCAGCCGCAGGAACCGCTGTTCCCTGGCGGTGTTGCGGCAGTCAGGAAACCGCAATATGCTGGGCAGGACCGCCGCTGTCCCGCCAAGCATATTACGAGTTTCCACTCTGCCGGCAGTGTCATGGAGGTTCCTCCTCCATGAACACTGTGGCAGAGAGGAAACAAAGGGGGCCCTGCAGGACCCCATGTGCCTCCTCTGCATGTGAATGCACACAGGGGGGTAAACCAGTTCCTGTTTTTGGCGTTCCCATTGCGGTGCCCATTTTGAGGGCACTGCAGTGAAAATGTTAAAAAAAAGCCGGCCGGACAGGAGGAAACTCCTAATCTGGCGGGCGGTCTGACCACGGTTCCGTCCCGCTGCTGCACCGTCAAAGTCGTAATCAGGCCCTAAGTCTGAAGGTAGAAACTTTGACTGGGACAACCCGCCTAGTTTCTTCGGTCTCCACTCCATCGCAGTCAATCTGATATTCCACCAAAGTCCCATTGAACTGTGAACAGAGATTTCCAAATGTTGCATGTGGTTTGCCTTAAAAATGTGAAATTTCATATCTCTGGTCCCCCTAATTGGATTTTAGTAATTATGGGGCCGATTACAATGTCGGGCGCTCTTGCTTCCGCTCAACACCGTCTCGTAAATGGGACTGACCAACCTCCGGTAGGTGGTCCCGACCGCCCGATTTGGATGTGACTGAACACTATTCAGTCGCATTCTGGCATTTCCCTATGGGAGCATGTGTTACAGCCGTAAACCAGCCATAGTACATGCTTCAATAGGGAAATGGGAGGTGGTGTTAATCCCTGCACCCCGTGGCAGGCACCTCAAGGTGCCTGCCACGGGGTGCAGGGATTAACAGGGGGTCGGCCTCCAATCAGAGGCCCTCACACAAGGGGGCCCTGCTAGGGGCCCTCAAACATGCTTTCAGACAGGGTTTCCATGTCGGAAAGGCCGGCATGGAAACCCTGTCGGAAACCGTGCATTGTAATCCCAAGTGTGGAAAGACCGCCCTTTGGGATTATGGGCCGGCCTCCGACAGGCTCCTTGAGCCCATCCGAAGCCAGCTGGAATGACCAGCCGGTTTCAATTCTTACTGGTTGATTCATAATCAGCCGGTCGAAATTGAAACCTACGATGGTAGTCGGAAAGCCTCTGACCGAATGTCAGAGGCTTTCCGACCGCCATCGTATTAAGCCCCTTAGTTGTGAATTTATTATGAGTTGTGTTTTGACTTTTTGACTGTTTTAATGTTGCTAAATATGTGACACATTTTCCTAAGTTGGGGCCAGATGTACGTAGCTTTAAGTTTGCAATTTCCTGAAAGTAAATGTTTGTGAATCGCTATTAGGAAATTGCAAACAGATATATACAACAGTGTGTTTTACACTGTTAGCAATTCCCAGTGGGTCGCAGTTCACCAACCTCATTAATATTCATGAGATAGGTCGCATTTTGCGACCCATTGGGAATCTCTAAAAACTCTGGGATGATGGCCTACTAGGGACAGCAGACAACCATTCCTGTGTTGGCTTTTAAATAAAGTAATGTTTGTATTTTTTTAAATGCAGCCCATTTTCCTTAAATGACAACGCTATGCGTTTCCCCCCCAAGAAAAGAAAAGGACCACTGCCTGCTCTTAAAAAACATTTGCGCAATCATTCACAAAGGGGAAGGGGTCCCTTGGCGACCACTTCCCATCGGCGAATGGGTTACCTCCAACTTGAAGTTGGTGGTAAAATGCGAATGTTTTGCAACTGTTTTTTAGTCGCAAAACATTCATACATACTACTGTGAGTCACTATTAGGAAGGGACACCCTTAACACTGCTCTGTCTAATACCAAATCGCTAACCCATTTTGCGATTCGGTAGTTGGTTACTGAATCGCGAAACAGGGTTTGGTACATAGTAAAAGGCTTTTTTTCCGTTTACAAACGCCCCGATTCTGCAAATCGGGCCATTTGCGAACTGAAAAAAACTTCACACATCTGGCCCGTTAACCTGTCTGCTCTGTGCAACAGTTACCATGGGAAGAAACCAGGTTTAAATTGTTGAAACTGTGGGGCAGATTTACAAGCCCCTTGCGCCACTTTTGCGCCGCCGTTGCGTCACTTTTGTGACGCAGCGGCGACGTAAACCATGCGCCACGTTGCGCATTATTTACAACGTGACGCATCTAGGGAGATGCGTCACGTTGTAAGGCCCTGCGCCACATGAAACCTGCGTCAGGTTTCATGTGGGCGTTCCTCCGCAGGGTGGGCGTTCCGTCGAAGGAATGCCTCGTAAAAGTGACGCAGTGAAATCTACAAGATTTCACTGAGTCACTTTTCCGACGCCGCTGCGACGAATCCTTACGCCTGCTTCAAGCAGGCGTAAGGAGTGGCGCACCACGTTAGGTATGGGCGGCCCACGAGCATTGCTGGAGTTGCGTCGCGCTTGCGACACGACTCCAGAAATGCGCCGCCCTTGCGCCACAGGATGCGACACGCATCGGCCTTTCCTTGCGCCACGGTGCGCCGCATTGTAAATGCGGCGCTTCCGTGGTGGCGCAAGGAGAGAATTGCGTGTCGCAACTATTCTGGCGCATCCCTGCTGATTTGCAGGGATGCGCCAGAAGTTGTAAATCTGCCCCTGTGTGTTTAACCCAACAGGGTTTTGGGGACTTCGTATTTGGGAAGGACTCACATGCTCCCCAACCATTTTCTTACATAGGTGTTATGTTTTTCACTGGAGGCCCTTTTTCTAGAGTAAGCTGGAGAAGATCTTATATAGCCCACTAACCTAGGTTTGTAGTATTTAGTAAGCAGGGTTTCCATATTTTATTTCCACTATTGGATATTGTAATGTTTATCGCTATTATTTCCATGCTGCTGAAGAGATGCTTTGTGCTTCAGTGTACTAATGCAAAGTCTGCTTGTTTGTAGCCTTGATAACTCAATTCAGCACCTAATTGAACCTACATTGAACCTGGATTTGGACACGACTAGTGGAAACAAACCACGCCTTACATCTTAGAAAAATCTTTGAGGCTTACAAAATTATTGAACATGTTTTTACCAATGCTCCGACTTGGCAACAGAATAGTATCTTTTAGATCCTGAAATTATCTTTTCATATTTTTTGCATACCAAGAGAAGGTGAGGACAAAATTCTGAGTTAATCAGGTGGTTGATGCTCCTTTTCATAACTACCATTTTTTACTTGACCCTGGTATTTGCAAGTAGAGTGGAGTCACATCTTATCAGGGAACGTCAGGGCTTATTTACAAGCCCCTTGCGCCGCCGGTGTGTCACTTTTAATATGGGAAAAAGTGATGTACCAGCGTCGCAAGGGGCTTGTAAATAAGCCCAGTCGTGTTTTGGGAACCAATGATCTTTGAGAAAAATATCTCATTACCTGCAAAGAAATCAATGCAGTAAAACCAGTGTGAGCAATATATTTCCCTACCTGCAAATAAATCAATGCATTAAATCCACCAGATCCAAGATATCCTCTTGGAAAATATCTTACTTCTCCAAGGGGGATATTCACAAGAACGTCTGCTAAACATCTCCAAAAAATGTTAACGCAACTTCACACATCGACAGTCATCAGTGTGGAGACCGTGGCAGGAGTCGGGGGACCGGACACTGCTCGACATGACACAACACCACAGCAACAGGGTAAGTAACCACCAGGTACTGGGGGGACGGGGGGAGATGGCCACAATGGCACACATGCACAATCAAGCAGAGCACAGTGCACACCTACAATGACTCTGGATCATGGCCCTGATCTACACACTGTCACAATGTACATTGCCATGCTGTCTGAATGTCAACATGTACCATGCGGCCACATACATGAGGACACATTGTAACACAGCATCTCCCCTTCACATTGCAGGGGCACCGTCAACGCCACCTGCAGAGCAGTCCCAGCCACTCTTCACTGATGACGAGGAGGACACCACCAGCATCGACACCCAAGCCCTCCAAGACATCATGGAACTCATCCGCAAATCACCTACAGGACCAGGGCAGCCCAGCTGCATTGAGGAGACCCCACCCACTCCACAAACCACCTAGCAGGAGGCACCCCCAACCCCGGCTGTCTCCCAAGACCCCCCCGAACAACACATGGCCTTCCAACACCGTGTGTTGGAGGTCCAGAGGGAGATGGCTGAGCAGGTGCGGGTGGGGTTCGACCTCATGGCTACCAAACTGGACGCCATCCATGGGTGTCTGAGTCCCATCAGGGACCACCTCCAGTCCCTAACGGACACCCACACGCCGCTCCACGGTCTCCAACGAGCCCTGGCTGACATCGCTGGAGTCATGACTCGGAGACAAGAACACCTGTCCGCTCAGAGTGGCTCCAGTGATCTCAGCCAGGAGATGGCACGGATGCGGAGGCTCATGGAGGACATGGTGCGGATGGAGGCGGAAAGGATGGCAGCCACCGCTGCACATCGGCGAAATGTAGCTGGGATCTACCATGCCCTGCATGTCCTCATCATGGCATTGCTGCCACAAGGCGTGGCGCAGATGAATGCTGCTGCCCCTACACCATCCACATCTCTGCCCCCTGGTGTGTCCGTGCCCCACAGTGTGGCAGACATTCCACCTCCAGCACCTGATGTGTCACTGCCACACAGATCGGCCGGCAATCCACCTCCGGCCCCTGATGTGTCAGTGGCACACAGTGCTGCAGCCGGAACAGCACCACCCACAGGTGGGGCAGGGCACACATCCGAGGACGTGGCTGGATTTGAGATCAGAAGGAGGCACTAGCATTCATTTCCGCCACCTGGCCTGTTGCTCCTTGGTGCCGCACATGGCCCCATGACCTCCCACTGACCCCCGATACACTCTGCGGCACTCACCTTGGACCACGACATGGACTTCCATATCCTGTTTGGTGACCAATGACACGGCAACCAGACTGCGGACTGTACTCTTCCTCATCCTCTGTCCTTGTCATTCCCCGGTGGACTCTGGCTTGCCCTCCACGGGTCCATGTTGTGAAGTGGGGTTGGCATGGCCCTGTACTGCTCCAGCTGCTGAAATCCACTGGATGTGCAATAAACATACAGTAACGCACTGCTGTGTCATGTCTTTCATCATTCAAGTATGAATGTGTGGCTGAATGTAGGGTCAGTGATTCCCCCTAACATCAATGATGCTCATCTAGTGGGATTCCAGTCACAGTGTGCTACGTTGCCGATTGCGTTGCGGGTGCCGTAGACACCACAACAGGGACACATGCATTAGTCACTTCCTTGTCCGGACATGGACTGCACCACGCTCACAGCCCCCGAGTCGTTGTTGCAAGCCCTGCGCTGGTCCGGCGTACGCCAGGACAGACCACTCCGCTTACGCTCCGAGGGGGGGGCCACATAACCACATGTCACAGGTTTACACGCTAGTGGTCTGCAGGTCACTGGTCTAGTTGTCAGCATGTCGCGGCCACTCCCTGAGGCCAGGTTTGCACACACACCACACCCATCCGGCGCATGCGTCACAGGTGATCCAGCGGGTTACTAGTAACAAGCATTCATACACTAAATACTCACCTGGGCCCATTCATTCACACTAACTAGTAATCACCGCTGGTGGGAATCAGTTGTACTCTTTATCAAAATCCCTGCTACCAATTACCTTTTCTGATTGAAGAGTAATGACTTACCAATGGACCTTTAATAACTGGGGTTGTAATGAGAACATACAAAACATAATTTCATCAAACACCTGAAATGACCACTGACTCAGGAAGTTTTAAAATGTTTATCTAAAATTATTTTGCATAGTAAAATACAAGCCACATGGCACTTAATCGCATATCAAGGAGGAAGCCCACTTTATATTCACCTATTAATCACAAATGACGGTCCCTCAGAAAGGAGAAGATAGAGACAGCAGTACAACTAAAATTACGCATTTATAGTTACCTAAAGGTGTGAAAACCAAACCCCTTGGCCAAGGAGTTGGAAAAGGGTCCCAAGAAAGATGAAGACCAAGACCTCCGGACCAGGTTCAGGACAGGATAGATGACCTCTCTACCAACGACGCCTGTGTCGTTCCCCTCTCTGACACTTCGTTCCTCCTTGGTGCTTCCGCAATTTCCTCTAATAGAGTCCGCCGCCCCAACCTCAGGACTGCTTTGGACAGCAGTTCGGTCAGTAATCGATCAGCTCTCGTCTATGGCAGCATCTGAGCCTAAGTGCTAACTAATTAGCTAATTCTATATCTATTATACCCTTCTACACCCATGTACCTCCCATTAATGTTTCAAAATTATGGGCCCACTAATTCTGATTGGACAGGGACAGGGGGTTGATCCTCACACCATGTCAATTTAGTTCAATTTTCTTAAGCCCATTGTTTTAAAATACCGCCCCTCTCAATTAATACATTTGCTTTATTTCCCACCCGTTTCACAACAATTTTAATACAAAGTGTATACAAAATGTAAAATTTTGTAGGACATTTTGGATGAACTCTGAAGGTGATCAGCGGGTCATGTCCTTGGACATCTTCCAAGTTGACTTCATCGCTTTGCTTTGTTAGTTTTCAGGGTGCATGCGCAGGTCACATGATTCTTGAGCTGCCGTTTAGTCAACCCAGGCCCATTTTACAAACTAATAGAAAATCAAAGAAGAAACATATTAAAATCAAAAATAAATGTTTTCACTGTATACCTCCTACTTCTACCCTAGTCCCATTCAATTATAAATGTCTATCCCGCATTAATAGCGTTAAAATACCACATTATTAATTGCAGCAATGCGTAAGCTTTAGCATGTGAGAACATTAAAGCGGCCATTTTAGCATATACTGCGCAGAAGCAAAAGATTCCCTCCAAGCAAAGAAAGACGTCATACCACGTTACATGGTTGACACATGCGCAGTAGGATTCCCACGTTTTATCGTCCATTTTGGATTAGACAAGGATTACTTATTAGCGGAAAACACATAGGCAAGCTTCTTCTAGATAAATATGTTTGTGTTGCATATTATTAATAAGACATTACATGGGTTTAGTACAAATTAATTAATACTGTGAGAGGATTGCTTCCGAGCAAGTCTCATTGTGAGTCCTTGCTCCATCAATCCCCTCTCTGATGGCGTTTCTGAGCCATCAAAATTACCTACAACCAGATGCCAACTTAACATATTTCCGTCACATTTTGATTTTTACATTGTCTATTCTTATCCTTTCCTTTCAGTTTCTTGTAAATTTCACTTCTCATGTCTTCTAATTCAATCTCATCAAATTTCCTTTTCTTGCCTCTTCCTGTCACCCTATATATTTCCTTCTTTCTACAACATTTGCACCATATCATTATTGACAATATTGTTATTGCTATCCCTACTAAGGGTACTATTATTTGACCTATAAATCCTTTCCCTACATTAGTAAACCAGGTAACCAATTGATGCAATGCTATTTGTCAATCTTTCCCGTACACTATCAACTTCCAGTGGTTTCAGTTCCTTCTCAAGTTTAGTAATATTCTTTATATATGTTCCAATTTCTGTACTTTTGTCTGGAATATATGTGCAACAATGTTTCGTTTTCAACATTTTACAGACTCCGCCCTCTTTTGCTAATATTATATCAAGAGCAAGTCGATTTTGCATAACCATAGATCTAATCGCAACCATCTCCGCATTAATCATTAGAAATCCTCCAGCAGTATCCGTTGATAAACGATCAACCACTGTAGACAATTTACATATTCTCCTTGAGTTCAAAATTACTCCCACTGAAGGTATCAATGCACCAAATATATCACCTACAATTTCTGAAAAACTAGCTCTTTTACTACGTGTTAGTTCACTATTATTTTCATTGCTCCCAGTGTTTCTTTTTACGTGGTATATTTTTGGAAAAATTATTCCAAAATAACAACTTCCATACCACCGTGTAGGAAGCCTAAAGTAAGCCTTATTCCCACACACATAATATATTCCAGGAAAACTGAATCTGTTCCTCCTTTTAGTCCCCAACCTCCAAGAATTAAGAAATTATGTTCACATTCACTGGTACCAATAAAAACATTGTTATATTCCGTTTTTAACCTATGAAGACAAATTTTCCCTGTCTTTACAAAATCTAGAGCCATAGCAGCTTGAGCCTTGCCAGGTGTATAAATACCCTCTTTCTCAGCCCAAGGTGGAAGATGAGCCTGATGCTCAGATGCCTTCTTTTGAAAATTCTGTCTTCTATCTTCAACTAAGTTTAAAAATATCTTCTCTTCTTCACGTAATGAACATGTTAGATTGCTTCTATGTGCATGTGTTATGTCTATTGACTTCATCGTTAAGAAAAATTCTCCCATAAACTGTGCATCTTGACTACTAAGCACTGGGTTCAGATTCTTTCGAATAGGAACCTCTGAAAATATCACATCTATATTTGAATAATAATACTGAAGTTTCCCTGTTCTATAAAATAAACTAGTTAGTACACTACATGATATACCATAAGTTAAAGGTAAATGATGATAGGTTAAACCTTCTGCTACTGATTCAGGTAACTTCATACAGACATAACAATCACTAACATCCATTGTATCTACGTACTGAAACAATAATTTAGTAAAGACATTTAAGCTAGTATCATTATCTGTTACCACGTGATGAAAATCTGGTTCATCTTCTGCTTCTATTTCTACTCTATCACTTTTCAGGTTATCTATCCTTCCCTTGGTATCGTTGTTATTCTTTTTGTCCATTTTCATAAGGTAAGGAATTGCTACAATCACAACTAACCACACTATAAGCACCACTACCAGGCTACATATGCATATAGCACAGCATCATTTACACCATTTCCGTTTCGGTCTCCCAGAAACTCTGTCCTCAGCCATTTTTGACTAAGAAGATTTCTCTTCTTTCTTTTTCTTTCCTCAAAATTTTTAATGTTATCAAGGTGGTTTCACTTCTTTTTCATAAGTCAGTTCTGCACTTGTTCCTTCGTCACCACTCTCACTTGTTTCTGAACTTTCGCAGTCTTCGAGGATTATATAAGTCCAATCAGGACCTTTAAACTTATTGTTTACGAGTTTCAATCTTTTGCTTTTTCGTTTTTCAGTCCCACTTGTTTGTCCAGATAAGCTTGTTAGTTCATTTACTTGTTCTGGGTCTTCACTTCGTGTTACTATATGGTATTTCACTCTTTTGATGACACTAGGCCAATGATCACCCTTTCTGGCTTTCTTGGTTTGCACTGTATCTTCACCTTCCGAGTCTTTTCCAAAAACTCCTTTATTATCAAAGTGTGGCACAGATTGTTTGTCTTCGATTTCAGTTTCCCACTCTATCTGTTCTTGTTCAGGTCTTATTGAGGTTTCTTCAGTTGCCTGAATGTGAGTCTCTGCTAACTGACCCTGTTCAGGATTGACGTCTTCTTGCTTGATATTTTCATGTTCAATGTTTTCTTGATTTTCTTCTCCCTAAACGTGATTTTCTTGTCCTAACTGGTTCTGATCAGGGCTTATTGTACTCTGTACTTCTGCAGCCTGACCGCGTTCTTCTGAACCTGTCTGTCCCTGCTCAAATTTTGTTGTTTCGTTGTCAATTTGAGCCCAATTTCCTTTCCCTATCTGAGCCTGCTCAGGTTCTCTTATAGTTTCAACCTCCCTATCCTGAGCTTGTTCTTCTTCACCTATCTGGTCCTCACTAATTTCTTCTAATCTAGCTCTGCTCCTTGTTTTGATAAAGACTTCAGGTATATCAACCACTGGTATCCAGTCCTGGCTTGTGCTCAGTTGTTCTTCTTCAGCTACTCCTGAATCTATCACTTGAGATTCTTCAGCTGTACAACCTTTGGCTTCCTCAGCTATTGATGCTGACTGAGGATCTCTTTCTTCGAGAGCTGGCACCCTTTTGGTATGGCTTACGTGAATCCAATTAGGTAAACCTGCACATTTCACTGCTGTGTTTGTAACCAATATAACCTGACAAGGTTCGCCCCACCTGGGTGATAAACACGTTTCTCTGGTGTGATGCTTCACTACCACCCAGTCTCCGGGGTTCAGATCATGCTCTGCTTCAGGCTGCCTGGAAACTGTGTCTTCTCCAACCTGGTGAGAGACAGAACGCACCAGGTCAGCCAATGCTTTGCAATAATCTAGAACCATATCATCAGTTATGTTCAGCAGTTTATTTCCAGGTACATGGGCTTGTCTTATTGCTCTTCCCATGATGATTTCATGTGGACTCAATCCTGTATTTCTATCAGGAATGCTTCTGAGTCCCATTAAGACAAGAGGCAATGCATCTGGCCAACCTAACGATGTGGATGCACACATTTTTGACAATCTTGATTTTATTGTGCCATTCATTTGTTCAACCACTCCAGAAGCCTCTGGGCGGTATGCACAGTGCAATTTTTGTTCAATTTTAAATGCTTCACAGATTATTCAAATTACATCGTTATTGAAGTGACTCCCTCTATCTGATTCCAAAGTTACTGGGAAACCGAACCGTGGAATGAGTTCTCGTAATAACAGTTTTGCAACTGTTATGCTGTCATTCCTCCTGGTAGGGTAAGCCTCCACCCACCTTGAAAACAGACACACTATGACAAGTGCATATTTCAGTCCTTTACATGGTGGTAACTGAATGAAATCTAACTGCAATCTCACAAATGGGCCTTCTGCCTTTCCAATTTTACCCAAACCAATTACTGTTTTCCTTCCTGGATTATACATTTGACAAGTTAAACACCTCTGGCAAAGACTCTCTGCTGCAGCCCTAAACTTTGGATTGTACCAATTTTGTCTGAAAAGTCTAATCATGGCATCTCTCCCTACATGTGTGTCTCCATGATACATTCTGGCCATTTGTGAAATCAGGCTTTCAGGTCTGCCATCTGAATTAACCCACACGTCATCATCTGTTCTTCGTGTACACCCTATTTTTATCCAAACATCCTTTTCACTCTCCTCCGCATCATCCTGCAATCGTCTCACATCATTCCATGTTTCAGGTGTTGAACATAGCATAAGTTGGCAGCTGATTCCCATTCTTTTGACTTTTCTGTTTACTGCCATTCTATTTCTGGCACAGTGTTGAGCGATTAGGTCTGCATATCTGTTACCGGCTACCACCCAGTCATCTCCTGACTGGTGTGCAGCACATTTCACCACTGCCAATTCTTTCGGTGATTGTATTGCCTCCAATAATTCTTTTACAAACTGCCTATTTTTGATTGGGGATCCTGAAGAAGTCATAAAATCCCTCTGCATCCACAGTAGGCCAAAATCATGTACAACCCCGTACCCATATTGACTGTCCGTAAATATGGTTACTTTTAGATTTTTCCCAATTTTGGAGGCTTTGATCAAAGCAATTAATTCAGCTACTTGTGCAGATTTGACTCCTGGTAAATAGGATGCTTCGACTATTCCAGAAAGTTCACATACAGCATAAGCTGCACTCAATTTGCCATCCTCATGCCTTAGGCATGAGCCGTCCACAAACAGCTCCCTGTCTGGGTTCTTAAGAGGCATTTCCTGTATGTCAGGGCGTGGTTTGGTACACAACTCTGTGACTTGCAAACAGTCATGTTCTGGGTCGTCCCTGACTTCTTCGCAATATGGATCTGGTAACAGTGTAGCAGGATTTACAACTGTGCACCTAGCTATGGTCACATTTTCAGCTCCTAGAATTATTCGCTCATATCTTGTCATCCGACAAGGTGTGAGATGCTGAGTTCTAGTTCTTGTCAACAGGATTACAACTGCATGTGGGACGAACACCTTGAGAGGATGTGCCATTACTATTGACTCACTTTGTTCAATGCTCATACAAGTAGCAGCTACTGCTTTTAAACAGCCTGGCAATGCTTACGGCCACTGGGTCTAATGTAGCAGAAAAATATGCTATAGGACGTCTGTCCAGTCCATGTCTTTGTGTTAAGACTGAAAGTGCACAACTTTCTCTTTCATAGCAAAATAATGTGAATTCTTTTGTATAGTCAGGCATGCCCTGGGCAGGTGCCTCACGCAAAGCATTTCTTAATTTTACAAATGCACTGGCACTTTCATCATCCCATTCAACTGGATCTTTTGCTTTCTTTTTGGTTAACTGAATTAAAGGCTTTGCTAGTAGTGAAAACCCTACGATCCATTGTCGACAGTATCCTACTATTCCAAGAAACATTCTCACCTCTCTTTGTGTTACTGGCATTTTCATTTGCTTAATTATTTTTATTCTCTCAGAGGTTATTCTTCTCTTTCCTCTTTCAATTTGGTGTCCCAAGTACTTAACTGCTGTTGTACAAAATTGTAACTTCTCAGGTGACACTTTGTGACCTTCCTCAGCCAAATGATTGAGAAGTACAATCGAGTCGGTGACACAATCGTCATAAGTTCTAGATGCGATTAACAAATCGTCTATGTATTGTACCAAGACTGAGTTCCTAGGCATTACTACTTTTTCTAGGCACTTTTTCAGTATCTGATTACAAATGGAGGGACTTTCTGTGTACCCCTGAGGAACACGATTCCACACATAAACGTGATTTTCAAATTTGAACGAAAACAAATACTGACTATCTGGATGCAATGGAATTGAGAAAAATGCTTGACACAAATCAATTACTGTAAACCATTCTGCATTCCATGGTATTTGGTATAGGATCACTGCAGGATTTGGTACTATAGGACAACAAGGTACCAAAATTGTATTAATTTTCCAGAAATCCTGAACGATCCTATATTTTCCACTAGGCTTTTTCAACCCCATGATTGGCGAATTACAAGGGCTACTCATAACTTCTTTTGATATGCCTTGTTTCACCATTCTGCCAATTTCCTCAGTAACTCCTGCTTTCACTTCAGCACTCATTTTATACTGTCTGGTATTTGGGAAAATTGCGCCTTCCTTTACGGTGATCTTCACAGGGTCTATATTTGCCATTAGACCTACTTCTTTTCCAGTAAAATCTGATACATTTGAGCTCACTGTAGTTTTTAACTCTTCTGGTAATTCATCTTTTGTTATCAAGGAAAACATTTCATCTACCTCCGTACCTTGCTTGGCTATCATGAATTTGTAAACATGATCTTCATCCGGAGTCTGTATTGCACTATTTTCCGCACACCGGATGGTGTATCCGGTGTGCGGAAAATAGTGCAATTCATTTTGCACAGTAAGTCTCTGCCCAGTAAATTTACTGGACTGGAATCACACACCACAAATTGGTGCATTTCTCTGAAGTTTCCAATTCTTACTTCCATGGGTTCTGTAAGGGGTGTTCTAATCTTTCGATTGGCTACACCTACAACTTGGATAGCTTCTCCAGAGAGAGGGAGGTCTGGGATGTCTGCTGTTCTTACAGTAGAACGGGTAGCACCAGTGCCCAAAAGAAAGGTGATATCATTACCTTTTACTTTCCCTTCAACATATGGACCTGACTGATCTACCGGCAAGGATGTGCCAAGTACGCACTCCTTCTCCCCCTCTCTTAGGCACCGTCATTGATAATCATATGGATTAAAATCATCCTGTAAAAGAAACTGAAGTTACATATTCATTCTTACCACTTCCTCCTTGATATCCGATGTCTGTACCGTGCTTTGCTCTGCTTACATTACCCTGTATAGGGGCAGGTGGCAACTGACTCTGAGGATTTACACCCTGATGTGAGTCGTTCTGCGTCTGTGGATTTAAATTATAATTTGTGCCATTATTATTTTGAATCTTTTTACATTCGTTCTTCCAATGTCCCAACTTTCCGCATCCATGACAAGGAAATTTCTTTTTAGCCTCTTCTCTACTCATTCGTCCTCTTACCTTTCCACCATTTCCTGCGTCACCATTCGATCCAGATTCTTTTCCCTGACTTTCTGTTGGATTATCTAAATTAATTCCCTGTCGCTCAGCCATTTTCACTTGAGCCCACATCACTTTTTCTTGTAGTTTCTTGTGCCTATCCTCAATGTCATCCCCACAATATTTAGCATATTTCAAAATCTCATCAATAGGCTTTCCTTGCCAACATAACATATGTTGCTTAATCATTTGACAAATCTCTGGTTTTAGACCATAAACAAATCGATAGACAAATTGACTCATATTTTTGTCTCCAATATCTTCAAAACCACTATACTGTTTGAACACCTGTAATAGACGTTCATAGTAGGCATGTACCGATTCATTTGCTTCTTGGGTTGTTCTGTCTATTTTCACCCAATCTGTTTCTTTGGTGGTATTTTCCCTTTCAAATAACTTATTACCTGGTGATAATTCTTCATCACATCATTTGATGGAGCACCTGTCTTTGGATCCCTAGGATATTCTTCACTGGGCCAGTCGATTGTAATTTTACAGTCTGTCCATAAATCGGCAGATACCACTATGTCAAATAAACCATCTAGATCATTTAGCAAAACTTTTGAAACCTTCACAAACCTCTCAACCTGCTTGTACCATTCAATTGGTTTTCTCTCAACTTTGGAAAATCATTTGTAAATGACGTAGCCTCCTCCTGGAACCTCTCGCATTGGATACATCTGTTCTACCTTTCCTGTTTCCTTCAATAAATACTCAGATGTCATTCTATTTGAACGTGCTTCTTCCTTTTTCTTTGACCATCTAGTTTTCCATCTATCCAATTCTCCCCATTTCTGTAAGACTGTCATTAATTCTTTAATTTGTAATTTTCTACCAGATGTATTCATATTTTCTAAGTCTTTGTCAGTAAATTCTGCTCTATATGGTCTCTGCAACACTTTTGACTTCCTTATTTCAATTCCCATCTCTGAAGCCAAATCCGTTAACTTTTCGTGGAATATTTTTGCATTTCTGGTTATGCTCCTACATACGAACAATAGTTCTTCTTCACTGTAGGTATTTAAACGATCTACTCCTACGTTGCCTGCTATCATTTCCTCTAACTCGACTTTTAGTTTATAAATGTCCAAGATCTGTGGGGGTGAACTCTGTCTGTCTATTCCTTGTGCCCATCTTTCTAAGTCTTCTGGAGTTACTACGGTTGCACTCTTAGTTCCTGAAGATGTTATTATATTTACATCCTTTGAGCAACCAGGTGTAGTTCTTCTGGGGGTGCTATTTGCGGATTAACGAATAGGCAAATCCATTAGTGAAATCATAGATTCACAGTCACTGATATGATCATCAATTATTACAGCTTCATGTTTAGGAATATCCACAGGTGTAGTCATAGCTAGAGGTTTCGGGCAATTTACTTTGTCGCCATATAAAGGGACCACGGGACCAATAGTTACAGGTATAGTCAAGAAAATCAGGATGTACATTGAACTGTGTTATTTTCTGTATTAACTCTGCTCTATTTCTGTCTAAAGCCTCTTTTTCCTTATCCTGAAGTACTCTTAACTGGTGGATTATGCAGTACTCGAGGTACTAACGGTGTTCTCAAAACAGGTGCGCTTGGGGAACATCCACCCAACTCTTCCTGGTAAGGTGGAGGGTTCTTGAATATTTCTTCCATGAATTCATCTTCGGATTCTCCAAACCCTGTCATATGTCTAGTCTTTTCTTTGCATTTCCTCCCTAGCTGCTCATCAGCCATGAATACTGGGTACAAACCTTCACTAATCATCGCTTGTCTCCACTGTTTTATCTGACTTTCTCTTGTCCCATTCTGGTATCCAGGGAAAAATCCCCTATAGCCCCTATTGCTCCTGGGTCTATCACGTTCAAAGGCTTCTGTCTCCCATTCTTCTAGGGCTTCGTACTGCGTTAATCTTGGCCTGGGTTCTAATTCATTCATTCTCATTCTTAAATTTTGAAGAATTCTCCCATTGAAAGTACCATTCTCTGGGAAAGCTAATACTCCGTCATCTTTTGTATATTCTATCCAATTTTCTAACCATACGCAAGTATGATAACCCCTCTCCATCATCATGAATGAGGCAGGCGTTTTTGCTGGTGGGATGATAATTCCTTCCCTAGTTTTGATTGGCTTATCCTTCTTAAAATAATTCTTAATCTTTTGTAAGAATGACAATTTTCTCTTTTCTCCGTACATTTTGGGTAAATATCTATGTATTGAATTATATTCTGCAAAACCTAAAAATCTCCTGTCTGGACGTGTCCCTATCAAAGTCGGATCGTGTTTCCACATACAATTTCCACTGTCCACTAATATTTCGACTTTTATTCTGACAACCAATCAAATTCCAGCTAACAATTGTCTCGGAACCAATCCTAGCGCGGTTTATCTGTAACGTCTATTCACTCTTATCTGACAACCCCTCCTTTACAATCTGCGCTTCTCTGTCCCTCGCTGTGTCGACCAATCCCAGCGCGGCTCCTGTGACGTCAGTATTACTCCTGTCTACTGACCCCTCCTTTACAAGACTCGTTCCACGCCCGCTGTTTCAGCCAATCTCAGCACGGCACTTGTGACGTCAGCTCCTACTCCGGCAGCTGACCCTCCCTTTACAAAAATCGTACGCAAACTTTAATTCTTCAACACTTTTAATTAAAATTCAGTAACAACATAAAACATTCGCTATCTTGACAGTTTCCCTAAATTGAAAAGGATAGATTTCCTCACACTTAGTAAAACCCTTCCGTTTACTAGACATACACTACGAGTAAAACCCTTCCGTTTACTCTTCACGTAAGCTTCAGAAATACCTGCTACTCCTTCAATGTTACCCTTTCTAGGTGATATAACATCAACATTTCAGCAGTGTATTCTTTTGCTGTCACTCATACACACACAGAGTCCCTAACAAGTACTGATAGCCCTGCTTAACTTTTCAGTACTAATTCTGCCTGACAGATAACCTCACTGCAGTATGGTTTCCACTTACCATCCGCTATTCAATTTCCCCGGGGATTTCTAGACAACATAAAACAAAACTTTTAAAACGGATGTTAGTTCATAAAAATAAAATTCTCATTACCCAGTTAACAAAGTATAACCATCCTCTGATAGCCAGAAAACTGGTCCAGCGGGTTACTAGTAACAAGCATTCATACACTAAATACTCACCTGGGCCCATTCATTCACACTAACTAGTAATCACCGCTGGTGGGAATCAGTTGTACTCTTTATCAAAATCCCTGCTACCAATTACCTTTTCTGATTGAAGAGTAATGACTTATCAATGGACCTTTGATAACTGGGGTTGTAATGAGAACATACAAAACATAATTTCATCAAACACCTGAAATGACCACTGACTCAGGAAGTTTTAAAATGTTTATCTAAAATTATTTTGCATAGTAAAATACAAGCCACATGGCACTTAATCGCATATCAAGGAGGAAGCCCACTTTATATTCACCTATTAATCACAAATGATGGTCCCTCAGAAAGGAGAAGATAGAGACAGCAGTACAACTAAAATTACGCATTTATAGTTACCTAAAGGTGTGAAAACCAAACCCCTTGGCCAAGGAGTTGGGAAAGGGTCCCAAGAAAGATGAAGACCAAGACCTCCGGACCAGGTTCAGGACAGGATAGATGACCTCTCTACCGACGACGCCTGCGTCGTTCCCCTCTCTGACACTTCGTTCCTCCTCGGTTCTTCTGCGTCTTCCTCTAATAGAGTCCGCCGCCCCCACCTCAGGACTTCTTTGGACAGCAGTTCGGTCTGTAATCGATCAGCTCTCGTCTATGGCAGCATCTGAGCCTAAGTGCTAACTAATTAGCTAATTCTATATCTATTATACCCTTCTACACCCATGTACCTCCCATTAATGTTTCAAAATTATGGGCCCACTAATTCTGATTGGACAGGGACAGGGCGTTGATCCTCACACCATGTCAATTTAGTTCAATTTTCTTAAGCCCATTGTTTTAAAATACTGCCCCTCTCAATTAATACATTTGCTTTATTTCCCACCCGTTTCACAACAATTTTAATACAAAGTGTATACAAAATGTATAATTTTGTAGGACATTTTGGATGAACCCTGAAGGTGATCAGCGGGTCATGTCCTTGGACATCTTCCAAGTTGACTTCATCGCTTTGCTTTGTTAGTTTTCAGGGCGCATGCGCAGGTCACATGATTCTTGAGCTGCCGTTTAGTCAACCCAGGCCCATTTTACAAACTAATAGAAAATCAAAGAAGAAACATATTAAAATCAAAAATAAATGTTTTCACTGTATACCTCCTACTTCTACCCTAGTCCCATTTAATTATAAATGTCTATCCCGCATTAATAGCGTTAAAATACCACATTATTAATTGCAGAAATGCGTAAGCTTTAGCATGTGAGAACATTAAAGCGGCCATTTTAGCATACACTGCGCAGAAGCAAAAGATTCCCTCCAAGCAAAGAAAGACGTCATACCACGTGACATGGTTGACACATGCGCAGTAGGATTCCCGCATTTTAGCGGCCATTTTGGATTAGACAAGGATTACTTATTAGCGGAAAACACATAGGCAAGCTTCTTCTAGATAAATATGTTTGTGTTGCATATTATTAATAAGACATTACATGGGTTTAGTACAAATTAATTAATACTGTGAGAGAATTGCTTCTGAGCAAGTCTCATTGTGAGTCCTTGCTCCATCACAGGCCATGTGACCCCGAGTATATGAGGGGCCGGCAACGTCACATTCCCCACTGCCGGAGGTGACTGGATGACGGACGTACCACGGGGCTCAATCATGAAGGGCCCATGAGTTGTTGCGCACAGGGTTAGTGGCACCCGAGGCCTTGCGGCCGCACGGGCCGACCACCATGTGGCGCTGACTGGGGTTGCACAGGGTTAGTGGCACCCGAAGCCTTGCGGCCGTCACGGGCCTACCACCACGTGGCGCTGACTGGGGTTGCACAGGGTTAGTGGCACCCGAGGCCCTGCGCCAGTCACGGGCCTACCACCACATGGCGCTGACTGGGGTTGCACAGGGTTAGTGGCACCGAAATTGCTGAGCGGGTGTGAAGCCTGCGATGATGACGTGTGCAGTGATGTGGTCTCTCCCATTGATGCCTCAGGACTCCGCGCCATGTGTGGGACCTGCTGGGCCGCGGTGCGGGTCCAGCATGATGTGGAGCATGCCATGGTGGCGGGACCGGGGCCTGGAGCTTGCACGGGCACGTGGTGTGCCCACTGTGGAAACACCGTCGGCGAAAGGTGAGCATTGGGGCCGGGGTGCGCAAGGGCGGACAGCCAGCGCTGGCTGGCGGGAGGGGGTAGGGTGCGGCTGCATGTGTGCGCAGGGGCGTACAGGCGTTGTTGCTGTGTGCAGTGGGATGGACTCTGACATGATTGCCTCTTGCCTCGGTTACAGGTTGCAGACCTGGTGGCTTGCAGTGTATCCCGGCACTTGTTTGGAGGCACACCGGTGGCAGCAGGTGAGCAGTGGTGCCTGGGTGCGCGGGGCGGCAGTGTCCTTCCTTCTCTCTCTCTCTCTCTCTTTCTCTCTCTTCATTTCACTTTCACTCTCCCTTCCTTTCCTTCTCTCTCCCTCTCTCCCTCTCCCTTCCTTTCCTTCTCCCTCTCCCTCTCTCTCTCTCTCCCTTCCTTTCCTTCTCCCTCTCTCCTTCTCCCTTCCTTTCCTGCTCTCTCTCTCTCCCTTCCTTTCTTTCTCTCTCTCTCTCTTTCTCTCGCTGCCTTTCTTTCCGTCTCTGTTTCTCTGTGTCTCGCTCCTTTGATATGCGCATGACACACGTTCTGATTTTGTGCTTTATTTTCCAGGCTGTGACATCATGATTGTCCCGGACGGACCCGACAGGAGTCTTCCGCATTGGTGTTTTGTGTTGTATTTCAATAAGGTTTTTGGTTGTTACTTCAATGATGAGTGACTGTTTCTCGTTCTTCTGTCTCAACATGTGTGTTTCTGTTTGTCATTGTGCGACGTCATGCGCTTTTTGTGGCTCTTGTGTCGTGCACGGTATGTGTTTGTCCGGGGTGGGGCCTGGGGGTGGTGGCGGGCCTGGGGGTGGTGGCGGTGGGTGTTGTGGCCCTCATGGGTCTCCGAGCTGCATGATCATTGTCTCCACGGCATCTGTGGGTCTTCAGATGTGGCTCTGTCCTGGGCTCCCTTTAATGCTGCAGGTAGTCTCTCCTGCTCAACACCAGCAAAAGGCAGGTGTTAATTCCCTGCTGCTACCGCAGCTTATCGCCTGTTTTTGGTTTGCATCGCAGATCTGGCAGTTTGTTGTGAAAGTGGTGTTGTGGTGTTTTCGTGTGTTTTTATACGGGAACGCCTACTCTGCATCTCATTAGGGTTAGTTGGTGGTGTCACCCGTGGAGGTAAATGTTGAGGCGGTTATCGCGGGAAAACTTGCGTTGTCTGCAGTTTGCAACCGCTTGTGAATGGGGTGTTAAATCTGTCACCACTTTTGTTGCGTTAAGTTGGCAATAACTCTGAGATAAGTCCTTTGTGAATATCCCCCAAATGTTTTAGGGTATTTTTAGTATTTATTTCAATGCTTGTGTGGAATGCTCTATCCTCTCTGGTTCTTTACAATGGCTTCTAATTTGAACCCAGTGTATGACTCACAAGGCATCATACCTTGTCGGCTTCACTGCCTTAGTTTGTTTGGGTTCATCATACTTTGGATCAATTTAACACAAGACTACTTGTACAAAAAAGGGTTGGAGTTAAGGGCTCCCTGCAGATGCTATGGTTCATTTAAAACCAGCCATACCCTCTGTTCTGCTGATCTTCCTCCACAAACACCATGTTCCGAGAAGTAGCTCAGCGGTCAGCCTCATTTCGGTAACATACAGAAAATGTTGTGATGGAGAAGGAATTTAGCTACTAAAAACTCTTTTCTGGAATGATCTACTTGCAGATCTTATCATTGCCAATCATTTCATCAGGTCCACATGCATTCTTCAATCATCTTCCCTGAAACCTTATGGGTAGCCCCTCCCCTTGGCCCCGCCCTTCCCAGAGCAAAAGAAAGATTATGACAGGGCATTATAAACCTATTGCCAAAACTACTTTCATGAAACTCTTTCGCTATGCCATAAAAGCAGGCATTTGTAGAAATCATGTAAGAAATATTTATTAGAAACGTTATTCTCTCTAAGGTAGCATATCATGGTGTACAATCAGCACCTAATTTGTGCCGGTGGTTTCCGGTGCTCAGCACCAGAACTTAATTGTCAGCACCAGCACTTATGACAGTTTGCCACATGACAGCGCTGTCTGCCTATGGTAGGGATGAGCACAACAGCTGTTTATTAACTCAATATACATTAGCAATGATTAATAACTGCCATGCAAGCCGTTCTTAGAGCTTTGGGGCCCTGGAATAGTATGAATTATCACACTTGTAAGGGTGTGAGGGTTAGTAGTTGTGTTGGTACTGTTATTGGCTGCGCCGGCCGGGTGCAAGGGATAGAAGAAGTTGCAGTATCCTCTTGACGAGGGCCCTGGCACATTTTTTTTCTTCAAAATTAAGCACTGCGTACAATGTCATTTTGATGTGGAAAATAAATCATAATAACGAGGTCCTTTTTAAAAAGTAAGCTGATTAAAGCATATATCTTACAGTAGCAGGCCCAGTGCACGTGCTTTGCTGCGCATTGATGAGGGCCCTTGCCCTGCTTGCGGTTTCCCTTCTCGAGTCACGCGCCTCGCTGGGCTCCTTGCTGTGCAGGGAAATGAATGCGATACGACGCTGTCCGCGAGACCGAGTGCACGCATCTCGTGCAGGTGACGGCTTTCCCGCGTCGCTCGGTGTGAACAGCATGAAAGAGGAGACCAGCGGCGCTCGTGGACCCCCGGGAAGCTGGCGGTGGATGATAAATGGAATGAATCTAGCGATGCCCTTGACTGACTACTCCAATGTGAGCGCAGCCAGAAAAGGCTCCAAAATGTAACATAAAGCGTTTCGGTGATCTCTCAGACATCCTCAAAATGGATTTACAAATCATTATTACCATAACAGACACGACTTACAGAATAACACTTCACGAATGGAGTTTTCCTGCCATTCCACTCTTTTGACCATTGAACCACTCACAATACGTATATATTATTATACTCTACATAGCTCGACGTATAAATGTATTCGTGTGCATGCTGCTGCTGAGGCGCAGATGCACCTCCGCACGGGCCTCAATCTGTACAGATGTGTAAAAGAAGGAACATTCTGGGACCGATTAATATTTGCAGCAACACAAAAAAGCGTACACGTGTGCTGGTGATTGAACGAGGCATGTGCCAATGGGAATACTAGATAGAAAAAAATAATTTGACTGCAAGTTCTTCATTTATATAAATCAGATTGTTTATATGCTTCATGTTTACTAATGTATTCGTGGGGATGCCCTCAAGCCCCACGTTGCCAGGACACTGGGGCATATTTACAATAAACTGGCGGAGTGCACTTGGTAACGGCGCGCTCCGACAGTTTTAAAACACAGGGATATGCCGTATTTACAAAAAAACGCACACCCCTGCATTTCCCCTAGCGCTAAAAAGCAGAGCAGGTACCCTAGTGCCATTTTTCTAGGGTGCCTGTGCTGCAGGGGTGATTGTTTATGTGCAGGAAAGAACACCTTCCTGCACATAAACAATCTTAAGAGGTGATTTGTTCTATCCATGTGTGCTGCAGAACGAGCAATATACGAGGAAAAATAAAACATTTCTCGTCGTATCGCCTGTTTAAGACCAAGTATTTCCTGGTCTTATTTTCGGCGATGCCCCATACCTTGTAAATATGGGGCAGCTTAAAAAAGCAATGAGTGTTGCGGTGGAACGCCCACTGCAACACCTCTTTGCATGCCCCTTTCACGCTAAGTGCTGTGTGAATAGAAGCATTATTTACAAGGCGGCATTAAGCTACGTTAAGTGGCTTAACGCCTCCTTGTAAATAAGGCGAAGGCCTTAACGCCACCAGAACATCACAAGAAGTGACGTTCTGGTGGCGTTAACTCCTTGTAACTATGCCCCAGTGTTTCCACTGATACAAGTTATCGTTATCAGGTCGGTCTGGTTTATTCTACGGAACCTCTCCCTGGATACATTAGAATGTCAAATTAAGTTCTTAGATGTCCTTTGAACAAGGCACCAGGTAGCAAACAAATGCACCGATGCATTGCGATTGTGTCTCAGATATTCCACTCTTTTTTTTTCCAATAAACTTTATTAGTTGTTTATTCCACTCTTAGCTTCACTGTTCTATTTTCACATAATCTTCCTAGCTGTTAACATGTGGCAGCCTTGTGAAGGGTGGAGAGACCTCCTGACGACAGCGGTGAGTGTTGCATTAACCGGCATCTCTTTGGGCAGTCTGGGACTACTCAGATGTACCTCTGCTGGGGGAGATGGAGCAGGGTAACAGGCGCTGGAGGGAACAAAATTCCAGGGAGCTTCAGGTGGGGCTTACCAGGGCTGGCTTTGGGAATGGGCAGTGTGGGCAGCTGACTAGGGATAACACTCAGCCCACCAACATGGGGGCCTACGCCAGTACACCCCAGCCAGGCCACGGTGCACTGTTCTTCTTGGGCCACTGCTCATCTAATTGAGGACATGGTGTCTCATAGCAATTAGGCCCAACGGAACCCCCCCTCCAATTCCCCCCCCCAGGCTTTGCTTTTATGGTGTAGCGAGGCTCAGGGGAAGGGGGGCCCTCCTATGGTTCCAGTTGCAAGGAGGCACGTTCTGCCGGTTTGTCCTGCAATCAAGCCTCCTGCCCTACTGCCCATACAAGCACTGCAGGACACCCATTGTCCTGTAGTCTAGTGCCCCAGCAGTTTTAACCCTTTCTGATGATAAGCAACTCTCACACCTTCAGCCGTTCATGAGCTGTAAAAGCGGTGCTTGTGTGTGGCAGAGAGGGAGGGGTTGCAGCACAGGAGAGATCTGCAGGAAGCAGATTCTGGTGCAGGGTCATCTACTGAGATGCAAACAGCCCTGACTCTGTCAGGTTGAATGCAAATTTGAGGAGCCTCCCACATTCCCTTTCTGCCCGGGGCCCCAAAAATCCTAGAATGATCCCTTGGGCTTACCAGCTTCATGCTGTCAGTGCTGTTATGGCAGGAGAAAAAATGTCCAATAAACACAGTGCGTAATTTGTTATACAAGTCCAGTTTCGAATTACCTATATAAAACATTTCTTTGAGAGCACTTTTGCTGATATCTGTTTACTTTCTAGTCCATCATGTCTTTCAGGCATAGGACAATCCAGACAGGCCTCAGCCATATGCAAATCGGAATTGCTCATGATCCAATAGGAATAGAACAGCCCAATCTGTGAGTCCAAGTCTGCTTTCTATGGTCACCCAAGCAGCCTCTGACCATTTTAGGTCTTTTGGTTCACCTGGAATTCATTTATACGAACTTTGTAGATAGGCAAATAAATATATTCTAAGCATACACTTAATGTGGTAAAACCACTAATACTCTTAAGCCTTATGGGTGCTTTTATATAAACCAGAAAAGTATAGCAACTACACTTGTAGTGTTGTATTTTGTAGACCACAGAGAAATTGTACAAATGTCATATACAAGCTGTAATAATCAGACAAATCAACTAATATGCACTGTGCCCCATGGTATAGAAAGGATTATAGTGAAGAGGTATATGCAAGAGCTTTCACTATGTTTATAAAAACACACTTAGGCGATAAATCCATTGACTTTACGTGCAGTTGCTAAACTTTTCAGGTCTATGTGTCTCTTTCAATGTACCTGTCTCTGTCTCTGTCTATAGCTGTCCTTCTGTTTCTATCTGTTTCTACCTATATGTAACTGTTTCTCTCTGAATCTAGTTCTGTTCTGTCCGTATCCGTCTCTGTGTTTCTATCTTTATAACTGTCTATTTGTCTGTCCCTGTCTGTCTCTATCACTTTCTGTTCACTTCTACCTCTGTCTTTGTCTGTCTCTATAAATTCACCATCTCTCTGTTAATATCTCTCATCACTGTCTGTCACTGTCTTTTTCTCTCTACTCCTGTCTAACTCTGTCTTTATCTGTCTCTCTAACTGTTCATTTTTCTACCTAAATGTCTATATTTGCCACTAGCTATATCTCTATGTTGCTATCTGCCTCACTGTCTGTGTTCGTCTTTTTCTCACTGGCTGTTTCTAACTATATTTATGTCTTTGTCTATCTATCTATCTATCTATCTATCTATCTATATATATATCTATCTATCTATCTATCTATCTATCTATCTATCGTCCCTATATATCTGCCCCCTCTGTCTCAATTTCTGCCTGGCTCTGACCCTATCTCTAGATATTTATATTGCTCTCTCTGTCGATGATTTTCTATAAGTATCTGTCTTCCTTAGTCTATCTCTGTCCATCTAATTCTGTCTATTTCTATATCAAAATGTCTGTCTCTGCCCCTATCTTTTTCAGTCTCTATTTGCCTGCATCTGTCTATCTCTAATAAACTTGATATATTTGTCTGTTTGTCTAGCTGTCTCTGTCTACCTGTCTTTACCTTTATTTATTTATATATTTATATATGAATTATTCTTTACCTGGCGACCTGACCAGGCGGGTCCATCTTCTAAAAACGTCACACTGAGGACGTGGAAGGGCGATCCCGCAAGAATAATGTCCTTGCCATTGGCCTACCCGAGGACGCGGAGGGATCTGACACAGTGGAATACACCAAGCAGTGGCTGAGCACCCTGCTCCCACCAGGCTCGCTTTCTCCCTTTTTCACAGTTGAAAGGATGAAAAGCAGCTGTCTACAACTCAACACCGACCAAACAGAAGTACTCATCATGGGCCCAAACCCCGACGCCTGGAACGACACCTGGTGGCCCCCCGCCCTCGGAAGCCCACCCACCCCCACAGACCACGCACGCAACCTTGGAATCATCCTGGACTCCGAGCTCAAAATGGACCGCCAGATCAGCTCCGTCGCATCCTCCTGCTTCCACACCCTCTGCCTCCTACGTAAGACCTTCAAATGGATCCCCCTCGAGCACAGAAAGACCGTCACTCACACCCTCGTCACCAGCAGACTCGACTACGGCAATGCACTGTACGCCGGAATAAACAAAAACCTCACCCGCAAGCTACAAAACATCCAGAACGCCGCCGTAAGACTGGTCCTCAACCTGCCAAGACACTGCCACATCTCCCAGCACCTGCGCACACTCCACTGTCTCCCCATCGAGGCTAGAATCACCTTCAAGATTCTCACCCACGCACACAAGGCTCTCCACGACACCGGACCAGCATACCTGAACAGCCGACTCAAATTCCACGCACCCCAAAGGACCCTACGATCAGCCCAGCTCTCCTACGCCGTGGTCCCCCGCACCAGAAAGACCAGATCGGGAGGCCGCTCCTTCTCCTTCCTCGCGGCCAGAGACTGGAACGCCCTTCCGCTCCACCTCAGACAGACAACATCGCTCCCCATCTTCGCGAGAAACCTCAAAACCTGGCTCTTCAACAGGCCCACTCCTTGATGGATTGGAACCTGCACCCCTCCCCCCAGTGCCTTGAGACCCTTATGGGTGAGTAGTCACGCTCAACAAACACCTGATTGATTGAAAGGATGCCCTGTGTCCCGGCGAGGCGTCCGCTGCCTGTCTCGAGGCCCTGGCCTTTCCTCTTTCACCTCCTTAATTACAAGGATCGTGACGCAGTCCTACGTGAGGTTCGCAGGCTTGGAGGAGTGCGGGTTGACAATGCTGCCGTTCTCTTTTTCCCCCCGACTACATCATGGGAGTAGAAAAGAAGCAAGGCTCCTTCCTTGAAGTAAAAAAACACCTGCGCGAGCTGGATATCCTGTACTCCCTTCACTTCCCAGCTCGCCTTAGAGTCACTGCTGATGGTGCTACACACTTTTTTGATGGGGCGGAGGATGCCTGGTCATGGCTGGAGTCTGTTGCCCGACCATGGGCGTCCCCGAGACATGGGGAAAATGCACTGCCTACACATCCTCGCTCGAATACCCTTGGGAGAAGACATCTACACGCCCGACCCGCTTGGCCCTCCCAGCCTCGCACAGTACCTAACTTGGAACAAGTGATCCAAGAATGCAGAGAGGCCCTCCAGGCTGCGCCCACGCGGGGTATCCACGAGTCGGATCGGGACTTAAATGCCACTCCCGACCTCCCCCTCAGTGATGACAGCTCCACTGTGGCTTCGCCCCTCAGAGAGGAATCAGGGTCACCCCCAGATGTCACGCCTTAAATGGCGGATGAACTGTTCTGAAGACATTGACTCTATCATATATTCCTTGTGCACGACAATGTTATTTTCTGTATGCCTCCTACGCCCTAGAATAACTCACTTAGCCGGCCTTAGCTGACCATTTACTATAGCGCTCCATGGGCATCCAGGCGCCATTCTCCTGCTTTACTTATGTACCTGGCACATTACTCCATGGGCACATCACAGCAACATGTGGGGGGCAGCAGCGCAAGCGCCCATGCAATATTCCCAGCACTCCCAGCACGTCACACTGCCACTCTCCCTGACCAAATCAGTCGATTTGTTGTAGTGGGTCGTTTTTTCCCACAGTTTGGGTGGATACATGTTGTCCCTCTGCCTCAACCCAGTTATCACATGTTTTGCCTTCGGCCTTCGGTCTTCGACATAAATATAATTTGTCTAGACGGTAGCAGTGTGTATGACGCTATGAGTGCATTGATAGTTTATCCAAGCCTTTGACTGTCTACAAGGCTGACAAAACCTTCTTTAGATACTTTTGCTAGCAATATTTCCTCAGAGGATATTACTGTCTTTGAGACTGGAAGGAGTGTTCTTAAGTTAGATCGATTGACTTACTTTCATATGGATGGAAGCTCATTTAACCTGTTTCCCTGCATCCTATGTGGGACTCTGATACTCAAGATGTATTTCTGTTTCCATTCTCCATTCACCTTTATACTCTCCCCTCTCTTCTCCTCCACAATCTCCGATTATAACCCATCACTGCTCATGCCCAAGCGATATACACTACAATAAGGGGGGTGGCCCCATTGGAAACACAATATTACATAGACATCAACATCACCTGATTAATCAATTACAAATAATATTTATGCATATTGAAAATATTTAATCATGTTGAACATATAATGCATCATGTTCAAATCATAGCACATTTATCAAAAATGTTTGTGCATAGGTTTTTGGTTTCTTTAGTCATTTTACTAGACGGATGGAGCACCTTGATTTATTCATGCCTTTTCCACCCAAATCATTGAAATAAGCCGAATATATTTAGTAAGTGTTCTTTTCAATGTCACTGGGGACAACTTTAATTTTCACATGTCTGTTCCTTGTGCCCCATACATATTCTTCCTTATGCTGATACTCTCCCAATTCATCTTTTCAGCATTTTATCACCAAGAGTCCGTCCCTCTCTGACACTGGAGCCCCCAGGCCCGTTCTTGTTCTTTCCACCGCATTACTAGGTGGACTTAGGGTAATTATTTTGCCCATTTCTCTTGTGGATTGAATCTGTTTAAAAAAAAAAATCTTGTTCCATCACTCAAATGTACTAAAAGTCCCTTTCCTAATTACCTGTAGGTGTCTCCCATGGTCCTGATGAAGACCCTTATGTAAGGAGCAGAATTTCCTACACTAACCCTGGGTCGAAACGTTGACAGCTCTATATTCTCTGTATTGAATGCGGACAACAGTGATAGATTCGCCGTGTCCTTTTCTGACATTCTGTTTGTGTAAATAATTTAGCCTTGGTTACGGCTGGATAGGCCTTTTATGCGTTTGGATGTACACACTGTTCACTGCCCTCCCTCAATCACTCACCCTCACTTTTGCACATTGATGCACCAATTCCTCCCTTTTCCCCTTCTGGGGCACTTATGCACAAACTTTTTTGATAAATGTGCTATGTTTTGAACATGATGCATTATATGTTCAACGTGATTGAATATTTTCAATATGCATAAATATTGTTTGTAATTGATTAATCAGGTGATGTTTATGTCTATGTAATATTGTGTTTCCACTGGGACCACCCCCCTTATTGTACCGCAATTCACCCAGGTCCTAGTGACGTGTCTGGGTCAACCCCATTATTGTGTAACTCAAGCGATATACACTTCAGCAGGTGCGATCTCCTGCCTGCTCCTCTTGTTTACCACCACGGCCCCCTAGGCGTGGACCATGCATGCACCCATGCACACCTCCTTAGAGAATGTTGTCCATTAACACCCTCGCTTGGAACGTGAGGGGGATGCACACCCCCTCACGTCGCTATGAAACATATGCCTATCTCAAGCGACAGTCAATAAACATAGCGTTACTGCAGGAAACACACCTCACTCTGTCGGAGATACATTGTCTGCGCCATAGGTGGCGTAGGCTGGTACTTGCCACAAGTTATTCTGCACATGCCAGAGGGGTGCTAATTTGGGTGAGGCCAGGCACCCCATTTCAGGTCGACAAATCCCTGACAGACAAGGATGGGCGATATGTCTTTGCACGTGGTCACCTGGACAGACGTCATATGGTAGTTGGGGCGATATATGCCCCCAACTCTGAGCAGACCACATACTGGCAGTCCCTATCAGCTATCTAGTGTGCTGGAGCTCCCTTCCTTGGCTTATAGGTGGAGATTTTAATGCTGTGCTTGACACATCCCTAGACAGGTCCTTCCCCCCCCTCTACCAGAAAGGCTGCAACGTCCAATGTTCAATTACTAGGGGACTGGCACCTGACAGATATCTGGCGTGCACAAAATCTGGCGTCTAAACTCTACTAATTTTACTCCCATCCGCATAACCAACACGTCCACATTGACCGCTTTGTAGGATCCACAGTGCTGCTTCCCAGCTGTCACTAGGCTGACTACCTGGGACGCACGCATTCAGATCACAACCCTCATCTCCTCCAACTTAGGTGGCCTGGTGCTGACCAGACCACACGCTTGTGGCACCTTCAGCCGGCAGTGATGGAGGACCCAGCCTATCATGCAACCCGGGGGAAGCCATACGCACACACTTCGATGTTAACACAGGCACAGGGGCAGATGCGGGCTCGGAGTGGGAGGCACACAAGGCAGTGATTCGGTGCCACTGTCTGGACCTGACTTGGGGCATCTGCAAGCAGCTGACAAGTAGGTGTCGCAAATTGAACGCTCGCTCCCCCAGTTGGAAACTGCTGCTGTGACTGATCCCATGGGGACCCAGCCCTTGGCAGAGGCAAGAACAAACATGCAGAACTCCTGGAAAGGCTACGATGCCTGAACTATGCTGCCCATTCTGCCCGCACTTATTCCTCTGTGGACAGAGCAGGTCACCTGCTGGTGTGGCTAATTAGGCAGGAGCAAACACAGCGGCCAGTCCTCATGCTACGTTCAAGTTCTGGGCACCTACTCCACACCCAGTCGGACATACATGCTGAGTTTGTTGGGCACCACAAAACACTATACAGTTTGCGCAAAGTGCTGGACTTGCGCAATTTAAAAGAGTTTCTCTCTCTCCTTCCTTTACCTTCCATCACTCTGCAACAACGGGACGAGCTAGACAAACTGGTCACCCTCCTTGAAGTTCAAAGGGCCATTAAATCGTTGGCCTCCGGGAAAGCTCCCGGCCCAGATGGCCTGCCTGCTGAATACTACAAGACATACACCGCAGACCTGGCCCCCCATCTATTGGCCCTCTATGAGACTTCGCAAGAAATGTCTAAGCTACCGTCATCGTTACCTGAATCCCTCTTGGTCTCCATGCCAAAACCAGACCGGGACCCGGAACAACTGGCCTCCTACCACCCCCTGGCACTTCTTAATACAGATTATACAATATTAGTGAAAATATTAATGGAACAGCTGGCCCCTCTGGTCCCCACATTGGTCCATGCTGACAAAAATGGGTTTGTCCTATCTCGCAGCATGTCACTAACCTGCGCTGCTTTTTTCGAGTGGCCAAATACGCACCAGAGCAGTGGCCACACTCCGGGTGCTTGCTCTTTGACCTGGAGAAAGCATTTGATACCCTGGAATGGGACTATTTAGTGCCTCCGCCTGGTTAAACTTATACACCCTACCCACGGCAATAGTAAAAACAGGACCCTATCTGTCCAGTCCAGTGCCCATTAGGCATAGTACCAGACAGGGCTGCCCAGTGTCACTGCTCCGGTTGTCATTACCCATGGAGCCATTAGTGGCGCCTCTCCGGCTTGATGGAGCAGAATGGGGGATACCGCTCGGTAATGCAATTCATGCAATTTCGCTTTATGCGGACGACCTTTTAGTATATGTCAAGGACGTCGTGGCTCCTCGAGATGCCATTGACAACACACTTACAGAACTTTCGTTGCTATCTGGCCTCAGGGTCAACTGGGCCAAATCATGCTTGTATCCCTTCGATCCATCCACCGTAGACCCAGGGCTATCCATCGCTGGTCAGCAAATCCGCTGGCAACCAGCTGTTTTCCGCAGTCTTGGTATCAGGCTATAACACCGACCTGATGACCTGCTGGATGGCAATGTCACACGTGCGACATCTGCCATACAATCGCAGATGTCATTTTGGCGAACCAACCACTAGCAGTTATGGGTCATATTGCCTTGTTGAAAATGGTGGTGCTGCCCAAGTTATTATACTCCTTTGCGAATTTGCTGATCTATATTCGCCCCCAGTGTTTCGCTCCTTTGAGAGCATGATGTGCGAGTTCATATGGAACGGCACTCGCTGTCGGGTCTTGCTATCCAAGTTGTATCTACCGGTAGACCAGAGAGGTCTTGCAGTGCCCCACATAGAACACTCCTACTTGGCGCAGCTCCAGTGGGTCACCAGATGGATGAGTGGGCAGCACACACAAGACACAGCGGCATATCACCAGGCCTGGTCAAGCCCATCCATTTTCCGATTATTTCACCCAGGAAGCCGGGATACGACCCCAAAGCAATTAATGCTGGCAGTGGCCAATAGGTGCTTTAGGTGCACTTTATTTCTTACTAAAGACTGTATCCCATACGTGCCTGCCCTTCCCCTCCTCGCCACACTGAGAGGCCAAAGCTACATCATCAGTCCAGACCTCCCCACCTGGGAAACAGCGGGACTACAAATATTGGGTGACCTTTACAGAGACGGACAGCTGATACCCTTCATGGCGCTAGTGTCAGATGACAGACTCCCTCAAGGACAGTTCCTGTTCCATGCCTCCCTATTTGGGGAGCTGAGGACGTGTTAGGGCGACGTGTCACAGGAACTGGCATTACATCACACTATTCAGTACATTCATACCATGGGCATAGGGAGGTGACTTATTAAATGGTTTGCTGCCTCATACACACAAACATCGTCTACTTTCGCTCAGAAATCACTGGGACACCGCCCTACAAAATACCAGTACTGACAGAGAATGGAAGGCCATCCTGCAGGGACCAGTTCATCTACCCCGAAATGCAAGTTTCCACCTTATACAACTTTATATAATTCACATGGCATACCTTACTCCGGAGAACAACTACTTTCGCTGCACGGATGCCCAGTGCCCCCATTGTCAACTAGTGAATGCTGACTTGATTCATATGCTGTGGGTTTGCCTTGCTCTGGTCACTTACTGGCTTACAGTCACCACCCATCTCACAGATTGTACTGAGCGTACAGCGGCAAATACCTGAGAGACTTGCATTCTGGGCCTGTACCGCAGATCCAAACAAAACAAAGCATCGTCACGCTTCATAGATCTGGGCTGATCACTGCCAAACGCCTGATCACCAGGCGTTGGAAAAATGCAGAATCCCCACTTTGGGAGGCATGGCACTGCTCTTTCCTTAATTGGGCACAAGCTGAGAGTGTGGCACTGCGGCGGGAAGATGCTTTGGGCTTGCACCAGATTCCGTTGTCATCCACCTGGGATGCCATGCTTATGGACTTACAAAAATCCCGTCAGGAGCCCAGCTCCCCCGCCCGGAAGTGCATGCTGCACCAGAAGCAATCGCAGCTGACAACACTTAGACAGTAACTACTAACACTCCTAACTGGTGTGACCACCCGTGCCCCCTACACTCAAACTCCTATCACTCAATAATGCACGCATTCCTCAACTGGGTGGGTTGCTGGCCGCCAGAATTTTAGAAGTAGGCACAAATTGATATTGAATAGCTTGGACATACAATTCGATACCTTTGGAGAACCTACGCTCCCAGTTAACACTCCCACCCCCACCCACATGTACATTTGAGTTACTTTGAGGCCGATAAGATAAGTAGTCTTGCCGGTCACTGCATGCATGGACTCCTTTAGCCCCGATTACTACACTACTCCCCCCCCCACTTTTCTGCATGGTAGATTGGTAGTAATGTAACTTATGCTTTGATCTGCTGTTGACTCAACATTGTAATTCACACCTTTAACTTGGATCATGATTGCATGTGTTCTACCCCCTGTTTATTTCCTGAAATGTGAATAAAGAAATTTAAACAAAAAAATGAATTATTCTTTACCTGTTTCTCTACTTAATCTCTATATGTGTCTTTCCTAGCTGTCTCTATCTATCTGCCAGTGCCTCTATATTTTTATGTGTGTATTGCCCATCTGTCTGTCTAATGTATCAGTCTATGTCTCTTTCTACCTGTTTCATCTCTCACTCTCTGTCTCATCTGCCTGGCTGCCAATTTGTCTTTCTCTTCTATCTCACTTTGGACCAGGTGTGCGACCAGTTTTAGCAGTCACAAATGGAGAATCAGGCCGTTTGCGACTGCTAAAACAGCTTCTGACATCTACTAAACCTATTTTGCAAGTTGGTAACCTATTACCGACTCGCATGATAGAGTTTGCGAGTCGCTATTAGGAAGGAGCGTACCAAAGCCGTCTCTATCTATTAGCGAGTCGCAGGGGCATGTATGAATTTTTTGCGACTGGAATGCGGTCGCAAAACATTAATACTTTACCGACTTCATGAAGGAGGTGGTAACCCATTCGCAAATGGGAAGGGGTCCCCAAGGGGCCCCTTTCCCTTTAAGAATGTGAGCACCAACATTTTATAAGAGCAGGCAGCAGGGCCAGGGACCTCTGCCTACTCTTAAAGAAATTAAATGAAAAGTGTTTCATTTTTTAAAAATGCATCCCATTTTTCTTTAAGGAAAACGGCTGCATTTAATTGAAAAAATTGCTTTATTTAAAAAGCAATCACAGACATGTTGGTCTGCTGTCGCCAGCAGGCCACCAAACCTGTGGTAACAGGCCATTCCCAATGGGTCGCAAAATACGACCTGCCTCATGAATATCTTTGAGGTAGGTCTTTTGTGAACCCCTTGGGAATCACTAAATGTGCCTGAGACACATTTGTATACTAATTTTGCAAGTCTCTAATTCTGAGGCACAAAAAAAATCGCAATTAGAGGCTCGCAAAAAGAAATGGTCGTACATGTTGCCCCTAGTCACTTTAAAGTTTCACGTACTAACAACACCATTTGCTTTTTTCAAAAATAATTACAATACTTAACAGTGTTGTTTTTCGCCCATTTTAATTTTGAAAACCTACATATTTATGAATATGTGTACTTAACCAGATATCAACACATTTAAAATTCTATTTTTCCAACTTCAAATAATTAAAACTAGTTGTAAAAAATGTAAAAAAACACCTGCAAATACATTCTTTTTTGCCATTTGACCATTTAAACAAGTATAACATGGAATAAAGTTGTTTAAAAATTCAAATTTTGATTACAATTATTACAAAAACTAACATTCTTTTTGTATTGCATTTCAAATGAATACACAAAAGAAGTTCTAAACCCACAAACCCGCCCAGATCTTTTGGCTTTGGCAGCACTTGTTTATCATTACATGCTCTCATCTACCAACAGATTATGCTGTCTTATGCATCAAATCCGAAGACAAGCAATGAAACTTATTAGCACACATGAATGAATCAAACACTGCTTTGTCTCACAAAATACATTTGATAAGCATCAGCCTTAATTTCTCGCATTTTAGCAATCAGACTTTGAAATACTTCAGTGCTTCCTTCTAATTCAAGTCTACTTCATTGTACTGCAAGAGAAATCAATGTCACATGCAGGGTTCAATTTTCTATTGAGCCTACACCTCAAGGAGCCTGTTCCTTGAGGAGAATGGATAATGGATTCCTCATTCACTTTAATGTGTTCTGGGTCCTATAGGCAGTGCCCAAGTATTGAGCGAAGGCTCAAAACTATTTCTAATCCATTATGTAAACAGGCGGAATTAAATACTGTTAGAAATTGGGCTTCTGGTTGACTGGGGTGTGATTCCTGGCCAAGCAGCAACCACCATCCTAGTCAGGGTAAGGCACAAGCAAACTCCAAATTAACCTGTGCTCAACCCCTGGTAGCTTGGCACAGAGCAGTCAGCCTTAACTTAGAAGCAAAAAGGATACAACACCAGGTTACATGAATAGAGCACAATGTAATAAATATAGCAAGACCAAAATGATAAAAATCCAATCAGTAGAACCAGAGTTATGATTTTTTAAAGAATGAACTGCAAATAGCACCTAAAAGCAGAAAACACCAACTGCGGCTATCTGGTCGTGCTAGACCGGGTCAAAGTCAAAAGTTTGAGCCAACTGCAATGAAGCATGGGTCAGATAGAGTACCAGATTAGTCCCGCTGAAGTTTTACCTTCTCAAATTTTTCTGTCAAGAGTCCCGTTGGCGTTAGAGAGGGTTGTGAGGAGCAAGGAGAGAGTCGCAGGCGGTAGTGGATGTGGTGCAAAGAGCAGGCGGGACATCGCGGACAAGAGGGCTAGAGCTTCACATTGGGGGTCCTCCACAGGCTGTTGATACGGCTGGGCAAAGAGATGGGCTGGTGGTGCTTGCCCTGATTTTCGTTGCGAGCGGCACAGTTCTGTTGAAAACGGGCCCATTCACGGTCGCAAAGAGCCCAAAAGCTTGGTTGCAAGAGCTCGAGAGCTACACCAAGGGTCCAGGGCCTGAGGGGCACCCCTTGGGCATCACAAACTCAATAAACACAGGTCTAGGAGCTAATGGGGAGCCTTTTATGTCCCTGAGGCTCAGATTAGGAGGCCAGCAGACCGGCTCTTTGAGTCACTCTAGGTCCTGGGTTCAAGATTAGTTGCAGGTCCAGTTCTTCTTCCCCAGACAAGAGGACAGCAGGCAGCAGGTCAGCACAGTCCTTGCAGCAGCACAGCAGCCCTACATCCTGACAGAGTATCCACAGGTCCAGGTAGTGTACTGGAGAGTTGGTGCCTGAGGTCCTTCTTTTATAGACCGTTGTGCCTTTGAAATAGGGGGAAGCTTCTAGAGGCATACTTTTGAAGCGCACAGATACCCTGCCTTCCCTGCCCCGGTTCCAGACTAACTACAGGAGGTATGCAGCCCTTTGTGTGGAGACAGGACACAGCCTATTCAAGTGTAAGTGGAGCTGTGCCCAGTTCCTCCCTCCCATCCTGCCAGTGATGGCCCATCAAGTCACACCTAAGCTCCCATTGTGTGTGGCTGTCCAGGAGAAATACACAAAGTACAGCTGTCACCCACACCCAGTCATGCGACCCAGAGACAGGCTGTAGGCGCCAAATGGCTAAGGCAAGAAAATGCCAACTTTTTAAAAGTGAAACCAAAGGGGATGATGGACGGAGTGTTGAACATTGCAAGCACTCACCCCCAGTCAACTGATCTGGGTTTAATCCATCATCATTCTTTAGCTCACTCCGCCACCCCAGTTCAGACATGGCCATATGCAAATCAGTCTGACCCTGTGCCTCATGGGAACAGTCCAGCCCGAACTGCCAAGCCATGTCTTCCCTGGACCGGAAACAAGCATCCTGGGACCGGTTTCTGGCTAACAGCCGTCATCAGCCAGGCTAGCTTGAATCCAGTGGCAAAGTGAGCAAGGGACCCACGTCTGGGCATACCCTGCCAACTTAGGGCGAACAAAGCAAAACCAAAGGGGATGATGGACGGAGTGTTGAACATTGCAAGCACTCACCCCCAGTCAACTGATCTGGGTTTAATCCATCATCATTCTTTAGCTCACTCCGCCACCCCAGTTCAGACATGGCCATATGCAAATCAGTCTGACCCTGTGCCTCATGGGAACAGTCCAGCCCGAACTGCCAAGCCATGTCTTCCCTGGACCGGAAACAAGCATCCTGGGACCGGTTTCTGGCTAACAGCCGTCATCAGCCAGGCTAGCTTGAATCCAGTGGCAAAGTGAGCAAGGGACCCACGTCTGGGCATACCCTGCCAACTTAGGGCGAACAAAGCAAAACCAAAGGGGATGATGGACGGAGTGTTGAACATTGCAAGCACTCACCCCCAGTCAACTGATCTGGGTTTAATCCATCATCATTCTTTAGCTCACTCCGCCACCCCAGTTCAGACATGGCCATATGCAAATCAGTCTGACCCTGTGCCTCATGGGAACAGTCCAGCCCGAACTGCCAAGCCATGTCTTCCCTGGACCGGAAACAAGCATCCTGGGACCGGTTTCTGGCTAACAGCCGTCATCAGCCAGGCTAGCTTGAATCCAGTGGCAAAGTGAGCAAGGGACCCACGTCTGGGCATACCCTGCCAACTTAGGGCGAACAAAGCAAAACCAAAGGGGATGATGGACGGAGTGTTGAACATTGCAAGCACTCACCCCCAGTCAACTGATCTGGGTTTAATCCATCATCATTCTTTAGCTCACTCCGCCACCCCAGTTCAGACATGGCCATATGCAAATCAGTCTGACCCTGTGCCTCATGGGAACAGTCCAGCCCGAACTGCCAAGCCATGTCTTCCCTGGACCGGAAACAAGCATCCTGGGACCGGTTTCTGGCTAACAGCCGTCATCAGCCAGGCTAGCTTGAATCCAGTGGCAAAGTGAGCAAGGGACCCACGTCTGGGCATACCCTGCCAACTTAGGGCGAACAAAGCAAAACCAAAGGGGATGATGGACGGAGTGTTGAACATTGCAAGCACTCACCCCCAGTCAACTGATCTGGGTTTAATCCATCATCATTCTTTAGCTCACTCCGCCACCCCAGTTCAGACATGGCCATATGCAAATCAGTCTGACCCTGTGCCTCATGGGAACAGTCCAGCGCGAACTGCCAAGCCATGTCTTCCCTGGACCGGAAACAAGCATCCTGGGACCGGTTTCTGGCTAATAGCCGTCATCAGCCAGGCTAGCTTGAATCCAGTGGCAAAGTGAGCAAGGGACCCACGTCTGGGCATACCCTGCCAACTTAGGGCGAACAAAGCAAAACCAAAGGGGATGATGGACGGAGTGTTGAACATTGCAAGCACTCACCCCCAGTCAACTGATCTGGGTTTAATCCATCATCATTCTTTAGCTCACTCCGCCACCCCAGTTCAGACATGGCCATATGCAAATCAGTCTGACCCTGTGCCTCATGGGAACAGTCCAGCCCGAACTGCCAAGCCATGTCTTCCCTGGACCGGAAACAAGCATCCTGGGACCGGTTTCTGGCTAACAGCCGTCATCAGCCAGGCTAGCTTGAATCCAGTGGCAAAGTGACCAAGGGACCCACGTCTGGGCATACCCTGCCAACTTAGGGCGAACAAAGCAAAACCAAAGGGGATGATGGACGGAGTGTTGAACATTGCAAGCACTCACCCCCAGTCAACTGATCTGGGTTTAATCCATCATCATTCTTTAGCTCACTCCGCAACTGTTGTTTTTGCATTTGTCACCCCGAGTGGGACGGGTATGCCCAGACGTGGGTCCCGTGCTCTCCATGCCACTGGAATCAAGCTATCCTGGCTGAAGAGGGGTGAAACCCCAAAACCGGTCCTAGGATGCTTGTTTCCAGTCCAGGGAGGACCTGGCTTGGCAGTTCGGGCTGGACTGTTCCCATGAGGCACAGGGTCAAGACTGATTTGCATATGGCTGGGTCCAAACTGGAATGGCATGGTGAGCAAAAACGATGGATTTAGGCCCAGATCTCTGTACTGGGGTGAATGTATGACATTGTTCTGCATTCTGTCCATCAACTGTTGTTTTTGCATTTGTCACCCCGAGTGGGACGGGTATGCCCAGACGTGGGTCCCGTGCTCTCCATGCCACTGGAATCAAGCTATCCTGGCTGAAGAGGGTGAAACCCCGAAACCGGTCCTAGGATGCTTGTTTCCAGTCCAGGGAGGACCTGGCTTGGCAGTTCGGGCTGGACTGTTCCCATGAGGCACAGGGTCAAGACTGATTTGCATATGGCTGGGTCCAAACTGGAATGGCATGGTGAGCAAAAAAACGATGGATTTAGGCCCAGATCTCTGTACTGGGGTGAATGTATGACATTGTTCTGCATTCTGTCCATCAACTGTTGTTTTTGCATTTGTCACCCCGAGTGGGACGTGTATGCCCAGACGTGGGTCCCGTGCTCTCCATGCCACTGGAATCAAGCTATCCTGGCTGAAGAGGGGTGAAACCCCGAAACCGGTCCTAGGATGCTTGTTTCCAGTCCAGGGAGGACCTGGCTTGGCAGTTCGGGCTGGACTGTTCCCATGAGGCACAGGGTCAAGACTGATTTGCATATGGCTGGGTCCAAACTGGAATGGCATGGTGAGCAAAAAAACGATGGATTTAGGCCCAGATCTCTGTACTGGGGTGAATGTATGACATTGTTCTGCATTCTGTCCATCAACTGTTGTTTTTGCAACTTTTTAAAAGTGTCATTTTCGAAATTCTAATTTAAAATACGACTTCACCAAAAGTTAGGATTTTAAAATAGGAGTCCAGAAACACCAAACATGCACTGGTGAACTCTTCCCATTTGAAAATTACACTTATAAAATGTCATAAGGCGACTCCAATGTTATCCTATGGCAGAGATCGACCTTGCAGTATTGAAAAACGAATTTAAGCGATTTTGACTAAAAGAACATGTAAAACTTAAAAGTGCATGTCCTAATTTTTAAATACATTGCACCCTGGCCTGTGGGTTGTCCAACGCCTACCCTAGGGTGGCATATGTATTAAAAATGAAGGTTTGGGCCTGGCAAAAGGTTTACTTTGCCAGGTCAAACTGGCAGTTTAAACTGCACACACACCACGAGCTTTGCAATGGCAGGCCTGACACATGTTTGCTTTGCTACTTAAGTGGGTGGCACAACCAGTGCTGGAGGTTCACTAGTAGCATTTAATTTACAGGCCATGGGCACATGTATTGCCACTTTACTAGGGACTTACAAGTAAATTAAATATGCCAATTGGGTATAAGGTAATGTTACCATGTTTTAGGGAAAGAGCACAAGCACTTTAGTACTGGTTGGCAGTGGTAAAGCGCACAGAGTCCTAAGGCAACAAAAACGAACTTAGCAAAATATAGGAAGGGGCAGTGGCGGCTGGCACAGATCGGGTGTGGTGTGGCAGAGGGCGGGGGTAAAGAAAAAAATAATAAACTTACCTCCTCACTGTGTCTTTCCTCCGTCGTCTCTCCGCGTCTCTACTGGCTGGAACAGGAAGCACCCAGGCTCCCCTGAGCCAATCACAATGCTGCAATGCACTGTTGTGATTGTCTGAGCACCGTGGTTCAGCGCTCAGCCAGAGACCGAGAGCCTGGGCATGTTCTCCACCCAGGCTGTAATGCAGCCTGGATGGAGAACATGCAAAGTGCACATGACTGTTTGGCCAGCCCGTGACGTGATGATACTGGTGATGTAATAGTAACCACCCCATCCAATATTGTCAGCAGTGATAACATCAGTGTAACCGGCAGGGTTGTCAGCAGTAAAGTAAACAAGCATTGGCATAGCCAATAGGTCTCGCCTTTGGGACCTTATAAGTATTTAGTTATGCAGCACAATATCCTTGGTGCAACAACATCAACTGTTGCATGGCTAAACACTTATAAGTTCCCAAAGGCGAGACCTATTGGCTATGCCAATACTTGTTTGTCTGATGCTGCAGATGAAGCACTCGCACAATAACCATGAGCTGGGCAAAACCAAGCTCTCACGTTTCACTTTCAGGAGGAAGAGTCGCTCGTACACAGCCATGCCACTTTTAAACGAATTACAGGGTTAAAACATCGAAAGTGAAACTCACATTTTGGACAGAACAAGTAAAAAATACATTCTAGTCATCCGAAAGCAAAATCTTCTCAAAAATGCAATTCACGTGTTCAAAATAAATAACTGGCAAGAGACGTGTTTTGACAACGCAGGAGAGGCTCGAACGAAATATACTCTAAATAGTTCATTGTAATTTTTTTGGTAGCTTTAGTTTGATGCGCATTCGCCCCGCGCTATGGCAGATGGGTACTCTCCATCTAAGCTAATTAACACTCAGACCTGTGTCGAATATCACCAGCAATACAAATGGGGGCATTTGGACTTGATTTCTCTCCACTAAAACCTGGCATGGTTCAATATTTATCGTTAAGTGCACCAAACGACCTTTCGTTACTTCTACTGCTCATGACAAAGGTGTCTGAATAACTAGACCGGAAAAGGCAGGCAAAAAAAATAACGTAGTTCATTATTCCACCGCTTTTTTCCAAACATAAAAACAATTGCTGTTCAAATCATATCCGAGAGTCCTTCCCTTTACTCACGCCAAAACGACCTGTAGCATTTGAATTTATGTCAATTAAACGGGCTGAAGTCCCCAGTGTAGTACACAAAGCATTTGTTTGAGAATATGCAAAGTATAGTTTGTAAACATACGCTTCTTAAACTTCAAATAACTTCAGTTTGGGGTTCAGTCTGCTTCTCATGCTTGTTTTTAAAAGTTTGATGGGACCGAACGATGGGTTCTTCTGCTACTGACATCATAAAAAGGGAGGGCAGTGGATGTGCTATGAGGGCTGGCCTCAGATTGTTTTGAAATAGAAACGCTTTAAAGTTCAGAAAAAGCCTATATATAGAAGGTGATTCCTTTTCAGATCTGGCCTAAAGGACCGCTTCCGTTTCAAGTTAACATGTTTCCAGTAAATTAATGATAAAAAATGCATACATTTGTATAACTGTATACATAAAGGGGCCTTCGGTCAGCCCTACTTCACTGCCAGGGCAGGTAACCAATCTTTGCTTCTGTTTCTACATTCATTTCTTGATTTGTTCCCAATTCATTTTTTGATTGTTAAAATTTTAACTCCTATTTTAGCAAGGACCTTTAATACTTATTTAATCTGTTTGCAAAATATTGCACGCTTTCCAAAAATGTGGAAAAAAGCTCCATAAAGTGCTGTATGTCATTTGCCGATTAGCCACACATTTGTCCTAATGTGTCCTGCATGCTGGCACACAGCACAAACCGACTAGGTTTCATTTCTAGCAACTATTCTTAAAACATAATCTGGTCAGTGGCAGCTGCCACTAACAACGGGCGGGTAAGGGGAGCGCGGGGGAGGGGGGAGGGAAGGGAGTAGGGGGGTGTGAAAGCGAGGGCTGGGGAGGGGGAGGGGGCATGGGGCAGGTTAATAATTTATAAAACGTACCTTGACGCCGCCTCACAGTGCTTGCCTTCTGTGGAACTTGGAACCATGAAAGAAGGAAAACACGGAAGAAAGAACACTGATGCAGGTTACAGGTTGCTTGTGGTAGAATTGTGTTTCCGTGAACACGATTCTGTTCCCTCACATTTCGGTCAGAGGTCGGTAGTCGAACCGGAGCCTTCATTTTGTAACCTGGAGCAGGCTTGCATTTACTCAGCCGCCCGCTATTTTAAACAGCGCCTATCTGCCTCCGATAGTAGCCGTGCCCCGCCACGCCGCCGAGTTTGAAATGTATAAAAAGTCTTTGATTCATTGCTTTTCTATCAGTGATTAATGCCCCCTAATTAGCTAATCTCAAAGCCTTTATTTGCACGGAGACACGAGGAGAAGTGACGAGCAGCACTTAGCGAAGACAAATTATTAACAAAAGTGAACGCTAAGTCCATCAAATTTCAGGAATAACCACCGTCTGACCTTGTGTCGCCACCGCGCCTGTCGAGTCGCGGAAGAACATATAATATACAAATCGGGTAGATTATCTTTGCAAAGAGTATTTTTCTTTTATTTATGGTTTAGGATGCTTGGCAGGAGAAGCTCCAACAAAAAGGGAAAGATACCCCCGCCGTGGCAATGGAATAGCCGCCCTCGAAACTCTTGTCCGCGGCCGCGAAAGTAAAAGTGCATCCACAGCGTTTACCAAACAAGCATTGGCCGAGCGGCCGTGAAAGTAACACGGCCGCGCGGCCGTGAAAGCGAAAGTGATCGCGGGGACGCGCTCTGTGGTGGGGGAGGGGGGAGCGAGGCGCTTGGGAGAGAAAGCGAGAGGAAAGCCAGATGGCGGCTGTGCGCGTGCGCGTAAGCGCAAGCTTGAGGCCAGCAAAAGCATGTGGTCGGACTTTTAAAAGCCCACTTACTAAATGTCTCGGCCAGAGCAACGCATGCGCTGGCTCAGGCGAGACCTAAAAAAGAATTATCAATTTGGAATGCCTCGGCATGGGTAATACATATAAGCCTTCACTGGATTCTGAGTAACACCCAAGGTAATAACATGAGTAATATGTCTCTCCAACACCACATCATATATCACTCAAATAATAGCTTCAAATACATTTTGAACATTCAACCATTTTTCTCAGAACATCAGTTTATCAGTTCTGTGGATACACACATTTTTGCCTCAAATATGTGTTCTTTAATTTTACTAAACATATATTAATTCAACCTAGCAAATGCTTCTATATTAGTAGGTTAGGCTGACCACAGGATAGCTACTTACAGGTAGTCGGAGAGCTACTGGTAGGTCACGAGGTACTCGTTGGAGACACCTGCTCGAAAATATGTGGCTGGCTTAATATATTAATTTCTTGGTATAGCTGTGGAATTAGAGAGTATTGTTGATCAAATCTGAATATTTTTAACATTACTAATTTCCTCCACATCATCAAACCTCGCATCATGTAACTTGTGTGGCAATTCGATAATTAAATGTACAGCAGCATCTTCACATTTTCTTTGTGTAGGGATGGCTGCCTGCGTCAACCACATAATTTTTAGGCCTGGATTTTAACAATGCAGCTGTTAAATAGACCTTTGCTTTGGCTTACAATATACAGAGTGGCTTTTTAGCCTACCCGCCTTCAACCATGGGATTTCTGTCACTTTCAACCACTATCTGCTAACCTCGTCAATCATGTCTTGAATTCATCTCTCACCTTTAGACTATTAGCGGGTTGGAGGTATCCTTCCACCTCCCTTCTAGTGCTTTCTCTTGCTCTGTTACACCTCTGTTCCTACTATGTATTCACTCCTTTCCACTCTCCTACCCCCATGCACTCCTTGTTCCCCCGATCACAGCTTAGCCTTGATCAACCATACAGTCCATCCAACTGAGAATAAAAAGCAGCCTTGGAGAATTATTCCATCAAACACCCATGTTGAACAACAACAATACTCTGTAAGGTTGTGGTAGATCCAACAAACACATTTTGTAAACATGGTGCAAAATGCTGTATTTTGAAGTCTGTTGCAGTTATTGGGAGAATTATTTTTCTGCAGTAGTGAAACCAGCCCAAATTGTTCCAACCTAGTGGAAAATGTCCTTTCGGTGAGTCCCATTTCCACCAAGCAATATACTTATTTAAGGGCACTGCAGGCAGCTGCCTTAGGGTGCTAACAGAAATGGCCAGTCGAGAGCACCGACCATAAAGTTGGCCTTTGTGCTGGGAGAAAAGGAGTGCCCAAACAGAAAAATATATTATTTTGCCTGGGACTCCAATAATCCGTATGCTGAGTCTTAGTCCCACGCTAATGTGTTTTTCTTACTTCACTCTTACTTATTGGAGCTGGAAAATTCCAATCTAATTTTCATTAAATGGTTTCATAGAGCAGGAGACTGCATTGAAGTGTCGCAGAAGTCTGTGAAATCTGAGCGACAATATCCCCATTTTACTTGCAAAAATATCTTTCAGAATAGACAGCTGTGACACTGCATCGATCCAGATGTGCACTAGCACACTGATCAATGTGTATCTCAGACCGGATTACGAAGATTGTTGAGTTTTTGGGCAATTTTGAACCGATGAAATTGACTTCTGTAATTTGCACGAATGAACTGTATTTAAAACGACTTTGCAACAACCAACAATTGCAGAGCGGTTTTTTGCACTATTCAGTTGGTGAAAATAATGTTTTTCACCGCCACCGTGCAGACGTGCTCCACAACAGTAAAAAACTATGCAGCCCTGGCCCTGGGAGATGAACCTGTCCTCTTCGGTGGTGGTTTGTGCCTTCCTTATTACGCTCTTAGCAGATGAGAATATGGCGCACGCGCTACCATTATCTCCAGAGAAAACACATTGAGCCAAGATTCCTCTCCTTGCAGCTCCCACTGCCCCCTGCAGCGCTCACTGCCCCCTGCAGCCCCCACTGCCCCTTGCAGCGCTCACTGCCCCCTGCAGCCCCCACTGCCCCTGCAGCCCCCACTGCCCCCTTCAACGCTCACTGCCCCCTGCAGCCCCCACTGCCCCCTGCAACGCTCACTGCCCCCGGCAACGCTCACTTCCCCCTGCAGCGCTCACTGCCCCCTGCAGCTCCCACTGCCCCCTGCAGCGCTCCCTGCCCCCTGCAGCCCCCACTGCCCCCTGCAACGCTCACTGCCCCTGCAACGCTCACTGCCCCCTGCAGCGCTCACTGCCCCCTGCAGGTCCCACTGCCCCCTGCAGCGCTCACTGCCCCCACTGCCCCCTGCAACGCTCACTGCCCCCTGCAACGCTCACTGCCCCCTGCAGCTCCCACTGCCCCCTGCAGCGCTCACTGCCCCCTGCAGCCCCCACTGCCCCCTTCAACGCCCACTGCCCCCTGCAGCCCCCACTGCCCCCTGCAGCGCTCACTGCCCCCTGCACCGCTCACCGCCCCATGCAGCTCCCGCTGCCCTCTGCAGCCCCCACTGCCCCCTGCAGCGGCCATGCCACGGAACAATGGTTTTTAAATCTGATACGACTCTCTTATTGAATGTATCACACCTGAGACGTGTAACCAAAGAAATGTAATGTAAAGTATAATACAGATTTATGATCCAATCGCCGGCAGGAGCTGCGAGCTGTCATAGTTTGTAAACAAACGTGTGCCAGGGAGGCGACAGCGCATTTAGTTAGACTGCGGCTCCGTTTGTGCCATTTATGACTGACCTGCTAAAAAGAAAAGAGTTACAGTCCAATGCAGCGGGCTCGACCGATGTACGGTCCTGCCCTGCAAGCATCTGATAAAACATCAGCCAAATACGAGTGGCACTACAGATGCTACACGCGGCAGCCACTGAACCGCTCGCTCGGAGTCGAGGCAGACTTCAATGGCTGTATATACACAAATGTCACGGATTTCAATAATTCATTGACGCTTAATTGAGCAATGCCTAGCATAAGAAGAGGAGGGTGTACGGGTACTATTTTAGCGAATGGGACCTCTGGCAGATGCTCTTAGTTGTGTTGGGGTGGCGGTGGCACCAGAGGCAGTCTCAGATGCGCAGGTCTGAGGTGGCTGCGCATCTGCAGACACACGCCCTTCAGTGGGTGCCCTCATACTACAACCTCACAACTCCGAAGGGGTTGGTCTATAAAGACAACACGTTAGGAGCACCGTCTTTTTGGATCGGTACAAACATCTTGTTTTTATTTCATCTTGTTTCATTTGCATTTTCTGTTTCCATCCGGACCAGGAATCCCAAATTGTAGCAAATAATTTCCTTAATTTGTTAACCCAAGTCAGTTAAGCACAAACACTTATGCTCCCGCTCCTACCTTCTATGCCAGTGTCTCCCTATTATATTCCACAGCACCCAGACTCTCGAATGCAAAGGTGATGGTCAGGTGCACGACACATAAACCAACCCCACAAACCCATACCTAGATTTCAATTATGTCTTTTTTCACCTTATACCTCTCGCTTTCGTGACTCAATTCAATTCATGTCTTTCTTCTCGGTTCTCTCCCCGTTTGCATCCTAGCCCACCCACTGCCTCTCCCCTTCCATAGGCTATCACTCTATACCATCTACTCTTCGCCTCCTTTCTGATTTAATGTTGTTTCTTTGTACCACGGAACACTGGGTTCTTCTGTTCAATGCAACCAGCTCTAAAGCTTCCATTGCTTCTCCTCTGTTTTTTCGCTCCACTGTTCTGCTGGCCTTTGTTATGAGACGAATATTCTTTTACACTTTTCCAGTTTTCCTGTCTTCTGGACTATGTCTTCTTCTCTTCTTTGAATTCCATTTCCTTCATTGAGTCACCCACTCCATTTTTTATTTCTAAATATCTCTTTCCTTTCTCTTCCTCTTGTGATGAACTGCCCATCCAGCTGAATTACTCGGCTCTGTTCCTTGCCCACTCTTTGTTCTTGGGAACCTCGACCTTCACCTTCTGTCGTCTCATGCTAATTATCAATTTCGTTCCATTCTATACTCAAATCAGTTTTTCCTTCTCCCCTTTTCACCATCTCATATCTCAGGCTTGTCTCTTGATATTATATTGTTCTATTCCTCCTGTTTATTTCCCGTCCTTTCTCTTCTCTTCCACTCCATACTCTGATCACGCTACTTTCCTTTCCTTTTCATTGCATTTCATTTCACCCCCAGGCCCGTGATTCCATTGACTCTTCGACCACTTTATTTTTGTTGTAAACTTTGCTCACTGGTTTTGTTCACTTTTTCTTTTACTACCTGAAAATTTCCTAGGGCTCATGCCGACCTGAATACTTAACATAGTGCCTTCAAGTTAAGCCTGACTGCATTTGTGCCAAGCTACCAGAGGGTTAAGCACAGATCCACTTTGTGGTTCACACTGACAAGGACTGTGGTCGTTGCTTGAGAATGGTTTTCACCCCCCTCAATCAAAAACCCAATTTCCTACACCAACTCTTTTAAGTTTACACCCTTCCTATGACAGCTCTCCTTTACATCCAAACACTCATTGCTTCCCTCTTCCCAGGCCATATCAGTCTATTCACCATCTTCAAACAACTCTTACTGCTCCTATTTCCTGATCTTTTATCCCTGTCTTTTCTCTCACCTACTAACATTATAACTTTCGTTTCTACATTTAATCTGTAGTGCCCTGTTTCTTCCTTGACTCTGTACCCCTAACAATTTGTCCCGGTGAGTTCTTTTCACTTGTCTTTCTCTACCATCCAAGCTCTGAGCTTCATTTCTTCCAAAGGTAGCTGGTTCCATTGGGGCTCCCTCGACCTTACTTCTTCTCATCTTATGGGCTAAGTCTATCCTATTCTGCTCACTTTTCTCCATGCTGCATCCAATCTTTCTCTCTCTTCTGGTTTCTTCACTCGTTCCCTAAAGCATGTCAATATAATACCACTGCTCAAAACCCCTCTTCTCAATCCCCATGCTCCCCTCTAACTTCCATCCAATCTCCCTATTTTCCTTTTTCTCCTAAACAGTTAAACTCATTATTGATCTCAGACCTTCAGACTTCCATGACTAAGATTCTTTACTTTCTTCTTTACAGTATATTTTCTGCACTGTCAGCTCTACCAGAATTGCCTTTCTCTCTGCCTTCAACCATCTTCGCATCACAACAAGCTCGCATTTGCTCTTCTGGTATTGCTTGTCACATTAGACGAGTTGGATCACCCTTTTCTGGGTTTCCTCTAACCTATCCAGTCATAATGACGCAGTCTCTTAGGCCAACTAATCCTCTTCTCCCTCTGGGGAGGGGCAAGGTCGCAGCGCCACCAGCGGGGGAGGCGGAGCAGTGAGCACTGAAAGTGTATGTCGGTTTGGCCGGCTGTGGACAGCCGGCCAAACGGACATGCGCACTTGGATATCTCCAGGCTATTCCTTTGAGATACCTGCAGTGCTCAGGAGCACAGGCTACCAATCCCTGCTGGAGCATGAAACCCTCCTGCTCCGCTCAATCCCAGCACTTCTCTCATGCTGTGCTGGGAGTAATAGCATGAGAGAAGCGCTGGAATTTCGTGGTGAGCTGGAAGCCTGTGCTCATGGGAACTGCAGTGCCGGGAGAAGAGGAGCAGCGATGCGCGGCCCAAGAGCAGAAGGTAAACATAAATGTATTCATTTTGTATTTATTTTTCCCCGTGCTGCCCCTGCACTGCCCCACCACATAGAATAGGTAGAAGTTGTGACTGCCAAGAGGACAGAAGCAGCTCATCCCCGAAATACTCTGAAAGCTACCCCATCGCTAAGATCATTTTTCAGACTCTACTGGCAATCCTGGTGTGATGGAAAGAAGGCTGTGCGGTTTCCAACATACACAGGCCAAAGCAGTTGTGCCTCACTGACACAATTTCTAAGTCCCCTTCGTTAAAAGCTAGGAGTGAAAGTTATTCTCTAGTTTCTCTATCCAATAGGTATTCATTACTAGCCGATATGGAAGGTGAAGTTACAACAGAGTGTCTAGTGCCCTCTGTAGATGAAGAAGGCTGGCTGCAGAGCATAGTCACTTGAAGCTATGTCTTCTTCACTGTTGGCTTTAGTACCCCTGCCGGAGGTGGGACTTAACCCACCAGCTCCTCTGCTATCAGCAGGTCATAGCTTGGAGACCATATTATTAGAACTAACTAAGAAGATGGAGAGTAGGTTTACAATATCAGAAGGGAATCAGAGGGAAATCCAGGATGCTTGCCAGAAGTTAGCAGATAAAATTGATGAATTGGCTTTTCGGACTACTGAGTTAGAGGGTGCTTTCACCAAGGCTACAGTAGAGGTGGAAAAAACACGAGAGAATTTGCTTACTTTAAGGCACAGGATGCATTTACTCAGGCAACCCTGGAAAGACTGGAAAATCAGGCAAGATGAAACAATATTAGGATCCCAAATGTCTCAGAAGGAGTTGAATGGGCCAATATTAAAGAGTTTATCATAAAATTGATTCGAGAGGGCCTCTTTCAGAGTGGTTTCCAGGGTGACCTCGACTCAGAGATTCAAAGAGTGCATGGAAACCCTTTTCAAGTCAAATAACTTTATTCGGTTCAATCGGACCATAAAAGTTTGACATACATACATAAAATAAAATATGTTATTTGACTTGGAAACCCTTTTCATTTCAATCCATAATGAGGGAAGCCTAGGAAATTCCTGGTAAACTTTCACATTTACCTGATAAAAGAATCAATTCTATCCTAGGCGTTGAAAATCAAGCCAATTGAGTTTCAGGGTTCCGCTTGTTCAAGAAAATCTGACTTATGCCATGCAAATGAGGAGAGGCAGTGGGTTCTAGGTAATAAAATAGGTATCCTAAATGGCGTGGGGGCCAGAGCGCAACAAATGTTCCCTGCTACTTTAAAAATAATGTGGAATAGCAAGATGCATCTCAAGAAACATGAGGAAGAGGCAAATTACGTAATACACAAAATAAGGTTGGCAAAACCCCCAGGGCAGGAAAAGTAGATTGAGGGTCATGGGTAGATCCATCGTCATGTGGTGGCAGGGGGGTGGGAGGGTCAGAGCTGACTTTGTTTTGTTTAGTTTGATATATGTTTCGTGGTTAGGTTTGGGGAAGGAGAAAGAGCACACATGAAAGGCCTTTTGGCCAGTTAGCACTATGGAGTTCCTCAGGGTGGCCTCACTTGGGGTGGGGAGCATTAGAGATAAAAAAAAAAAAAAATGGCTCTCATCCCTTTAAGCATAGTAGCGCAGGATGGATTTTAAGCAGAAGCTGGGATAAAGGGCAGGAAACTATAAAAGATGATGGAGAAGAGTTTTGTTACATTTTTATCATGGAACATACATGGGATGGGATCAAAGAAAAGGCAAAGTGCAATTTTTCAGTTCCTGAAGGAGTCAGGAGCTATCCTGATTATTTTACAGGAAACGCACCTAATTGCGCCTGAGATGAGGTCCTTAATAGCATAACAAGGGTGGATCCATGTGCACTACAGAACATGTATAACCAAAGGAGTTGCAATTTTAGTCAGAGCTAACTCGGGTATTCAGGTTTTGAAGTCCAAGGCAGATGACAGGGGAAGGTGGGTAATTACTGAAATAAATCTTCCCGCTCTTTGTTTGACATGCGCTGGGTTCTATGGGCCCAATGTTGACAATCTGGAACCTTTGAGAGTGGTTTCCTAAACATTACTAGAATACAATGCTCCAATTATTTTAAGGGAGGACTTCAATGTCTTAGTGAGCAATTCTCTAGATAGGCCTGATCACAGGACTCAAGTTAGCTCCCCTAACATGGTTAGGTGTCTGAAAAATGTCTTAGAAGACCTAGGGCTCAGGGATGTGTGGCGAGAGAGGATGAGTTCCCAGAGAGTATATTCCTTTCATAACAGGGCTCATGGATGTGTGGCGAGAGAGAATCAGTTACTGAGGAGTATATTCCTTTCATAGCAAGAAATAAGGACATAGATCGAGAATAGATTACTGGTTCATAGGCCAGAGATGCATGCAGCTAACAAAGGATATAGAGTACTTAGCAGGGTTTTTGTCACACCATAATTCAGTGTCGATTCACTTAGATGTGGGAGGGAGTCTGCCAAAGAGGGCTTGGTCTCTTGAGAGGTGACTACTCAGGAGCAGGGATTTAAATCACATGGTATGGGCAAATACATCTGAGTTCTTCAGGTATAATCTAGCGAGCTGCTCCTTGGAAGTAGTTTGGGACACTTTTGAAGCTTATATGTAGGAAGTGATTACTAAATTGTCATGGGAACTTTTAGGTAGGGAATGGAAGGAGGAGGGGATATTGCAGAGGGAGATATAGAGGCTTCAGTTACTACCTCCAATTATTGTAAGGGGGACTTCAACGTCTGAGTGAACAATTCTCTAGATAGGTCTGATCACAGGTCTCAAGTTAGCTCACCTAACATGGTTAGGTGCCTGAAAAATGTCTTAGAAGACCTAGGGCTCAGGGATGTGTGGCGCAAGAGGATGAATTCCCAGAGAGTATATTTCTTTCATAGCAAGAAATATGGGCACGGATCGAGAATAGATTACTGGTTTATAGACCAGAGATACACACACTAAACTACTTGATGATACTGGAGTCACAACTATAAAATTGCAGTTCAGACCCGTCAGATCAGAGGGTCATCAACAGATTTTTGAGAGGTTATCTCCCCTTAACTTATCAAGGCATTTTTCATCATTTGACGACCTCTCACACTGGAGTAGGAACAATGCCACCCCAGCAGTCCGGGGGATGCTATTTTTAGCCCAGGGAGTTCTTATAAATCTATTTTCAGGACAATGTCTTGGGTTCTGTTTTTTTGGGAAGATAGAGGGGATACAATCTACCTAGGGGCGTAGTCAAATATTTACTCTATTGGCGAGTAGCCCTAGCATGGTTAAAAACATGAACTGTTGGTCATAAGGGGGAAACAGCCTTTACAACGGAAGCGTTCCAACGCATGCCATTACAACGCATGTCGTTACAATGCAAAAGGCTTGTTGCAGGGGGTAGAAGGTGTTGGAGTTAACTCCAACACCTTCCCTACTGTTGCACACACTGGAGTTGGAATAGTAAATTATACTATTCCAACTTCCAGCACACCCCCGACAGCAAGTCGGAGTAAAGGTATGCGTTGTAATGGCATGCGTTGTAATGGCATGCGTTGTAACGTCATACAACCGTCATAAGGTGAAATACAATGGATCACCTGACCTTAAACAAATTTCATAGTTACCGACATTTTTTGACCCCTTTGATAGCCTCTATAGGTCTCAGGTCTTCTTCAGGGTAAAGGAGTTAAAAAGCTATGGAATACAGTCAAACCATGCAGATGAGGTGGCCATTAAAATCCTACTGGTCCCTCACTCAAGTTGGAGATCCCTAGTCATATTATACTACGGTGTGAGAAATGGGGGTCTCTAATTGGCAGAGGTAGGTACCTTTGTCCAAATAGGGACCCTTGCTTCTAGTCAGGGTAAGGGGGATACACTTCTATAATAACCCCTGCTCACCCCCTTGGTAGCTTCGGCACAAGCAGAAAAGCTTATCTCAGAGGCAGTGTGTAAAGCATTTGTGAACACATACAGTAATACAGTGAAAACACTACAAATGGACACCACACCAGTTTAGAAAAATAAGTAATCTTTATATAAACCAAACAAGACCAAAACAACAAAAATCTACAATACAGTTATCAAAATATCCTTAAAAACAGGTTATTCACTCAATTAAAGTTTGTAGCAACAAATAACTCCACCTGGAGTTATTACAACGTCGTGACAGACAAAAATCCTAAAGAATGGCGCCGACCGCGAAGTGCGCGGCATCAGGCGCGGAGTCATGCAGACCCCCAAAGAAGAGTACCTTGGAATTGATGAAAGCAAAGACGGTGCACGGCATCGGGGAGGTGATGCTTCGTTGGAACCGGGCGGCGTCGGTTCCTTATGACCCCAGTGGGGGGTGAAGCCTCAGTTCCTTACTGCGATGCAGGGAGGTGAGACGTCAGTTCATTACTGTGTCGGGGAGGTGACGTCACGGTGGCGGTGAGGCAGCGGTTCCTTACAACGGTGTGGTGTCGATGGATTCGGGAGATACCCCCATCGAGTATAGGCTCTGCGTTGATGAAGCACCGGTGTCGATGAAGTTGAGGCTGCGGTGCGAGTCGGGACGGTGCATTGTGGACGCCACGAGCGGTGTCCTCCGCTCCGGTGCAGGCAGCGGCCTCGGTGACGGCTTTGGAGTCGATGCGGCACGGCGTCAGCAGGGGTCCGGCCTATGGTGCAAGTCAGGGCGGTGCGTCGTGCTCTTCACGAGCGGTGCCCAGGGCTTCGGTGCAGGTTACGGCATCGCTCGCCGGCGTCGGTGTTGCAATTTCCTTCTGTGGCAGCTGAAACAGCAGGAAGACAGAAGAAATGAAGTCTTTGTGTCCCTGAGACTTCAGAACAGTAGGCAAGCTCAATTCAAGCCCTTGGAGATCTTCTTTCAAGCAGGGGACACAGAAAACAGCAAAGTCCTTTTCTCCTTTCCTTGGCAGCAAGTAGCCACTGCAGGCTAACCCCAGTCAGCAAGCAGCACTGAGGCAGTATTCCTCCTCAGCTTCTCCGGCTCTTCTCCTTGGCAAAGGTTACTCTTGATTCCCAGGAATGATCTAAAAGTCTGGGGTCTGGCCCCTCTTTGTATACACAAAAATCCTTTGTTCTCTAGTGGCAGAGAAGCCCTGTGCTCAGTCAAAACCGGTTCTGTCCTCTCTGGTGCAGCTTCCTGGCAGGAGGTGAAGACAGCATTGTCCTTGGCAGACCAGGCCCATTCAGGTGAAAGGAAATCTCCTCCCCCTACTCTAAATGCAGCCCAGGTCTATTCAGCCCAGCCCTGACTCACCAGGCTCTCTGGAGCCACTGCACCTCTCCAGCCACTGTCATCCAAAAGCCAGACATGCAATACACAAACCTAGCAGAGGCACACTGGATGGCTAAGCAAGAAAATATCATCACAAAGTTGAGACACGCGAAATTCGTGTCCCAAAAGAGTTGCACAGCTGGACACACATTTGTGAAACAATTTTACACGTACTCCATAGTGTTGCCAAAGTTCATCCAATTTTATTTCCATTTTTTGACCATTTAATCCGTCACGTCAAAGAGAGAAGTTCAAATTTTCACGCATTTAAATTACACAGGAATTGCCCATCCGGGCCTATTCACAGGCACGTAAGTGAACTCCATCCTCCAATACATATTAATTCACCCAATGCATTTCGGTCAAATTTCGACCTTCTTCAGGGGTATCTACAATGATTAAAAAATATGCATCAATCACACACAATTTGAATACAATTAAAATTGATAATAACCCCGTGTCCTACCCCTGAAGAAGGTCGAAATTTGACCGAAATGCATTGGGTGAATTAATATGTATTGGAGGATGGAGTTCACTTACGTGCCTGTGAATAGGCCCGGATGGGCAATTCCTGTGTAATTTAAATGCGTGAAAAATTTGAACTTCCTCTCTTTGACGTGACGGATTAAATGGTAAAAAAATGGAAATAAAATTGAATGAACTTTGGCAACACTATGGAGTACGTGTAAAATTGTTTCACAAATGTGTGTCCAGCTGTGCAACTCTTTTGGGACACGAATTTCGCGTGTCTCAACTTTGGGATGAATTCTTACCAATTGCGCATTTGGAACGGAGCGCATAATAGAGTGAATGCACGCTAAACATGATAAATGGATTTAAATTAGAACTTTGGCAAACCAAGGTGTGCTTCAGACTTTTTTCAGATGTATCGTATTTAAGCAAGAAAATGCCCACTTTTAAAAGTGGTATTTTCAAACACAGAATGTAAAAATCACTCTCACTAAAAGATGCATTTTAACATTCTGAGTTCAGGCATACTAAACTTTATTTTCCTACCTGGTTCCCAGGGGCAGATATGTTTATAAGATGTTATAAACAAACTCCCCATTCTGTCCTATGGGAACAGGTAGCCTTGCAATAGCGAAAAACAAAATTGGCAGTAATTCACTATCAGGACATGCCACACACACCAGGGCTTGTCCTACCTTTCACATACACTGCACCCTGCCCACAGGGGTACCTTGGGCCTACCTTAGGGGTTACTGACATGTAAGAAAAGGGAAGGTTAGGGCCTGGCAAGTGGGTGCACTTGCCAAGTCGACATGGCAGTACCAGACTGCACACAGGCTCTGCAATGGCAGGCCAGAGTTACATTTACAGGCTGCTTATGTGGGTGGCACAATCAGTGCTGCAAACTCACTAGCAGCATTTGATTTACAGGCCCTGGGCACACATGGTGCACTGTACTAGGGACTGACTAGTAAATCAAATAGACAATCATGGAAACACCAATCCATAACAGTAATTTACAAAGGGAGCACTTTCACTTTGGCACTGAAAACAAGTGGCAAAGTGCCCAAAGCATCTAGACCAGCAAAACGGAGTCCAACACACAGCAAAAACACAGGAGGCAAAGGCAAAAAATGCAGGGGAGACCCACACCAATGGTGCCAGGTCTAACACGTGTCCCCTCCAGCTGAAATGTGGGGAGAACTACCCAACCTCTTGGGAGTTCTCTTCACTAAGGTGGAAAATCTGGACAGACCATCAGCATTGGCGTGTTCTGTACCAGGGCGGTGTTCCACCGTGAAGTCCATCCCCTGTAGGGAAATGGACCACCTCAACAGTTTTGGATTCTCACCCCTCATTTGCATCAACCATCTGAGGGGCCTATGACCGGTCAGAACCCGGAAGTGAGTCCCACACAAGTAGGGCCTCAGCTTCTTCAGCGCCCAGACCACAGCAAATGCCTCACGCTCAATCGCACTCCACCTCTGTTCCCGTGGAAGTAACCTCCTACTAATGAAGGCTACAGGTTGGTCTAGGCCCTCTTCATTCAGTTGGGAGAGCACAGCCCCCACACCATGCTCTAAAGCATCTGTCTGCACAATGACTTCCCTTGAGAAGTTGGGCGCCTGAAGCACGGGTGCCGTGCACATGGCAGATTTCAAGGCATCAAAAGCCTTCTGGCAGGCGTCAGTCCAGTTCACCTTCCTGGGCTGCTTCCTGGAAGTCAGCTCTCTGAAGGGGGGCAACAATGGTGCCATACCCCTTGACAAATCTCCTGTAATACCCTGTGAGTCCTAAAAAGGCTCTCACCTCGGTCTGGGTCTTGGGGGGTTTCCTAGCCAGAATGGTATCAATCTTGGGCTGTAGTGGCGCCACCTGGCCGCTCCCCACCTGGTGTCCCAAGTACACCACAGAACCCTGCCCGATCTGTCACTTACTCACCTTGATCATGAGGCCTGCACTTTGCAGAGCCTTCAACACTTCCCAGAGGTGGTGCAGATGTTCCTCCCAAGTGGCACTGAACACTGCAATGTCATCCAGGTAGGCGGCACTGAAATCCTCCAGCCCAGCCAACACCTCTTTGACCAACCTCTGAAAGGTGGCAGGGGCATTCTTCAACCCAAAGGGCATCACCCAAATTGGTAGTGCCCCTCTGGTGTTGAGAATGCTGACCTCTCCTTTGCCCCATCAGTTAAGACAATCTGCCAGTACCCAGACGTTAAGTCAAACGTACTGAGGTACCGGGCTGCTCCCAACCAATCTATGAGCTCATCAGCTCTGGGGATGGGGTGCGCATCAGCCCTGGTGACCGAATTGAGCCCTCGGTAGTCCACACAGAACCGGAGTTCTGGCGTGGCACTGGGTGCGGCAGCCTTTGGTACCAAAACCACTGGGCTGGCCCAAGGGTTGTTTGAGGGCTCAATCACCCTTAGCGCTAACATCTTGGAGACCTCCTCCTTGATGCAAGCCTTGACCCTGTCAGTCACTCTGTAATTTTTGTGCTTTACAGGAGGACTGTCCCCAGGGTCAACATCATGGACAGACCACTCAGTGACACCAGGGGTCAGGGAGAACAGAGCAGCAACCTGTCCCAACAGTTGGCGACAGTCACTCTGCTGTTCAGGACTCAGGGCGGGGGAGAGTGATACAGCTTCTACTGACCCATCATGCTCCTTTGCAGACAGGAGGTCAGGAAGAGGCTCAGTCTCCTCCTCCATTCCAGCATCTGTTGCTGGGAGCATTCCCACTTCGGACCTCTCAAAGTGGGGCTTCAGGCGGTTCACATGCAGGACCCGCAAAGGGTTCCCAGGAGACTGCAAGTCCACCAAGTAGGTGACTTTACTCTTGCGCTCCACCACCTCAAATGGTCCGGTCCACTTATCATGGAGCGCAAAAGGCTCCACTGGGGCCATGACCCATACTTTCTGTCCAGGCTGAAATTCGATCAGAATGGCATTCTGATCATACCAACGTTTCATCCTGGCTGGCTTCCAGATTCGCCTGAGCGAGTTGTCTGAAGCACTTAGTCTGGTTCCTGAAGGCCAGCATGTAGCTATATACATCCTGGGGAGGTTTACTGGGAGCTTTCTCCCAGCCTTCTTTGACCAGACTTAGAGGTCCTCTTATAGGATGCACATACAGAAGCTCAAAGAGACTGAACCCTAATGACTTCTGCTGTACCTCTCTGTAAGCAAACATAAGGCATGGTAAGAGGACGTCCCACTTACGCCTCATGGGTTCACCAAGACCCATAATCATGCCCTTCAGAGTCCGGTTCAATCTCTCCACCAGTCCATTACCTTGGGGGTGGTAAGGAGTGGTGAACTTGTAGGTAACACCACACTCCTGCCACAGGGACTTCATATACTTAGATAAGAAGTTGGTGCCACGGTGAGACACCACCTCTCTCGGAAACCCCACACAGGAGAAAATCCCCATCAATGCACGACCCACCACGGGGGCTGTCACGGTCCGGAGAGGGATGGCTTCCGGGTACCGGGTGGCATGGTCCACCAAGACCAGGATGAACCTGTTGCCCATGGCTGTCTTGGGATCCAGAAGCCCCACAATGTCAATAACCACCCTCTCAAAGGGGGTGCTGACCACAGGAAAAGGTTTTAGAGGAGCCTTACACTTCCTCCCACTCTTACCACTTGGCTGGCAAGTCCGGCAAGACCTACAATGAGTATCAGAACTCTTACGCATTTGGGGCCAGTAAAAGTGGGTGACAAGCCTTTTAAAGGTCTTCACTTGTCCCAAATCTCCTGCCAAAGGCACATCATGATCCAGACCAAGTATGAAGGCTCTGAAGCGCTGGGGTACCACCAGAACAAGGGCTGACCCAGGCTCAGCAACCTTAGGCTCGCTATACAGGAGACCATTCTCCCAGTTTATCCAATGTGATCCAGACTAATCACCTGCTTCCTGGTTTGCAGCCTGTTGCTGCAAATCAACAAGAGAAGGGCACTTCTGCTGCTCCTGGCAGAATTCCTCCCTGGAGTGGCCTCCTTCCTGCTGCCAATGGGTCAGCTCAGGCAGGTACCTCAGTTCAGCCACTTGTTCCCCTGTAGGCTCCAGGGCATCCCCTCAAGGTTTGCCTCCTCCTGCACCGTGGGAACTTTGGGGGCCGGTTTCCCACGCCCCCTGCCTCTTGTCTTTCTGGCAGGCACCTGGGCCATTCTTTCAGGCTCAAGGTCCTCTTGAATGCCCTTACCGGCTGCCATTGACCGAGTGGTCACACATGCCCACTCAGGCAGACCCAACATCTCTAAATGAGACCTCCGCTCCACCTTCACCCAAGGGGAGCTCTCCAAATCATTGCCTAGCAGACAGTCAACAGGCATGGCTGGCCTCACAGCTACTTTCAAGGTACCTGAGACCCCCCTACACTCAAAGGGAACCTGTGCCACTTTGCAGAGGCACTCTGAATTGTCAGCAGCAACTACTGGGTAGAATGCATTGGGGACCACCTGCTCTTCAGACACCAGCCGACAACTGACAGCTGTCAGACTGGCTCCGGTGTCTCTCAGAGCCTCCACACTATGGCCATTGATGGTCACCCACTGCCTGTACTTCTTAGTGTTATCAGGCAGATGAGCTCTTGGGACCATCTCACTGTCTCCTAAAGAGACCAGGGACATTTCCTGTGGGACCCCACCCCTCTTGGGCACCCGAATCCTCCCCCAAGGCTACACTAGCCATTTCCCGGGGCAGTGCACCAGTGGGTGCAGTGGTAACCTTCTTGGGACACCTAGGATCCCCTTGGAAGTGGCCCACCTGACCACAGCCAAAACATGCCTTGGAACCCCTATGAACCGGCTTACCTGTCGGGATCCATGGCTTCTTCTCAGTGGGATGCTGGGAACCCTTACCTGGGTTCCCTTGGGGATTACTTTGGGGCTCTTTTTGGAACTCCTGTTTACCTTTGTCCCCCCCACTCTTCTGCTGGGGACCCTGCCCACCTTTGGCGGACTCTCCCACACGACTCCAGAGCAAGCTTTCTGGGGTCAGTCAGCTTACTGTCAATCAAGTGCTGGCGTAGCTCTGGAAAACAATTATCTGACAAGTGCTCCCATGCAACCAAATCATAGAGCCCCTGCAAATCATTCACCTTGCAACCCTTCACCCAACCATCCAGTGCTCTGCAAAAATAGGACACATACTCCACCCAAGTACTTGACTCCAGCTTCTTGCAGTTTCTAAATTTCTGCCTATACAGGTCTGGGGTCAACCCATACCTGGCTATCAAGGCTTCCTTCATGGGGGCATAGGACGTCTGATCCTCAGTGGGCAAAGCTAGCAATGTCTCCCTTCCTTCACTGATAAAGCGGCCCCACAACACCTCTCCCCAATTTCTCTCAGGGACTCTGTGGGACCTCATTGCCACTTCATAGGCCTTGAACCACTGACCAAAGTCCTCATGCTTCATGAAATCCTTAATAATATCTTTGGGAATGTATACCTTTCCTTCTCCAGGCACTGACGGTGCGCTGCCACCATGGGGATTGGACTCTAAGCTCTTTGCCTTTAGATCCAGCTCCCTCAACCCTCTTTCATGCACTAAGAGCATCTTTTTCTCCTCCAGGGCTAATTTCTCCCTCTGAAATGCGAACTCCTTATCCTCCTTCCCCAGCCTGAGCTTCGTGAGCTCCAACTCATGCATCCTGTTTTTCTCCCTGTCCTCCAGCTCTTCTGCTGGAGACAGCCCCTTCGAAGAGACATTGCTGGCCCCCCGGGAAGGTACCCCCCAGGCAGACCCAATGGCCCATTCTGCTGCTCCTCCAAATCCTCTCCCTCCACCATAGGCTCCTCGGTATGCTCACTGGCATTCCTTGACTCCAACCAGGCCCTCAGCTCCTTTTGGTATTCCTCCTTTCTGGTGAGGCCTCTTACAGAGATTTTGAACTTTTTGCAGACAGCTTTAAGTTGTGGCACAGTATATGTATCAACCCTCTCCTCTTCAAATTCAATATCAACAGATGCAAGTGATGCTGGTTTTGACATGATGAAGATTGGCAGTTCTCAGTTGCAAGAAAGAAATAGTCCCAAAGAAAAAGTTCCACCAAATGTATGTGGTTGCGTAATGGTCTGCACTATACCAGTAGTGTACACCAATCACTGTATGTAAGGCACAAATGCAAGTCCAGATCCTCACCGCTGACAACCAATGTTAGAAATGGGGGTCTCTAGTTGGCAGAGGTAGGTACCTTTGTCCAAATAGGTACCCTTGCTTCTAGTCAGGGTAAGGGGGATACACTTCTAAAATAACCCCTGCTCACCCCCTTGGTAGCTTGGCACGAGCAGACAGGCTTACACCAGAGGCAGTGTGTAAAGCATTTGTGAACACATACAGTAATACAGTGAAAACACTAAAAATGGACACCACACCAGTTATCAAGATATCCTTAAAAATAGGTTATTCCCTCAATTAAAGTTTGTAGCAAAAAATAACTCCACCTGGAGGTATTACGACGTCGTGACAGACACAAATCTCAAAGAACGGCTCCGACCGCGAAGTGTGCAGTGTCAGGCTCGGAGTCAAGCAGACCCCCAAAGAACAGTACCTTGGAATTGATGAAAGCAAAGACGGTGCACAGTGTCGGGGAGGTGATGCTTTGTTGGCGCCGGGCGGCGTCGGTTCCTTACGACCCGAGGGAAGGTGAAGCCTCAGTTCCTTACTGCGATGCAGGGGAGGTGAGACTTTGGTTTCTTGCTGTGTTGGGGAGGTGATGTCACGGTGGCTGAGAGGCGTCTGTTCCTTACAACGGTGCGGTGTCGATGGATTCGGAAGTCACCCACGTCGAGTATCGGCCCTGCGATTATGAAGCACCGGCGTCGATGAAGTCGGGGCTGCGGTGCGAGTCGGGATGGTGCGTCATGGATGTCACGAACAGTGTCCTCGGCTCCGGTGCAGGCAGCGGCCTGGGTGACGGCTTTGGAGTCAATGCGGCACGGCGTAAGCAGGCGTCTGGCCTACGGTGCAAGTCGGGGCCGTGCGTCGTGCTCTTCATGAGCGGTGCCCACGGCTTCGGGGCAGGTTACGGCATCGCTCGCTGGCGTCGGTGTTGCAATTTCCTTCTCTGGCAGCTGAAACAGCAGTTCCAGATGCAGGAAGACAGAAGAAATGAAGTCTTTGTGTCCCTGAGACTTCAGAACAGGAGGCAATATCAATTTAAGCCCTTGGAGATCTTCTTTCAAGCAGGGGACACAGCAAACAGCAAAGTCCTTTTCTCCTTTCCTTGGCAGCAAGTAGCCACTGCAGGCCAACCCCAGACAGCAAACAGCACAGGGGCAGTATTCCTCCTCAGCTTCTCGAGCTCTTCTCCTGGGCAAAGGTTCCTCTTGATACCCAGGAATGATCTAAAAGTCTGGGGTCTGGGCCCCTCTTTTTATACACAAAAATCCTTTGTTCTCTGGTGGCAGAGAAGCCCTGTGCTCAGTCAAAACCGGTTCTGTCCTCTCTGGTGCAGCTTCCTGGCAGGAGGTGGAGACAGCAATGTACTTGGCAGACCAGGCCCATTCAGGTGAAAGGAAATCTCCTCCCCATACTCTAAATGCAGCCCAGGTCTATTCAGCCCAGCCCTGACTCATCAGGCTCTCTGGAGCCACTGCCCATCTCCAGCCCCTGTCATCCAAAAGCCAGACATGCAATACACAAACCTAGCAGAGGCACACTGGATGGCTAAGCAAGAAAATACCCACTTTCCAAAAGTGGTATTTTCAAACACAGAATGTAAAAATCACTCTCACTAAAAGATGCATTTTAACATTCTGAGTTCAGGCATACTAAACTTTATTTTCCTACCTGATTCCCAGGGGCAGATATGTTTATAAGATGTTATAAACAAACTCCCCATACCGTCCTATGGGAACAGGTAGCCTTGCAATAGTGAAAAACGTAATTGGCAGTAATTCACTATCAGGACATGCCACACACACCAGGGCATGTCCTACCTTTCACAAACACTGCACCCTGTCCACAGGGGTACCTTGGGCCTACCTTAGGGGTGACTGACATGTAAGAAAAGGGAAGGTTAGGGCCTGGCAAGTGGGTGCACTTGCCAAGTTCACATGGCAGTACCAGACAGCACACAGGCTCTGCAATGGCAGGCCAGAGTTACATTTACAGGCTGCTTATGTGGGTGGCACAATCAGTAATGCAAGCCCACTAGCAGCATTTGATTTACAGGCCCCGGGCACACACGGTGCACTGTACTAGGGACTGACTAGTAAATCAAATAGCCAGTCATGGAAACCCCAATCCATAACAGTAATTTGCAAAGGGAACACTTGCACTTTGGCACTGAACAGCAGTGGCAAAGTGCCCAAAGCATCTAGACCAGCAAAACGGAGTCCAACACACAGCAAAAACACAGGAGGCAAAGGCAAAAAATGCAGGGGAGACCCACGCCAATGGTGCCAGGTCTAACATACGGGCATCATGGCAAAGAGTGGAGGACGTCTCCTTTGTAGTCACACATTCCTCAGAAGCACAACACGTCCATCTCACCTAGTGGAGCCCCCTCCACTGTTGCATGTTTTGCAGCTCCTGAAGGAGTCAGGTGTTATCCTAATTATTTTACAGGAAGCACACCGAATTGCGTCTGAGATGAAGTCCTTCATAGCACAGCAAGGGTGGATCCAGGTGGCAATGTGCACTACACAAACATGTATAACCAAAGGAGTTGCAATTTCACTTCGGGCGAACTCGGGTATTCAGGTTTTGAAGTCCAAGGCAGATGAAAAGGGAAGGTGGGTTATTACTGAAATAAATCTTACCCCTCTTCATTTGACATGCGCTGGGTTCTATGGGCCCAACATTGACAATCTGTAACCTTTGACAGTGGTTCCCCAAAAATTACTAGAATACAATGCTCCAATTATTTTAAGGGGGGACTTCAATGTCTTGGTGAACAATTCTCTAGATAGGTCTGATCACAGGTCTCAAGTTAGCTCCCCTAACATGGTTAGGTGCATGAAAAATGTCTTAGAAGACCTAGGGCTCAGGGATGTGTGGCGAGAGAGGATGAGTTACTGAGGAGTATATTCCTTTCATAGCAAGAAATATGGGCATAGATTGATAATAGATTTCTGGTTCATAGAACAGAGATGCCTGCTGCTAATAGAGGATATAGGGCCACATGTATCAAAATTGGAAATTGCAATTACCTAATTGCGATTTTCTGAGAATCGCAATTAGACAATCGCAATTTCCAATGTATAAAACTCCAAGAGTTTCATATACCTATTCCTAGGGCGTCGCAAATCGACCTACCTCATTAATATTGATGAGGTAGATTGCAATTTACGACCGCCTACGAATCACTAAAATTACGGGAATGGTGGCCTGCTGGGGTCAGCAGACCACCATGTCCGTGATTGCTTTTAAATAAAGCAATCTTTTTTTTTTAAATGCAGCACGTTTTCCTTTAAGGAAAACGGGTTGCGTTAAAAAAAAAATATATGAAAAGTTTTCTTTTAATTTTTTAAGTGCAGGCAGTGGTCCATAGGCGAATGCAAATTTGGTTGATACATGTGGCCCATAGAGTACTTAGCAGTGTTTTTGTCAGACCATAATTCAGTGTCGAATTCACTTAGATGTGGGAGGAAGTCTGCCAAAAAGGACTTGGTCTCTTGAGAGGCGACTACTCAGGAGCAGGGATTTCAGTCACATGGTATGGGTAAATACATCTGAGTTCTTTAGGTATAATCTAGCAAGCTGCTCCTTGGAAGTAGTTTGAGACCCTTTTAAAGCTTATATGCAGGAAGTGATTACTAAATTGTCATGGGAACTTGTAGGTAGGGAATGGAAGGAGGAGGGGATATTGCAGAGGGAGATAGAGAGGCTTCAGTTACTACCTAGGCTTAGTTTGAAATTTGGAGTTAAACATAAATTTAGGCATTTACAAAAGTGGAAAATCAAGGGGAAATGGGAGACTAGTCACCTCCAGCATTTTAAATATGGGGAGAAAGTTGGGAAATTATTAGCTTGGAAAACGAAACAAGATTAGTACGAAATGAGGTGCAATCCATGAATTTCACACAGACAGGAAGCAAGGTCACACAGCCAAAGGATGTCCTCAAGGCTTTTAAAGAGTTCTATGAAGTTCTTCATAAAGATACAAGCCTAGCATGTGAGAATGCTGTTGGAAAGTGGTTAGAGGGATGTCACCTACCTTCACTAACACCAGACCAACAAGAATCCCTGACCCGCAAGATAATGGTACAAGAAGTCAATGAGGCAATTGCTCACGTCAAAGATGGAAAAGCAGCCGGTCCGGATGGTTACTAGGGGAACTACATGAGCTTGTCACATTTGCCAAGGTGGATCACCCTTTTCTGGGTTTCCTCTGACCTATCCAGTCATACTTATGCTGTCTCTTAGGCCAACTAGTCGTCTTCTTCCTTCACTCTTCTCTTCGGGGTACCAAGAATTCATACATACATATTTTCCTTATCTTACCATACCTGTTATCTATCAGCCTTTATTGCCTTCTTTAATGTTTCCTACCATCTTTGCACTGATGATACTCAATGTTTCACTGCCCTGTCTTCTTTCACTCCCTCTCTGCACAATGCCAGTGCTTCCTGTGTTTCAGCAATACACTCTTGGAATTCTTCCCACGCACCATACTTAATCCTTCTAAAACTGAGATTCTCTTTTTATCCAAACAGCATTTCTATCCTTTATTCTTCAACATTTTCATGTCATCTTTGACTCTCAACATCTGTTTCACCTCAAACATTTCTACTGTCTTTCCCCTTTAAGCTTTACATACTGTTGTAAATGAAGATACATTCCTGTAGGTAAGTCTCTTAGATTGTAGGATGTAGTTGTATTGAAGTAGAACTTGCTTAGTTACAGGTTTAAGGTAACGCCCCACCAAGAGCAGCATCCTTGCTGCTCTGCTCACTCTCTCAAAGTGTTATAACAACATCAGGTTACATCTGGTTACAACACATACCCTCTTACATAGTTACTACAGCGCATATGACTCTTCTACTCATTACTAATTTCTACTACTGAGACTAGAATCTTCAAAAGTTCTACTTTGGAAACTAGAATCTCCACCAAGCTGATGAGTACACCACTAAATCTAATGCAGTCACCTTTGTGAAAAGTTACAATGTAGTCATGACCAAAGCCACTGATGATCTTACGGAGTGAGAGGTTAACACATCCTCTCAATGGTTTTCAGAAATCTACTGGAGGATAGGAAGTCTCTGCGAACGTTTGAAAGAACTTGGGGTTAATAACTCTCGAAGCAGAACTTAGAATTGCTTCGCAATAAATAAAAGAAGTGCTAAAAACTGATTTCCATTTCTAAAGCAGCTATCTTCAGAACGGAGATAAAGTTAGCACACAAATACTTCAGACAACAATTTGAGTTTGTGCAAAATTCCTCAGACCTCCAGGCAGTCATGTGTATCCTGTGCACCACTGAGAAGTGTCTGGAATTCTCCCACTTCTTCAATAATAATAATAATAATAATAACAAAATCAAGTCATTTCTCTCCATCTCTAATTCAGTCACTAACTAAAATGCCCTGATCCTCAAACCTCATCATTCAAAGAGATAATCCCTGCTGACCTGATGAACTTAATCTCTCACCTTAAACTGTCCTCCCATTTCTTATATCCTATCCCTGAGAAATTGTAAAAGACGTTAGCATGTTCTTCCATCCACCTCACTGATGCAATTAGCGCTTCAGTGTCTCAAAGAGAAGGCCCAGACTTTCTAACATCTGGTCATGTCCATCCACTGCGCAAAAAGCTAGGTACAGATCCGTATGATCTTAACCGTTTCTGTCCATTATCCAACCTTCTCTTCCTAGCAAAAGTACTTAAACACTGTCACTAAACAACTCTAAATCCACATTAAAGAAAGTTGATCCCTAAATAATCGCCAGTCAGTATTCATACCATGGAGCTGTATTTCATCAGTAATCCTACAGGCTAAAATATCTAGGCTATCTGCTGTTGTCCTTCATTCCATCTAGTTCACACTGTGACGGATTCCTGACGAAGGCTTTGCCGAAACGCGCGTAGTGTCAACATACCGCCAGCTTCCCTACAACATCCGGCCTTTTATATTGTATATCATGCACAAGCAGTAATCAGTCTTCATTAACTGTTATAATCTAGATGGTTAAAAAAATGGAATAGAGATAGAAAACTGTACTTTATTATGTCTCCTTTGACCAAATATGTAATGATGTGTATGTATCTACTGTGAAATGTGGACAACACATGAAAATTGTCTTGTGTAATGTATAAACACTTATGTATATACCTCTTTTTATACATAAAAAACGAATGAAAAAAATAATTTATCATAAATATCAAAAATAAGATAAAATAAACAACTTAACATTTATATGTATCATTTTGTATGCTAGTCTGCGCACATGTTTTAACGAGATTTATGTTCTAGATTTTTCAGCCTGTGTCTAGTGTATCATTGCCCTGCCCAGGCCCTTTATCTTAACGAACATGGCGATGTTACATAAAGTAGTTGACTCTCTTTGAATCCTTGACAATGGGGATTATTGTCATATCATTCTCCTTGGCCTACCTGCAGCATTCAATATGGTTATCAATGCCTACCTTCTGAAAATTGTGAAAGAAAGAATGGGGATGACAGGTATAGTACTGGAATGGTTTGACTCCTACCTTGTGAATTACTTAACATGTGAAACTTTCAAACTCTTTATCCAGACCATCGTCACTTCAACAGGGAGTTCTTCAAGGGTTCATTTTCTACCCCAAATTCTTCAACATTTACATGGAGCCCCTCAGCTCTCACACTTTTCCTTTTATCTGGGCACTATTGACACTACACTATGGCCCTATTTACAATGTCAGCTGGAAAGCCTCCGACCACTGGTCGGAGGCTTTCCGACCGACATTGTAGGTTTAAACTCCGACCGCCATATTACATTGACGCGGTCAGAGTTTAACCGGCCAGGAGATCCGACTCGGTTCCGACGGGCTCCAGGAGCCTTTTGGCCAATCGGAAAGGCCTCATAATCCCTTAAGGTCGGCATTTCTGCAGTCGAGATTATGATGGAACTGCTGTCAGAAAGTGCATCATGGGGCCCCTATCAGGACCCTCTTTCCCCCTGGCCATCTGCTTGTGGCCCTGTGTGCCCCTCTTCACATACCTGCCCCGTGTGGCAGTGATGTTTCAAAACTTTCAGTTTTCAATGTGAGCTTGTGCTGCGGGCGGTTTCTGCTCCCATTGAAAAATAGAAGTATGCGACCGCACCATATGTGGTCACATCCTAATTGCGGTGTTGAAACCACCGACCTGAGGTCAGTCGGTTCCACATCTGCGCCGATGTCGTATGGAGGCAACTCCGAACGACATCGTAATCAGGCCCAATATCTGAAAGTTTGTTCAACAGAGAATATAGCTAGCTAGCTAAGACCCCAGAGACCCTAAAGCCATAAAGGACTCAACATCATCTCAAATTGAACACATAGGAAACAGAGTTCCCCCTCCTAACTGCAACACTCGTATACAAATTCGGCTTAACATAATTAATCTGCTTAACTTGCAAAACCACAATTGTCAAGAATGCTAAATCTCTGGCTTTATTCTTGACAACAACCCAAATTAGCATACTCAAATCAGCACTATTGCAAAAGGAGTCCAATATGTAATAAAACTCCTGCAGGAAATAAAGTCACTGATATGAATGGATGACTTAAAAACATGGCCTAGTATCTAATCCTTTCAAGTCTGGGCGACGGCAACTCCCTACTGACTGGTCACTTTGAAAGCAGCCAATAGAGTGACAAGACTAGTTTCTGGTGCCAAAAGGTTCGAACACATCACGGTTGGTAGTTGTACATGTATCATGAAGTCTCCAGAATGGTAACTTCTCTCTACCTGTCAACGTGCACAGCCATTGTAGTGATAGAATTATTGTAGAACTAACGTTTCAAGTGCAGCATCTGGCGTTCTGCAGTTTCATCAATCCAATTATTGTATTGCTTTTCTTAATATTTCTGTCTCTGTTTTACTTCCAAGAGAGAATTTGGAACACATTTGCTCTGCTTGTAGAGAAGTTTACATGGTTGAAAAATCGGTACCCAATGTGCTTGTTGAAATCTGACCTCTTAGTTCACTCCATTTTCCTTTTGAATAGTTTTATATCTGGCATCCCAAGGCTTTCAAAGTTATTCCATGATCATCAAAATGCTTGCATATGAATGAATGTTTGCATAGCACAGCTTTTGGCAAACTGTATGATGGCACTGAAAAACCGTTAGAGAAATTGTAGGTATTTCAGTTATGGAGTTTATGAGAGAGAAAAGACACTTTTTCAAGGTTTCCTGAATTTGAACGGATTGGTGGTTGGCCAGTAGGAGGGGATTCCAATGCAGAGTCATGACCACGAAAAAGGTCTTGGCTCTAACCTTTGTGTGTTGAAACTTGGAAACTGACAAGAAGCCTGATCCATGGAGCATTGGATACAGTGAGGACATTTTACTCTTAAACCTTTTGGGCAGTGTGTTATGTCTGAGATATGAATGGCTTTATAAACAAGAAGAATTGATTCACTGTTAACCATTGAAGGCTGGCATGTGCTGGAGGTATGTGGTCAAGCCTGGGCAGCCTCAAATTAATTCTAGCTGTGTCATTTTGGAACAGTTGAAGGCAATGCACATTGACTCTTGTCTCCATTATGCTTTCTATGATTGCTAATGAACACTGTTCATTTGGGAGTCATTTGTATTTAACATCGTAACTTTAATGAGTTAACAATGCCTTACCAATTCTTCGATATTTCTATCATGTATGTCGATAATATCTTTTGAGATTTCATCATCCATATTTTAATATTGCATCTCACAAAATGTACACCATCGATGTATTACATAATATGTACCCTGTAGCTTGGAATGCTATGTTGCAGAACCATTACCCTGGGAAGTCTATATTGTGCCAGCGTGTCCTTCTGTAGTTCTGCACATCCTCCAAAACAGGTGGTCAAACACTCATAAGAGACTAAGCAGGGGGTCTTCCTGGCCTTAGTGTAAAAGCCCAAGGATGCCAACTACAGCATATCAAAGCCATACTGGAGCCACCCTTGCTGGACCCATCAAACCTGCCTCAATTCTGTGGAAAAAAGTGAGGCTGAAAAAACACCAGTATCCCTCATTCTGTTGGAAAACCCAGAGGGTGAGTGGGTCCTGTTTGTCCCCCTTCATTGTAAAGGTGTACAATGGAGGCATCAGCTGTATCATAATTTTGTTCACAGCAATTGTATTATATTGGAATACCTTAGTATGAACTTCTACTGGATTTATTGTGAGCAATTTAGTTATAAAGGTAGCACATTTTTCATATATGCATATTAATGATAAGGTATGCTGCAGAGCTTACATATTCACATATAGATGTATGTTGATGAACTCTATAGACTATTTGAAGTTTTAATATGAATGCTCCCAATAGACTGGAATGCAGCCCAAGCAATAGCCAGTGGTGGGATTAATTCAAGCATTCCTACCATCAGTTTGCTGTTTGTTGGAGTAGACATCCTATGTGCAAGGGGGTATGGGGTGGCGTGGATCCCATGCTCACTGTACGATTGGACTCAAGTTCTGTTTCACTGATGGGGTCCTAATAGGCCAAACCAAAAATAGGAAGGCTTGTATTCCCGCCCAGAGAGGGGCCTGGCCTGGTTGTTCGTGCTGGACTTTGTCTTATAAAAGGAAGACTAAGATTGATTTTCATAAGGCTGGTCTCTATCAAGAGTGGCACTGTCTGCAAATTAAATAGAGTGAATGATGCTTGAGTGATCACTACTGGATGAGGATAACTAATAATTTTTCCATCCCCTGTTGTTTGTTTCAGTTTGCCCTGAGCCATATAAATTATTAAGTCGTCTAGGCATTACTCAATGTGTGTCGTGCATTTGGTGGTCAAATAAAGTCCATGCTTCAAAACCCTTGTAGTGCAAAGCTCATTTCTTTAGAGATGGCTGTAATACATTTGTACATAGAAAATAAATGATGGAAAGGAATGCAGGACCAGACCTTACTCATTTACATATGGATCCATTTCGATGGAAGTATAGACTGTATGAAATGTGAATATAGATGTTCCAGGTTTCTTGGAATGATTGAATTTCTTAAAATTGTTTAATCATTACTCAAAATGTTTTGTCTATCTGATGGTAACTATAGCCTTTGATATGAAATGTATTACAGTACTGCAATATGTGAACGCCCTTAGCGCACTGTACACATTTCCTTAGCAGATAAGCAGTACTGCATAATTATACATTTTGAGGTCTGTTCACAAAGACATTTTGGAGTCCGTACAGTAGAATTCCTGTGGTACTCTTTTATTTATTTATTTATTTGAGTTTTATATATCGCAAACTCGCCCGGAAGGTGTCCGAGCACTTTACAGTTGTGTTACAGACGGACACATTCATTTTTTGTTAGGCACGGGAAGATTACTTGATTTGTCCAGAATCACAGAATGTTGAGCGTCCCTGCCGAGACTCAAACCTGGTTCCGCAGCTTTGAGGTTGACCGCTCTAGCCGTTAGGCCACATCCTCCTATATGCTTTTGTGAATTGTCGCCAAAATATCTGAAATGGAAATATCATGTGACTGTTCATGGAATAATCATATACGATTAGTACAAATAGAAAGGACTGTGCACTCTTAGTACCTTTACCTATAGTCAGTTGAATTTTTCAGGCAGATTCCCAAAGGCATTTAAGAGAACATAAAAGAGTGCTCCTGTGTTACTACTTCCTGTAGCAACAAATGCTTCTGTGTGTTGGACCATTTATCTTTCCCATTTAATAATACATTATAAATAATTAATTTGGACACATAATGAGAGCATGTTACAGGATATAGAATCATTTAACAGGACCTTCGATATGGAGTGTTTGATGGCTCAGTAATTAAAGCACTCACTGACGACGAGGACTTTCAGTATATGAGATAATGTCCAGACATAGTCAACTCAGACTACGGTTGAAACCTGAGGCCCAATAAATTGGGCAGCTGCAACACCTGCTATCTACAGTGTTTGAAAGTTGCATGCAGCACAATTTTCTGTATTTATCCACTTTTAAAAATAAATGCAGACTGAAAACACATTGTTTTCTGTCTGTATTTATCTGTAAAAATCCGTAAAAACGGAAAACAAGGAGCCTTAATTATGATGCACTGTGTAAAAACAGGCTACTATTAGGAGAAATACTGGCTTGATCATAACTTCACGAGAGAATTACACTACTGTCAGGATTTAGAATTTGGCAGATGTGAGATACCCCCAAAAAATGGTGGATGTTCCATCAGCCTTCTTTAGAGTTTATATGAGTTTATATGTAAGTAGACACTCCTAAATATGGAGGATGGATGAGGATTGGACATCCACCAATTTATGACATTTCAAGCATCCACCAGACTCTCATTCAGTGCCTTGCGACCAGATGTACAAATTTGAATAGTGATTTCCAAATAGTGACTTTTACCAAATCGCAACTTGAAAATCGCTGTTTTTAATGTATCATTGTGACCCTTCTTCGATTATCGAATTTATGTGATTCACATTCACAAATTTGCGATTTCCTATTATCTATTCGATGAATTGTGAATCAGTACTAAGGAATCAAAAAATGCGAAAGTTGCATTTGTGAAATGCTTGATGACATCACAGTGCAAAAGTGCTATCACACTTGCTCTCTAGAGTGCTCTGTAGAAGAGAGGAAAGCTGCCATTGTGTCCTGAAGTTACTGCTTTCAGTTTTAAGGCTTTTTGGACCACATTTGTGCCATCATGTTCCAGGAGGAGCCTGAAAAGGATACTGGTGCATGGAAGAGAAAATTAAAACTCAGTGAGAGAGAGCTGGAGGTGCTTACTGAAGAATGTGTTTTGCACAATGATGAGCTTTTTGGCAAGAGTTCATTTCAGATTCCAGATAGCCAAAAGTAAAAAAGCTGGAAGTCCATCCAAGAAAAAGTTAATTTGATGGGAGTGACACAGCTTGAGGAGATAAGGAAGCAGCAGAATGATCTACATTCAAGAATGAAAGAGAAGGTGGCTACAAGACTTGCTGAGGCACGTGGAACAGAAGAAGGCCCATCAACCCAGCCACCACCCACACCTCTGGAAGACCTCAATGAAACCACTTTTGGGCCTGAAACATTCAGTATATTTCAGATATTGACACATCTGCCCCGCCCACTACATTAAAGGTAAGTGCTAAAATAGTAATTGTAAAGTCTTATGTTACAATAATTAGATAAGTATTAATTTTACGGAACAGCATTATAAAATTAACTCCAGAACAATGCTTCCTATTACCTTTCAGATGCATTGTGGGCGATGCAGTATGTATTATTTAGTGTATTTTCTAAAATATCATTTTAGTTCGTTAACATTTAAATACCCATTTAAACATGTCCAAGAAAGCATGTGTAAATATGTAGGAAACAAGTATTATTTTAATGTAATTTTTAATAATACAAAAACCTTTAGCTTTAAATTGCAGCATAGTAAACATAATGTTAATATATGACAGATGTACCATCCACACGAGGGCAAGAGTCCAAGCAAGAGGCACCTCCAAATAGTCCCTCACAGATGGTGGAAGCAAATGAAACTACAGCCACACCAACTCCAGCTGAGCCATCAAGAGTAGCAGTCTCTCCTCTGCCAGATTTCCCACAATAGTCAGAGGAGCAAACAACATCCAGGGAGACAACACAACCTGTTGTAAGGGGTAGACACATGCGCAGAAGGCTTCTCTGGCAGAGTGGCAATGTGTCCAGACTGGGAAATACTTGTAGATACATCGGATGTTTTGGGGGCTTAGAGGCCTCAATGCTGCCAGTGCAGCGACTGCAAAATAAAAGTATAAAAGCTGTGAATACACAGTTAGTGGGCATGAATTAAAACATTTCTAACATACATGATGGCTTAGATGAGCTCAATAACATAGTTGATGCGGGATAAAAAGTGATTGATAAAAATTTGAAACAATTATGGCTGTTACCACTTTATGTACGGTTTTGCAGAAAAAATAAATAAATAGCAGGCACAGGAATCAGCAGCTTATGTGTCAATTAGATGGGTTCACAAGACCTGTTAACTGGCTGTCATATGCTACTGCCACATTATCAGGGTGCATGGTGAACATGCAGGTAGAGATGGGCCCTACAGCGGGAATATTGCATGTAGCCTTGTGCAAGTCACCAATGCCTTGGAGAATATACAAACTTCACACATCTATGCCAGTGGTGAACTAGGTGGGGTGACAGTGAAGAAGCTTCAAGCCTCAGTAGCCTCTCTGTTTCAGAAGTCATGAGTGGGCATTTCACTCTCAGGCAAGCTACAGGTAGTAATGTCTCAGGAACTCATAATGTTAGTACCACAGGAAGAGGAAGTGTTGTGAGAAGTAGAAAGAAGCATTAACAACATTTGTAACCTTTAACTTGTTACTTTGTGCACCTTGGTTAAACGTTGTTATTTTTAACAATGGGTTGTTTGGGGAAAAAAATTATTTTTTTGAGAGGAACAAACATTTTCCAATATAATCGCACCTGAAATAAAGGTAAACCTGACTTAGTTTCAAAGCAAAACTTTTGTCTTGAGTTTCATTATATATTTTTAATTGTGATGTTCTTTAAAAATAATGCGTTGTGATGTCTGCACGTCACGCTTTCTCTTCTCCTGCCCTTGGGGCATCCTGTGTGTGATGTGGTTGCTGTTGCTGATCCTCATCATCTGGCTCTGACATGATGACTGGAACTCCTCTTTGAGTTGCTATGTTGTGCAGCATAGCACATGTTGCAACTTTCAGCAGGTCTAGAGAGCACCACCCTTTTTATGGAAACAGCAAAAGTGACTTTTGAGCAGTCCAAATGTCCTTTTAATGACTGAGCTTGTGGATTTATGGACAGCATTGTAGCAGCGCTCACTTTGTTTTGCAGGGTTAAGGTATGGTGTAAGAACCCATGAGCGAAAATCATGAGTGCGGTCTCCTACAATGTAAAAATTGTGTAATAACAATCAAACTGTGAGATCACATGTATCATATATCTATAAATATCTGAGAACAATTATCTAGTAAACCGCAGTCTCCAAAATATTTTCCGAGAAAGCATTCATAAATAACCATTATGTCTAAACATAAAGGAGCCATGTGCGCTGCCTGAGAATCTTTCAACTATGGGGCAGCTTTACAAGCCCCTTGCGCCACTTTTGCGTCACTTTTCCCATGTTAAAAGTGACGCAAAAGGGGTGCAAGGGGCTTGTAAATCTGCCCCTTAATCTATTATTATACCGGATGTGTTACAAATCACTTGGATGTTTAGGGAATGTGTATTCTTTCTATTTCTAAAAAGTTGCTCATTGTGAAATGGTGGGCACAGAGAAAAATTTGTACCATATATACATCTAAAAAAGTAGGAATAGAGCTAGTCTATACAAGTTTAACTTTGTTTATTGTAAATCCTGTGCAGTTGCAGGAAAATGAATATAATAATTAATTCTCATTAGCACTGTGTCCAGAACATCTCTGAAAAATATGGCTAGTGAACTTTGAGAGACCCCACTTGCTGCAGTAATCCCACCTTTGTAGCTCCCAGAGGCTAAGAGGTGCAATGAGCATAATACCTGCACATTAGTGGGGGTAGAATTACTCCTGTGAATGATTTTTTCTAGCTATGACTTAATTTCAGCCACAAGATCTAAAATAACTGCAATACTTAGCCTGTATTTGTCAAATATTTCCTCATCTGTCAGTTGGAATAGAGCAACTCTGACTCAAAATATGTGCTCCTGTCTCCTCCTTCTCTTTAGAACAATCATTATTCTCATGCTCCTCGCCATCACATACAATGCAGCCATTGTAGAAAAAGCTGATGCATTCTGTAGCTGTTGAAATAGATTGTATCTGGTTATCAACTGTTCTGAGTTGGTGGGAAATTGCACGTGCAGAACGAGCAATCTACGCCTAGTCACAGTTTGCGAATGCTTCATATATTGAAATACCAAATCGGTAAAAGAAATTGCAAAATATTACTTGCTATTTGAAAGCAAAAACATAACACATTGGTATTATAAAGAATCGGTTTTCAATCAGTTCTCTAAAATTGCAAAGCTAATACCTTTTGTACATACAAAAGGGCTTTTCGCATTTGGAAATTGACTACTTTTGTGAACTGGACTTTTGTGAATGTAAAAACCCTTCGTACATCTGGCTCTAAGTCCCGCATTCCAAGTTGACTTGAATTTCCAATTCAATGGTTAACAGGAGTGACTGACCAAATAAGTACTGCAGGTATTCTGATATTACCACATATGGTGCTACTACACACCTAGGGGCATATTTACGTTCCCTGGCGCATCCCTGCATATCAGCAGGGATGCGCCAGAGAAAATGCGTCACGCAAGTTTACCCTTGCGCCACGTCCGATGCGCCGCATTTACAATGCGGCGCATCGTGGCGCAAGGATAAGCAGATGCGTGACGCATCTGCCGGCGGAAGGTTGGCGCAGTGCTGAAGTTGTGTCGCAAGCGCGACGCAACTCCAGCACTGTTCCAACCTACCCTATCCCTAACATGGTGCGTCAATCCTTACGCCTGCTTGAAGCAGGCGTAAGGATTTGACGCACCAGCGTCGGAAAAGTGACTGCGTGAAATCTTGTAGATTTCACTACTTCACTTTTCCGAGGCGTTCCTGCGCCGGAACGCCCCCCCCTGCGCCAGTACGCCCACATGAAACCTGACGCAGGTTTCATGTGGCGCAGGGGTTTACTACGTGACGCATCTCCCTAGATGCGTCACGTTGTAAATATAGCGCAACGCGGCGCATGGTTTGCGTCGCCGCTGCGTCACATGCGTGACGCAACGGCGGCGCAAAAGTGGCGCAAGGGGCTTGTAAATATGCCCCTTAGGCTTTAATGTGCCCCTAGAAAAAGGTCCAGTACTAGTGAATTACCTGAGAAAAGCTGCATTTATTCTGCAAAGTATATTTTACTCCGAACAATTTTGTAAGTGTTAAATTCAGATACCCTAAACATAAATTGTTGCAATAGTCAAAATTTTCAAGAAAATGTGGCAATTGTGTAGTTTTGCAGCCTTCACAAAGTTGCACATTTTTCTATTGAAATTTGAAAAGGATACAAAAGAAAAACTTTCCACACTACTAGTTATAGTGCTGTTTTTTCACACCTGAGTTCAACTTAAGTATGGAAAAGATTAATAGAAGAAACTTCTATCCCTAATTCACAGAGTTAGGAATGGCGGGCATATACCCTTGCAAATAAGATTTGCATAGTCCAAACTGCTGCCAATACTGTGGACATTTTGCATTTGTAATTACAGGTTAGTGCAGGGGTATAGACATTCCTGGATGGGTATACCTCAGTGGTTCCCAAACTGTGCTCCATGGTTCCCTGAGGAGCCGCCAAACCTAGTCAGTTGAGCCGCGCACCAAGCACTTTAATGCATTTAATGTTGAAGGGTCTGTTGGCTTCAGTTAAACTAATTAGACTTAAACGCATGATGTAGATGATTTGTAAGTGACATGCCTAAAACTGTAAACGTAGTGCTTAATTGATGGCATGTCGAGGGAGATGACTTCCATATTTCACTGGATCCCCACATTCCAACAATACCAAAGTAAGCGGAAGATGCCTGATTTATTTTGTTACACTCATTAATAGTTTCGTTTTTTTCCAAATGCATTTTACACCAATGCAAGTTATAGGAAAGTACAGTTGTCCTGTTTATTAAACACATAAGGTATTATTAAGTATTGATACCTGTACTTGAACCATAGGTACTTTCAGTACATATTTCTTTCAGTACACATACATTTCCAGACAGGCCTGCTCTCTCCTTGAGCACAGGGAAGTAAAACACCATATACAGCCTAATGCCAACATTTAGAAGCAAAAAAGAGGAACGTTTAAAAAAAAATCCCCAAACAATCAGAGGAATGTATTTGGCTTGCATTGATTTCGAGGCAATTTTAGGGAGGAGCCAGCAAAAATAAAGCTGTATGTGGTTTAAAAAATCGTGAGTCACCCTGCTGAGACAGGTGTGTGGCACGTATGACATGGGTAGAAATGGAAGTGCATGCAAATATTCTTCAAGGCAAGAAACACTTTGGCAATTGGGCCTACATGCATAGGGGTGCTATCTAGTACTATAAGTGGGATAAAAAAAGTTTGGTAGGGTACTCTAAAAAAGGCATGGGTAAAGAAGTGTAACTAGGAATATTTTATTTGAGGCGCCGCCTTAGTAATACGAAACACCCTGCGTATATGATTATGATGCCTTGATCAGCTTCATCCCAATTATTTTCAGGGAGAAAAATGCAAGTACTCCCGAAGACGGGCTTACATCCCCCCCACCCTCCAAAAAAGTAAAAGTGGGGAGCCACAGGCAATGGCCAATGGGTCAAGGGAGCCGCTGGTCGAAAAAGTTTGGGAACCAGTGGTATACCGGTAAAGGTTTGCAAACCTCCACAAGATAGTATGTTTGTAAGAATTCATCAACAATTTGCAGGTAGTTTCCAAACCTTCAGTTACATGTAAATTTACTCCTTTCTAGGGCAGGTGTAAGTGCATTCACAGGGTGAGAATGGGGATGGAGCTTTTCAATGTGTCATTGTGGTGGAGGGCAAGGTGTTTCTCCAGAGCAAATAATATATTCAAACTGGAGAAACAATAAGTTAAGCATTTGAGTTACATTTCTTCAGGAGGTATTGTACACCTCCTGACAATTCTGAAAGCATAAACACATACCAGGTGTGAGAAATTGGATTGTTGGTTGAGTGGGGTGTGAGCCCTCGTCAAGCAACAGCCACAATCACTTGCAGGGTAAACCACAAAAAGTCACTAAATTAAGCTGTGCTTACCCCCTGGGTAGCTTGGCACAAAAAGCAGTCAGGCTTAGCTTAGAGGCAATGTGTAAAGTATTTTTGCAGGGCACAAGAAGTAATAAAGTGAAAACACAAGATAAGAAAAATCCCAAACCAATTTAGAAAGTAGAGTATATTTTAAAAAAACAGTTGACACCAAAGCAGCAAAAATCTAACCAGTAGAACTGGAGTTATGAATTTTTGAAAGGTTTCAGTAAAAGCTAGCGCCTAAAAGTTCAAAGCGACAACTTCAGTCATCTAGTCGCGCAAGACAAAAAATATGACTGACTGTGTTTCGGATACAAGAAGTGGATTGGGCCTGGTCAGCGCTTGCCTTCAGACTTAGAAAAAGTTCAGAGAAAAATGTTCTGAGAAGCTAAATTTCAGCAGGGCAAGGCTGCAGGAGGTGTCCGAGGAGGGAGCAGTATCATCGGATGGCGTTGGGTCAAAGCCATGGTGAAGATTTCTACGTTCGGACTTGGTCGCCAAAATGGAAGTAGAAAATCTCCAGTGGGACAAGTCAGAGGGCTGTAGCCAAAGACAGTTCCACTAGGTCGGATACCCTTTTGGCGAATGACCGCTAAAAAGGATTTGAACATAGCGGGAGAAGCGGCAATGTCAATCTGACTGGTGATGTACCTCGGGCGGATAGTTGAGCACCTGGTTCTCAGATCAGTTTTTAACCCCAAAAAGTCCCCACTTTTGGATTTTGGCTATCTGGGCACCTTTAGCACCACTTCCAAAGGTCCAGGACTGGAGGGGCACCACTTGGAGGGTCAGGACTCACTCAGGCTGGGTCCAGGCGCTGGTTCAAGATGCAGGAAGCCTTTTGTGACCCTGTGGCTCTGAACAGGAAGCCAGCAAACTAGCCCTTGTGAGTCATTCTGGAGGTTCTGGAACAGTTGAAGATCCACACTTTGTACCCAGGCAGAAGGCAGCAGAGTAGCCGGACAACAGGGCAGCAATCCACCAGGGCAGCAGTCCTTCAGAGAAGCAGTCCAGCAGATTGTCAGTCGTTCCAGCAGCACAGTAGTTCTTCTTTCTCGCAGAGTATTCACAGGTCCAGAATTGTACTGAAGAGTTGGTGTCTGAGGTCCTACTTTTATACCCTGGTACCCTCCTTCTGTAAGGTGGGAGAAGCTTTTAGACAGTGGCTTTGTAGTGAATGGAATTTCATGTCTTTCCTGCCCTGGCTCCAAGTTGGTTGCAGTGACTATTTAAAGTAGTTAGGCCTTTTGTGTGAAGGCAGAGCATGGCTATTCAGTTGCAAGTGGGGCTATGCTCAGCTCCGCCCCATCCTGCCAGCAGATGACTCATTCAGGCACACCTAATCCCTCAACTGTGTGACTGTCTGAGAGGATTTCACAAAGTCTGTCAGTTACAACCAGTCATGTGACCCAGGCCAGGCTAGAGGCACAAAATGGCTAGGGGCAGAAAAATGCCAACTTTCTAAAAGTCAAAAACAAAATATACCTTCTCTGACATCATTTATCAAGCACAATGCCTTTATGAACTGTGATCAAGAAATATAAATAACCTGACCACATGTTATTCTTCATATTCATTTTGTTTACCCTTTGAGCTAACTGCTTCTTTGACATGTCCAGTCATATACATTCGAAACCATAAATATTAGTCAAAATCCAAGTCAATTTTTAAATCAAACAGTGCTTGGCCCTGGTCAAAAAACAAGCTGTCACAACCCCTGTTGCACTTTAATGTAAGGAGGTTAGACAATTCTGACAAATACGGTACTTCTTACATCAGAAAAGTTGTGAACTGGTACATTTTATTGTGTTAGAATTTTCATTACACTGGAAATGTTTGTGGTTTTTGTATTGATGTAAAAGTTTAGTGGTAATATCACCAAAAGGCTGTTTGATTTTTAAAAAAAAATTACTTAGATGATGACTAATGTTTATGGGTTCCGAATGTATATGATTGGACACCAAACATGATACAGCTACCAACTACCATTTGGGAGTTACAGCTTATTAAATGTTAAAAGGAATCCCCAATGTTATCGTATGGGAAGAGTAGGCCTCACAGTAGTGAAAAATGAATTTAGGAGTTTTTCACTACTAGGACATGTAAACCTTAAAAGAACATGTCAAACCTTTTAATTACACAGCATCCTGCCCTATAGGCTACATAGGGCCTATCTTGGGGGGTGACTTATATGTAATAAAAGGGGAGTTTATGGCTTGGCCCGGGGTTTTAAATGCCAAGTCGACATGGCAGTTTGACACTGCATTGAGGCTGCAATGGCTGGTCTGGGACATGTTTTAAAGTGCTACTTAAGTGAATGGTACAATAAGTGCTGCAGGCCCACCAGTAGCATTTATTTTACAGGTCCTTGGTATATGGTATACCACTCTACAAGTGACCAACAGGTAAGCTAAATATGCCAATTGGGTATAAGCCAATTTAACCATATTTTGGGGTAGTGAGCGCAGCACTTTAGCACTGGTTAGCAGTGGTAAAGTGTGCCCAGTCCTAAGGCCACTAAAAATAAGTTCAGCAAAATGGAAGAGGAGAGGCAAAATGTTTTGGGGGAAGACCACCCTAAGGCTGGCAGGTCTAACACCGGGTATGCAGTCCTAGAAAATTATAGGTATTTTAGACTTGTAATAGTATATTTGAAATTGTTTGTGCATTACAAAAAAGTTGAAATGTTACTCCAAACGTAAGAGTAGCATTAGAAGAGCAATGTCCTGTCATTTTTAGGTTTAATACTACCTGCCAAGTTCTTTATATTTTATTAAAACTATATCTATAGTATAATTACTTGTAGGGACTTTCAACCAGCAATCTTCATCCATTGGGCTGTTGTTCTGTCATTTACTGCCCACTACAGCATAAAGCATGTGGCAGTGGGTCAACCCATTTCATCATCATAAAATACTTTATTCTGTCATTGGCTAACTTCATTGCATGTGACAGCATTCTGCTTCTGCACAATATACACATCTGCAGGTAAAGAAATCCATTTCCGTGCCAGGGACTAGTAGCCAGATGCAATAGATGTTTTTTATTTTATTGTTTTCCTTGTAGTCTTTTTTTTAATTCATAAAATTCAATGTCAGAGTGCCCAACAGCTCCCCAGACACTGCAACGAGCACTTGCTGCTGCTTGCCGTGCTTCACATTGCGCACACACACTGCTATTGGCAGTCATCTTTATAAATGGCTGTTTCAACCAATTCAAGAATACTGCCTGTGTAAGTGCATGCACACATAAGGTCGGCCATCTTGCAAGTATTTTTGTGTAACATTTTTACAAAATATTTCTAAGATAGCTACCAGCACACGAGTGACCATCTTGGCAGTATGTTTTAAAAAAAAACAGATATTACAAAAATACTTCCAATGTGGTAGCCCTTATGTGCAGACCTAGTTGTTTTCCAATGCTTGCTATTCATAATTGTGTGAATCGTAGCTAATACGTTTTAGGAATATCTAATAGTCTTTGATTGCAAAACAAACCACACAAAGTGGCTGGAATGTATATAAAAAAACATGACATACGATACCCTTCTCACCAGTTAAGTATGAACGGTAAATTGTTGAACCATTCGCAGACAAAATGGTGAATCTGACATGCGTTTTCTTTCCAGAAATTTGTCCCTGAAATACAGACATAGAGCAGACACGTTGAAACAATCGGTATATAAAGGGGGGTCACTGTTCCTTAAGAGGAGAGTTCAAAGTGGAGAAAGAAAAAGGGAAAAGGTGTCCTGTGCTACTCTATGTGTGGGGACAGTGTGTCCTCATCATGATGCCCTCACACACCCGAAGGATGTCATGCTTCATCATTGGGCTTTTTGCTCCTCGTCGGGCCGGCGCTGCAATGCCCTACGGGTCCCCGAAGGGTCTCTTTTTCGGAGATCTTTTGATGAAACAAGCCGTTAGGTGCGTGCGTGTGAGTGGAAGTGAGGTCTCAACTACTGTGTTAAAAAATGACTGGAGGGAGAGTGGCTATTATTTATTAAAGTGGTCCCTCTCGACCGGCGGAGACAGAGAGAGACATGCAGGTGTAGCAGCACAGCTGAATGGGAGAACCTTCCCATCGGCCCTCACTGATCTCATGAGGCCATAATTATAGAAATAAGGGAGACACTACTCCTTTCCATCAACCTGGCGGCACTGAAAAATTTAGGCCGCTAGTGATACTTTATTTAAACTCACCTTGTCCTGAAGAAGCGCTTTGGATCTCCTCCAGAGGCCACAGATAGCGCGAAACATGTCGACCACTAGAGACACCCACTAAGGACTCATATCTAGCTACTGAGGGACATAATATCCCACTAGCAGCACCACACACCTTTTACTAATGACAGAGGGACCACTTTAATAAATAATAGCCACTCTCCCTCCAGTCATTTTTTAACACACTAGTTGAGACCTCACTTCCACTCACACGCACGCACCTAACGGCTTGTTTCATCAAAAGATCTCCGAAAAGAGACCCTTCGGGGACCCGTAGGGCTTTGCAGCGCCCGGCCCGACGAGGAGCAAAAGCCCAATGATGAAGCATGACATCCTTCGGGGTGTGTGAGGGCATCATGATGAGGACACACTGTCCCCACACATAGAGTAGCACAGGACACCTTTTCCCTTTTTCTTTCTCCACTTTGAACTCTCCTCTTAAGGAACAGTGACCCCCCTTTATATACCAGTTACCAATCGGGAGCAAGGGTCACTGGACCTAACAATCAGCTCCCACCGTCCCCCCCTCTCTTTTTGATAAATAGGAACGTTGAAACAATCATCAATTGATTTGTGATCAGTAGACTTTTTTTTAGGAATATTGGTGAACGATTCAACTGTTAATTTGGACATTTATTTGACTAGTAATTTGACATGGGCCCGCTTGTGAAGATACATACTGTGATGAAGCATCTATGCTCAGCAGTTTTAGAACTTGTCATCCGAGTCTGATATTTTAAGTGGCTTTGATCATGTTTTACTGTGTACCAAGTTTGTCCGGCAATTGAATCGGACCTGTAGCATCAATGAACCTACAATATAAAAATTGCAATACTGCTATTAACGCAGATTGGACAAAACACGTTTAAAGAATGTGAAACAGTTTAGCATAAAGATAGCATTAATTCTAGCATAATAAAACAGCTGGTAATGGCACAAAGCGGTTTAAATATTCTGATGGACTATAACAAGATGGCCACCAATTACCACAGCCGTGAAAATTTTGAAGGGTATCATTGCACATTTAGGGCCAGATGTAAGAAGCTTTTTTCTGCTCGCAAACGGCCTGAGTTGCAGAATCGGGGCGCTTGCGACCAGAAAAAAGCATTTTATGATGTACCAAACCGTATTTGCAATTCGGTAACCTATTACCCAATCGCAAATAGGGTATGGGGTTTGCGATTTGGTGATAGGAAGGGGCGTGTTTAGGACGTCCCTTCCTAATACCGAATCGCAGAGGTATGTAAGAATGATTTGTGATCGAAATGCGGTCACAAAACATTTGCATTTTACCACCAACTTCAAGTTGGTGGTATTCTCAGCAGGCCACCATCTCCGTGATTTTAGCGATTCCCAATGGGTCGCAAATTGCGACCTACTTCATTAATATTCATGAGGTAAGTCGATTTGCGACCCACTAGGAATCGCTAAATGAAACTCATGGAGTTTCATACATTAAGACTAGCGATTACCTAATTGCGATTTGGGGAAAATCGCAATTAGATGATCAATATTTCCAATATTGACACATGTGGCCCAAAGAATGCTCACCCACACATTTTAGAAGAGTCCTTAATGTACCCAATATGGACAATCCATTTAATTCCATACTTATTCAAAAACATAGAGGTGTGAGCTAATAGCCTGCAGCACCCTGTAAATATGAGTGCACTGCTCCAGAGTTCCATTAATGGAGGAGGACGTGATCACTTATCAGGAGTTAATAGACCTTGGATATTTTCTTTCTGGTGCTAACGTACAGAATATTGCAGCAGTCCTAATATTGGTCATTCAATAGTAATCGCTGCAAACAGTATGGTCTTCGCTTGACATCCAGTGCTAGCAGAGTGATCTCCATTGGCGTCTGGCATGGAAATGTTCCCTGGCAGTCCGTACTTGTCCGGTTTGAGTTTGCAGTGGCATCCATCAGTCACTGGAGTAACCTACAGAGCTACCTCTACATGCCCTGTTGGAGCTTGCAGCAGGAAGCCTAACTCGCTTCAAAAGATTACAATGTGTTGCAGGTGAGCAATCACTCATAGAGGTGCACAGTTCCAATGGTTGTTGTATTACTTGTGTATATTTTAGCAAGCTGAGCGTTTAAGGCACAGTGTGGAAAAGACACTTGTTAAATTTGACTACATAAAATAAGCAGTAAAAAATGAAACCAAAAAAATGAAGTGCCAGCCACTCTCATAATTTTAGTGGCTCATGACAGTGCCTATGAGGGGTTTCATCAATTTAGTAATATGATAACGTATCCGCGTTTCAGCTCCTCTTGAGTAGAACTGTGATCTAGGCAGGATTTTAAGGATTTTTTTAGATTTGTTAAGCCATATTTCATTGAAAATATTACATAAAGGGTAGTTTTATCCAGACCCGATTTGCTTCTCCGGTGTAAATGCAGCAGGACGTGGGTTACGGACTTCACAGATGTCACCAAAACCTCGAGGTGTATGGAAGCACTATATAGATGGGGCGGACATTGCTGTAAGTTTCCTGGATTTATTGAAGGGCTTTTTAGTACCCACCACCACGTCCTGGAAATAGGACTATAATCTTATGACATAGGTTTCTCGTATTTTCCTGAACCTATTACATTAATTGCTCATTAAAATTTGGAGACATATTGGAACAATACGTTCAAGTATCTCGGTGGGTGTCAATCTAGCCCTGGCTATAATCAAATAAACATCGCGTAAACCCAAGTGGGATTTAATTTATATCCCTTATTTCAACTGGAGGATCAATATTATAAGGCACATATTATATTGTTTTATCGCTGAGAGGCACATTAAGATATTTGTTGTCCTGAAGAAGGTGGTTCTACAATATATCCTCCACCGAAACGCGTCAACTCTTCCCTTGTTGTGCATTGTTAAATTCGAGGAACTTTGAAGTATATGTATTACAAAGTTTACAGGCTTATGTGACATTGATTTAGTCAAATTAACACAACTGTGATGATACATGTTTGTCACGTTTATTGTCTCTCTTTTTAACGCCTCTGTGATAACACTCTAAAAAGAATTTGAGATTAATTTTAGGATTATTTTTAATATTAAAAAAAGTTTTTTATATGAATTGTTTTTTTACACAACTGTACAACTGTTTTTATTGAATGTGTTATTAAACAGATCTTTATAATTGATTGATGAGTCCCATCTTAAGAGTATTGTGAGGATGCACGTAAAGTGTATGGACAGCAGAGTGTGAGATGTGAAAGGGTGAATTTATCCAAGAGAATTTGTTTTGTGATACAGTGTGGAAAAGACACTTGTTAAGTACGACTACATAGAATCAGCAGTAAAAAATTAAACCAAAAAATGAAGTGCTAGCCACGCTCATAACTTTAGTGGCTCATGACAGTGCCTATGAGGTGTTTTTCATTATTTTAGTAATATGATCACGTATCCACGTTCCAGCTCCTCTTGAGTAGAACTGGGATCTAGGCAGGATTTTAAGGATTTTTTTAGATTTGTTAAGCCATATTTCATTGAAAATATTAAATAAACTGGAGGCTCAGGTCAAAGGTTTGGAAGCGACGCACATACGCTCGGGCACGGTGATGGTTAGACGAGAACTAATGACAGCCCGTAAACAGCTGCGGGCGATAGACATGGGACGGGTGGAGTACGCCCTGCTCCGGTTGTGCCAAAGGTATTATGCTGGTGGAAACAAGGTGGGACGCATGCTGGCCCACCGCCTTAGAGCACAGGCAGTCGACAGAAGGGTATCAGAGATCCGAGGAGCCGATGGCTCCATAGCGGACACGGACGAAGGTATTGCACGTGAATTTTGAGCGTTTTATAAAGCGCTCTATTCAGCGGACCCGCTACGAGACCCGGACGTCGAAGCCTACTTGTCCAGGGTATACCCAGCCAGGGTGGAAGTACCTATTTATGGTGCCCTAGAGAATGATATTACAACACAGGAAGTTCTCGCTGCCATACAGAGGCTGCAACCTCACAAGGCGCCCGGCCCGAAGGCTACTGTGGGGAGTTCTACAAAACATTCTCCTCCCATCTGGCCCCGATTCTTGCACGCCTATACAACTCCATAGACAAGCAGGGATCACTCCCGGAGTCCATGCATAACGCCACTATCACTGTAATTCCCAAGCCCGGCAAGGACCCCAAGAGCTGTGCCTCGTACCGCCCGATATCCCTGTTGAATGTGGATGCAAAAATCTTTAATAGCGTGCTGGCACAGCGATTGGCGCCCTACGTCCAGGGCATAGTGGACCCGGATCAGGCCGGGTTTATTCCGGAACGAGGGTGCAGCGATAATACAAAACGGTTATGCCATGTCCTGGACAAAATTCAAAGCTCCCAGATACCGGCTCTAGTGCTTACGATAGACTCTGAGAAAGCGTTTGATCGTGTCCACTGGCCATACCTTTTTCGGGTTCTTGAGCGGGCGGGATGTGGGCCCCGACTGTGCGGGTGGATACGAGCTTGCTATGCAGCCCCACAGGCTGATATCTGTGTCAACGGTATACAGTCCCCCACTTTCTCCATTGAGCGTGGGACCAGGCAGGGCTGCCCCCTGTCCCTCCTCCTCTTTGCGCTCTACATGGAGCCACTAGCAGAGTGCATACAAGGCAATACAGAGGTGGCCGGAATCCCGATGGGAGGAAGGGAGCACTAGATTATGCTATACGCGGACGATGTCCTTCTGACCCTCACGCAACCGCCTACCTCTCTAGCGGCGGCTATGACAGAGATCACATGCTTCGGGCTTGCGTCGGGCTTCAAAATAAACCCACAAAAATCCCTGCTCCTGGACCTAACACTAACGGAGCCGGACCGTGCACACATACGCGAACATTTCCCATTCCAATGGGCCGGAAATGGTATCCCGTATCTCGGCCTGCAGATCTTTCCCACAGTTAAAGCCACCGCAGACTACAACTATGGCACCATACTTACACTGATGCGGACTGAACTCGGCAAATGGAAATTGCAGAATCTTTCCTGGCTGGGACGGCTGGCAGCAGTCAAAATGACGTTACTCCCTAAACTACTCTATGTGATGCAAACTCTACCGTTGCAGCCTCCGACACGGGTTCTAGACAAACTACAGGCTCTAATCTGGGACTTTATTTGGGAAAGCAAAAGAGCGAGAATGTCCAGACCACGAGCCTACCTTACGTTGGCGGAGGGCGGGCTGGGGTTCCAAACCTCAGCAAGTATTACCAGGCAGCCCAACTGCGCTAGATGGTAGAATGGTCTCACACTTACCGAAAAACACTGGTGCTTTATAGACCAGGCCATAGCCGGGATACATATCTGGAAGGTGCCCTGGCAACCTAAGCAGTATAGGCCCCCGAGTGTCTATGTCTCGCCAGTTACACGAGCGACAGTGGGAGTTTGGGACAGGGTGCAGCGGAAACATAACCTTTCCACTCCAATATCCCCGCAGACCCCCTAATAGGTAATCCGGCTTTCCCCCCGGCGTTAGATGGCACAGGCTATAAGGCATGGCAAGAAGCCAGCTGTAGGATGGTGGGGGATCTGTTCAACCTCGAAGGTCTTATGGACTTTGCCACATTGCAGACCTATTACCCTCTCCCACACTCAGCAAAGTGGCAGTACCTGGCCGTATCACACTGGGTCACTAGGCCATGGATTCAGCCGCATGCAGGCAGACCACTCCTGCCTTTCGAGAAGTGGCTGATCACACGGAGCTCCGATAAGAAGCTATTGTCAGACATCTATGCATTCCTGACACAACCCGTGCGCCCCGTGCACTCTCCCGCCAGGGCCAGATGGGAGATAGAATGCGACTACACATTCACAGACAAGGAATGGAGCGACATCCTTCACCGCGCCCGCACATCCGCCCTCAATACAACCAGTAAGGAGATGCTCCTCAAAATAGCCCATTACTGGTACCTAACACCAGCGAGAGTAGCTACTTGGGACCCCAGAGGGGACGGGATGTGCTGGCGGAAATGTGGGCAAAAGGGTACCCTTACCCACCTCCTATGGCAATGCCCCAAGCTTCGCTCATTTTGGTTGGATGTGCTGGACGCGGTTGACATCATGTTTGACACAGAGATACCCAGACTCCCCACCTTCACACTGTTGGGTCTCCCTAATCCGCTCACCTACCCGCTGAGGTCCCTCAGAGGCAAAGCCATAACCCTAATATTGGGGGCCGCAAAACAACTCCTGTTGGCCCGATGGGGGACTGACAAGATCCCTTCTCATCAGGAATGGCTGCACAAAGTCTGGGATGTCCTGGGAATGGAGAAGCTCACGGCGGTAGCTACACAACAACTACCACGGTTTGATAAAATGTGGCAGCCATGCATAGCATACCTAGCGGACGAATTCTGCGAATTGACATGCCCCCAATACCTACGAGTGCTACGCCTTACCCACACCGAACCTAACACACAGCAACGGGCCACACCCACTTCCTAGCCATAACAACACCACGAGAGCGAGGAACTCATGCATCCCCCCCTCACTCCTCCCCCTCTTGCCCCCCTCTCACTTTTCCCATCTTAGTTTGCATTCAACAATGCGGATCTAAAACTTTTGTGTAGTTCAATGTTTTTTTTTTCATGAATTGCCAAACTACTGTACATGCATCTAAACGCACGCCCGCCGGCCGGTGGATGTAGGTGGCTCTCTTGTTGTACTGTTGTTAAAACGTAAAATCAATAAAAATGATTCAAACAGAAAATATTAAATAAAGGGTAGTTTTATCCAGACCCGATTTGCAGTGTGAATTGCACAGAGCACGTTCTTGTTTGTTTTGACTGCATGTTCAAGTATTCCATTATGTGCATCAATAATTCATGCTTTCAATGGATGTCAGTTATGATTAGACGATTAATGCCATTTTGATTGCCATCAGCAATGGCTTGCTTTTAATTCATAAAGCAAACATTATAAAAGGGAAAAAGCATTTCAACAAGTGATTAGCTTTCTGACAGTAGCCTTCACGGGCTCGTCTTTATTTGCTATTGATGTGATGAATGCTGCATTGCTTAAGCCATTGAAATGCAAATCCGTCAAGCAGGTTTGTGGTTTGAACTAAATATACATCCCAAAGCAAAGCACCACTTTTCCTGTTTGTGGTTTTTAGAGGACTTATGGTTGTGAATCAAAAATGTCTCCATCTCTAGTTTGTAGGTATGGCTATAGGACCTATGGCTGGCTGCCAGAACTCTTGCCATCAGCACTAAACCGTGCATAGAGATAAACTCTGGGTCAGACCCCTTCAGCCATTGCTTAAAGAAAGTGTCATTCTCATCTTTGGTTGGGCCAGAAAAGTATTTCCTTCTCACCTATACCTACTGACTGTTAGATGTGTAAGACCACCTGCCTAAAAAGTGGTTCCCATTGAAGTGCAAGGGCAATGACATGAAGAATCCGTGTCCTGCAATGGAGGCCTATTTGTGCTGCTAAAATTATTTTCTCACTCCTATGGTTGCTGTACCAGTAATGATTTTGCATCTAAATGTGTATGTTTTCCCCCTAAATATGATGCCACAGTGTTGCTTACTTTGCATCAAGGGTGCATCCAATAAACAGATTTTGTACTTAAAACTTATTTTCCTCCTGATTATTGGTCCTTAAGGTTAAACATACTCATAATGATGTTGTTCCAAGAGTAATTTTTCACTTCAACCTTCTGTCAACTATATATGATGTCATACTGATGCATGCCCTTGACTTGTAATGTAACTTCTTCCTTCTATGTTTTCCTCCATACTGAGTGAATTTACGCCTAAATGTGATGTCACAATCCTGCTGATTTTGCTCAAAAGTTGATTTCACACCTACATGTATTTGTGCACTTTAATGTGATTTGCTACTCTGTGTGTTTTGCACCTAAAGGTATATCCTCATTACTGGTTATGTTGCACGAGTGTGATTTTGCACCTAAATTAGGTTTTACAGAAAATAAGAGGAAACGAAAGTACAAATGGAGGAGTAAAAGAAATCTATACAAAAAAGTGAAATCTTTTACATATATTCCAAAATGTATAGCAATTTCTCTTCAAATATTTCTGCCGTTCTTATAAATATGTATGTCTCAGGTCAATGAGGCGAGACCCTATCTTACCTTTATGACATTCTCTTGTATTACTTTTTGGCTAAATTTGCCACGGGAATATTATAAACGCCAAAAGAAACTGCTCTCAATGTCCTTTTCTCCGTTCGTTTTTGTCCATATTCTCACTTCTGGGTCATTGACCCTGCAGGAATTAATTGGTCTTGAATGCTGCTTAGATCCCCATGCTATTATCCTCTTTTCTTTGGTTTTGGGAGCACAAATCCAGTGGATCCCGCTGGGAAGGGAGAAGAACACTAGGGAAAGCAGAAGCCAACAGTGGTCATTTCATTTAAGGCTTACATATATTTTCTTCCCATGCCCCATCATCAGTGCTTCGGTTTGTGTTCCATTTCTCCCATCACCAGTACAGTGGTTTCTCGTCTCCCACCTGTGGTTAACACTTCCTATGAGGACATATGTTCTCTTGGCAACGTCATGTCTATACTTCTGCGCTGACCAGGTCTAATGACTTATTATCTTCCCCCTGATCCTTTATCTTCTTCTCAGCTCCCTCCCCATTCAGTTTCAGCCATTTGCTGATAACTTGCCTCAGGTCACAGTTCCAGGAAGGAAACTTGGCAGCTTCCTTCGAGACCTTCCTTCTATCGTCACCTCTCCTTCTGAAAGGGTCTTGGGGCTCTGTTCTTGCAGCAGTTCTCTTCCTTGCATCTTTGAATCCGGGTCTTGTCCTCTGGGTTCTCAACATTGGTTCAGCCTCTAATCCATCAGGTCCCATTGTATCCAGTAGACTCCTCTCTCCAGACTGTCTTTTGACAGCACCTCCTCCAGCGGACACTCAAAAATTCATGCTGAATGTGAACCCACTCTCCTGGCTTCCCTCTTTATGGACGGCTCCTGACCTTGAACCTACCCTGTGTGTTGTGTGTAGGGTGTGGAATACATGCACACAAATTATGGTAAAAATAATACACTTTAATTAGACTTGTTTTTAGGGATGACCCTATTTTTATGGGTATGTGCCCCATAGAGGGAGCGAGGTAGCACCACCCTACAGGAATTCATTAAGCGATGTACACAGCAGGCACACCGAATTGCTTCTTCTGCTCCTGAATACGACCCAGTATATAAAGAAGGGACAGTGTTAGGGATCCCAAGGTCCTGAAGAAGGCTATTGACCCATCTTGGCTGTAATAGCTGCGGGAAATATTTTCACCAGGAGATGTGAATGAATGAATGAATTTATATTTGCATAGCGCATGGCTACCCTGAGGCCTCCCAGCGCTGAGGACAGACGCAGATGGACACAAGGCAGAGAGTTAGAGCAAGTCCTTGAAGAGGCAGGTTTTCAGGAGTTTTCGAAACGCTAACAGGTTCGGCTCCTTCCGCAGATTTAAAGGAAGGGTGCTCCAGAGGTTAGAGGCGTTGAAAGAAAAGGAGCGCCCACCCCATCTAGTTCTTCGTATTTTTTCCGGGACGGCAAGATAAGAGGAGCTGGAGCGAAGTTTTCTGGGAGGATGGTAGGGGGTAATGAAGGAATGGGTAATGACCGGGCCATTCTTCCAGAAGGCCTTGTGAGCCAAGCACGTGGCCTTAAATTGTATCCTTGCTGTAATAGGGAGCCAGTGAAGGCTCCTCAATGCTGGTTTCGCAGATTGCCTACGAGGAATCTGAAGGAGCAAGCGAGCAGCACAGTTCTGGATCGTCTGGAGTTTATGAATAGTGAATTGAGGGGATCCCAAATAGAGGGCGTTCCCATAATCCAGGCGAGAAAGAATAGGAGCTTGGACCATGATCCTTCTCGCCTGGAAGGGAAGGAGGGAGAGGATCTTACGCAACATCCTCATCAGGCCGTAACAGGTAGCTGAGAGCTTGGTGGCCTAATAGTTGAAGCTAAGAGAACAATCAAGCCACATACCAAGACTCTTGATCTGGACTTTTGGGTCTGGGGCAGGGCCAAGACAGTCCGGCCAGAGGAGGGCGGGGTTGAAGGAGGGTGAGTTGCCGAGGAGCATGAGCTCGGTCTTGTCCCCATTGAGCTTGAGGCATGAGAGTTCCATCCACTCGGCCACCGCCTCTAGGCAAGGACCTAGGGAGCTAGATGACCTCTCGGGGTGGTTTAATGCCACCACGAGCTGCGTGTCATCTGCATAGGTGATGATCTTTATGCCGAAAGTATGGACAATCTCCGCCAGGGGTCTCATATACATATTAAATAGCGTGGGGCTCAGGGAGGAACCCTGGGGAACCCCACAGCTAAGAGGCAACCGGTTTGACACAACATCTCCTTCAAACACCTGGAAAAAGCGGTCGCTGAGAAAGGACTGGAACCAGGCTAAAGCCGTGCTGGTCACTCCAAGATTCTTAAGTCGACAGGTCAAGATGTTATGATTGACAGTGTCGAATGCGGCACTGAGATCGAGGAGGATGATTGCTGCAGTACCTCCCTGGTCCAGTATCTTCCTCGCCTCCTCAGTTACTGCCAGAAGGGCAGTCTCAGTCCCTAGCTGAGGGCGAAAGCCTGTTTGGGAGCGGTGGAGAAGATTGTTAGACTCCAGATACTCTACCAGCGTGGTATTTATATGTTTCTCAAGCAGCTTACTCAGCCAGGGAAGGAGGGAGATGGGACGATAATTGGTTAAGTTGGACTGGTCAAGGTTGGGTTTCTTTAAAAGGGCCTTCACCAGAGCACGTTTCCAGGCAAGAGGGACCGTGCCGGAAGAGATTGACGAATTTAAGATGTCCAGAATTACGGGGCGAATGGTGTTGGCAACCATAGTAAGAGGCTGTGGGGAGCAGGATCAGTGGGAGAGCCCGAGATTACCTTGGGCATAATCAGATCAAGTGAATCTGAGTCCAAGAGAGGGAATTGCCCTAATGAGAACTGGGATTCAGGTTGCAATCCTGCAGTATGGAAAGCACAGGAATCATTCCGAGAGGCTGGGAAGGACAAATAGATATTTTGAATTTTTTGATGGAAAAACTCCGCTAGGTTGTTACAACGGATAAGTGCCCCCTCTAAGATTGGTGGTTTCTGGGGCAAGGTGGAAAGAGTTTTAGCAATTCTAAAGATCTCTTTAGGTGAATTTGCGGCTAGGTTAATTTTCTCCTCGTAAAAGCCAACTTGGGCAGTTTTAATTCCTGACTTATATAGCCTGATTGCCTCTCTATAATCTGATTTCCTGGATACTGAGTAATTCTGCCTCCACCTTCTCTCTAACCTTCTGCATGCTTGTTTTAATTCTCTTAATTTAGGGGAGAACCAGGGAGCCGTCTTTAATCTACATTTCTTGTGGGTGGATCTCTTGGGGAGGACTGAGTCAAGAGAGCTTAGGATCCAGTGATTAAAGTTATCATTGGCCAGATTGGGGTTAGGGTCACTGGCTGGTCTAGTAACCTCGAGAACTGAGGTCCATTGGTCAGTGGGGAGCTTGGACCAATTCCGTGCCAACACTGGCATTGTGTTGGAAGAGAAGGTAGGTCCACGGATTTCCCAAGTTAGGGGGATCAAGAAATTATCCGTCCAAGGGAGTGGGTTTGGAGTGCCTACCACGAGCTCTTGCAGGTTACTGAAAACAGGGTCGAGAAGATGACCTTTGATGTGCGTAGATGTAAATCCTTTCTGGATGAGCTGAAGCGCTAAGAGATTCATTGATAGCTCATTGGCCGTATGATCGGCGCGATCATCTAGGTGGATGTTAAGATCCCCAAGCACAGTAAAATTTGACGGGGCTAGGTCCAGGTTAGCAACGGCGGTGGAGAGGCCAGTAAGAAATTGCCCTACAGCCCCAGGGGGGCGATAAATTAGTAAACCAGAGAAGGTGTTTGTCAGAGAAAACTCTATAGAAAAGGCCAGGCTCTCGCAATCCGATAGAGAGTCTGTGGTAGTCCGACAATTGAAGGTCTCTTTAAAGATAATAGCTAGACCCCCTCCTCTGCCAATCTTACGATCAGCCCTGAGTATTAAATAGCCCGGGGGGAGGGTTTGAACAAGGACAGGATCAGCTTCACCATGAAGCCATGTCTCGGTTAAAAAAAGAGTGCCAGGTTTTAGCTCTTCCAATAATAAAGCAAGTTCAGTTGAGTGTCTGGGGAGTGATCTGCAATTCAAAAGGAACATCCTTAAGGAGGAAGGGGTAGTAACAGAGTCCACAGTTTTATTGTGTGTCCGGAAGGCGAAATTACAGTGAGAACAGTGGGAAGGTCTATTAGCAGCGTTCATAACATGCAAACAGTTTACATTAGGAACCCTTCTCAACCCGTGCAGAGTTTGGGGGCTATAGCAAATAGTATTTCCAGAGAAACCGCCAGGGGTTATGGCCCCTGGTCCCGCCCGGGCGCGGACGGGCGCAGACGGGCTTGCCTTTGGCGCGCCCGCTGCGCGCGTCCGCTGCGCGTCGGGCAGGGCATCCGGTTTATATCTGGGAGGAAAGTGGCCACTAGACCGCTAACCTCGCCGAAACCGGAATTCGCTTAAATCTCCCTCCACTCAACCGGGACGTAACCCGTGGTGGACCGGGGAGGGCGACAGAAGCCAAAAAACAGCAAGTGGAGTCAGAATCAAGTAAAACGGTATTAAAACAGTTAAAAATTGTGCTGTGCAAATTTGAGGTTGTGAAGAATCGCATACAGAAGCAAGGTTAAAACGAAGTCAATTCAATTCTAAATATTTTAAAATCAGGCGACAGTGCAATTTTCAGAGGAGCATACAATCAGAGCTTTCTGCCTTACAGGCGCGCGTCCGCAGATGTGGGAACAATAATATTTCCTGACATCTATACTTGGATATTTTTAAGTTATTGGTGATATTCCTGATAAAATTTCACTTTCTGACCACTATATAATTGTAACTGGTAACAGTTTTTCGATCCCAGATTGAACTGAAAAGATTTCCACATGAGCTCCTTCAATCAGTGGACCATTTAGAGAGACATTCCACCAGTTCTGAATGAGGAGCAGACCTTATGAGCAAACATACCACCATTGGTGGGTGAAGTTTCCGCATCCTAAGAACAGATCTTCTGCAAGTGGTCGAGGCTTCCATGATTCTTTTTCGTGCCCGGTTTGCCATCCCTTTGTTTCTTGTATATTGTATTCTCGGAGGACGTATAGCGGACCTACTTAATATCCTCCTCTCCCTATCTTCTTAATGCAGATTGCAGCCACCAGGTTCTCATATATCATTGGTATTGTGCTAATAATGCATGAACAGGCCCAAATCTATTCAGAAGTGACTGGAGGAATACAATCAATAAAGGATATTGCGACAAACAAATTGCATCAATAGCATTGTTGGACGGTAGTAGTAGACAGGATCAATGAAAACAGTAAAAGGAATGTGGAAGCTAAAAATCTGCCCTAGATTATGAAACATGTCTAAAAGGTACGTCACTGTGTATATGGTAGGAGACCAATATGTTAACCCCTGTGAATAAGCAGGAGAGGCGGGACAACAGGTGGAATGTTGACAATGTTAGTAACAAGTTCATTTCATATAAGTAGTAATATAACAGTAACAAATCTAAATTAATAATGTAAGAAACCATATGACTTGGAACTCCCGCGGTTCCTACACCCACCAGAGCCAACAGAAGTGCTCATGTCACTGTTGTTAATTGCCTACGAATAAGGCGTACTGGGAACATTTGAGGGCTGGGCATTCACAATTAATGAGAGGGAGGATCAGCGGACAGCAACAGTAGGTGCGGTGTCGAGAGCGCCCTATAGTTGGTCAGTGTCATTGTCAGATGGGATACTTCCTTAGTCCATGTGTATCTTCTCTATGGAAGGCTACACTTTCCGCCTGCGCCCAATTGAGCATTGAGCATGTCCAGGCAGCAAACAGTGGGGGCTCAGAGGATTTCCATTGACTGATAAGGTGCTTACCCACTATGAATCCTAGGTCTAGGAAGTGGGAAATGGCTTTGGTTTTTTGGTGCCTGCCATACAATCCAAGGAGACATATTTCCCATTTGTACAGGTCCGGGCGCCCAGTGCATGTGGATAAACTCGATGTGATACTGGACCAGTAATTATGTAAACATGGGCAGGCACATAGCATGTGAAGCAAGTCTGCGTCTGCCTGAGTACAGTGAGGGCAAGTGGCGTCGCTTCTGAGGTAATAAGGATTTACATTGGCTGGAGTAATATAAGCCCTACGTACAATATAAAGTTGAATAATCTTAAACCAGGCATTGCGTGACACATGTCTTGAGCCCTCTAGCAGGGCAGCCCATTCCTTATCTGTGCAAGGGCATGTTAAGTCAGTCTCCCAGCATTGTCTTAGAGTTATAAGCTGTGGAGTAGGGTGGATGCAGAGTGAATCAGTGAACCATCATATGAGGTGGCTGCCCCTCGCCATCACATAGAGATACTGGACTGTAAGATGGATGGGTAGTTCATTGGTCATGTCCCCCCATTGGTTCCCCAGTGAAGAAATCAGTGAATTGTGGAGTAGGAATTGACCTGGGGGCAGGCAATCCTCCTCCATCAACATCTCGTGCGGAGCCAAGGTACCGTCCTGGTATAGGTCACCCAATGTGTGTAGGCCAGCAGCATGCCATGATGTCAACTCTGTTGCCAATGTGGGGCTGCCACTCCTTGGCGTACCAAGCAGCGCTAACCCTGGTGCATAGGGTATTGTGAGCTTAGTAAGGTGAAGGCACCTGTGATAGCAGCGATAGGCTACTCCCAGCAGCAGGGAGTCCGGCGGTCCCATTCGTGTGCTGGGGTGAAATAGATGCAGAATAGCAGGCAAGCTCCCTTTGGGTGAGGATGTGGCTGTGTCCGACAGGTGTAAGCCCTCCAGCCATTTAGCAATTCATTGAACTTGAGAGGTGAGGTAGTACTGCTCGAATTGTGATTCAGCAAGACCTCACCAATCTGTGGTCGAACAGACCTTTGATAAGGCTACCCTACATCTGGGCTTATTCCAGATGAATTTTCGTATCTGCCGATCAAACGCACGCAAGAACGTGGCTGGGATTTAAAAAGGGTGGTTAGTAAAAAATTAAAGAAGGTGAGGTAAAACCACCATTTTTAATAACGCCACCCGTCCGCGATAGCCAGTGGCAATGTGCACCAAAAGAACATTTGGGCTCGCAAGGATGTGACCGCATGAGTGACATTGACCATTGAGTGGTGAGCCCCGTAGGTCACCGTCCACTCCCAGCAGTGCTGTTTGCACTCTTCAGGCCATACCGGTGCAATCAGTCTTCACGCCATTCTGGTCACCACAATCCGCCACTCCTCAAGACTGCCCGGAGCACCGCTAGCAGAGAGCCGCGCACGGGGCAGCTACAGCCCCCCACGCCAACCGGGGGGCGCCCGCCACTCCAGTGTCCACACCTTGTGGGCCGTGGGTCTGCTCCCCAGACCTCGGCAACCTGCTACAGCGGCGCCTTGACCCTGCTCCCCTCGATGGCGGTGATGCCTTGTATCGGTAGCAGGAGAGACAGGAAGAGCGGGAGGTAAGTTGACGTGTGGTGATGGCGGGTTCCCATCATATAACAGGTGGATAAGCGGGATAAGCAGCGGAGCTCGCTCAAAGCACGTCCACCATGTTGACCCCTCAAGCCACGCACCTCCTCTGAAAAGCTATAATGATAGCAAAACATGAGTCAAGGGTTGATTTTATTTATTCCAGGTTGGCTTGGATGGTATTTTACGAATCCAAAGCTGTAATACTGTGTCTGGATTTGTAAAAGGCTTTTGTCATTTTACAGCTCGGTGTTGATGGCACTGTGTTAATCTGGGTAGTTCCCAAGTTTAGGTGGAGAGTAGCTCCTGTATAGAGCACCCTACAACACCAGCGACACTCTGAATCCACTTCTCCTTGTCAGAGTGGTCTGATTCGATATCCTGGGTAGCAGATAGTTTTGGCACCCTTGGCACAGGCTGGCCATCACAAGCTGCAAATGTTGCTCCAACAGCCTTATTTTTTTTGTTTAACTATTTTTATTGTTTGGGAACAAAGAAAAATATACAGACATGTAATAACACAATGGTACAGCACCTGCTCCGACCAGGTCCGACCCTCCCTAGCCCTCCCCCACAGCGAGATATAAAGCTGAGCCAATCCAGTTAAACTGCACAAATTCTGCCGCTAGGTATGTCTTACACAACCACCTCTATCATTGTAGATGAAGCATGTGTCTCCTCACGGCACACTGTTACTGGTGACATTCCGGTACCTCACCCTCTCCTCCAGATGAGCATGCCTCCCCTACACTCCTGTCAGCCTTAGAGTATACTGTCTGAGCTCCAGCTACCCCAAATTTTATCGAATTTCCTCTGGCAGCCTCTTCCATTATACACTTACCTCTCCACGAGTTTGCAGCATTCCATGCCTATCTCCCAGTCCCAATACTGGAGGGGGGGGGGTGCCCACTACCCCATTTCTGGGCTATATCACAATTTTCCACCATGTACCCCATGTTTACTTTTCTGATAGCGCAAGGGATCTAAGGGTCCCCATATCCCAATTAGCGTGAGCTTGGGCTGCAGCTCTATTCCCCGATGGCTTCCTCCAGCGAATTAGTGACAGTCTCCCAAAAGAGGCAGTCTCAGAAAAAGTCACATTGTGTGCATAAATGTGCCCTCCTTCCTGCATCTCCATAAACACAGCCTGTGCCAAGCCTTCCCTGTTTTATGCAACATAGTTCTTGTGTAGTGTGTTCCATGGAGGATTTTTAATTGGACCAGTCGATAGCTTGCCTTGATCACCACCTCAGTAGGGAAACTGATCGCCATTTGCCAGTGCTCCTCTTCCAGGTCCCCCAGATCTTGTTCCCAGCATCCCTGCAGTCTCGCTAGTTGGTCCCTGTGTGTTCCTTATTAACGTCCCGTATGTCAACTAAATGAGCTTTTTACAGATATGTCCGTCAAACAGTCTCCCCTCCAGCGGAGAGTCCTCTTGGGTCTCCTCAACATTTGCTATCTTTGTAGTGCGTGCCTCAACTGGCCCTATGGCAGCCACTGCGTTACGGGCATCTGATATTCTCTCCTCAGATAGTCGAATGGGACAATGCCATTGGCATCCCAGACATCTGCCAGTGTGGCTAGGCCAATGTTGTCCCATCCATGAAAACCTCCCAGCGCCACCATCGCCCACAATCTAGCCCCTTACCATAATGGCATTTTAGGAGCAAGCCTCTTAACCCACTGCATCTCCCTGTGCAATCTGGGCCAAACTGCTCTGACCTCGCTGCTGCTGGCCTCACCGAGGGGCTCAGTTTCCCCCCATATAGTGCATGAATGTAGCTTCAGGGGCCCATTCCCCAGAAGGCCAGTTCGTCCCATGCTGTATAGGCCCAGTCATTTACCACGCTAACCTGGGATGCCTCGTAGTACTTCCTGACGTTCGGGAGCACTATGCCGCCATTGTATTTGGGAGTTGCAGGTCCTTCATTTCAATTCAAGGTTGCCCCGCCCCCCCAGAGGAGTGCTCTCAAGAGCGCATCTACCCTGGCAAAGAAGGCATCTGGGACCTTGTATGGGCTATTGTGGAGAATATAGAGTTGCTTGAGGAGCACGATCATTTTAAACATTGCCACTTTTCCCAGATTAGATATCGTCAACGAACTTTCACACCTTTTCCCAGCCCCCTAACCATTTCCAGCAGATTTGCCTCATAGTGGGACGCCATCCCCCTGGTGATCCATACACCCAAGTATTTCAACTTGTGGGGTTCTGTCTTAAGTGGCAATGGTAAGTCTCCATCCTGCACCCACCTCTCCATAGGGAACAGCAGGGCGTTTTCCCAATTGATTGTGAAGACAGAGTATTCCCCATATATCCGGAAGATACCCTGCAGCCGGACAAGTGATTGATCCGTGTTCGTTAAGTACAGCAGGATGTCATCTGGGCAGAGCGATAGTCTCTCCTTCCAGCCCATGTCTCCTGTCAACCCCCAGATAAAGGCATCTACTCACACCCACTCCGCCAATGCTTCCACTGCCAATGCGAATAGCATCAGCGACAGGGGGCTTCCCTGTTTGGTCCCCTTCTCAATGCAAAACCTGTGGGAGATACAGACATTCAGTTTCACTCTGGCTTGTGGCTTTTTATACAGCAGTTTTATCCACTTGATATACCAGGGCCCAAATCCCATCTTTGCCGATAACTCTAACAGAAAGTGCCACTCCACCGAATCAAAAGCCTTATTGGCATCTATTTATAAAATAGCCCATGGTTCTGTCTCCACCCCATCTTGGTTAGGTTATTGTGTATTGTGCAGGTTCAGTCAAGTTGAGCGGTACGGCATGAATCCAGTTTGATCTGGGTGTACCAAGTCAGTCACCACCGTGTGCAGCCTATTTACCAGTACTTTGGCCAAAACGTTAGCTTCTGCATTAAGCAGGGAGATTGGTCTGTATGAGTCACATTGATCTCAGGGTTTCCTGGCCTTGGGAATGAGAGCGATAATCGGTGTCCACAAGTAGCTCCCTGGCCTGAAATGCCTCTATATACATTGGGGCATATTCTCAAGGAGCTATCGCAGAGTTAACGGCACTTTATCGCAGCCAAATCCGCGATAAATTTATCACCCCATTCCCAAGCTGGTGCTAACAGCCCATAACACCAGTTTACCTGCGATAGCAGTCGCAAAAAACATCGCCACATAGGAGCCCGGCAACTAACGCTAATGATATGCAGAGTAGGCGTTCCCGTGCTAAAAGCCGCGACAACACCACTCCACAACATTCTCAACGACCAGCCAGATCGGCGATAAGATCACAAAACATGCGCTAAGGCGCGTTAGCAGCAGGAAACTAACACCTGCTCCTACCTGGTGTAAAGTCGGACTACAACCAGCACCAGACAAGGGAGCACAGCCCATAGCCACACATGAAGAACAACAGATGCCCTGGAGCAACCCATCATGCAGGCCTGAGCCCCAATAGGTCAACAACACCCACCGCCACAACCCCCAGGACCCCCCCCACCCCGGGCCCTACCCCATGCACCCCCCACACACACACCCCCCTATGGACAAAGATATTGCACATCAACTCCACAAAATCATGAACCAAACAAATCGCCTGAAGTCGCACAATCACAACACCCAACATACATGTGTGGTCAGAAAAAGGGAAATCATACACCCATATCAAAATATCCAAACAATACATTTATTACAGAACAAACCAAAAAAAACAATTCTGAAGAGGCATGGCGGGTCGTCTCAGGACATTCTGTAAGTCACAGCCTGCAAAACAGAAATCTGGATCAGAAGGTGTGCCATGCGCCCATCAAAGTACAGAGAGAGAGAGCAAAAGAGAGGAAGAGAGAGGGAGAGAGAAAGAGAGAGGGAGAGAGGGAGAGAGAAAGAGAGAGGGAGAGAGGGAGAGAGGAGGAGAGAGGAAGAGAGAGGGAGAGAGAAAGAGAGAGGGAGAGAGAAAGAGAGAGGGAGAGAGTGCCGACACTGCGGACCTACGCCTCACTGCTCACCTGCTGCCACTGGTGTGTCTCCAACCACGTGCCGGTATTCACAGCAGTCCCCCAGGTCCGTCATCTGAAACAGTTTCCAGAGACATGAATGGCGGAGTCCATACAGTTGCACACGCCATCATCGCTTGCCCGCCCCTGCGCACACAGGCTGCTGCACCCCAGCCCCTCCCGCCGCCCAGCGGTGATTGCCCGCCCCTGCGCAACCAGGCCTCACTGCTCACCTTCCGCCACCGGCGTGTCCCCAAGAGGGCCCACCACGTTCCGGAGGGATCTCCAAGCCCGGTGCCCGCGACCATGGCACCCTCCACATCATGCAGCCCCGCACCGCGGGCCACCAGGTCACACACCTGACTCTGGGTCTTGATTTCGCAATGGCAGAGACCAGTGCACTCGGCATCATCGCAGGCTGCACACCAGCTCAGCGCTTGAGGTGCCACTAACTCTGTGAAGCGCGACGCAACGCCACGTGGCGGGAGGGCCGCACTGCCTGCTGACCCAGGCCTACACTGTGGTCCAGCAGGGCTCACACTAATCCTTTCCAGTCCGGACCGCCAAGACGGCGCATCATCGCAGGCTGCCCACCTGCTCAGCACTTTAGGTGCCCCTATCTCACTGCACCGCAAGACACCATCCCGTGGCGGGGTGCCTGTGCCTGCCGCAGTGTATCCGGTGCCACCAAATCTGTGCACCGCTAGCCATAGACCCTTAATGATTGAGTCCCGTTGTGCGGACGCCATCATGTCACCCCCGGCACTGGGCAATGTGAGGTGGCAAGGCCCTAGGCCCTCATGCACACATGCGAACTACACGGAGCCACCCAGTCAGAGAGAGTGGAAATGGCGTCCAGCACGTGCGCCAGACCCTTTTTATTGCCAGGGTCACATGTCCTGTGACGCCAGTGCTGGATGGGTGTGGTGTGGGTGTACACCAGCTGTGAGGGAGTGGCTGTGGCATGCTGACAACTAGACCTGTGAGCTGCAGATCCCCACAGTGAAGACCTGGGACATGTAGCGTTGTCCCCCCCCCTGTGTGCATAATCGGAGTGGGCTGTCCTGGCGTATGCCAGTCCAGCGTAAGGGTGTGAACAATGACCCCGGGGCTCTGGGCGTTGTTCCGTCCTGGGCTGGACAAGGAAGTGACCAATGGATGTGTCTCCGTTGTAGTGTCGGCGCCACACGGACCGGAATCGGCAATCTGTCACCCTGTGACAATAGTCCCACAACATGGGCAACATGGACTTAAGGGGGAATCACTGACCCTACATTCATCCATACTTCCACACTTAAAAGATCATAGACATGACACATCTGTGTGGATATGAATGTTTATTACACATTCAAGGGAGTGCTGCAGCTGGAGCAGTACAGGGCCATGCCAACCCCACTTCACATTGTCGGCCCGTAGAGGGCCAGCCAGAGTCGTACAGGGAATGACAGGTACATCAGGAGAGGAGGAGTTCTGTCCGCAGTGTGATAGCTGTGTCATTGGTGACCAAACAGAATATGGCAGTCCATGTCGAGGTCCAAGGTGAGTGTCGCAGAGTGCATCGGGGGACAGTGGAAGGTGATGATGCAGAGGGCAGAACCAAGCAGAAAAAGGCCACATGGCGGAGATGAATGCTACTGCGTCCTCCTGACCACGAGGGCTGATTCATACGCATCTTCGTCCTCTGCTGTTGCATGTGCCTCACAAGTGGGTGGTGGTGTACTGTCTCCAGCACTGTGTGGCACAGACACATCAGGGGCCAGAGATGTGGATGGGGTGGTAGCAGCAGCATGCATCAGCGCCAGGCCTTGTGGCAGCAATGACATGAGGAGGGTCTTTAGGGCATTGAGGGACCCAGCTACCTCTCGCTGGTGTGCAGCCGTGGCAGCCGCTCTTTCCGCCTGCGTCTGCTCCATGTTCTCCATGATCCTCCGCATGTGTCCCAACTCTCGGGCGAGATCGCTGGAGGCACTCTGGCTAGACAGTCGTTCTTGTCGCAGAGTCAGGACTCTGGCGATGTCAGCCATGGTCCGTTGGAGAGCATGGAGCGGACTGTGGGTGTCCGTTAGGGACTGTGAGTGGTCCCTGATGGGACTTAGACACCCACGTATGGCGTCTAGTTTGGCTGCCATGCGGTCGAACCCCACCTGCACCTGTTCAGCCAACTTCTCCTGGCACCCCAACACACGGCGTTGGAAGGCCATGTGTTCGTCGTGGGGGTCCTGGGAGGCAGCCGTGGTGGTGGGTGCTGCCTGCTGTGTGTACTGTGCAGGGGGGGGCTCCTCGTGGCAGCTGGGCTGCCCTGATCCTGGAAGTGGGCTGCGGAGGCTCTCAACGAGCTGTTCGAGGGCGTCTGAGTCGAAGGTGGGTTGGTCCTCTTCCTCATCACAGAAGAGAGGTTTGGACTGCTCTGCAGGAGGTGTTGGATTTCCCCCTGCAATGTGAAGGGGAGATGCAGTTTAACATCGTGTACACATGTATGTTGATGCATTGTACATGTCTGAATTCAGACTGCATGACAGTGTACATTGTGACTGTTTGGGGGGAGCTGCCTATTTGATGGGGGACAGTGGACATTCCGACTACATCACGGATGTGAGTTTGTACATTGTCAACTCACATTTCCCTGCAGTGCCATATGTGATTGGCCAGCTACTATGCACATGCGGCACCTGTTGTGTCCTCTGTTCTGTTGTGGACGTGTTGCGGTTTGTACCACCTTGTTGTCAATGTTGATGTGCTCTGCATGTTATGTGTGTGTGCCTCATTTTGGGGGAGTCGCCCCTGCAGCTCGGATTTAGCTGCCCTTCTCCCTTCCATGCGGTGTGCCTCTGGGTTCTGTGCTTATGCAGTGCTGAGATGTTGCATGCCTGTGTGCATTGGTCTCTTGGTGGGAGTTGTGGGTCTGGGGCATGTTTTGTCCATAGATGTGCTATGTTTAATTGTGCATGTGTGCCATTGTGCCCATCTCCCCCCGTCCCCCCAGTCCCTGATGGTTACTCACCCTGTTGCTGTTGTGTCCAGTCATGTTGAGCAGTGTCCGGTCCCTCGACTCCTGCCACCGTCTCCCCACTGATGACTGTGGAGACCATTTCCTCCATCTCGTCCAGCTCCTCCTGCGCTGGAATCCCACCTCCAGTCTGCATTGCTGCCTTCCGGTTGTTTGCGAGTTTCAGCTTGGTTTTGCGCTTCACATCATTCCAGCGCCTCTTGACCTCGTCCATTGTCCTCTTCAGCAGTCCGATTGCATTCACCTTGTCCACGATGGTCTGCCATATTCCATTTTTAGTTGCCAGTGAGACAGTGTAGGTGACGAACAGTGATTGATGGTGTTCTAACACCTCCGTTATCAGGATCCTGTTTTCCTGCGGACTGAACTTCGTCTTCCTCTTCTTCTTGTCCTTGCCCTTCCCTGACCCCAAGGTCCCAGGCTGGTCCTCCGTGGGGCTTGTGGGGTTCTGGTTGTCCTCTGTACTTGCTCTGGCTGCCTCCATTGTGCTTCGCTGTTGTTTGGCTTTTGTTTGTATGTTTTTTTCTACTTTTATGGTGCATTTTCCCACATGACGCGTGGGAATTGCAGGCCTGTGGCTGGTTTTTGTAGATTTTTGTATCGCGATTGGCGTCATCGCTACTATTTTCGCGTTGGGGTTTTGCGTTTTTGCGGCGTTGCGTTGTTTTAAACGCGTTCATTTGACGCGTTGTACTGTGACTATCGCATGGTACCGCCGTGTTGTGAATACCACGTTGAGACGGAGTTGTTTTACCGCGATGGAGTGCGATCTGTGGGGTTGCGTTAAGCTACACTTGCGGTAGTTATCACACGTTCTTGAGAATATGCCCCATTGTGTATAGCAGGCCTGCCACCCTTCTGGACATTTTCGAAAGAAATCCAACAGAAGTCCATTCGGGCCGGAACCTTCACAGCCTTCACAGCCTGCATTTGTGCGAGGGCCATCGTCACTTCTGCCACTGACAGGTCGGCTTCTAGCGCCGGTCCCTGGTCCGGGCTCAATCGTCTCAAGGGTCAGTCCCGTACAAAGTGTCTTACTTCCCCCTCAGAGGCCCTCGACCTCGCTTTATAGAAATTTGTCATGTGGTCCATGAAAGCTACAGCTTTCTGCTGACTCCTTCTCACCATCACTCCCTTCTCTAGCGTGAGCTCTCTGATGTGCATCCCCTCTCTCTCTCTCTACTACCTACCCACGCCAGCAGTTTCCCCACTTTGTCCCCGGCCTCATAAATTAATTTCTGCTTGGCGAGGAAGGTGGTTTTTACCTCATGCCATGCTACCACGTGATATTCCTCCTGTTTCAGGTCAAGTCTGCCCTTCAACTGGGGCATTAGAGATGTACTGTAGTCACAATCAAGCTGCACTAGTTCCTGCTGTAAGGTGTTTGGGTCTCCTCTCGTATCTCAGCTGAGATGATTATGCCCCAGATCGCGGCCTTGTAGGCTTCCAACAGGGTAATCACTCTCTTCACAGTCCCCTTATTTTCCTGAAAGTAGTGTTTCATGGCTTTGTCAAGGCTCTGTACCACTGTTTTGTTCGTGAGGCGCCAGGTCACCATCCACCATTCCCGGGGTTCCTGCGGCCTAATGGTGGTCAGGTAAAATGAGTACCCCCTCTCCTGTCAATGGAGGTCTCTCCAAATGTCCCCCATCCCCAGGCCCTGAATGAAGCCCTCCAATTTCCCCACTGTTGCTTTGCCCTTCCGGCCGGGCACTTATCCTATCTAGATGTGTGTTTAGCACTAGGTTAAAGTCTCCACCAACTATTGTTAGGGCCTGGGGCACTTCCTTTAATAGATAACCCAAGTTCTGGAGTGTCGCGGTTTGAAGCCCCGTTGGAGCATATATATTAATTAGCATGATGATTTCACCCTCCAATTCACCCAGCAGCATGGTATAGCACCCAGTTTTTTCCAACCATGTACAGGAAACATGGAGGTTCAGCAATTTCCTAACCAGGATTACTGCACCTCTAGAACCTGAAGAGCAATGCACGTGGCAGACTACTCTGTATCTGCCCCTTCCTAGTCATTGATGTTGACTATTAATCAGGTGGGCTTCTTGGAGAAGTATTATGTCAGCCTTATACCTGGTGAGCGCTTTGGAAACTAGGCCTCTCTTCACTTTATTCCCCAGTCCATTGACTTTCCACGTCAGCAATGTCAGGTTATGCCTCTGTGACATGTATTCTGTTGCTCTTCTCTATCTTACACCCTTCCTGTGCCTGATGGGATGTATTTAGTCGCTGCCCCTGTGACTTGGTGATACAAAAGGGGATGATGGACGGAACGTTTGAGCCAATCAAACACTCACCCCCAGTCAACTGATCTGGGTTTAATCCATCATCATTCTTTAGCTCACTCCACCACCTCAGTTCAGACATGGCCATATGCAAATCAGTCTGACCCTGTGCCTCATGGGAACAGTCCAGCCCGAACTGCCAAGCCATGTCTTCCCTGGACCGGAAACAAGCATCCTAGGACCGGTTTCTGGCATTCCAGCCGTCATCAGCCAGGCTTGCTTGAATCCAGTGGCAAAGTGAGCAAGGGACCCACGTCTGGGCATACCCCCGCCATGTATTCTGTTGCTCTTCTCTATCTTACACCCTTCCTGTGCCTGATGGGATGTATTTAGTCGCTGCCCCTGTGACTTGGTGTCTGTGCATGCTATGAACTTCCCCATGAACTACCTACCTCCCTACCTTACCGTGCTGTGATCCTAGAACTGACCATCCCCCTATTCATGGTATGTGCTCTCCTAACTGATTCGTCATTACAACTGTGTGTACTACTCAAGCTGGGGTGCAGCTTTCGGGCACTGCGAGTGCTACAATTAGTGTCTCCGAGTCTCTCTTGCCTCGGTTTTCAGCTCCGTGCCCACTAAACTTCCTATGTGCCACACCGGAGTACCAGAGCATACTACCAGTTTAGTCCAGTCTAGCTAGCCCCTAAGTTGGACCCCCGGGAAACCCCTCCATGCAAGCATCACCGGGAATCAGTACCTTTCCACTGACAAGAAGCCTCCTAGACAATGTTCTTCGGCAGTTGTTCCTCCTAGGTGTCTAGCTCCGACCCCGTGCACTAGGGACCGTTGCCCTCCTCCTCCTGGTGGACAGTCAAAATATCGATTTTTAAATATCGAAGCACAGTTATATCGAGTTTTAAATATCGTAGGGAAAAAATATCGAAGTCAAGAATATCTACAACCAGAATATCGAAGTTAAGGTAAGAAATATTGATGTTGCAAATATCGATGTTAGTAATATCGATAGTTAAATTATCGATGTTAATAATATCGATATTTATATGAGTGTTATGTATTTTAGTATGTATTTAATATGTATGTGTTCTATATTTTTTGTTAAGTATTGTACTGTTTTTTTAAATATATGTATACATTTTTTAGAAATTAGTAATTTTTTTTAAAGTAAATTTTGTGTTTCAGTACCGTAGCGGGTTGTGGGTTTATAGGGGAATAGGGTGGGAAGTATTTTAATTATAGTAAATTAAATAATAATTTTTAGGAATTATTAATTTATTTTAATTAAATTTTGTGTTTTATTTCTGTAGCAGGTTGTGGGTTTATAGGGGAATAGGGTGGGAAATAATTTAATTTTAATTAAGTAATTATTAATTTTTAATTATTGTTATTAATAATTAATTTATTGTTAATTATTAATTGGTAATTAATTATTATTAATTGATAATTATTTTATTTGTATTAATTTATTATTGGAGTGGGTTGTGGGTTTATAGGGGAATAGGGTGGGAAGTATTTTAATTATAGTAAATTAAATAATAATTTTTAGGAATTATTAATTTATTTTAATTAAATTTTGTGTTTTATTTCTGTAGCAGGTTGTGGGTTTATAGGGGAATAGGGTGGGAAGTAATTTAATTTTAATTAAGTAATTATTATTTTTTAATTATTGGTATTAATAATTAATTTATTGTTAATTAATTATTAATTAGTAATTAATTATTATTAATTGATAATTATTTTATTTGTATTAATTTATTATTGGAGTGGGTTGTGTGTTTTTAGGGGACTAGGGTGGTAAGTAAATTATTTGTAATTAAGTAATTAATTAAGAAAAATTGAGGGGCATATTAGCAAGACCCACGTTAAATTATCGCCGTTTTAGCGGCAGGAAACTGCCGCTAAAACGGCGTTAATGGGTTTGCTAATATGCGTTATAGAATTCCAATAGAAGCCCAGGTTAGATGTGCAGGACATCTAACCTGTGCTTCTATTGAATTCCATAACGCATATTATCAAGCCCATTATCGCCGTTTAGCGGCAGTTTCCTGCCGCTAAAACGGCGATAATTTTAACGTGGGTCTTGCTAATATGCCCCTGAGTATTGCTAATTAATTTTTTTGTTAATTAATTTTTAATTGGTTAATAATTTTTATTAAATATTAAGTATTGGTATTGATATATTTTTGTTAATTGATTATTAATTGGTTATTAATTTGTATTAAATATTAACTATTGATATTGGTAATTATTTTTTTATTAATTAATTATTAATTGGTTATTAATTTTTATTAAATATTATGTATTGGTATTGAGAATTATTTTTTTGTTACTTAATTCATAATTGGTTATTAATTTTTATTCCATTATTATTTGTTATTGACATTTTTTAAATTTAATTATTAATTCCAAATTACTTTTTATTAATTGATTAATTGAAAATTAATTTAATTGTGTGAAATTTTATGTGGAGTGTGTTGTGTGTTTATTGGGGAATAGGGTGGGAAGTATTTAATATTATTAAAGTAATTTTTATTTTTGATATATTTGTAGTTTTTTTTCTTCTAAATGTATTAATAAATCATTATTTAATTACAATATTTATTTCATTTATATGTATGTTATTTTTAACATCTACGTTGTCCAACGCTTTCCCTACTGTTGCACTCACTGGAGTGGGAATAGTAATTTTTACCCCTACGCTATCCAGCGCTTTCCCTACTGTTGCACTCTCTGGAGTGGGAATAGTAGTTTTTACCCCTACACTATCCAGCGCTTTCCCTACTGTTGCACTCACTGGAGTGGGAATAGTAATTTTTACCCCTACGCTATCCAGCGCTTTCCCTACTGTTACACTCTCTGGAGTGGGAATAGTAATTTTTACCCCTACGCTATCCAACGCTTTCTCTACGGTTGCACTATGTGGAGTAAGTATATATATTAATTTATATGTATATGTTTAATTTATTTTAACATTATGGGGCCGATTCCGATTTGGGCCGGAAATCTCTCCGACCGAGCCGGACCCGGAGAGATTTCCGACCGAATCGGACCTGTGCAGCCCGACCGAACGAGTACGATGCGCATGTATGCCATCGGACTCGAGTCGGTCGGACTCCCATTGAAGTCAATGGGAGCCTGTCGTACAACACGTACGCGGGCTCCCATTGACTCAATGGGTGCGAGGCGGACAAGGGCGCCCCCTACAGCGTGTACGCGGCGAAGCAACTCGCGCCGTACACGCACAGGTAGGGGGGACCCATGGGTCACCCCTGTGTGCGACTCGCGCGGCTACGCGTACAGGGGGGTCCGACACGGACCCCCAAAGTACGGCTCCGACTGCTCTTTTGAGCCGGAGTGCGCGGCTTGGTCGGACTGCTCGCGGCGCGCATCGTACTTACCCGGCCGGGGAACGTCTCCATTGCGCGGTGCGAGTCGAGTCCGAGCGAGTCGGTCGGTGCGGTTCGATCCGGGAACGAGTCGGTCGGAGCGGTCGGGACGCCCGGACGAGTCGGTCGGCGACTCGCATCGTACTCGCTCGCCCGGACGCGCGTACGAATCGGTCGGGAAATAGGGCTCCGAATCGGATCCGGTTAAGCCGAATCCGATTCGGAGCCCTACCGGCCGAGATCGGAATCGGCCCCTTAATGTATTAGTTATTATTTTTAAATATCTTTTAATATTTTTAACTATATTTCTTTTAATTATATGTATTATTTACTTAATTTTACATTATTATTAAAACATTTTAAAAAACGATGGGGCATATTAGCAAGGGCACTATCGCCGCTTTAGCGGCACTTTTTGCCGCTAAAGCGGCGATATTTATATCGCCCTATCAGCAAACTGTCTCTAACAGCAGTTAGCGACAGTTTGCGGGCATTAGCGCCCGTTTTTATCGCTTTGCATGTCAGCGATATTTATCGCTAATGACATGCAAAGTGGGCGTTCCCGACGAACAAACCTGGGAAACACTCGCTAACAGGCCTATCGCCTATTAGCAAGGTGGCCATGGCCCCAGTTAGCGACGTGAAAAGTCGCGCTAACCGGGTCATCGCCATTTATTTAACACCTGCAATTAGCAGGTGTTAGCCATACCTAACATGGGGGGTGGATTATGCTGATACGACCACAGGGTCGTATCAGCAAGGTGTTCTCCCTTCTCCATGCAACATCGCTGGTTTTTCAGCGATGATGGCCCATTTCCCGCTATCGCTGGAATATTCATCGCCATAGCGCTAATCGTTGCTAATACAGCGTTAGCGTGGCGATATATTCCAGCGATAGCCGGCGATAAAAAAATCACGCTAAGCAGGGTTAGCGATGATTATCGCCTCTTCTTGCTAATATGCCCCTATATTTTTTTGGGGATATTTTTGTACTTACCTTTATGTATATTGGACTTTGATATTTTTGACTTCTATATTTCTGTGTCGATATTTTTGGAGGTCGATTTTCTGTCCGTCGATATTCTGTCATACATTCCCTCCTCCTAGGCCAAAGCTCGCCATTTGTTATTGTCAAAGATGTCACTGCATTGTTTAATCTCCATCACTGTTTTCGCTTGCTATGCTCTCGTTTGCACATTTGTAGGTGAGGCATTATTTAGTTTTTCGTTGCTGTCCTTGGGTGACTTCATCTGCCATTCGGAGTCTCTCCGTGGGCAGGTTGTCAGTCCCTACCACAGCCTATAGTGTTCAAGCCAACTCCATGCCTCCTGCACGACAACAGAAAGTGGGCTTTTTCTTTGTAAGATAAGTACGTATGTCAAATCCAGCTGGTGCAACATTTTTTTACTGGCACAAACGCCGCCACTCTTTGTCTTTGAACCAAATTAGTGTAGTCAGGTTACATATTAATCTCAAGCCTGTCTATGCTCTATGGGCCATGTTTACACAATGTTTGCAGGATATTGTCCCAGTCTCTATAGCTGATCAGTCGAACTACGATTGGTTGAGGGCTCGCTCCCGGTGCAGGGGCCAGATCCAGAATCCTGTGGGCCCTCTCTACCGAGAAGAATCGTGACAGGCGACCCTGCAGTACAGACTGTGCTAGCCACTCCTCTACAAAGAGTTCGACCCTCGGACCCTCAACACCTATGTGGGACACCCACCTGTCTCACATTGTGGCATCTGGATCTTCCCTCTGCGTGCTCCAGGTGGCCATTTAGTACCCTCAGATCCCTCTCTATATTAGCACATTTCGGCATGAGGTCCTTAACTGTCGGTTGGACTGTTCCTACCTGCATTTCTGTCTCCTTCACTCGTATCGCCATCTTTTTATGATCGTGATGCAGCAGTCCCACCTCACTAACCACTGCAGCAATCTGGGCTTTCAGGGTCATGTTAGTGTCTTTAATGGCTGCCAGGATATCCACTGTTGGCCCGATTCACAGAACTAACTTAAGACAAAATCCTAAACTTACTACCATTTTGGTATTCACAGAAGGCACTTACTCATTTTGGTATTCACAGAAGGCACTTACTTACTCATTTTGAGTAACTTACTCATTTTGAGTAACTTGCTCATTTGTGTAACTTACTCATTTTGGTATTCACAGAAGGCACTTACTCATCAATGAGTAAGTGCCTTCTGTGAATACTCAAAATGAGTAAGTTACACAAAATGAGTAAGTTACTCAAAATGAGTAAGTAAGTGCCTTCTGTGAATACCAAAATGAGTAAGTGCCTTCTGTGAATACCAAAATGGTAGTAAGTTTAGGATTTTGTCTTAAGTTAGTTCTGTGAATCTGGCCCTGTATGGGTAGCCAGGGTGGTCCCCGCCCTCTCCGGCGCCAGCTGTTCTTCCTTGCCTTCATCTGCCATTATGCCTTGTGAATTTCCCCTTTCCGCCTGGTCTTACCCATCACACCACTGTCACATTCCTCACTGTGGCTCTTTGCGAGGGATCCACTTTGCCTGAGACCTCTACAGGCCCCTCACCTCCTTCGCTGGAGTCAATCAGGCCAGAGACCATGTGGGGAGTTTTGTACTCCACTATGTGTTCAGGCCTTTGCTCCCTCCAGACAGGACTAATTTGATTTGCCAGTGCTCATTCCCTTCAGGAGGTGCTATTCCTGTTGCCGGCGACCCCGCCATTAGTTATTTGCACCCCCTGGAACCTTTGTGTTCTGTCTCCGTGGCTCTGCCTGCTCCGTGGGTGGGCCGGGGTGGAGAAAGGAGAGGGCTCACCCCCCACACCCTTAGGCATATGCCGTATCGCCGTCAGCCTCAACATCTCGAAGGCCATTACAGTGCAAGGTCGTTTCAGTAAGAGCCGTTCTCAATGGAGGTTGAGCCCCTCATCTCTCAGTCCAGCTTCTCTGCATGTAGCCCAGCAGTATCCCACTCTTCCAGTGGCTCCGGGTCAGGCACCAATGGCCGCCGTACCAGACCCTCCAGCTGCTCTTTATGTACCTCGCTCTTCAGCCGCACCCGGAGCACTTCTCCCTCCACAGTGCAGCGCCATGACCTAAACCACTGCGCCTCAACGGTCCCAGCCCCCGTTTACGTGGAGTGGGGCCCCGTCACTGCCTAACCTTGCCGCAATCCCCAGGGCTTATGGCATTTCAGTGTCTCTCTTGTACTGCCCACCAGGTCGATCTCCGCGGCCAGGTTCCTGTATCGGTCTCAGGCCATTGTCCACTCTCTCCGGCACACAGAGTGGCTCCAAGGCCCTCCAGCCACCATTTACCCTTGTGTCATGGCTCCTTCACCGCCCGATACCGGGGCACTGGACGCGGGCCGCAGGCAGAAAGGCTCCTCTGTGTGGGGCCTATACACCACACTTCTGGGGGTGCTGACCCTCTATTTCTCAGGAGTATTGGCTCTGGGGCCCCGTCACCAGTGGGAGATCAGCGGCACACGTCTGTCTCCATGACTGGTCAAGCCATGCCTCTCTCCAACGGCCTTATTGATGATGCTTTGCAGGATTTCCATGTCAGGAGCTGGATCTAACTCTAGGTGAAACCCTACTCAAGCAGCAACCACAATCTCTGTCAGGGTGAAGCACAAGTAAAAAACCCAAATTAACCTGTGCTTCACCATCTTGTAGCTTGGCATGAAAGCAGTGAGGCTTCACTCAGAGGTAATGCGGAAGGTATTTATGCAGCACTACAAACAATAATAAAGTGAAAAAACAACGCAAGAAAAATCCCACACCAATTTAGATAAATGGGGTACAATGTAATACATTATTTGAGACCAAAATGACAAAAATCCAATCAGCAGAACTGGAGATATGCAATTTCAAAGCGCCACTTGCAGCTATCTAGTCGTGCAAAACCGGGTGAAAATCACAAGTTCAGACTAACCGCGATGGAGCACAGGCTGGATACAAGGACCAGGTTAGTCCTGGTGAAAGAGTTACCTTCAAAGTCCAGAACAAAGAGTTTCGTTCATGGTGAAAGGGGCCGTGAGAAGCCCGTAGAGCGTTGTGGATGGTCATCGATGTAGCACAAACAGCAGGCCAGGCATCGCAGACGGTCGTCTCCATAGTGCAAATATTCTGTCGGGGGTCATGAGCAGTTGTTGCTAGAACTTTGCATTGGCGGTCACCGCAAGTTGTCAATGCCATAGCGCAGTGCGGATCTCGCACTGCCGGGAGTCACTGGCGGTCACTGTGGCGCAAAGAGTCGGATTCATGAAAGCTTCATGTTGGCGGGTGGCACAGGAGTCAGTATCTTGCCGTGAACGAGCCTGTATGTGAAGAGCCCAAAACCTCAGGATTTCTCCTTTGCTTTAAAGAGGAGCTCAACTGAGGCCACACCAAAGGTCTGGGACCTGAGGGGCACCTCTTGGGGGTCAGGAGCGCACTCCAACAGAGGCCAGCAGGGCTCAGGCAGGTCCAGTTGTAGGTACAGGCAGCAGTTCAGATGGGCAGTTGCAGGGAGCCTCTGGAGCTTGTTATGTCCCTGTAGCTCAAAACAGGCAGTCAGACACCTGACCCTTGGAGCCACTTCAGCCTAGAATGAAAGGTGTAGGCCCAGTCTATTTTCTCAGCAATCAGTCCAGAAGAGCAGAAGAGAAGCACAGGTCCAGGAGTGCACTGAAGAGTTGGATCTGAGGTTCCACTTTTTATACCTAGTGCCTTCTTTGAAGTAGGAGAAGTTTCTAGGGAATATAGTCCTTGAAGTTTCCTGCCTTCCCAGCCCTGGTTCCAAGATGGCTGCATGAACAATGCAGTGGTGACAAGTCATTTGTGTGAAGGCAGGAGACAGCCTATTCAGTTCCAAGTGGGGCAGTACCCAGCTATGCCCCCCATCCATCCAGTTGATGGCCCATCCAAGCACACCTAATCCCTCTATTGTGTGGCTGTCTGGGAGGAATAAACAAAGTCCAACTGCCAACTTTACCCAGTCATGTGACCCAGAATCAGGCTGCAGGCATGAAATAGTTAGGACAAGAGAATGCCAACTTCCTAAAAGTAGCATTTTCAGAAGTGTAACTTAAAATCCGAGTTTACCATTAAAGAGGGCTTTAAATTACAATTCTCTAGACACGAAACTCGATATTTCTACCTGCTCCCAAGTGAAAGATGTCACTTATTAAATGTAATAAGTTAACCCAATGTTATCTTATGGTAGAGGTAGTCCTTGCAGTAGTGGAAAGTTAATTTAAGAGTTTTTCACTCCCAGGACATGTAAATACACTGTACCCTGCCTTATGTGCAATTTAGTGCCTACCATAGGGGTGACTTATATGTATTAAAAAGTAAGGTTTAGGCCTGGCAAAAGGTTTGTTTTGCCAAATAGAAATGGCAGTTTAAACTTCGCACACAGGCTGCAATGGCAGGTCTGAGACATGTTTAAAAGGCTTCAGAAGTGGATGGCACAATAAGTATTGCAGTACTACCGTTAGCACTTAATGTACAGGCCCTGGGTACATGTAGTACCACTTTACTATGGTCTTACAGGGCAAATTAAATGTGCCAATTCAGTGTTAGCCAATTTCACCATGTTTAAAGTAGAGAGAACAAGCACTTTAACACTGGTTAGCAGTGGTAAAGTGCGCAGACAGAAAAACAGGTTTAGAGAACAGGAGGGTGAAGGCAACAAGTTTGGGGATTACCCTGCAAAAAAGGCCAAGTCCAACAATAGTCATAGTGTTTCCAGTGACAGAGACACTGTTGGGACATGAAAGATGTAATTTTACTTGATTTTTATTGGGTCATGTTGCACTGCATTATATAAGTTACTTAATTCATGTACTTGTAATAGCAATAAAACATCACAGTGGCTTGTGCTAAATTACTTTTCAAATTTTCTTAGTATCACTTTAGACACTTTCATCTTTGTCTCTTGAATTTGTTTCCCTGCGCACAAAGGTCATTATCTGCATGCTTGTGGTGTTCCAAGGGCTCTTACACCAGGTGCCCCACTGCTGTTTGCAATGTAGATATTATGTTTTAAGGATTTGTTTAGCGCACTGTCACCTAGGAGGGTATCCCTGCACTGAGCAGTGTGAGTCGAGCCTCACTAAGGGCAGAAGGGAAACTATTCAAACAGCTAGGTCTTCAGCTTCTTGCAGAATTTAAGAACTGAGGAGGAGGCTCTGATGGATAATGATGGATCGTTCCACATTTTGGGAGCAAAGTTGGAGGAAGCCCGACTGCCAGATCTGGTTTTGCATATGTGTGTAATGTGAGCAGTCTGGGGTCTGGCTGAGCGTAGGTGTCTGGATGGTTTCTGAAAGAAAATGCAATTATTGAAGGATGCTGGTCCAGTGTTGTGTAGTGCTTTGAAAGTGTGAGTGGGGAGTTTGAACTGTGCTTGTCTGCGTATGGAGAGCCACTGGATCTCCTTCTGGTGTGGTGTGATGTGTGTGCAGCATGGGAGGTTGAGAGTCACTCCGCTGCCAAGTTCTGAATGGGTTGCAGTCTTCTGGTGAGCTGCCTACTGATCTCGGCACAGAGGGTGTTCCCTTAGTCCACCTCGCTTGTGACAAGGGCATGTGTGACAGAGTGAGGTATATGTGCCAACAGATTGGTCTGCATGCATTCCTAGATTAATGTTGCTCTTTTTGTTCTTTATTAATAGATTGTTTTGCCCAATACAAACCTTACCAACATAAAAAACATTAAAGGTTGGTTATATGCACTGACAGGATGTTTTTTAAAGAGTTCTCAAATTTACAAACTAATAAAATAGTATAGGAACTTTACTGAAGTATGCACAGTGCTATTTTTGAACTGCTGTGAGAGGGAGGGTGTGTGATTGGGCACGCCACTTGTCCTCTCAGTTCTGAGTCAAGGTCAAGAGTCTGCCTGGCACAGGCAGGGGGATGGCGTTTTACTGATGAGGGACGCGTCTCTCACAAATGAAGATGCATGCATTCGCTCTTTCTGTGCTGCAGCTTCTTCTTCATTAATCTGTGCTGTCTGCATTCCTCTCTTTGTGTGGCCTAACTCTTTTTTACATGCACTACCTTCAAAGCACAAGGTTGGAGTCAATTTGTAGCCACAGCAGTTTTGACAATGGATTGTATTTCATGCAGAGGATTTTTAAGGTGCAGACAAAGCAGAAAATTTCCCAAGGCCCCCAGCTTCCTAGGGGACTCCTGGTAAATTAGGTGGCACTATTGAAATTTGGCCTATGATAATATTGTTCAGACAGTTTCTTTTCTAAGTTGACAATCAAGCATACTTAACAGAAACTTAGGGCTAGAGTTACTGTGGGTTTGCACTGGGTAAAAGTCATGCAAAGTGACACAAAGCAGCTGAATCCCTTGCAATGACATCTACTTTACAGCGCAAAAGGTATTGTATCCTGGAAAGGTGCCTTTTCCTCACCGCAAATAGTGATTTGCGCTGTTTTCCACCACTTTCCACCCATTTGTCCCACTTTGTGTCAAGGTCGGTATTAATTGGGTTTAATTTGGGTAGATTTGCTCAACCGCCCATCGTTTTTGACACAACGCCTAATCTAATACGATAGCCAGACCAGGCTATGCATCAGAAACAAAAGGCTTTGTTGAAGCAGGCGCTAACATGGAAAAATGTTTTCATTTCTACAAACGCTCCACATGTTGCGTGTGTGCTGCACTGTACAGAGGGGCGGCTCCTCCGCTATGGCGGAGGAGCGTTGCCCGACTGCTTTTGAGCAGTGAAGTAAAGGAAATATAAAATGATAATAACTTGGAGTTATTATCATTTTATGTTTCCTTGGCGGGCGGGGCTGCTCTGCTCCCAGAGCAGGGCAGGGGAGGAGTGGTTTGCCCACTCCTAAGTGCGCAATGACTGTTTGGTCGGCCCTCTCGGGCCGCCCAAACCAGTCATGCACACTTTCCCCATTCTCCAAGCAGGCTGCATTACAGCCTGCATGGAGAACAAGCCCGGGCTCCCATTCCCTGGTTGAGAGTCCAACCAGGACGTTCAAAACCAATCACAATTGCAGGGTTGTGATTGGTCAGGAGAGCATGGGTGCCTACCAATGCAGCATTGGGATTGGTCAGGGGAGCCTTTTCTGTGCTTCCTGTGCCTCGGTCTGGCGAGGACAGCAGGAGCAGAGACTCGGGACCGGCATGGAAAGCTAAGTGTTGCTTTTATTTTATTTTTATTTTTTTACGGTCTCCCCCCCTGCGTTAACCCTTGCCCGCGTGCCCGCACCCTCCCACCCGCGAATAATGCCGCCCCCACTGCTGTACAGCACATATACAATGTGTAAAATGTTTCAGAATTCATCTTGAAGAGGAATTTGTACTGGAAGGGTATGTTTCCAGTACAAATCTTATGCTACACAGCATGCACACACCTCTGCACCACGGTGCAAAGATTGTGCGTGGTGGTGGACAGCCTGTTTGTGAGTCAGTGCTGGGGTAATGTGCAACAGCAGTCAATTTTCAATAAATATGTCTCTGTTCTGTTTTCTCCACTTGGATCAGTGACTTTAGTGGCTCTGCTGGGATGCATTGCAATAAAAAATAATAAAGCTGCCCCTTAATGTCTATGTCTGTCCTGCCCAGCATTAACCCTCGCACTCTGAGGCAGTTGGTGGCAATTACATTAAAAAATAGTCTGTCATTTCTCTCTCCTTACTTCACCTCATCTCTTCTACCTTAACCCCCTCTCTTAACCTCTCTCTCTCTCTCTCTCTCTCTCTCTCTGTATCTGAATGTACCTTCATCCTCTTCCTCTACTTCACCTTTGTCTTCCTCACTTCTCTCTGTTTCAGTATACCTGACTTCATGTCTCTCTCTACCGCTCACTCATGACCTTGCCCCTCTCTATCACTCTTGTACCTACATCTGTATTAGGACCATGTGAAATTTAAATTGCCAACGTGTAATTCATGTAATTTTAGGAATTTTGCATTACATTTCCTATGTGAAATTCCCTAAATTATGCCATTATGCCACATCAAGTAATTACACCTCCGTTAACAGAAAGATTATAGCGAGAAACAACCAGGATGCTACCTGCTGCTGTTCTCTGCAATTGTGTAGTGGGCACTATATTTTTAACCCCTAATCTGTATCTGCTTTTCTCTAATCCCTTTCTACCTCAACTGTCTATCTACATCATCCCTCTCACTGACCTTGTAGGAAAATGCCCTTTTTTGCATGATCAACCCCATTTTTTGGACTGATGTTGCTGTTTTTTTTACTCTGTGCACTAGGTCTCTGCTAACCAAGCCCCAGTGCATGGGCTCTGACACCTAAAACATGTCAACATTGTCTTTACTCCTAATTGCCCAGTTTAACTTACCTATAAGTCTCTAGGATATGGTATGACTGGGTGCAACTTAATTACGCCATAGTAATTGGAGAGATTTCAGTAATTATTCATTACTCTTGTGTTGCGAAATTACGCAATTACACCAGCTTGAGTAATTAAGAATAATTTTCTTACCACAAAATGCATCCTCTGGCCCATTTTGAACGTCAGAATGCATTTTGTACTGAGGAAATTGCACTTCATGCTGGTTTATGCCTCTCACATAATTATGCATAATTACGAGTAAATTTGCGGTAATTATGAGGAATCACGCTAAAGAGAATAACACCAGTTACACTCACCCCTAGTATATGGTATAAAGTGTACCTAAGGGCCTTTATGCTAAATGTCAGTAGTGGACTGCAGCACCCATTGTGCCACTCACTGCAGTGACAGGGAAACATGCCTGCAGGCCTATCATTAGAATATGACTCATTACAACGCATACTAATACCACATGTGCCATTACAACGAGGGTATTACAACGCGTTGTCAATTACAACGACATGCCATTACATTGCATACTTTTACCACGCATATGCCTTTACCACGCATGCCATTACAACGCAAAGGCATGCGTGGTAAAGGTATACTCATGGTAAAAGTATTAAAGGTAAGTGACACTACTCTGCCCTACCCTAAACCCTAATTTAGTACCACTGCACGACCCTCCCCTGACCCCCAGTCCTCTCCCTACATTAACACTACCCAGCACGACCCCTGACACTACCCTAAACCCTAAAACACTACCCTGCACTACACACACACACACCACGACACTACCCTAAACCCTAAAACACTACCTCCAGCACGACCCGACCCCGACCCCCAGTCCGCTCCCTACACTTAAACACTACCCTGCACGACCCCGAAACTACCCTAAACCCTAAAACACTACACTGCACTACACACACACCACAACACTACCCTAAACCCTAAAACACTACCTCCAGCACGACCCTCCCCCGACCCCCAGTCTGCTCCCTACACTTAAACACTACCCTGCACGACCCCCTGACACTACCCTAAACCCTAAAACACTACCCTGCACTAGACACACACCACCACACTACCCTAAACCCTAAAACACTACCTCCAGCACGACCCTCCCCTGACCCCCAGTCCGCTCCCTACACTTAAACACTACCCTGCACAACGCCCCGACACTACCCTAAACCCTAAAACACTACCCTGCACTACACACACACCACCACACTACCCTAAACCCTAAAACACTACCTCCAGCACGACCCTCCCCTGACCCCCAGTCCGCTCCCTACACTTAAACACTACCCTGCACGACCCCCCGACACTACCCTAAACCCTAAAAAAGTAACCCCCACCCCAGGCCAAATCCCCCTTACTTATCTCTCCTTGTGGTTCCTCTCTCCTCCTCTCACGTCGACTGAGGGGCAGTGCACGGTGCACGTCGTTGTGAGGAAACGGAAGAGCCTCAGTTTCCTCACAACGAGGTCGATCGCCATTACATTGCATGTGTTATAAAAGCGCATGCGATGTAAAAAAAATGCGTAGTAATGGCTACGCGTTGTTACATTGCATGCGTTGTAATACTTGCGATGTAATGGCATACGGGGAAACAGCTGTGTTGTAATGGCTGTTTCCCCTATCATTATAGCCTGGCTGTGCAGATTTAAAAGTGCAAATTCGACATGTCAAAATAACTCCTTTTGACAAGCCTAGCCTTCCTTTTAAATATTAATTAGTCAAACCTCAGTAGGCATTTCTGCCCATGAAGCAGGGTGCATGGTATTTGAAAGTAGGACATATAAAAGATGAATGATCATCTCCTTACAGAGAAAAGGCCCCAAAAGGTGTTTTCACTGTTGGCAGTTTGGCTGTTCCTTAGGAAAGCATTGAGATACAATATTAAAAGTAATATTATTATCCCTAGCTAGGAAACCCCTATAAATTTCATTCTTGGACTTTTTGAAATGTTTGTTACAAGCTCAAATCACTGGTGTGGTTGTATTTGAAATAAATATTTTGTAAAAGGTACTTTTAGAAAGTTACTTTCTTCCCTTCCGTAAGCCTCTGGAGGCCCATTTGTCACCTGGCAGCTTAATAGCCCCTTCGATGAGGTCTGAAAACTGCTCCCAAAAGCAGGACAAAGGCATGGGTATGGGAAAGTGTTTCTGTTCCTCTGGCAGGATAACCATCTGGGCTGTGCACAGGAACTTAATTAACTTCAAAGAGGCCTGCCCTGTCACAGGCAAATGTTAGCTGACAGCTGGGCCGGGCCCTTCTTTGTTCCCCCATTCCGGCAAGTGTCAATACCTGGGGGAGAGAAGCTGCCCCCAGAACTGGTTTGAAGTGTCCATAGATGAAGGGTTACCCATTTCCCTGGCCACACCTCTGAGGTAGGCACACAGGCTCTGCACAAGAGGAGAAAGGTTTCACCATCCTGGATTTGGGCAGAGAAGGGCATTGTGGGATTGGTAGCAGGAGAACACAGAGAAACTGCTACAAATTGTGTAGGGTTACCCCTAGGAACTTTTTCCTATTGCTTTGGAGGGTCCTAGAGTCACTCCCACCCACAGGCTAGTGCTAGGCATAAATGTGGTATGCCTGGCACCCTCTTCAGAACACTACTGGACCTGTAGAAAACAGCAGAAGGACTGCACTTGCTGTTGAGACCTGTGAGGAGAACTGAGAGGCTGGACCTGCTCCCACTGATACCCAAAATAAAGAAATGGACTGCTAAGGTCAGTTGGCTGACCTCCGGTTAAGCTTCAGGGACACAACAAGCTGCAAGAAGCCCTTTTCCTGAAGAACCCAGCTGACTAGTTCCAACTGGACCTGCTCTGCACTCTGCTGGTGGATCCTGCTGGAAAGAGTCTTGACCCCTAAGTGCTGGACCCTTGGCAGTGTCAAAGTGTACTCCTCCTAACACCCTCAAAATCCTGGGACTTAGAAACTTTTTAGTTCCAAACATCTCCAGAGGACCGAGACAAACCTGCCTAGTCAATCCGACAAAGGTGCATTGCCACTGGGCCAAAGATTGAAGTTGAACCTGTTCTGAGGTTTTCCACAGCAACAAATCCATTCCAGCCGTCTTTGGCTACAACTTGCATCCTTGCCCCACTGGAGGAATCAGAGCTCCAAAAAAGTGACCAAGGCCGAATGTAGAAATCTTCACCCGGTTGAAGGCGCCAAAGTATCCAAATGTCTTGGGACCGGCCTTGGGCACAAATTATGAATTTATTCCACTTTGAGCTTTCCTGTCAAAAGTCAATGGTTTCACCAGGACCTTGTCTAATAGCTATCTGGCCTTGTGCAGCCCTTCTTGGTAATATCCTGCTGCCTTGCCACGCTAATGATTACGGACTTCTTTTTCAGGGACAAAGGTAAAACTTCCAACCGGGTCAAACCTATCCGGCACCTGCTCTATTGCAGTTGGCCTTAAATTGCGCTTAGGTACTGGTCAGGCACAACCGGATGAGTGCTGTTGGTGCTTAATGCTTTTTGGCACTATTTTCATTTTAAAATGTAAAAAGTTATTTCCCCGATTCCCTTAATTGGATTTTTTATAGGTAGTTTTGGTGACATTTTATTCATTAAATTATCCTCTATTTTTATAAACTGGAGTGAAATTTTTATTGTGTTGTGTTTTTGACTTTTTACCTGTTTTTGGTATTTCTAAGTACTTTACACATTTCCTTATGTTAAGCATCCCTACTCTGCTATAGTTTCCAGCGGTTAAGCTCTGGTTTAAATTACTGAAAGCTTTACTAGACCAAACAAGAATAGGGACATTTCCACCCCAACTAATAATACACTTTCTCACAGACCTCGTTGCACTTTTTCCATCTGGACTTCCTTGTAACTCTCCTCCTTCTACCTATCACACACCATTTTCTCCCTTTCTTTACTCACATCTCTATCTCTCTCCGTGTCTGTACTACCTTAATTTTTAGTTCACTACCTCACCCCTCCATCTCCTGTTTCTCTTGTTCTACCTCTTTCTTTCCTTCACCTCTCTGAATGTCTTACTCCTTTCTGACTACCTTTATTTCTCTACCTCTTTTTCTCTATCATCAGCTCCTCTGTCTCTCTTTCTCTCTCTCATACACACACACAAACACACACAGACACACACATAAACATATATCTTTATCTTGAATACCTTCTCAGTTGTAATGCACCCCTTCTACCTCAACCAGCTTTCTCAATCTCTTTATTTATAGATATCTTCATCTCACAATCTCTTCCTCTTTTTCTATATCATGTCTCTCTAACTCCTCTCCGCTTCTTCTTTTCACTCTACTCTAAATCTCTTTCTACCCTTCAAAACTCTCTGTACCTTTCTCTCTTTCTCACTACTCTCTTTACCTAACCCGTTTTCTATAACGCTTCTCATTTTGCTGCCTCTACTAGAGATATGCAAAATTATAATTAGGGCTGTGTAAAATTAAACCTGTGAGACATTTACTATGCCTATATGGGTGCTGCAAAATGTGCCACGCCAATGAGACTGGTGATGTTATGTACTTTAAAAAAATAAAACAAAACATGTATTTTCGGGCCTTGATGCAGTGTTCAGTGCTCTTATGGCATGGAAAGCTCTGTCAGGTCCCCAGGCCAGAGCCCCAGTGGGGTTTTCCTGCGGTCCATGTGCTGGACCATGTGCTGGACCACCATTTCACAGGGTGACCGGGGAGGGTACCCCTGCTACACCAGGTTGAAGAGACATGATCAGGCCCAGGCTCAGAGCTCTGGCGGGCCCAGGGTTCGGACCCTTGGGACCTGGGGTATATGCGCCGGCCAACAGTGTCACAAACTGCCAGGGGCTGGGTTTACTGGGCACTCGGAGGACTCCCTGTGCTTGGTCAGGTGAAAAATCTCAGACCAGCCCCAGGTCTGAGCTCCAGCTGGCCCTGGGGTGGAAGCTCCTGGCCCTGGCCGCCCTTCTCTGGCTTGCCATATCACTTAGAGCCCAGGATAGGGTCCTGGAGGCCCAAGGAGGACTCCTTTGCTTGGTCGGCTAAAAAAACTTTGATTGTCCCTGGATCTGCACTCTGACTGGCCCTAGGGAGAAACCCTCATGACCAGGACTCCCTTCTCTCGCCTGCCTGTGTTGCAAAGTGCCCTGAAAGGGGTTCTGCACAGTTCCGAGGGCTCCTCTGCTTTACCATGGTGTAAAGATGTGTTTGGGCTCTGGGTCAGAGCTCTGTGAGCCCCCCACCCATCATAGCCCTGAACTTGAGGCCCAGCTCAGGCTCTGGTTACTGGGCCCGGGGAGTCCCTGGCCCCTCCAAGAGTGAGCAGAATCTGATTATTCAGATACAATGTGAATAGATGACCCTCCTTAAGGCCTGGCTATTTGGTCGCTCTTAGCCCAGCCATCTAGTCGCAGATGCCTTTGCCATAGGAATACATGGCGCATAGATGGTCAGGCTACACTGTAAGTCCTGATGAAGGCTCATTTGACTCTTTGTGCCCAGCCAGGGCTCCAGGAGATCATATATGTACCCCTCTCTCACTCTGTGACCTCGGATTACAAGAAAGACAAGTGGGCTTCCTCTGGAATAGAAGGGACAATGCAGTCGGGACCTTTTGTCATCCATTTACACTCCTTGTGTGCTGCAAAGGCCCAGGCAAGCCTGCCCTGGGCCTTTGGGGGCCAGCTGGGCTGCCCTGGAAGTCCCAATGAGGGCTTGTTTGACTATTAGAACCCCGTCAGGGCTCCAGGAGGTTAGATACATTTCCTCAAATGTCCCCCTCTGTCACTTGGTGTGCCAGGATTAGAAGAAAGGCAGGTGGCCATTCTCTAGATTAGTAGGAACAAGGTACTAGGGATTCATTTATTATCTGATTGTACTCTCTGGGTGCTTAGAGGGCCTGGGCCGGCCTGCCCCGGCCTGCCCCGGGTGTCTGAATCCGTGGCTGCCTGGCAGCCTTGTGAAATGGGCCTTTCCTCTGAGCCAGAGAGAAGGCAAGAACGTGAAGTTTACATTCTTGTGCGGGGCAGCCTGCTCATTTGAAGGAGTTCACTTAAAGCAGTGGAAGCTGACAATGTTGAATTAAATGACATGCACAATGTACATAAAAAAGACCAGGACTGCTGCGCAGAATTCTCTCAACCTGGTTACAAAAATAGCCTATCCATATTAATTCCTAACAATGAGCCTGTCAATGAGTTTAATGAAATAAGCCATTGCAGACTGATTACAATAGGTGCCACATTCATGAAGTTACTACGGTAAAGTCCTAACAAAAATACTCACATGCTTCTACAAGCTAGACTCTCTGACTTTCCAGCTATCTCTTCGACCACTCCTCGCTTTTCTGGGGATCTGAATAAAATAAAGGAGTTTTTAGACCCCCTTGCACTCTACTTCACCTTTGGGCCAGCTCAGTTTACGCTGGACCACACTAAGATGGGGTATTTAATTAGTGTCTTGGCTTGGGCTGCACCTTTTGTCACGTCTAATGAACCCAATTCTTGCTAATTATCTGAATATCTTGGTGACATTAAGAAGATATTCAAAATACCTAATTTAGAATTCTCTGTGCAGGAGGTCCCCTCTTACATACAGCAGGGAAACTCTGATGTGCTCACCTATATTACAAGGTTCCATCAACTCACTGCTGAAACCACTTGGCTAGAGAAAAACCTAATGAGTCTTAGCATTTAGTACTGCTCATGGAACACCACCTGCATAAGCGAAAATCTGAAGCACTGAGGTTTCCGAGTACCTCTGCTGGGGAAAGTTCTCAGACTTTCTCTAGGAGGTTGGAAGGTGATCCAGAAGAACCTTCGGCCAATTCCTGCAAAGAGCCAATGTGAATTGAATCAGCCCTAGGGGCCTTAGGCGGGTTAGAAAGAGAGGATCAGCGAAAGAATTTGCTGTGCATGTACTGCGGTTCCTCTAAGCCCATAGTGCATTCTTGTCCAATACACCCCCTAGGCCCTCTGGAAATGCCAGGTACATCCTTTGTAAAAGGGGAAAGGACTGACACACATCAAATGTACCTTGTAGGAATTTTCAGACATTCAACATTGCTTTTAATCACTCTCTGGTTAAGACTATCTGATGTAAGAACTTTTGACGCTTTAGCACTCATAGGGGGATATTCTCAAGAACGTGTGATAATTATCACAAAATTAGCTTAACGCAACTTTGCACATCACAGTCCATCGCGGGAAAGTAACACCGTGTTAACGTTGTATTCTCAACACAGCGGCACCATGCGATAGTCTCACGATAACGCGCCAAATGACAGCGTTAAAATTAACGCGACGCCGAATAAATGCGAAACACGAACGCGAAAAAAGTTGCGATGCTCCAAATCGCGATATAAAAATCAGCGATAACCAGCGACAGGCCTGCAATTCCCACGCGTCATGTTGGAAAATGCACTATAAAAGCAGAAAAATAATAAAGACAAAAAAAAATAAACTGCGTAGCACCATGGATGCACCCGGACCGAGTGCAGAGGACAACGCGAACCCCACAAGCCCCACAGACGACCAGCAAGGAACCTCGGGGTCGGGGAAGGGCAAGGAGAAGAGGAAGAGGAAGACGGGGTTCAGTCCGCAGGAAAACAGGATCATCATCACGGAGGTGATAGAACACTACCAACAACGGTTTGTCACCTCCACTGTGTCATTGGCAACACAAACGGAAATATGGCAGTCGATCGTGAACAACGTGAATGCAGTCGGAGTGTTGAGGAGGTCAATGGAGGAGGTCAAGAAGTGCTGGCATGATGTGAATAGCCAAACCAAGCAGAAACTCGCGGCCAACCAGAAGGCAGCAACGGCAACTGGAGGTGGGATTCCTGCGCCACAGAAGGAGCTGGATGAGCTGGAGGAAAGGGTGGCCACAGTCATCAGTGTGGAGACGGTGCAAGGAGTTGGGGGTCTGGACACAGCTCAATATGACCTGACCCAACAGCAACAGGGTGAGTAACGACCAGGGACTGGGGGAGATGGGCACAATGGCACACATGCACAATTATGTGTAGCACACTGCACACCCACAATGATTGTGGAACATGTCCCTGATACCCTTGGCACACTGCAGCACACATAGAAACACCAAGTAGGCCCCTGTCCACTATGTGCACAAAGGGGCCCCCCTCCCTATCACCAATCTCACAACCTACCCATGCACATGTGCTGAATCCATCAAAGCAGCGGCTCTGTGAGCCACACTGACAATGCAAGTGACACTGCATGACCAATAGCATGGCTGCAGTCAAAATACATGACATGGTGCACAGCTATACAAAAGGGGATGATGGACGGAACGTTTGAGCCAATCAAACACTCACCCCCAGTCAACTGATCTGGGTTTAATCCATCATCATTCTTTAGCTCACTCCACCACCCCAGTTCAGACATGGCCATATGCAAATCAGTCTGACCCTGTGCCTCATGGGAACAGTCCAGCCCGAACTGCCATGTCTTCCCTGGACCGGAAACAAGCATCCTAGGACCGGTTTCTGGCATTCCAACCGTCATCAGCCAGGCTTGCTTGAATCCAGTGGCAAAGTGAGCAAGGGACCCACGTCTGGGCATACCCCCGCCAACTTAGGACGAACAAAGCGATACAAAAGGGGATGATGGACGGAACGTTTGAGCCAATCAAACACTCACCCCCAGTCAACTGATCTGGGTTTAATCCATCATCATTCTTTAGCTCACTCCACCACCCCAGTTCAGACATGGCCATATGCAAATCAGTCTGACCCTGTGCCTCATGGGAACAGTCCAGCCCGAACTGCCAAGCCATGTCTTCCTGGACCGGAAACAAGCATCCTAGGACCGGTTTCTGGCATTCCAGCCGTCATCAGCCAGGCTTGCTTGAATCCAGTGGCAAAGTGAGCAAGGGACCCACGTCTGGGCATACCCCCGCCAACTTGACTGGGGGTGAGTGTTTGATTGGCTCAAGCTGCTCCGTCCATCATCCCCTTTGTATCGCTTTGGTCGCCCTAAGTTGGCGGGGGTATGCCCAGACGTGGGTCCCTTGCTCACTTTGCCACTGGATTCAAGCAAGCCTGGCTGATGACGGCTGTAATGCCAGAAACCGGTCCTAGGATGCTTGTTTCCGGTCCAGGGAAGACATGGCTTGGCAGTTCGGGCTGGACTGTTCCCATGAGGCACAGGGTCAGACTGATTTGCATATGGCCATGTCTGAACTGGGGTGGTGGAGTGAGCTAAAGAATGATGATGGATTAAACCCAGATCAGTTGACTGGGGGTGAGTGTTTGATTGGCTCAAGCGTTCCGTCCATCATCCCCTTTTGTATCGCTTTGGTCGCCCTAAGTTGGCGGGGGTATGCCCAGACGTGGGTCCCTTGCTCACTTTGCCACTGGATTCAAGCAAGCCTGGCTGATGACGGCTGTAATGCCAGAAACCGGTCCTAGGATGCTTGTTTCCGGTCCAGGGAAGACATGGCTTGGCAGTTCGGGCTGGACTGTTCCCATGAGGCACAGGGTCAGACTGATTTGCATATGGCCATGTCTGAACTGGGGTGGTGGAGTGAGCTAAAGAATGATGATGGATTAAACCCAGATCAGTTGACTGGGGGTGAGTGTTTGATTGGCTCAAGCTGCTCCGTCCATCATCCCCTTTTGTATCGCTTTGGTCGCCCTAAGTTGGCGGGGGTATGCCCAGACGTGGGTCCCTTGCTCACTTTGCCACTGGATTCAAGCAAGCCTGGCTGATGACGGCTGTAATGCCAGAAACCGGTCCTAGGATGCTTGTTTCCGGTCCAGGGAAGACATGGCTTGGCAGTTCGGGCTGGACTGTTCCCATGAGGCACAGGGTCAGACTGATTTGCATATGGCCATGTCTGAACTGGGGTGGTGGAGTGAGCTAAAGAATGATGATGGATTAAACCCAGATCAGTTGACTGGGGGTGAGTGTTTGATTGGCTCAAGCTGCTCCGTCCATCATCATCCCCTTTTGTATCGCTTGGTCGCCCTAAGTTGGCGGGGTATGCCCAGACGTGGGTCCCTTGCTCACTTTGCCACTGGATTCAAGCAAGCCTGGCTGATGACGGCTGTAATGCCAGAAACCGGTCCTAGGATGCTTGTTTCCGGTCCAGGGAAGACATGGCTTGGCAGTACGGGCTGGACTGTTCCCATGAGGCACAGGGTCAGACTGATTTGCATATGGCCATGTCTGAACTGGGGTGGTGGAGTGAGCTAAAGAATGATGATGGATTAAACCCAGATCAGTTGACTGGGGGTGAGTGTTTGATTGGCTCAAGCGTTCCGTCCATCATCCCCTTTTGTATCGCTTTGGTCGCCCTAAGTTGGCGGGGGTATGCCCAGACGTGGGTCCCTTGCTCACTTTGCCACTGGATTCAAGCAAGCCTGGCTGATGACGGCTGTAATGCCAGAAACCGGTCCTAGGATGCTTGTTTCCGGTCCAGGGAAGACATGGCTTGGCAGTTCGGGCTGGACTGTTCCCATGAGGCACAGGGTCAGACTGATTTGCATATGGCCATGTCTGAACTGGGGTGGTGGAGTGAGCTAAAGAATGATGATGGATTAAACCCAGATCAGTTGACTGGGGGTGAGTGTTTGATTGGCTCAAGCGTTCCGTCCATCATCCCCTTTTGTATCGCTTTGGTCGCCCTAAGTTGGCGGGGGTATGCCCAGACGTGGGTCCCTTGCTCACTTTGCCACTGGATTCAAGCAAGCCTGGCTGATGACGGCTGTAATGCCAGAAACTGGTCCTAGGATGCTTGTTTCCGGTCCAGGGAAGACATGGCTTGGCAGTTCGGGCTGGACTGTTCCCATGAGGCACAGGGTCAGACTGATTTGCATATGGCCATGTCTGAACTGGGGTGGTGGAGTGAGCTAAAGAATGATGATGGATTAAACCCAGATCAGTTGACTGGGGGTGAGTGTTTGATTGGCTCAAGCGTTCCGTCCATCATCCCCTTTTGTATCGCTTTGGTCGCCCTAAGTTGGCGGGGGTATGCCCAGACGTGGGTCCCTTGCTCACTTTGCCACTGGATTCAAGCAAGCCTGGCTGATGACGGCTGTAATGCCAGAAACCGGTCCTAGGATGCTTGTTTCCGGTCCAGGGAAGACATGGCTTGGCAGTTCGGGCTGGACTGTTCCCATGAGGCACAGGGTCAGACTGATTTGCATATGGCCATGTCTGAACTGGGGTGGTGGAGTGAGCTAAAGAATGATGATGGATTAAACCCAGATCAGTTGACTGGGGGTGAGTGTTTGATTGGCTCAAGCGTTCCGTCCATCATCCCCTTTTGTATCGCTATGGTGCACAACACGCCACTGAGGTGGCCCAGTGTGGATCACATCCTCAAAGGAGCAGGTCACACTCTGACACATCCACGTGCACATACAACCCCTGACGTCAACAACACATCTGCAGACAACCAATGCACAAGAGTACAAAAACCGTCCAAGAGCACAAATGACCCAAGTCACCAACATCTCAGCACCTTAAAAGCACACAAGTCAAAGTCACACCGCCTCAAAGGGATAAGGGGCCGCTAAATCAGAGCTGCAGGGGCGACTCTCCCACAATGCAGCACACACACATAGCAATCACAGCACATCAACACTGACGACAATGTGGTACAAAGTGCAACACTTTCACTACAGAACAGAGGACACAACTGGTGCTGCTTGTGCGTAGAAAATGGCCAATCACATCTGGCATAGCAGGAAACTGTGAGATGATCATGTACGAGTACAACCTTTCTTTCACTCAGCGCCAAGACGCCTAGGCATTCGTGCGCTTAATAAATAAGTCAGTCAGTCAGTCAACCTCACATCCGTCATGTAGTCGAAATGTCCACTGTCTCCCATCAAATAGCCAGCTCATCCAAAACAGTCACAATGTACATTGTCATGCAGTCTGTATGTAAACATGTACAATGCGTCAACATACATGGAACACACTGTTAACCTGCAACTCCCCTTTACATTGCAGAGGAACAATCAACACCTCCTGCAGAGCAGACCAGACATCTCTTCAGTGATGATGAGGAGGACCCCCTGGCCATCTGCTCCGACACCCTCCAACGGCTCGTGGACAGCCTCCGCACCCCACCACCAGGAGCAGGGCAGCCCAGCTGCATCGAGGTGACCCCACCCCCTGCACAGCCCACACAGCAGGAAGCACCCACCACCACAGCAGGCTCCCAGCACCACACGGAAAGACACATGGCATTCCAACGCCGTGTGACAGACTGCCAGAGGGGGCTGGCTGAACAGGTGCGAGTGGGCTTCGACCTCATGGCAGCCAAACTTGATGCCATACGTGGGTGTATGAGTCCCATCAGGGACCACTTACAGTCCCTAACGGACACCCACAGTCCGTTCCATGCTCTACAACAATCCTTGGCTTACCTCGCTGGAGCCATTACTCGGATACAAGAACTGTCTAGTCAGACAGGCTCCAGCGATGACAGCACAGAGTTGGCACAGATGCGGAGGACAATGGAGAACATGGAGCGGATGCAGGCTGGAAGGATGGCTGCCACGGCTGTACACCAGCGAGATGTAGCTGGGATCTTCCATGCCCTGCAGAATCTCATCTTGCCATTGCTGCCACAGAGCCTGTCCCAGATGACTGCTGCAGGAACTTCGACACACACATCTCCACCCCCTGATGTGTCAGTGGCACACAGTGATGCAGCCATACCACCTCCGCCACCTGATGTGTCAGTGGCACACAGTGATGCAGCCATACCACCTCCGCCACCTGATGTGTCAGTGGCACACAGTGATGCAGCCATAACACCACCACACACACCTGACACACCTGACACAGATGACATATCAGAGGACTAAGATGTGGATGGCAATGACTCTGTTTGAGAGAGGAGGTTGTAGCATTCATCCCCGCCATATGGCCTGTTCCTGCTTGGTTCAGCCCTCTGCATCATGCCCGGGAACAATACCTTCCACTGTCCCTCGAAACACTCTGCGACATTCACCTGGACCCCGACACGGACTGCCATATCTGCTCTGGTTACCAATGGCACAGCAATCAGGCTGTGGACTGAACTCTTCCTCTTCCGATTAAGTTGTCATTCCCCAAAGGACTCTGGTTGGCCCTCCACTGGGCAACCATGTAATGTGGGGTTTGCATGGCCATGTACTGCTCCAGCTCCGACACTCCACAGAATGTGAATAAAACATTCCAAATCACACAGATGTGTCATGTCTATGTTCAATCAAGTATATAAGTATGGATGAATGTAGGGACATTGATTGCACAAAAAGGTCCCTGGGAAATGACATCAATGCGCATGTTTGACCCTGACCCACATGGCCAATTAGATGACTGGGAAGGTGTGAACTAGCTGTGGCCTCATTGCTCATGAACAACAATCTCGCAACCCCCCAACGTAGCCCCACGTCCATGTATTAAATGGGGCTGTGTGTAAAAATGTCTAATTCGGTAGCAGGCCTAAAGTAGTGTCCCCCATCACATGTGACAACAGAACAACTCTTCGCATACCTACTCACACTCAACTGTGTGGACACAGTCTGTTTTGATGGATCACATTGATCCACATGGCAAGAAGTTGGACACCATACTCACATTGGTGAAGACACGTAAGTGCACAGGTCTACCAGCAACTATCCCAACCACAATGTCTGGCTCACAGAGGTGGAGCTGGCAATAGGGACTCACCCCTAAGTGAAATGCGTCAGTCAGTCCCTCCCTGTGTACGGACAATGCTCATTGAGGCACATGATTTGTCATTCTAATCAACACTCATCACAGTTGAACACTAGTGAAGTGGTGTAGACTTTATTAGCATGTGCGTGTCAGTACGGGCAAGACAAGGGCCACAACATGCAGACCAATGCTTCAGACACTAACGGCAGCATGGGAACATGTAGAGGTGCAAGAAATGGGGAGGCAAAAATGAACACCAATCATTACGGATGGCAACTGTCTCAGCACACCTTGCCTTGCTGGGCGAGTCATGTGATGTTTGGCATATGCTCATTGCCCCGTGTCAGGGGACACGACTCACAGCCCATGGGATCTGCATAGTGCTGTACCACCGGACTGCGCAGACTGTCTGCTCTGCTGACAGTGAGCAGGTGAAAGGGTCCAACAAGGTCACATGTAGTACTACATTGCCATGTGTGTACTCTCCCTCCAGAAGTATGTCAGATTTAGGAACCTTGCCAAGCGACGCTGTGCAGCTCCGCCCATGGGACTGCCTCACCTTGCACAGGTGTGTGTCAACACGCGTAGGTGCACGCACATGCATTCTGAGTCCAGGCGAATGCAGCCATGTCCACTGTTGTGGTGGGATATGTGACCATTTCTCCAAGATGCAACAAGGTGTTGGGACCTGTGCTCTGGGTTACAAGCAGTTGTGGCTGCAGGAACGTAATTACTCATCCATGAATGCGAGCGCAGCTTCCTGGGCAATCAGTTCCAAGAGTACGTAGTTGTCGACTTCAACGAACACGAGGGCGAGCCAATCCATTAACTGTTCCGGACAGATGTGCTTGGTCCATGCCGTTTCACCAATCCGCAACACAGACCAATAGGGGAGCGCTTCGATGTGGTCACTGCACACGAGGACTTGTGCAATCTCCCATGCCCAACTGCCAGCACATACGCCAAATATCAAGGCATCCCATGAACGGGTATCACGGTTACACTCCTGGTCGTGGGCCAACAGGGGGCACACACACAAGCCATAGTCCATTTCAGCTACCGTTGTGTTGGATAGGCAGACATCCATGGGCCACTCGAATATGCATGATCCAGAGTGGAACCAGGGCTGGACGCAGGTGACGTACGCAAGACGGAAGCTCAGACAGTAACTGATGCGCAACACTGCCAGCAACATGTGCCCCCAACAAATGCAGCATACGTGCACGGTACAGTTCCACGTGACAGGGGTTGTGCATGTGCCCGGGATGTTCTGCCATTGCGTTGGTGGCTCTCGTAGAACCGGCACTCTTCTGACCTGCGGCAGTTATGTGGATGATATGCCACAGCTCGGAGCAATGAGTCATATGTGTGTGCAACATTTGGACGTATGGGTTGTTGTGTACGTAAGTGTCAAGGGCATTCCATGCAAGAGTACCTCGAGAAAGGACTTCTGTGTGTGGGGTGTGGATACGTTGGTCTATCATTAGCGCTGTGCGTAGTGTGGGAGTCGTCATCATCTGCTATGGTATCTCTCTCAGGGGGTGCCGGCCGCATGCAAGACCAAGGTCGGAGGTGCAGATGTCCTTCCACCTTATGTATTGGGACAAAGGAGCTTTCATCCCTAATGTTAGTCTGACTACTGCTTGCATTCTGGAAATGTGATGTGGCTTTCGCGCTGCAATTGAGGCTAGGCCTTAGGCTTATGGTGCACCAATAGCAATACACACACAACAGTTGGCATGCATGAGCCAAGAGCCCGAGCGGCCTTGCGTTCCTTGTACAATCCCTTCGTGCGCGGCCGCCCTCCGGGTGAATGCAACATTGCAACATTGTCGATTGCGGGCCGTGTGGCGCAGACACTGCAACAGAGACACACGCATCAGTTGGTTTCCTGTCCAGCCCAGAAATGAACCACGCCCAGAGCCCAGGAATAATTATTCACACCCCTACGCTGGCCTGGCGTACGCCGACCCAGCCCACTCGGCGTACGTATAAAGGGGGGGACGACGATGCTACGTGTCCCAGTTCTTCCCCACTGCCGGAGGTGACATGGCTGCATACGCCTGGCATATCACGAGACTCAATCATAAAGGGTCCATGACTTGCGTTGCACAGAGTTGGTGGCACCGGAAACACTGCGGCCGGCACGGGCCTACCGCCACGGGACTGTCACTTTCGGTGCACTGAGGTAGGGGCACCTTAGGTGCTGAGCGGGTGTGCAGCCTGCGATGATGCACCGTCCTGGCGGTCCGGACTGGTAAGGGTTTGTGTGAACCCTGCTGGACCGCAGTGTAGGCCTGAGCCAGCGGGCAGGGCGGGCCTACCGCGTTGCCTCACGGTTCACAGGGTTAGTGGCACCTATAGGGCTGAGCGGGTGTGCAGCCTGCGATGTTGCCGTGTGCACTGTTATGATCTCTGCCATTGCGAAATCAAGACCCAGAATCACGTGTGTGACCTGGCGGCCCGCGGGGCGGGGCTGCATGATGTGGAGGCTGCCAAGGTCGCGGGCCACGGGCTTGGAGCTTGCACCGGCACATGGTGGGCCCTCTTGGAGACACGCTGGTGGCGGAAGGTGAGCAGTGAGGCCTGGCTGCGCAGGGGCGGGCAAACACCACTGAGCGGCGGGAGGGGCTGGGGTGCAGCAGCCTGTGTGTGCAGGGGCGGCCAAGCGATGATGGCGTGTGCACTGATATGAACTCTGCCAATCATAAATCTGGACTCTGTTTCAGATGAGGGCCCTGGTGGACTGCAGTGTATACCGGCATGTGGTGGGAGACACACCGGTGGCAGCAGGTGAGCAGTGAGGCCTGGGTCCGCAGTGTCGGCACTCTCTCTCCCTCTCCCTCTCTTCCGTTCACTGTCTCTCTCTCTTCCTCTGTTACTCTCTCTCTCCCTCTCTTCCTTTCACTGTCTCTCTCTCTTCCTCTGTTACTCTCTCTCTACTTCTCCCTCTCTCCCCCTTTCTCTCTCTTTCTCTCTCTCTCCCTCTCTTTCACTCTCTCTCCCTTTCTTTCTCTCTCTCTCTGTCCTTTGATGAGCTCATGACACACCTTCTTATCTTGGATTTTGTCTTGCAGGCTGTGTCTTACAGATTGTCCAGAGAAGACCCGCCATGACTCTTCCGAATAGTTGTTTTGTGTTAAATTTGAATAAAATAATTTGTTTGGAAATTCAAAGATGAATGAATGATTCTCCTTTTTCTGACCACACATGAATGTTAATTGTTGTACTTGTGCAACAGCAGGCGAATTGTTTTGTTCATGATTTCGTAAAGTTGATGTGAAATATCTTTGTCCGGGGTAGGGCCCCAGGGGTGGGGGTCCTGGGGGGGTGGCGGTGGGTGTTGTGGCCCTCTTGGGTGTCCAGCTGCATGATCAGTAGCTCCATGGTATCTGTTGTTCTTCTGGTGTGGCTGTGGGCTGGGCTCCCATTTCTGGTGCAGGTTATCGTCCGACTTAATACCAGGAAAGAGCAGGTGTTAATTCCCTGCTGCTAATGCGCCTTATCGCATGTTTTGTGATCTTATCGCCGATCTGGCTGGTCGTTGAGAATGTTGCGAAGTGGTGTTGTCGCGGGTTTTTGCACGGAAACGCCTACTCTGCATCTCTTTAGCGTTAGTTGCCGGTGTCATCCGTGGCGATGTTTTTTGCGGCTGCAATCGCAGGAAAACTGGTGATATTGGCTGTTTGCACCAACTTGTGAATAGGGCGACAAATCTATCGCCACTTTGGCTGCGATAAAGTGCCGCTAACTCGGCGATAAGTCCTTGAGAATATTAGACTTTACATTTCTGGCAAGTGGCCCAAAGAGAGAAAGATTCCCTAAACTAGCAAAGAGTCTCTCGAACAGGTGCAGACAGTGGATGGGAATGTCCTTGTTTTCAGGCTCAGTCAAAGAAATGACTAACCCTTTAATCTTTATCCTTGGAAACCACAAGAAAATGTTATCTTTTTATGTTATCTTTCAACATTATAGCATCCCCAATTTATGCTATAATTGTTGGAGTGCAACCGGTTGGAGTATCACAACCTATGTGTGAATTGAGTAACCAGGAAAAATGTTCTCTCTTCCCAATTCTCCCAGGAGAACCGCTATTCTTATGAGGATTTCTGTTCTCCAAAAAATCATGGGGCATATTAGCAAGACCGGCGATAAAATTATCCCCGTTTTAGCGGCAGGAAACTGCCGCTAAAACGGCGATAATGGGCTTACTAATATGCGTTATAGAATTCCAATAGAAGCCCAGGTTAGATGAGCAGGACATCTAACCTGGGCTTCTATTGAAATTCTATAACGCATATTATCAAGCCCATTATCGCCATTTTAGCGGCAGTTTCCTGCCGCTAAAACGGCGATAATTTTATCGCCGGTCTTGCTAATATGCCCCCATATCTTAAATATGCCTCAGGATTTAAGTGTGATTAATGCCCTACAGTCCCTTCGTCCCCAGTATCAGCAATACTCCAACATTTTCGAGAAATCTAAGAAACTGTCTCTACCACTTCACAGGGATTTCGATTGTCCCATTCTCTTGGATCCAGGAGATTGTGTATCATTTGGTAGGATCTATTCGCCTTGAGAAAATATTTGCATGAAAACGCGCAGTATGAATCAATTGAACGATCTTCCTTGTCTTCTGGGGCATCTGTTTTTGTTCCAAAGAAGTCCAACAAACTAAGGCCAAGTATTGATACAGCGGATTAAACAGGCTCACAATCAAGTACATCTGTCCACTTCCTATAATTAAGGACAGTTTAGAATCTGTCAACGAAGAAGGGGTGTTCGTTAAGCTAGGTCTTTGGGATGCTCACCACCTCCTTTAGATCAAGGCCAGAGATGAACGTGATGGCGCGTAAGCATCTGGGGTTTGGGTCCGCAAACACCATAACCAAATTTTACACTATTACCTTATTTTACCTGTAATACCCAATTTTTGGCCCACATCAGATTATGGTCCTCCAATGGATCTTTTAAGAGTTAACCAAGGAGCTGAGCATTGATTACGCATTTATTATCCCCTTTATGAGGACCTACAAAAAAGAAGATAATCCAAAGTAACTTATATACATTGTTATATATATCCATTAGGAGTCACTAATAAAGACAGACTCAGTTTTTTATATATTTTCTTAGCTTTATCTTAATGATTCTTTTGATTGCAAATGTGGTTTAGTCAATACAGATTCACAGTACGAAAATGCATCATCAACAGATAATGTGAAGAGAAAACAATCCAGACAACAACGCATTTAACGTTCCGATGAGAGTGGATAGAAGAAGTGAGAAACAAAGATCATTGCAAATAAACAATGCAATTCACAAAGGTAACTAACCTAGTAATTGACACAGCGTGCCAATTGAAAGCTAGCCCTCTGGCCAAAAAGGGAAAGCATGGGGCAACCTCACAGGTAATGAGGAGCAAAGTCAGAATCAGGAGTCAACAGTCATAGATTAAAGGACCCTCTCTCGTCTCGCAAAGCAGCGTTTTCTCGCAGCGTCTCCTCTCCTACTCTCGTTCCTGCCTCCGCTTCTCTCTCGCTCTACAGCTAAATCTAACATGTAGTAATGTTATAGTGTTAAATGTGCTTCTGCTGTATATAGTTTATTCTTTATGATGTCACCTGTGGAATCTCTGTGTTGCCTAGGGATTGAATGCTTTGGTTCAGTTGGTCCTTTCTGCTGAGCCTGGTGGAGCTGTTCTCTACTGGCTCCACAACCATGTAGTCTAATAAATACTTACTTGTATTTATATCCGTTTCCGCCTCAATTACCACAGATTGATTGGCGATGGTTTTCTAACTACATGGTCACCCTTGCGACCCTGCGTGCCAACAGTTTACAGTTTTCTGCATGAACAGACAAGGAAACAGCAAGCTAACCAGCCGATTCAACGGTCATTAAGAACCTTATCCCTTCACTTCAACTTGAACAGCCTTTGCTTCAACTGTCCAAGAGCTTTGGATTTGGATTTCTCCTAGTGCCTTACTCCTGACAGCGACGAACTGGTAGGATGCTTGAGCTGTGTTTCTGTTGTCTGCCTCTCTGCGCTCAAAGACATTTGCCACACCACATTTCAGGCTCAGCGCTGTCTGTCTTTGTGCAAATATTTTAACTTTCAGCATTTTGCACATTGCCGTGCACCAAGCATTTTACAAAACTCAACGGCCATGTTAGAACTGGGGGTCTCTAGTTGGCAATGGTTTGCACCTTTGTCCAAATAGGGACCCTTGCTTCAGGGTAAGGGGGATACACTCCTAAAATAACCCCTGATCACCCCCTGGTAGCTTGGCACGAGCAGACAGGCTTATCTCAGAGGCAGTGTGTAAAGCATTTGTGAACACATACAGTAATACAGTGAAAACACTACAGATGGACACCACACAGGTTGTATGTAAAAATAAGTAATCTTTATATAGACTTAACACAAGACCCAATAGCAAAATTCCACAATACTGTAATCCAAAAATAGACTTAAAATGATAGAGACAGTTCACGTTATCTTCAAAAATAGGAAAGTCAATTAAATAAAGCTTGTAGCAACAAATAACTCCACTTGGAGTTATCACGACGTCGTGACCGGAGGAAATCCCAAAGTACGGCGCCGACCGCGAGGTGCGCGTCGTCGGGCCCGGAGTCGAGCAGACCCACAAAGAACAGTACCTGGAATACGATGAAAACAAAGACGGTGCACGGCGTCGGGGAGGTGATGCTTCGTTGGCGCCGGCGGCGTCGGTTCCTTACGACCCCAGGGGAGGTGATGTCTCGGTTCCTTACTGCAGCGCAGGGGAGGTGAGGCGTCGGTTCCTTACTGTGTCGGGGAGGTGACGTCACGGATGGCGGCGAGGCGTCGGTTCCTCACGATGGTGCGGTGTTGATGAATTCGGGGGTCACCCACATCGAGGATCGGCTCCGCGGTGATGAAGCCCTGGCGTCGGTGAAGTCGGGGCTACGGTGCGAGTCGGGACGGTGCGTCGTGAACATCACGAGCGGTGTCCTCGGCTCCGGTGCAGGCAGCGGCCTCAATGACGGCTTCGGAGTCGATGTCGCACGGCGTCGGCAGGTGTCTGGCCTATGGTGCAAGTCGGGGCGGTGCGTCGTGCTCTTCACGAGCAGTGCCCACGGCTTCGGTGCAGATTACGGCGTCGCTCGCCGGCGTCGGTGTTGCAATTTCCTTCTGTTAGCAGCTAAAACAGCAGTTCTAGATGCAGGCCAACAGAAGGGGTGAAGTTGTTGTGTCCCTGTGACTTCAGGCAGGAGGCAAGCTCAGTTCAAGCCCTTGGAGATTCTCTTCTTCAAGATGATAAAGCACAGCAAAGTCTTTTCTCCTGTCCTTGGCAGAAAACAACCACTGCAGGCCAACCCCAATCAGCAAAACAGCACAGGGGCAGTACTCCTCCTTCAGCTTCTCCGGTTCTTCTCCTTGGCAACAGGTTTATTGATTTCCCAGAAGTGATCTAATTTCATGGGGTCTGGGCCCCAGTATTTATACACAGAAATCCTTTGTTCTCTGAAGGCAGAGAGGCCTATGCCTAGTCCAAACTAGTTCTGGTCAGTCTTGGAGCACTTTGTGTACATGACTCCTTCTTTCCTTTGAGAGTGAGGGGCAGAGTCATCAGACGCCCGGCAGGAGGTGGAGCCAGCATTGTGGAAGGCAGGCACAGCCCTATTCAGACCCAGGTGCAACTCCTCCCACCCATCCTCCTTCAGGCAGACCTATTCAGCCTAGTGCTGACTCACCCTGCCTCCTGGAATCCACCAGCCCCTGTCACTCACAAACCCAGACATACAATACACAACCTGAGCAGAGGCAGCTGGATGGTTAGGCAAGAAAATACCTACTTTCTAAAAGTGGTATTTTCAAACACAGAATGTTAAAACCAACTTCACTAAAAGATGTATTTTATCATTCTGAGTTCAGGCATACTAAATTCGTTTTTCTACCATGTTCCCTGGGTCAGTTAGGATTATAAGGTGTAATAATCAAACTGCCCATTCTGGCCTATGGGGAACAGGTAGCCTTGCAATAGTGAAAAACGAAAATGGCTGTAATTCACTATTAGGACATGCCACACACACCAGGGCATGTCCTACCTTATACTTACAATGCACCCTGCCCTTGGGCCTACCTTAGGGGTGTCTGATATGAAGATAAGGGAAGGTTTAGGGACTGGCAAGGGGGTGCACTTGCCAAGTCGACATGGCAGTCACAGACTGCACACAGGCTCTGCAATGGCAGGCCTGAGACACACTTTACAAGCTGCTTCTGTGTGTGGCACAACCAGTGCTGCAAGCCCACCAGCGATACAAAAGGGGATGATGGACGGAACGTTTGAGCCAATCAAACACTCACCCCCAGTCAACTGATCTGGGTTTAATCCATCATCATTCTTTAGCTCACTCCACCACCCCAGTTCAGACATGGCCATATGCAAATCAGTCTGACCCTGTGCCTCATGGGAACAGTCCAGCCCGAACTGCCAAGCCATGTCTTCCCTGGACCGGAAACAAGCATCCTAGGACCGGTTTCTGGCATTCCAGCCGTCATCAGCCAGGATTGCTTGAATCCAGCGGCAAAGTGAGCAAGGGACCCACGTCTGGGCATACCCTCGCCAACTTAGGGCGAACAAAGCGATACAAAAGGGGATGATGGACGGAACGTTTGAGCCAATCAAACACTCACCCCCAGTCAACTGATCTGGGTTTAATCCATCATCATTCTTTAGCTCACTCCACCACCCCAGTTCAGACATGGCCATATGCAAATCAGTCTGACCCTGTGCCTCATGGGAACAGTCCAGCCCGAACTGCCAAGCCATGTCTTCCCTGGACCGGAAACAAGCATCCTAGGACCGGTTTCTGGCATTCCAGCCGTCATCAGCCAGGCTTGCTTGAATCCAGTGGCAAAGTGAGCAAGGGACCCACGTCTGGGCATACCCCCGCCAACTTAGGGCGAACAAAGCGATACAAAAGGGGATGATGGACGGAACGTTTGAGCCAATCAAACACTCACCCCCAGTCAACTGATCTGGGTTTAATCCATCATCATTCTTTAGCTCACTCCACCACCCCAGTTCAGACATGGCCATATGCAAATCAGTCTGACCCTGTGCCTCATGGGAACAGTCCAGCCCGAACTGCCAAGTCATGTCTTCCCTGGACCGGAAACAAGCATCCTAGGACCGGTTTCTGGCATTCCAGCCGTCATCAGCCAGGCTTGCTTGAATCCAGTGGCAAAGTGAGCAAGGGACCCACGTCTGGGCAACCCCCGCCAACTTAGGGCGAACAAAGCGATACAAAAGGGGATGATGGACGGAACGTTTGAGCCAATCAAACACTCACCCCCAGTCAACTGATCTGGGTTTAATCCATCATCATTCTTTAGCTCACTCCACCACCCCAGTTCAGACATGGCCATATGCAAATCAGTCTGACCCTGTGCCTCATGGGAACAGTCCAGCCCGAACTGCCAAGCCATGTCTTCCCTGGACCGGAAACAAGCATCCTAGGACCGGTTTCTGGCATTCCAGCCGTCATCAGCCAGGCTTGCTTGAATCCAGTGGCAAAGTGAGCAAGGGACCCACATCTGGGCATACCCCCGCCAACTTAGGGCGAACAAAGCGATACAACAGGGGATGATGGACGGAACGTTTGAGCCAATCAAACACTCACCCTCAACTGATCTGGGTTTAATCCATCATCATTCTTTAGCTCACTCCACCACCCCAGTTCAGACATGGCCATATGCAAATCAGTCTGACCCTGTGCCTCATGGGAACAGTCCAGCCTGAACTGCCAAGCCATGTCTTCCCTGGACCGGAAACAAGCATCCTAGGACCGGTTTCTGGCATTCCAGCCGTCATCAGCCAGGCTTGCTTGAATCCAGTGGCAAAGTGAGCAAGGGACCCACGTCTGGGCATACCCCCGCCAACTTAGGGCGAACAAAGCGATACAAAAGGGGATGATGGACGGAACGTTTGAGCCAATCAAACACTCACCCCCAGTCAACTGATCTGGGTTTAATCCATCATCATTCTTTAGCTCACTCCACCACCCCAGTTCAGACATGGCCATATGCAAATCAGTCTGACCCTGTGCCTCATGGGAACAGTCCAGCCCGAACTGCCAAGCCATGTCTTCCCTGGACCGGAAACAAGCATCCTAGGACCGGTTTCTGGCATTCCAGCCGTCATCAGCCAGGCTTGCTTGAATCCAGTGGCAAAGTGAGCAAGGGACCCACGTCTGGGCATACCCCTGCCAACTTAGGGCGAACAAAGCGATACAAAAGGGGATGATGGACGGAACGCTTGAGCCAATCAAACACTCACCCCCAGTCAACTGATCTGGGTTTAATCCATCATCATTCTTTAGCTCACTCCACCACCCCAGTTCAGACATGGCCATATGCAAATCAGTCTGACCCTGTGCCTCATGGGAACAGTCCAGCCCGAACTGCCAAGCCATGTCTTCCCTGGACCGGAAACAAGCATCCTAGGACCGGTTTCTGGCATTCCAGCCGTCATCAGCCAGGCTTGCTTGAATCCAGTGGCAAAGTGAGCAAGGGACCCACGTCTGGGCATACCCCCGCCAACTTAGGGCGAACAAAGCGATACAAAAGGGGATGATGGACGGAACGCTTGAGCCAATCAAACACTCACCCCCAGTCAACTGATCTGGGTTTAATCCATCATCATTCTTTAGCTCACTCCACCACCCCAGTTCAGACATGGCCATATGCAAATCAGTCTGACCCTGTGCCTCATGGGAACAGTCCAGCCCGAACTGCCAAGTCATGTCTTCCCTGGACCGGAAACAAGCATCCTAGGACCGGTTTCTGGCATTCCAGCCGTCATCAGCCAGGCTTGCTTGAATCCAGTGGCAAAGTGAGCAAGGGACCCACGTCTGGGCAACCCCCGCCAACTTAGGGGCGAACAAAGCGATACAAAAGGGGATGATGGACGGAACGCTTGAGCCAATCAAACACTCACCCCCAGTCAACTGATCTGGGTTTAATCCATCATCATTCTTTAGCTCACTCCACCACCCCAGTTCAGACATGGCCATATGCAAATCAGTCTGACCCTGTGCCTCATGGGAACAGTCCAGCCCGAACTGCCAAGCCATGTCTTCCCTGGACCGGAAACAAGCATCCTAGGACCGGTTTCTGGCATTCCAGCCGTCATCAGCCAGGCTTGCTTGAATCCAGTGGCAAAGTGAGCAAGGGACCCACATCTGGGCATACCCCCGCCAACTTAGGGCGAACAAAGCGATACAACAGGGGATGATGGACGGAACGTTTGAGCCAATCAAACACTCACCCTCAACTGATCTGGGTTTAATCCATCATCATTCTTTAGCTCACTCCACCACCCCAGTTCAGACATGGCCATATGCAAATCAGTCTGACCCTGTGCCTCATGGGAACAGTCCAGCCTGAACTGCCAAGCCATGTCTTCCCTGGACCGGAAACAAGCATCCTAGGACCGGTTTCTGGCATTCCAGCCGTCATCAGCCAGGCTTGCTTGAATCCAGTGGCAAAGTGAGCAAGGGACCCACGTCTGGGCATACCCCCGCCAACTTAGGGCGAACAAAGCGATACAAAAGGGGATGATGGACGGAACGTTTGAGCCAATCAAACACTCACCCCCAGTCAACTGATCTGGGTTTAATCCATCATCATTCTTTAGCTCACTCCACCACCCCAGTTCAGACATGGCCATATGCAAATCAGTCTGACCCTGTGCCTCATGGGAACAGTCCAGCCCGAACTGCCAAGCCATGTCTTCCCTGGACCGGAAACAAGCATCCTAGGACCGGTTTCTGGCATTCCAGCCGTCATCAGCCAGGCTTGCTTGAATCCAGTGGCAAAGTGAGCAAGGGACCCACGTCTGGGCATACCCCTGCCAACTTAGGGCGAACAAAGCGATACAAAAGGGGATGATGGACGGAACGTTTGAGCCAATCAAACACTCACCCCCAGTCAACTGATCTGGGTTTAATCCATCATCATTCTTTAGCTCACTTCCACCACCCCAGTTCAGACATGGCCATATGCAAATCAGTCTGACACTGTGCCTCATGGGAACAGTCCAGCCCGAACTGCCAAGCCATGTCTTCCCTGGACCGGAAACAAGCATCCTAGGACCGGTTTCTGGCATTCCAGCCGTCATCAGCCAGGCTTGCTTGAATCCAGTGGCAAAGTGAGCAAGGGACCCACGTCTGGGCATACCCCCGCCAACTTAGGGCGAACAAACCGATACAAAAGGGGATGATGGACGGAACGTTTGAGCCAATCAAACACTCACCCCCAGTCAACTGATCTGGGTTTAATCCATCATCATTCTTTAGCTCACTCCACCACCCCAGTTCAGACATGGCCATATGCAAATCAGTCTGACCCTGTGCCTCATGGGAACAGTCCAGCCCGAACTGCCAAGCCATGTCTTCCCTGGACCGGAAACAAGCATCCTAGGACCGGTTTCTGGCATTCCAGCCGTCATCAGCCAGGCTTGCTTGAATCCAGTGGCAAAGTGAGCAAGGGACCCACGTCTGGGCATACCCCGCCAACTTAGGGGCGAACAAAGCGCTACAAAAGGGGATGATGGACGGAACGCTTGAGCCAATCAAACACTCACCCCCAGTCAACTGATCTGGGTTTAATCCATCATCATTCTTTAGCTCACTCCACCACCCCAGTTCAGACATGGCCATATGCAAATCAGTCTGACCCTGTGCCTCATGGGAACAGTCCAGCCCGAACTGCCAAGCCATGTCTTCCCTGGACCGGAAACAAGCATCCTAGGACCGGTTTCTGGCATTCCAGCCATCATCAGCCAGGCTTGCTTGAATCCAGTGGCAAAGTGAGCAAGGGACCCACGTCTGGGCATACCCCCGCCAACTTAGGGCGAACAAAGCGATACAAAAGGGGATGATGGACGGAACGTTTGAGCCAATCAAACACTCACCCCCAGTCAACTGATCTGGGTTTAATCCATCATCATTCTTTAGCTCACTCCACCACCCCAGTTCAGACATGGCCATATGCAAATCAGTCTGACCCTGTGCCTCATGGGAACAGTCCAGCCCGAACTGCCAAGCCATGTCTTCCCTGGACCGGAAACAAGCATCCTAGGACCGGTTTCTGGCATTCCAGCCGTCATCAGCCAGGCTTGCTTGAATCCAATGGCAAAGTGAGCAAGAGACCCACGTCTGGGCATACCCCCGCCAACTTAGTGCGAACAAAGCGATACAAAAGGGGATGAAGGACGGAACGTTTGAGCCAATCAAACACTCACCCCCAGTCGACTGATCTGGGTTTAATCCATCATCATTCTTTAGCTCACTCCACCACCCCAGTTCAGACATGGCCATATGCAAATCAGTCTGACCCTGTGCCTCATGGGAACAGTCCAGCCCGAACTGCCAAGCCATGTCTTCCCTGGACCGGAAACAAGCATCCTAGGACCGGTTTCTGGCATTCCCAGCCGTCATAAGCCAGGCTTGCTTGAATCCAGTGGCAAAGTGAGCAAGGGACCCACGTCTGGGCATACCCCCGCCAACTTAGGGCGAACAAAGCGATACAAAAGGGGATGATGGACGGAACGCTTGAGCCAATCAAACACTCACCCCCAGTCAACTGATCTGGGTTTAATCCATCATCATTCTTTAGCTCACTCCACCACCCCAGTTCAGACATGGCCTTATGCAAATCAGTCTGACCCTGTGCCTCATGGGAACAGTCCAGCCCGAACTGCCAAGCCATGTCTTCCCTGGACCGGAAACAAGCATCCTAGGACCGGTTTCTGGCATTCCAGCCGTCATCAGCCAAGCTTGCTTGAATCCAGTGGCAAAGTGAGCAAGGGACCCACGTCTGGGCATACCCCCGCCAACTTAGGGCGAACAAAGCGATACAAAAGGGGATGATGGACGGAACGTTTGAGCCAATCAAACACTCACCCCCAGTCAACTATTCTGGGTTTAATCCATCATCATTCTTTAGCTCACTCCACCACCCCAGTTCAGACATGGCCATATGCAAATCAGTCTGACCCTGTGCCTCATGGGAACAGTCCAGCCCGAACTGCCAAGCCATGTCTTCCCTGGACCGGAAACAAGCATCCTAGGACCGGTTTCTGGCATTCCAGCCGTCATCAGCCAGGCTTGCTTGAATCCAGTGGCAAAGTGAGCAAGGGACCCACGTCTGGGCATACCCCGCCAACTTAGGGCGAACAAAGCGATACAAAGGGGATGATGGACGGAGCGTTTGAGCCAATCAAACACTCACCCCCAGTCAACTGATCTGGGTTTAATCCATCATCATTCTTTAGCTCACTCCACCACCCCAGTTCAGACATGGCCATATGCAAATCAGTCTGACCCTGTGCCTCATGGGAACAGTCCAGCCCGAACTGCCAAGCCATGTCTTCCCTGGACCGGAAACAAGCATCCTAGGACCGGTTTCTGGCATTCCAGCCGTCATCAGCCAGGCACAGGGTCAGACTGATTTGCATATGGCCATGTCTGAACTGGGGTGGTGGAGTGAGCTAAAGAATGATGATGGATTAAACCCAGATCAGTTGACTGGGGGTGAGTGTTTGATTGGCTCAAACGTTCCGTCCATCATCCCCATTTGTATCGCTTTGGTCGCCCTAAGTTGGCGGGGGTATGCCCAGACGTGGGTCCCTTGCTCACTTTGCCACTGGATTCAAGCAAGCCTGGCTGATGACGGCTGAAATGCCAGAAACCGGTCCTAGGATGCTTGTTTCCGGTCCAGGGAAGACATGGCTTGGCAGTTCGGGCTGGACTGTTCCCATGAGGCACAGGGTCAGACTGATTTGCATATGGCCATGTCTGAACTGGGGTGGTGGAGTGAGCTAAAGAATGATGATGGATTAAACCCAGATCAATTGACTGGGGGTGAGTGTTTGATTGGCTCAAACGTTCCGTCCATCATCCCCTTTTGTATCGCAAGCCCACCAGCAGCATTTGATTTACAAGCCCTGGGCACCCATGGTGCACTGTACTAGGGTCTGACAAGTAAATCAAATAACCCAATCATGGAGTCAATAATCAACACATCAATTTACAATAGGGAGAGCATATGCACTTTAGCACTGATCAGCAGTGGTAAAGTGCCCAGAGTCATAAAACCAACAAAAACAGGTCAGAGAAAATACAGGAGGAAGGCAAAAAGTTCAGGGATGACCCTGCAAAAAGGGCCAAGTCCAACAGGCCACTTACATCTTTTTCTCTTCCCTTGGCAACCGGGAACAAGGACTTTTGTCCTTTGTCTACGTGGACATTCTTAGCCTGCAATTCTCTTTCATGCTCGAATTCTACGTCTTACATCAGCGCTCCAGCTCACAGTCATACGATCGACGCTACAGAACGTCACTTTGCGTTCCAGCTGCATTTTGATTGTGGTTTCTATGACAACGGCTTCGTGTGTCACGGTGATACACACACCCACTCACATTTCAAGACGTATTCGAATTGAGTTTCCGACATCTTTACCATCGTGATTTTACAGCGGTTTTTGCTTCCAAGACCATCAGTTGTGTATCACGCGGTGATACGCACACCCACATATCAATTAACATTTTGCAGCATTTTTTTTTCCTATTACGCGGTGATACACACCTTAAGCTGCTCTACAGTTATCAATATCCGAGTGCACATTCCGTCTGTATGTGTATTACGCAGTGATACACACACCTATTGCTCTACAGTCATCAATATCCAAGTGCACATCCCATCTATATGTGTATTACACGGTGATACACACACCTATTGGTTTTCTAAATTTCTTCTTTATTATGGATGTCTCTCTAAGAATGTGTGCTAAACGGTGACACACACACCTTTGTTACATGTTGTCATTTTCTTCAGAGTGACACTGGTTTTCCTTTATTTTAATTGTACAAAGTGTGTTACTTTTGCATTTCTAACATTAATTCCATCTTTATTTATATATATAATAACGTCATTCCATTTCATTTAATTTCTTTCAATTCTTAAAATGTGTACAATGCAAGCTGTTAACCCACCTCCTTCATTCCTGGACACTCCAGGTGAACCTCCAGTCCGATGGGAAATCTGGTTTCATGCTTTCGAAACGTACTTAGGGGCTATAGGAGCATCAAGATATGCTGCTGATAGATAAAAATGCCTCCTTCTGCACTCACTGGGGTTTGAAGGAAGATCTATTTTCAAACACTTACCCACACTGTCTCCAGAGGAAAGTGATGGTCTAGATGAGTTTCGAGAAACTTTTTTGAAGTTGAAAAAAAGATTTGATAAGCAATCCAGTCTTATGGTGTTAAGACACAAATTTTTCAAGATTAAGCAATTGGACGATGAAGATGTTGATTCGTATATCTCTGCTTTGAGGAGATTGGCTGCAGTTTGTAAGTTTGAAAATTTCACGGACCAACTCATAAGAGACCAATTTGTTTGTCAATGCAGAGACAAAAGCATTAGACAAAAACTTCTAAGCCTAAGTGATCCATCGCTTGATGAGACGATCAAAATTGCTAAAAGTATTGAGATTTCAATGACGTCTCTCAAAGAACTTGAGGACAAAAGTAGTGACAAACTTAATGATAATGTTAACGCTATTAAGATTAGTAAGCCTCATACCAAATCCAAGAATGTTCCTAACAAAAGTTTTCTGAAGTCTGTCAAACCTGAGGGAATTAATCCTAATATTTGCCTTAGGTGTGGAAACTCCACTCATACCAAGAATAGTAGATGTCCTGCTATTACCGTCACATGCAATTACTGCAAGAAAGTAGGGCATTTTGCCAAAGTTTGTCTAAAGAGGAAAAACTCAAAGAAACCGGTTGTGTGTGTGGTTGACTCTGACTCCGAAAGTGATTCAGAAATAATTTCTGTAATTCACGAAGAGAATGAATTAGTTTCAGATAGTGCAAATGAGCATATCAGTTCCTTTTCTGATGCTGTTGAAGGTGATCCTTCTTCTTGTGTGGACCCTATTGTAGACATCGTTGTTGGGGACAAAGTTCTTCAACTATTGGTAGATTCAGGTGCTCGTATTACGATGATTACGAAGAAATTGTTTGTGGAGACTTGGGGAAATTCAATCGAGTTGTCTCCTCCAGATCGATCACCTGTGTCTTATGAAGGACGCAAGATTGATCTTCTTGGATTTTTTGAAGATGAAATGTCTTTCAAAGGGAGGCGCATAAAAGGCAAAATTTATGTTGCTGTCAAAGGTTTAAACATTCTTGGGTGGTTTCACCAGGGGTTATTTGGTATGATATTGAAACCTGGCACTCTTGAACAAGTGTTAGTTGTGGAGTGCCATGACGACTCAAAACAAAACGACACTAGACAAAGGTGGATTACCAAATTTCCCTCAGTGTTTGGGGATTATCTAGGTAAGATAAGTGGTTTCAAACATAAGATTGTGGTCAAGCATGGTGCCACACCTGTGAAACACAAACTTAGAGGAGTACCTTTTAGCGTCAGGTCTGATTTGGAGAAGGAGCTCAAAGAGTTGTGTGTTAAGGGAGTCATCGAGCCGGCCGAATCTTCCTTGTGGCTTTCTCCCTTAGTGGTGGCACGCAAGAAGAATGGTCAACTCAGGGTCTGTTCATAGAAAAGGAAGGCGCACTCTGATTGCAGTCACTTAAAGAACACGTGTAGTGCCAAAAATCATCTTTTTATTAATGTTGCTTTAACTGTAAAATAGGCACACAGCCAACGCGTTTCGTTCCCTTGTGCCAGGGGAACTTCGTCAGGGCTGTAACAAACATAACATAACTAACATGAATATACATATATCAAATTCACAACAAATATAAAATACACGTTAGACAATCAAAATAACATATTTTAACAAAACCAAAAAAGGAAAAAGCAATTAAGAAAACAGAAAAGTAACTTCAATAACCAAATTCAGACTGAAAATGACCCAAAGATGTTTCAAGAATTCAGACAGAAAGTATTATGAAAAAATCAAATCGTGACAATAAGACACCAATGAACATAATACACATATAAACTTTAAGAACATACATTATTATACACTAAAAGGATATTAACGGGTGAGAGAGGATACGATAGAAAGAAAAAATGGATGGTACAGATTAATACCACACCGGGATAAAAATTAGTTATAGTTTAGCGTTGAGAAGAAAAAGAACAAGAACCGAGGGGGGGGGAAAGAAGGTGCGAGAGGGATGAGGGAGAGGGAAAAGAAGGGGAAAGAGGGGATGCAAGGGCCAATAAGGACCTTGGTTAAAATTATGTACAAAAATTAATTAAAATTAAGATTCACCTAATTCAAGGTTGAATGAAACACCCCTTGACAATCATGTGGGTGTTGAAACGCCTAATTAAGGCTCTCTGGTGCAGTCAAGATAGAAGATATTTCAATCTAGATGGTAATAAAGAAAAAATAACCAATTGCCATGGTTGTATTTGCACAAGGAAATAATAGTACATCCCAATCTTAGAAGATGGTTCGCTCAAAAAGGATCAGAGAGTTAAACGAGAACAATCCCCGTAATAAGTATCAAAGGGTAGTAAACCAAGAGTATAATTTAATGAATAGGTGAATGCTTGGCCCAATTGCCAAGACAAATTAGGCAAACGTTGTGTACCATACCATAGAAAATAATCGGTGTGTCCTAGGGGTTTTAGGTAATTATGACAACACCGTAATTGAGAGAGGGGATAGATTGTTTCCTAGTCCAAATAAACAGTTCAAAGACAGAGCAGGGGTGGGTGTGATAATACAATTCGCTTTAAAATAGTGACCCTATGTTCGTCACAATGTGTCCATAGTAAATCTCACCTAAACAAGTGTCGAAAGACATCTGGTAGTGACAAAAAAACAATCCAATGTCCACAACAATATCACATGAACAGCAGTCGCGTGAGACAAAGGTAACAAGGTCTAGAGTAAAAAGAAAGAGAAATGTCGCAAGGTTGGAATGCATCCCATATTGCCCAGCCCATGTCCAGAGCCTTAACATCACATTCATTAATATATTGCAGAAAGGTGGCTGTGCATAAATCCGTAAATAATAACACGTGGCCACAATCATTTCAACTATACTGAGCCCCAAAAACTATAACAACTGAACATTCAGGAATTACACATGTTAATGTAAAGTGATAGTGCTAGGCCAACAATAGTCTATCTAGATAGAGCCATAGTCCAACATGTAGCATACATAAATGCGGGGATAGCATAACTGACAGTGCCTAGAATAGGACAGCTGCATATTATGTAAACGTGGTAGTAAATCTGATAAAGAAAATCAATCCAAATGTTGGCAACTATAAGTAACGCAAGCACACTAACAATACCACATGAAAACATGCAGGGAGTTTATATGTATGCCGCATGCAAATTAGCAAAAGTATATCTGTGTTTGCCAGATGGCGATATCGGTTAGACATAAATCTGTCAATGTAAAGCCCCAAATAAAGTGTGGGGCATTTGTAATTAGAGGATTCATTATCGAACCCAGTACACCGGATAGGTCAAATATACCTAACCCCCAAAAAAGTTTGTCAAATGGAGCGAAGTACGTAAAGGACCTAATACCTTATGAGCCTCTAAGTCCCACAATGATGCAAAACAAATGAAACAACGCGCATTATCAAGCGCCAGAGCCTTACCTTCTCACTCTGAACACCAAAACCGCACAGCGTGATAACTTGCGGGAAGTAAGCAGAAACGCTCGCGCCACCGGGCTAAAAGCCCCGACCTGCGAAGCCGTAATTGGACGTGATGACGTCATCGGTATACAAAGCGGAACTAGCACCAATAAAATACAACTAAAAATCAGTCATAGAATGGCGGCCATCTTGTAATGTGTTTCAGGCCCGATTGGGTTACCTTAAGTTAATAGTAGAAGAGAAAGGCTCGTACTAATTTGCTACCAGTAATATGGTTAAAGTACACTTATCGGCCTATGTGATGGAATGCCGGGCAATGTGGATAAATAAAGTTGGTATGCAGCAATTTAATGGGGAATCTTAAAACATGACACCTGTGACCTCATAAAGCCCCTCACTGCATGATAAATATAGCCAGCAATTCTAGAATAATTGAGGTAGGTAGTAGTGACGAACCAAACACAGGATGTAGAGTGTAAGCCAAAAGCCGATATGTCCTAAGAGCAGAGTCAGAATATTAGACTATTAGCTGATGTAGCCTATCTCAACATAGTGGATATGCATTCCTGCAATACCTTAAGTGTCATAAGTCATGAGGACAGACTTAAAACTCAAGATCATAGATAGTGACAACAAGTGTCGCCCGCTCTTAAACATAACCTGATAAAATGAAAAACGTGCCACCAATAAAAAGGGAGAGGCAATTCCAGATATGGCAAACCGTACTTATGACTAATGACAAGAAATAATTTTTAGAAGTAGGTTGAATAGAAAGGATAGAACATGAGTAAATCAGAGGGGAAACATTCCAATATTCCAATGGGCTGAGACATTACATTACCAGTAATATTGATATCACCATGAGGGAAATACCCATATAGGTCAATACAAACAGCCATACATAACTTGATGTTAATAAGATGAGTGTTGTAGTTACCAGAGTGGGGGTATTTACCCCAAAGGGACCAATATCTTTGTCACAAATCGGAGGAGAGACATTCCAATATTCAAATGGGCTGAGACATTACATTACCAGTAATATTGACATCACCATGAGGGAAATACCCATAAAGGTCAATACAAACAGCCATACATTACTTGATGTTAATAGGATGAGTGTTGTTGTTACCAGAGTGGGGGTATTTACCCCAAAGGGACCAATATCTTTGTCATAAATGGTTAACCAAGAAAGTAATGTAACTCCCTATCCGTATTATGACCCATTTGAGTAGCATTCAAACGACAAATCCATTTAGCTTCCTTAAGTCTGACCAATAGCTCCCGGTTTCCACCTCTGTTTCCCAATGGTACATGGTCAATACCGTGGAACCAAAAGGAGTTGTCTGAAGGATGCACATTTGCGTAATGTTCACTCACAGGGTATCGACTATCCTTATTGAGTATAGCCCTTCTATGTTCCTGAATTCTGACTTTGAGTGGGCGTACCGTGCTTCCCACATATATGATATTACAATTGCAACCCAAAACATATGTTACATATGTGGTGTTGCAATTGATAAAATGTGTAATCTTATGTTTAGTAGCAGTGTTGTAAATGAAGTCTGTAGTTTTGTTTCTCCCAAAAGGGCAAACATTACAGAAACCGCATGTATAGAAGCCTAGAGGTTTAGGTGGTAACCAGGTTTCATGATTATTGGTCACATAACTAGGGCACAGGGCATTGCGTAGAGACCTACCTCTACGGTAAGTAATGGAAGGTTTATCAGTTATGTAGTCACTGAGGCCCGGGATGTTTCTGATGATGCTCCAATTCTTCCTTAAAATGTTATATTCATTGCTACTGTTTAGATTGTATTCAGTAACTAGACTGACGGCCCTGTTTTCACGTGTCATGTTAGTCTCCCGTGGTTTGTTACAAAGTGTAACCTCCCTTCTAAGTTGTTGAGCTTTTGCAATTGCTTTGTCAACTACCTCTCTATTGTATCCTCTTTTGAGGAATCTTTTCTTGGATTCCAAAATGTTCCTTTGGTATGTGTCTTCCTCACTGCAGTTCCTTCTCAGCCTGACCATCTCACCATACGGACTATCATTGATAACTGAGCGTGAATGGGCGCTACCAGCATGTAGAACTGCATTACAGGCAGTCTCCTTCCGATAGAGGGTACTTTGTACAGTGTTCTCCTTGACATAAAAATGTATGTCCAAGAAATTGATTTCTTCTCTGTCATGTGTCATGGTAAGTTTAACATTAAAGGTGTTACTGTTAAGGTAAGTGTGATATTGATGCAGTTGGTCGGTGGTCCCTGACCACAGAACAATGATGTCATCGATATACCTCCCCCAGAACACGATATGTTCGGTCCAGGGGGAGGCACGTCTGTGCCAGGCATACTCCCTCTCAAACCACCCCATAAAGAGGCAGGCGTAAGAGGGAGCAAATTTCGAACCCATAGAGGTCCCGAGTATCTGGTGAAACCAAGCAGTATCATGTAAAAAAGTTGTTACTTAAAATTATATCAATCATTTCTAGTAGCATCTCATTAAAATCATAGTGCTCCGCACGTTCCCTGTCCAGAAAAGATCGAACAGCTCGTATGCCAAGCTCCTTGTGTATGCAAGTGTACAAACTCTCTACGTCAAAGGTGACGAATGAGAGATCATCAGACCATTTAAAATCATTAAACTTTGTCAAGATGTCTTTAGTATCCCTAATGTACGAGGGAAGATCAGTTACATATTTTTGTAGTCTGTAGTCAACGAATTCGGAAAGTTTTTCGGTAGGAGAGTCAATCCCTGAAATAATAGGGCGACCAGGAGGAAAAGTGCCACCCTTATGAATTTTAGGTAAGATATATATACATGTATATTTTGGGTAATCAACTCTAAGATACCTAAAGTCATCCTCAGAGAGGAGACCAATGTCTCTCCATTCGCATAGTTTAACATTTATCATCAATGTAAGTTCTTTTGTTGGATTGGTGGCAATACGCTGGTAGCAATGGGTATCTCCCAACTGTCGGTCAATTTCTGACATGTAGTCACAATGGTTCATAACCACAACATTACCGCCCTTATCAGCCTCTTTTATGACAATAGTCTTGTCCAATTTAAGTCTATTTAGTGCTTGTCGTTCTTTGGCGGTAATGTTGCGGTTAATGTAGCGAGTACGTTTACCTTGTCTCTCCAATTTGTACAAGTCATTGCTGACTTTGTCATAAAAGATATCTGTGTTTGGATGATAATTATATGGAGGTACAAATTTAGATTTGGGTTTGAACCCACTATCTATGTTACAATCCTGTACAATATCAAAATCACTAAGTATGGTAGGTATATCATAGTGACCATCATCCTCCAAAGTGAGCAAAAGCTGCACATTCCGGATATCGGCGACGGTGTGAGTCATACCTTCTAAGTCGGTCGATGTTTTGGTAATCTTAGGGATTTGCTGAGAAAAATAATCCTTGAGTTTTAATGTTCTTATGAATTTGTACAAATCTATGTGGACATCAGTAAGATCCCCACCCTGTGTAGGGCAAAAATTTAAACCTTTGCTTAGTACTGCCAATTCATCATCATCAAGGATTTTATTAGATAAATTAACAATTTTTAGGTCGAAATCACCATTACAGTCATCAGATAGCATATGATAAACAGGTACATTAGCATTCATTATTTGGGTTTCACCACTGCATTAAGTTTGTTGGTTACCCCTCGTCCTGTACCTACCCTTTGACCTCCTCCCTCCCCTCCTTGTTTTGGTTGCACTCTTTTCAGTTGGAGTCTGCTGCTGATTCTGACTTTGGCAAGCTCCTTCTGAAATGAAGAAGCTCCTTCCCCTAAAGGGGTCCCCTGTGATACATTGGAGGATATACTGTTCATGGAGGAGGAGGATATACTAATATCAGAACGGACTTCTTCACTGTCCTCTCTCTCATCACGTGTTCTCTTTTTTTCTTCGTTAGTCTGGATATTGTTGTTGAGCTTTTGCAATTGCTTTGTCAACTACCTCTCTATTGTATCCTCTTTTGAGGAATCTTTTCTTGGATTCCAAAATGTTCCTTTGGTATGTGTCTTCCTCACTGCAGTTCCTTCTCAGCCTGACCATCTCACCATACGGAATATTATTGATAACTGAGCGTGAATGGGCGCTACCAGCATGTAGAACTGCATTACAGGCAGTCTCCTTCCGATAGAGGGTACTTTGTACAGTGTTCTCCTTGACATAAAAATGTATGTCCAAGAAATTGATTTCTTCTCTGTCATGTGTCATGGTAAGTTTAACATTAAAGGTGTTACTGTTAAGGTAAGTGTGATATTGATGCAGTTGGTCGGTGGTCCCTGACCACAGAACAATGATGTCATCGATATACCTCCCCCAGAACACGATATGTTCGGTCCAGGGGGAGGCACGTCTGTGCCAGGCATACTCCCTCTCAAACCACCCCATAAAGAGGCAGGCGTAAGAGGGAGCAAATTTCGAACCCATAGCGGTCCCGAGTATCTGGTGGAACCAAGCAGTATCATGTAAAAAAGGTTGTTACTTAAAATTATATCAATCATTTCTAGTAGGGCTTCAATCTCCCAAATGTAGGGGCCCCTGGGCCTAAGAATCCTGATCTTCCCTACATTTGAGGACCTAAGCGAGGACCTCTTAAATGAGTGGGAAGGCAATCTTGAGAATGTATCACAAATTATGATGCAAATCTTAATTAAACACGCCAGGGAAAAAGGAGATAAATTACAAGGGGAGATTGAAGCCCTAGAGAAAGAAATTAATAACATGGAGCAAAAGGATCTCATTGAAAATAATTTTACTATTCTAAAAAAAGTTATGGAGGAACATCAAATGTACTTGAAAGAAAAGAAACTAAAAAAGATTAAGAGGGATGACAAGGATTACAGGGATGGACGTGTATACACGTTCGCCCACAAATTTGACAATATCCAGACTAACGAAGAAAAAAAGAGAACACGTGATGAGAGAGAGGACAGTGAAGAAGTCCGTTCTGATATTAGTATATCCTCCTCCTCCATGAACAGTATATCCTCCAATGTATCACAGGGGACCCCTTTAGGGGAAGGAGCTTCTTCATTTCAGAAGGAGCTCGCCAAAGTCAGAATCAGCAGCAGACTCCAACTGAAAAGAGAGCAACCAAAACAAGGAGGGGAGGGAGGAGGTCAAAGGGTAGGTACAGGATGAGGGGTAACCAACAAACAGAATGCAGTGGTGAAACCCAAATAATGAATGCTAATGTACCTGTTTATGATATGCTATCTGATGACTGTAATGGTGATTTCGACCAAAAAATTGTTAATTTATCTAATAAAATCCTTGATGATGATGAATTGGCAGTACTAAGCAAAGGTTTAAATTTTTGCCCTACACAGGGTGGGGATCTTACTGACGTCCACATAGATTTGTACAAATTCATAAGAACATTAAAACTCAAGGATTATTTTTCTCAGCAAATCCCTAAGATTACCAAAACATCGACCGACTTAGAAGGTATGACTCACACCGTCGCCGATATCCGGAATGTGCAGCTTTTGCTCACTTTGGAGGATGATGGTCACTATGATATACCTACCATACTTAGTGATTTTGATATTGTACAGGATTGTAACATAGATAGTGGGTTCAAACCCAAATCTAAATTTGTACCTCCTTATAATTATCATCCAAACACAGATATCTTTTATGACAAAGTCAGCAATGACTTGTACAAATTGGAGAGACCAGGTAAACGTACTCGCTACATTAACCGCAACATTACCGCCAAAGAACGACAAGCACTAAATAGACTTAAATTGGACAAGACTATTGTCATAAAAGAGGCTGATAAGGGCGGTAATGTTGTGGTTATGAACCATTGTGACTACATGTCAGAAATTGACCGACAGTTGGGAGATACCCATTGCTACCCATGTATTGCCACCAATCCAACAAAAGAACTTACATTGATGATAAATGTTAAACTATGCGAATGGAGAGACATTGGTCTCCTCTCTGAGGATGACTTTAGGTATCTTAGAGTTGATTACCCAAAATATGCATGTATATATATCTTACCTAAAATTCATAAGGGTGGCACTTTTCCTCCTGGTCGCCCTATTATTTCAGGGATTGACTCTCCTACCGAAAAACTTTTCGAATTCGTTGACTACAGACTACAAAAATATGTAACTCGTCTTCCCTCGTACATTAGGGATACTAAAGACATCTTGACAAAGTTTAATGATTTTAAATGGTCTGATGATCTCTCATTCGTCACCTTTGACGTAGAGAGTTTGTACACTTGCATACACAAGGAGCTTGGCATACGAGCTGTTCGATCTTTTCTGGACAGGGAACGTGCGGAGCACTATGATTTTAATGAGATGCTACTAGAAATGATTGATATAATTTTAAGTAACAACTTTTTTTTACATGATACTGCTTGGTTCCACCAGATACTCGGGACCGCTATGGGTTCGAAATTTGCTCCCTCTTACGCCTGCCTCTTTATGGGGAGGTTTGAGAGGGAGTATGCCTGGCACAGACGTGCCTCCCCCTGGACCGAACATATCGTGTTCTGGGGGAGGTATATCGATGACATCATTGTTCTGTGGTCAGGGACCACCGACCAACTGCATCAATATCACACTTACCTTAACAGTAACACCTTTAATGTTAAACTTACCATGACACATGACAGAGAAGAAATCAATTTCTTGGACATACATTTTTATGTCAAGGAGAACACTGTACAAAGTACCCTCTATCGGAAGGAGACTGCCTGTAATGCAGTTCTACATGCTGGTAGCGCCCATTCACGCTCAGTTATCAATAATATTCCGTATGGTGAGATGGTCAGGCTGAGAAGGAACTGCAGTGAGGAAGACACATACCAAAGGAACATTTTGGAATCCAAGAAAAGATTCCTCAAAAGAGGATACAATAGAGAGGTAGTTGACAAAGCAATTGCAAAAGCTCAACAACTTAGAAGGGAGGATACACTTTGTAACAAACCACGGGAGACTAACATGACACGTGAAAACAGGGCCGTCAGTCTAGTTACTGAATACAATCTAAACAGTAGCAAAGTATATAACATTTTAAGGAAGAATTGGAGCATCATCAGAAACATCCCGGGCCTCAGTGACTACATAACTGATAAACCTTCCATTACTTACCGTAGAGGTAGGTCTCTACGCAATGCCCTGTGCCCTAGTTATGTGACCAATAATCATGAAACCTGGTTACCACCTAAACCTCTAGGCTTCTATACATGCGGTTTCTGTAATGTTTGCCCTTTTGGGAGAAACAAAACTACAGACTTCATTTACAACACTGCTACTAAACATAAGATTACACATTTTATCAATTGCAACACCACATATGTAATATATGTTTTGGGTTGCAATTGTAATATCATATATGTGGGAAGCACGGTACGCCCACTCAAAGTCAGAATTCAGGAACATAGAAGGGCTATACTCAATAAGGATAGTCGATACCCTGTGAGTGAACATTACGCAAATGTGCATCCTTCAGACAACTCCTTTTGGTTCCACGGTATTGACCATGTACCATTGGGAAACAGAGGGGGAAACCGGGAGCTATTGGTCAGACGTAAGGAAGCTAAATGGATTTGTCGTTTGAATGCTACTCAAATGGGTCATAATACGGATAGGGAGTTACATTACTTTCTTGGTTAACCATTTATGACAAAGATATTGGTCCCTTTGGGGTAAATACCCCCACTCTGGTAACAACAACACTCATCCTATTAACATCAAGTAATGTATGGCTGTTTGTATTGACCTTTATGGGTATTTCCCTCATGGTGATGTCAATATTACTGGTAATGTAATGTCTCAGCCCATTTGAATATTGGAATGTCTCTCCTCCGATTTGTGACAAAGATATTGGTCCCTTTGGGGTAAATACCCCCACTCTGGTAACTACAACACTCATCTTATTAACATCAAGTTATGTATGGCTGTTTGTATTGACCTATATGGGTATTTCCCTCATGGTGATATCAATATTACTGCTAATGTATAGTCTCAGCCCATTGGAATATTGGAATGTTTCCCCTCTGATTTACTCATGTTCTATCCTTTCTATTCAACCTACTTCTAAAAATTATTTCTCGTCATTAGTCATAAGTAAGGTTTGCCATATCTGGAATTGCCTCTCCCTTTTTTATTGGTGGCACGTTTTTCATTTTATCAGGTTATGTTTAAGAGTGGGCGACACTTGTTGTCACTATCTATGATCTTGAGTTTTAAGTCTGTCCTCATGACTTATGACACTTAAGGTATTGCAGGAATGCATATCCACTATGTTGAGATAGGCTACATGAGCTAATAGTCTAATATTCTGATTCTGCTCTTAGGACATATCGGCTTTTGGCTTACACTCTACATCCTGTGTTTGGTTCGTCACTACTACCTACCTCCATTATTCCAGAATTGCTGGCTATATTTATCATGCAGTGAGGGGCTTTATGAGGTCACAGGTGTCATGCTTTAAGATTCCCCACTAAATTGCTGCATACCAACTTTATTTATCCACATTGCCCGGCATTCCATCACATAGGCCGATAAGTGTACTTTAACCATATTACTGGTAGCAAATTAGTACGAGCCTTTCTCTTCTACTATTAACTTAAGGTAACCCAATCGGGCCTGAAACACATTACAAGATGGCCGCCATTCTATGACTGATTTTTAGTTGTATTTTATTGGTGCTAGTTCCGCTTTGTATACCGATGACGTCATCACGTCCAATTACGGCTTCGCAGGTCGGGGCTTTTAGCCCGGTGGCGCGAGCGTTTCTGCTTACTTCCCGCAAGTTATCACGCTGTGCGGTTTTGGTGTTCAGAGTGAGAAGGTAAGGCTCTGGCGCTTGATAATGCGCGTTGTTTCATTTGTTTTGCATCATTGTGGGACTTAGAGGCTCATAAGGTATTAGGTCCTTTACGTACTTCGCTCCATTTGACAAACTTTTTTGGGGGTTAGGTATATTTGACCTATCCGGTGTACTGGGTTCGATAATGAATCCTCTAATTACAAATGCCCCACACTTTATTTGGGGCTTTACATTGACAGATTTATGTCTAACCGATATCGCCATTTGGCAAACACAGATATACTTTTGCTAATTTGCATGCGGCATACATATAAACTCCCTGCATGTTTTCATGTGGTATTGTTAGTGTGCTTGCGTTACTTATAGTTGCCAACATTTGGATTGATTTTCTTTATCAGATTTACTACCACGTTTACATAATATGCAGCTGTCCTATTCTAGGCACTGTCAGTTATGCTATCCCCGCATTTATGTATGCTACATGTTGGATTATGGCTCTATCTAGATAGACTATTGTTGGCCTAGCACTATCACTTTACATTAACATGTGTAATTCCTGAATGTTCAGTTGTTATAGTTTTTGGGGCTCAGTATAGTTGAAATGATTGTGGCCACGTGTTATTATTTACGGATTTATGCACAGCCACCTTTCTGCAATATATTAATGAATATGATGTTAAGGCTCTGGACATGGGCTGGGCAATATGGGATGCATTCCAACCTTGCGACATTTCTCTTTCTTTTTACTCTAGACCTTGTTACCTTTGTCTCACGCGACTGCTGTTCATGTGATATTGTTGTGGACATTGGATTGTTTTTTTGTCACTACCAGATGTCTTTCTACACTTGTTTAGGTGAGATTTACTATGGACACATTGTGACGAACATAGGGTCACTATTTTAAAGCGAATTGTACTATCACACCCACCCCTGCTCTGTCTTTGAACTGTTTATTTGGACTAGGAAACAATCTATCCCCTCTCTCAATTACGGTGTTGTCATAATTACCTAAAACCCCTAGGACACACCGATTATTTTCTATGGTATGAAACACAACGTTTGCCTAATTTGTCTTGGCAATTGGGCCAAGCATTCACCTATTCATTAAATTATACTCTTGGTTTACTACCCTTTGATACTTATTACGGGGATTATTCTCGTTTAACTCTCTGATCCTTTTTGAGCGAACCATCTTCTAAGATTGGGATGTACTATTATTTCCTTGTGCAAATACAACCATGGCAATTGGTTATTTTTTCTTTATTACCATCTAGATTGAAATATCTTCTATCTTGACTGCACCAGAGAGCCTTAATTAGGCGTTTCAACACCCACATGATTGTCAAGGGGTGTTTCATTCAACCTTGAATTAGGTGAATCTTAATTTTAATTAATTTTTGTACATAATTTTAACCAAGGTCCTTATTGGCCCTTGCATCCCCTCTTTCCCCTTCTTTTCCCTCTCCCTCATCCCTCTCGCACCTTCTTTCCCCCCCCCTCGTTTCTTTTTATTTTTCTTCTCAACACTAAACTATAACTAATTTTTATCCCGGTGTGGTATTAATCTGTACCATCCCTTTTTTCTTTCTATCGTATCCTCTCTCACCCGTTAATATCCTTTTAGTGTATAATAATGTATGTTCTTAAAGTTTATATGTGTATTATGTTCATTGGTGTCTTATTGTCATGATTTGATTTTTTCATAATACTTTCTGTCTGAATTCTTGAAACATCTTTGGGTCATTTTCAGTCTGAATTTGGTTATTGAAGTTACTTTTCTGTTTTCTTAATTGCTTTTTCCATTTTTGGTTTTGTTAAAATATGTTATTTTGATTGTCTAACGTGTATTTTATATTTGTTGTGAATTTTATATATGTATATTCATGTTAGTTATGTTATGTTTGTTACAGCCCTGACGAAGTTCCCCTGGCACAAGGGAACAAAACGGGTTGGCTGTGTGCCTATTTTACAGTTAAAGCAACATTAATAAAAAGATGATTTTTGGCACTACACGTGTTCTTTAAGTGACTGCAATCAGAGTGCGCCTTCCTTTTCTATGAACTTTGTTGCCTGTTTGACATCCTTCAGCAGCGGATGTCGGGAGTAGCTGCACTCGCAAGATATTCATGGAACTGTTGGAACTTAAGTGCTCGACCTTTGTCAGCTGCTGAGTGTGTTAACTCAGGGTCTGTGTTGACTTGAGATCCCTTAACAAGGAGATATGGATCGACTCTCATCCCCTACCAAAAATATCTGATTTGTTTGCTGCCACCAAGGGAGCTAAGTGCTTTTCAAAACTTGATCTTGCTAGTGCTTATCATCAGGTGGAGCTCCACCCGGAATCCAGACACCTCACTGCTTTCGTGTCTCCTTTGGGCACTTTCCAGTACCGTCGCATGCCTTTCGGGCTAGCCTCTGCGGCCTCCGTCTTCCAAAGGGTCATGAGCAACATCCTTAGAGACTTAGCCTCCGTTCTGGTGTTTCAGGATGATGTTCTAGTCTTTGGGCAAGACTTCCAAACTCATGATATTGTTCTTCATAAAGTTTTATCTTTATTCAAAGAGCATGGGGTTGTTCTCAAATCAGAAAAGTGTGAATTTGGTTGCCGCAAAGTGGAATTCCTAGGACATGTGGTGTCTCAAGAAGGTGTGAGTCCCAAGCCAGGCTTATTAGAAGCCATCACTACTGCTCCTGCTCCATCAGACAAGACTGGTGTTAAGTTCTTGTTAGGGCTTCGTGAATATTATTCAAAATTCATTCCTGACTTCGCCACCATTGTTCGCCCCATAAGTGCTCTGTTAAAAAAGGGTGTGCACTTCGAGTGGAGTGAAGAGTGTGTTCTTGCGTTGGAACGTGTGAGATCATTGTTGTCTAATTGTCAAGCTCTTAAACCTTTTGATCCCAATCATGATTGTTGTATCACTGTTGACGCTAGCCAAGTCGGTCTAGGGGGTATGTTAACTCAGTTTGTTGAGGGTGTTGAACAAACCATTGGGTTTGCTTCTAGAGTTCTGAGAGCTGCCGAACAGCAATATTCAGACATTGAAAAGGAGCTGTTGGCTTGTTGTTGGGCCATAGAAAAGTTTCGCCCATATGTGTGGGGTAAGCGTTTTTTACTCCTTACCGACCACAAACCTCTTGTGAACATTCTGGGTGACAACATGAGTGAGTGCTGCACGCCCAGAATTCTCAGAATGGTCACTAGATTGTTACAGTATCAGTTCGATGTTAAGCACGTTGCTGGGGGTAAAAATTTCAGGGCAGATTTTCTTTCTAGGTTTCCAGTTAACAACAATGAACAAGACAACATTAAGTTTAATGATCTTGTTGGTGAAGATTGTTTTGTTGCTACTCTTGATATCCCTGAACTTAAAGTAGGTTCAGAAGAGGAACGGAGATCCGCTTTTCTTGCTAATTCCATTCTTCATGATGTTTGCGAATTAATTAAGAATGGTTGGCCACGTGAAAAAGTTCTCTCCATCACTACAACCCTTTTGCAAGATTGAAAGTGAGTTATCCTTAGAGGATGGTTTATTGATGAGAGGTGAGAAACTGGTTCCTCCTTCTTCTCTCAGACTTAACATTTTGAAAGGGGCTCACGAAGGCCATTTAGGTGCCACACTCACAAAACGTCATATTCGGGATGCCTTTTGGTGGCCGTCCATGGATACTGACGTAGAGGGCATGGTTCGAGAGTGCTGTATTTGCAAGACTTCAGATAAGTCTCTGAAGGTGGCTACCCCTCCCTTGTTACCCATTGAGTGTCCTGATGGACCATGGGTTAAGGTAGGGATTGACGTTCAGGGCCCCTATGATGTTTTATGTGGACAGAATAAGTACATTCTAGTCCTTATGGATTATGCATCCAAGTGGCCTGAGAAAAAACTTGTCAAAGAAGCTAATGCCAAAGTTATCATTGATTTCCTCACTGAGGTATTTTTGAGGGAAGGTTTTCCAGAGATAGTTGTGTCTGACAATGGCAAGCAATTTGTCAGCAGGGAATTTCAGCTGTTTCTACAGTCTTCAAATATCAAACACGTTAAGAGCTCACTCTATCATCCCCAGAGTAACGGTCTGGTAGAGAGAATGAACCGTGTTGTTGGTGATTGTGTCAAGTGGGCCAGAGCGGGACACCACGATGTTGTACGTGCTCTTAATGACATGATTTGGTTTTATAGAACCACACCGCATTCTTCAACTAAAGTTGCACCTTTCGTTCTCATGAGAGGTAGAAAAGCCAATACTTCGTTTAGACCTGGGTGGATGACGAAATGGGTGAAATCTCATACCAGAGTTGATAAACTCATGCCTCTGGTCAAAGAAAATGTGTCTGATACACAGTCTAAACAGAAAAATTGGCTGGACTCCAAGAAAGGTGTCAAATTGTCTTATCTTAAAATTTGGTGATTCTGTCAAAATTAAGTCTCCTATCTATGCCAAGAAAGGGGAAAGCAAATTTGGGAAGCCACTTCGTCTTGTTAAGATTTATGGCAATGCTGTTCAAGTTGAAGGAGGGCACTGGTGGAATTTGTCAAAAGTTTCTAAAGTTGTTCATCGTTCTAGTCCTTCAGACTCTCACAATTTTGATGATGTGTCAAATGCTAGTTCTGAAACTCAGAAAAATCTATTGATCTTAATTCTATTGTTCAGCTAGTTCCCTTGACTGCTCGTTCTGTGAGAAGGAGTACAAGACCTTGTGCTCTTCCTTCTCGTTTTCGATAAGTTTCTTTTCCTTTTGTTTCCTTTTATATTTTTTTGGGGAACAAAGGAAGGTATGTAGTAATGTTATAGTGTTAAATGTGCTTCTGCTGTATATAGTTTATTCTTTATGATGTCACCTGTGGAATCTCTGTGTTGCCTAGGGATTGAATGCTTTGGTTCAGTTGGTCCTTTCTGCTGAGCCTGGTGGAGATGTTCTCTACTGGCTCCACGACGATGTAGTCTAATAAATACTTACTTGTATTTATATCCGTTTCCGCCTCAATTACCACATAACACTAATAGTTATACCCTAGTTCCTAAAGAACCTCCCTGCAAATGTTGCTAACTTCCAAAAACCCTGCAACCCTAATGGTTAAAAGTCATAGGATGTTCGACCACCCCTCAACTGCGCATTGTTAAAAAGCATGTTGTCATCTTGTCCTTCAAAAGTAAAGGAAATCATCTTCTTCTTCCTTCCAACTCGTATTCAGACTTTCACAATTGAAACATTTCAGCGGGACAAATATTCAGCTCTCGAGCGCTTCCGAGGACACAGGAAAATCTTCTCTGACAGCCCTTTGTTCATTCTGCAATATCGCAAAAGTTTCTTCCTCCCTTTCACCCACTCTAGAAACTCGTTTTCAAAGCCCATTCATTTTCTCTGCATAAATCCATTTTCACTGGGAGAAATAAACAGAAGTTAATATTATGAAAATAAAAGCTCTATTTAGCCAACTCTTTTCTGAAGCTAAATAATATGTTCCCTTCATGTGCAAAACTAAGTGTTAATTCCTCACTAATGAATTAATGAATAATCGATTTAAAGTTAGCATTGCTCTTTTTTTTCTGTAAACACTAGGCCTCACAGCCTCTCTGTGCTCTCTCTCATGCACGAATTTTATTTCGGGCCCACCAAAGCCACTTATTCACTATTTAAATGAATCTCAGAAAACACCACATTTCATATTTAGTTCACCAGTTAGTATTATTTATAAAAGTGGGCAGTTTGATCCGAGCAGGTTTTATTTTGCCAAAACCCTGCTCCATCAATCCCCCCTTTGATGGCTGATTAAGCCATCATAAAATCCAAAAATCAGATTTTTTCTTTAACCCCTTCGATGCTCATGACGAGCTCAGCTCGTCATGCTGCGCGGTCGCGCTGTGCGCATGATGAGCTGAGCTCGTCACGACCACACCCGCGATCGGAATGTCCAGCACCTGGGCGGAATTCCGATCGCGGTGAAGCGGTTAACACTTGACATTCACAAAAATGTCGTTTTCATTTGCTTCAATCTAACTCCATCTAAATCACGCATTATCTCATAGTAGCCTCTTTTTCTATTTTCCATTTCTATTCATCCCTCTTTCTCTCTTTAGCTCTTCGTTTTGTCACCAGTGCCTTACCTTTACACTTGCAACACTTATTTAACAAAACTAGCATTAGTATTCCAGTAGCAATTGCAATAATAGGCATTAGTATTTTACCTAACAAGCTGTTACCAAAAGCTGCAAACCAATTCCCAACAGAGGAAAAACTCTTACCAAGTTTCTCCCAAGCACCGTCAACCTTCAGTTCAGTCAAATCTTCTCGTAAAAGAGTAATATTTGAAATATATCCCTCCAGACTTTTACTTTTATCAGGGAGATAAGTACAGCATTGTTGAACTTTTAACATACGATAGACTCCGCCCTCTTTTGCCAATAATATATCAAGGGCAAGTCTATTCTGCAAAACCATAGACCCCATAGCCACCGTTTCGGTGTCTATCATTAAGAAACCACCAGAAGTGTCTGTTGACAATCGATCAACCACTGTGGACAATTGTCTAACTTTGTGCGAATTCAAAATAACTCCAACTGAAGGTATCAATGCTCCAAATATATCTCCTATAATTTCAGCAGCACTAATTTCCCCTTTATTCCATATTAATACTTTTCTTTTTTCTTCAATGGTTCCATGTCTTTTATCCATATGGTACACCTTAGAGAAGACTATACCCAAATAACAACATCCATACCAATGTGCTGGCAACCTATAATAAGCATTCTTACCACACAGAAAAAAAATCCAGGGAAAACAGGATCCATTTCACCTCTCAATCCCCAACCTTCCGTGCTGCTAGGAAGATTCTAATTATGTTAGAACTGTTCATTTTATTCTTGCTGCTAGCAACATGCATAAGTGCTGTTTTAATTATATTCTGTGAGGTTATTACCCGTGTACTAAGCAACGGGATGAGACAGTTGAAATAAAACACTTTTAAACGTATATGCAGTTTTTTCTTAGTACAGTGCTGGAGTGTGCTATTCTAAAGAACAAAATTGGGTTTGAATTACTACTGAATCCCTGAACCCCTTACTGGTCTGTTAGTAGCCCAGAAAGCACGTACACCACGGGGCTGATTCACAGAACTAACTTACGTCAAAAACGTAAAGTTAGTACTTTTTGGTATTCACAGAATACACTTACTCATTTTGGTATTCACAGAATGAACTTACTCATTTCGGTATTCACAGAAGTTAGTAGTCTTAGGTTTAGGACTCCTAAATGCCTTCTGTGAATACCGAAAGTCTTAAAGTTAGGATTTTTTTCAGTTTAGGAGTAGTAAAGTTAGGACTCCTAACTTTAGGACTCCTAAATGCCTTCTGTGAATACCGAAAGTCTTAAAGTTAGGATTTTTCTCAGTTTCTAACTTTACTACTCCTAAACTGAGAAAAATCCTAACTTTAAGACTTTCGGTATTCACAGAAGGCATTTAGGAGTCCTAAAGTTAGGAGTCCTAACTTTACTACTCCTAAACTGAGAAAAATCCTAACTTTAAGACTTTCGGTATTCACAGAAGGCATTTAGGAGTCCTAAAGTTAGGACTACTAACTTCTGTGAATACCGAAATGAGTAAGTTCATTCTGTGAATACCAAAATGAGTAAGTGTATTCTGTGAATACCAAAAAGTACTAACTTTACGTTTTTGACGTAAGTTAGTTCTGTGAATCAGGCCCCACATGAGCAAGTATGCTCAGTAGATTGTGTGGGTCTACAATAACCTGGACTCCCCTGCTCAAGCGATGGTGAACTGTACTCATTCGAGGCATTCCTGGGTAGGGAAGCCAAGCCTTGTAGACCTAGGCCAGAACCCCAGGATATGGCATAATAAAACATGTAAAAACACTGTTACCCAGGCACCAATGCATAGTGTACCTGGCAAGTGTGTTTTTGAATTAAATACTGATAGTGGTTTGGGGTTGCAATCAGGTGGCTCAATTTTTTAACTATGGGTGGGCAAAATCGACCTCTGTGAATACTCCAAGAATTCAAAACCAGCAAGATGTTATAATCTCAGAGAAACTAAGGGGCATATTCTCAAGAACGTGTGATAACCACCGCAAGTTTAGCTTAACGCAACCCTTCACATCGCAGTCTATCGCGGGAAAACAACTCCGTGTTAGCGTGGTATTCACAACACGGCGGCCCCATGCGATAGTCCCACGCTAACGCGTCAAATGAACGTGTTAAAATGAACGCAACGCCTAAAAAACGCAAAACACGAACGCGAAAATAGTAGCGATGATGCCAATCCTGATACAAATATCAGCGATAACCAGCGATAGGCCTGCAATTCCCACGCGTCATGCGGGAAAATGCACCATAAAAGCAGAGCAAAAAAACGGTGAGATGACAATGTACGAGCACAACCACACATCCGTGACGTAGAACAAATGACCATTGTCCCGCATCAAATAGGCATCTCCTCACAGTCACAATGTACATTGACACGCAGTCTGCATGTAAACTGCGCCAATGCTGAAACATGCATGGAACACACATTGAAACTGCATCTCCCTTTCACATTGCAGAGGGACAAGCAACCCCTCCTGCACACAGACGTGTCATGACCATGATCAATCCACCATGAAAGCGTGGACGAATGTAGGGGCAGTGACTCCCGCTTACGTACATGTTGCCCATGTTGTGGTACTTGAGCCACAGGGGGCATCCCTGCATCATGGTGGTACATATCTGACCCCAAAAGGAGCCCTGTTGTCACCTGTAGGACACAAATGGCAGCCAAAATGGAATGATTTTGGACACATGTGAAACGCCATAGAGTGGGATTCCCTACGAACTGCGACACACAGAACTGGCAGTCCGAATACGTGACACCCCAAACAGCCCCTCTGCACAGAGGTGACACACCCACTATCCATGAACAAATCAGAAAATTGTCAGCAATACATATCGCACTCACACTTGTCTGAGTGATTTGCCTGTACAGATGAGTGTCATGCACTCAGGGAATGTGTATTTTGAATGCATTTATTAGCACATGCTGTGCCTGTGGTCATTTTGTACTGTCCCATGATTGCCAAGGACAGTCACAATGTGACGTGCTCATGTGAAGAAATTGTCAATGATGGTGTTCCTACGGGCAAGTCCTGCTGCTGCTGCAGTGGGGTGTGGTCCACCTGCCTCATCCTCCTCATCATCTTCCGGTGCATCTGGCACTTGTATCCATGGGGCCTTGCTGCGTACACATATGTTGTGCAACACACAACATGCAACAATCATCTTGCACACGATGTCTGGGCTGTACAGGAGCCTCCCACCTGTGACGTCCAGGCACCTGAAATGTGACTTCAACACGCCAAATGTGCGTTCCACGATGCCCCTGGTGCGTTTGTGGGCCGCAATGTACTGCCTATGGGCCTGTGTGTTCGGGGCTCGGAGGGGTGTCATCATCCAAGCGCAGAGTGCATATCCTTGGTCACCTGTGACAGTGCAGAGAGACATGAGTCAATAGTTGGTTCTGCATGATGTGTTGGCAGGCTCAGTGGTTCATTGGTGTGTGATATGTGTGACTTTGTGATTCCTGCATGACATGTACTGCTTGTTGCACATGAGCAGCATCAATGTGAATTACATGGCCTCACTGCTGCTCCTCCCTCCCCCTGAGCCCATTCACTACTGTGCGCAGCGCGGTTGCATCACTTGCACCCCTACGGCACACTATTGTCATGCCTGTCTGTGCATGTCCACAAGCCTGACAACGACACAGTGATGTCGTGCGCTGAAGGTGGACGGACACGTGTGTGTAGGCCTATGGTAAGGACAGAGCGGACACAGATGTAGAGTTCATGCCTGGCTGAACTCGCCTTGCGGTTGAGGGTAGACCTTTGGCTTATGCTCGGAAATAGCGACACACACAACAGTTGGCATGTCTGACCCCTGACCCCAAGCGGGCTTGCGTACCCTCATTTACCCCTCGGCCGAGCCCGTACTCCGGGGGCATGCTACATAGCAACATCGTATATTGCGTGACGGGTGGCGCTGACACTACTCCTGAGACATACGCCTCAGTTACTGCCTTGGCAAGGCCTAAACTCAATCACGCCCAGAGCCACGTGTTGAATAACCACACCCCTAAGCCGTACTGCCGTACGCCGGTCCACTCCCTCACGCTCACAGGGGGGTCCGACACAGATACATGTCCCAGGTCCACCCCACTGCCTGAGGTGACAAGGTTGCTCACGCTGTACACAGCACAATGTAATGTGGTATGGCCCGGGGCCCACATGCATACAGAATAACCACACGGACACACTGAGATAATTAGTGGAACTGGCTACGGGCACGTGCGCCCGGCACCTTTACTTGCCAGGGTCACACGTCCAGTGACGCCTGTGCTGGATGGGTGTTGGGCAGTGTAAGCCACCCCTCAGGGGTTGGTTGGTGCTGGCAACAACTACAACAGTGATCAGACAATCAGGAGTTCAAATGACAAACAGCAAGGGTCCATGACTTGAGCTGCACAGAGTCGGTGGCCCCGGATGCTCAGCGGCCGGCACAGGCACACCACCACGGGACGGTGACTTGCGATGCACTGAGGTAGGGCCACGAGAGCTGAGCGGGTCCTCGTTGATGTCCAAGGAGAATGTCGTGGAGTGTTACCGGGGATAGTGGAAGGTGTCCATCCAGGGCATGATGCAGAGGGCAGAAGCAAGCAGAAACAGGCAACATGGAGGAGTTGAATGCTACAGTCCCCTTTTTCCCACAATGTCAGTATCATCTACATGATGATGAAGACAACCCCCAGGCCATAGACTCAGACGCCACCAACGTTCAACCAGAGAGTGTCCATGACTCCCGTGGCACAGAGTCAGTGGCCCCAGAGCTGGAAGGGGATGCAGTCTGCGATGAGGCCTGTACAATGATATAAACTCTGCAATGAACAGATCAAGACTCAGTTCCAATTGTGTGTCCTACTTGACCGCAGTGTGTGCCGGAGGCAGCGGTCAGCGCGGGGCAACCGCTGTGCAGCTAGCTCCTCCTGGATCTCTAAAACACGGCGTTGAAATGGCATGTGGAGAAGATTCATGGTTGACGGAGGTGGAGGCACCAGAGCGGAACGGGTGTGCACCCTGCGACGATGCCGTGTCCTGCCTGTTACGGACTGTATTGGATTGGTGTGAGGCCTGCTGGACCGCTGTGTAGGCCGAAGGCAGAAGTCCGCAAGGGCCCACAGACACGTGTGGTCGGAATGCTATGCACAGAGTTGGTGGCACCACATGGAAGGGAGTATAGGGATATAAACGATGCCATAAATATGTACTCTGCCATTGTGGAATCAAGACTCAGTTCCAAATGTGTGACCTACTTGACCGCTGTGTATGCCGGTGGAGTACGTCAACTTGAAAGGAGTACTGTGGGCCTTGCTTGCGGAGGCTGTGATGGTCTGAGGAGGATGCCAAGGTCGCGGGCCTCTGGCTTTGAGCTAGCACCTGCATGTGGGGCACTCTTGGAGACACGCCCGTGTCGGCAGGTGAGCAGTGAGGCCTGGATGCGCAGGGGCGGACGAGACTGGTTTGGGGACCAGCGGCCCGGGCTGCGGCAGGCGCACAGGATCGCAGGCACCGCCGCACACGGCGTCGTCCTCATGGCGGGGTGAGAGGCACAGCCCTGGCAGCCACGTTGGCCATTCCGGAAGAGAACCACGCCCAGGGCTACGTCCTTTTTATTCACACCCCTACGCTAGCCTGGCATACGCCGGGCAAGCCCACTCCGCACACGCTTACAGGGGGGACGTAACAAGCTACATTTCCGAGAACTTCCCCACTTGCTGGGGTGACATGGTTGCGCCCACTGTTCACAACACTACCACCACCATGTGTCTGCATGGATATGTCTGTGGTCTGCATACTGCAGTCTGTCCAGCACTTCCACGCCACACTTGGCATTGTGTGCATTCGCATTCATGGATCACTTGCCTCCTTCGCACATGCCTGGTTCCCACCTCTCCCCACATACTGCTATTGTGTGGCTGAGGTGCCATGCCGTTGATGGCTCATGTACATGGCTAGCCCAGGTTACTGCAGTACGTTGTGCTGTTGTGTGTGGTGGGTGGGCATGTCGTATGTGAGTTTGTAACGTGTGCATTCCCAGAGTTGTGAGTTGCATGATTGTGGAGTTGAGGTGTGGGGTGTGTTCATTTGGTACTTACCAACGAGCACTGCATTTCCGTAGGTGCCATCCTGGAAGCGCCGGTTGATGATGGACTGTCAGAAGATGTATGAATCATGCACACTGCCTGGGTAGTTGACGACGACATTGGTGAAGAGTCCCCGGTGGTCCACTATTGCCTGCACATTGATGGAATGCGTGTGCTTCCTGTTGCGGTAATTGTGTGCAGTGTCGGCAGGGGGCACAAGTAGGACATGTGTGCAGTCAATTGCCCCCAACACATGGGGGAAGCCAGCTATGGCGTAGAAGCCTTGCTTGGTCTCCAGCTGTTCCTGCGCAGTGTGGGGGAAGTATAGGTACTGGGGTACCAAGCTGATGATGGCATCCAGGACAGGTTTGAGGAACTTGGATAGGACTGGCTGTGAGACTCCTCCGACTCTGGCGGTTGTTGGTTGGAATGTCCCAGAGGCCAACAGGTGCAGCACAGCCAGCAGCTTTGTCTGAGGTGGGATGTTGGTTGTCCGCTGTGTTGGTACCGTCAGCCTGTGGGCAATGATGTTCAGGATCTCTGGGGTTAAGTCTGTGAGGCTGGTGCGTTTCCTGAAGGTCCGCTGTCTTTGTCTGCGCTGCCTCTGTGGTGGTCCGAGAGAGGGGTCCAGGGGTGGCGGGCCTGGGGGTGGTGGCGGTGAGTGTTGTGGCCCTGTTGGGGCTCCGAGGTGCATGATGAGTAGCTCCATGGCATCTGTTGTTCTTCAGGTGTGGCTGTGGGCTGGGCTCCCTTTTCTGGTGCAGGTTGTCGTCCGACTTTGCACCAGCTCAGAGCAGGTGTTAATTTTCTGATGCTAACGCGCCGTGTCGCCTGTTTTGTGTTCTTATCACCGATCTGGATGGTCGTTGTGAATGTTGGGTTGTGGTGTTATCGCGGCTTTTTGCTCGGGAACACCTACTCTGCATCTCATCTGTGGCGATGTTTTTTGCGGGTGCTATCGCAGGTAAACTGGTGATATCGGCTGTTTGCACCAGCTTGTGAATGGGGAGATAATTTTATCGCGACTTTGGCTGAGATAAAGTGCCGTTAACTCGGCGATAGTTCCTTGAGAATATGCCCCTAAGTGCCTTACATAGAGTATTAACCTCTATGCTCTTGTTAATATAGAAATCTTTAAATAGGACTGATCGTATTGCATCTCTATAAACTAAGTTCTCCAAACATTGACAAGCTCCAAAGTCAATTGCAATGTAGCCCTCGAGACAGAAGTCCCTATGAATGTGGTAGAGTCTAATCTACCTTTTTCTGACATATGTACATCACTGACTAGGGTCAAGAATCATGTGGAGAAGCCTTTAAATAGCCAGACTGAAGGCTATGCCGCAGAAAAGGGGAAGGCAAGATGGGGTTACCAGGCCACACTGGATCACATAATAGTAAAGAAAGGCTAGATAACATCCAAGCCAGGGGTGCTACCCTGGGCCCTGTGCTAGCTGTGGTAAAGGAGGGTAGAAAGTCATGGAAGGGTGAGAAGGAAAAGAAAGAGTTTGCCACTGTCTATTCATTAAGGAGGCTGTTTTCAGTTAAGGGGGGAGAAACATTGTTAGAAATGGGGTATCTGGTGGCTAGGATATGCACCTAAGCCAGGCAGAACCCACCACTCTAGTTGGGGTAAGGGAGTTACACACAGAAGATAACCCCTGCTCACCCCCTTGGTAGCTTGGCAGAGCAGTCAGGCTTATCCCAGAGGCAATGTGTAAAGCGTTGGCGCAACACACACACACACACCAGTGACACACTAGACACACCAGAAGAAGAGACTCCACACAAGGTCATATCAAAAATATCCTTTGTATTGTACGTAAAAACACATTAGACCATAAATCACTTTGTAGCATGTAAAACACATTAGACCACATCACATAAATCACTGCACCACTAGGCGCTTGTCATAACGTCACATAAATCACAAATCACTTTGCATCAGATGAGGCCAGGGGCACATAAGTCACCAAGAATGCATATTATCACTTTAGGCAGTAATCCCATAGCTCCCTGTGCCACTAGGCACGTACCCCGAACACAATTGGGGCTTCAACCACTACAACTCTTTGCCTAAATCATGCCACTGCGTAGGCAGACACAGCTTCACTCCCAGTGAAGCATCCAAAGTATCTTTTGGGAACGCGGGCCCCCGGCATCAGGAAATGGGGAGCGCAGGACCCCCTGCACTCCTGTTAGGGGCAATCCAGGCAATTTCCAAAAACAAAGTTGCCCTTGTTGGCGGAGACACCTCACGTGGTACCCTGCATCCGCAACTGGTACACAGTGCAGCTGCCCGCAAACACGCGTGGCAGCTGCTGCCGGTCGGGATATTTGAATCCCCAAAGAAATACCCCCACGGTACCTATACTCTTCGTAGGCCTGAGAGAGCTCACAGTAAGACCAGCGACTCCCGTTGGATCTGGGAACCCGGCACACCGGGGCTCCTGGGAGGTTGCCAGTTCCGAGGTTGCAGGGGCTTGCCCCTGCCCCTGGCCACTTCTCGCAATGGTGGTTCCTGTGGGCGTGGGAATCTGCCCGCCCACCACAAGACCCAAACAAAAGCTCCTGGGGATGCCGTCGACTGTGATACACAGGAGCCGCGAGGATTCCTACCTCTCGTCGGCTCCCCTCTCTCCTTGGTGGCTGCCGTCTCGTCTGGGAGCTCCGTTTTAGGCCTCAAGCCTCCTACTGAGTGTCACCCCCGGGGACTCCTCTGGGCTGGGCCTGTGGCTTCCGATGACGCCGCACCCTTGCTGGCTTCAGGGAAGTTGCTGGGCAACCAGTGCGGACGCTGCAAGTTTGCCTGGCGCTGGCCGAACGAGGCGAGACGTTGATTCTTCCCGATCACGGGCCAAGGCGGTGAGTGGGGATGCGCCCCAGGCAGGCTGCTCCCTCTTGACACCCCGCACCGAGAGCTCCTCCTGAGCTCCCAGTCAGTAAACACGCAGAGCTGTGTCAGACCAAGACACAAAGCGCTGTGGCCATAGAGGAGAGGGTGGCGCTGCCCACGCAGCAGGGCAAAAAGTGCTCCTCTACGAGTCAGCCCACCGTAAGCCCACTCTTTGGGCAGCAGAATTTGAAAGCGCTCACCGGCGCTACGATCTCTCCAGCACAGGGGCGGAAAACAGGGCACAGGCAGGCCAGCATGCAGGACCCCTTAGTAGAGGGCAATCCCTTCAGCCACCCAGCAGGCAGCAGCTTAGTCCCAAACGGTGGTTCCTCCTGGCACACAGCAGTCCACGCTGCGTCTTCTTTCCCAAGTCAAAAAACATGGGGTCACAGCCCCTTTACTTATATTGCACAAAGTCTTTGTCCTCTTCTGGCAGAGGGCTTTTAGCCCAGTCCAAACCAGTTCTGTCCACACTGGTGTAGTTTCCTGGCAGGAGGTGGAGACAGCATTGTTGAGGGCAGACCAGGCCTATTCAGGTAAAAGGCAAATCTCCCCCCACCACCCTATATGCAACCCAGGTCTATTCAGCCCAGCCCTGACTCGTCCAGGAAGGCGGGTCACACCTCAACCCCCCCAGTGGATGTCTGAAGAGAATTCACATCCCCTGTCCCTGTCACTCCAAAACCAGAGAGTCAACTGACAAACCAGCAATGGCACAAATACACATAAGCACATAGAAATGTCGACTTCTAAAAGTGGCATTTTTAAAATAGGAATAATAAATCTGCTTTCACCAATAAGCAGGATTTATCACTACTATTCAAAACATACCAAACAAGGTTGTGCTACCCCTCTCATGTCAGGAATTACCACTGAAGCACATATCAGGGAATCCCCAATGCAAACCTATGAGAGGGCAGCCTCACAGCAGTGAGAAACCAAATAGGCTGTTTGTCACTACCAGGGCATTCCACACCGTTAAGGCACATGTCTTACCTTTTACCTACACCGCACCCTGCCCATAGGACTAGCTAGGGCCTACCTTAGGGGTGACTGATATGTAGTAAAAGGGGAGTTGCCGACGCTGCAAGCACTTTATATGCCACGTCACGGTGGCAGTAAACTGTGCATGCAGGCCCTGCAGTGGCAGAGGCCTGAGACAGGTTTGAAAGGCTACTTAGTGGGTTGGCACAAGCAGCGCTGCAAGCCCACCAGTAGCATTTAATTTACTGGCCCTGGGTATATGTGATCCCACTGTAAAAGGGACTAATGGGTAAATTAAATATGCCAAACAGGTGTAGACCAATCTTACCAAGTTTACAAGAGAGGGCACATGCACTTTAGCACTGATCAGCAGTGATAAAGTGCCCAGAGTCCGAAAACCACCAACAACAGGCCAGAAAAAATACAGGAGGAAGGCAAAACGTTCAGGGATGACCCTGCAAAAAGGGCCAAGTCCAACAAACATCAAAAACTGATGAATCTAAATATGATTTAGAAGATCTTAAATGTGTGCCACCAGTCCAGAGAAGTATAAGTAAAGATCATGCAGCCAATGTTTATGTAGGGTCTGTCCCCACCTATCCCATTTTTAAAATAAAAGTGTGCAGACCAGTTGAGAAGAAAGACGTACAGAAGCAAAAAGAAGTGCCTAACCAACCATGTAAGGAGGCCCATAGTAAGTGACCTAAAAGCATAAAATAAAGCACAAAAAGCAGCTATAGAAGAGATGGAAAATATTTTGTTACCAGCAGGGGATAAAACAGATCCATTAGGCAGAAACAAAATTTCTGATGAAGTTACAACCACCCAAGATGAGTCCCTCATGTCAGCAATGGATATGGGTTCAAACACAATCCCTAAACCCTCTTGCCTCACTATTTGGTATGGGAAAGGCAATAGGTCCGTGGCAGCTCCTCCGGTATGGCGGAGGAGCATCACCCCCCGCCAGCACCCTCCCAAATACGTGAAAAATAAAACGATAATAAAATCGGTTTTATTATCGTTTTATTATCGTTTTATTTTTCTTCAGTGTGCTGGGCCTGGGGGTGACAGGCACTGAGGGGGAGTGGTAGGTGCACTGCCTTCACTCACATGACGGTTTGGCCGGCCATCTAAGGCCGGCCAAACCCTCATGCACAGTGAAAGTGTCTCCCACCCGAGCTGCGTTGCCGGGTTGGAGACAGCAGGCACAGGCTCCCAGTCTCCCTGGGAATGCAAATCGAGGGCGCTCAGGCCAATCCTGACGCTGCTCTCATGCTGTGAGAGCAGCATCAGCATTGCCTGCTGGGGATTCTGGGTGCTTGTCTGCAGAGGAGCAGGAGAGAGCGCAATGCGGCTGGCTGAAGGTAAGGTGAGTTCTTCATTTTGTATTTCTTTTTTTTGTGTAGTCCGTTGTCGTCGAGATGCCCTGCCGTTCTGCCACTCAGCCCTGATACTAGCCGCCGCTGCAAAAGGTGACAGTGAATATAAAACTCTGGGGGGCTGCCCTAAAAATACGATAAAAAAAACAATCTTATCAATGCAATGTGCCACTATAAATTTGTTGGCTTGTTCTCAGGCATCATTAAATGTATTCCTCTGAATAGGTCTCGCCTTCTGCTCCTGTTTTATTCAGTTCCAGCCCTAAGAGTGATAACATAGCAGGATATGAAAAGAGTGAGTTTTAAGAAACAGTAAACAAATTGTGGAAAATTCCATACATGATAGTGGAGTTTTTCCCTTAATATGAATAGCCTGATTTTAACCCACCTGGGTGACCTACACTCATGCGTATTGATGTCCTGCCATGTCACTAAACCAAGGTACAGCACAAAAAAGTTTCAATGCTGAGTAAGTTACTGAGGATTAGTACAGGAAAGTTAAGGCCAGTGCAAAATCAAAAGCACAAGTAGCTGAATCCAGATTTGATGCAGTCAGTAAATGATGATGGCTTCATTAACCTATGTAAAAGAAACAATTGATGGACGGAATGCTGGACAATGCAAACATTCACCCCCAGTCACAAGGATATGGGTTAAATCCATCATTCTTTTGCTCACCACACCACCCCAGTTTGGACCCAGCCATATGCAAATCAGTCTTGACCCTGTTCCTTGTGGGAACAGTCCAACCCGAACTGCCAAGCCAGGTCCTCCCTGGACCGGAAACAAGCATCTTGGGGGTGAATGTGTGCATTGTCCAGCCCAAGATCCTTGAAAAACACACTAATTCCCAGTTGACGAAATATGTTGAATCTCAAAACATTCTTCACCCGTCGCAGTCAGGATTTAGAGCAGGATTCTCTACAGAGTCGACTCTCCAGGGAGTCACTGAGAATATCCGCCAACAGGTCGATAAAGGAGATACTGTGGCACTCATTCTTCTTGATTTGAGTGCCGCTTTTGACACTGTCTCCCATACTACACTTTTAAAAACACTTCATTCTAAAGGCATCTGCGGCACGGCACTTGAATGGTTGTCCAGCTTCCTGTCCAATAGGACCTTTCAGGTCTTCTCTTCCGCAGCTCAGTCCAAAACATTGATCTCCTCGTATGGAGTCCCCCAGGGCTCCATTCTAAGCCCACTGCTCTTCAACATCTACGTCAGTCCACTAGCCACGCTAGCAGAGCAAGCTGGGCTAACAATCTATTCGTACGCGGACGATACCCAACTTATCTTCTCGCTTTCTTCGAAGGAGACCACCAAAGCATCCTCTCTCCAGATGGGGCTAAAAAAGATTGCTGACTGCATGCACTTCATTAAATTAAAACTCAACGGGGGGAAAACGGAACTCATCATTTTTGGGAACAATAAAAAGCTTTGGGGCCCCCAGCATTGGCCATCGCAAATGGGCGACCTCCCTCTCCCATCTCAATCAGCCCGGAATCTGGGCGTCATCGTTGACGACCAATTATCCATGCGGCAGCAAATAGTTAAGGTAGCCTCCACCTGCTTTGTCATCTTAAAATGGCTTAGAAAAATTCTCTGGATGCTTCCCACAACTACACAGAGAACCGTCATTCAGGCCTTGATAATGTCCAGGCTGGAGTATGGCAACGTGCTCTACCTGGGTGCCAGCAAAGAAAACATTCGTAAACTCCAGGTGATCCAAAATTCCGCAGCACAACTACTATGCCAACTTCCCAGAACAGCCTCCGCATCAGGAGCGCTTCGCAAACTGCACTGGCTGCATATTGATAATCGAGCCAAGTTTAAAGCCCTCTGCTATATGCACAAAATAAATGAAGGATTAGCCCCCCACTATTTAAATGCCCTAGTGCAACACTACCGCCCCTCACATCTACTTCGCTCTTCGACTCAATTAAAATTTCAAGTACCCAGGATCAAACGAGCCAGAATGGGAGGACGATCCTTTGCCTATCTGGCTCCCTCCCTTTGGAACTCCCTTCCAATGCACCTCCGCGTGGAAAAACACCATCTTAAATTTCGCAAACAACTGAAAACCTGGCTCTTTAATCAATAGATTCTGTCTCGCGTGCTCCTCTCTTGTTACGTCGTGTCCATAGGCGCCGGGAAACCTCCGGATAGCTGTGCGCCATATATAAATTTAAATAAATAAACCGGTCTTAGGATGCTTGTTTCCAGTCCAGGGAGGACCTGGCTTGGCAGTTCGGGCTGGACTGTTCCCACAAGGAACAGGGTCAAGACTGATTTGCATATGGCTGGGTCCAAACTGGGGTGGTGTGGTGAGCAAAAGAATGATGGATTTAACCCAGATCCTTGTGACTGGGGTGAATGTTTGCATTGTCCAGCATTCCGTCCATCAATTGTTTCTTTTGCATTTGTCGCCCTAAGTGGGAAGGGTATGCCCAGACGTGGGTCCCATGCTCACTACACCACTGGATTCAAGCTAGCCTGGCTGATGAATGGTAATGTCCTGAAACCGGTCCCAGGATGCTTGTTTCTGGTCCAGGGAGGACCTGGCTTGGCAGTTCGGGCTGGACTGTTCCCACAAGGAACAGGGTCAAGACTGATTTGCATATGGCTGGGTCCAAACTGGGGTGGTGTGATGAGCAAAAGAATGATGGATTTAACCCAGATCCTTGTGACTGGGGGTGAATGTTTGCATTGTCCAGCATTCTGTCCATCAATTGTTTCTTTTGCATTTGTCACCCTAAGTGGGAAGGGTATGCCCAGACGTGGGTCCCGCGCTCACTACACCACTGGATTCAAGCTAGCCTGGCTGATGAAGGGTGATGCCCTGAAACTGGTCCCAGGATGCTTGTTTCCGGTCCAAGGAGGACCTGGCTTGGCAGTTCGGGCTGGACTGTTCCCACAAGGAACAGGGTCAAGACTGATTTGCATATGGCTGGGTCCAAACTGGGGTGGTGTGATGAGCAAAAGAATGATGGATTTAACCCAGATCCTTGTGACTGGAGGTGAATGTTTGCATTGTCCAGCATTCCGTCCATCAATTATTTCTTTTGCATTTGTCGCCCTAAGTGGGAAGGGTATGCCCAGACGTGGGTCCCGTGCTCACTACACCACTGGATTCAAGCTAGCCTGGCTGATGAAGGGTGATACCCTGAAACCGGTCCCAGGATGCTTGTTTCCGGTCCAGGGAGGACCTGGCTTGGCAGTTCAGGCTGGACTGTTCCCACAAGGAACAGGGTCAAGACTGATTTGCATATGGCTGGGTCCAAACTGGGGTGGGGTGGTGTGGTGAGCAAAAGAATGATGGATTTAACCCAGATCCTTGTGACTGGGGGCGAATGTTTGAATTGTCCAGCATTCCGTCCATCAATTGTTTCTTTTGCATTTGTCGCCCTAAGTGGGAAGGGTATGCCCAGACGTGGGTCACGTGCTCACTGCACCACTGGATTCAAGGTAGCCTGGCTGATGAAGGGTGATGCCCTGAAACCGGTCCCAGGATGCTTGTTTCCGGTCCAGGGAGGACCTGGCTTGGCAGTTCGGGCTGGACTGTTCCCACAAGGAACAGGGTCAAGACTGATTTGCATATGGCTGGGTCCAAACTGGGGTGGTGCGGTGAGCAAAAGAATGATGGATTTAACCCAGATCCTTGTGACTGGGGGTGAATGTTTGCATTGTCCAGCATTCCGTCCATCAATTGTTTCTTTTGCATTTGTCGCCCTAAGTGGGAAGGGTATCCCCAGACGTGGGTCCTGTGCTCACTACACCACTGGATTCAAGCTAGCCTGGCTGATGAAGGGTGAAGCCCTGAAACTGGTCCCAGGATGCTTGTTTCCGGTCCAGGGAGGACCTGGCTTGGCAGTTCGAGCTGGACTGTTCCCACAAGGAACAGGGTCAAGACTGATTTGCATATGGCTGGGTCCAAACTGGGGTGGTGTGTTGAGCAAAAGAATGATGGATTTAACCCAGATCCTTGTGACTGGGGGTGAATGTTTGCATTGTCCAGCATTCCGTCCATCAATTGTTTCTTTTGCGTTCATTAACCTATGTATCAGAGCAGAGGGTGGTCAAACTACCTGATCCTGGAGTAAATGCTGAAGTACGAGGCGCCAGCAAGGGCAGTGGGCAACAGTGGGCTTGGTTGGCCACAGTCCTGGCAGGTAAGAATAAAGGTCGCATCATGGAAGGATCCAACTGAACCCTTTGTAACTTCAAACTGTGAACAAGTAAATGATTCTTGGGTGTTTGTCTCTCCCCAATTAAAGGGAAAAAATATATTATACTGAGGATTCAATAAAGGTTCTATTATGGAATATTGCAGGATTAAATGGTAAGATACTGTTGCGGGGATTCTGCACATATACAGAACTATCCGCGGGAAAACAGGACCTCGGTGTATAGTGGTGTACCAACCATCCACCTTAGAGCCCAAAATCCCAATCCGACTAGCTGTAGTGTCTCATTCGTTCTCCGTACTACAGCGAAGCTACCAATGATTAGACATCCCAGAACACGGGCTCTTTCAGGAATCGTGGGAGCAAGAACACTCTTTCATTACTCACTCATACTTGTCCACAACGTGCGTATTAAGAGACACAGTATAGTTTAAAATGTTTATTTCAACTATCGTGCTCTAAGACACAGTACACGTGCCAGTACTAGCAGCATAATGCATAAAGACAAAACAGTAAGCATGGTTACAATTCCATAGAATACAAACGGGGACAGCATTTTATAAAGACAGTGGATTAAGGACTATAATGCCTTGCCACCCTCCCCGTGCTAGTAAATAGTTTATTATAAAAATAGAAGACCTCTGGGCTTTGTCAGGGGGACCCCCATACCTCAAGAACTAGATGCAAGGTTTACATCATCGGACAAGCACAGCTCTTCTCCCTGGAAAGGTTTTTCTCCAAGTGCCTCCAACAGGGAGATCACAATATTAAAAGCACACAAATTTCTCCAGTGCAGCTGTATTTCATGTTATGTCTAAGTGCGAGGGCTGACCAGAACAGCAACAACAAGGGACGTTGTTTTTCGACCTTGTACATTGTGTGCAGACGAAAACCACAGAGAACATCAGAAAAGGTGAAAGGCAGAAATGCAAACAGTTCTAATGTGAACGGTCACAAGCAGAGTCTAGAAAAGCAAAGTCACAGAGTAACGTGTGCAAAGGAGGCATCATGGCAGCTAGGCCTAAGCTAACTTAGCAATGTCGTCCATGAGGCCACAATCCACACTACACCCTCCACTGGTCAGTCTATAGGACAAGACATAGGACAAAAGCAGAGTTCAAATAGATGGAGCAGAATGCAAACGTCTGTACGTGGGACTAGTTATTTGGAAGAAAAAAAAAAAATAGGGAAGAAAAAAAATGGTCACTTAAAGAGGATTAAAAAAAATAAATCTGGATCTGTAGTTTATTGAGAGTCAACAAAACTAATCCATCAGAGTGTATGCGCAAAAAACCGCAACACCTTCCAAAAAGACATCATTGTCATCGTCTGAAAAAAGAGATGCCGTCCAGGTCAACAAATCGAAACTGCATTCATGTTCCTCACAATAGGGAACAGCGATCAGCATTGCGGGACAACTTGCGTGATATTCAATATAACTTTGATGTAGGAGATTCTGAGCAGCCGCCCAGATATCCCATTGTGCCAAGACTCCAAGTGCAGCCGCATGCGCCATTAATCGGTCACTGGAACATTCTCGTTCATGGGCCAGTAAGGGGCCCATCAACTGGTCGAAATCCGGGTCTGTACAAGACGTATTGGAGAGGCAAACATCCAAGGACCAAGAGAACGGACTTCGTAAGCAGGACATCACAGGTTGCACGCAAGTGAAATACGCAAAGCGAAAAGAGAGTCCATAAGCCACGCTGAGTGTCGCCAGCGGCAGGACACCGAAGCTGTCAATCATGCGGTCACGGAGCAGCCGCAGTCGCCCTTGGTTGTGTAGGGCCACAAGAGGTGCAGCCATTGCGCAACAGACAAAGTAAAAGCAATATTCCAGCAGCTAAGGCTAGGATCAATGGGAAGCCACCAAAGACGCTGGAAAAAATAGAATGAATAAAAGCCGGAATTACACCAAATATAGTCTGAAAGGAGGTCAAAAGGCCAGAGCCCACAACTTTAAAAAAGTGTACAAGGCCTTCGGTATTAGATGCATTAAATATACATTGAATCAGTTCACCGAAATGTTGGGGGAGGTTAGTGTTCAAAAGGGCCTGTATTTCACTGTGGGTGCTGGCCACCTGGAGGACGAAGGTCTCCCTTTAATAACAGCGCCTTTATTCTGCTCAATTTATTGAAATCCGCCTTCAAAGTCGGTATGTAAGGCCAAATGGAACTGTCTAACTTCCCATGCGGGGCGCAAAAAGCACATTTTTGCAGCACACTACGTGTTGCGAAACTGTTACAATGTAGGGTATGCCAGCCTGCAACCCACAGCAATCCTGATTATTTAAAAGCAGATAGCTACCATTAGCAAGCATAGTGAAAGTAGGTGATATAACCGGAACAGGAATGCCCTTTAAAACACATGCAAGATTCGGGCAGAAACATTACAAGCCCCGTGCAATTTAATGTTTTTACAAACAAGGGAATAACCCACTGTAGAATCGCAAGACTCTCCTGTGAGAAATACCTCCTTGTCATCCCTAAGGCATCTGTATGTGAAAGGTAGGGACAAAAGTTCATGCAAAAAGGCACTGCCTAAAGGCTCAAAACGGCCAACAGGATAATGTTTCATGCATGAACTGAATTCAAATAAAGAAAAAGGCAAAGTGATAACCCGGTGTACTAGCCACACTGCAGAGTCAGTCTCCGCCACAGAGAATGGTAAAGGATCTATTTTTTCGATATGTAGGAGAGTGTATGTTGCATCTTTCATGGACATGAACTGCTGTTTCTCAGTTAAATTAAACGGCAAGAACAAGGCAGATGTGTTTAAGAAATGCCATGGAACCTTCCCCATTTTCAGTGTCTGCAAAGTCCATGCAAACTGCATTACTGAACGCAATTGATTCGGACCAAGATATAACACAGTCACGTCATCCTGTACAATATCAACAACAGATGAAACAATATTCTCTAATGTGTGTGGCGGGAAGACAGGGTGTTGATACTATTGTCGATAACAGCAAGCAATTTTTCTAGATTTGCTTGATCTATTTCCCGTAAACGGGAAGCAGCTTCTATTTGTGAAAGCTTCCAGATTTCATTGTAAGTCGCATAAACAAATCTTTTAGGTCTTGGACCTCTAGGTCCTAGAATAAAGTCGGCCAGGTCGATGTTGCTAGAGTGCAGGGATAAATGTTGTTTACGGAATCTAAGGTAGAGTGCTGCAACCACTGTTACATAATTTACCAACTGAATATGTTGTAATTGAACGTGAATCAGAAAAACGTGGATCTGGTCTATCCTGTTTGTAACCAGGAGCAGAGTTATGAAAACGTAGTTGGCAGGCATTAGAAGCTATGGGCCACACCAACCAGGCTGAGCGATCTAGTGTAGAGACATTTAATGAGTTATTGTGAAACAAAGCTTGCAATCTATCAAGGGAAAAATGTAAATGCAAGCTCCTGTTCGGCCAGGAAGACAACGCAGGAGGGGAAGGTGCATTTAATTCTTTGGAAGTCGCCAAATCAAAACAAGTTGTTTGATATATAGTACTGTTTAAAAATAATATTTGGGTGGGGATAAGGCAAGCGCGTTGTAAGGCTTCTGTACCGCGTACCTGCCAAGATTTAGTGCCCCAAATAGATTTCAAGTCAATGGTATTTTTCCAGTGCTCATAGCCACCAACAGCTACTGCGTCCATAAAGGAACTGGAATATAGCAATTTGGTGTGGGTAAACATCACCTTTGGATTCGAAGAAATTTTCAATTTAAAATAATAGGACCCTGGGTTTGATCTGTCAAAGTCTGTAAAGTAAGTACATTTATTTATCAGTGTTTGGGAGCTACCTTGCAGAGGGGTCGGGCAATGTTCCCACTGGGTATAATTGAAACTACCTCAAAGTGTACTTGGTTTATGCAGAAACTGGTTACCGTAATGCTGGTAACAATACAGATCAGCATAATTAGCAGAATTTAAGTACAAATCCTCAGCATTAAAAGCAGCATAATATTTCAAATCAGAAAATAACGATTCAATTGCATGCACGTCCCAATCATCTGAATGAATATTCCTTTTTACCATATCACCCATGGAAACACAAAGCACATTTGGGACATTAATAATTTCTGTTGGTCCTTGAATTTGGAAATTCACTGCATCCCATACAATGCCATCTGCAACTGGAAAGACGGAAATGTTCACAAATGTGTGGTCACGCTTCATGATGTGTGAAGAAGAATGCGGAGCCAAAGTTCCAGCCACAGAGTTCACCGCAGAGCGTTCTGGCAAATAGTGAACATTGATGAGCAAGAAAAAAAACTGTGACAAAGCCAATGGACATGAACAGGAAAATCAGAAATAGCACCAACCAGATGTATGTCCACGGAGGGACCACAAAATTGTCTCTGAACCAGGATACAAAAATACTGAATTTGGCTGGCACAAATGATGAGGTGGAAGACGAATCAAAGGAAAAACGAGACGAGTTCAGTGGTGTTGTAGGCAAATGAGCCCTGACTCACTTGCCGGGTAAGTATACTCAGTTTCCTCGTTGCAGAAGGAAGCCGGGAGGTTGAGCAGGCGATCTGGCAAAGACCCTCCCAATGGCAACATCGGCACATGTGGAGACTGGAGGGCCACGAAGAGGATTTCTTGAAATTGCTGGACATGATACCGCAGGTGTTACACTATTCAGAATCGGCCAGATGTTGTAGCTTGACATTGACCACTGAGATGTATCTGTCGTCTCTGCGACCAGGAAGCGGTGGTAAGATGATGGTACGAGTACCCTTCAAGCCAAGAACCGGAACCGGTGCACGATAAGAGGGGCCAAATTCTTTTTTGTTCTCCACCTTCTCTCGGACCAGATCTCCAATCTTTAGAAGCCAGCCGGCAACCGGAATCTGCAGCGCTGCGTCTGTGGCTGAGGGTAAGTGTTCGCTTGCAAGTCTGTCACGGGTCTCTTGTAAGTCCTGTAGCATAGTAGAATGATTATCCACATCAAAGATTGCGGCAGTCGCCGCCATGTCTAGACCATCAAGGTCTGGCACAAACATCTGTATGCCAAAGAGCATTTCGTATGGGGTCCGCCCACCCAGAGATCTTCTAGGGAGATTATTAAGTGCGCGTTGCACGCCATACAAGTGGGCCAGCCAGTTCCTGCCAGTACCTAAGACTCTAGCTGTCAAGGATTGCTTTAAGTCACAGTTCATTCGCTCCACAATTGAGTTGCCCTCAGGCCAGTATGGAGACGAAAATTGCACCAGCACCCCCATAGACCTCATCGCGTCCTTGTACGCCTTAGAGGCGAATGCTGGACCTTGGTCGGAATGGAAGGTGCCACAGGCAAGAATTCCCACAAAGACACGCAAATCCCTGATGACATTTCGAGCGTCAGTACTGCATTGTGGCCAAACCCAGATGAAACGTGTGCACAAATCAACTGCAACTAAGATATATTTATATGCAGTATCAGAAGAAAATGGACCGCAGTGATCAAGGTATACACAACCAAAAGGTTTATTAGAAATGCAGAGCTGTGTTTGTGGCGGACGTGTAACCGTAGAGGGCTTAATTTGCTGACAGATGTCACAAGAAAGGACATAGGTACGGGTCTGTTTGTATAAACCATGCCACCAATAACGCTGCTGCAAGAGTGAAACAGTTGCAGACACGCCAGCATGGGCCGAAGCCAAGCCTTCGTGTGCGGCTGTTATCAACGAATTTCTGCGGTCCGCGTTGGGAATCAGCCGATCACCAACGTCCGGAATTCTTACATAAGGAACCTGGTCGGGACTTAAGTGATAAGAGTACTTGGAAGGGAAACCCTGTGGGTAGTTAGAACCTTCCTTAGTTGCAGCAATAGCTGCCAAAATCTCATTATCTATTTTTGTCATGGATCTTGTAATGGCTGCTACTGAGCATGTGACTACTGCTGATTTGGCAGCTTCGTCCACCAAACTGTTACCAACCGCGTGTGCAGCCACATGCTGGTGGCCAAGAGTGTGAATCACCTGTGTGAGAGGCAGACGTTGTTTAAGATCTGCTACTCGAACCCAAACCATTTTATGCTTAATTGCGCTGCCTTTAGAATCTCTATAGTCGTCCTGAGACCAAAAGAATAAGTTGTCATTAAAAGACTGAACACAGTAGTAATAATCGCATACACAAAGTGCAGTCACATCCGGGTCTGCAAACTCAAGTGCGAGCACCAAAGCACGCAGCTCGGCCAATTGGGCGGTACTGTCTCCCAGTGCCTGCGTGTGCACAACACTCGATTTGAACTCACCGTTCACCATGGTACCTGCCACAATAGCACATGCTGCTGAGTATGCATGCTTAGAACCCGTGGCCGGTTGCGCCGAACCATCGGTGTAAATGATACATTTGTACTCCTCAAGTGGCAGCAAAGACAGAGGAGGAGGATGAACAAATTCATACTGCAGGAACTCCTGTGTCTGAAGAGAGGAATCAAAGATAAAGGTGACATCCGGAGACGTCAAATAAGTAGCCCATTGTATCCAACGGGGGTGCAAAGCCTTAGAGTTTGGTACACTTGCCTTTGTCACTGCCTCTAGGGCAGGATAGGGTGTGACAACCAAGATGCGTTTTCCCTGTGCCAGTGCGCGTTCTTTAAGAATCGCCATTTGCACTGCAGTCAAAACTTTCTCCACAGTTGAAAAGCGCAACTCGGCAGAAGTGTAAAGATGCGACTTGTAGGCAATAGGTACTGTGTCACCTTCGTTAAACGTCAAGTACGTGAAACCCACTGCCCCTGGCACAATTCTAATCACCAGGTTTGTGTGGTTATCACGAGTCAACAAGAACTTAGATTCAAGTAGATCAGACTGCAAAGATTGCAGAATAAGCGAATGTTCCGGAAGCCAGCATGACTTCGAAAAGGTAGGTTGTATCAAGGCATAGAGAGGCTTGATACGCTGGGCATATTCGGGAGTGTAAGAACTCCCGAAGTTCAAAAATCCCAGCAAAGACTGAAGTTTTTTCAGGGTCGTCGGAGGGCGCAAAAGTGCACACTTCTCCAGGAAGTGGGGAGCTAAGCCCCTACCTTCATTGTTGAGCTCATAGCCCAAAAACAACACAGTGTATTCTGCGATGTGAGATTTGGCAAAATTAAATTTGTAACCTAAGACTGCGAACTCGAGAGTAATGCGGTCTACTCTGGAAAGATGCGGCCATAGTTTGTCGTCTGTCAGATATATATCATCCACGTACGAATACGCATCTGGGTCTATGCTGTTCAACAAAGAGACAACATGGGCGGCGAAGACTCCCGGGCTGTTTAGTAGCCCATTGGCAAACGCCGGAATTTTATTTGTTTTCCACCGGAAGTGAAAGCTGTCCATTGACTGCAGTCAGGGGACAAATTGTGAGTGTAAAAACCATTGGAAAGGTCAAGTGTCGTTTTATATTTTTTATGAACAAGACTGTCTACTAGTGCAGAACTATGTGTATTCTGTACCGTATAGGTTCGACAATGAGAGTTCAAATGCCGGTAGTCTAAAACCAAGCGGTAAGACCCATCGGGTTTAAAAACCGCAAAAAGGGGATTATTCATTGGTGACACGCATGTTTCAATTACTCCTTGATATTCTAACTGTGTCAGAATGTCGGAAACGGGACCCTTAGCTTCCTGCCGGAGGGGATATTGGGGTTGAGGCTGTGGCATAGACCGCAATGGTATATCATGGGGGGGGGAATCCTCATCCCAGCCCACGTGATTACGGTACAGTGCCGGGGCCTGGGCCACAGCCCATTCAGCTGCGAGAGCCTCCACTCTGTCCTTGGGGACATGATGCGAAAAGCTCGGAAGGATTACTTCCTCCCCTCTAGGAGCAGCAAGAACAAATGGGGGCGGCCAATCTGCCTCCGCCAATACAATGTCGTAAGAAGAGGTCAGATTTTCCCAAAAGATCCCTTTAATAACCCGCTCAATGTCACCTTCAATGTGAAGGACAATATTAAATAATCTGTCATGGGGTGCCACTCGGGTGTCAGCTGTCTCGACAATAATGAAAGTGTCAGTTGCTGTCGCCTCCACATGAGGACGTAGTGCCTCCCGCACTATGGTAACTTCCACGGCGCTGTCTAGCAGCGTCACTGCCCACGTCCAATTAAGGAGTCTCGTTCTCACCGTCTGTGTCATATCTCGCTGTTAAAGCGGAAACTTTTTTCTTCTGAAACTGTGGGCGAGAACGTGGAAATTCTTCTTGTCTCCCTCTTCCAGGTTGTCGGGGTTGGTCTCGTCCCTGTGGGGCGTCACAACCCCTGCCTCTTTCCTGGCGATCTTCTCCACCAGCCTGTGAGGTCGATGGTGCCTGTGAAGAACGAGGAGAACGCTGGTCAGGGACCTGAAATCTATCAGGAGACTTAATTCTCGCTCGGTTGCGCAAATCATAAGTGCGTTCAGAAGAGACGGAAACTGGTGACGCAGCACGCGACCCTGGTTTTGGTTGTTGCTTTCCCTGTTTCTTTAACTTCCAGTTCATTTTAGAAAAGAATGGTTTCTCGTCTTTACCAGACTGAGATGTTGGTTGTGATTGTGGTTGAGTTTGCGTTTTAGCAAAAGGCTTAACTCCCAAACTATTGCGGCCAATTGTTTTATAAGCCTGTGCAATAATTTTTGCTAATTCGCGAGGCTTGTCCAGTTCTGGGACTAAAGCCAAAGCATTAGCGACTTGAAAGTTAACTGCATCACCCTTGACATTCGCAAGGATTAGATCAGCCACGACTTCGAACACTCCCACCAGTCTCATCCCCAATTCCACAGCCGCTTCAGGGCCATGTTCGTCTTGTACACGCTTAATTACGGTGGGGAGGACCGTCATGGATGGAGTGCCGAAACACTTTGCATACACTGCCGCAAATACCTTACCCCAGTTGTTGCATTCTGTCAACTCAGGAACTAAGTCTTTTGGCAAACTTATAGTCAAAATCCTGTGTTTTTCCACAGGAGAGGTATTCGGAAACACTGCCTCCAGCTGGTCAAATTTTTCAGCAAGCCAATAAGGCAAATCATCCTTATTCTGTGGGCGTTTGCCCATCACCGAATTTACCATGACGGGACTTATAGTCACACCGCCAAGTCCAGCTGGATGCGCCGCAACTCCAGGAGGAGTATGTGAGAAGTTGGCCTGGCATATGCTGTCCACTAATTATAGTGGGCACCTTGCACCAGTCCAAATCGACTCTTATGGTAGGTAGGTTAAAGACAACCTTATTGAAAGCTATCCTAGTGGTAGCTGTGGAGAGCAGCCTTCAGGCTAAGTCTTGAAGGAATGTAAAGCAGCTTGTTTTACCAGACTATAATCTCTTGAGTGACCAAATGAAAGAGCACCACACCAGGTATATATTCAAAATATATGTATTTATTACTAAACACACCCCTCTAGTCTCTTTATGAGGCTAGAGTTCGAAGTACATAGATTATAAGATCTTAAATCACAGTAATAGCACAAATACACGTTTGGGCCCTAGGGGCGTACCAAACCATATACCAATAAAGTGGTATGCGAACCACGACTGAACTAGACACTAGGCCTAGAGCCTCTAGAAGTGCTTGGACCACAAGGAACCACCCAAGGTAGTGACACAGGGGACCCACGGGAGACGCGTGCAGTGTATGTACACAACCGCGATACGCCGTTAACTTCTATGGAGAAAGTCGGGATCGGGAAAATAGAGGAAAGGGACACTTTAAAGAGGACTAGGACAAAACCCTTTGAGATCTAGGACTTTGAAGAGTCTCTACCCACGGGAGCACCGGAGTACTCGTGTTACCTCACCCAGGGAAGCCGGGTGCATAGGTGCCTTTCGGGGTCGGGTTTCGTCGTCGTTTCTTATGGCGATCTGCTGCAAAGTGCTGCTGGCGACCAGGAGAAAAGTGTCCGGGTGGATCCAAGAGTGGATCGGAGTTCTGAAGAACCTGAAAGCAGAGGGGACAGAGTCTGGGTCACTAGCCAGTGACCAGGGAGGCGATGGACAGATGCCCACCGATGTCGAGTGCTTCAGGTTTGATGACGGTCGTCTTGACTCTTCAGCCACGAGGTCCGGGAGGCGTTGTCGGCAACCAGGAGCAGGATCCGGGCTGCTGCTCGATGTCTGTCGAGTGCAGAGGTGTCGGCGACCAGATTGGACCCAACAAGCCTTGGCAACGGCAAGTCTCGAGTAAGATGTAGATCGTCGATGATGCAGACCAGCAAGGTCTGGGGAACTCACCCAGCGAGGGTAAGTCAGGGCAGGCCTGGAGCAACCAGAGGAGCCCTTTGGTTTCTTTAGAAAGTCTTCTGGGGACCCACGAGCCGGCTGGCAAGGGATCGCGAAGACACCTCGGGCGGAATCACTCAACAGGGGCCCACGGTCACTCAGGACGGTGTAGGCCTCTGATCTTCGGAGGGATTCCTGCTGGAGATTGGGACCACACGTGGTCCAAAGCACAGGTTCGTAGAACGTTGTGAAGGGGTTGCACTCGATAATAGTGCACGGTACCCAGGGGTCGCGGTTCCTCGTCACTCGTGGGGTCCACTTGCCTCAGCTTCGCTGGGGACTCACGATGGCCTTGGAGAAGTCAGGAAATCCACTTCTTGGGCTGCAGGGACTTCGGACTCCGGCAGGAGCGGCGTAGTTTGCAACCGTCGTTATCGTTTTTGGTGCCTGCCAAGCAGGGGAGTCACTCCTTGACCCCAAGGGAGATTCTTCAGTCCTCTAATCATGATGTAGAGCGTCGAAGGTCCAGGATTCAGTTTCAAAGTTTAGTCCAGGGATATCTAATCTTGCTGTGGCAAGGGTTCCCCATTTTAACCAGTAAAACAGGGAGGGACTAACTCTATGACCCCACCTATGGGAGGGTCAAGGGAGGGGTGGCTACACCCACTTCCCTTTGTCCAGTTTCGCGCCAGAGCAGGGGCAGGTAGCCCCTGAGCTGGTTTGAACTGGCATATGCACAGAGGAGCCTTTTGCTCCCCCAGTGCAGGACTTCAAAGCACTCTAAGAGTGCACCCACCCAGCCCCAATACACATTATCCTGTCTGGGGAGGTGGTCACACCTCCCTGCAACAGGAAACCTATTGTCCAGGCCTCCCCTGCCGGAGATTCGTCCAGCAGCAGGAGGCCAGACTTGTGTCTGTGGCAGCAGCATCCATTTTGTGATGCCAGGGCTTCAGAAAGAAGTTACCGGGTAAGCCAGAGTTAACATGTCTTTCCCTCTAGAAGGGTGGAATGCTACCCCCGCCGCCAGGATTGGCGGGGGGTAGTATTCCAAGATGTTTGACACCAAACACGACATGTTTAGGTGCAGCCATTCCAAAGTTAGCATTTTACCGCGAGGATATAATGCGCTTAAGAGTATATGGTCAGGCTGCACTACAAACAGCATCAGAGATGGTCTCCGAACGCTGCAGAGGGGCCCTGCTCATGCAGGGGCACCCTCTCACATAGGAACCATGCACTCTGCCTTTAAGATTGATAAGGCCTGCCTTAGGAGTGACTTATAGGTTTATATGTGTGTATGTATTTAGTGATATAGGTAACCTATATCACAGTAAGGGGTGCATGCACCACCTTACCCAGGCTGCAGTAGCAGACCTGTGGTGTCAGTTTGGATGGCCTTCCAGGGGTGGCATAATACATGCTGCAGCCCCTGGCAGGCCTCTGAGGTACCTATGCCCTTGGTACATAGTATACCAATACTAGGGACTTATAAGGGCACTCCAGATTCCAATCAGAGATGTGCCTAAGGCACATGGAAACCTTTTACAGAGAAAGCAGATAGACTGGGGCCCTGAATAGCAGGATCCCAGTCCAACTAAGTCATAAACCAGCAATACACCATAAAAAAAGTGGGGGCAACCATATAGTCAGATTCCACCTTCCTACATAACCCCCCCAAACGAAAGGAGATAAGGCTAACCTTGGCCAGTTAAGCCTATATTGACTAAGTGGCCATATAAGGAAGCACCTGCACTAGCATGGTTGCCCCCTATGTTATGGTCCACTAAGCAATCCCTCACCCTAAGGGTATGAGAGGGTCTCCACCATGGGGAATCACTACCTCTGGTGTGCTTAGGTAAAGTACAAAGCTGGTGAGGTGTCTGAGTAGGGAAGTGAGGCCCTAGGAATGTTGGCCTCAGCTTCCTCAGATCACTGGTCACCATGTATACCTGTCTTTCCATGACTGAGTTGCACTTTGCTCTAAGGGTCAACCTTTGGCTGCCTACAGCTGGGGGTTGGGTCCCTTTGGATGGAACACTGGAGGGACATGGCAGGTTTGGAACCTTCTGGTCCCAGGTTTGCCCTTGCCTACCAGAGTCCTTCTGGGGGAGGTCCCTACATAAAGGTATGGGGGATCCCTCAGTGTGTAGAGGAATTTTCACCTGGCTAGGGCTACTAGACTGGGTGCCCCTAATCTGCTGATGGGGGCTTCCTCTGGACAGGGGGCCGGGGGGTCCACTGACCTCCCTGACCTCTGCAGCCCTGGGCTGACTGAGGCAGGGTAGAGAGGGGCAGGTTACCTGCTCCAGACTGGGTACCACCTTGGAAGGGTCCTCTGCCATCAGGGGTGTGGCCAGGCCAGGCCTGACTACCTCTGTGGCAGTTCCTTCACTAGGGGTAGGGTCAGTTCCCTGAGGAGGCTGACCCTTACCTACTGTCTGGGGGAAGAAGACTTGTCTTCAACCCTTGTGCTCTCTTTTGGGGGAGAGTGGGCCATTCTTTCAGGCTCCATCTCTCCAAATTCTTGGGCTGGGGCTGTGGCCATCACAGCCCCACTAACCTTTGCAGGGACGCCCAACATCCTAAGATGGGTTTGGTGTTCAACTTCAGCCCAGGCTGAAATTTCCAAATCATTGCCCATCAGGCAATCTACAGGTAGGGTTGGGGACACTGCCACTCTTTTTGGGCCTGTGACCCCCTCCCAGCTGAGATTGACTATGGCCATGGGGTGATCTGTTCTGACACCATCAATGTTGGTCACCTGGTATTTAAACTCAGGTAAAAGCTGGTGAGGGGGACTAGTTTCCCTGCCACCATGGTGACACTAGCCCCTGTGTCCCTAAATGCCACAGCTTTCTGACCATTAATCATTGGCTCCAGTCTGTACCTGCCCAATGCTATGGGACCCATGGTAAAGGTGGCAAATCCTATACCACCATCAGAGTCAGAGGAGTCTGTTGAGGGGTCCCTGTCTAAACTAGGGCCCACCTCTGTTCCTCTTGCAAAAGCACCTAACTTTTGGGTGCACTACTCCCAACTGGAGGATTACTACTGGTAGTACCAGGAGGGGTGGTAGTAGTTGTGGGAGGAACATTTTCTTTATTGCCAATCCTGGGGCAACTGGGATCAGTTTTCCAGTGCCCAGGCTTTTTACAGACATGGCAATATGGTTTCTTTTCAGGAGAGGAAGGAGTTTGGGACCCACCCCCAGAAGAGGAATTTTGGGGCCCTGTAGGGGACTTATCCTTAGATTTATCCCCACCTTTCTCTTGGGACTTAGTAGAATCTTTCTTCTGGTCACCACCCTGATTTCTAGTTTTTACTCTGGTTCTGACCCATTTGCCTGCCTTCTTTCCCAATTCTTGGGGAGAGGTCAGATCAGAGTCCACCAGATACTGGTGCAAAAGCTGGTTTTGACAATTATTAAGGATCTGCTCCCTCATAATCAAATTGTACAATCCTAAAAAGTCATGCACTTTGTTGCCATGTATCCAACCTTCCAGAGCCTTTGTAGCACAATCTACAAAATCAACCCAGTCTTGAGTCTGAGCTTTTTGGGTGTCTCTGAACTTCAACCTATACTGTTCAGTGGTTAGGCCAAACCCATCTATCAGAGCACTCTTCAAGACTGTGTAATTGTCAGCATCCTCTTCTCTTACAGTGAGGAGCTTGTCTCTACCTTTGTCTGCAAAGGAGAGCCACAAGATTGCTGCCCACTGCCTCTGGGGGACCTTCTGAACTTTACAGGCCCTCTCCAGTGCAGTTATCCATTTGTGGATGTCATCCCCACTCTGGTAGGGAGGGACAATCTTGTTTAGGTTTCTATGGTCATAAGACCTTTCCCTATCTCTAGGGATATTGCTGCCACCATGGGACTCTAGTCCCAACTTTCTTCTCTCTCTAAGGAGATCTAGGGATTCCCTATCTAAAGCTAATTGCTTCTTCCTGATCTCTAGTTGAGTTTCCTCATACTGGACCAGTCTCTTTCTTCTCTCATGAGAGGATTCCCTCCTGTGAGAAGAAACAGAGCTCCCTATGGAGGTGCCAGAGTGGTTAGACTCCTGAGAAGGAGACCTAGACTTTCTGAGCACACTCATAATCCTTCCTGGGGGACAAAGGTGTGGTTTTCTAGATCCTCATCTTCATCTTCCCCAGAAGGGATTGGGTTTTCCAGGTCAGGGTCATTGTCACCCTCCTGGTCAGTTTCAGAGGGGGCTAGGGGTAGTGGTACCCCTGGCCCCTTCCTCATCTGCTGGCCCACCCTCTGCTCCTACCCCTTCAGTCTCTGAGGACTTACTAAGATCATAAGCCACCAACAACTCCTTGAGGTGTTGGGTGGTGGGACTTTGGCCTGTCCTTAATTTCCTCACGTTACACAAAGCTCTCAGTTCCAAGAATGGGAGTGTGTCATACTTGGAGGGGGAAGCTCAATGGCTTCCTGCAGGGCATCTTTGGATCCTGCTTTTAAAGACATTACTAGTGTGGTGTGGTGTATGCACTACCTACTCTAGTGTGGCCTACTAAACTCTCTTGAGTTGTAGAAAGGGTTGTGCTATCCCTTAACACACAACTCTAAGTTCAGTAGAACTTACTGATATTCTAAGCTTAAATTATATGTACCTTAGGTACCTTTAGTGGTTTTCAGTTGATCAATTCAATTGAGATTATCTGGTAAAACAATAGCAAGCTGGAATCCCACCGCTGCCACCAATGTGAGAAGTTGGCCTGGCATATGCTGTCCACTAATTATAGTGGGCACCTTGCACCAGTCCAAATCGACTCTTATGGTAGGTAGGTTAAAGACAACCTTATTGAAAGCTATCCTAGTGGTAGCTGTGGAGAGCAGCCTTCAGGCTAAGTCTTGAAGGAATGTAAAGCAGCTTGTTTTACCAGTCTATAATCTCTTGAGTGACCAAATGAAAGAGCACCACACCAGGTATATATTCAAAATATATGTATTTATTACTAAACACACCCCTCTAGTCTCTTTATGAGGCTAGAGTTCGAAGTACATAGGTTATAAGATCTTAAATCACAGTAATAGCACAAATACACGTTTGGGCCCTAGGGCGTACCAAACCATATACCAATAAAGTGGTATACGAACCACGACTGAACTAGACACTAGGCCTAGAGCCTCTAGAAGTGCTTGGACCACAAGGAACCACCCAAGGTAGTGACACAGGGGACCCACGGGAGACGCGTGCAGTGTATGTACACAACCGCGATACGCCGTTAACTTCTATGGAGAAAGTCGGGATCGGGAAAATAGAGGAAAGGGACACTTTAAAGAGGACTAGGACAAAACCCTTTGAGATCTAGGACTTTGAAGAGTCTCTACCCACGGGAGCACCGGAGTACTCGTGTTACCTCACCCAGGGAAGCCGGGTGCATAGGTGCCTTTCGGGGTCGGGTTTCGTCGTCGTTTCTTATGGCGATCTGCTGCAAAGTGCTGCTGGCGACCAGGAGAAAAGTGTCCGGGTGGATCCAAGAGTGGATCGGAGTTCTGAAGAACCTGAAAGCAGAGGGGACAGAGTCTGGGTCACTAGCCAGTGACCAGGGAGGCGATGGACAGATGCCCACTGATGTCGAGTGCTTCAGGTTCGATGACGGTCATCTTGACTCTTCAGCCACGAGGTCCGGGAGGCGTTGTCGGCAACCAGGAGCAGGATCTGGGCTGTTGCTCGATGTCTGTCGAGTGCAGAGGTGTCGGCGACCAGATTGGACCCAACAAGCCTTGGCAACGGCAAGTCTCGAGTAAGATGTAGATCGTCGATGATGCAGACCAGCAAGGTCTGGGGAACTCACCCAGCGAGGGTAAGTCAGGGCAGGCCTGGAGCAACCAGGGGAGCCCTTTGGTTTCTTTAGAAAGTCTTCTGGGGACCCACGAGCCGGCTGGCAAGGGATCGCAAAGACACCTCGGGTGGAATCACTCAACAGGGGCCCACGGTCACTCAGGATAGTGTAGGCCTCTGATCTTCGGAGGGATTCCTGCTGGAGGTTGGGACCACACGTGGTCCAAAGCACAGGTTCGTAGAACGTTGCGAAGGGGTTGCACTCGATAATAGTGCATGGTACCCAGGGGTCGCGGTTCCTCGTCACTCGTGGGGTCCACTTGCCTCAGCTTCGCTGGGGACTCACGATGGCCTTGGAGAAGTCAGGAAATCCACTTCTTGGGCTGCAGGGACTTCGGACTCCGGCGGGAGCGGCGTAGTTTGCGACCGTCGTTATCGTTTTTGGTGCCTGCCAAGCAGGGGAGTCACTCCTTGACCCCAAGGGAGATTCTTCAGTCCTCTAATCGTGATGTAGAGCGTCGAAGGTCCAGGATTCAGTTTCAAAGTTTAGTCCAGGGATATCTAATCTTGCTGTGGCAAGGGTTCCCCATTTTAACCAGTAAAACAGGGAGGGACTAACTCTATGACCCCACCTATGGGAGGGTTAAGGGAGGGGTGGCTACACCCACTTCCCTTTGTCCAGTTTCGCGCCAGAGCAGGGGCAGGTAGCCCCTGAGCTGGTTTGAACTGGCATATGCACAGAGGAGCCTTTTGCTCCCCCAGTGCAGGACTTCAAAGCACTCTAAGAGTGCACCCACCCAGCCCCAATACACATTATCCTGTCTGGGGAGGTGGTCACACCTCCCTGCAACAGGAAACCTATTGTTCAGGCCTCCCTGCCGGAGATTCGTCCAGCAGCAGGAGGCCAGACTTGTGTCTGTGGCAGCAGCATCCATTTTGTGATGCCAGGGCTTCAGAAAGAAGTTACCGGGTAAGCCAGAGTTAACATGTCTTTCCCTCTAGAAGGGTGGAATGCTACCCCCGCCGCCAGGATTGGCGGGGGGTAGTATTCCAAGATGTTTGACACCAAACACGACATGTTTAGGTGCAGCCATTCCAAAGTTAGCATTTTACCGCGAGGATATAATGCGCTTAAGAGTATATGGTCAGGCTGCACTACAAACAGCATCAGAGATGGTCTCCGAACGCTGCAGAGGGGCCCTGCTCATGCAGGGGCACCCTCTCACATAGGAACCATGCACTCTGCCTTTAGGATTGATAAGGCCTGCCTTAGGAGTGACTTATAGGTTTATATGTGTGTATGTATTTAGTGATATAGGTAACCTATATCACAGTAAGGGGTGCATGCACCACCATACCCAGGCTGCAGTAGCAGACCTGTGGTGTCAGTTTGGATGGCCTTCCAGGGGTGGCATAATACATGCTGCAGCCCCTGGCAGGCCTCTGAGGTACCTATGCCCTTGGTACATAGTATACCAATACTAGGGACTTATAAGGGCACTCCAGATTCCAATCAGAGATGTGCCTAAGGCACATGGAAACCTTTTACAGAGAAAGCAGATAGACTGGGGCCCTGAATAGCAGGATCCCAGTCCAACTAAGTCATAAACCAGCAATACACCATAAAAAAAGTGGGGGCAACCATATAGTCAGATTCCACCTTCCTACAGAGTACATACGGAGAATGGTCCCAGTGTACGAATTACTGTGTTTAAAAGAACCAAGAAAATCATACACAGTTATACACAGAATCGTAGTATTCTTAATGAACAGTGTTATTTAATCACACTGAACAACCTGTATTTTATAACATATGTTAACACATTATTCAAAGCAGTGCCCCAGGAGGGAATGGTGAGGGTGTAGTGGATGAAGTGAGGATAAGGTAGTGAATGGAACAGTGTACAATTCACAAACTTAGTTATTTCTCAGGAAAGGGCTCATACAAGAGCCAAATACATCACATTACATCCAGATATTTAAATAGCCATAGTTATAGATAAAGCCACAGTGATCAATCGCTGTTGGTCAGACTGGCTAGTGTGGTAGATGTCGACGTTTCGACCCCTGGAAAGTGGTAGGTAAGTATGTCCCTTACGATGGGGTCTTCCTCAGGACAGGAGTGTGGGGAGGGGAAACTGGGGGCGAGTTACCATAAGTAGCCCAAACGATGGGCCCAAGGAGAAAACAGGGCGCGTAGGCTCCAAATCGGTGTGAGCGAGCAAAACACTCTATTGTTGCTGTTTAAGGAAGGAAAGGTCTAGTCAGAATTAGTCTGCTGGGCCTGGGAAGTGAATTAAAGTATTCACAGCATCGGGCAAAAAGGCTCCGTATTCATATAATTCGTAGGTAAAGGAAACGTCTCAGTCCATGAGGGGCCATCTGGACGTTGCCTGTGACATACTGTACTAAGGCTCTGTTTACATGGACCAAAGACGTATGCAGCACGCGCAGTTCATCTACTGGAACCACTAAATAACGTGGATGCGGGTATACCCGGCCAAAACAGGCCAAGCGGCCCCATCTATCGATAAAGGGCCTAAACGAATCGGGGTGACCGGGTGTGGGAGGGCGCCATTAAACCAAACACGGTGTCGCCATGCCGTGAGCGGAACTTCAAGAGCCTGATAAGGCCGATAAACATTAGGAAGAGCGGTGGGAGCGTAAACGTGGAACAAATTGTCAGCTCCTTCCACAGCCGGAAAAGTGACCCATGAATAAAATACCTCAAAGTGGTAAGCCGGATCAGCTTGGACCACAAAGATGAGGGTGACACCCGCGTCGGGTACTCCATAGGCCGTTAAATGAGCACAGAGCGCGGCGCGGCGCGGCTATGTGCCGGGATATTTACATTCACAGCCATCAAGACTAAGGATGTAGAACAACCTAGTGCGTGGCAGCGCAATATAGGGTTAACAGTAAAGAGAATACCTTTTAATAACTTCAAGCTTGAAAGAACCTATAAAAACATCAATATAGGAGGTTACACCCTCACATCTGTTTCCGGAAACATAAGTGAAGGGAATTGTGGACAAGCACTACTCAAGCGTCTCGCAGATAAGAAGCCCACCACACGTTGGTGGCGCCATGTTGCAGGGATTCTGCACATATACAGAACTATGCGCAGGAAAACAGGACCTCGGTGTATAGTGGTGTACCAACCATCCACCTCAGTGCCCAAAATCCCAATCCGACTAGCTATAGTGTCTCATTAGTTCTCCGTACTACAGCGAAGCTACCAATGATTAGACATCCCAGAACACAGACTCTTTCAGGAATCGTGGGAGCAAGAGCACTCTTTCATTACTCACTCATACTTGTCCACAACGTGCGTATTAAGAGACACAGTATAGTTTAAAATGTTTATTTCAACTATCGTGCTCTAAGACACAGTACACGTGCCAGTACTAGCAGCATAATGCATATAGACAAAACAGTAAGCATGGTTACAATTCCATAGAATACAAACAGGGACAGCATTTTATAAAGACAGTGGATTAAGGACTATAATGCCTTGCCACCCTCCCCGTGCTAGTAAATAGTTTATTATAAAAATAGAAGACCTCTGGGATTTGTCAGCGGGACCACCATACCTCAAGAACTAGATGCAAGGTTTACATCATCGGACAAGCACAGCTCTTCTCCCTGGAAAGGTTTTTCTCCAAGTGCCTCCAACAGGGAGATCACAATATTAAAAGCACACGAATTTCTCCAGTGCAGCTGTATTTCATGTTATGTCTAAGTGCGAGGGGCTGACCAGAACAGCAACAACAAGGGACGTTGTTTTTCGACCTTGTACATTGTGTGCAGACGAAAACCACAGAGAACATCAGAAAAGGTGAAAGGCAGAAATGCAGACAGTTCTAATGTGAACGGTCACAAGCAGAGTCTAGAAAAACAAAGTCACGGTCTACTTCCGACTTGCCCCAGCGGTGTCCGCCTGTTAGAGCGGGCCGCTGTACCTAAATGGGGTTAGCATTCTAGTTGCTTGTCCTTGCGCCACGGCCTATAAATCATCGCGCTGGAGCGACCGCGCAGCGGACGCGCGCAGCGGGCGTGCTGCCGGCGCGCCAAAGGCAAGCCCGTCTGCGCCCGTCCGCGCACCGGCAACGCACAGCGCCAGCCACCATGCTGATTGTAGGAGAAATCTACCAGCTGATACTACTTATAGGTATTCGAGTGCCTCATTACGGGCAATAGGTGTGCAGGGTGGTGTCCATGGGGAGTTTATATAGAGAGATACGGCAGGGGCAGTAGCAGACTTCATTAAAAGGGACTCTCTGAGATGCGGTTTGCTTAATGTTAGGTCCCTCTGTAAACACTATATGGAGACACAGCTGCTGTTAGAGTCTCACGATTTAGATGCCCTGGTGATGACTAAGACTTGGACTCACCCCGGGTCTGATCTAGAGCTGGGTTTGGCCTGTCCTCGGGGCTATAAAGCTTTTCATAAGTCACGCCCCAGCGGTAGAGGTGGAGGGCTTAGGATTATATTTAAGGAAGCATGGAATTTTTCCCCTATAGATATTGATGAGGTTGAAGGGGTTGAGCTACTGGGCTTTGCTCTAAAGGATCAGGGGAACCAGGTGCTGACTGGTATTATTTGCTATAGGCCTCCAGGGACGGCCAGCCTCCTGCAACAAAAAAACCTGATTGATGTTTTTAGTAATATGGCTCTCTCACATGCTAGACTACTTATATTAGGGGATTTTAACCTGTGGGCCAACGGGAGCATGGACCCCGGGTATAATAATCTCTTACAATCCTGTATGGATTTGCAACTTTCTCAATGGTTGGTAGAACCTACACATATAGGAGGACATATTCTGGACCTTATTTTTGCTGGGAAAGACTCAATGGAAGTGGTAAATGTTCTGCCGGTTGGCTGGACCGATCACCATTTAGTTCAATTTGATGTGTTTAACATTAGGCAGAACAGCCCGGCAACTGTGAAGGAAACTAGATGTCTTCTTAGTAGGGACTGGAAAGGTCTCCTGAGGAAAGCTGGTACTGCCCCTGTATTCCATCTGGAAGAATCTTTCGATCCTGGGAAACAGGTGGAGGATAATTACACCACCTTTTGTCTTTTTATCAATGATCAACTTGACCAGCTTGTTCCACAAAAACAGGTTAAAAAAGTAGGCAAATCCTCCGCTCCTTGGTACAATGCTGAACTGCAAAAGTTAAAACTTGGCTGCAGACAAGCAGAACGGCGGTGGAGGAGGGGTACTCTGATATAGATAAAGCTGAGTGGAAGGAGAAAATCCTCTGCTATAAGAAAAATATTGCCTCTGCTAAAGCGGAATTTTTGCAAATGTAATCCTGAAGGCACCCAATAGCTCCAAAAGCGTTTTTAAAATAATGAATGATATCGCCAGCCCCGATTGTACTAAAAATAAGATTCCCCCAACACAGGAACTCTGTGACAGTTTGGCTGCCTTTTTTGAGGATAAGATCTGCAAAATCATTGAAGGGTTGGAAGGGGATAGCACAGTTGATGGGGCTAGTGGTCCACCACATGATAGGAAGGAGGACTGGAAGGGGATGAATGAAGTTTCAGATCAGAGGCCTCTTTTAGATCATTTGAAATTCCCACGGTGGAGGATTTTAATCGGATAGCCCTAGGGATCTCCTCCGGTTCATCATTGGACCCTCTTCCCCATAGGATTTGGAAAGCATTAGGCTCTGAGCTGTTCCCTATGCTAAGACAGCTATGTGACAAATCCCTGGGTAGTGGAATGGTCCCCTCTTGCTGGAAGCAAGCAGTTGTAACTCCTTTACTAAAAAAAACGTCGCTTGATCCAGCCTGCCTTAAAAATTACAGGCCGATCTCGCTCCTCCCATACCCGGTAAAGATCATGGAGCGCCTTGTGAGCAGGGCACTCTCCCAGTTTCTGGAGGTAAATAATTTACTGGATGCCTTGCAATTCGGCTTCCGCCCAGGACATGGGACAGAGACTGCCTTGCTGACTGTGTTGGATGATCTTCGTCTACGTGCGGACAAGGGTCATTCTACTATACTGATCCTGTTGGATCTGTCCGCCGCATTCGACACAGTCAATCACAAGGTTCTCCTGGAACGATTGGAAGGAGTGGGGGTAGTGGGCCTGGCTCAGAAGTGGTTGCACTCATATCTGTCTGACAGATGTCAGGCTGTGGCCCTCCCCCCTTTTCAGTCTAAGTTCACCAAGATACATCATGGTGTACCGCAGGGCTCTGCAATCAGCCCTATTCTATTTAATGCCTATATGCGTCCCTTGGTGGATGTTATTAAATCCCATGGCATAGGCCTTGTAAATTATGCGGATGACACCCAGCTTATTCTCTCCTGGGAGGGAGAACAGTCATCCACTGTGGAGAACTTCCATGCATGTATGCAGAGTGTGGTATATTGGCTGAGAAATAACTCCCTGCAATTTAACGCAGATAAAACAGAGTTCCTTTACATTGCAGGTGGGAGAGTGTCATATCCTCTCCCAGCCAATTTGTGGCCCATTGCTGCCGATGCCCCGCTGGCACCCTCTAAGTCGGTTCGCAATTTGGGAATCTGTTTTAATGAGAAGTTGACTTTGGAAAATCAAGTCAATAAGACTGTTGGGAGCTGTTTTTCCCTTATTAGGGCCCTCAAGAAAATTCTTCCCATGCTCCCGGTACATACTCGCGCATTGGTAGTAAGGAGTGTCATCATGAGCAGGTTAGATTACTGCAATGCCCTGCTGCTGGAGTCCCCTAAATATTTAACTGGGAGACTGCAGAGAATCCAGAATGTAGCGGCCAAGCTGGCCTTGATGAGACCTCGTCAGTCCTCCCCCTCTCAGGCCCTTGTGGACCTTCATTGGCTCCCAATTCTGCAGAGGGTTCACTTTAAATCCCTCTGTGTCGTGTTCAAGGCACTGCATGGTCTAGGGCCAATACCATTGCAGAGTAAATTTAGCTGGTATGTTCCCACTCGTTGCCTTAGGTCCTCTTCTGCAAATTGGGTGAAAGTGCCTAGGGTCAGAAGAGCTAAACTGGGGGGGCAAGCTTTCAGTGTTGCTGCTGCAAGGCTCTGGAACAGCCTACCAACGGAGTTGCAACAGATGACGGACTTTCTGCCGTTCAGAAAGAAAATAAAGACTTGGCTCTTTCCCAGAGTATAATGCCTTTCTGCCCTCTGCCACAGGCTTTTTTCCGTCTCTCAGCGCCAGGATACCCGGCGGGTTGCAGTGCGCTTTACAAATACCCCTTACATTACATTACATTACATTACGGAGTAACGTGTGCAAAGGAGGCATCATGGCAGCTAGGCCTAAGCTAACTTAGCAATGTCGACCATGAGGCCACAATCCACACTACAATACAGGATAAGGAATGGTCAAGGTTTGTCAATAACTAGGCAATTTGCTGTTTCCAAGATACTTGTGCTCTATCTGAAAGTGGCATAGATGGGTTTACAGAATTTGATGTATTTGCACAACATTCCAAAAAAGGTCAACTGACGGTGTGGCCTTCATTTTGTGTAACTGTAATTTAAATTGTGAGATGCAACAACTTGGTCAATGTTTTCTCTCCCAAAATGCTTTGCATGTTAGACTAACAAAAATCAGTGCAGAAATCGATAGTATAGACATCTTGACTGTATATATCCAACTGGGGTGGTCCCCTGAGGTTCATTTGATATGGCAAATTAGACTACATTAACTCCATCAGAAAGGTCTGTGTTGACTCCCCTAAGAAACGGTGCCCGCAAAAGGGGAAACGACTCTTGCTGATTTGTGGGGATTTCAACACACATCCCTCTGAAGATGTTGTTAACAAAGAGGTAATGGCAGAATATGATTTTGGGCTATCTCAAAACCTGACATGAGATGGTTACAAACAAGTTAGAAAGGGGAAGCTTTTCCAACTTTTCTTATCAAACACGGTCTCCGAATTGCTGAACCCCTTCTGACTGTTCACCACCAAAGTCATTTAATCTTGGCCAGCAAGCCTCTTTGATTTACTTCATCATAATTAATATGGAAGACTGAGGAAATGTGTTTTATATGGCAATTGCGAAGAGGCTTGAAAGTGACCATGATCCCCTTGTAGCTAGGCTTACACTGAGCACTATGGGGCAGCCAGACTACTGCGATCACATTCACGTGGTCCTTCATCGTTCATCCTGGTGCTCTGTCTAATAATAGGAGAGCTGTGCAGTGGAGCGCAGAAAGATGCCTTGATAAAATTCTACCTCTTAATGGTATTCTAGCAAATTTTGGAAATGCTATTTTTAACACAACAAATGATAGTAATGTTAAATAGTACATTCTAGACCCAGCGCAGAACGGTTTCAGGCCTGGCCACAGCACTGAATCTGCTTTATTGGCTGTGACTGAACAACTGCGGTGTACTTTGGATGAGGACCTGCCCTCTGCTCTGATTCTCCTCGATCTTAGCGCCACACGGTATCTCATAAAATCCTGCTGCAACGCCTTCAAGAGATCGTTCTAGGAAATTCTGCTCTCGACTGGTTTGTGTCTTTTTTAGCTGACAGATCCTTTCAAGTCATCTCCCCTCCCTATGGCTCCCAGAGGCAGCCTGTCCACCATGGGGTTCCTCAGGGCTCAGCTTTGAGTCCTATATTATATTATTCAATATCTATGTCCAGCCCCTGGCAGAAGTGGCTAAAAGCAGAGGCCTTTCTACACTCAGCTTGTCATCTCGATATCCAACACCTCTAATCAACATGTCACCAAGTTCCGTGATGACATGATGGCCATTGCGGAATGGATGACGACCAATTGTTTGCAGCTTAATGCAAGTAAGTCTGAGATCCTCCTGGTGGGAAGGGACACTACCTCTGGAATAACCAATGGTGGCCCACGGCCTTGGGAATCTCTCCTACTCCTAAGGATACCATAAAAAATCTGGGTGTGTGGCTGGACAGCGCACTTACCTTTCAGGCGCAGACAAAACTAGTGGCGGGCAGCTGCTTCGGCCTCTTACGCAGCCTGAGGCCGCTGCTCGGGTTCTTCGACCTTCATACTCGCCAAGTCATCATCCAGTCTACCATCCTCTCTAGACTGGACTATTGCAACTCTCTGTATCTGGGTGCCAACAAGGCAGGCATTACTAGATTACAGAGGGTGCAAAACGCCGCTGCCCGTTCCATCTTTGCCCTCCCGCGGTCTTGCTCTACGTACAAATACATACATAAATTACATTGGCTCCCGGTGTAAAAAAGAATTAAATTCAAATCTCTGTGCATTGCTCACAGAATTTTTCATGCCCATGCCCCTTCCATTCTAACCAAACTTCTCACTCCCTATATACCAGAACGTGCCCTCCGCTCATCACACCAACTACTGGGGTGCACCCCCCGTGTTAGAAGAGCCCGGGCGGGCGGCCGTTCTTTCCGGGCTCTGGCTGCGTCTCTTTGGAATGCTCTCCCGAGCACCATCAGGAAACTACAAGACCATAGGGTGTTCAGGAAGGCAGTCAAGACTTGCCTCTTCCCTTGATTGCTCCCTATGTCTCTGACCCGCCTTTCTGTCTTTTCTGTGGATCCAGCGCTGGGACGCCCCCCGTCGCTGGGGCAGCCATGCACTCTACAAATCTGATAACATAACAGATCTATTCCAAGCAATGCTATCTGAAATTAGAGCACTGTGAACACATCCAACTATTAACCGTAAGCTACTAGTAGATAGCTGCAATAATTACACTTGCTTTGATGCAGGGTGCTATGATATGAAGCACAAAGTCTCCCTAGCATTATGTTCACAACATCTTAATATGCAGGCAGAGCTCTATTTCCAAGCATGTAGACTGGGATATAAATAGTTACTAACAGTTAAGAATCAAGCTGCACAAAGTACACTCTGGGTTGATTTAAGTGCAGCAGCTGCTAAGAATTAAGCATTGTAAGTTGTTATAATGTAAACAAGTGTCTTTCTAAGGGAGAACCAGCCTTGCCACAGTGGAAAACAATTTTGAAGATTTTTCTTTGCTGAGACATGCAAAACATTAATTTATACATGTCTGACTTTTAAATACCATACACCATGCTTTATTGGGCAATAAAGCCTACTTTATGGGTGAGTTACAGATATAAAAAGGGAAGGTTTAGACCAGTCAAAAGGGTGATTTTGACCGGTCAAGTATGCAGTTTAAAAACTACACAGGCAGGCTTAAGTGGCAAGCTTGGAGACATGCTTTACAGAGGCATTGCAGTGAGTGGTACAATGACTGCTGAGCCCAACTAGTAGGATTTCATTTACAGGCCCTATGTACAGGTAGTACCATGAACTAGGGACTTATAAGTAAACTAAATGTGGCAATAAGGTGTATGCTAATTTTACTAAGCATTATCTGCTGGATGAAGGGTAACTCCCTTAATATTAATGCTGATAAGACCGAGGTACTGGTATTTGTCTCGCAGAATTCCATCTGGTCAAGTGCCTGGTGGACGGCACCCTGTGATCCCCTTCCTGTCCCAGCTAAGACAGCAAAAAATGTAAGGGTCACTTTTGACGAGGGTCTGACCTTCGATGCTCAGGTCAACCGTACGGTCAGCACCTGTTTCTCTATCTTAAAAATCTTTAGAAAGGTGTTACAGTTTATCCCCTCTGAACTGCATCGGTCCACCGTCATTGCACTAATCCCCTTCCCGCTTGATTACTGCAATGCTCTATACCTCAACATCAATGCGACCTCTCTAAACAAGCTTCAGGTTGTTCAGAACGCAGCGGCCAGGTTGATCCTAAATATTCCAAAGCAACAATCAGCCAGGGAGGGGATTCGTGCCTTGCACTGGCTTCCCATTAGTAAATGCATCTCCTTCAAGGTCCTGAGCACAGTATATAAGGCTGTGCATAGCAAAGGCTTGCGCAGTTGAAAAAGATGTTCCAATGGTATACCCCGGGAGAGCTCTGAGATCCTCATCCCAGAAAAAATTGAAGTCTCCAAGATACTGCAGGGCCAGATGGGGCGGTCGCTCCTTCTCGGTAGCGGCCGCCAAACTCTGGAACTCCCTGCCTTCCCCCATTTCCAACGTGGAATCTCTACCGGCTTTTAGAAAGTTGCTGAAAACATGGCTATTTTCATCCTAGTTGGCTGTTTATGCTTCTTTCTACTCCTCCATCAGCCTAGCGCCTTGACACCCTAGGGTATAAGTGCACTTTATAAATGTTATCCTATCCTACCATGTTTAAAAAAGGAGAGCATAAGTAATTTACCACTGGTTGGAAGGAGTAAAGTGCACACAACAAAACGGGTTCAGAAACAGAAGGCAAAAATCTGGGGGCCTGCCTCGCAGAAGATGGTCATTTCAACAATTAAGAACAGTATTTCTTTACTTCTTGTTCTTGGTGTTGTATGTTCGTTTGCGAAATGCTAGAAAGTGCTGGTCATTGTTTGCACAAACAAATGAGCGCTATATTTTGTATTGAATCCTCAAGGTACATTTAGATATCTATGTAGGGTTGCATCAATAAATAGCAACGAATCTGTCAATAAATACATGTTATGTCTCTTGCTGGCCATTAAGACCTAAGAGGCGCATGTGTTTGATTGACCGTCGCCTCACATAACATTTTTAGAAAAAGTTTTGATACACAGGAACTTAAACAACCTGGAAGTTAATGGGTTAAAAAGAAGTTCAGCGGTTACTAGACGCTTCTTTAACAGGTGTCACGCTTGAAGCAAGTGCCCGGCCGCTTTAGGTGCGCACGATCACACAAGAGAAAACAGAAAACACTTCTTCGTGCGCAATACACAAACGTGCGGTTGGAAAAACACAAACGTGCTGGCTTTGTCAGTGCCTGCGTCATTGGCGATCCATTCTGCTAAGGACCTCCTGCTGCCGGCCCTGCTCCGCGAGCCATTGATTAATTTCTTAGTTGTTGGCTCCGAGGGAGTGAAAGTCCGAGGGTTGTCGCCTGGCTGCTCTCGGTTAATCCGAGCTCCGAGAAGGCGCCTCGGTGCAGTGACAGCTCCAGACACCGCTCTCTCTTGGACACCACCACATTGCTGTGAAATAATGCGCAGACAGTTATTGCTTTAGTGCTGATGGTGTCTGTTCTGGGGCTTTTGGGGTGGGAGGCGCCCCCCTGCAGACTGTACAACCCTTGCCATAGTTAGTGCCTGCTGGGAGTAAGCAGAGGCGGGAGGCTGGCTGGGTTGGTGCCTCGCGCTGTGGAAGGGAGTGTGGTAATGAGTGAGAAGAGCGCGGCCACAAACGAGTACGAAAAGAAAGATGAGAGAAATGTGAAGAAGGACAGTGCGAGAAGAGGCGTGGGAGGACAGAAGCGGAGAGCAATAAATATATGGAAAAGGAGGAGCGAGGCCGCGGTTTCTTAAACCCTGCTCTGAGAAATGCCTCCCTGCTCCTGGGTAGCGCACGGCCCGCCCCCGTCCCCACCCTGCAGCCAGTCACAGCTGGGAACTTGAGAAGTTTTGGGAATCGAGGCCGCGCAGAGGAGCTGGTGCTTTGGGTTCAGAGGACAGGGATAACGGCGTAGAAGAGCCGGGCTCCGAGACTGAGGACGGGATAATGGGGTGCGCGGGAGAAGGCGCGTGGCGCAGGCTGCACCTGGGCACCGAGGGCTGTGGCCTGGACTGAGCCCCGTGGCCAGCAGGGGACGGTCCCCGGGCGACGCGCGGGTGATGGAGCCCAGAACAGCTGTTGCTTGCAGGGTCCGGGGCTGCGGGTAGTGGCATAGAGACGGAGAGATGCTAACAGATGAGCGCACTCGGGCTCGACTCTAGCAGTGCGCTGCGGTCCTCTCAAGCCTATGCAAGTTTGTGGGGAGTGCCCCGCGCCCGTCCCATGACCTGTCCCCCTCAGGAGGCAGGCTGAGCCTGCTGTGCCGCTGACCCGGCTGCGGACGCGGCCCGGCCCGGGAGTGGACACTTGGCACGCTCGGGGTCTGCAGAGGGCTCGGTGTGCGCGCTGCGCTGCAACTCTCATCCGCTCCAGAACCGGAGCCGCGCAGGGAGCTGTCCAACTCCACCGCCTCCTGTTGATCACAGCGACTCTGGCTGGACAGCGCCGAGCTGGGGACCCTGGTTGCCTTCTGAACAACCGGACATAAACCGACCTCACACTGTGGACAGTCTGCCCTGTCCTCATATCCACGTGTCCACTCTGTCTCCCCACGACCCTCGCGTCCTGTAACATTCCTAATCTCTCTCCTGTCCCCATCCTCTTGTGCTTGCTATTCTCAACCCTGCCCGCTTCTCTAGTCTCCGTGTTTGCTGTCTCTCCCCTCTCTTTCACCTGTTCGTCCCCTCACTCCCCACGTCCCACCTGCCCGCCTCTCCATTCGCTGTGCCTGTGCTAGGAGGGGTGAAGGATGGATGCAGAGGGCAGCAGCGTGCCTGTTCCGGGAGGCGGCGGCAGCGGCAGCAGCAACGGGGACTTGAAGGCTCCCAAACATCTGTGGAGACGGGAGCAGCAGCCCCCTCTGCACCGCCAGTACCAGAGCCCGCCCCACTGGCAGCAGGTCCCGCTCCAGCAGCGCCCCCCGGAACCCCCGCAGCCTCTCCCGCCCGCCTGCCCTCTCTCCCGCCGGCAGCAGTCGGCGGCCTCAGCCAGGGTCCGGCACCGCGGCTTCTCGGACACCGAGCGCTATTTGCACTACCGCACTATGACCGCACCTCCTACGCCGTGGACACCGGGCTCCGGCCGGGGCTGAAGAAATCGCGTATGTCCTGGCCCTCATCCTTCCAGGGGCTCAAACGGTAGGACAGCTGCTTGTCTCCCCTGCTGTTGTGTGTTTCCACAGGTCCTGTGCCCTTTATAAGAGGGGGGCATTGCCAGCCACATGCCCTATAGACACCATGGTGCCCGCCCGTTACTATGTCTGTACTCATCTCTGCCCCGGCAGTGGCTGTGTGCGCGTCCACTGGGAGGACCCTCCATGGCATTATAAGACCCACGTCTGGTTGCTGCCAAGGTGCCCGGTGCGCCCCGGAGCTCTGCAGAGGCGTCTCGGTCACTGATGTGTGTGTTTGCGGTCGCAGAGTGTCGGGGCAGCAGGGGGCACCGTGGCCCAGATTGGTGCATTTCGAGTCCCGGGAGCAGGAAGTCTGCAAGCAGGAGTGGGTGGTGGAGGGAAGATCTCTGGGAGTGGTGAGGGGCAGGACAGCCAGCCAGGGACAGCTCTCTCCAGGTCACGTACCGTGCGCTCTGTCTAGTCTGCGGCTTGCCTGAAGTGACAACTTGAATTAGACGCGCCGAGCGGGGCTTTTCTGTCTACAGGGCATGAAACCGGTGTCCGTGGGCGCAGTGAGAATGGGACACCGAGGCGAGGGGGCATGGGGCGAAGTCGGCATGGTGGACACACCCGGAGGGGGAGGGGCATGGGGCAAAGGGAACATGGTGACACACCCGGACGGTGGGGGGGTGGGGGGGAGGGGGCATGGGGCAAAGGAGACATGGTGGCACACCCGGGGGGGGGGGGCATGGGGCAAAGGAGACATGGTGACACACCCCGGGGGCATGAGGCGAAGGGGACATGCCATACCCCGGGGAGGGTGGGGCATGGGGTGAAGGGGACTTAGTCACACACCGCGGGGCGGACTGGGGGCGATGGGGACATAGTGACACACGGGGTGAGGGTGGCAGGGGCGAAAGGGACATTGTGACACTCCCTGGAGGTGGTGGGGGGGGGGCAAGGGGCGAAGGGGGCATGATGGCGCGGCCTGTGGAGTGTTGGCTGCTGCTGAACACCAGTGCTAATGGGGAAGATTATGCCTCTAACATGGAATTGTACAAACACTCTCCAGCAGTATGTGAGTCTATTAAAAGTCTTCGGAGAGCAGTGCTCACGCAGACTCACAACAGGAAGAGCACCGAGTAAGATATGCGATTTTTTCTCATTGTTGGACCCCCAAGGGTGAGGAAATTAATAATACCAAGTCAGGGATTGTCTTTGTCTGATTAAAAAAAGGAAAGCAGTCACCCGAGTGATGTATGCAGCCGGGGAGCGGGGCGTCGATATATTAATGTGGGTGTCTGTCTGTATCCGATAAAGTGAGACATTGATTATTGTTCCAGTAGAGCCGTCGGCTCAGTCCTTTTCACTGGAGCAGGCCCGTGGGCGCCTTCAGTCCCTGTACGCGGTGGGCTGTGTGGAGAAAGGCGGTGTTCGTACACTCATCTCTTGTGCACAGAGGCTGTGGAGGGAAAGAGAGATTTCCTCGTTTGTTTGTTGTTCATAATTATATGGATGATGCTGTTATTAATAATAACATCGAAAGCCCATGCTTGTACATTAATTGTTAGCATATTCATTCACTGTACACGAGGGTTCCATGGAGAAAGCCCGTGATTGCATATTCATTCACTGTACACGAGGGTTACATGGAAAAACCTATGCTTGGGTATTCATTCACTGTACATGAGGGTTGTATGGAGAAAGCCCATGATTGCATATTTATTCACAGTACACGAGGGTTCCATGGAGAAAACCTATGTTTGCATATTTATTCACAGTACACGAGGGTTCCATGGAGAAAACCTATGTTTGCATATTCATTCACTGGACAGTACACTAGGGTTCCATGGAGATACAACATGCTTGAATATCCATTTACTTTACACGAGGGTTCCATGGAGAAAGCTCATGATTGCATATTCATTCACTGTACACGAGGGTTCCATGGAGAAACCCCATGTTTGCATATTCATTCACTGAAAGGGTTCCATGGAGAAAGCTTATTCTTTCATACTCATTCACTGTACACGAGAGTTGTATGGAGAAAGCCAAAGCTTGCATATTCATTCACTGTACACGAGGGTTCCATGGAGAATGCCCATGATTGCATATTCATTCACTCAGGGCCGGTTCTAGGATTTATGGGGCCCTGGGCAGAAAGGGAATGTGCGAGGCCCTTCTAAATTGCATAAACGTGACACATTCAGGCCCTGCACTTTGAAATAACCTTACAGGACATACTCTCAGTAAAGGTCCTGGGAATAGGTTTCGCATACTCATTTAAGTATGTTTGCATCTTACTAGCTGAAGGCTCTACTCAAGCTGCTTTGTCCAGGGCCCCTGGTGTGCTGCAACGCCTCCCTGTCTGCCTTCCACAAGCATCTCTTTCACAGCTCATCAAGTGCTAAAAGAGAGTTGCTGGCCATTTGAAGGGTTAAACGTGCGGGATATTGGGTGTCCTGCAGTGCCTTTGTGTGGGCAGCACTAGACTGGATCTCCAATTACAGGCCGTGATTAGCCTGGGAGAGGCCCTTTGTTCCCTGAGCATCCCACGCAGTCATGGCAGTGTGGCGAGGCCCAGGGAAGTGCGTGCCTTCACTTATTATTTCCAGACCTGCACATCATTGCGAGGTCCTCGGCCTCGCAGCGCTACATCACAGTCTTAGAGGTGCGGGGCCCCATGTTGGTCGGCTGGGCAGGGGGCCCTGGGCAGCTGCCCACACTGCCCATGCCTAGCGCCGGCCCTGCATTCACTGTACACGAGGGTTTTGTGAAGAAACCTATACTTGGGTATTCATTCACTGTACATGAGGGTTGTATGGAGAAAGCCCATGATTGCATATTCATTCACTGTACAAGAGGGTTCCCCGGAGAAAGCCCATGCTTGCATATTCATTCATTGTACACGAGGGTTCCATGGAGAATGCCCATGATTGCATATTCATTCACTGTACACAAGGGTTTCGTGGGGAAATCTATACTTGGGTATTCATTCACTGTACAAGAGGGTTCCACGGAGAAAGCCCATGCTTGCATATTCATTCATTGTACACGAGGGTTCCATGGAGAATGCCCATGATTGCATATTCATTCATTGTACTCGAGGGTTCCGTGGAGAAACCTATACTTGGGTATTCATTCACTGTACACGAGGGTTTCATGGAGAAAGCCCATGCTTGAATATTCATTCACTGTACATGAGGTTTCCATGGAGAAAACTATACTTGGGTTTTAATTCACTGTACAGAGGGTTCCACGGAAAAAGCCGATGCTTGCATATTCATTCACTGTACACGAGAGTTCCATGGAGAATGCCCATAATTGCATATTCATTAATTGTACTCGAGGGTTCCGTGGAGAAAACTATACTTGGGTTTTCATTCACTGTACATGAGGGTTTGTATGGAGAAAGCCCATGCTTGCATATTCATTCACTGTAGACGAGGGTTCCACGGAGAAAGCCCATGCTTGCATATTCATTCACTGTAGACGAGGGTTCCACGGAGAAAGCCCATGCTTGCATATTCATTCATTGTACAAGAGGGTTCCACGGAGAAGGCCTACCCTTGCACAGTGATTCACCTTGCATAGAGTTATGAGCGCAGACCTGTGGTTTTCTGCTAACTGATCGTGCGCAGGAGGCTGCGTGCAAACGTCCGGTGTCTGTCCGCCTCTTTGTCAGGCACGGCTCCAGGAATTTTTATTTGGGTGGGCCAAGGGTGCATTCATGTGGGCCACTGCTGCAGTCGCGACTCGCGGGACGGGGTTGGGGGAGAGGAGTGGTGGGTTGGCGGGGGGTCGCGCGGGGAGGTTGGGGGGGTTCAATTTAATAATGTTCATTTAAAAAAAAAAAAACAGGAACAGGAAGCAGCCAGGCTCCCTCTCCTAAGCCAATCACAACGCTGCAAGCAGCGCTGTGATTGGTCAGTACGCCTCCCGAGCCAGGGGCTTATGTGGCCCTCCCCTGCCCTGCTCGCATGTACAAACGCTATTGTGCAAGACGGTATTAGGAAGGGGCGTCCCTTCCTAATAGCGAGCTGCATTTGTATGTATCATTGTTTTGCAACCGCAATTAAAGTCACAAAACACATGCAGTTTACCACCTACTCCAAGTAGGTGGTAAGCCACTCGGAAAGAGGAAGGGGTCGCCAGGGGACGCCTTCCCCTTTGTGAAAGGATGTGAAAATATTTTTTAAGAGCAGGCAGTGGTCCCACGGACCGCTGCCTGCTCTTAAAAAAATGAAACAGACATTTCATTTTTAGGTCGAGCCTCGAGTAGCGCGCAAGCGCTGCTAGGCGAGACTTTATGTTAGGGGGTTTGGAAAGCTGACCAGACGCTCGTGCGTCATGGCCTTTTTCCTGCGGTTACGCGCGCAGGGCCGACATCTGTTTCCCATTATCGTGCCCAGACGCGGGCGCGATAATTGGAAACACATGCCGGCCGTGCGGGGAAAAGGCCATGACGCACAAGCGTCTGGTCAGCTTTCCAAAGCCCAGGCTGCCGCGCTCGCTCGCTTGTTTCTTTCTGTGTCCTCATTCCTTTCTTTCACGCTGCCCTTTGCACCCCTCCCGATGCCTCCCACGCCAGCCGCCATCGGATTTCAGTCGTACTGGATTTTCATGAGTTTGCCTCCACCCGCCCTCCGTTGTTATGCTGTCTCCTCCAGAGCACCACCATCACACGTCGTTCGCTGCCCCCGCCCCTCCTGCATAGTTTGCTGTCGTGTCATTTATTGTCCGTTTTAATGCTCGTTAAAAAACAATTATCGGCGTTAACACGAGGCTACTGGATTCACATGATCGCAATACACACAAAATATGAGAGCAGTAATTGCTTGAATTAATTGCACCAGAAGCTGGAGTCTCACTGACCCCCTGGTAAATGCTGGCTGATTTGTGATTGTAACCTGAAAACTGTGATTCATAGTAAACATGGAAATGTTAATGCGCAAATAAATGGACTTGCAGTAAAGTGGCTACTAACAAGGGAGAGGATGTGGTCTAACGGGCAGAGAGTACTTCCGTCCAAGAAATTGTGTGGCCTGCATCTAGTGGCATAGTAAAAGTGCGGTTGTCCCTTAAGGAAGTAATTACATTTGGTCCACATTCCCTGGTTTTACAGTAAAAAAACAGCCACTTATTGGGGCGCAGTGATCTCCTCACACCCTGCGCCCCAGTGTAACTGGGCCTTCTGCACTATTGATAACTAACTACACATTGTCGCCTGCTGCTGCATCGCCTTCCGGTGATGAGGCCCATCCATAGTCAGGGTTTTTTTTTTTTTTAACACGCCATTGTCAACTGAATTTTTTAGTACAATGTATTCTATTGGTGCAAATAAAGACTACAACTTCCATAATGCATCTATCTGTAGGTTGCCTGTTTGTTTTATTCTGTCTGCTCCTTATATAATATAACCTTGACGTACCACCAGCACAATTTTTTTAATCTTGGGAACAAAGCAGTGATGGGGAACATTTATAAAGAAGCTTCACTACAAACGGATATATTTGCACCACTTACGTGCACTGTAATTACATTAGCAATAAAACACTGCAATTTGTTAATTTCCAGTGTAAATGTTAAATATCTGTTGAAACCATAGTATTCTCTGAAGCTTCAGACAATAACTCACATCCATTATGCATCAGTTGTCTCTTTTACATTTAGTATTCTGCTGTGGTTAGTAAAATTGCTGTTAGATGCTGCCTGACTTTGTTTACAATGTTTGTTCTCCTATGCGGTATACTAACAGTTATCATTAAAAGTTCATTGACATACACATTAATGCTTTGCCATATTTAATTCACATCTTTAATTCTTAGGTCTCCCTTACAGACAGCTCCCTTTCTTTATCCTCCCTCCACTTTTCTTTTCTTTCTCATTCTTTTTTCTCTCACTAGTTTTCTTTCTTCTTCCCTGTCTTTCTTTTTCCCTCCCTGTCTTTCTCTAATACAATGCCCTTCTCCCTCCCTTTCTCTCCCTCCCTTTCTCTCCCTCCCTTTCTCTCCCTCCCTATCGTCCTCTTCCTCCCTTTTTTATTTTCTTTCTCCCTTTCTTTTTTCTTTAGCACACACCTTCTGTTAAAAAAAAAACCCGGCGAGATACTGGCAGAAAAATGGTTTGTGTCGAAAACGTCTCAGACGTTTTCTACACAAGCCAGCCTCTAAGTGGTATTTTACGAGAGTTTTTAACGTTAGATGGGCTCTGAGGTAAAAAAAAAAAGTCCCGGAAAGCGTAATTTTTAAATTTTTTATCGAATTCCAACAGCGTAATTAAAAATTCACCCAGGTCTAAATTGGACAATTCCTCACTATTCTATGACCAACGGAGCAATTCTAGGGCTCGCCCAAAAGAATGAATCAGTGAGTTGAAAACATTGATGAAATATGCAATATACAGAGCACAAGTTTGAATGTCTTTGATGCAAACTCAGTGTTCCGTCTCTCTAAGGTCAGTAATTAGAGTGCCATTAATGGCCTAGTATTAGTAAACCCTGCCAGTTACCGCTCTTAAAATGGGAGAAGGGAGATATGCAGCACTACTTAAAAAAGTTGATGTATTTTTACTGTAAGAAGGAGGTACTTCTCATGTCTCTTTTATAAAATTACACAAGACATACATTGCAGGAGCCGCATATGAGAGAAGAATAATTGGATTAGGTTCACAAATAAAATCACAGATAACTTTTTTATTTTTTTATATATTATTACAACATTGGAATGTTGGGAGCTCCATTGAAGACAATTTTATATATTAATATATCATTGTCCTCATCAGATTTCAACTTCATTCTGTAATACGGGTTTAGGTCCAAAATATATTGTTTAAAATAGTATGTTTAATTACAGTAATACTATAATTGTGAATCATTCTATTTCTTATAACAGATGAAGTGAAAATCGATATGATTTAAACCATAAATATGATATGTAAAATAAGACACAGGGGACATATTGGGAGGCATAAGGGCTAAATTGACCTTACAGAGGTTACTTAAAAAAATGAGTTTTAAGTTTATTTCTAACTATAGATCAAGTGGATACTTTCTTATTTAAAATATTTGATTAACTAGATTAGTTCTTTAATGCTAACCTAAATATAGAACTTTATAATACATGCAAACCTGCATAAAAGGCTGTCTCTAATTTCCTTATCACGTGCGAGTTGTGACACCTTTAGTCACTTTTAATAATGAAATGACATAGCTGCTCAATCGTAATAAGTTGCTACAGTTGAGTTGTGATGTCACTAAGCCTGCTGCCAAAGTCACCTGTAAAAGTAACAAGCATTGGCATAGCCAATAGGTCTCGCCTTTGGGACCTTATAAGTGTTTAGCCATGCAACAGTTGATGTTGTTGCACCAAGGATATTGTGCTGCATAACTAAATACTTATAAGGTCCCAAAAGCGAGACCTATTGGCTATGCCAATGCTTGTTCTTTTTGAAATGCATTCCAGGTAAGGTCCCTTTGATGGGAAGAGGAGGTTTCTGACGTGGAATATCAGGCAAGTAACACTACTCAGCCTCCCTCGTTGCCAGCCTTCAGAGAGAATCTCTCTTCATTACTACCGCCACCTGACCCCGGACTCTGCAGCACACTCCCTTCCAGCCCTGATTATCAATTTTCTACGATCCATCTCTCGTGCACCTCATCTCACAGCTGACCTTGGGCCCCAGCCCCATATCAGCCACCATCCGGCTCCTTTTTCATTATTCCCGGTAAAAAACATTAGTAAAATCCCCCTCAAACTTAAAACATTAAATATAACAGTAAATATAATTAGCACACACTTTAAAATATATAGTGGCCCTAATGACCCGACTGCTAATTAAATAAACAAAAACAGAAAGGCCATGACAGGGCCGGCTTTAGCGCTGGTGTGAAAGTCTTTATTGGTGCCCCACCACTGACCTCTTTCTCGATATCTTTACTACCACCCTCCAACAGTGCCCTTCATCTCTCCGTAGCCTCTCCCCCTAATGACCTCCTCAGGCTCTCACACTACCACCCTCCACCAGTGCTCCTCATCTCTCTGTAGCCCCCCCCCCCCTCCACCCCATGACGTCCTTCTCGGATTCTCTCATTGCCACCCTCCACAATGCCCCTCATTGCTCCATAGCCCCTCCCCCATGACCACCTCCCCGGATTCCCTCACTACCACCCTCCAACAGTGCCCCTCATCTCTCTGCAGCCTCTCCCCATCATGACCTCCTGCTCAGACTCTCTCACAACCACCCTCCACGAGTGCCCCTCATCTCTCCAAAGCCCCTCCCCCTCATGACCTCCTCGGATGCCCTCACTGCCACCCTCCAAAAGTGCCCCTCATCTCTCCGTAGCCTCTCCCCCTCATTACCCCCTCCTCAGACTCCCTCACTACCACCCTCCACCAGTGCCCCATATCTCTGCGTAGCCCCCCCATGACCTCCTCCTCGGATTCCCTCACTACCACCCTCCAACAGTGCCCCTCATCTCTCTGCAGCCTCTCCCCATCATGACCTCCTGCTCAGACTCTCTCACTACCACCCTCCACGAGTGCCCCTCATCTCTCCAAAGCCCCTCCCCCTCATGACCTCGGATGCCCTCACTGCCACCCTCCAAAAGTGCCCCTCATCTCTCCGTAGCCTCTCCCCCTCATGACCCCCTCCTCAGACTCCCTCACTACCACCCTCCACCAGTGCCCCATATCTCTGCGTAGCCCCCCCATGACCTCCTCCTCGGATTCCCTCACTACCACCCTCCAACAGTGCCCCTCATCTCTCAGTAGCCTCTCCCCATTATGACCTCCTGCTCAGACTCTCACTACCACCCTCCACCAGTGCCCCTCATCTCTCGAAAGCCCCTCCCCCTCATGACCTCCTCCTCGAATGCCCTCACTGCCACCCTCCAACAGTGCCCCTCATCTCTCCGTAGCCTCTTCCCCTCATGACCCCCTCCTCAGACTCCCTCACTACCACCCTCCACCAGTGCCCCTCATCTCTGCGTAGCCCCCCCATGACCACCTCCTCGGATTACCTCACTGCCACCCTCCAACAGTGCCCCTCATCTCTCCATAGACTCTCCCCATATTCACCTCCTCCTCGGATGCCCTCATTGCCACCCTCCAACAGTACCCATCATCTCGCCGTAGCCCCTCTCTCATATGCTTTTCATTTGTTGAATAGCGCTACTCGTAGTGTAGGGTTTCACAGTACTTTATATCACGCCAACATCATGCAGAGAAAATGAATCATACAAGTATGTAAATCAGCCTATAGGGAATGTCACATAAGCCAATGAGGATTACCAGGTGTAGGAATCACGTCATCCATACTGGTGGGCAGTATGTTTTAAGAGGGTTGGGTCTGGAGAAGCACAAACACAGAATTTAAAGCATACCCCAGTGGTTGGGGGGTTGGCTTTACTGATTAAAATGTATATCTGCGGGGGCGTGGCCAAGTAAGATGGCTGAGCGGTCGTGAGCCGCTTCAGCTCCGGACCCCGATGATTGCCCCATGAGGATTCCGCGCACCTAGTGAGCCCTGCTTGCCCTGCCTGTTGCCCACAACATCTCAGGAAGTGTCGGGACCCGGGGGAGCGAGAAGCGGACGAGCGGTGACGAGTTTTTTACCTTCCATGCTCGCTCGCCGGACCCCCGAGGCCAATATCGGGATGGTGTAGCAGGACGGAACGGAACTTCTGCCATCTCCCACATCCGACGGCGGTGGACACCGGAGGCGCCTCCTCTTGCCACGGATGGAAGCGTAGCCCCCCAACTCTGCGGTCCTGTGAGGGAATGCCGGGGGCGGACGCCCTGTCCAGCGGGCCCGATGGGATGGTGGTTGCGGCCGACACAGCTCCGGCGCCATTTTAGCGCTCCAGTGCGGCTGCGGAGAGGCGGCAGCTCTTTGAGGAGTGAAGAGGAGCAGCGGGGAGGCAGCGGATGTACACACGTAGAGCGGGTCAGTCTCCTCTTTTAGCGACCTCTAACGCCGTGTGCCAGATGGAGGGGCCGGGGAATGTGAGCCATGAGTGCCCCGCCTGACCCTAAGATGGCGGCGTTCAGGGAAACGCACTGGTGATCCCCCTGCACCCTGGGCCTTGAGAGGGAGTCGAACGGCGATCAGCGGGGAACACCCATCAGCATCCATCAGCAGTCCCATTGAATTGGTCTGTGAGGAGAGACGTCGAGGCAATCAGCCGGTTCGTGTCTTTCTCTGCCTGACCTTAACAGGGCGACCAGTCGACTCTGCAGAGGCCTGGTTTCACTGCGTGTGGCGACCACACATTTACTCGGGACCACCAGCGCCTTCACAGTAGTAAGCTTCAGGGATCCTTGACCTTGCAGGGCGCCGACCTTATGCCTCCCAAGAAATCTATGAACAAGGTTTCCCAATACTTTAAGTCTGCTGAAAAGGATATCCCCTCAGCGGAGACCAGCCACCCGGAAACTATGGCGCTTACCCGTGAGGACTTGGTTGCCGCCCTCCGTGACTTCAGGGCAGAGCTCTGCCTGGAGATCAAACAGGACTTGCGCTCCTCCGTGGAACAGATGAAAGCCGATCTCACCGAGAAAATTACGACATTACGCCAGGATGTGGACTCCGTGGGCTCCAGAGTGTTGGAGGTGGAGGAGCAGACACAAGAACTGACGACGACCACCGCTAAAATGCAAGACTCCCATCAAGGCCTCCAGGCCCAGCTCCAGCAAGTGCTGTTGAAGGCGGAGGACTTGGAAAATAGAACCCGGCGTGAGAACATACGAATCCGGGACCTGGAGGAGGGGGCGGAAGGGCCCGATCTCGAGGCGTTTGTGACGGGCCTGTTTGCGGAGCTCCTGGCCCCCCAACAACTGAAGCTCGAACTGGACCGGGTCCACCGTGTGGGCACTCTACAGGCTGGGGGCCGCAAGCGCCCGAGAGACGTCTTGGTCAAGTTACACTCGTTTAAAACGAAGGAGGCTATCTTATCTGCAGCGAGAAAGAAGAAGGAGGTGTCCTTTCAAGACCATAGGTGCTCCCTCTACCAGGATCTGGCCCCCTCCACCTTGGCCAGACGCCACTCGCTGAGACCGATCACCGCCAAGCTACAAGAGGAGAATATTCGCTACCGCTGGACATTTCCTTTTGGCCTCACATTCGAGTTTCGAAACAAATCACACCACGTGACAGAGCTCCCCGACGGCATCCGCATCCTTGGTCTCCCTCTCCCAGAAGAAGCATCCACATCGGGCTCCCCGGCGGAGGCGGAGAGGGCCAGGAGAGGCTCCAGGCCTTGGCGCACGGTCACGAAATCACGGTGAATCATGATAGGCCCAACTAAGGATCCCGACTCTACATAATTGCCGCTCCCCTGAGATCTCGGACCGGGTTATCTTCCTGAGAGTCGACGGTGCACCCTCCGGATAGAACCCTGGCTTGGGGGACGGCCGGACTGAGATCACCTGAAATGAAGCTCGATCAATACAGACACTGAGGTTTTTATTTTCTATTTTCCTCTGCTTCGTATTGAAATGCTCACTAGACACTATGATATGGCAATCGGGGGGTGCGGGCCTTGCCCGTGCTACCCACAATTCTTCCTCTTTCTTTTGGAAGCATCACGAGCCGTGGACCCGTTGGTCCTCCGGCTTTCAGTTTAGGGGGTTGTTGGGGGTTCTTTTGTGGGGGAGGGTGGAGTCCTGGTGGTGAAGTCTGGGTTTTATGGTTTATTTTTTTAGGTCTCTTTGTATTCAGTGGGATTGGGTGGGAAGACTCTGAGGGCATGGCACCGGCGGGTGGGATAGATCACATCTCAGTGAGAGAGGCCACCAACGCATGCTCAAGGGGGCAGTGGTTCACAAGGGGAGGGGGATGGGGTCAACCAATCCAATGATTACTGTAGCTTCGTGGAACGTTAAAGGGTTGAACTCCCCCCAGAAACGTCAGAAAATATGGAAATATCTCGCAGACCACAAATTTGATGTAGTGGCTCTCCAAGAGACTCACCTCAAAAGATCTGAAGTCACGAGGCTCCGACATAGGGAGTATCCCCTGATTTATACCTCCTCAGCAACCACTAAACACAATGGAGTGGCGCTACTCTTTCGTAGCACAACTAAGTTTCAGCCCGAAGCCACTAAAACAGATCGGGAGGGGAGATTACTTATGGTGAAGGGACGGCTGAAGGGCACCTTATGCACGTTCGTTTCCCTATACGCTCCCAATTCGGGCCAAGCCGTTTTCCTTTTCACTGTTCTCGACCTATTGGGGGGATTTGCAGAGGGCCCCATTATATTGTTAGGAGACTTTAATTTAACCTGGCCCGGGTCACTGGACAGTTCTCACTCGACACGGGCACCTACAGGCTCTTTTTCCAAAGGGGTCAAACAGAAAATACTTGCGCTCGGCCTCTGCGATGCCTGGCACTCCCTTCACACCACCACCAAAGACTACACGCACTACTCACACGTCCACCAGACATACTCCAGGATTGACTATAGTTTCATTAGCCAAACCTTGCTGGGGCCGCTACAGGCAGCGCAAATACTGCCGATCTCTATCTCCGATCATAGTCTGATCACCATCAGTTTGGCCTGGATCGGTCCTAAATCTAGCTCTCCCAGATGGTATTTCCTGTTGGCGCTTACACAGGATAGGGCCCTCAGGGAGGAACTAAGGGCGTCCATCACCGACTTCTTCACCCATAATATTCCACAAGACACCTCCCCGCAGAACAATTGGGACGCCTTCAAGGCAGTGCTACGGGGAAAATGCATCCAACTCAATGCAACCCTAAACAAACAGAGGACGAGAGAACGCATAGCTCTTGAGCAAGAGTTACAGATAGCTGAACAGACATATAAAGCCACACCCACGCGCGTGTCGCTGAGACATCTCACTGCCCTCCAGGGCAAATTACGTTCTATATACACTAATCGAGCAGAATACACTCTGTTAAAGCTTCGTCAAACGTCTTTTGCACAGGGTGACAAGGTGGGTTCACATTTGGCTCGTCAACTCAGGGTAAAGAGGGAACGTGAATATATTGGGGGCATTTTGGACCACAGGAGTCAACTCACACACACCGACACCGCTAAAGCCAACCTTTTTGGTGATTTTTATGGGCAGCTTTACCAAGGTACTACCCCCGATTCGATTTCACAACAACAATATCTTGATTCTGTGACGCTTCTGCAAATTCCCCCTACGATAGCCGACTCGTTGGATTCCCCCATCGCCCAGGAGGAGGTGAGGGAGGCTATCGCAAGGCTCAAACTACATAAAGCCCCGGGACCCGACGGCCTAACGGCTCAATTTTTTAAATGCTACGCCTCTGAACTAGTCCCCCATCTTACTACTCTATTTCAGGCCATAGCTCAGGACGCACGAGTTTCTAGTTCAATGGCTGAGGCTGTGATAACGGTGATTCCCATCCCCAACTCTGTGGCTCGTACAGACCCATAGCTCTCCTTAACCTCGATGCAAAGCTCTACTCCGCGATCCTGGCGGCCAGACTCGAAAACTTGTTGGTTGACTTATTTCACCCGGACCAATCGGGTTTTATAAAAGGCAGGCAAACACACGATAATATCAGACGAACCATTCATCTGATTGAGAAAGTATCCAAATTTAAGATTCCTGCAGTTCTGGTGGGCTTGGACGCGGAGAAGGCCTTCGACAGGGTGGACTGGTCCTTCCTTTTTTTAACAATGCGTAAATTTGGTTTCGGGGACACATTTCTTAACATGGTTAAGGCCAACTACGATCTCCCACACTCACGGGTCACGGTCAATGGTTGTAGTTCCCTACCCTTTTCTTTGAGTAGGGGTACCAGGCAGGGGTGTCCGCTTTCCCCCTTTTATTTGCTCTCAGTATCGAACCTCTAGCAGCCAAACTTAGGTCAAATGATGAAATTCGAGGCATTCAGTTTAGTGGCGTAGAACATAAAGCATCTCTTTTTGCCGATGACATTTTGCTTACACTTACGAACCCTGCTTCTTCGCTACGGGCGGTACAAGAAGAACTAAATCGATTTGAACGGGTGGCGGGTTTTAAAGTAAATTTGTCCAAATCGTCCATACTTAACCTTACCCTTTCTACTGCTGAGGCAAATGGATTAAGGAACCAGACAGCCCTACAATGGGCCAGACACTCCTTGCTGTATTTGGGGGTACAACTTACGGCTAAGCTTAGCGACCTCTACAAGGCTAACTACCCACCTTTGCTGGCGCAACTACAGCAAGACCTCAAGAGATGGTCCCCCCTCTACCTCTCATGGCTTGGACGGATTAACACGGTTAAAATGTCAATTTTGCCCAAATTGCTCTATCTGTTCCAAGCCCTACCTATCGCACTTGACCGGAATCTATTGTTCATTGATCACTAAATTCATATGGCAGGGAGGGAGGGCACGCTTACCGTACCATGTGCTAAGACGCCCAAGGAATAAAGGGGGATTGGCTCTTCCTGACTTCGCATTATATTATCAGGCCTCACAATTAAGAGTGGTGACGGAGTGGTCCGCGAGGGAGTCGGACAAACATTGGTTGCATATGGACCGCTCGGTTGTAGGAAGATGCATTTGGGATGTCCTTTGGAAACCTAAGGGAGATCGGCCCACAAACGCTTACATTAGCACCCCCACACGTACCACCTTGACCATCTGGGACCAACTCACAAGGCGAGAGGGTTGGACTTCATTTCCCTCCCCCTATACTCCAATACATTTTAACCCGGCGTTCCCACCAGCGCTACGCGAGGGGCCCTTCGATTGCTGGAGGGAGGGAGGCTGCATAAAACTCTCAGATTTGTTCCATAACTATGACGTACTGACATTTGATAGTTGTAAGAGAGAATTCGCGCTTCCTCATAGTGAATACTACCACTATCTCCAGCTTAAACACTGGGTTACACTCCCGCACATTAGAGAGGCAGCGACTAGGGAACTAACACCCCTGGAGCGAATGGTGACACACAAGGCAGGTACCATGAAAGGCGCTATCTCCTCCCTTTACGACATACTTCTGACCACGTTGCACGCACCCCGTGCACGCTACATGTCCTTCTGGGAGCAAGTCCTAGGCAGAGATGTCACCGAAGATGAATGGAAACCCGTCTGGGGCGACATCACTAAACACAACAAGTCCATGGCCCTACGGGAAGCCCACTACAAGACGCTACATGACTGGTATCTGTACCCTACCAAGCTCCGACGAATCTTCCCTGATACCTCTGATCTGTGTTGGCGGGGTTGTGGGCTCCAGGGAGACTTTCGCCACATCTGGTGGGACTGCCCGAGCGTTCGCCCCTTCTGGGAGGAAATTCTCTCCCACCTTAAAGACATGCTGGGGTATCCCATTCCCGCCACCATAGAGTATGCCCTTCTGGGCATCAGGGACCCGGCTTTAGAGCACCAAACAAACGCTGACAAGGCGATCATGTGGACATGCTTGGGGGCGGCGAAACTCACCATAGCAGCTGCATGGAAAAAGACAGAAACACCAGCGATCTCGTTGTGGCATGCCCGTTTATGGAGGATCCTCTCCATGGAACGCTTGGCGGACATCTTTAGGGATAACTATGAGGGCTTCAAGCACAAGTGGGGCCCACTGGTCACCTTCCTATCCCGGGGTCTGCCCTCTGCAGTATGTCCACCCTCCGTAAGGGCTATGCACCTTTTTCAAGTCTAAGACGACCTCGGTCCGACCAGTAGTAGATCGGCCCCTAATGCACGAATGGAGGAGGCCCCACGCCGCTTATTTTAACCCAGGGCAACACTCATGCTTCTCAGGTTTATACGGACACCTTCTTCACCACCGGGACGGGAGGGGGGGTTTGTTTTAGGGGGAGGGCAAGGGGTTTTTTGAGGGTAGGTTCCAGTTTGGAGACCTTCCTCAGGGGTTTGTCTGTTCGAAAAATTAGCATCAGTTATCTTGCCGGGGGGCTTGACATGGCCTAGGGTTATTCGAATCTGAGAATCAAAATGGCTGAATGTTCTGCAACCCCGGGGCCTGCGCGCCCCTCTGTGGTTATGCTGTCATTGTGACTTTTTCTTGATGCTTAATAAAAAATAAAAAATAAAATAAAAAAAATGTATATCTGCCCAAACAAACTCTTTATAGCAACATTAGACTAATGAAAGACTGGGGAAATTCTAACTATATCGCAACACACAAAAAAAGTTCTATTTATACCATTCAGGTTTGTATGCACCTCTTTGATGTCAGTTCATAGGTCACTGTCCTATGTGAGGACTGTAACTTCTGAACTGCAAGTAACACAAGAATCTCTGTAACAAAGGCAGTAACCCACTGAGCTATCCACATAAACTACAGTTTATCTGCATTTCAAAACTACAAACAGACAAAAGATTGCTCTCCAGCAGGATCATTAATCACCAGAGTTATCTGGACATTTTTACTGTTGGCTTGCATTTGTGGCAGAGCCAGTCATGAAAATGATACAAATGATTTAAATGAAATATACAGGCATACCCAAAGTATGTGTCTTGCTGGTCCCTCACAGATTTTAAAAATATGAACAAAAAGCCACACATTCTCGAAGCATACATGAAGTATGCATCTTGCTGGGCCTTTGCAGATTTTTGAAAAAATGGAATAGCCACACACTCTCTTACCTGCTCGGTTGGAAATCTGTCTCAAAGCCCGATCTGATGAGCAGCTGAAGGGTTCAGGAAAGGTGAATCAGGATAAACAAACTCCTTTACTCCAGCGCTGAAAAGAAGGAAATATCCAGGCTGCAGGACAGAAGGGAAAGGTCACCTGGTGCCAAAGAAAGGATTTGTCCCCTTCGCCATGCCCCTATTCTACCTGCACGAGTGGGCGGGGACAAGGCCCACCTTTCTAAAAGGAGATGCGTGATTGGGGTGCCTGTGAGAGAGAGCCCAGGCCCAATCACGCAACTCCTAGAAGGAGAAAAAAAAATTACTTTCTGAGGAACGTTTTAAATTATAGTGCCGATTTTCTGTTGGCCTTCTTGACGTCGCTGCAAAGGCCAAGATACATGTTTGGGTGCGCCAGGCTCATGTTTGGGTGGGCCAGCCAGCCCACCCTCTAGAACCGGGCCTGCTCTTTGTACAGAGCTCTGTACAGAACCTCTCTGTGTTGGCGCATCCTTTATCGTGCGCAGATGGCTATGCGCACAGTGTGGCACTGAAAACCCCGTCCTTGCTACGCAGAGGACACGTACCTGCTGCGCACAGACAGACGCTGCGTGTGTCAGCCGTCACGAGGCCTCTTTACAGCGCCGCCCTTGCTGTCAAACACAAGTGGCTTCGCGGCACTGGCAAAGCTTGGCCTCCCCTTGCTGCAGCTCTGTACTTGGAGAGGAGTCCACCGCAAGAGATGTTCGGGGGTCGGGGTGGGGGTACAGGGCCAACTCTCTTTAGCACCCTGGTATGTTTGCATTCCACATACTCTGACCCGGACACGGTGCCCCTCCGAGCTGGCCATGCGGCGCTGTGTATGGCAGTTGTATGCTTGCTCCTGGGTTGTGATCTGTTGGCTGGAATAAAGGCCTGCGTTTAACTCTGCCTCCACTCGGTGGCTCTGGATGACCCCGCTCCCGTGAGAGTGTCCTCTTGAGCTCACGTGAGACACTCGGGGGCAGATTTACAAGCCCCTTGCGCCACTTTTGCGTCACTTTTCCCCATGTTAAAAGTGACGCAAAAGTGGCGCAAGGGGCTTGTAAATCTGCCCCTCGGAGCGCTGGTAGTGCTGTCCTGGTTTTATGATCTGTCGTGGGTTTCACTGGCGCTTTACAGGCAAAGTTGCCGAAGAGTGAACTTTTCCAAGACCCTTGGGTCCCGGTGCAGCATGTGGGGCCCTCATGCTTGATAATAGCGCCTTGAGGCAATGGAACCCGTCAGAGGCGATGTTGATGTGTGTAGTGGTCGGAGCCGACAATGTTGTAAAGCCCTCTCTTTGCGCAGTTTGTAGCCGGAGTTGTTGTTTTACTGGTGACTCTGAGATGGACAAGCGCGCTGGAGACTGACGTCTAGGCCCTTTAATGTACGCTACTCATCTGGGGTTGCTAATGTTCTTCACTCCCTTTAAATGGCCTCATAACAAGCACGCCCGCCCCAGCATGCCTCAATGAGTCCCTTTGAAATGCGCCCAGCAGCGCACGGTGCCAGGGAGTGTGGAGGGCACCGTGACCCTGGCAGGGCCCCAGCAGGTCGGTATCAGCTTCTCCATCTCAAGTCTACTTCACATTTAATTGTTGTCCTTGCTCCTGTGTCCCCCCGAGAGCTCGGAAACGGCCATGAAATGCACCTGAAAGGATGGGCAGTGATATCTGACAGTGTTTGCCAATCAGTGGCCCCCCAGCAGGAGGCAGAGGTACAGTATGGAGCCCAGGAGGCAAGGGGCTGGCATGGGGTGGAGGACCTAAACTGACATAGGGTGGAGATTGAAACTGACACAGGATGGAGACGATAAAGTGACTTAGGATTGGGACGATAAATTGACATAGGATGGAGAGAGAAACTGACACAGGATGGAGACGATCAATTGACATAGGATGGAGACAACAAACTGACATAGGATGGAGACAGTAAAGTAATGTAGGCCTGACACAATACATGGAAAGGAATGTCCTGTAGTGCAGTGTTTTCCAAACTGGGGATCATGAGCTGATTTTTGGTCAGTCAAAAGTCCAAGCAATAACTAAAGATGCCTTTAAATTCTGCATTTATCTTGTCACATTTACTGAGCTTCATTGACAGAGGTCAAATGTCAGGCTATGTCTTCCGACAAATTGCTGCTTTTTTAACATAGGCATTCGTGTTTACAAACTCCTCTCACTTTGCAGCCAAAGAAAGAAGAGTAAAGTGAATTTGGTGACAATCTTGCTGCAGTACAGAGTGTGAAAGGAAAGGGTGTAGGATGTCATTCATTTGTACCACACAAAAAATGTGAATACCTGTGAATGAACTATACACATTCAGCAGTTAGGAAAGCAAAAAGAATACGTTTTTATGTAATTCTTAAGTGTGATGGAAACAAAGATTTTAATAGGAATAAAACAAATTGAGACACTGTACTTGGTGATACACAAATGATAAATGTTACCTGAAACCAGATTTCCACACAATACCATTTGTGTACAGCATATTCATATCAGTAAAACTGTGCGTCTGTGCAAATTTAGTGGCCATCTCAATAGAAAATGTGCTGTTTGTAAATGACAGTGCACTATCACACAATCCATTAGTTACATCAAAAAATCGCCCGCCTCAGGTTCATTAAAGCTAGGTGGGTTGAGAAAGTTTGTCATTCTAAAAATTGGGTCGAGGTTCCCAAAACTTTGGGAAGCGCTGTTCTAGTGTATTCTATGTCAAGAGCAGCTTGGGAAACATACTCTCAAACTGTAAGTTTCTACTTAGATGTGAGGCTGTAGCCATTCGCCCAGCAACAGATCTTGATAAGGTGTGTATTGTCAACTTATGAGTCCGTGAAGGTGCTCTCCAACTCTTCTTTACGCTAAGGGTCCTGCCAAACTATGGGGCATATTATCAACGGCCAGCGATAATTATCGCTGGCCGTGCTTAGCGATAGATATCCTATCGCTGGCTATCTCCGGAACTTATCGCCCTGGTAGCGCGTTATTAACAACACGCTTCTCCAGGGCGATAAAAATTCCAGAGATAGCGAGGTTATCGCCGTTTTGCAGGGAACATCGCTGGTTTTCCAGCGATGTTCCCTGCAAAGCGGCGATAGCTCTGCTGATACGACCCTGTGGTCGTATCAGCACAATCCACCCCTATGTTAGGGATGGCTAAGTCGGGATAATAGCAGACGTTAGATTTTGGCGAAAACGGCCGTTTTCGCCAAAATCTAACGTCTGCTATCATCCTGTGGGCTGCCTTGTAAATATCGCGATGTGCACATCGGCGATATTTACAACGTAGCCCATCTGGGGTACGCCCAGTAACGCCCACCTTGCATCTCATTAGAGATGCAGGATGGGCGTTATGGGAAAGGGCGATAGGGCAAGGATTCACGCGATAGCGTGACCTTGCTAATACAGCGATAAAATTATCGCCGCTTATCGTCTGAAAACAGACGCTAAAGCGGCGATAATTTTTTATCGCCGGCTTGTTAATATGCCCCTATATGTTTTCAATATGAAGCAAACCTGATGGGCCCTAGTAGTTCTTGCCACTATATTTACCCACTGGCGTAACGAAACCTGAGGGGGCCCCCCTGCAAGGTACGTGGAGGGGCCCCCTCCGATCTCAATCGGGAGCTCTCCGGCCAGAGTACTGTGCTGAGGGGGTCCCCTGGAGCTTGGGGCCCCCCGCACCACGAGGGTTGTGGGGGCCTGTGTTACGCCACTATATTTACCGCCAAACTATAGGTTGCTACCTAGATGTGAGGCAACGCCTATGCTCTGCAGCCCTTAGTGGCACTGCCAGTGGTGCCAACTTTATGTTTCTATGGAGGTTTGAGGCAGCACCATGTCCACAAGCTGTTAATAACACAATAAACAAGGGTGGCACGAGCTCGAAGATGGCAAGATGCCTCCTGAGTGCTCACCCACGCTTCCTGACTGCAGAGTTGTACCTATAATAATGATGTAGTGGCCGTCTGAAAGTTTCTGGACTATGATTCCAAATATTTTTAGCGAAAAATGAACTTTTTTGTTTTTAAGGATCAGAAGCATATTAATGAAAACAATATTATAGCTATAATGCTTACTATGGTGTATATTTTATGGCAGTGTGTTTGTACACAAGCAATGCAGAGGCTCATTTGCATAAATCCTCCTTGACAGTGATCTGCTCTGCTCTTCCCTCTTCTACGAAAGAGGGATTATGAATGAGTGGCAGCATCCAGGCACAGAATTAAAGTCAAAGTCATGAGCTATAGTTATTGGGATGAAAAATATAATCATCTAATAATTGATATATTGGGTGTTGCCTCATTCTCATTGCAATCTAGGTAGAACATCCTTGCCCACGTAAACGGTGTGCAAGTTGAACAACTAATTACCACGGCTGCAATTCAAGCAGACACCAGCATTTGCATTTCAGAAACAGACATTTTCAGTAGAGTAGAAGATTAGAAACTGTAGCTCTGAGCACCTTTACATATTCAGGGTTTTCAATGGAAATGGATTCATCCATCCAGCAAGACATGTATTGTACACTAACGAATCCCTCTACAATGAAGTGCAGCCTCCCAAGAAATTCTTTGGGCAACAATGCTTATTTTATATGAAATAAAAATATAGCAGTGGTTTCCAGTGCTAGTAAGCATAACAATCCCAGCAAATCTTTATACATTTTGAGGATGGACTATCTTTAAAATGATCTAATTCCAACCATAAGTCCTCAAATGAATTCTTTCATTCATTCAAGTCAAATAATCTCACATTTGACACTTTGCTAAGCAGTGACTTGAGCCACCACAGTTCCCCATCCACAGCCATAACACCCAGCTACACTCCATAGTGACAAGCAGAGTACAGCAGACTCAGTACAAACCTTCTGCTGCGGCACAGCTCCTGGCACTAGAGTCCAGCAGACACTTGCGTCCGGTGTAAGACTCCATACGTGTTACTCAAAGGTGCATGCAACTATCGCCTAGCATACCTGACTGGTAAGGAATCCATGGGCTATGATCAGTCTCCATGACTGCTAAGGCCATATCAATGCCCCTCTTTCAAAGGTGGTGATAGATTCTCAGCGGCACGGCCAATACTATGGAATGACCCAGAGCTCAGTGTATTACTCAGTGCAAGTGCCAAGTGTTTTGCAGTGAAATGTGCCTCCAGGATCTTTAAATATATTAAACATTATTTTTGTGCTCTACAGGTTTCTGAAACATCTACATTGAAGTGGATGCGAAGCAGCATATATATTCTCAAAGTTACTACTGCCAGGTTTCTTTTAAAGTTTTCATCGTGAGAGAGTATGCCAATACTTCAGCCACTGTTTAGAAATATCAATATATCAATATATTGTGTGAAACTTCCTATCCCTGCCAGTCTTTTCTTGCTGTGATTCTGCCTCGAAACTCGAGTTCCTCACACTCTTCCTTCTTAGCTCAGAAAGTTTACAGCTGTATAAGGAGAATATCTCACAGTGTGCATGAAGCATGAGAGGAGCCCCATGTGGGAGGAGTGCTGTTAAGACACATAAAGGATCCATAAGTTAAGAAACCATAGCATGTTTGTGGCTGTACTCCGGAATGTCAAATAGGAAATATGAAATACCTTAATATCACGGCCAAAATATCAAGGAACTCAATATGAATAGTAAGTGCATCAAGGGAAGAATAGATTTACTATTCTTAACTCCAGACCTGCGTACCTTGAAGATGTACATGCCATCAAGGAATACATATGTGAAGTTCGGTATGGAATATTCGGTAGCTATTTAGCTGTTGAAATTCTGGTTCTTGATGTTTTGGTTACAATATTAAGGTAAACCAATATTCCCTACTCGATATTCCTGACCCACACCGTTTTTGGCATCTCTTAGTGATGTAGACTGATTTTTGCTTGTGTCATCCAATTGATCGATGTTATATCAAGGCATGGTGGACCTAAGTCACATAACACAACCAGTGAAGCAAAATGTAATCATGGCAGCACATATTTTAGACACAGCACTAAATAGACAAACATACCATATCAGCAGTCTAATGGTGCATTAAAAGCTGCAGTCAGTCTTTCTCCTAGGTGCGTGCTAGACAGTCTTTCTCCCATGACTGAGCTAGACACAGCCTTTCACTTAAGTGTGTGTGTGTGCTCGGCACAGTGTTTCTTGTAGGTGTATGCCAGCAACAGTCTTTCCCTTAGGTCTGTGCTAGACACAGCTTGTCTCTTAGGTCTTTGCTAGACACAATCTTTCTCATAGACCTGTGCTCTACACAATCTGTGTTCTAAGTGTGTGCTTGACACAGCCTTTCTCCTAGGTGTGTGCCAGACACAGCCTTTCCCCCAGGCGAGTGCTAGACACAGTCTTTCTCTTAAGTGTATGCTAGACACAGCCCTTTTCTTAGGTGTGTGCTAGACACAGTCTATCTTCTAGGTGTGCTAGACACAGCCATTCCCGTAGGTGTGAGCCAGATGCAGTTGTTCTCTTAGATGTGTGCTAGACACAGCTTTTCTCCTTTTCTCCTGTGCATTTGCTAGAAATAGTTTTTCCCTTATGTGTGTGCTAGACACAGACTTTCTTTTAGGCATGCTGGACACAGCTTTTCACCAAGGAGTGTACCATACACAATTGTTCTCTTAAATTTGTGCTAGACACAACATTTCTATTACGTGTGTACCAGACACAGCCTTTATCCTAGGTGTGTGCTAGACACGGTTTTTTTCTTAGGTGCTTGCTAGACACAGCCCTTCTTGTAGGTGTGTTCTAGATGCAATCCTTCTCTTAGGTGTGTGCTAGACACAGCCTTTCTCTCAGGTGCTTGCTAGACACAGCCCTTCTTGTAGGTGTGTTCTAGACACAATCTCTCTCTTAGGTGTGTGCTTAACACAGCCTTTATCCTAGGTGTGAGAGACACAGTCGTTCTCTTAGATGTTTTCTAGTTAAAGCCTTTCTCCTAGGTGTGTGTCAAACACAGTCTTTCTCCTAGGTATGTGCCAGAAAAGTCCTTTAAATATATGTGTGTCAGGTATCTGCCTGACAAGTCTTTCTCCTAGGTGTGTATCAAACTCAGTATTTCTCTTAGGTGTGTGCTAGATACAGTCCTACTCTTATGTGTGCGCTAGACACAGCCTTTATCCTAGGTGTGTGAGACACACTCGTTCTCTTATAAGTGTTCTAGATCAGACAAGTCTTTCTCCTAGGTGTGTGTCAAACAAAGTGTTTTCTTAGGTATGTGCCAGACAAGTCTTTCTCCTAGGTATGTGTCAGACAAGTCCTTCTCCTAGGTGTGTGTCAAACACAGTCTTTCTCCTAGGTTTGTGTCAAACACAGTCTTTCTCCTAGGTATCTATCAGACATGTCTTTCTCCTAGGTGTGTGTTAAACACAGTATTTCTGCTAGGTGTGTGTCAAACACAGTCTTTCTCCTAGGTGTGTGCCAGGGAAGTCTTTTTCCTATGTGTATGTCAAACACAGTCTTTCTCCTAGGTGTGTGCCAGGGAAGTCTTTTTTCTAGGTGTGTGTCAAATACAGCCTTTCTCCTAGGTATGTGCCAGGGAAGTCTTTCTCCTAGGTGTGTGTCAAACACAGTCTTTCTCCTAGGTGTGTGTCAAACACAGTCTTTCTTCTAGGTATGTGTCAGAAAAGTCTTTCTCCTACATTTGTGTCAAACACAGTCTTTCTCCTAGGTATATGTCAGACATGTCTTTCTCCTAGGTGTGTGTCAAACACAGTCTTTCTCCTAGGTGTGTTTCAAACATAGTCTTTCTCCTAGGTATCTGCCAGACACGTCTTTCTCCTAGGTGTGTGTCAAACACAGCCTTTCTGCTAAGTGTATGCTAGGCACAGTCTTTCTTCTAGGTATGTGTCAGAAAAGTCTTTCTCCTAGGTGTGTGTCAAACACAGTCTTTCTCCTAGGTGTGTGTCAAACACAGTCTTTCTCCTAGGTGTGTGTCAAACACTGTCTTTCTTCTAGGTATGTGTCAGAAAAGTCTTTCTCCTACATTTGTGTCAAACACAGTCTTTCTCCTAGGTATATGTCAGACAAGTCTTTCTCCTAGGTGTGTGTCAAACACAGTCTTTCTCCTAGTTGTGTTTCAAACATAGTCTTTCTCCTAGGTATCTGCCAGACACGTCTTTCTCCTAGGTGTGTGTCAAACACAGCCTTTCTGCTAAGTGTATGCTAGGCACAGTCTTTCTCCTAGGTATGTGTCAGAAAAGTCTTTCTCCTAGGTGTGTGTCAAACACAGTCTTTCTCCTAGGTGTGTTTCAAACACAGTCTTTCTCCTAGGTGTGTTTCAAACACAGTCTTTCTCCTAGGTATCTGCCAGACACGTCTTTCTCCTAGGTGTGTGTCAAACACAGCCTTTCTGATCGGTGTGTGCTAGGCACAGTCTTACTCCTAGGTATGCGTCAGACAAGTCTTTCTCCTAGGTGTGTGTCAGATGCAGTCTTTTTCCTGGGTGTGTGTCAACCACAGTCTTTCTCCTAGGTGTGTTCTAGACACAGTCCTTCTCTTAGGTGTGTGCTAGGCACAGCCTTTACCCTAGGTGTGTGAGACACAGTCGTTCCCTTAGATGTGTTCTAGTTAAAGCCTTTCTCCTAGGTGTGTGTCAAACACAGTCTTTCTCCTAGGTGTGTGTCAAACACAGTCTTTCTCCTAGGTATCTGCCAGACAAGTCTTTCTCCTAGATGTGTGTCAAACACAGCCTTTCTGATCGGTGTGTGCTAGGCTCAATCTTACTCCTAGGTATGTGTCAGACAAGTCTTTCTCCTAGGTTTGTATCAGACACAGTCTTTTTTCTGGGTGTGTGTCAAACACAGTCTTTCTCCTAGGTGTGTGCTAGACACAGCCTTTACCCTAGGTATGTGAGACCCAGTCGTTCTCTTAGATGTGTTCTAGTTAAAGCCTTTCTCCTCGGTGTGTGTCAAACACAGCCTTTCTTCTAGGTATCAGCCAGACACGTCTTTCTCCTTGGTGTTTCCTAGACACAGTCCTCCTCTTAGGTGTGTGCTAGATGCAGTCCGTGTCTTAGGTGAATGCTAGCTATAAATGACCAGCCTTTCGACAGCTTGGACTCTTAAGTAGTAAGTCTACCTTTGAAATGCAAATCATGAAAGCACCCTCCCCATTTATATTTTTGTCCCTAATGCTGATGTTTAGTATATTCTGTGTGTTCCCCCATATTGATTGGAAAGGTATTTTATATTCTATATATTTTCAGAATGTCCGGAGGATCACCCATTGTCTCTCTGCCCCTTCTTGCAGTGCACAGCACTCTGCTGCTCTCTCCAGTGCATCACCTCTTGTCTCTTTCCGCCCTTCCTGCAGTGCACAGCACTCTGCTGCTCTGTCCAGTGCAACATCCCTTGTCTCTCTGCCCTTCTTGCAGTGTGCAGCACCCTGCTGCTCTGCCCGGTGCATCACTCTTTGTCTCTCTGCCCCTTCTTGCAGTGTACAGCACTCTGCTGCTCTGTCCAGTGCATCACCCCTTGTCTCTCTGCCCCTTCTTGCACTGTGCAGCACTCTGCTGCTCTGTCCAGTGCATCACCTCTAGTCTCTCTGCCTCTTCTGGCAGTGCACAGCACTCTGCCAAGTGCATCACTCTTTGTCTCTCTGCCCCTTCTTGCAGTGTACAGCACTCTGCTGCTCTGTCCGGTGCATCATCCCTTGTCTCTCGGCCCATTCTTGCAGTGTACAGCACTCTGTTGCTCTGTCCGGTGCATCATCCCTTGTCTCTCTGCCTCTTCTTGCAGTGTACAGCACTCTGCCACTCTGTCCAGTGTATCACCTCTAGTCTCTCTGGCTCTTCTGGCAGTGTACATCGCTCTGCCAAGTGCATCACTCTTTGTCTCTCTGCCCCATCTTGCACTATACAGCAATCTGCTGCTCTGTCCGGTACATCACCTCCTGTCTCTCTACCCTTCTTGCAGTGTGCAGCACTCTGCTGCTCTGTCCAGTGCATCACTTCTAGTCTCTCTGCCCTTCTTGCAGTGTGCAGCACTCTGCTGCTCTCTCCAGTGCATCACCTCTTGTCTCTCTCCGCCCTTCCTGCAGTGCACAGCACTCTGCTGCTCTGTCCAGTGCAACATCCCTTGTCTCTCTGCCCTTCTTGCAGTGTGCAGCACCCTGCTGCTCTGCCCGGTGCATCACTCTTTGTCTCTCTGCCCCTTCTTGCAGTGTACAGCACTCTGCTGCTCTGTCCGGTGCATCACCCCTTGTCTCTCTGCCCCTTCTTGCACTGTGCAGCACTCTGCTGCTCTGTCCAGTGCATCACCTCTAGTCTCTCTGCCTCTTCTGGCAGTGCACAGCACTCTGCCAAGTGCATCACTCTTTGTCTCTCTGCCCCTTCTTGCAGTGTACAGCACTCTGCTGCTCTGTCCGGTGCATCATCCCTTGGCTCTCTGCCCCTTCTTGCAGTGTACAGCACTCTGTTGCTCTGTCCGGTGCATCATCCCTTGTCTCTCTGCCTCTTCTTGCAGTGTACAGCACTCTGCCACTCTGTCCAGTGTATCACCTCTAGTCTCTCTGGCTCTTCTGGCAGTGTACAGCGCTCTGCCAAGTGCATCACTCTTTGTCTCTCTGCCCCATCTTGCACTATACAGCAATCTGCTGCGCTGTCCAGTACATCACCTCCTGTCTCTCTACCCTTCTTGCAGTGTGCAGCACTCTGCTGCTCTGTCCAGTGCATCACTTCTAGTCTCTCTGCCCTTCTTGCAGTGTGCAGCACTCTGCTGCTCTGTCCAGTGCATCACCTCTAGTCTCTCTGCCCTTCTTGCAGTGTACAGCGCTCTGCTGCTCTGTCCGGTGCATCACTCTTTGTCTCTCTGCCCCTTCTTGCAGTGTACAGCACTCTGCTGCTCTGTCCGGTGCATCACCCCTTGTCTCTCTGCCCCTTCTTGCACTGTGCAGCACTCTGCTGCTCTGTCCAGTGCATCACCTCTAGTCTCTCTGCCTCTTCTGGCAGTGCACAGCACTCTGCCAAGTGCATCACTCTTTGTCTCTCTGCCCCTTCTTGCAGTGTACAGCACTCTGCTGCTCTGTCCGGTGCATCATCCCTCGTCTCTCTGCCTCTTCTTGCAGTGTACAGCACTCTGCCACTCTGTCCAGTGTATCACCTCTAGTCTCTCTGGCTCTTCTGGCAGTGTACAGCGCTCTGCCAAGTGCATCACTCTTTGTCTCTCTGCCGCATCTTGCACTATACAGCAATCTGCTGCTCTGTCCGGTACATCACCTCCTGTCTCTCTACCCTTCTTGCAGTGTACAGCACTCTGCTGGTCTGTCCGGTGCATCATTCCTTGTCTCACCGCCTCTTCTGGCAGTGTACACCACTCTGCTGCTCTGTCCGGTGCATCACCCCTTGTCTCTCTGCCCCTTCTTGCACTGTACAGCAATCTGCTGCTCTGTCCAGTGCATCACCTCTAGTCTCTCTGGCTCTTCTGGCAGTGTACAGCGCTCTGCCAAGTGCATCACTTTCTGTCTCTCTGCCCTTCTTGCAGTGTACAGCACTCTGCTGGTGTGTCCGGTGCATCACTTCTTGTCTCTCTGCCCCTTCTTGCTGTGTGCAGATCTGTACTGCTCTCTCCGGTGCATCACTCTTTGTCTCTCTGCCCCTTCTTGCACTGTGCAGCACTCTGCTGCTCTGTCCGGACTCCGGTGCATCACCCCTTGTCTCTCTGCCCCTTCTTGCTGTGTGCAGATCTGTACTGCTCTCGCCGGTGCATCACTCTTTGTCTCTCTGCCCTTCTTGCTGTGTGCAGCACTGTGCTGCTCTCTCCGGTGCATCACTCCTTGTCTCTCCGCCTCTTCTGGCAGTGTACAGCACTCTGCTGCTCTGTCCGGACTCCGGTGCATCACCCCTTGTCTCTCTGCCCCTTCTTGCTGTGTGCAGATCTGTACTGCTCTCTCCGGTGCATCACTCTTTGTCTCTCTGCCCCTTCTTGCTGTGTGCAGCACTGTGCTGCTCTCTCCGGTGCATCACTCCTTGTCTCTCCGCCTCTTCTGGCAGTGTACAGCACTCTGCTGGTCTGTCCGGACTCCGGTGCATCACCCCTTGTGTCTCTGCCCCTTCTTGCTGTGTGCAGATCTGTACTGCTCTGTCCGGTGCATCACCCCTTGTCTCTCTGCCCCTTCTTGCTGTGTGCAGATCTGTACTGCTCTGTCCGGTGCATCACCCCTTGTCTCTCTGCCCCTTCTTGCTGTGTGCAGATCTGTACTGCTCTGTCCGGTGCATCACCCCTTGACTCTCTGCCCCTTCTTGCTGTGTGCAGATCTGTACTGCTCTGTCCGGTGCATCACCCCTTGTCTCTCTGCCCCTTCTTGCTGTGTGCAGATCTGTACTGCTCTGTCCGGTGCATCACCCCTTGTCTCTCTGCCCCTTCTTGCTGTGTGCAGATCTGTACTGCTCTCTCCGGTGCATCACTCTTTGTCTCTCTGCCCTTCTTGCTGTGTGCAGCACTGTGCTGCTCTCTCCGGTGCATCACTCCTTGTCTCTCCGCCTCTTCTGGCAGTGTACAGCACTCTGCTGCTCTGTCCGGACTCCGGTGCATCACCCCTTGTCTCTCTGCCCCTTCTTGCTGTGTGCAGATCTGTACTGCTCTGTCCGGTGCATCACCCCTTGTCTCTCTGCCCCTTCTTGCTGTGTGCAGCACTGTGCTGCTCTCTCCGGTGCATCACCCCTTGTCTCTCTGCCCCTTCTTGCTGTGTGCAGATCTGTACTGCTCTGTCCGGTGCATCACCCTTTGTCTCTCTGCCCCTCCTTGCAGTGCACTGCACTCTGCTGCTCCTAGGTTTGTCTCTGCACTGGGGGCGTCAGCGTGGTCTGAGCAGATCCATGTCTTCAGCTGCAGCTCATCTTCCCTTTTATCCTTCCCGAGTGATTGAAGCACTGCATGGACCTGCCCTGCCATATGCGCCCGGCTGCCGGTGCCCCTGCTCTTGCTTCTGATGTTCACTGGTGAATGTCTTAATGAGTCCTTTAACTAACTGCTGTCAGTTTCACGGTGCACGCGCATGCCTCATGCGGTGTCAGATTCAAAATATTCGAGTTGTTCGCTCTCTCATGAATGGCATCAGCATGGCACGAGGGCATAACGCGTGGTTTCACTAATCCTGTTACCCCTACTTTTTATATTTATGTATGTATTTGTACATTTTTTTAACGCTGCTCTTTGTAAATTCGGTGATTTGGAGACATTGACATATACCTGTATTAAACCCACTGCTTGACTATGGGCCAGTGACAGTGCCGGGGCTAGTGTTATGTCATATTTCCTGGTGCTGGGGGAGCCCCCTATGCCTATGTTCTTCTTGCTGAAAGATTTGTAATGTTTTCCAGCCGATCTGCATAACAACTGCTTCCATTAGCCGCCCGTGATAGAACACAAGCCTTAACTACCATAATTAGATTTAAAAGGCAGAGACATATTACCCCCACTAGAGAGACATATTTCATCACTATTACCTTAATGTTTTAAAAAGTGGCGAGAAATTAATGAGCGCAGTGGAAGCGTGGTGCACGGATGCTGTTTTATGCAGAATGAAGCTGCGGGTTTGGGGCTGGCTGAAGAGTGCATTATGAAGAGTAACTAGGCCTCAAGGAAGGACTAAGGATTATGGGGCCTATTAGCAATAACCGGCGATAATTATCGCTAAGCGCAGTTAGCGCTAGGATAATTATCGCCGGCTATCGCAGGTTTCTATCGCGGAGATAGCGTGCTATCAGCAACGCTTATCTCCAAAGCGATAGAAACCCTGGAGAACAGTGTGAATATTGCTTGAAAACAAGTGATATTCACACTGTGACCAGTGTTAGCTTGGCGATAGGGCGAGGGGGATTTAGCCATGTAATCCACCTCCCATTGGATTACATGGCTAAGTCAGGGTGAGCAACATGATTAGGTTGGGGCATACCCTTGCCCCAAACCGACCGCACAGCGAAATTGCGCCTCTTTGGCCAACGAATTCATAATTTCCTCCATTTTAATCCATGTTATAAACATCTATTCCATTCTTTTTATTCCTCTGATTTCATTCAACTTATACTTGTATCCACACACGGGATATTGTGCCTTTTTTCCAAGTTTCTCAAGTTAAAGCTGTGCCCATCCGGACCTCTTGCTCAAACACGACAAATGCAGAAGTTCGTCCAAAGCAGTGTTTATTTATTAAATGACCCAATGCATTTCGGGCATCAAGCGCCCTTCATCAGGGAACACTATAAATAACGATAAAACAAACAACTGTTACTATAATACCTTTACACAACATCTTACTTACTCAACATCAATGAGTATATACATATATCAAAACACCTTATTACTTAGGAACCCATCCTTTTTTCTTACAATATGCCCCTTCATGAACAATGTTCAAAATGACCCTCTATTTGCTTAACAGACCTATCCCTCTTGTCATCAATATCCTTTGTTAACTCCTCAACCCCTCTCTTTTGCAAGTCAAACAACTACCCCTTCCATGTGCCAATAGGAATTTTAAATGACAGACTTTTGTAATCCTTACTTTTTACCCTCCATGTTCACACTTCCCTCTCTTACAACGTTTACTTAACTCGCATCCCCGTAGGCCCCTTTCATCTCTACCCCTCTCACTTCATGCTCCTCCTCCCTCTCCATTCATTCCACACACACCCTTATGAATCCCTTTCATTCTTCCACTTCCTAAATCTTTCAACTGCTCCCGCTCCCTTACCATCTAAAGTGATTTACTCTACAATCCTCCTAGCCCCATTGTCTCTCCTCTAGCAAACTCCAGTTATTCATGCTCTCCCCCGAACCTACCCCTAAATTAAACCCGCTCAATCATTCAGCATAATTACAACAGAAACACGCACTGCACTTTCACCCCTCAGCCTGAATAAACGATACGACAATTTCACGTACCTGCTTCAGTCATTCAACTTACTCCTTCGCCATCTCCGTAATGATAAATGTTTAAACTACCCACAATTCCACCCTTATTTAACCACAACCTCCCTAGCCTGTCCCTCCTGATTGGTCCATTAATTAACATTTTCCCGCCATATAAACGTTTATACCGGTCAAACAAACTACGTTACCCAAAATGCAACATGTTCATGCTTTAAAACGTAATCTACATTTTACGAGTTCCTCCTTGTCCATTTGCAAATAATTAGTGTCATGACAATAATCATTAAATATTGCTGATTTCAAGATAAATATACATATTTAAAAGTCCGTTGCCATCTCTTTTAAACGCCACTGCTATATCGAACCCAGATTTTTACTCCGTTCGTGTGGATACTGGCAATGTTCTCCAATTCAACTCATTTTCTCCTTTTTACTTTTGACGGGTGCTACCCCAATGTAGGGCAAATTATATGAACACTCAATTATGATGATGGGGTGCACACCTTTATCTTCATGTTTTTTCAATAATTTGTCCGAGAATGCGTGCTAATCGGTTGTGTGCCTTGCCCAAATGGCACCTAGATTAGAACAACATGATTAGGTTGGGGCATACCCTTGCCCCAAACTGACCGCACAGCGAAATTGCGCCCCTTTGGCCAACGAATTCATAATTTCCTCCATTTTAATCCATGTTATAAACATCTATTCCATTCTTTTTATTCCTCTGATTTCATTCAACTTATACTTGAATCCACACACGGGATATTGTGCCTTTTTTCCAAGTTTCTCAAGTTAAAGCTGTGCCCATCCGGACCTCTTGCTCAAACACGACAAATGCAGAAGTTCGTCCAAAGCAGTGTTTATAGGAGAAAATGAGTTGAATTGGAGAACATTGCCAGTATCCACACGAACGGAGTAAAAATCTGGGTTCGATATAGCAGTGGCGTTTAAAAGAGATGGCAACGGACTTTTAAATATGTATATTTATCTTGAAATCAGCAATATTTAATGATTATTGTCATGACACTAATTATTTGCAAATGGACAAGGAGGAACTCGTAAAATGTAGATTACGTTTTAAAGCATGAACATGTTGCATTTTGGGTAACGTAGTTTGTTTGACCGGTATAAACGTTTATATGGCGGGAAAATGTTAATTAATGGACCAATCAGGAGGGACAGGCTAGGGAGGTTGTGGTTAAATAAGGGTGGAATTGTGGGTAGTTTAAACATTTATCATTACGGAGATGGCGAAGGAGTAAGTTGAATGACTGAAGCAGGTACGTGAAATTGTCGTATCGTTTATTCAGGCTGAGGGGTGAAAGTGCAGTGCGTGTTTCTGTTGTAATTATGCTGAATGATTGAGCGGGTTTAATTTAGGGGTAGGTTCGGGGAGAGCATGAATAACTGGAGTTTGCTAGAGGAGAGACAATGGGGCTAGGAGGATTGTAGAGTAAATCACTTTAGATGGTAAGGGAGCGGGAGCAGTTGAAAGATTTAGGAAGGGGAAGAATGAAAGGGATTCATAAGGGTGTGTGTGGAATGAATGGAGAGGGAGGAGGAGCATGAAGTGAGAGGGGTAGAGATGAAAGGGGCCTACAGGGATGCGAGTTAAGTAAACGTTGTAAGAGAGGGAAGTGTGAACATGGAGGGTAAAAAGTAAGGATTACAAAAGTCTGTCATTTAAAATTCCTATTGGCACATGGAAGGGGTAGTTGTTTGACTTGCAAAAGAGAGGGGTTGAGGAGTTAACAAAGGATATTGATGACAAGAGGGATAGGTCTGTTAAGCAAATAGAGGGTCATTTTGAACATTGTTCATGAAGGGGCATATTGTAAGAAAAAGGATGGGTTCCTAAGTAATAAGGTGTTTTGATATATGTATATACTCATTGATGTTGAGTAAGTAAGATGTTGTGTAAAGGTATTATAGTAACAGTTGTTTGTTTTATCGTTATTTATAGTGTTCCCTGATGAAGGGCGCTTGATGCCCGAAATGCATTGGGTCATTTAATAAATAAACACTGATTTGGACGAACTTCTGCATTTGTCGTGTTTGAGCAAGAGGTCCGGATGGGCACAGCTTTAACTTGAGAAACTTGGAAAAAAGGCACAATATCCCGTGTGTGGATTCAAGTATAAGTTGAATGAAATCAGAGGAATAAAAAGAATGGAATAGATGTTTATAACATGGATTAAAATGGAGGAAATTATGAATTCGTTGGCCAAAGGGGCGCAATTTCGCTGTGCGGTCGGTTTGGGGCAAGGGTATGCCCCAACCTAATCATGTTGTTCTAATCTAGGTGCCATTTGGGCAAGGCACACAACCGATTAGCACGCATTCTCGGACAAATTATTGAAAAAACATGAAGATAAAGGTGTGCACCCCATCATCATAATTGAGTGTTCATATAATTTGCCCTACATTGGGGTAGCACCCGTCAAAAGTAAAAAGGAGAAAATGAGTTGAATTGGAGAACATTGCCAGTATCCACACGAACGGAGTAAAAATCTGGGTTCGATATAGCAGTGGCGTTTAAAAGAGATGGCAACAGACTTTTAAATATGTAGATTTATCTTGAAATCAGCAATATTTAATGATTATTGTCATGACACTAATTATTTGCAAATGGACAAGGAGGAACTCGTAAAATGTAGATTACGTTTTAAAGCATGAACATGTTGCATTTTGGGTAACGTAGTTTGTTTGACCGGTATAAACGTTTATATGGCGGGAAAATGTTAATTAATGGACCAATCAGGCGGGACAGGCTAGGGAGGTTGTGGTTAAATAAGGGTGGAATTGTGGGTAGTTTAAACATTTATCATTACGGAGATGGTGAAGGAGTAAGTTGAATGACTGAAGCAGGTACGTGAAATTGTCGTATCGTTTATTCAGGCTGAGGGGTGAAAGTGCAGTGCGTGTTTCTGTTGTAATTATGCTGAATGATTGAGCGGGTTTAATTTAGGGGTAGGTTCGGGGAGAGCATGAATAACTGGAGTTTGCTAGAGGAGAGACAATGGGGCTAGGAGGATTGTAGAGTAAATCACTTTAGATGGTAAGGGAGCGGGAGCAGTTGAAAGATTTAGGAAGGGGAAGAATGAAAGGGATTCATAAGGGTGTGTGTGGAATGAATGGAGAGGGAGGAGGAGCATGAAGTGAGAGGGGTAGAGATGAAAGGGGCCTACGGGGATGCGAGTTAAGTAAACGTTGTAAGAGAGGGAAGTGTGAACATGGAGGGTAAAAAGTAAGGATTACAAAAGTCTGTCATTTAAAATTCCTATTGGCACATGGAAGGGGTAGATGTTTGACTAGCAAAAGAGAGGGGTTGAGGAGTTAACAAAGGATATTGATGACAAGAGGGATAGGTCTGTTAAGCAAATAGAGGGTCATTTTGAACATTGTTCATGAAGGGGCATATTGTAAGAAAAAAGGATGGGTTCCTAAGTAATAAGGTGTTTTGATATATGTATATACTCATTGATGTTGAGTAAGTAAGATGTTGTGTAAAGGTATTATAGTAACAGTTGTTTGTTTTATCGTTATTTATAGTGTCCCCTGATGAAGGGCGCTTGATGCCCGAAATGCATTGGGTCATTTAATAAATAAACACTGATTTGGACGAACTTCTGCATTTGTCGTGTTTGAGCAAGAGGTCCGGATGGGCACAGCTTTAACTTGAGAAACTTGGAAAAAAGGCACAATATCCCGTGTGTGGATTCAAGTATAAGTTGAATGAAATCAGAGGAATAAAAAGAATGGAATAGATGTTTATAACATGGATTAAAATGGAGGAAATTATGAATTCGTTGGCCAAAGAGGCGCAATTTCGCTGTGCGGTCGGTTTGGGGCAAGGGTATGCCCCAACCTAATCATGTTGTTCTAATCTAGGTGCCATTTGGGCAAGGCACACAACCGATTAGCACGCATTCTCGGACAAATTATTGAAAAAACATGAAGATAAAGGTGTGCACCCCATCATCATAATTAAGTCAGGGTGAGACCAGGCGTTAACAAACCAGCGCTAAACGTGTTTAGCACTGGTTCGTTAATCACCTCCCCTGCCTCGCTAATAGGCGATAGCGACCTTAGCAACTGTTTCCAGTCGCTTTTAGGTTGGGAACGCCTACTTTGCATGCCATTAGCGATAAATATCGCTGGCATGCAAAGCGGCACCCAACCCGGTCGCTATCACCTAAAAGGTGTCGCTAACAGCAGTTAGCGACAGCTTGCTAATAGGGCGTTTGAATTATCGCCGCTTTAGCGGGAAAAAGTCCAGCTAAAGCGGCGATCGAGCCCTTGATAATATGCCCCTATATGTCTTTATTTGATGTCTTGGCGGCGACCCCCTGCTGTGAAGGCAGCTTCCTGCCACGCAAGGAATGGAGCCAGGTCAGGCTTTTCTGGACGGATGAAGAGACCTGCAGCTCTCTCGGTTTTTTCGTCGTCTTTTAATGCACACATCGAGGTTTCATTCTGAGCAGAGAACAAAAAATTAATTGTTAGCAAATACTTCCCTGGGGCTGCTTTTATCGAGTCGGTTTGGGCGCCTGTTTAAGAGTTTTCAACGGTGCGTCGGATTCACGGTACTGTTTTGTCTGCACCCTTTCTTACAGGTATTATCTTCGAGAATTGAGTGTCCAAGTCCCGGAGTCGAGCACTAATCTGATTTACAGTTCTGTGGGTGGCTGTGGGTGTGCTTTTCTGTGTGCTGAGGGATGCCTGTAGGTATGCTGGTCTGGCTGCATATTTGTGTGTGTGTGTTAGCTAGGTCAGTGTGCTCATGAGTGTTTGTGTCTATTGTAGGTTGACAGGCCACCTCACTCAGTATCTCAACACCATTTCTAGGACTGTGCTTCTCTTCTACAAATACCTGCTTTCAGGTGTTTTGAGATTACTGTGCTCTTCCATTTCGGTATAAAAACATGTTAGTGAACATGCAACAAGTGAAATCTGTGTTCCATCGAATGCACGTTTATAGCATAGTCTTCTGTTCTGCAAATGTGCCATGAAATGGTGATGGTGAAATGTATGCAAAACACATTCATAATAGTGAAATATCTGCATGATGGTTTAGTTTAGAAATGCTCAGCCAGGAGCCGGAAGAGCAATTGGACACCATAGGTTCATTGTTCAGTTTAGGAGTTATCCTTGGATGTCGTAAACACTACAGTTCCTACTATTCCATCACTTGTCTGCCCCGACTCTTCCATTTCAATCACTTGTCTGCCCCGACTCTTCCATTTCCATCACGTGTCTGCCCCGACTCTTCCATTTCCATCACGTGTCTGCCCCGACTCTTCCATTTCCATCACTTGTCTGCCCCGACTCTTCCATTTCCATCACTTGTCTGCCCCGACTCTTCCATTTCCATCACTTGTCTGCCCCGACTCTTCCATTTCCATCACGTGTCTGCCCCGACTCTTCCATTTCCATCACGTGTCTGTCCCGACTCTTCCATTTCCATCACGTGTCTGCCCCGACTCTTCCATTTCCATCACGTGTCTGTCCCGACTCTTCCATTTCCATCACGTGTCTGCCCCGACTCTTCCATTTCCATCACGTGTCTGCCCCGACTCTTCCATTTCCATCACTTGTCTGCCCCGACTCTTCCATTTCCATCACTTGTCTGCCCCGACTCTTCCATTTTCATCACTTGTCTTTTCAGACTTTTATATTTCTTTCATAGAATGTGTGAGGAGATCAGACGCGCGTCCATGTTTGCATCATGTCCACTTCACTGTCCAGGCTGACATGTTTATATTGTTTATAGTCCTGCAGATATAATCGATATGATGGTCAAGTTAACACATTTTCAGCCATGAGTGTTTTATCTTATTGCTGCTTTGGTGTCTGCACCCTATGCACTTTGCCATGCCATGCTCCTCGTCCCAGCATTGTTTTTCAAATATAAGATAACATCGGTAATCAGATCCTATAAAAACCCCAAGCAGGGGACAGTGACTTTGCACTAGGATTATCAAGCATGAGGTCAGGCTGGCTTGCCATGCTAGCCAGACCCAGTCAGGGGCAGGCAGTGCTGGGAGCAGAGAAGTGGCCTTCAGCCTAGCATTGTTTTTCATTCCCGGGCAAAGCTGTGATAGAGAATAGCTGAGATGCTATTTTCTTAAAGGTAAAGGTATACTGTGCGATCCTTCTTAAACACCTGGACAATAAGCTGTATTTACTGCTTTAGTTCAAATTTAGCATAGCGCCTAGAAATAGCTTTACGGGGTTACGATGTTAGCAACTCACTAACCATGTTTGAATTGTTCTTGTTATTTACGCTGACCATGACATTCATTACTATATCCCCTCTTGCACGCTGTGTGGTTACCGTTCATATTTTATGCACTAGACTGGGATAAACATTTTAAAGTACCTCTCCTGTCTCTGAGTCCTATTTGATTGTGTTATTCATTGACGTAAGAGGGTTTGGTGTTCCACGTGTACCTGAACTAATCTTGTGGGACTGATCATTACCAGAAACACTTCCTGTGCAGTGCTGCTCAGGGGTTTGTGCATGGATTGCAGTGCAATTGGATTTCTAATTCGTTTTGCATTGACTGAGTCCTTGTGCTAGGGGTTAGAAATCCTTCCTGTGCAGCTCTTTCGGGAGGGGGGCAGATTGTATCATTGTTAGTCTAATTAGTTCGATGGATTCAAATAAGATTAAAACACCCAAAATAAATTAGTTTGTCATATGAAAGCCGAGGGCTAGAACTGTTACTTGGTCAATGCTTGTTTTCATTTATTACTGGTATTACTGACTGCTTGATGATACATCATATTACTTACAGACCTTTATTGGAAAAAATATTTGTAGGTAGTTAGCACGCTGTGATACCATTGTTACCTGTATCCTGTGAAAGGGGCCATTGGTGCAGCATCCATGAGGGTATTGGATACTTTCTATTGCATGTTAGAGTTAATCTGTAGCTCTACTAAGGAAGGAGGAATCTCTGGTAGACAATAACTGCCAGGCACATCCATGCTCACATTCTGCTCGTCATTATTTATTGAACAAGCCCTACATAGATTTATTATTATGCACTTTGATGATTTAGGACCTGTGTTTGAAATTGAGTTTGAAATTACAAGTGCCTGTCTGAGGCTCATTTTTATAGGTCTCAGCTACAGACAGCTCTACTTGTCTATTGGAGACCTGGAAGTGAGGAGGCCTATAGTGGCCAATTCATAACATATACCTACAGTGGGCTTTAGGTATTCCCCTTGCACTTCAGTGGACAACTCTGTTATCATTTTAATTCAGTGGCTTTCCTTGGGATTTTCTCACCCTGGAGAAATTTGTTCTCATAGTGTTCTGACAGGATGACTTGTATCCTTCCACTTCTCATATCTGGGAGCTATTTTTCCTTATGCATGTCTCTATAGAATTTGATTTAGCACTGGAGGGGAGCTCATGTCCCTTCCTCTTTTCCCTCATTTGTCACATCTGCTTGCTCACCTCCACGCCTCCCTCTTTTCCCTTGTCTCTTCTGCTATTCCCTTGTCATCCCAGTGCTCCTGCTGTCCTTCTATTCCCTGCCTCCCCAGCCTGTACTGAAACCATTCTGTCTCCCTGTGATGTCTCAGCCCACCTCCTTCATCGCCATCATCATCATCATGCAGGTGCTCCCACTGTCCTTCTCCTCCCTCTCTCCCAGCGGCTGTCTCTTTCTCGGTTCTTTATTTTAGATTTGCCAGGAAGTGGCGGGACTGGGATTCGAACTCAGATCTCTAGTAAGGGCAGTGACTTACTCGGTGTATGGTGTCAATTGCCTTGCAATCCAGGTTGCCATTCATTCCCTCATTGTTTATGGTGAGCACCCTTTAGCTACTGTAGCTCTTGCTAGAGGAGTTAGGACCTATGGACATGAGGCCAGTATTCCTCCAGAAGGGAAGATGCAAGCGTTTGTCTCCAAGCAAATCAGCATTTTGTGGCATGTGCTACTGTACAGAAGCATAGCAGAAAGCACCAAATCCTTCCAGTCAAAGGTGATATCAGGGCTCCTCAGTAATTCAAAGGTAAAGGTAAACTTTGAGTGTTCAATAACCCTTTTTGTATGATGTGGGAGTCTGGAGCCATAAGCACTTCCATCAGTGGTTATGGCGTTACCAGCCCTTCCATTGATACTGTCCTTCCTACAGAATTCTTTACAAATATCAAGGGCAGTGGTGCAGTCGCGGCTCCTGGAGGGAGTGCTGCGGGGCGGTGGGGCGGGGGAGGGGCAGTGTGGGGGGTAGTAAACTCCGGCTTACGGCCGAACGGAGTTAAGTACATAAATAAATAAATAAAACAAATTACATTGTGCGCGCCGCATCGCCATTTGGCGTTGCAGTGCACGCAATGTAATTCGTTTTATTTATTTATTTATGTACTTACCTCCATTCGGCCGTATGCCGGAGTTTACTACGCCCCGCCCCGCCCCACCGCCCCGCAGCACTCCCTCCAGGAGCCGCGACTGCAGTGGTGGTACATAGGGAGCTACCCAGTTGCTCTTGACATTCTCACTGCATATTCTATGTTCACAGCCCCGTGGGAGCCAGACAGCCATCTCAGGTAATCTTAAACACCTGATTAAAGAATCAGCTTCTCAACAATGTTTAGCCACTGGAATGGTTTTTATATCCAGTCATTAGCATATCACATTACACAGCATAGTGGTAGTCTACACTAGATTTCATAGGGTTAGCTGAAATAGCGTGCGCTGTATTACTTTCGTACACTGTATCGTGATATGAGACAAGCAGGAATGCCTGCCACAGGTAATAGGGGTTCTCCCACATTTACAGGTTCTGTGTGGCCTAATGCTAGTGAGCAAAATTGGGTTGTCCAAAACTACCTAACAGCATAAGTCCTGACACTGACTCCCAGCTTCAACAAATCGAAATAAAATAAATAAAATAAGGGCTCAGGTCCAAATAGCTAACTTTCTAATTATTAAGAAAATAAATAAATAATGGCGAGAAGAAAGTGAAGAATATATGGCTGACTGTATAGGAGGTGTGAACACAGGCCCATAGCCCTATTGTAAGTTGGTGGTATAGGGATGTAACAAATAGTGTTAATTAAATGGGTGTCCTTCGTTGTAGACGGGCAATGATGTCATCTATGACGCACAGAAAGAGAGCGGAGGCTCAGAGTGGTTGCCTGGGAATAGGAGAGAGATTATGCTTAAAAAAATTAGGAGCTTTTCCTCAGAACCGAGTTACACTGTACATCACACTTACATTATCTGTTACATATAACAAAAAAGCAGAATCAGCAATCTCATCCATTTTAGTTGATGCAAACCTAAGTTTTAACTAAAATTTCTAAAACAAGGGCACAACATGCATATAAGGGATAGGTTATAGCCTGCACATGTTAATTAGACAGATCATAAATATTTTCTGCCAGCAGAAGTACTCCCATTCTAAAATTTGCATAAAACTGTCGAACATTTGGGCCTAAATTTGCCCCTTGATGAAGTTGCATTTTAAGCACCATAGGTGCATAGCAAAAGGGGTAAATTCTTCTTATACTTATACAGCGATCATAATCATACTCGCAACTCTTCACTTTATAATTTGCTTCAACCATAGCCCTAAGTAAGGTTTATAGATAAAATATGAAATTGAGAAATTCAAAGTATATGTAAAGAGTCCAAAATAAGTCTATTAAATGTGTAGTTATCTTTTGCATCTCTTACCAACTCAATAGATATGAGACTTCTAAAATTACCTCTTGTTAGATACTTTATCCTACACATCTAAAGGGTGTTTGTGATGTTACACTTCCTGTATGTGTTATCAGTGTGGTTGAGTTAAATTACTGGTAGATTCAAAGTTCACTGCCTTCCTAACAGCTTGTTCCTTTACGGTGAAGAAAATAGATGCCTACTCACAGCAGTGAAGCAGAAGCCAGACTTTGCTATTTAACAACTGTTCCAATGATTGCAAGTGTCTGGTCCATCTAAATGTGTGAATAGTTCAGTTGAAACAAAAAAACATATTACCCATCTCACCAAAATATCCACAGCCGGCATAAGGCTTTTTGGGTCATGCGCCTATGTAAGTGGCAGAACTAAGGGCCTGATTTAGATTTTGGTGGATGGGATACTTTTACAAGTGCATTATATCCTATGGCACTTGTAATACGGCGGACGGGATATCCGTCATGTTTGTGATGGAGTAACCCATCCGCCAAGATCTAAAGTAGGCCCAAGTCACTTCCTAGCTATTGCTATGGTTTTGCAGAATCTGTGAAGTTAAACAGGTGGTGAAGTAACAGGGATAGAGGGTGGTACATGCCCGCTAAACCTCGTTTTCACATTCATGTTTCTGTGATCTGGTTTCAACTTAACCTCACGTCTCATTCTGTTCTCTGTGCAGCAGATCATGTTTGAGAGGCTCCTTCTGAAATGCTAATGGATCTTAACAGGATTTGTTGTTCCTGTTTAACAGCATAATGATTGTGATTTGTTGTTGATTTGAATTAGATTTACTCTAGGCTTTCCACAGCAATCTGTGTTTAGTTGGAGTGGAACTAGTGAGGAATGCAGTCCCAACCTGTGAAGGTGTCCACAAGAAGACTACAATTTCATCTGGAGTGGCGAACAGCATTTTCAGCACAGTGCATCTGATATGACATGCTGTGTTTTTCTGCTGCCTTAATGTGATGTTGTGGTGTACTATGGTTTGCTTTGTGTATGTTATTGTGTTATGTTCTGTTATTTCCTTTCAATATGTCAACACAAGCAGCTACATTTCCATCCAAAACCAACAGATGCGTTTAAAGTTCAGGTGACAAGCAGCCTTTTGCCATTGTCTAAGCTGGTAAAATACTTCTGCGCCTGCAATTTTAAACAATTATTTCAGTTATCGCAATCTGTGACAGGGACCGTCTCTTATGTTAGCACCCATAGTGGTGACTTCACATGACGCAGCCTCTAGTTGGGAAGAATGGGTAGTGGGAGGGTGGTCTATGTAAATGTCAGAAATGAAGATTGGAATAAAAGGATATGAGTTAACACAGAGCATACGTTTAGGATAGTGCACCTGGGAAGGTTTATCAACAAAAGCTAACAAAACAAGCAGCCCTTCTCAGAAGAGGCCGAACTGTGCATAAACAAAAAATGTGCTTTCACTGGCCACGTATATGCACCATTTTGTTATATGAAGTAGTTACAACCTTCCTTCTCCCATTTGCTGACTTTTACTTGTTAGATTAAGAAGAAGCCTTTTTGAGCGGGAATGGATTCAATGTCCATGAGGCCTCTTTTATCAGATACTTTCATAATAGGTTCCCTGTGATTATCTGGTGAAGACTGGATCTGCCCAGTCACTATCAATGGCGCTTAGAATCTTCATTGTGCACTCCTGTTGCTGCCTGTGTATCAGAGCAGCTAGTGACCACCAGTCGTGGCCGGCATGGCTCGCGGGTGGGGAGTCGGGCGTGGGGGTCTTGCAGGGAGGAGGGGGCCACAGGGGAGGTTGCGCAGGGGGGGTTCATTGAAAAGAAATTAACTTACCTTGAGGCCGGGTCCCGCGTCTTCTCGGCTCCTACTCTCCTGCCTCCAACAGGAACAGGAAGCAGGCAGCCAGGCTCCCTCACCTAAGCCAATCACAACGCTGCATGCAGCGTTGTGATTGGTCAGGACGGCGCCCAGCCAGGGGCTTATGCGGTGGGCATGTTCTCCATGCAGGCTGCATTGCAACCTGCATGGAGAAGGGCAAAGTGTGCATGACTGGTTTGGGCGGCCCGAGAGGGCCGACCAAACAGTCTATGCGCACTCAGGTGTGGGCACACCACTCCTCCCTTGCCCTGCTCGGAAAGCAGAGCAGCCCCACCCGCCCGCAATGCAAACATAAAATGGTAATAACTAAAAGTTATCACCATTTTATGTTTCTGCTTCTCACACTGTGAGAAAGCAGTGGGGCGACACTCCCCCGCCATAGCGGAGGAGCCGCCCCTGGTGACCACAGCCCTTTGATGGTTTCTGAAGGCGCCTCCCCTGTTGCTGGGAAATTGTGTAGCTCAGTGCAAATTCATCTGAAGAGGCATTTCCCTGGTAGCGGGTGCTGAAGGTAGTGTTGTACACATGTGAAATGTGGAGTTAGTGCAATGTCGCAACTACTGCCTGTTAGATCTTCTGCTTTAAAACACTAAACTCAAGTCTGAGCTCATACTGCTTTTGTTTTGTTTGTATCCTAGAGGTTTTGGTGGGAGATTTCATTCTCTGATAGCAGGCTTTCTACTAACTCCTCATCACCATGTCAGACTGATTTATCTCTGATGGATCCAGAGCACTGATGCTTAGGGCATACTCATTGTCCTGCTTCACCAATCTGTCTCCGACAGTGGTGGCACCTGCATGAATTCTTGCACCACTAAGGCGTGTTCATATTGCTATACAGGCGTGTCTGTGTGCACCACATGATATTGAATTTGAGTGAGGTCCAGTGACAAGTATAGGTGTGACCTCTTAATATGTGCTGCCTGCATGGCCTTAAACTGAACTAACCCTTGTGCCACCTTGTTCACTCCATTTGTCTTCATCAAAAATTATAAATGTGTTCTGCTGGGGGGCGCTAGAGGGCGCCAAGCAAGATGGCCGCACTGATGTGAGGCTCCTGCAGTTCGGGGACAAAATCCGACATAAATCCGCATTATCCCGGCACATTATGCAACGGTGACCACTTCCCGGGCTCTGTCGGACCACGCTCCATACTAGGAGCCCGCTACAATAACTGGCTGCGCCCCGCAGATACTAAAAACATCGCCGACTTTCCCCGACTACGCTCCCTGCAATGGCGGAGGGCCGCGCGGCCTAGACTGGCCCATGCGTGAGGGGAGCTGCCTGCTGAGACCGGGAGCCTGTGGCTGTACAGCGACGAGAATCGTGCGCATCGCCTGCCCCGCTGACCCCTGGGGGCTTCTGGACGCTGCCGCCTGCTGACCTGGGGCTCGCCGGGACGTGGGCCTCGGGCGAGGAGCGTGCCGATCGGAGCGGGTCGCTGGAGGCGGAGAGGAGGAGCCCCTCTTGACGGAGGTGAGTGCTGCTTTGGCCTCCGCACGCGCCCCCCGGCCCAGCTATCCCGGTGCGGGGGGCGGCGCGCGCACCGCTCGGGGCCCTGCCTGGAGGCTCCGTGACTCGCTGCTGCGGCCCTCCGGGGACCAGGCGACCCCGGGGCTGAACAAACTGCGAAGGCGCACGAGCCGCTGCGGAGCTGCCCTGGCCCCGCTGGTGCGGCTTGGAGGGGGCCGCGACGTGAGGATGCCACAAAACCCTACCTTCCTCCGCCGCGCTCCCGGATCCATCTGAGGGCCCCTGCTGATGCCGTAGAGAGGGAATAAGACACCGTTTCCCGCACCGGTGGGGGGACTCCGGCTGCCGGATCCATCTTCCCTGCGGCCTGACCGGCGGGCGGAGAGGGCCGACACCACACCTGCCCAGCTCTCGCGAGGCGCCCTAGCTCGGAGGCGCTACGCGAGGCATTACAACGCGCCTGTGTGACAACGCCCATTGACCGCGTGTGTCTCTCTGCGGCTCCGCTGTTGGGGCCGCTGGGTGCTTGGGTGCGGGAGCGGCGGCTGATGGAGCACTGAGTGGGCCCAGCAGACTGGGACATAACCGTAGACGGGCTGAGGCACTTCGTACATTACCACTGCTGGACGGCAGATACCATTCGCTGCGGGGGGGATCTACCGCATTATCCACACGAGGCCTACATCACTGGGGCTGCGGACGTGGGGCACCGCCAGGAGAACGCGGGGCCTACCTCCCCCGGCTGACCCACCGAGCGGCACTCCTGCTTCGCGCTATAACCTGTGCGGCACCTTCACCTGAAGCGCGGTGCGAAATAGCCTCGGCCTCGACACTGTCTGGGACTATACAATCCACCGACCATGGGTAAACCTGACGGAAGGCAACCCAAACTCACCTTTGACACCCGGAAGACCTCCCGCACTCAATCAGAACCAGATGAAGACCGAGCGGAGGCTCCAGCGACCTCGGCGGCGGATCTGAAGGACCTGTTGCTAGTAATGCAGTCGAGCCTCACATCTATAGAGTCCAAAATGGACTGTATGTCAGCCAGAATGGATGGCCTCACGCACAAAGTTGAAAAACATGACGATCGTCTCGCCGAGGCTGAAAGACGAATATCCGATTTGGAGGACACGGCTAGCGCCAACACCAATCACACCCTTGACATGGACAAAATACTGAAAGTTATAGCTGCCAAAAATGAAGAATTGGAATCCCGCTCAAGGAGGAACAACCTCCGAATCCTAGGAGTGGCAGTCAACGGCCACCGGAAAGATGGAGACGTATGTTGAAAACCTGCTCATCACCCTATTCGGCAGGGAAGCATTCTCCTCAATCCTTGTGGTGGAAAGGGCGCATCGCTCACTGGCGGGCCGCCCTCCTCCAGGGGCCCCCCCACGACCCATCATAGCTAGGGTATTGAACTACCACGATAGAGACACGGCCCTCCGGCTCTCTAGAGAAAAAGGACGTCTCAATCATCAGGGGCTGGAGATCTCTATCTTTCCCGACTTCACCATGGCCGTACAGGAGCAGAGGCGGAAGTTCCTCCAAGTCAAGAAGAAACTCCAGCAGCTCAACATCCCATATGCTATGCTCTTCCCAGCCCGCTTAAAAATAACCTTTCAGGAACGTCCACACTTCTTCACTAACCCCCAACACGCGCTGGATTTCATAAAAACTCTACCTAAGCCGCAGGAGGACCGCTCACTCCCGAGGAACCCGGCGGACGAACAGGGAGGCGTATCTGACATTGAATAGCCTTACACCCTATGGCAACGAGACCCCTGTCTCTGCCGTTGGACCTCCTGCTGATCCCGAGGCACTACTGCGCTGCCTGAGGGGAGTGTCGGGCCCGGCTGCTCCGAGCACGCGCACCTGCAGCTCACCTCGCATTAAATCTTTACCAGCTAGACACTATGCTGCCTCCCCTTGCTTACCAATCCGCATAGCTCCTACAGTGTACTGACAAAGCCTGACTGGAACTCTCTCTCCTGGAGCAGTGAAGGAACAGCTGGCAGATGATGACGATATTCACGTATCTACGAGAGGCCTGCTCTCTAGTCATGGGCTAACACTGTTCATAATGAAGGCCTAAACCGTACTTTAACTATGCCGGACTACCATCGCTATCCCCGAACACCCTCGCTCTTGCGAGGAGCACCTGGTTGCCCTCTAGCCGCTACCCACCAGGTGAACCCTACATTCTATTGAAATGGGATTTAGTCTATTACGAAGTCCCCGGTTGGGACTAATTTGTTTAAAGTGGGATGGGAGGGGGGAGGAAAGGATCACGGCAGGTTGGGATTGCTGTTGTGGGTGGCGGGAGGGATTGGGGAATGTTATTATGCCTTTTTTTTTTGTTTTGTTTTGCGTTATTGCGATAAGAGGTGGATGCGACACACAATGACATACGCTGATGTACACGATCATTTTAATCTACTGACCACATGATGGCATCCCGACCTAACACACTCAAATATAACTTTCTGACGTGGAATGTGCGAGGCCTGGGTGATCCCCGCAAACGCCGCCGCATTCTGGCGTATCTAGACCGACACGACATTCATTGTGCCATGCTTCAAGAGACCCATTTACGTCCTCACGCCTCCCCCCCCCTTCGCCACTCGATGGGCTAGCCACAGAGGATTCTCATGCTACTCCTCCTACTCGCGAGGGACCGCGATCCTTATAAAACACACACTCCCATATACCCCTCTTGGCTCCTACGCAGCTCCACAAGGTCGCTACATTCTCTTATGGGGTAGGCTATTGGCACAAACTATCACGCTGGCGTCCTGTTATGGCCCGAATACGGATGATCCGGATTTCTACCGGGTATTATGGGGCAAGATCCAAGATATTGGCACCACCCACCTGATATGGGGAGGGGACTTTAACGTTACTATTTACCCGCACTTAGACAGGTCACACCCACAACCACACCATTACACTGCCGCACACCTAGCTCTGAAAAACATTGTTGAAGATCAAGACCTGGTAGACCCCTGGAGAGCACAATACCCGCTTGATCGTCAAGGGTCTTGTTATTCCACTGCACATTCCTCCTGGTCACGTATTGACTACTGGCTGGTGGACAGGGGCCTGGCGACCTGGGCATCACATACCTCGTATCTCCCCCGTACCTACTCTGATCACTCCCCGGTCCTACTGTCCCTCAGCCCACCACAGACGGAACCCCCATACCTATCCTGGCGCCTCAATCCGCAATCGCTTCTTGACCCAGTTTTTAAGGCGGAGTTAGAGCAAGAGATAACTGACTTTTTCCTCCGTAATGAAGGCTCGGTCTCGCAATATTCTACCATATGGGAGGCTTTCAAAGTCACCATGCGAGGTGTATGTATTGCCAAAAGTGGAGGAGTACTCAAAGATATCCGCAACCGACTTCACAAACTGGAGACAGATATCAAACAAACCGAACTACATATACAAGACACCCCCTCCCCTGCACTGCAGGCGCAATTGCGCACACTACTCACTGACCATCAGGAAACAGCGGATCAAGAGTGTAAATTCAGAGGGAAATACCACACGGCTCGCCGATATGGTGAAGGGGATAGACGAGGGCGGGCTCTGGCCTCCACTATTCGACCCCCCCGATTTGCTAACACAGTGCTGACTATTGAGGACGAGGATGGTCAGACACACACAAACTCATCCGACATACTTGCAGCCTTTAGAAGATTTTATAAAACATTGTACACCTCTCACCGACAGACCCCGGCAGACTTTGATCCCTTTTTTGAGGACACTGCCATAGCCTGGTTGGGAGATGGCCAAAGAGAGCTTCTCCTGGCACATCACGAAGACAAAGAGATCATTTCGGCAATTATGCAGCTACAATCCGGAAAGGCTCCAGGCCCAGACGGCCTCCCAGCCGAATTTTATAAAACATACCGGCACTTACTGCTCCCGAAACTGAGACATGTATTTGAGGAGGCCCGAGAGACTGGCGCTCTTCCCCCCTCCATGCGAGAGGCACTCATAATTTCTCTGCCCAAGCCCGGCAAACCAACCTCGCATTTAGACTCGCCCCTATCCCTAATAAATACGGATGCCAAAGTCCTAGCTAAGCTCATTGCCAACCGCATCCATCCCCTGATGCCGGTACTGGTCCTCCCGGACCAGTCGGGCTTTTTTCCCACAAGAAGTACAGCCCACAACCTGCGAACCCTATTTGCACTGATGCATGACATTGACCCGGACGCTAATGCAGCGACTATATTCCTAGATGCCACCAAGGCATTTGACTCCCTAGAATGGGATTATCTCTCCTATGTCCTGGTGCGCATGGGATTTCCGGCCCCCTTTCTGGATTGGATTACCCTGCTATATACTGGTTTACGTGCCACTGTAGGGATCAATGGGCTCCGCTCTTCCTCATTTCCACTGGGCAGGGGCACTAGGCAGGGGTGTCCATTATCCCCCCTCCTTTTTGCCCTAGCAGTGGAACCCCTGGCTGCTAAAATCCGACAACACTACCGCGAACATGCCATAATTTATCCGGAACGACAAATACTAGTATCCTTATATGCAGACGACATCACGCTATACCTGCGTGACCCTGAAATAAGCTTGAATCCCATTCTTCGCCTGTTTCTGTTGTTTGGACACCTGGCTGGAGTTAACATCAACTGGAAAAAGTCTCAGATCTATCCCCTCACTGCAGCTACACAAAAGTTCCATCCAGACTTCCCTCTTGATGTGAGCGCTGACACTCTCACGTACTTGGGGATAATCATTTCTCGTAGCCGCGAAGAACTCATGCGGGCTAATTATGGACGGGCACTGGACTCTATCACTGATAAAATAACACGCTGGATCGCGATGCCCCTGTCCATGGCGGGTAGAACGGCTATAATTAAAATGGTGATTTTACCTAAATTACTATATCTCTTTGTGAATATCCCGTACGCTCCCATCCATCATTTCTTCTCCGCGATAAAGACTCAACTTCTCAGACTCACATGGGGGGGCAAACAAGCCAGGCTTCGGTGGGACATACTTACACGGCCGTTTGAAGCTGGCGGCTTCGCTATTCCAGACATGGAACTATACTTTAGCTGCGCACAGGCACACTATGCCACATATTGGATGAAACCCCCTCCCTTCATGCCCCATCTGGCAATAGAAGATGGATATATGAATCCCACCCCAAGCACTGCATATCTCAGTAACCCAACAGTCCTGCGCCACCTAGCCTCAACCACTGTCCAGTGCACCGTTAGCGCATGGCACGACCTCGCTAAAGCTACAGACAACACACTAATGTACTCTCCGCTCCTGCCCCTTTCTGGGCGGAAAGACATCCCGGTGACGGAGGAGGGTGGCTGCCGTCGACTCCTTCGGAAACTCTCCATCCACACCTGGGGCCATTTATATACTAAAGGAACATTTAATACCTCTGAGGAATTCTTTAAGGATGCTAATCCCACCCCCTTGGAACGCTTCTACTATATAAGGCTCCGACAAAACATAAGATCTCTTACGCCCACCTTTCCCCTAGAGACCCAACCCATGCTTCCGCTTCATGCGCTACTGCAACAGGACACCCCCGCACACGTAGTGTCACTTCTATATCGCACGGTTCAGAACGCTAGGGAATATGATCCCCCCCCGGCTCGTCAACGATGGGAGGAGGAATTGGGTTGCCCTCTGACTGAGGAACAATGGACATTCTGCTATAGGCAAACGGGCAAAATATCCGCTAGCAGCAGATTCCGCATGATACACTATAAATACATACATCGACTGTATTACACTCCCGCACGCATGCACCGACTAAAGATACGAGACAACGCCCGATGTGAACGCTGCGGGCGTGAGGGAGCGGACTTTATGCACCTGGCCTGGGATTGCCCCCCTGTACAGGAATTCTGGGCGGCGGTCCTGACTGCACTAGACCTCTTGACGGGAGTCCATATCCCTACAGATCCCCTCACGGCCCTGCTGGGATATACTAAGCCCCTCACAATTAAAATACGCAGATACGCCTCCCTTGCGCTCCTTCTAGCCAAACGGAGAGTTGCTTGTAGATGGGGCAGGGGACGGGCGCCGAAATTTAAAGACTGGATGCACGATCTGATCTATTGTCAAGAACAACTACTTACATATGCCGACCTTCAACCCCCTTCGTCACGGCCAAGAGATATCTGGGGCCCACTACACACTTACTTAATAGAACATACAGTAGACGAAGACGACACGACATCACATTAGATGCATGGCACCCCCCCCTTGATGGTGTGAATACTCTTGCCCTGGCACATATCCCCCCCAATAACTGTGACGGGACACCACAGCAGATGCTCCGTCTATACTAAATGTTTAACCTTGGTCATAATGTACGTCTCACATCTGATGGTTTCTGAGTATTGGTGTATGCATCTTTTCTAATTGCTCTTGTTGTTTTAATGAAATTATTCCGCTAGAACTTCACTCAGCCTGAATACAACACACTTGCCGTTTACGTACCCACATTATCCTCACAACGCGGCCGGCCCGAAAGGGTTGTAGGCGACTTGCTGTGTATCTTCCCATCTGACTCAGGTATCGCCTACACACAGATGTCACTATGATGCCGATCACAATGTGGATATAGGCAGATTGCTGCGCAATGAGCCTAATTTTGGCTTTGTTTGTAATCTTTATTTTAATGTCTTAATAAAGGTTTTTGAAACGTAAAAAAAATAAAAAAATAAATAAATAAAAAATAAATAAATGTGTTCTGCTGTGTTCCTTGTTATCATATCTGCTGTGGGCAAGTTATGTCTATGTTGACAGCGTCCTAGACATATGGCTGCTAGAGTGACTGTTACAGGATGCTGATAGGGTGTCAATGATAAACACCAAGCAGTGTGTTTTATTTCTCGATGGGTGACTCCGAGATGCTTACCTGGCAGGGTAAGGGAAAGCGTGTCAAAGACTTTTATATGTGCTATGGAAGTCCCTTGCTAGGCAGGTGTTACAGAGGCAACCACATTATGCACAGTCTTACCTTTGGTTTGCATTGGTAGAGCTGAAAACGCAGGCTAGCTTCATGGTCCCCTAGGGAAATGTTTTTGCTTCTCTTTTCCTATTAACTTTTCCCATTCTGGATAATTGCCTAAGCCAAGATGTCTGAACAGTTATTGATGAATTGATCCTTACTTATTTTCTGAGTTCTTTCTTAGATGTAAAATATCTACAGGCAATTTCGGTACCAAAATGTTTTTTTTTTACAAACTACAAAAGCTCGAAATTATAGATTCGAGTCACGTGACTCGCACAAGTGCTTTAAAACAAAGTATAGGAAAGATCAATGATAAATGTGATTAAGTCAATGCAATTATAAAAGTACACGCTTTATTATTTCTCAAATTTCCAATAATGTATGTATGCATATTCCATCATATGCAAAAAATCGATTGCTCTAGTGCGCGATAGTTTGAGCTGAGAGCATTGATGTTTCATTTCCAGTACTCTAAGTGAACTAAATTAACAACCAATTTTCCTAAAATGAAAATAACAAATAACTTTAATAGTTCTTACATAACTGTTTCACAAACAGTAGATTTTCCACCACTGAATCCAAACAATTAACAGACACCTGAAAAGATCACCTTAAAACAATTTCAGGAAGACAAACCAAACTTTTTGTTAAGAAGGAAATACCCACAAATGATTCGCCAAACACAATTTTTACTCTGCTCAAAATCAATTTACTAAGGAAAAACCAAGCGGATATCGGACCAGATGTACAAAATTCTTATTTTGCATTTCCTAAATAGTGATTGCTATGGTAAGTGCAAAATTTGTAATTTTCCAATAGCGATTCCTACAGAGTAGGAATTGCTATTATGAAATCCCAAATAGGAGTAGGAATCACTATTAGGAAATGGCAAATAGGAAATGCTATTGCCTTCCACCTATGGGCCAAATTGGAAATGGTTTGCATTTCCTAAATCGTGATTTCCTAATAGGAAATCGCATAGGAAATCGCAATTTAGGAAATTCAAACCCAAGGGTGCCTCTGGGCTTAAGCCCTCCCCCCCCCGGAGGCACCCCGAAATTCCTAGTGGACATGTAAGTGCACGGGGGCATATGTGCACTTCATGTCACCTTAAGAAATGCTTTTTTAAATGCATTTTTAAATTGTGCACATGGTTTCCATCAACTTTGAGTTAATAGCAATAGCATTTCTTTATTGCCCAATTCGCATTTAGGAAATGCTTTGTACATGTGCTTTAGGAATCGCAAATAGGTAGTACCTATTTGCGTTTCCTAAATCACGGTCGCAATTTAGAAATCGCAAATTATGACAGGTTTTTGGCTTTTGTACATATGAAAAGGCTGTTTTACATTTCTCAATGAACCAAAATTGCAGTTCGGCCCGTTAAGAATTGCAAGAAGCTTTCGAACATCGGGCTCATAAAATAGCATGCGCCACGTCATACTGCAATCAACATCAATCAACTCAGTGGCATAGGTACTAATTCCAGGTGTACCAATTATCAAGAAAAAGAACCCAACATTAATTGGTTTTGTAGAAAACAATAATCAGCCTGCCCTTTTAATTAGTAGAAAGCTTACTAGATTCTGAGCCAGAGAGTGTAATTGTGGAGATATGAGTTCAGTTTCCAATGGAGCTGCTGTGGGAATGAGGGCATGTAACAACCACACAAAATAAAAAGTAATACATTTAAAATAATATTGAATATGTGGTGAAAAGAAGGTCCACAAACAGGAAACATAAAGACTGAGAGAAACATTGAGACTAACTTGTTTAAAGATTTCAATACAAGTCGATGAACGCCAGTTTTAACATGGAAGTTTGCAGAAAGCAATGTTATGCTCTGGAGGGCAGTTTGATCGGGCCTACAACAAACTCAGGCCAACAGGCGGGGAGGCAGAGGTGAAAAGCCTGGCTGGTGAAGAAAGTTAACTTAAAATTAAGCAATTTTTGTGGAGCATAAGCATCACCAGCAAAAGTGGCTTTCTAACAGGTGTAGAAGATAAAAAGTTTGAGTTTTGTGAAGATTTCCAACTCTGCTCAGCACTCTTCAAAGGTTCACTTTCAGGCAAACATTTCTGCACACATTTTGTGCCAGACAGTTTTCTCACGTAAGGTGTTTTTGTCTGTGATTTGGCGTATGTAAGATGTACTTATTCAGCATTTTATAGTTTGCAGTCTTCACAACAGTTGTAAAACTTACCAAGTTCTGAAAAAACTTCACTCTGTTTGCCTGAGGAAAACTTAACTTACCCCTAATAATGGGACTTTATCTGAGGTGGGTATCACGAGGAAAAGAAAATCCAGATGCCATTGTAAAAGAAGGTGCAAGTAGAACAAAACACATCAGGCAATAGAATTGCACTTGCAGGTCAATGATGTGTGCAAGTTATTCCAGGGCCCTGTGTGTCTTCCCTGGTTTGCATATTCTGTAGTGCCAAGACCTTTAAAAATCATTGATGGCTTTCCTCCCCTAATAACCTCTGGGCCTCAGGATTGCCTGAGGCAATGTGAGGTTTACAAATATGGTCAGTTGCAGTAATGGATTACGAAGCTTTCCTTTCACAAATGGACAGACTTCACACACTCAAGCTCCACAGGAGTCTCTAAGATCAGATGTCCTTGAAAACATGTTGCAGTATGGACATTTTTGTAGATGGAAAAGTCTCAGAAATGGGTGACCTGCTGCTGATAGCCTGGGAGATCCCACCATTCCTGCACTGGGGCTGTTGCTGGGCCCCAGTTTTCCAGTCAGTCTAAAATGAGTTTGAATGATAAAGTTATACCATTAAGCTGTTCAGGATACCATGCACTGAAATCCCTTAAATGAAGAGTTTTTTAACCTTAATCCTCATAATCAGTGTTGTTTTCCTTTGCTGGTTGGTTTTCCCTCTCAGCAAAATGGAGGGGCGGAGCCCAGAAAGCCTGGTCTCAACCCGCTCCTTCAGAAGAGACTGAGGGAGGACCCCGGGAAATTGGAACAGGTCTTTTCCTCCAGTGTTTCAGGTGAGAGGCAGGTATTGCTCCCCATTTTTGGGGGAGGAGGTCTTAAAATGGGAGTAGTAATGTTATTGCCTTTACTTGCAGGGCAATTACGGCTGTTAATTACACCCCCTTAAACACCCCCACCTGCAGCCTGGGCTTTTAAGTGTGGAGAAGGTAATGAACAGCTATTACTGCCCTCAGATGGTGTGGGCAATAATGCTTAATTATAGCCAGGAGCCCCTCCTCTTTGGGGTTATTCTGGTATCGGATTTGGTTTTTGAAATCCTGTTTTCAAACTGACTTTATCGGTGTGACGCCCATTGTATTTCCTCTATATAACTGAGTGCTTGCACTCCCTGGAGCCAGATAACTTTGTCTGGTTGAAAGATTATTCAGAAGCAGATGATGCTGTGCAGCGCCTGCCGCAATCTCTTTCAAGAAGCCTGAATCTCATCATTGTGTGGTACTCTTCTTTTCATGATTCCTTTGTGAGAGACATTCTTGACCACAATATTTGCTGTGACTGCTCCAACATCACAGATTGTTAGAGTTTAAGCATTTCTCTACTTACCACCATGGACGTCAATTCACCAAAATGCCTGGAGTAGCGGAAGTGACATCATGGGCCCTTTGACCTTCACTTTCACTCACACACATGCATACCTTTACACCCACATTCAGATATACACATTCTCTTTTTCGCATAAACCCACTCTCACCCGCAAGCACGCACACAACATACATTTAAATCATTTTTTTACTTACCTCAGCTGCCAAGGAACCTCATATTCCAGCTAATTACACTCCATTTTGTACACTAATAGTGAATAACGTAATATTATTCACTATTAGGGAATATGTACTAAGCCTCTATCGCCACCACAACGTCACTTTTTCCGACGTTGTGGTGGCGATAGGGCCTCGCCTATTTACAAGGCAGCGTTAAGCCACTTAGCGCTGCCTTGTAGATAAGGCCCTTTTTTGCGCTATGGTTAGTGTGAAAGGGGTGGGCAGTGGGTGTTGCGGTGGGCGTTCCACCGCAACACCCATTGATTTTGATGCTGTCCCCTATGTACAAGGGCAGCGTACATAGGAGGCAGCGCCAAAATTAAGACGAGGGGAAACCTGGTCTTAACTTGGCGAAACGAGGAGAAATGCATTATTTCTCCTTGTTTTTGCTGTGTGTTGGCTGGTGCAGCCCACATGTAAAAAGCAAACTGCCATGGTTTGTTTATGTACAGGAAGGTCCCCCTTTCTGTACATAAACAGCACACAAGCAGCACACATAAAAGTGACAAAATGGCATTTTAGGATTGTTCATGTGCAGGAAGGGACACCTTCCTACACATAAACAATTCTCCCCTGCACGCAGACACCCTCACACTATGGTGCAAGGGTGCCTGCGTTGCCGCTACACTGCTAAGTGTAGCGCCAGCACAGGGGGAAACGCAAGGCTGCACCATATCCTTGTAAATATGGTGCAGCCTTGCATTTCTGAAGTGGCGGAGTGAGGTGTTAGGCCATGACGGCTAACGCCTCTCTCCGCCACTTCCTTGTACATATGCCCCTTAGTTTCATGAAAAAAATGACAGAAAACAAGGAGATTTGAGTCCCAACTGATGTCCATAAAGCTACCGCTGTGTTCTAGGCACTAGTTTTAACGCCGGGGGTCGCAAAGGCAGTGCCAAGGGGGGCAAGGAGCAAGCCAGGAGTCGCAGCTGTGACCTGTGGTGACCTCTAAATGACGCTTATGCTTACCGCTCTATATGTGGCATTGTTGTATCAGCTATCTCTCCTGTTCTATCTCAGTGTAATTACGTCAGCTAAAGGTTTGGTTTATCGACTCTTTTTCTGCACTGTGAATGTCGGAGTCCTTTATTTGGGCAAACATGGCAGTTCCTATTTAAAAAGCTTGCCTTGTAAAAATATAGCAAATGTGTGGCATGCTTTAGGATTCCACATTTGTAAATGATGGTATAGTGCCGACAGGCCTTCTTTCCCAGTGTAGGTTACGGTAAATTACTTACAGCCAATGGGGAGTTAGGGGCACCAAGTACGAATGGCAGGGTCTTCCATGCCCCTGACCCCTGACAATGATGTAATTGTGTGACATGTGACAACAGCTTCCTAGTGTATGGATTCATCCTAGTATGGTGTGGACATGTTTTCTACAGTGTGTCACGGGGTTGTTAACTCACACAATTTGGTAACACTGAGACAACCAAACCAGAAAACACAATGTGACATTTTCACCGTTACTGTACACCTGTGTCAAACAGCGCGCCAAGAAAATCGATATTAATCCATTAATGGGTGTTATTGCTGGACTAACCAAGTCTTGACTCTAATGGAAACGCTGGCGATATAATATGTCAGTAACAGCATAAAATATCCAAGGAATACTTATTTTATAGGTTTGTACGGAACGAGGCCTACCTCATAGCGGTCCTTTCGAGTGGGAGGTGCCGACAAACCTTCCGAAAGGCCTGGTCCTAGGGTGTGGGAAGGACTGTGATGCTGCAATTGAGGTTTATAAATGATGGATCTTGCACAACAAAGGCTTGATTCTTGAAATAAGCCCATTTAAAAGGCACACCGTGGCCACTGCTAGCAAGCACAACGATCGAGGACTGTCTCCATATCATCTCTTTACCGAGCTCCTGAGCTGGGAGCGGGGTGTTATAACCACTTACTGTCGTTATAACACCGTCTGAATGTTGTTACTTTGCAGAATTATTTTAAAAATGTAATGATTTCTCTTGTGGCTTCTTTGGAAATTTTGAAACGTCTCTTATTTAAAATAGTTTAAGTATACAAAAAAGTACTGCGATATTGGTAGTGGAAACACCAAACATTGGTTATGTGTGATATGTTCCTTTAACACGATTGTATCAGTGTCTCAGCCAAGCTTTGTTGTTATGTGGCTAGTATTTTACTTCTAAGTGAACGCAGTTCTTGCTTTTGAATGATGTATGTGCTATAATTTTTGCTGCAGACCATAGAACACGATGATCTGGATTCTAAACCAAACTTCTGCACTTAAGCAAAGTAATCTTGTCATTATCTGCGAATCTCTCCAACTTCTAAAATTTCAAATATTATAATAATGCATTTCTGAAATGTAAATTAGTATTGATAGTAATGCCCAAATTACATATCTCCACTCCCTCCATTGCATCCGGGAGTCTGTCATCCAGTTACTGTGTACGTCGACATTCCATGGCAGAACCTTATGCGCATATAAATGTTCCTCTACAATAAAATGTAAAGAGCTCTGCTCCTCCTTTGTGCTAGGGCCAGGCTAAACCAAACAACAATAGTTTATTTATTTTTATTTTATTTATAAAGTTTTATATAGCACGAACAAGATCCCGAAGGATATCAGAGCGCTTCACAATATGATGGGAGGAAGAACATAAATGCAATATCGACATCCGGTAGATAGAGAGAGAGAGAGAGAGAGAGAGAGAAAAAAAAAAAAAAAGACTGGAATGGTCGCAGAGTGCGGGACATTTGCGCCAAGGAGGGTAATACAATAAGCAGGTGTACACGGGCAACGAGGGGGGGTCACAGTGTGCATTAAAGAAGAGCCGTTACAAATGGAGGTACCATGATAGTGGGAACAATGACAACGAGCAAGTGAGCCTATCCCTCTTAGGGTAAGAATTTGTTCATTAGGAATCGTTTAGCTTCCAATTTGAAAGCCTTCGTTGAAGAGATTCTGCGTACCTCCGGTGGAGGAGAGTTCCATATCTTTGGGGCAGCGCCGGAGAAAGCTCGGTGACAAGTTCTTTTTTTGTTAAGGATGAGTGGTTTCAAGAGGAAGGTAGTGGCGCTTCTTGAGGCTCTTAAACCACAGGATAGTTCAAGTTTTTGCGCAAGGTACCTGGGAGTATTGAAGTGAAGGGCTTTGTGCGCCAGAACGGCAATGTTTAACTGAATTTGTACTTCGTAGGGCAGCCATTTGAGAGATTTTAGGACTGGGGATATATGTTCGTATCGTTTGGTGCCTGTGACCAGTCTAGCCGCCGCGTTCAGTGATGACCTTAGTGGAGCCAGGGGGCATTTGGGAAGGCCACAGAGGGTAGCACTGCCGTAGTCTACCCTCGGCAGGACAAGCGCTTGGACCACCTGCTTGAAATCATTTATTTGAAGGAAAGGTTTTATATTTCTGAGTGACTAGTTATCTCAATCACATTTTCAGTGTTGGAACTGTGTGATTCAAGTGATTCAAAACTGTCTGTTGATAATATGCCTGTGCTAGGTAAGCAAAGAAAGAAATCTTACACTGAGCATCCTAATGGACAACACTAATTATGTGGTCTCTTCATATAAGCCAAAGTGTCCCTCCTTCTTTTGCAAATACCCATTCACCTTAAGTACAGAGAAATGTTTGCAGATGTGTCATGCATCTCAGACTGACGCGTTTTACTTCTTGCTGATTCTTACTTATGTCAACTATTTTGCATATTGTAGTTGAACCATATTATTGTTTATGACCTTCTAAAGTCACGCTGAAGGCACCACACGTAGTGCTAGAAAGGCCACCTCATGGCTCAGTTGAATTGAGCTGTCAAGATACCGGATCCATCCCTGAAGAGCCGGAAGCCCTCAGGGGGGTTTGGAGCGGTGCGTGTGCGTTGGACCATGGATGTCTGAAGCCCTGGGCTATAGGAGGACATCTTACGCCAAAGTGACTCATCAAAGGCAGGAGGAAGGACAAATGAGGACCGGCTCTCCAGAAGCAGCTGTTGCTGCTGTTTAGATGCAGCGATTCAAGCAAACCGCTTTCCCAAATTGGATTGGCACATTAGGAGGAGATACATGCCAGCTGATCTGCTAAACTGCAAGGCCCTCTTCCAGAGCACTTCTGTCATAGCAGCGAATGTCCTTCTGGATGTGGTGTTCCATTGAACCTGCACTGGTATGAGAAGGACACATGTTTCTGAACTGTGCCCTTGTTTATTTCCACTTCGAAACTGTAGAAATAGATGACAGCCTCATATGCATTAACAGAAGTATCATTCCTCTATCAATCAATCAATCATGTCACTTATAAAGCGCACTACATACCCGCGAGGGTCTCAAGGCGCTGGGGGAAGAGGGGGGTGGTGCTGCTACTGATCGAAGAGCCAGGTCTTGAGGAGTCTTCTGAAGGCCAGTAGGTCTTGGGTCTGTCGGAGGTTGGTGGGGAGGGTGTTCCAGGTCTTGGCGGCGAGGTGGGAGAAGGATCTGCCGCCGGCGGTCGTTTTCCGGATGCGGGGGACTGTGGCGAGGGTGAGGCTGGTCGAGCGGAGCTGGCGGGTGGGGGTGTAGAAGCTGAGTCGTCTGTTGAGGTAGGCTGGTCCGGAGTTGTGGAGTGCTTTGTGTGCGTGGGTGAGGAGCTTGAAGGTTATCCTCTTGTTGACAGGGAGCCAGTGCAGGTCTCTCAGGTGGGGTGTGATGTGGCTACATCGGGGGATGTCGAGGATAAGACGTGCAGAGGCGTTCTGGATGCGTTGCAGCCGTCTCAGGAGCTTAGCCGTCGTTCCTGCGTAGAGGGCGTTTCCGTAGTCCAGCCTGCTGGTGACGAGGGCCTGGGTGACTGTTTTTCTTGTTTCGGTGGGGATCCACTTGAAGATCCTGCGGAGCATTCGGAGGATGTTGAAGCAGGATGAGGAAACGGCGTTGACCTGCTTAGTCATGGAGAGGGTGGGGTCGAGGATGACCCCTAGGTTGCGAACGTGGTCGGTGGGTGGCGGGGCTGTTCCCAGTGATGTTGGCCACCAGGAGTCGTCCCAGGCTGAAGGGTTGGAACCAAGGATGAGGACCTCCGTCTTGTCCGAGTTCAGCTTCAGGCGGCTGGTCCTCATCCATTCGGCGACGGCCTTCATTCCTTCGTGGAGGTGGGCTTTGGCGGTGTGAGGGTCTTTGGTGAGGGAGAGGATCAGCTGGGTGTCGTCGGCGTAGGAGATGATGTTGAGGTTGTGCTGTCGGGCGACGTGGGCGAGGGGTGCCATGTAGATGTTGAACAGCGTTGGGCTGAGGGAGGAGCCTTGGGGTACGCCGCAGATGATCTTGGTGGCCTTGGATCGGAAGGGGCGAGGCGGACGCTTTGTGTTCTGCCGGAAAGGAAGGATGTGGTCCAGTCCAGGGCCTTCTCTTGGATCCCGGCGTCGTGAAGGCGTGTTCGTAGTGTGTGGTGGCAGACCGTGTCGAAGGCGGCTGATAGGTCCAGGAGGATGAGGGCTGCTGTTTCTCCGTTGTCTAGCAGGGTCCTGATGTCATCGGTGGCGGCGATGAGGGCGGTTTCGGTGCTGTGGTTGCTGCGGAAGCCGGACTGGGAAGGGTCCAGGATGTTGTTCTCCTCGAGGTAGCGGGTCAGTTGTTTGTTGACGATTTTCTCGGTGACCTTCGCGGGGAACGGGAGCAGAGAGATGGGTCGGAAGTTCTTGAGGTCCTTGGGGTCTGCCTTGGGTTTCTTGAGTAAGGCGGTGATCTCGGCGTGCTTCCAGCTTTCCGGGAAGGTTGCTGTCTCGAAGGAGATGTTGATTATTTTCCAGAGATGGGGCGCGATGGCTGTACTGGCTTTGTTGAAGATGTGGTGAGGGCACGGGTCTAGCGGTGAACCGGAGTGGATGGTGTTCATGATCTCGCTGGTGTCCTCGTCGTTGATGTTGGTCCAGGAGAGCAGGCGGTTGGTGGTTGTGGGGGCAGTGGTCTCGGTGGTTGCCGGGCGGTCGTGGTGTTGAAGCTGTCGTGGATGTCGGCGATTTTGCGGTGGAAGAAGGTGGCCAGTGAGTCGCACAGGTCTCGCGACGGCTGGATGTCGTTGGTGTTGGAGCTGGGGTTGGAGAGTTCCTTCACGATGTTGAAGAGCTCTTTGCTGTTGTGTGCGTTGTTGTCTAGGCGGTCTTTGAGTGAGGCCCTTTTGGCGGATCTGATGAGGTGATGGTGACTGTGGGTGGCGCTCTTGTGGGCGGCGTAGCTGTCCGCTGTCCGTTCGTGGAGCCAGATCTTCTCCAGTTTTCGGCATGTTCGTTTGGAGGCCTGGAGGTCTTCGGTGAACCAGGTGGCTTTCTTGCTGGTGTGGCTGTTGGGCGGATTCTTGAGCGGGGCGAGGGTGTTGGCGCAGTCGTCGATCCACTGTCTGAGGTTGCGGGCGGCGGTGTCGGGGTCGGAGGGTTCGGCGGGTGGGCTCAGGGCGAGGGTTGTGGTTAGCTGGTCTTCCGTGACTCTGCTCCAGCAGCGGCGAGGCATTTGTTCGGTGCGGTGGTGCGTGGTGGGCTTCCTGTAGGTGAAGTGGATGCAGTGGTGGTCAGTCCAGTGGGGTTCGGAGGTGTGGTTGAAGGAGACGTGTGGGCTTGCGGAAAAAGATGGAGTCTAGCGTGTGGCCAGCGGCGTGGGTGGGTGTAGTCACGAGCTGTCTGAGTCCGAGGGTGGCGAGGTTGTCGATCAGGGTGGTGGAGTTGGTGTCCTTGTTGTTCTCGAGGTGGAAGTTCAGGTCCCCGAGGAGGATGTAGTCCGTGGAGGCGATGGCGTGTGTGCTGACGAAGTCAGCGATGGAATCGCTGAACTGTGGTTGGGGTCCGGGGGTCTGTAGATGAGGGTTCCTCTGAGGGTGGTGTTGGGATCGGTGTGGATCTGGAAGTGCATGTGTTCGGCGGTGCTGAGGGTGTCGTCGGTGTTGGTTGAGACTCTGAGGGTGTTCCTGTGGACGATGGCGATGCCTCCTCCGACTCCGTTGGTGCGGTCCCTGCGGGTGATCTTGTATCCGTCCGGGATGGCAATGGCGATGTCGGGGGCTGAAGCGGGATTCAGCCAGGTCTCCGTCAGGAATGCGACGTCTGGGGAGGTTGAGTCGAGAAGGTCCCAGAGTTCGATAGCGTGTTTGCGGGCGGAGCGGGTGTTGAGGAGGATGCATCTGAGGTAGTTGGGTTCTTTCCTAGGCGGTGGTTTGGCGGGGCGGGTGCTGGTGAAGCTGCAGTTCCGGCAGGTGAAGGGCCCTTGGGTGCGCTTCGGGGTGGCCTGGTAGCAGGCGTGATCTTTTCCGGGGTTGAGTGCGTGGAGGGTGCTGGCGTCGTATCAGCGTCTGTTGATGTGGCAGGCGCGGGGGATGCCCGGACCAGGGGGTCTGGCGCTGGGCGCGGTCACGGCGCAGACGGGCTTGCCTTAGGCGCGCCTTTGGCGCGCCAGCGGCGCGACGCGCAGCGGCCGCCATAAATGGGGAGGTGGGAGGGAGGAGCAGGGAATGGGGCAGCGAATGGGCAGTGAGGGGGCGGGGCCGCAGGAGCGCAGCGGCGGGAAACAGGCACAGAAGGGAAAACAAGCACAATCAGGGCATCAAGGGGGCACAGAAAGGAAAAACGAGCACAATCAGGGGCAGCAAGGGGGGCACAGAATGGAAAAAACTAGCACAATCAGGGGCAGCAAGGGGGGCACGGAAAGGAAAAACGAGCACAATCAGGGGCAGCAAGGGGGCACAGAAAGGAAAAACGAGCACAATCAGGGGCAGCAAGGGGGGCACAGAAAGGAAAACGAGCACAATCAGGGGCAGCAAGGGGGCACAGAAAGGAAAAACGAGCACAATCAGGGGCAGCAGCAGGGCACACAGACGGAGCTGTGTGGTGGGGAGCGACCTACCAGTCAAGGTCAGGGGTCGCTCTCTTCACCACGCAGCGGCCGCCATAAATGGGGAGGTGGGAGGGAGGAGCAGGGAATGGGGCAGCGAATGGGCAGTGAGGGGGCGGGGCCGCAGGCGCAGCGGCGGGAAACAGGCACAGAAGGGAAAACGAGCACAATCAGGGCATCAAGGGGGCACAGAAAGGAAAAACGAGCACAATCAGGGGCAGCAAGGGGGCACAGAAAGGAAAAACGAGCACAATCAGGGGCAGCAAGGGGGCACAGAAAGGAAAAAACGAGCACAATCAGGGGCAGCAAGGGGGCACAGAAAGGAAAAACGAGCACAATCAGGGGCAGCAAGGGGGCACAGAAAGGAAAAACGAGCACAATCAGGGGCAGCAAGGGGGGCACAGAAAGGAAAAACGAGCACAATCAGGGGCAGCAAGGGGGCACAGAAAGGAAAAACGAGCACAATCAGGGGCAGCAAGGGGGTCACAGAAAGGAAAAACGAGCACAATCAGGGGCAGCAAGGGGGCACAGAAAGGAAAAACGAGCACAATCAGGGGCAGCAGCAGGGCACACAGACGGAGCTGTGTGGTGGGGGAGCGACCTACCAGTCAAGGTCAGGGGTCGCTCTCTTCACCACGCAGCGACCGCCATAAATGGGGAGGTGGGAGGGAGGAGCAGGGAATGGGGCAGCGATTGGGCAGTGAGGGGCGGGGCCGCAGGGCGCAGCGGCGGGAAACAGGCACAGAAGGGAAAACGAGCACAATCAGGGCATCAAGGGGGCACAGAAAGGAAAAACGAGCACAATCAGGGGCAGCAAGGGGGCACAGAAAGGAAAAACGAGCACAATTAGGGGCAGCAAGGGGGGCACAGAAAGGAAAAACGAGCACAATCAGGGGCAGCAAGGGGGCACAGAAAGGAAAAAACGAGCACAATCAGGGGCAGCAAGGGGGCACAGAAAGGAAAAACGAGCACAATCAGGGGCATCAAGGGGGCACAGAAAGGAAAAACTAGCACAATCAGGGGCAGCAAGGGGGCACAGAAAGGAAAAACGAGCACAATCAGGGGCAGCAAGGGGGCACAGAAAGGAAAAACGAGCACAATCAGGGGCAGCAGCAGGGCACACAGACGGAGCTGTGTGGTGGGGAGCGACCTACCAGTCAAGGTCAGGGGTCGCTCTCTTCACCACGCAGCGGCCGCCATAAATGGGGAGGTGCGAGGGAGGAGCAGGGAATGGGGCAGCGAATGGGCAGTGAGGGGGCGGGGCCGCAGGGCGCAGCGGCGGGAAACAGGCACAGAAGGGAAAACGAGCACAATCAGGGCATCAAGGGGGCACAGAAAGGAAAAAACGAGCACAATCAGGGGCAGCAAGGGGGCACAGAAAGGAAAAACGAGCACAATCAGGGGCAGCAAGGGGGCACAGAAAGGAAAAAACGAGCACAATCAGGGGCAGCAAGGGGGGCACAGAAAGGAAAAAACGAGCACAATCAGGGGCAGCAAGGGGGGCACAGAAAGGAAAAAACGAGCACAATCAGGGCAGCAAGGGGGCACAGAAAGGAAAAACGAGCACAATCAGGGGCAGCAAGGGGGGCACAGAAAGGAAAAACTAGCACAATCAGGGGCAGCAAGGGGGCACAGAAAGGAAAAACGAGCACAATCAGGGGCAGCAAGGGGGGCACAGAAAGGAAAAACGAGCACAATCAGGGGCAGCAAGGGGGCACAGAAAGGAAAAACGAGCACAATCAGGGGCAGCAAGGGGGGCACAGAAAGGAAAAACGAGCACAATCAGGGGCAGCAAGGGGGCACAGAAAGGAAAAACGAGCACAATCAGGGGCAGCAGCAGGGCACACAGACGGAGCTGTGTGGTGGGGGAGCGACCTACCAGTCAAGGTCAGGGGTCGCTCTCTTCACCACGCAGCGGCCGCCATAAATGGGGAGGTGGGAGGGAGGAGCAGGGAATGGGGCAGCGAATGGGCAGTGAGGGGGCGGGGCCGCAGGGCGCAGCGGCGGGAAACAGGCACAGAAGGGAAAACGAGCACAATCAGGGCATCAAGGGGGCACAGAAAGGAAAAACGAGCACAATCAGGGGCAGCAAGGGGGCACAGAAAGGAAAAACGAGCACAATCAGGGGCAGCAAGGGGGGCACAGAAAGGAAAAACGAGCACAATCAGGGGCAGCAAGGGGGGCACAGAAAGGAAAAAACGAGCACAATCAGGGGCAGCAAGGGGGCACAGAAAGGAAAAACGAGCACAATCAGGGGCAGCAAGGGGGGCACAGAAAGGAAAAACGAGCACAATCAGGGGCAGCAAGGGGGCACAGAAAGGAAAAGCGAGCACAATCAGGGGCAGCAAGGGGGCACAGAAAGGAAATACGAGCACAATCAGGGGCAGCAGCAGGGCACACAGACGGAGCTGTGTGGTGGGGGAGCGACCTACCAGTCAAGGTCAGGGGTCGCTCTATGGGCAACTTCTCCCACCTAAGATTCTGAACGGACCCTACAGTGAATAACGCATTGGGTCTGCATAGGGTATTAAAATAAGTAGTAAAATTGCCCTCTTGTGAGGTGGGTAGATTTGTTACTGAGTGTAGGAATGCAGATCTTCAGTCTCCTTCCTGGGTATACAAACTAGGGCCTACATACAAAGCATTTTATTGACAAAATATTGCCTTTTTTTTTTGAAGAACACATAATTTGTTCTTTAGTAAAGGATATTATAGTGCAATATATATTTTATTGAGTGGGCGTGTCAAATCAGGAGGTGGGGGCTTACTCTTACTCTACATACGATTAAAAGTTGGCTGGGGTGCACAGTGTGCTCAGAAACAAACAACGAAGTGGCTGGAAAGTGAGGAATCTACGACTCATGGCTGCCATATCTAGTCTGTAAAAGCGTCCGCTCCGGGAGGGGAGACATAGAGCTGGGGGCTGCTAGTGGTGCCATCAATGTTCATTAAAGGCTTGTTGAGGAATAAGAGTCTCAGACTTGGACAGGGGCATCAGGAAGTGTCGGGAGTCTCGGTGGGAGAGGTGTGGCGAAGCGGCCAGAGCAGCCGACTCCAGAGCGTGGGGCTCATGGTTTGATCCCCGGTCCCGGCAGCAGCTCAGCTCAGCTCAGCATCATGTGACTCTGGGCAATAGCTTACTTAAACTCTCCGACGGCCCCCAGCGCCTTCAAACCTAAAGAGGTGATATGTTAGCGCTTTACAAATAGGGTGTTGGCAAGGGGCATGGATTGTCAGGCACGCACCTAGGGCGGCAGCCACACTGCAGTACTCTAGCAGTGGTATTACCTTCTAATCTGTCATTCTGTTCATAGTATGGGACACTAACCTAGGCAAGTTTCACTTCTGGTTTGGAAAAGTGCTCACGTCTCAGGGTAGCCAATACCACTGGGATTTTAGAGGTCAGGGTTTTGTTAAATCTGGAAACTAAAGTCTTCACTGCTTCAAAAGATAAGATGGCAGTTGAGTTGGAGATGGGCCTGATAGTGTTCTTATGAGGTATCATTATCCCTGTTTTGCTGTGTGCACCTGGAATATTTTCAGTTCTGGGGCCGTATTACACAAAGTGACCCGGGGCGCAACGGGCATTTGTGCGCGATGTGCGTGCCCCCGGAACACTTTTGTATTACAGAAAGGGCCGCAGACGGTTGTTTGGCCCCTTCTGTAATACCGACAGTGCAGGCAACATAAAGTGCTATCTTCAGGGGGCGTTCCCTCATTTGTATGGGGTATGCCCCATGCACATGAGGGAATCCCTTTGCCTCTGCGCCCACGCCGTATTATAGAGACAGGCCTAGAGGCAAAGAAACTCTCAGGAGGCACACTGACAGTGCAACACCTAAAAGGTACCGCACTGTCAGTGTGTCCCCTGAAAGCAGCCCTCTGGAGGGGGAAAATTGGGTCCTATGGACCCCCAAGATATCCCCTTGCAGGCGGGTGCAGTCACTGACTGGACCCGCCTGTAAGGGGATCTCTAATCCCCGTTAAAAGTGCACGCGGTTTGCCACCTGCACTGTGAAAACACGGAGCGGCTTCAAAGCAGCCGCTCTGTTTTTTACATGAGTGCGTTGCCACTGAGGGAAGCGCATTCATCATAATACAGCACATTGAAGGAAAGTGCGCTGCATGTATAATGCGGCCCCTGACAGATACAGTGAAACATGGGTCTAAGATTTAAAAAGCAAATTAAAAAACTTAATAGAACACCATATTCAGAAGCTAGTCAGCAATGGTGCAAACACTACTGAAAAATATATTGGGCTCTTCATGCGCTTCAAGCTAGTGTCCTGTGTCGTAGCGAGCCTTTTGTGCCTATGATACTCTAACACCTAGTATTCAGGAGGATCACTGGCTATCCTACAACAATATCCTACCTGAGCTCCTCCAGTCTGGCTTCTGGCTCCTTTTTAACCCAAGAGTTCTCTCTTACATACCTTGAACTATATAATCTCACGCAATGCAGCCTTCAGCCTTCCAAACAAATTCGACTTTATATGTCGGCAATGTCTGGCACAGTCGATCACTCAATCGTGATCAGGACCCATGTTTCGCAGCATTGCTGGCGTGGTGTGTGACTAATTCTTCTTTTCCAATTCAGCCATTACTTCTCAGTCTTGTAGTGCTCATCCCGATACTCACCTAACACTTCGCAGTGGGTGTCCACCGTATTCCTTTTCTCTGTCTGCTGTTGTATCTTTTTTCTTTTTTTAATAAACTCCATGCTGATGATAATCAAACCTTCCTTTCCTTTCCTTTCATTTCACCTCATATTTTCCCTCGTTCCACAAGCAGCCTCACCACCGTCAAACATTGGCTATCCATCATGCTCAACTCTAAAAATAAAAACAAATCTATCTTCACGCTTCCTCCAAATAAAATCACCTCCACTTCTCCCTTTGCCCCTGATGCTCTCTTACCCTCCATAACTGACACCCAAGTACAGCTACTAAACATTACTACGATTCAACCGCACTTCCATTTTTAATACTGCTAGGGGCATATTACCAAGGATTTGCGATAATTATCGCAAAGCGCGCTTAGCGCTGTTTTTTTATCGCCGGCTATCGCTGGATTTCATCGCGGAGATAACGCGTTATTATCAACACTTATCTCCAAGGCGATAAAAAATCCAGCGATAGCGGCGAAACCCAGCAATAGCGTGAGAAATCCAGCGATAAATTCACTGCGCTACTAAAAAGCTTGCTAATAGGCAGGTGAGGACTTAACCTTACAATCCACCTCCCATTGACAAGATGGTTAAGTCAAGTTTTTATCAGGTGTTAAATTCCAGTGATAATCGCGGTTAGCGCGAATTTTTTTATCGCTTCGCTGGCATTGCTAATAGGGGGAAGTTGTGTTTGCGACTGTTTGCAGTTGCTTTTAGTTGGGAACGCCTACTTTGCATGTCATTAGCGATAATTATCGCTGACATGCAAAGCGGCAACAAAACGGCCATTATCGCCATTAAGCTGTCGCTAACAGCTGTTAGCGACAGCTTGCTAATAGGGCGATAAAAATATCACCGCTTTATCGGCAAAAAGTGCCGCTAAAGTGGCGATACTGCCCTTGGTAATATGCCCCCTAGTTCTCTCATTAACTCTTCCTTCAAAAGCAGCCTCCTAGCAAGCCTTCCAAAGTACAGACCCTCCCTCACCAAGTAAGGAACTTTGTTCCCAGTGCACGTTTCTTCTTCTCTCGCAATCACACCCTCCCTTCCTCCATCATTTACCGTCTGGCTTATTATCCACTGGTAACAGAGACCAATTTACGGCTCTGATTATGATGTTCAAGCCTGTTCACAGATTGTTCCCCCCTACATGGTTTGGACTCTACCTCTGCATATCCTGCAGTCATCACCTTCTGGCAGTGCTGAAGCTCACTCTTGATTCTGCTTATTCCACCCTCTGGATGCTCACCCCTGCCAAGCATCACCTGGAGCGCAGGCTCGCGTTATCGCTAACAGTGAAGGCCGCTCTAACGGGACATCTTTTGAGTCTGACTAAATCTCCAACTGACGCTTTTTGTAGATGTCAGATACATACAACACCTAAAACTCATCCTGTTGTGATTTGTTGTCTGTTTGTCCACATCTTTGAGGTACTCCGCCTAATTCTCCGCGTTCATGGCCTCTGCACGACCACCCAGACCCACTTCCAGAGAGTTTCTGTGTGAAAAGCTACTCACAAACCTGCTTCCAACGGCAGAGTAAGGGCGGGAAATGGGTCTTCTTGCCCATTGCTGGGTGTTAAAAACCAGTCCTTAATGGGATAAAGAAAGCCCCTCCCACCACTGGGCTGCGGTGCCACTGCACCTGTTTCACAATACATTGTGAGCTAAGCCCCTGTTAGTTTCCTTGCACTTTGAATGTGCAAAAGAGCACTGTGCAGGCAGAAATTCTCTCCCCCTTGATTCTGCGAGGTCTTTGAAAGTATTCTGTACATTTAACCTTATGTCCTCAAACATGCAAAAAGTCAAAATAAATATTTCGAAGCAGTCTCTCCCAATTTCCTTCTTCATCCAATGTAATCCTCTACTTAAGCACTTGTACAATACATGTTTTTAACATTTATTTTACCTCCCCAAACTTCTTAGTCTTGCATTTGCGATCGACATGCAGTTTTTATTTTTGTCCATTTGAACTGTTTAGTGCTAAGAATCTTTGGTTACGTGTTTTTCATAAGCACAGTTTTTAATCAACAAATGCACCACATATACAATGTCTGAATGGCGGGCCTCAAATCAGTGCTGGGTGCGGAATCACCCGTTAGAAATCGGTGCACTGTACCTCATTGACGGAAAGCGTTTCTTAATTACCTCAATGGGGACCAGTGTAAACTCTCTCCAGTGCGTTATGCTGATCCCCTGCTATTCGCCGTTCTGCTGCTAGATCTCACACGTCATCCATATGCACAGACACGCCTGCTAACAACTTCTAATGGCCCTTTAATGCGCCGGCGGTGGACCAGTGATGAACGCGCACTCCTCCACAGTTCCTCTGCATAGTCGCGCAGCGGCAGTCACTCATCCTCCTCCTGCAGTGTTTATCCCTCTTCTAATGAGCTATGAGGTGCATCGCTCAGCCTCTGATGCTTTCATCGGTCTCAGGCACTAAGTATGACTGAAATTCAGTCGGGGCTCCTGGCGGGAGTGCTGCGGGGTGGTGGGGCGGGGCAGGGGAGCGGGGCGGGGAGGGCTAGGGTGGGGGTAGTAAACTCCGGCATACTGCTGAACGGAGTTAAGTACATAAATAAATAAATAAAACGAATTACATTGCGCGCATACGGTGCACGCATGCGGCGCACGCAATGTAATTCGTTTTATTTATATATTTATGTACTTAACTCCGTTCGGCCGTATGCCGGAGTTTACTGCCCCCCGCCCCGCCCCGCAGCACTCCCTCCAGGAGCCACGACTGCTGAAATGAAGGCTCCCGGTTTTATGGTATTTATTTTTTTGACATTTCCGTCTGTATTTATCCATATTTATTTTTTGCTCATTTTATCTGTATAAATCCATATTTATTTTAGGTTTTGTGAACAAATGAAGCTGAAATGTGTATATTTCTACATTTATTTAACCACTTAATCTACACTTGAGCCTGAACACCTGCCAAGTTTCAATGATTTAAACACACTCAGATGATAAAAAATGCACTTATAAGAAAACATGCCAATTTTAGACTTAACTGCTGTTTAAGGCTTTTTACTTACATTTCTTTTTTTTAACCCCCTTTGCCTGTTTAATCTGCACAGCTCTTGGCCTTGCAGTCGTGGTTGACAGCATTTAGAATCACTCAAAAACAACCAATTTCTGTTTTTATCGGCATTTAAAAATAAATACAGACAGAAACGTAAATGGTTTTCTGTCTGTATTTATCTGTAAAAATGGAAAACAGGGAGCCTTAACTGAAATACAAATGCCGGCTGAAGGACTTCAGAAGATGCAATCGAAAGATACCAAATGGAAGCAAACAAATCTTTAAAGGAAATCCATCATTTTGCCTGGTTCCCCTACTTTTTCTTGGCGTGCATTCCGATATTTGAACCCCTGGGTTAGCTTAACAGCTCTGGACAGCATGTACCATTTTTGCAACTAAATTGCCATGTCTAACCTGTAAGGTGCACATCTATGACTCCTACTGCCTAGAAGTCAAATCCCAAATATGAACCTATGAGCCTTCAGAGAAGCTGTTGCTCTGCAGAACAGGCGACAGAGGTAAAATATGCGACATGAGTGTAAGCAAAACCATGCAGCATCTCAAGCTAGGTCTGCAAGTTAGATGGGGAAAGCAAATCCATATTTGCATTTGTATGGCGTTATGCTGATCCCCTGCTATTCGCCGTTCTGCTGCTAGATCTCACACGTCATCCATATGCACAGACACGCCTGCTAACAACTTCTAATGGCCCTTTAATGCGCCGGCGGTGGACCAGTGATGAACGCGCACACTTCCACAGTTCCTCTGCATAGTCGCGCAGCGGCAGTCACTCATCCTCCTCCTGCAGTGTTTATCCCTCTTCTAATGAGCTATGAGGTGCATCGCTCAGCCTCTGATGCTTTCATCGGTCTCAGGCACTAAGTATGACTGAAATTCAGTTTTTTTTGTGTTGAGTTTTAGGCAGTTGCTTTTCATCCAGTTGGCGACGCTTGTCATGCATCTGTGGAAGTTGGCCTTTGTGGTGGAGGGGTCTTCTGATAGTGAGAGGGTGATCTGAGTGTCGTCTGCATAGGATATGATGCTTAGTTAATGACTTTAAGAATAAGCTCACCTCTTTTCTCTATAGGAAATACCTCACAAATTATGGATGAGTATCCTTATGCCTAATGATAAACAATCACAATGCAGGGAAATAAAGCATTGAGTGGATAGACTTGCTAGGTATAGTAAGAAAAATGTGGTCTAATGATGGTCCAAAGAGTTCCAAAAACCCAAAAGCATTTGTTACCAGTTGTGCTATGTCGTCTGTGTAATAGTGTAAGTGATACACTTACCTGAACGTTTTATGAGATGTTTATCAAATTCTAGGTATATACAACCTATTGCTTATGATTAGTAGTGGCTTTATATAATATTGATTTGCTTACAAACGCGGCCCAAAGTACAACTGAGTCAGCACATCAGCTGACTCTCTGGAAACATTGGCTCATATCTTTATGTATTTAGATATTTATAAAGCACGGCCGAACCAGAGCGGTATCAGAACAGCAACCATAGAAAAACAGAAGATAAGAGCAAAGCTAGAGCAACATATCAGACTTCACACATTGAATTTTGATCATGCTGCACATTGGCCAAAATATATCAATTAAAAAAAATCCCTGACAAAACATTACTGAAGAAAAGTTAACATTCTTTATAGAGAAACAGGAATACCAATTACTGTTAACCACTAAAAGTTGAAAAATTATGAGCAATCCACCCATAAATTGCCCATGCATTGCACATGACCGCGCACATCTCAGTTGACATCACAAGTGACATCATTGATGAAAGATGTAATCACTTATAACACTAACAGTTGCATCATTGATTGCATCAAATAAGACGCTCGGTGCTCGTGCACTTCACAGTTCATGGGGCTCAATCTTGGCCCTGTCCAGCATGGTGTTGAAGCATGGAGTGGGGTAGGCACTGAATAAAGTGTACAATGTTATGGAGTCTAGAAATTTAGGTTTGAAATGAATGAGACAAAGATGGCCTATCACACGCTGCCCAGCATTTGTTCTGCGCTTGTTAGAAGGCTGCAAAGCAAACTTAGAGACTAGAGAGATGATTAATACGTTATGGCACACAATGCAAGGGAATAAACAGTGTCTGGGACATTTTTAAAAACACTTTGTAAGTAGACATAACGTCTTTCGAGGTCTGCTACATCTCATTTCTTGTCCAAATGGATCACATATTGTCAATTTTAGGCTTTTAAAGAGCCAGTTGTTAGATAATGTTGCATAAACTAGGGCTCTTGCATTGGTCTACAAGGTTTGACTTTCCCACCCAAGTGGGCCTGGGCTGAGTTCAGTGCACCTGAGCTTGAGTGGGAAGTCCAGGGTATTGTAGCCCCACACAACCCCATTTGGCATACCTGCCGGTGTGGTTTCTATGCTTCCGGGGTTAACAACAGTCCAGTAAAGGAGTCAGGGACACAGTGGTAAATCAATCCCAATGTTGTTCTTTAGAATAGCACACACAAATACTGTACTAACAAAAGCCACTGCCTATGTTTAAAGGTGTTTAGTTCAACAGTCTCATATTATTGCTTAGTACATGAGTAATAACCCCACAGAATGTAATTAAAACAGCACTAATGTTTGTTACTAGCAGCGAGAATAACATGAACATTTCTAACATGATTGGAATGTTCCTAGCACCTAACACCCTCAAGACTAATGCGCTTCACTTTGAGAGCATGGAGTAGCTAACTTGCCTCTAGAGTTTCTTGGGACTCAGTGCAGTGCTCATCTGTTCACTGCAGATCAGCTGCAGTTATCAACCATTAGAAAGTGTTCTCTCGGAAGGAAAACACACATCAGTTGGGGTCAAATCCTCTTCTTTCTGTATTGGCTCGCAAAATAGGAATGGATACTGTAGCTGTCAGCTGGATCTCCTGCGACAACCTGGGGCGAAGACCTCTCTGATTCAGTGGGGATTGTATAGGGCTTATTTAGCTTTGACGCCTGACTTCCACCCTACAATGGGGGATTTTTCATTAATCTAAAACATTACCGGTATGAACCAGTATCATGAAAATATGTCAACTCAGACTACGTTTACTTTACACATTCATTGCCAGACCTTGAAACACAGATATCATGGAGCTTGTGGCAGATTTGTGTCACCTTATGTGCCAACCAAGTCATTGTTTGGATGAATTGACAGTTTCATGAGTTCTGCAAAAGATAATAAAATGCTGCATATGTGCCAAAGGCAGCCAGGGTAACTTAGCACACTCAAAACGGAGTCTGGCTCTGGGAATTTACAACAAGACCAGACAATGTTGTTGTACCAGATATACATTTCAAGATGGGATCTGCTTAGCTGGCAGCAGAACAAGCAATCTACCGCTTCAATTTCCATTCCGCAATTCCATGAGTTTAGCAAGACCTTGAAATTGTGACTGATACTTCTGTGGCAGGTTATTTGGACTAAGATTGAAGATCACCCATTGCAGGGGTATTTTAGGTTAATGATCAGCTCTGAAGAGACCACCAAATCTTATTTATGTGGTCATAATTTTAGCTCATGGTCAGGTTCAAATTAACACCCCTCACTTCTCAAGCCATTTGAGACTTCCTTTTGTTTTCCAGCTATTGTTTATTTTCAGGCAAGCTTGGAGGAATGTTTTTTTCCAACATTCTGACTGATGCAGTGCCTAATTTGAGTTGGTGGTTGCTGGTGGGATCGCCGGAAATTATTTTTCCTCATCAGATATTGACTGCTACCAAGAGAGGGAAAAACACACAAACAGGAAAGTAGGGGAAAGAGAAAGATGAAAACATCTTCATAAAGGGAGAAAATAGGGACCGGCAAGTGTGAGATAAAGGGGCAGCAGTGTCTGGTAGTAGATTAAAGAGGCCTAAGGTGAATTCAAGACTATGCAGTCTTGGTATTTGGTGCACTGGTTTTTAGTAGCATCACCGAAGCAATGCTCTGGGGCCCGGCACTCATTCTCTTACAAATTAAGCACTGGACTGTGACGGAATCCTTTATTAAGCCGTTCTTGATCATTTCGACCGCAAGGTGGTCTTTGGCACATGGTAGTGTGAAAAGAATCAAGTAAATAAATATAGGAGATACAGGACAAGTCATCAAAAGGAATGTCTCTAAAAAATCGATGAAAGCGAAATACTAGATATGCATGATCTAGAGACTTTGTGATTTGATGGCCAACTCAGTATCTTTGTTATATTTTCTTCTATGTAAAGGAAACAATTAAATCAGAAAGAGAAGGGACTGCAATGTGCCATTTGAGTAACCCTGGGCGTAGTTCGCGTAGTAGCGCTACGCGTAGCTACGCGAAGTGCACTTCGCACTACCGAGCTACGCGTAGCACTACGCGAACTGCGGTAGGAAATGCTGTTCGCAATGATTGCACAGTGCCGGATGCTTGTCCGCACTGTGCAATCATTGCAAACGGCATCTTGCACAGTGCAAGCGGTCGTTTTCTGCCGCTCGAGTAAATTTGTACTTGAGCGGCAGTTTTCTCAACGCGGACTGGTAGTTTCTCATCGCAAGCGGTCGCGAGCATACGCGACCACTCGCAATGAGAAACCTGACCTCCCCACGTTGAGAATCTCGCCGGGAGGTTTATTTTCCACGCTCGCGATCAGCAACTTGATGTTGCTGATCGCGAACGAGGAAAAAGTCTCGCCGGGATGTCATTTTGCTCGCTCGCGGTCACCAACTTGACGTTGAGGACCGCAAGCAAGCAAAAAATGCCCGCTACGCTATGCGTTTTTGCACTGTGCTATGTGCAATTCGCGTAGCGCGTAGTTGCGCAAACTACGCAAACTACGCGAGCGTAGCGTAGTTTTCCGCCCAGGTCATGATTTGAGGCGGCATAGTCATAACAGGTAAGAAGGGAACAAGAGGCGAAATTCCTTATCCAGTAACATACTTGTGAATGCCATCAATGTTCATGGGTGATTTCTGTCTCTGGGAAGAATACATAACTAAATGCTTTCTGTAAACCCCTGGAACCCCTGGATGATTGATTGATTGATTGATGTTGGATGAACACTGCTTTGGAATTGTTCTTGGAGGGGAATCCTCCACTTCAGGGGACCCACTCCATATAGCAGCCAGATTTCGGGCATAGTGACCCTTGCCAAAAACCATGCCTTTAGAGCAGACACCCCCTGAAATTCGACATTGCTTTAGCTTGTGGATGACTAGCCCTTTCCTGTTTTGGGATTGTAAATTGTCTGTTCATGAACTTCATAATCGAGTTCACTAAAATCAAAGTGCAGCATTTATTTTCCAGGAATTAGTCATTTTCAGCCTATCTTTTTGTTTCTCTAACCTAAACTGACCTGACCTTGGCTAATAAAGAGCTGTGTGAACTCAAACATATTTTATCCTCATAAATAGTTCCATAATCCATCATTAAATCCTCATTCTCTCCTTAGGTTGCACATCTGCTGCTATGCTCTGTACTTGGTTGCTTTGTTTGCTGTACATTACTCACCAGACTTACCTACAGAAGCTACTTGCTTGCAAATCTGTAATCAGTGAGAGTCCCCCCATACCACACAGTCCAAATGCTTCTGTAACTTCACTTGCTGCACCTAAGCTGTGAAAATTACAGATAGAATGGAGACAACACCCTGCTCCAGTGCCTGCTGAACACCAAACTGGACCCATGAGAGGCATTCTACAGGTTGTGGCATGCCTCATGACAGGATAGAAGAAATTCAACCAAATCACCCCTTTTAGACCTGGCACTTTTTGCAGGTTTATCCCCAAATGTTTTGCCTTTTGCTTGCTATTTTTCTGACCCTGTTTTTGTTGGCTATAGGTTTCTGGGCACTTTACCACTACTGATCAGTGCTAAAGTGCATAAACTCTCTGTATAAATTGTGATATGATTGGTTATCCATGATTAACATATTTGATTTACTGGTAAGCCCGTAGTAAAGTACACGTTGTGAGCCAGGGCCTGTACATCAAATGCTACTAGTGGTCTTGCAGCACTGGTTGTGCCACCCACTTGAGTAGCCATGTAAATGTATCTCAGACCTGCCACTGCAGTGTCTGCGCGCACAGTTGTAAACTGCCATGTTGCCCTGGCAAGGGCACCCACTTGCCAGGCCCAAACCTTCCCTTTCCTTACATGCAAGGCACCCCTAAGGTAGGCCCAAGGTACCCCCATGGGCAGAGTGCAGTGTATGTGAAAGGTAGGACATGTATTGGTGTGTGTGACATGTCCTGATAGTGAAATACTGCCAATTTCGTTTTTCACTATTGAAAAGCTATCTGTCCCATAGGCTAACATGGCAGTTGCTTTGTAACATCTTACAAGTATAACTCTCAATAGGGACAAGATAGAGGAATGGAGTTTAGGCTCTCGGAACTTAGAATTTATTAAGACACCTTTTGGTAAAGGAGGCTTTTTAAATCTGTGTTTGAAAATGCCACTTTTAGAAAGTGGGCATTTTCTTACTATACCATTCTGTGTGCCTATGACTGTTTGTGTATTCAGTGTCTGGTGTTGGAGTGACAGGAGCTGGGGATGTGCATTCACTCTAGACAGTCACAATGGGGGTTGAGGTGTGTCCTGCCTTACCTGAGTGGCCCATTGCTGGGCTGAAAAGACCTGGCCTGCTTTTAGAGTGGTGGCAGACGTTTCGCTTACTCCTAAATAGGCTGTGTCTCCTTTTCACAATGCTGTCTCCGCCCCCTGTGGTCATGCTGCAGCAGGGAGGACAGGAATGGTTTGCACTGGGTTCAGAGACCCTGGCCACAAAGAGAACAATGACAAAATGGGATATAAGTATGAGACGTTAGACCCCAGGACTGGAGATTACTTCAAGAAACAAGAGGACCCTGCCAAGAAGAAGAGTGGAAGGATTATGTGAGGAGCGCAGCCTTTTCTGTGTGAGGGGTGGGTTGGCCTGCAGTTGCTGCTTCTGTCTGTGGTGGAGGAAAAGGACTGACTTTGTTTGCCCTGCTGTGGTATCCTGATTGTGAAGACAAATCTCCAAGGGCTTGTGTGTGCTGTCCTCCTGTTGGAAATCTCAGTGACATAAAAGATTTCAAGAAAGATCCTAGCTGGATTTCAAAGTGTTCTGCCTTGGAGGAGAGTTGGAGAAGCTGTGTCAGGAGCGCTGTCCCTGCTTCTGTGGGGTAGGATGGCCTTCAGTGGCTGCCCCTGCCTGGTGCAGGAGAAGTACTGGACTATTCTTCACCTTTTTGGTTTAAAAGAAAACCTGCAAGAGTGCTTTATTGCCTGGAAGTCCCTTGTGTTTCACATGGGTGTAAACTTCCCTGAGCGCTTGGTGTGTAGAAACTACAAGAGGCTCTGCCGCACTGTATTGTGAGGCCATGGGGAGAGAAGGCCTTTCAAATCCCCAGCCAGTATGTAGTGAGTGCTTACGTGTCCCTCGCAGCATGGGTTGAGTGTTTTGTTTCCAAACTACGAGAGGCTCCGCCGTGCAGAGTCTCTGCGTGAAGCCGAAGGGAGAGAAGGGGCTGGCAACCTGAGCCCAGCCACTTGCAACCTGAGTGAGCGCGAGAAAAGCTCCAGGCATTGCCTCGCAACTAGCCCCAAGCCTCCAAAAGCTGCCAAAGTCCCGGAAGGGGGAAGGGACCGCCCACTGCAGCGCTGGCGAATGCCCGTCAATCCAACCCTATTCCAGAGGGAGCCGGAACCTCGTGGGCTCCAAGTAACCAGCCGCACCCGCCTCTCGCCTCAGAGAGCAAGAGGAGGGCGCCAGTCAGTTGTGAGTCTCGCTGGGGGAGTTGCGGTAATGGCAGCGAGGAACTGCGCCGAGACCCAATATCAGGGTTTTGGCCACCGGAAGGAGATCCCCGTGCAGTCGCTGCACCGCAAGGTTACAGAGAGACAGCTCTTTGCTAGGGGAGGTCCCCCCACCCACGTGGGCAGTGCGGGCGTCTCTGTGTTGTGCCCATACCTGGGGGCTTGAGCAGCAGCGCACAGCCTGAACGTGGGCAGCTGCCTAGATCGGGATGTGGGGGGGGGACCGGGTGATGTCTCACCCTTCTTTCTTTTCTTTCTCTGTGAATGTGTACACACCGCGGGGGCCTTTAGAGATTAGAAACCAGCTACAGGACTGGAGGGAAACCCTCAACGAAGGTCCCAGTCCTGCTCAAGTTACTTTCGGGAAACTACCATATACCCTGTGAAAGCTACACAGGAGCGCTGTGGCTGCCTAGGGAAGGTACAAACTGGTGATTGATGTGAGCATGCAACTACTGCATTTCGTGCCCTCAATGTTATGTGCAGAAGATGCATGATAATTTCCAGTGATGTTTTTTTTTATAGCATTGGAATAACCTGTGCATTTTATAAGTATGGCTTCAGTGCACTACCTGTGTTATGACAATTGACTGGTTGGCAAAGTGATTTAGAATCTATGTATTGTTATAACCATTGCCTAGTGGCAAAGTGATTTCTGTTTTTTTGTGATACTTATGACAACTGCCTAGATGGCAGAGTGATTTATAATCTATGTTTATGACCATTGTCTTATGGCGAGGTGATTACTCTCCATCATCAGAAGGTAATAATACAATAACATAATTAAATGGCTGTGCTACGTTAATGATGTGTTTTTCACCTGGGCCCTTGCCTACACTCGAACTCTTTCCTGCCTGCTATCCTCGCCATTTCCGCCAGCCATTCTGAGCTTGCCAATACTGTTGTTTCTTCAGTGGTGAAGAATACAGAGTTTTCCCATTGTCGGGGCAGTCGCCACCCAGAGCTTCTCGTGTTTGGAGGGAAGAGTATTCCCGACAAATCATGCAAAGGGGCTAGACAACTGGAAGGGACAATCCGGACATCCCCAGGCTTGAATTTGACCTGGTCTAGCATGACCCGATAACTGGTTTGTGCTTTGTGCCTTTTGGCACTAATTTTAATTCAAACTTTAAAATGCATATCTTCTGTTCTACCTATTGGATTTTTGTCATTGTGGTGTCATTTTATTTATTAAAATTGACTCTATTTCTCTAAGTTGGTTTGGGATTTTCCTTGTGTCATGGTTTCACTTTATCACTGTTTGAATGCTCCATAAATACCTGACTGCTTTGGGCCAAGCTACAAGAGGGAAAAGCACAGGTTTATTTAGTGACTACTGTGATTCACACTGGCTAATATTGTGAATTTTATGTGAGGTGGGTTCTTACCCTCCTCAACTAATACTCCAATTTCAGACCGCTTTTCAGTTTCCCTAATATGAGTTATGTAACCCGGTGATGTGCTCTTTGGGGTATATTTTCTGATTGTGCCTAATCTCCCTGATTCTCCCTGACTTTGACCATCTGAAACTTATTTGCATGGCCTGCCGCTTCTTGGATAGATGCTGTTTGAATACGTACGATATACATTTCACCTTATTTGGTCCAATATGGCACCCACTCTCATTGTCCTATTTGATCAACTCATGCACGTGCTTTGTCAGCGCTGTCCTACTAGGCATTTTGGTTGGGTGTTTCTTTCTCCAGTTGTGCTACTTTTGAGGTGAGCTTTTAGCTGTTGTAAAGTGATTCTGAGTCACTTCTTCACTGTACTGAGAGAGTCTAGCATGGTTTGATCATTACTTTTAGATAACTTGTCCACTGTTTCCTTAATGAAATTTGCAGGTTTACTGTACGATGTTTGTCCTCTGATTTGCTGGCTGAATTCGCACTCCTTTTTACATCTCGCCTACCGTTGCAGCGCATGCGCTGCTCGCTTTGTTTGTCTTGCGCGCTAAGCCGGAGAGCAGCAGGAATCACTGGCGGAGCCGGCCGCGGCGCAGGGGGCCATGGAACACAGCTTGCCCGACCTCCCCCTGGTGTGCAACTCCAACGCGCTGAACAACTTCTGCAACGGTAAGGTACGGCGTGCGCCTGCTGCCTTTCCGGGTCAGGGGACATCTTGTTTTGTGTAGCGAGGTGTTCGGGCTCCCAAGCCGTATACATCCTAAATTGATCCGGCTGCCTCCAGCCTTAAACGCTAAATTGGCACATTAAAAATAAACACTCGAGAGACACAAAAGGTACGCCGCAGCATCTGCAGTGGGAAGGATTAGTCCAAAACAGAGGTATGAGCGAAAATGGACAGCAGAGCTACCTCTCAAGCTTCAAACCTCTCAGAGTACTTATTTAACCTCAGCCCTCTAATTATAAAACGCTATCAAGCGAAACATAAATCTTGAACATAGTTCCTGGGTGGAATTTAAGGGGTGCAACAACACATCCCACGCTTAATTTGCGCTGTCGTTTCCTGTTTTTAAAGTAAATGTGATTCGTGCTTGAAAAAACAAATACATTCACTAGATATTCCCTCAGAGTCATCAATAAAATGTCAACACGGCTCTGCAGAAGCATAACAAGTATGTGTTCACGAGGCGACTGTTGCTGCGGACTAGCCGGGGCAGTTCGGATCAATGGACGAGTTTGGGGGCACGTGGAGGCTGGTCTCGAGCGCAGCGTGTTGTAAGCATGGAGGGGGTCAGATGTTTTCAGGCTCTTGCAATCCCAGGTCAGAGGTGCTGGTAGATGTCCTCGTGCAAATATTTGGCGGGTATTCTCACTTCATTGCAGAAGGAAATGGAACTGAGAGAACCTCAGTCTGCAGGAATTCACATGTGGGTGTTGTGTATTTATGGTGGCAGGGCAGGCTGGGTAGAGAGTACCAAGGACCAGCCTCGCATCCGGGCAGCAGAGCTCCGGGCTTGCGCACAGCTGGGCAGGGTACCTTAAGTGGGTAGTTTTGTCTGCACGGGGAGTGTATGCTCCTCCCAGCAGGCCTCTGGAGCTACAAGTACTCTGCACCCTAAAGTTCCTCCACATACTTGCCAGCTTCTTATTCTGAAAGCGATTGTGCCCGTAACACCGCCTATAGATGAGACGAGAACTTATGGGCTTCCGATCTTTGGTCTCTCTGCTGAAATTGATAACTTGTGTTTATGTTTACTTAGTACAAGATCAAACACTCACCCTATATTGAAATAATATGCGATAATGTGCTGCATCGCTAAATACTTACAAGGTCCCAAAGGCGAGTCCGATTGCATTGCAAATGCTTGTTCTGTCTTTCTGTGCCCGTTTTCTGTCTTCCTTCTAGCCTCTTCACTGTCCTATTATTGTGCCTGTCCTGTTATTGTACCTGTGCCTGTGTTCTATTTTTGCAGTTTTTCTCTCCGTGCCCGTTGCGCTCCGTGCCCTTTTCCTGCCGCTGCTGCCCCCGCGGCCCCTCTCCCCCCTGCCGGTTTCCGCCCCCACCCCTCAGCTGCGCTTCCCTTCCCCCTCCCCTACTTAATGGCGGCCGCTGTGCAGCTGCGCCGAAGGCTCACCAAAGGCAAGCCCGTCTGCGCACGACCGCGGCCAGCGCCAGGAACCCTGGATCTGCGACCTCCCACCGCTATAACTCCGCTGTCCTCCTCGCACTCAACCCTGGAAGGAACAACAACTGCCAGCGGTTGACGCCGAACACCACCCACGGCCAGTTCTCCTGCCGTCACTGCCGCCAATCCTTCACCTCTGACCGCACCCCCACGGCCCCCGTACCGAACGCCAACAACACCGAAGCCCTGAAGTGCATCCTCCTCAACGTGCGCTCCCTGCACAGACACGCCGTAGAGATCTGGGACCTCCTCGACACCCTCTCGCCAGACGTCGCCTTCTTTACAGAAACCTGGACCAACTCCTCATTCCACCCCCGACTTCGCCACCGCCATCCTCGACGGATACAAGATCCAGAGGGAGGACCGCCCCAACCGCCCAGGAGGAGGACTTGCGATCGTACACAAGAGCTCCCTCCGACTCTCCACCTCCACCATGAAGGACTCCTTCCCCACCACCGAACACCTTCACTTCCAGATCCAGACCAGCCCCAGAACCACACTCCACGGCACCCTCGCCTACAGACCCCTCGGACCCCGTGCTGCGTTCGCCACTACAGTCGCCAACCTCATCGCACCCCACGCCATCGCCTCCATGGACTACATACTCATCGGAGACCTGAACTTCCACCTCGACAACCCCAGCGACCCCAACTCCGCCACCCTCCTGGACAACCTCGCCAACATTGGACTGAAACAGCTCGTCACCATGCCCACCCACATGGCAGGACACACCTTCGACCCCATCTTCGCAGGAGGTAACAACATCCATTTCAGCCACACCACGCAACCCCCATGGACAGACCACCACTGCGTACACTTGCACGTCGACAAACCCATGCCCCCCAAACATGCACCGCGCCCCCCACGAAAGAACTGGAGCAAAGTCACTGAGGAACAACTCAACTCCACCCTCAACCACGACGCCCCCACCACGTCGACCGACGCCAACCTCACAGCCAAAGGACTCCACAGATGGATCTCCAGCTGCGCAGACAAGCTTGCACCACTACGCAACCCCGACAGACAATGCCCCAGGAAAGCCACCTGGTTCACCGCCGACCTCCAAGAATCCAGACGCACCTGCAGATGTCTTGAGAAGAACTGGAGAAACAGCAAAACGCCAGAAGATCGCACCACCTACAAAAACGCCATGACAGAATACCACCAACGCATCAGATCCACCAAAAGGACCTTCATCCAAAACAAGATCCTCGCCAACGCCAGCAACTCCAAGCAACTCTTCAGCGTCATCCAGGAATTCACCAAGCCCCCCAGCGAAACCACGGACATCACCCCTCCCAGGACCTCTGCGAGAAGCTCGGATCCTACTTCCATCTAAAAATCAAGGCACTCTACCACAACTTCAACGACCAGACACCCAACTCCGAAACCACTTCCTGCTCCAGCAACGCCATCCAGCCCACCATCTCCTCCTGGACCCCAGGCTTCACCGAAGACACCACTTCGACCATGAAAGGCATCCACTCAGGGGCCCCCACGGACCCCTGCCCCCTGCACACTTTCCACAAATCCGCCATCGCTCCTGAACTATGACACCATCAACACCAGATTCAAAACCGGCATCTTTCCCGATGACTGGAAACGCGCAGAAGTCAGACACCTGCTCAAGAAGCCCTCAGCAGACCCCACCGACCTCAAGAACTACCGACCCATCTCCCTCCTCCCCTTCACGGCCAAAGTCACAGAGAAGACCGTTGATGCACAACTAACCAAATTAATCGAAGAAAATTCCATCCTCGACCCCTCCCAATCCGGATTCCGCAGCAACCACAGCACCGAAACTGCTCTACTCGCCGCCACAGACGACATCCGCATCCTCCTCAACCAAGTACACACCGCGGCCCTGATCCTACTCGACCTCTCTGCAGCGTTCGACACCATCTCCCACCGCACACTCACCGCCAGACTCCACGATGCCGGCATACAAGGAACTGCCCTCAACTGGATCCGCTCGTTCCTCACTGGCAGAACCCAAAGAATCAGACTACCACCTTTCCTCTCCGAACTCACGGAAATCAACTGCGGAGTGCCCCAAGGATCATCGCTCAGCCCCACGCTTTTCAACATCTACATGGCCCCCCTCGCCGCCATCGTCAGACAGCACGGACTCAGCATAGTATCCTATGCCGACGACATCCAGCTCATCCTCTCCCTCACCAAGGATCCAATCACCACCAGACTCAACTTCCAGGAAGGAACAAAGGACGTCGCATCCTGGATGAGCAGAAACTACCTGAAGCTCAACTCGGAGAAGACAGAAGTCCTCGTCCTCGGACCATCCCCCTTGGCATGGGACAACACCTGGTGGCCTACTGCCCTCGGAAGCCCCCCCACACCCATGAACCACGCCTGAAACCTTGGCATCGTACTCGACTCCTCCGTCTCCATGACCCGACAGGTCAACGCTGTCGCCTCCAGCTGTTTCAACACCCTCTGAATTCTCCGAAAGACCTTCAAGTGGATCCCCCCCGAATCAAGGAAGGCCGGCACCCACGCACTCATAACCAGCAGACTGGACTACGGAAATGCCCTCTACGCCGGGATCAACAAGTCTCTGCTCCGCAAGCTCCAGACCATACAGAACACCGCAGCCAGACTCGTCGTCGCATTCCTCGACACGAACACATCACCCGACACCTACGGAACCTCCACTGGCTCCCCGTTGAGAAGAGAGTCACTTTCAAGATACTCACCCACGCCTACAAATGCCTCCACAACACCGGACCCCAATACCTCAACAAGAGAATCTCCTTCCACATACCCAAGAGAAACCTACGATCCGCCGACCTCGCCGAAACCCCGCGCATCCGCAGAGCCAGAACAGGTGGAAGAAGCTTCTCCTACATCGCAGCCAAGACCTGGATCGAGCTCCCGCTCAACATCAGACGCGCCCCCTCCCTGAACATCTTCAGGAAGACGCTCAAGACCTGGCTTATTGACTGAACGGAGCTGCTTACCCCCCCCACCCCGCAGCGCCTTGAGACCCTCACGGGTGAGTAGCACGCTTACAATTCCCCTGATTGATTGATTGATTGATCATGTATTAGTGACTGGTGGAGTTACCAGGCCCATCATTAGATTCAGTCTCATCTTTGCCGTTCTGCAGTCATGTTGTTGATCATACGGTGCATCTGAAGCGTCTGATTTGTCACACCAGTCAGGGCGGTGCCTCCAACTAGAGAGCATGTTGTTTAATGTCTCAACACATAGGTATAAATCCCCATCGTCCTTCTGTAGCATGGACCTCAAGCTCAGCCTTCTCACCTCCCTTCCCGCTGTGTCCACTGTGTTGTATGTCCTCTCTGGATAGTATCAGAGGCCTAATTGTCAACGCCTTCAGTATGTGAACTCACACGTATCTATGAGGCTTTGGTTGAGAGCACTGAACTGTTGGATCCTCTGACCCAAGCGAGCGCGTTACAGACTGTAATTGTCTCAGGATTGGATTACTGCAGGTCTGAGCATTGATTCCACTGCTTCCTGCCCCATCTTCTATGGTCAATCCATGCCCTTCCTCTCAGCTAATTTACTGGTAGAATTGTAATATTAGTCAGAACCAGTCCCTCACAACCAGGGCTGGACTGGGAACACAAACCAGCCCTGGCAATTCAGCTAGACCGGGCGGCGGGGGGGGCAGGGGGGGTGACGGATGTGCTAGTGAGAAGCATCAGACCCGGGCGGTTGATAGTGTGAAGAACTGCTGACGCTTTTATTACAGGGGGCCAATATTGCAGCACTGCTGCAAAAGTGGCCCCTACCACTCCGAAACCGGCCCCCACCCTTCCAACCCACCGGGAAAACACCCGGTGCCTGCTACGGCCAGTCTAGCACTACTCACAACGTTACACCATCACCACTGATTAAAAACATTTAACATATTAAACACACTTGACATGTTAATAATATCGTTTGGTTAAAAAACATTACCCAGTCAACCTGCATCTTTCTTGGGCTGAATCTCACATAAAAAGTGCAATGCATTGTCTAGTTATTTTCGTGTAGGAAACCAGTAAAGGGTGAAGATGTCCCCTCCTTGGCTCTAATAGGGTGGGGGGGCGGCTCAATAGGAATTTGATCAACAGGAAAGGCACATGGCGGTCACACAACACCTCCAACTGTTATATTGCATCTTCTGTGCTAAGCCGGATATTCACGCCTTGGAATGATTCACAATCTAAAACATGGCCTCTCTTTCCATAAACTGGGATCATATAGAGTTTCCCCAAGGTGAAGGACAAGTAATACTTCTATGATTCTTGCTGTATTTATGTTCTCCTCTAGTTCTGGGTTCTTTTTACTAAAACCTCTGTAATGCAGTCTCTGTAGAACTATCCAACATTATTACATCTTAATGTTCTGTAATGCCCGCTAACTCATTCAGTGACGTCATTGTCATGCTTACATTAACTGGCTTTGATTCTTTGAATGTATCAGTTTAATATCCCTGAGTCACTGACTAATGTTTCTGTTCTTTGTACAATGCCCATGTTCTCTCACTAAAGACACAAAACGAATTTTATATATCATGCATTAAATGTAAAATTGATGATAACATAGAGAAAAGGCATTTAAGAAATATGCATACTGATGGAGGAAAATGTAATTATAGAATATCAAAAAACAACCGGACCTGCTGGCACGTAATATGAATAATCAACACACATGAAATCTGCATGGCCATATTCGGTTGGTCAGGCTTTTATATGCTAACACATGCAAACACAAGCATGAACAGGTGTATGCAGACTATATGTGTTGTGTTTCTTTGCAGCTTGTCTCTTTCTGTGCCTCCTATGTATATACCCTATTTTTATATTCCAAACTTACACTGCTTTATGGTAAAAAAAAAAACAACAACAAAACACACATGAGGACAGGAAACAAAACAGCAGCACCAGAAGCTTTAGAATTGGCAAACAGGACACAGACATGAAAGGCACAGGAGGAAACAGCTTGCACAGCTACAAAACGCCTGAGTCTCCACTCCTTTGTCCCAGCCCAGTTTCTTTGCTAATTGATGTTGCCAACTTGTTAGCGGTCTCTGTATTTGACTAGTTCTGACTGTGGTTTACCATTATGTGTTAAGGTCAGGATTTGTTAAAGAAACACGATGCAGCATGGCCAATCCAATTTGAGAGGTTCTGGGGTTAGTATGTGGCGCTTCCTCATGAATAGCGGGCACAGGGTGGAGCCCCTATTTTGACTAGGAAGATGCAATGTTGTGGTAGGTGTTGGTTCTACAGGAAGAATTTGAAGGGGAGGGGCTGCGGGTGTCCTTTTCTCAGTAGAGGATTAACTATGCCCAGATAATCTGATTGTACGAGGAGGTAGGTCAATCAATGCACCAATAAAATGCAGTTTGCTGCTAGGTGGCCAGGATAAGATGTTCTGCTTCAGCGTTTTAAGTGTCATGTTTGATATCTCCACAGAGAGGCCCTGGCACGAGGAGGGGCTTATTGAATTGGTGTGCATGATTCCATAGGAAGTCTGTTATGATGTCATAAACGTCTTCCAGACTAGGGTGATTGGCCTCCCTGAGAGCCCGTCAGCGAGCGCTGGTTGTTTGCTTTGAAAGCAGAAAGCACAGCTGCAAGCGGGCGGGGGTAATGCAGGGAAGGTAGTTGAGATGGTTGAGGATGGCAGGTAACGCATTTTTTCACATTTGTGTCAGGGAGGAGAGACCATGTTATGCATGGTACCCTCATTGCTCCTGCACCCCTGCGTAGCAGTTGAAAGCAAGGGCCGATGATTTTAGGGGCCATGCTTAAGAGAAAATGATAGATGGGTAAAAAGTGAATTACATGGTTATTTTCCACCAAGGGGTTCTGAGTGACGTCAAATAGACAGCGAGAGTGAAGCTCTCCATAATTCACTGTTACCCATCTATAATTTTATGTATTCAGTTTGCACTTAATGAACTTCTTGTGGATAAAGGCAAGAATATAGCAGAGACTTCTACCAGCATTGATAAAACGCTCACAGCTTCACATCTAATGGTAATTCAATCAAACTGCAGCTAATGTTTCCCTAGTAGAACATAATAACAATATAGATTATATGTTACATTTCTGTCTAACTTGTAAAATCAGTTCCCTCACAACATGGGGGGATGCAAGCAGTGTAAGTCAAAGACACATTGGGACCTATTCGTGACATTAATATGCAGTACGTAAAGTACTCCAAATTAATGGGTTTTCTTTCACATCATCTAACATGCCTTTGTGAAATGGCCCCAAAACACCTAAAAGAAGAATATTGTGTGAATATTCATAAAGACTTAGGACTGATAGAAAGGAATGAGCCCTCTTTGCACCTTTACTAATAGGGAAGTGGACGATTCGCAGCCAATTCACAAAGGCATATAAGAGTACTTTTAAGGGTGCTCTTGTAGTACTACGTCCCGTACTCATAAAAATGCTTTTGTGAAGCGCTATAATTTACAGTGAAATACATTTTTGCATCCATGTTGGATGCAAGAATGCATTTTGCACTAAAAATATAACGGCACAAAAAACACAAGTTCTGTAAAGAACAGTTGCTTGTGTTCTTTTTGTTCACATTGTTTCCATGCCCGAGCATTGAAGTTTTGCAACAAATGCAATATAATAGTGTAATTTGGGGAATGTTGTGTAACAAGTGTAATGCGAAATTTATGAAGATAAACCAGATTGTGTAGACTTAGTGGAAATTTCGCCCAAACCTGGAAAATTTACCATTCCTCACACCCACTTCCCCATCTGCATCGACTCCGGGTGCATTAATTGTTATCAATATAAAAATGACTCCTATAAGGTCAAATACGTCTCAGGCAAATTATCTATAACGACTCACTCTACTGACCTCGCAGGCAATCAAAGGTCCAAGTGACCGCGCGTAATGAGGAAGCGGAACAGTGTAGGCCTTCGGGCCATCATTTTAGAACATGATTTCCTCTTGAACCTCATTCTCAATATATTGTTCATGGAGCACGCTTTTACATGCACTGCTGAATCAGCCCATTATACGCTGCCTGCTGGTTAACCAGGTGTAAAACCAACAAGCATTGGCAAAGCCAAATAGGTCTGACTTTAGTGTGCCAAAAATGCAATCCGTGACACACACACGTGCACAGACTATTAGTGCATGTCTTGTGACCCTGCCTCCCTCTCACACCCTAGCTCGTGCCCTAGTACTCACTCCCCCCGCTCGCGGTGCTGCATAATGCAAGCACTGCAAGATTGAGGAATAGAAACAGGACATGGGGGCAGATTTACAAGCCCCTTGCGTGACTTTTGCGCTGCAGTTGCGTCACTTGTTTGACGCAACAGCGGCGTAAACAATGCGGCCTATTTACAACGTGACGCATCTAGGGAGATACGTCACGTTGTAAAGCCCTGCGTCACATTATACCTGCGTCAGGTATAATGTATGCAGGGTGGGCGTTCCCACGCAGGAAGGCCTCATAAAAGTGACTCAGTGAAATCTACAAGATTTCACTGCGCCACTTTTAGGACGCCACTGCGTCAAAACCTTACGCCTGCTTGAAGCAGGCTTAAGTAGTGACGCAGTGTAGTGGGAATAGGCTCAACACGCATTGCTGGAGTTGCGTCGTGCTTGCGACATGACTCCAGCAATGCGTGACTTTTCCGCCAACAGATGCAAATCCTTGCGCCATAGTGCGCCGTATTGTAAATACGGCGCATCTATGGTGGCGCAAGGGTTTCTAAGGGTGGCGCAGGGAAAGTGACGCATCTGTACAGATGCGTCACTTTCTTGTAAATCTGCCCCCTAGTTTGCTGAGTCTACCATCACATAAGTCAAGGTGACTTTTAAAAAAAAAAAAAATTTAATCTAAAACATGCACTATTATTAAAACACTTAATAGAATACTTTGCACAGCGAGACTCATACAGACAACTGAATCGTTATCAAAGTACAACCTGCAAATCATGCCGAGCTCGAATAAAGCTTTTCTGGGGTCGGGACATTTTTTATGTTTAAAACTCCAAATCAAATACTTACATCAGCTTTATAAAGGGATCTCTTCCGTTGAACTATTCCAGGAAGGCACTTTTGTGTGGTTAAAGCAGAGTTCAACTCAACAGCGAAGCGCTTCAAACACTGCGGGGCTTATTTACAAGCCCCATGCGCCACTTTTGCGTCATTTTTAACTTGGGAAAAGTGACGCAAAAGTGGCGCAAGGGGCTTGTAAATCTGCCCCCGAGATTTTTATCCGATTTATTCCTCAAAGGTTTCCAGTGATACAATTTTCGGTTTCTGGGGTTTCATCTTTGAGCATTCCGTTTTTAATAGAGGTCATAAAATGTTCAGCACTCCCTGGCTTTTACATACATTATTAGAATGTGCTGAGTCCAGAAGAGCGTGTGGCAAGAGCTCAGACTGGATTGCCGTCCGTCACTGCGCGTCTGTTGACCTTGAACCCTAGACTAGGCTCTGGCAGCGTGGCCCCAGGGTACCCGGATGTGAGGGCGATTCCACCTTTCTGGGTTCAAGAGTGAGAGGTGTTATCTGACGGAATACGGTGACTAACCGTCCATAAAATTCACGGACCACCCGTAATTTGGATGTCACGTCCGTTGTCCTTGACGATCCCTTTTACGGACGCCTTTTGTCTGTAATTTTGGGCATTGGGGAACATCACTGTTCCCCAGCCAGAAGCCTCAGCTCCCTGATGGGGCCACCTCGCACTCCTCTGAGCACAAGAGCAGCCCCACCCCGCCCATTGTCATTCTATCTGCGACTAAGTGCCACATACAGAATGACAATGGGCCAGTCTGTGCTCTTACTGCATGTGGTGGCCTCCTCCTGTGAGGTCTAAGGCAGGACATTCAGTAGTGGAAGAAATGAACAAAAACGCCCATGCTGCTAGGTGAGAATCCAGTTCATGAAAAGGTGGTGAAACACATTTAAAAGAAAGGGTTATGGGTCTTTCACTGTCTCATCATTTTAAAACTGACGCATTTTCAAAGTTATGTTTAACAAAGCCATGGTTGCTAGCAACCATTGACAAAGCCAATAGTTCTGGCTTGTAGGTGTAACACTACTTGTGTTATATATCTGGATGCAATGACAGGAGCAGCAAATTACCAGTCGGCGGCACACTATGCTAGTTACGCACAGATTTTTAGCTTAGTTGTTTTAAGCCAGCCCGTAATTACATCGAACACCCCTTTGGAGAAACCCCCCAGTTTTTTCATCCCACTTAAAGCCCTGGAAACAACACCATGTCACAGTGGCACTGTGCATCATGCATGACTCATGACTTTCACTTTTTCGGATTGCCTATGTACAGGGGCATAGTGAGCCCTCCCCCGCCCCACCCCTTGCTTTAGGAACTACAGCAGGGGTGAAGTCCTTGATTGGCCTCTTCTGTCTGCAACTCAGCAGACAAAGGCTCAGCTCATAGTTAATGTGAAAAGGTGTGTAAGTGAAGGGATGGGTGGATGGCTGGATGAATTAGTGAAAGGGTGAATGGATGAATGAAAGGGTGAATGGATGGATAATGAGAGAAAGGATGGACGGATGAGTGAGTGGAAGGATGGATGAGAGAAAAGGTAAATAGATGGATATATGGGTGGAAGGGTAGATGGACGGGTAAAAGGATGGATGGATGAGTGAAAAGATGGATGGATGAGTGAAAGGGTGGATGACAGGCGAGTGAATGGGTGGATGGATGAGTGAACTGATGGATGGATTGATGAATTGATAAGTGAAAGGGTGAATGGGTGGATGGATGAGTGAAAGGGTGGATGTAAGGCTAGATGAGTGAAAGGGTGGGTGGGTGGACAGAAGGGTGGATAGATGAGTAAAGGAGTGAAAGGGTGGATGGATGAGGGAAAGGATGGATGGATGAGTGAAGGAGTGAAAGGGTGGATGGATGGGTGAAAGGGTGGATGACAGGCGAGTGAAAGGATGGATGAGTGATAGGGTCAATGGATGGATTCATGAATGGATGAGTAGATGGATGGGTGGATGGAAGGATAGATGGCTAAATGAAAGGGGGATGGAGAAAGAAAGGGAGGATGGATGGATAACTGAAAGGATGAATGGGTGGAATGATGAGTGACTGGGTGGATTAATGAGTAAGTGAAAGGGTGGCTGGATGTGTGAAAGGGTAGATGGCTGGATGGATGAGTGAATGGATGGATGAGTGGATGGATGAGTGTACAGATGGATAAGGTGAAAGGATGAATGAAGGGATGGATGAGTGAAAGGGTGGATGGAGGGATGGATGAGTGGAATGATGGATGGATGGATGGAAGGATAGATGATGGATAGGTTTGCAAATGGTTGAATATTGATATGGATGGGCACACAGATGGAAGGACAGGATGAATGGTGAAAGACTGAATGATGGATGAAAGAATGATTACAACTTGTAACCCCCATTATCTTAAGTACATTTCCTATAAATTGACTTTCACATTTATATGAGTCATTGTCTCTATATAATATGTGTGTGATGTAATGCACTCCGACACCCTGCCCTACTTACTTGGGATGAGTAGCACTATTAAAGAAATTAAATACACATGAGAGAGGGTCTATGTGAAGAGGAGGGTCACCATTGGAGGGTGATAGCAAGGCCGGACTGGCTGAACCGGGCATAGGGCGTTTCCCTAGGAGGCTGGAAAGGTGGGGGGAGGGGGGCGGTTTTGTTACCACAAAAAGACCTGCACATTTGCTCAAAGCTGCGCGCATACTGAAAAACCATGAAGTGCACAATTGTCTCAACCTAATATAAACTTCTTTTCACTTGTACTTAAGTGTGTCTATTTACTTACTTACATACAATTGCACGACCTCTACTGATGTGTCTGTAAAACTTACCTTTTGTCCTGAATTTTGACCTCCTCTCCTGAATTTTTGTCCTGAATTTTGACCCTTTGTCCTGAATTTTTACACTAACCGTCCTGAATTTGCACTCATGCCAGTTGGTCACCCTAGATGGGAAACGTAGGGAGAGCTCCGAGTTACCACCAGGGCTGGCTGCAGAGAGTGCCTAAGGACCTGCAAATACATTCAATCCCAGACCAACCTGTTTAAATTTGTAAGCATGTATACATCAATTACAAGATGGTTTTCAGGTATACTGGGACCACCGTGGGCCATTACCGTCTGATTCCCTGGCGTTTTCTCATAGTATATCAAGTGATTTTCTGTTCTCAGATTTACAGTGACCCTCAGGCCAAGCACCTTTCATTAGTCTAAAATGTGTGTTTGATCTGTGTGTTAAGATGCTCAGAGCGGCTGCAAATCTTTCAGATCATGGCGATGCAGTCATTTGAAGAAAGAGTTTGACATTGTACCATCGCAGCGTGATACCTTACACTAGTCCAGTAAAAGATTCAAAACCTTTATTTGTTGTACCTCTGAATATAGAAATAATTCCAGCCTAGTCCATGAAGACAAAAATACACGCAGGATGTGCCTGATCTGCTTCGAGGCACTTCCTATCTCAGTTGATTGGGTGGATCATTGATCTACTATTGGACCACTGGATTGGAGGACTGCAGAGCAGATTGTTCAACTAGGACAGGAAGTGAGGGGACAGAGCAGCGCATTTACATAGGGGCAACACTTTATTTTTTTAAATGGCAGTAGAGACGAGCTCCAGACCATGCTAGCAGCTGTCACCCCACCATTTCTTCCTCTTGGCCTGAGACTCCACTGCACATTTTCTCTTTGTTTGAATTTGGTGGAGTCAAAATGTACATCTCTTGCTCCTCAGCCAAACCCCTTGCATGCCCTGAGATCTGGGAGATCCCCCGTTGCTCTCTCCAGCCGGTCACCTAGAGCCAGTACCCCAATGACCTTCACATCTGCACAGGCCTTGGATGGTTGCAACAGTTATAGTTTTTTGGGGTACAGAAGCGGCACTCACAGAAGCTACCGCTGGTGGCCTTGCTCAGGTGTGGCCCCTATGTGTTTATTTTTTGTATGTTTGAAATGTCTGAGAACAGTCTCTACACCACTTTTCCAATGATGATCAATACCGTCGGTAAGTGTGCTCAGAGGAGATAGCTCATGATTATCACTGTGTTGTCCTTTTTATTAAAAAAGAAAAAGAAAAGCGAGAAAGAGAGTTTCTTAAAATTCTAAGTGGGAAATATTCCTTTTTATTGTTGGGCAAAGGATGTGCCTGTTGCCAGTAAGTAATTGGATAATTGATGACCTCTTTTTGTGGTAAATATAGGATCTATCCACTTGTTAAATACCTAGAAAAGGAAGAAGATGGCTGAGACAGTAAATTGCTTAATTCAAAAAAGCTTAGGGGTTTATTAAAACAAACTACTATCCTTAAAATATCAAATTACAGTTCCCACCATTGTATTCATATTCAGAAGGTAGTAAATATCATACGGTTTATAATAGAAAGGCTATAAATATGTTTGCATATATCGCCAGCACCCCCCCCCCCCCCTGCTCTTAGGCGCTCGGCGGCGGCAAAAGGCAGGGACCGCCACGGGCGGCAGAGTGCCTAGCTACGCCACTGGACCTGAAATGCGGTTTAACACACATGCGTGTTCCCAGAATGCTACTGTGAGGTTTATCAATGTGTTTAAGAAAACCGAACGACTTTCAGCAGGCGGGGCGAATATTGTACTATGACTGGCCGCAAAGAACATGGTAACATTTGGACTGGCATCAGTCATACAATACTGTATCATTATTTTTCTGGTGTCTTTGCTTAAAACTGTCAGACGGTGTGTACCAATAAGGCCTTCAGGTCTGACAATTGCGAATTGCGGAAACTATCTCCTATAGAATCGCTACCTCCGAAAATACTTTGGGGCATATTAGCAAGACCGGCGATAAATTATCGCCGCTTTAGCGGCAGGAAACTGCCGCTAAAACGGCGATAATGAGCTTGATAATATGCGTTATAGAATTGCTATAGAAGCCCAGGTTAGATGTCCTGCACATCTAACCTGGGCTTCTATTGGAATTCTATAACGCATATTAGCAAGCCCATTATCGCCGTTTTAGCGGCAGTTTCCTGCCGCTAAAACGGCGATAATTTTAACGTGGGTCTTGCTAATATGCCCCTGTAACTTCTGAGACTTCTGTTCAAGCAACAGACAGTCTTGAACTGTGTCTCCTTCTGTTGTGCCTCAGGGCTCTGGATTTTTTTTGTTTTCAAGTTGAGATGTGGTCTCCTAAAGTTTTCGAAGTATTCTGGAAAGCAGAGTTTTTCAGTATAAATTGGTAAGTGGACAAATGTGGAAATCTGCAAAGTTTCTGCTAAAAATGTAATTGTCTTTAAAAGTCCACTGCAAAACAGAGAGGACATAACAGACACCTGCACTTTTCTGGAACTCCTTTTCACCTCCCCTTGAAGAGATCGGTCTATCTAAGCACTGAAGTATACAGTTTTCGAGGAGTCTGACCAAATTATGAAGCTCAAGATGGTTCTCACTGCAGCAGAAGAGAGAGCCACATATTACACGTTTGTAACCCCCTGGCTAGACAGTGGCCACCCTACGACTACAAGGCCTCATTCACAAACGTGTTTGCAGGCCTGATTAGATTTTGGGTCACAAATGCCAAATCCTAATTCACACATACCAAGGCATTGGAACCTACAATATGGTGGTTAGTTATCATTCAGAAACCCCAAAACGTTCATGGGTAGGGATGAGATCTTGAGTGTTTCCAGAACTGAACACTGAGTACGTGATGAACATTCATAAAATCCTGCAAATGGGTTTGTTTACAAACTTTCTCAATGGTTTACAAATTCCGTTTGCGAAATAACATTTGGTGTCTCGAACAGCAGTAGTAGGTCTCAAAATTGGCAGCAAAATGTTTTTTATCTGGTAGATAAAAGTAAAAAATGTGCTAATGCAAAATTCTGGCACACTTACATTACTATGAGTGTTCTTAGAACTTTTTCCGACTCTACAAATGTTAATCTACTCACAATTTAAGAGGAGTCTCGTGTTGGGTAAATTCACTTTGCACGAGTGCTCTTCAAGCTGCCACCCATGACTTTCAAGCAGGTTCTGGTGGCTCAGTGGCTAACCTGTGCCCGCCATAGAGCTGTGTTGGACTTCAGAGTCTCATGTTTTAGTCCCAGTGGGTCGATTCAGACTTTCATCCTTCTAAATTTGATAGCAAATAAGTGCCATTAAACTGCCTAACAATACACCTGTTAGCGCAAAGATGCCCCAATAGATGGACCTTCTTTTTTTAAAGTACACATTCTGTTATGTTACTTTGAATGCAAGATCAAGACCTGTGCTCATTTGCCAGATGAAGGCATCACGAGTGACTATGTGGTCCACCTCACTCCAACATTTGTTGCAAAATGGCCATTGGCAACATGCTACAGTGATACAAATGAAATAAATAGATCAATTGACTACTAGCGCTTCAAAAGGTATCTATGAAATGGTCCCTCAGTTTACATTTTCAGTCTATTTCTACATCTGTTTGCCCTAAACTGACTATGCATTGAGGATCTCAAAAGAAGGCGTGTTTGCACAGCAGGATGGCATGAAAAAGCAATACCTCAGAGTGGGGGTGAAGAGAAAAGTTTGTACTGTTCTGTGTGACCTCGGGCCTGGGGGCCGACAAAAAGGACAGGGGACTGTAAAAAAAGACTCCCCCCACCATGACAAAAAAAGAGGCATTTGAAAGAGACAGGGTGTATGAGCCAGCCTGCAAGTAAAGACTACACTGAAAAAAATATCCTTCTCCAATGAGGCGATCTCACGCCGGAGGGTAGCGGTCTGTGGGGTACAGTGGAAGATGCCACAAAAAGTGGCGCACAGCTTTGTGGCTGTCAGCTACGAGTCGCCACCTCCAGGGTCCAAACGAACAAATAAATACGAATGTTCGAATTCAGCGAGCTACGCTGAGAATCTGGGTGAATTTTAACCTTTCGCTTGATTTGCAATTCAGAATTTGTAACTTCTGTCCAACTTGACACATTCTGAAGCTCGAGGCTTATTTTTGGATTGAAGCGCGCGCAGCAGCCGTTGTGCCAAAGCAGAGCTGCCCGCGCTTTCTGCTCCTCGCATATTCATGCTATGTATGAAACGCAAGCCCGGGTGTCTGGTAGGAAACGTGATTCTTTCTTTTTCTGTTAGTCCCGACATTTGCATACAAGGAGTGGCGAGTGCCTTGTCTTCCTCACTCGCCGGTGGCGTAGGTCCCGCGGGGAGGGCGTTAATGTGAAAGAGAGTGGCTGCGACAGCGGGCGCGCGCAGTCAGAGACGCTCGCGGCTGGCACCGTGACAGCAGAAGCAATACCAGGAAGAGAGCATTCAGATTCTTAGTACAGCTCGGATAAGTGTCAATAACAGCAATTTCCGGTTGGATTATGGTTCAGGAAATGACTGAATATTACTTCTGCCGCTTGGCCTAAAGATGTAAAGCGAGGACGCTAGCTAAGCAGTGGGGCTGGATTTAATGTTTGGTAATGCAGAGACATGCGGAACAATTAAAATCCTGTGCTGGAGCGAAAGGTGATCATCAGGCCCATTGTGGGCTGCTTTCGCGTAGCTGCCCGGGCAGGGGCGTCTCCTCCATTAGGGCGGAGGAGCGTCGCCCCACTGCTTTCTCGCAGTGCGAGAAGCAGAAACATAAAATGGTATTTTAAATATTTTATGTTTCTGCTTCTCGCGTTGCGAGAAAGCTGAAGGGTATGCCTGGTTGGGGGCGGGTGGGTGGGTGGATCGGGGAGGAGTGGCTTGCCCAATGTTGTGGGCACTGAAAGTTTGGTCAGCCCTCTGGGGCCGACCAAACCAGTCATGCGCACTCTGCATTTTCTCTATGTAGGCTGCAGCCTACATAGAGAAAATGGCCTCCCATAGGCGCCTGGCTGGGCGCTGTTCCCACCGATCACAACGCTGCCATTGCAGCATTGTGATTGGCTTAGGGGAGGGGAGAGGAGGGAGGCTGCCTGCTTCCTGTTCCTGCTAGAGGCAGGAAAGCAGCAGGAAAACACGGGACCTGGCCAGGAGCGGAGGCGGCGCGGGACCCGGTAAGGTGAGTTTAAAAAAAAAAAAAATTAAATTACCCCCCCCCGCGCGAACCCCTGCGTGAAGCCTTCCACCAACCCCCACCCACGAGTCATGCGAGCCGCGACTGGTAGCTGGCCAGACTCATCGCAAGAAGGAGTGCTTGAAAGTGTTACTCAAATCAAGGCCCACAGATGTCGAACAGCAGCACATATAATTATATACATTCAGTGCTTTAAATGGGCCGGTACTGTCCGGTACTGAGTACCGGCACTTTTTTATTTTGAGAAGGAGAGTACAGGCACTTCTCAAGAGAGATGTAGTATTTTTAATTGGAGAGTACCAGCACTTCTCAAGAGAGATGTAATACTTTAATTGGAGAGTACCAGCACTTCTCAGAAACAAGCAGGTACTCCGGTACAGAGTACCTGTACTACTATTTTTCCATTTCAAGCACTGTATACATTAGGAATTTGCGTCAAGTCAGCGCAGTCGGAGGAGCCAGTGGCAGGGTGGACTTTGTCTGAAGACAAAGCAGTGCTGAAATTGGAAAACGAATACTCCGGCAACCCATAAATTGGAGTCAAGATGTGGCAAAGGAAAGGGGGTGGAGTCACGAGGGGCAGAGTCATGACAAGCAGAGTCTGACAGTTAACTTACACATTGTTTTAAAAATCTGCTTCAAAGAAATTGGCAACAAGGAAAAATGTGACAATACACCTGTTCTAACCAGTGGTGTAGCTACACCTTTGGCCATCCGTGGAGGTCCCTGCGTTTGCCGGCTCGCGACGGCCGCAGGTAAGAGCGAAGGGGCGTGGGGGTGGGGGGAAGGTTGCTGGCGATCCCTGCATTTGCCGCCCTGCGATGGCCTCAGGTAAGTAAGAGCGGGGGGAGGGAGCGGCCGCCGCCCTAAAAACTTCTGCCACCCGGGGCGAACCGCCCCCCCATTGCTATGCCACTGGTTCTAGCTCACTTAATTGGTCACACAGAGGCTGCATTTTAAAATATCCTAGAGGGTTTAGGCACATGCTGCAGATATCTTTTGAGAGGATTATAATAACAGTAAGATCTCTCTGACAGTTAATGCAGTTTTAGAAGACATCTGTATTTTGTCAAGTCTCAGTTTTGACTACTAAAGTAGCATAGAAAGTTAATGTGACAGCTTCAAAGCCCATCATATAACATACAGATAACAGATTTTTATTTTATGTAGACAGGTAAGTGGGTTACTGCTTTTGATAAACAGATCCTTTAGTTACTCCCAGTTTATGAGTTGCAGTCCCAACATAGCACAGTGAACCATGAACAGGCATCAAGGAGCTGCATGCAAGCTGCCAAGTCATGGGTTTAGAGCCTTATTTTTTTCTGCAGTCTCTTGTTATTCTGATATTGAAAACAAGGGTTCCTTTGGGTAGTAATAAAGTCTTGTTAGTACAGACAAACCCAATCAGTGCGTTATGTTTTAAATGCTAACTTTCTGTTTCTCTCGACCTTGCACTCTTAACATATAACGTCTACAAGCATGGACAATATAAGACTCCTACACTTTATAGCCATCATTATCTTATGTAACATTTCCTGTACATTGATTTACATGTGAAATTTATTGTCTCCTTTTATGTGGTGTAAAGTGATCTGACACCCTACACTGAGATGAGTAGCACCATAAAAAATGTAAATGAAAAAGAAAGTAGTACGTGCCATTTAAATTATTAGTGCAATTACTCACACACAAATACAATTAGCATTCTTATAGTGAATGCACATCTTTTACACAGGGGAGGGGGGCTTGAACAAAGCCAAAATCTGCCTCCAAATCATAGTTTCTTTAAAGTACCTGTGAAGTGATAAGCAGTCTGCCTTTGTTTGCTTCCATGGCATTGGTGCCTCGGCGTTGGGCTCCAGATGGCTCCCAGCCAGGATAATTCTTGATTAAAAGATGGGATGATGGCGACTGTGAATTAGGGGTGGGTGTAATTTGTTGTAGCACATTTATGCAAAATTATGCAAGATTATGCTGAATTATGCGAGGTACATAATCCTGCATATAACAATATTTTCAAAATGCCCCATGGCGTCCAAAATGAACCTGGGAATGCACATTGTGCTAAAAAAATAGCACTAGATGCAACAGAACAGGGGCACCAACAGCCATCAGCCGCCTATGCTCTGCTCCTGTACTCTGGAGGAGGCATTTTTACCCCAAATTACTTGAACGGTGTAATCGTGTAATTTTCAATAATTTCGCATCACAAGAGTAACGTGAAATTGCTGAAATTACTCCAATTACTCTAGCCACATTAACATTTTCCCTAGCCTCCTTTACATTAGATCTTTGTTTTATTCCCCGACGGTAGTGAAAATAGGAATGCCTTGCACGTTGCTGCTCCGAAGAGAAATCAGGCGACGTGCAGGCACTGCTGCATTGTGGCCCAGTGTCGGGAAATCACAAAAAAAACATATTTCACGTGGTCAGATGGATCCCAGGTCTGGCTCAGAAATAGCTGCCGGAACCAGGATCCGGCGGGATCCCCCTCATTTCCTGCACTGGGCTAGAGAGAAAATAGGATATTTCTAGACATGCTGGTGTGCCTGACAGTATGGCTGGGCTGGGGCAGAGCATGTTACAAGTCAATTATGACTAACATGTAGCTGAATTAATATCCCTAAACATGTACTGCACTGCCACCACTGAAGGAGGGACTGACTTGTTAGTTCTTAAACACGTGACTCTGAACTACATAGATAAAGCCAGTTACACACCAGACTGCCTTAATATGTGACTGAAATGTGTCTGACATATGACTAGTTCTACAGCAGTCCTGCCCGCTTTTCATGGGCAGTAACTATTAAACAGCAGTGCCTTGTAAGCCTGTTAAAGCTGAGACGAACCAATAACATGTCAGATATTCCTAATATGTGTCCGAGGCGGCTAACACTCTCTCCCAGAAATGGGACTGACTCTGCCCCTCCTTATCAATCATTTTTTATTCACTGGCCTTTTAGAGAAAAGGATGGACTACTTAAAATCTGGCTTGGCTTGTATAGATTCAGTCATACATCAGGCACATCAGACTTCAGAAGGCTCTGGCCTGTAAGTATGCATGTGATCTCTTCTTTGTTCCTTGATTACCGGATGCCTCAGTAGGCTTTCCCAGTTTCACACAGCCAAAGGGGTACACTGAGCATGGTGGGTGGTGCCCAACATACCTTAACTGGCCGAATTCAGAAGTTTCACATGTTTGCATTAACTGAAAAAAAACCACACACACACGCACACACACACACGCACGCGCGCGCGCACACACACACACACACGTCTAACTTTCTGATTCTGCTGTTCCATTGATTAATTCAATAGAAAAGCCCGGGAGTGGGCATCTTGTGCCCTGGTGACACAGGTGTGGTTGCTCCATGCAGATTTAGATTACAGTTCCACTTCTGAGTACTTCATTGTTTTTGCTAATTATCTACTAAGGGCCTCATTATAAGTGCTGATACTGTCAGGTGCTGAGCCCCTGCACTTTTCTAATTTGAAAGGGAGAGTACCTACACTCCTCAGCTGACTGCCAATACTCTTGATGGGAGAGTACGTGCACAACTCTGGAGTAAACTGGTGCTCATATTTGAAACAATTTTATGTTTTTTAATCACAAAACAAAAGCATTTTTAACTTTGTACTTTATTTTTAATTGTTTTATTAATGTAACATTTTTGATATTAATCTGTAAAGTTCTGAATGCAACGGTTTTAATTAATCACGCATAATAAAATTTACTTACTGGTGCTCTGGGATAATGAGTACTTACACTTTCATTTGAAGCACTGAAGTGGCTCCAAAATTCCAAATGGGACTGGTAACAGTTACTGGCCACATCTGGAATTCTCATTACGAATTACAAAGTCTGTGGAAACTGTCATGTTTCCCTTGAAGATTTTGGTTGCGCTAAGCAGCCAAAAAAGTTGGGCTGTGGAGGGGGGAGAATGAGGAATCACTCGGGGAATAAAAACCAGAATTAACATTTTCCCCAGTAATTCCTCGTTAATCAGGCTTCTACCTGCAATCACCATTAATTCTACACCTTCACAATTAGCAGGATTCTGGCATCTATATCTCTTGAGGTATAGAATTAACATCCCAGTTATTTGTAATGGGGCCCTAAGGGGGTCATAACGATGGCGGTCTAACGAGCGTTTGACCGCCATCGCAGTGAGATTGGGGCCGCCTGACAAGTAGTCGGCGGTCCCACCCTCCATATTTTGATATGACCGCCATGTAGGCTGTCAGAAACATGCATTTTTCTATTGCGGCTTGTGCTGTGGCCCAGAAAAGGGCTGCAGCACAAGCCACAGTAGAAAAAGGCATGTTTCTAAACATCCAGGCGCGCCATGTGCCAGACACCATGTGGTGCCTGGCACACAGTGCATGGATGCTTAGGGGGGCACCACATGTGCTCCCCTGGCAACATTCCAGTGGCCACGGGGTGGGGGCCCTGCTTGGGCCCCCCAAAGTCCCTTTCCGGCTGCCTGTTCATGACAGTGGGACCGCCATGAACAAGAAGTCGGAAAGGAATATCCTAATCCCTACGGCGGTGCCTGCTCAATCACCGCCCCTACAGCGGTGCCCTATTTTAGGAATTAGGAATCCGACTGCTGTCCCGACAGGATCTTTGATACTGTCGGAGGCGGCAATCCTACCACCAGACTTCTGCGGTCCTACCAGCTGCATTTGTAATGCAGCGATCCGACCGATGCCCTAGATGGCAGGCAGACCGCCACCGACGGCCTGTCAGTGGTGGTCCACCCGCCATCGTAATGAGGGCCTAAGTGTTCAAGCATATAGTAAAGTTGTCCTCAAAGTGAGCATAATTAGTTTGAAATACACTGGCTGAAACAGTGTAAAATGTAATTTATTTTTAGGTACCATTTCTAGCAGAACAGAATATCAAAATTAAACTTTTTTAAAACATGGGAATGTTTAGACATTTTCATTTAATTAGCTAAATATTACAAGAACTGTTGGACTTGGCTCTTTTTGCAGGGTCATCCCTAAACTTTTTGCCTTTCTCCTAGCCATTTTTCTGACATGGTGTTGGTGGTTTTAGGACTCTGGGCACTTTAGCACTGCTGTTCAGTGTAAAGTGTGTGTGCTCTCTCTTATAAATATGGTAAGATTGGTCTACACCTGTTTGGCCTATTTAATTTACCTGTCAGTCCCTTGTAAAGTGGTATCCCATATACCCAGGGCTGGTAAATTAAATGCTACTGGTGGGCTTGCAGCGCTGATTGCGCCACCCACCAAAGTAGCCTTTCAAACCTAACTCAGGCTTCTGCCATTGCAGGGCCTGTGCGCGCAGTGTTACTGCCGCTGTGACGTGGCACCTAAAGTGTGTGCCATGTCCGTGACCCCCCTTTTACTACATGTCAGTCACCCCTAAGGTAGGCCCTAGTTAGCCATATGGGCAGGGTGCATTGTAGGTAAAAGATAGGACATGTACCTTAAGTGTGTGACATGTCCTGGTAGTGACAAACAGCCATTTTGGTTTCTCACTACTGTGGGGCTGCCCTCCCATAGGAATGCATTGGGGATTCCCTGATAAGTGTTTCAGTGGTAATTCCTGATATGAGAGGCGCAGCGTGGTCAAGTTTGGTATATTTGGAATAGTGATAATAAATGCTGCGCAATGGTGTGCGCAGATTTATAATAACTATTTTATAAATGCCACTTTTAGAAGTTGGCATTTCTGTGTGCTATGTGTCTGCCTGCCTGATGTGAATTGCATGTCTGGCTTGTGAGTGACAGGGGCTGGGAGGTGTGTGTGGCTCCAGGAGGGGCAGGGTGAGTCAGCGCTAGGCTGAATGGGACATCTGTGCTGGGAGTAGTGGGAGGAGTAATACCCTGACTCTGAATAGGACTGTGCCCAGCCTGCACAATGCTGGCTCCGCCCCCTGTGGTGCGTCTGAGCACCTAGTCCTCACCTGACAAAGGGGAAGAGGAGCTTGGAAAACAAAGTGATCCAAATCCCCCCTGAACCAGTTGCATCTGGTTCCCCCATGCCCTGCGCTGCAGACAAAGGAATGCTAAGTATAAATATAGGGGCTGTGACCCCATGAAAATGTTCTGTTCTGTGCTTACTTGGGCTGGGGGAGACACTCTGCCAGGAGGAACCGCCGTGGGACCCAGCTGCAGCTTCTTGGGGGTCCCTGCGTGCTGGCCTGCCTGGCTGCGCTGTGCTTGGGTGTCCCCAGCCCCAGGACTTGTTATTCCTGCCTGCTAAAAGACTTGGTGGCTCCTAGCGCCTCGTGAGCGCTGTATTTTAAATTGCTTAAGGAGAGGGGAGCGTGTGGGCCTCGCAGCGCTGAGCTGCGTCCTCTGCCGAGGGAATCCCGACGTGGGGATTCCCCCGCATCGCGGAAGGAGAGCGGGAGCCCACCCCGCGTTTTTAATGCCAGTAGTAGCGGGAGCCCACCCGCGTTTATGCCAGAAGAAGCAGGTGCCCACCCCGCATGGATGCTTAACTGAGAGCGGGAGCCCACCCCGCATCTGTAGAGAAAGGAATCACCGCCGCAACCCGAGTAGAAGCCGCCGCTCGCGGCCGACCAGGAGGACAGGCAAGGTTGCCTGACTCTGGGCGGGGCTGCGAGCAGGAAGTTGACGGCCGCCGAAGGAAGAAGCCGGCAAGTCTGCGCGGGGCTCTCGTGAGCTGTGAGAGCCACGCCCGCGCCCAGACAGCCCGCGGAGTCGCCTCCAGCACCGGTGAAGGCAGGAAGACCAGAGCCGACCACGCGAGGTCCCGGTCAGCGCAGGCCCGCCGAGGCACATTGTCGGTGCCTGGGACCTGCGCATGAGAATCCCGGTGAGTGGTGCTAAATTGAGTATTGTTGGTGCTTCCGGTGGTACCCCTTTGTTTCTCTGCCTGCCCGGAGCCCCCGTGAATGGAGCTTGGCCCGTAATCTATTGAAGAGTCCCGGAGTGGGGCTGCAGCGGCACAATCAGTGCCAGGGCTCATTCGTTTACACTCGGCTGCACCGCAGGAGCACGGGCAGCCGCAACAAGGGGCAAGTTTGTTATAGAAGCCCCAGAGTGGGGATCCCCAGGCACAGTGGTGCCCAACCAAATTCTCCAGCTGCACCGCAAGAGAGAGCGGGCAGCTGCAACGTGGGGGCACAGTTGTTTTGCAAAGTCCCAGTGGGGACCCCGAAGGCACGTTGGTGCCAGTGTCCTTTATCTTTGGGGGCCAGATCATCTCTAGAAGTCCCGGAGTGGGACTTGGGGGCATTTGTGTTTTCAGCAGAAAAGGGTGAGAAGCACCCCAGACCCCAGCGCAGTGCGCACTTTGCTTTGGCTGCATAGGCAGTAAAAGGGCCAGTGGAAGGCCCCAGTACAAGCCCTGACATTTTGGACATAGGGCATTTGAGCCCCAAAAAAGGCCAGTTGGCCTGGGGGTCAGGTTTATGTTGGTAGGGCGCTAAGCCCTAATGGGATGTCTACTGCATGATGTGATTTATGCCTACTGTTATTGCCTCAACGTGATACCTATTGCGTAATGTGTTTATGCTTATGAGGTTATGGCGTAATGTGTTTATGCTGGTGAGGCCCATTGCGTAATGTGTTTATGCTGATGAGGTTTGGGCCTAATGTGGGTTTATGTCTAATGCTAATAGGATAATGCTTAGGTCATTATGGTACCAGTAGTTACTGGTTGTGTTTTATATTTGCATTTACTTACCTATTCTGATGGTTCTGACCATGGCCCGATTGGCCTGGTCCTGTATATAATTCCCCTGTGAATATTGCCCGTGCCAGTTGGCACAGTGTAAATGTGTGATTATGTTTCTAATGTGTTTATGATAATACAAAGGCTATTTTTTATATAACCTTGTGTGGAGTTTCTTTTGTAGTGTGCCTAGTGTGCTGCTGCTGTGTGTGTGTGTTGCGCAAACGCTTTACACATTGCCTCTGGGATAAGCCTGACTGCTCGTGCCAAGCTACCAAGGGGGTGAGCAGGGGTTATCTTGGGTGTGTAACTCCCTTGCCCTGACTAGAGTGGTGGTTTCTGCCTGGCTTTGGCGCAAGCCTTAGCCAACCAGAAATCCCAGTTCTAACATTGGTTGTCAGCGGTGAGGATAGGACTTGCGTTTGCGCAGTACCACAGCGACAACTGGTTGCACTACAAGCTCTGCATTTAGAGAATCACATGTTTGGGGATTATTGTTTCTGATTTTGTTTTTCTCCTCAAGAGTGTCATTTTTAAATGTTGTTTTCTGCTCTTTTATTTTGGTGGCAGAAGAGAGAAAATGACAGGGCGAGGACGCCAGTAGGTGGGGAGGATCCCATAGATAGGGAGTCCCTTGCTGGGTCCAGTGCCGGGGGCAGTGCCCCATCCCTTTCCCTGTCCCCAGAGGTGTGGGTGGATAGGAGGGAAGAAAGGGAGTGTGGAGGAGAAAAAGCTAGCTCTGGAGGGTAGGTTATCCCCTGAGTGTAGTTGAGTTGTCTGGGTTCACCAGTAAGGGTGCGATCCAGTGGTGGCAGCAATATGGAGTCCAGTGCAGGAAGTCCCATTCCCAGTTCCCAGAGTATGGTACCTTGTTCCCAGTTAGAGGGGTACAGGTTGAGATTCAGGGGCAGTAAGGAACTGTCTCACCAGTCTTGGGGGGGAGTTTGTGGATGAATGTTGTGATGCACTGGACGATTGGGTGATGGTTAGCACGGCAAATGATTTTGAAGGGCTGTTCAATCTGTGTGTCAGAGAACACGTGTTCAGTAATTGTTTTCCGGGGTTGCGCCAACACCTGTTGGGGTGTAAGTTCTCTGACCCCAGGGAGCTTGCACGGGAGGCAGACCTCTGGCTGTGTGCTAGAGGGTCTGAAGAGGCATTGGGGAGTGATTCCAAAAGTAGTGGCTTGGGTATCTTCCGGTCCTGTGTGGTGGAAGAGGTTCAGTGTAGCCCAGCTAGGTCCCAGTGTAGTGGGAGGGGTGTAGGGGCTCACGTCCGGTCTCAGTGGAGAAGGAGTGAGGGTGGGACTGTGTGTCCCAAGGTGCCCGAAACCCAGTCTCAGGGCCTGGAAGGTTCCCTAAGGGAGCACAAGGTCGGGGGCCAAGGCTGTACTTGTAGGCCATTTGAGGAGGATCTCCTAGTGTCAGGAGAACGTGGAGTATCTGTAAGCAGAGCTCCAGCGGTTCTGGTGTCTGGCGGTGCCACTCCAGTTGGGAGGATGTAGAAGTCCAGAGTGAGGGGTGAGAGGGGGATGTGTTCCCCAGTGGAAGAGCCAGTGGGTCAGGGACCAGCCAGAAGGGCTGAGTCTCCTAGAAGTGACCATGGCGACACCACTTCTGTCCTGGGGGATCTTCGCGCACTGTCAGATAGACAGGGGTCGGGAGATCTGCACCAGGCAGACTGTCACACAACACATTAGTCATGTGTTACCCTCGGGGGGGATACTGTGTGAGTCCCCAGAAGTCCTGGCGTGCCAGGCAAGTGCTCAGCCGCGGGGTTCAGCCCCAAGGTTGGGAGGCCAGGTTCAGCCTGACCTGGAGGGAAGGACATCTGTAATCAGTGTCCTGACCGGTTTGGGCTTCCAGGGGTACAGCTCCAAGCTAGGAGGGTGCAGAACTCTGGAAGGGGGTGCAGAGGGAGGGAGGCCTCGCCTCTGACCCTGGTGCAACCTGAGGGTTTAGACCCTAGGTTGGGAGACTCGGAAACTTCGTGATCGAGGGGGAATCCCTGCCAAAGAGAACAGCTGAATAGAGTTAGGAAAAGTGCTGCCATTGCTGTGTGTCTGGGGGCTGACCTACAGTTTGCTGTTTCTGCTGAGGAAGAGGACTAAGGGACTTTGCTGTGTGCTGTGTCCCCCCTGCTTGAAGAGGAACTGTGCTGTGTGCTTTGTTTTTCTGAAGACAAGAGTATCCGAGGGTCTGAGTGAGCTGGCCTCCTGTTAGGGAATTTCAGCTGGTTGGAGAGTTGTGTTCTGAGGGTGCCTCTCCAAGGAGGAGGGTACGGAACCCCAGAAGAAGAGGTAGGGGGAGGAGAGCCTCGCCCGTGACTTCTGGTCAGCCTGAGGGTGCAGACCCTAGATTGGAGGATCAGTGGCAGTTTGGAACTGCACTGATGAGGGGTAGAGTGGAGAATGGTCACTATGTGCCAGGGGTTACTGCCCCACACTCTGTGGATTGGCAAGGACCAGTGACATCTGGGTGGCCTAGGGCCTGGTCCTGGCCGTGGACAGCTAGGGAGTACCAGTGGGGTAGCCTAGTTGGTCCTGAGAGCTTTTGACAGAGGGAACCATGTGGGTTCAGAGTGGCGTAGAACTGGAGGGTGTCCCTGCAGTTGCAGGCCCGCGTCCGTGTTCTATCGCCCAAGGCAGGGAAGCCCATCAAGGTGGTGATTGGTCTACCCTGCGTTTTGGCTGGAAGGGGGTTGTGTTGGACTTGGCCCTTTTTGCAGGGTCATCCCTAAACTTTTTGCCTTTCTCCTAGCCATTTTTCTGACATGGTGTTGGTGGTTTTAGGACTCTGGGCACTTTAGCACTGCTGTTCAGTGTAAAGTGGGTGTGCTCTCCCTGATAAATATGGTAAAAATTGGTCTACACCTGTTTGGCCTATTTAATTTACCTGCCAGTCCCTTGTAAAGTGGTATCCCATATACCCAGGGCTGGTAAATTAAATGCTACTGGCGGGTTTGCAGTGCTGATTGCGCCACCCACCAAAGTAGCCTTTACAACCTAACTCAGGCCTCTGCCATTGCAGGGCCTGTGCGCGCAGTGTTACTGCCGCTGTGACGTGGCACCTAAAGTGTGTGCCATGTCCGTGACCCCCCTTTTACTACATGTCAGTCACCCCTAAGGTAGGCCCTAGCTAGCCCTATGGGCAGGGTGCATTGTAGGTAAAAGATAGGACATGTACCTTAAGTGTGTGACATGTCCTGGTAGTGACAAACAGCCATTTTGGTTTCTCACTACTGTGGGGCTGCCCTCCCATAGGAATGCATTGGGGATTCCCTGATAAGTGTTTCAGTGGTAATTCCTGATATGAGAGGCGCAGCGTGGTCAAGTTTGGTATATTTGGAATAGTGATAATAAATGCTGCGCAATAGTGTGCGCATATTTATTATAACTATTTTATCAATGCCACTTTTAGAAGTTGGCATTTCTGTGTGCTATGTGTCTGCCTGCCTGATGTGAATTGCATGTCTGGCTTGTGAGTGACAGGGGCTGGGAGGTGTGTGTGGCTCCAGGAGGGGCAGGGTGAGTCAGCGCTAGGCTGAATGGGACATCTGTGCTGGGAGTAGTGGGAGGAGTAATCCCCTGACTCTGAATAGGACTGTGCCCAGCCTGCCCAATGCTGGCTCCGCCCCCTGTGGTGCGTCTGAGCACCTAGCCCCCACCTGACAAAGGGGAAGAGGAGCTTGGAAAACAAAGTGCTCCAAATCCCCCCTGAACCAGTTGCATCTGGTTCCCCCATGCCCTTCACTGCAGACAAAGGAATGCTAAGTATAAATATAGGGGCTGTGACCCCATGAAAATGTTCTGTTCTGTGCTTACTTGGGCTGGGGGAGACACTCTGCCAGGAGGAACCGCCGTGGGACCCAGCTGCAGCTTCTTGGGGTTCCCTGCGTGCTGGCCTGCCTGGCTGCGCTGTGCTTGGATGTCCCCAGCCCCAAGGACTTGTTATTCCTACTAGAAATAAATGACAGCAGTGGTTATCTCAACAGAATAGTCAGCACCTCTGTTATAGTTTGCACAAAAGTCGAATATAATATGTCTTGGTGTGCTCTATGTCAACACTGTGCCGTCTCCAGTGCTACTCAGTGCAGTGAGGAAAAATTCCCTCAATGCACTTCACATTAAACCAAAACGAAGACAGAGCACAAACCAATAGTAAGGACTGACCACAAACAGTCAGTAGTGTTTTTTAATAGAAAAAAATGTAATATACACAAAAACAATCAAATTAGCAAGAGCATAAAAGTGCTTAATCATATTTCACAATGTTGACACGTAGTTGTCGTAAGATAACAGCCAACACGTGTTTCGTCGCAGATCGACTTTCTCAAGGCTGTTGATGGAATAAAGTACAACAATTTATCTTGATAGACATTGGCAACAAGAAATAGCATTCAGTATATCTATGTTGCATTGATAATAAAAATAAATTGTCTATCTGTAAGGCAGGAACCAAGCCATAACCGCGTGCTCGAAAACTGGAAAAGCTGATCAAGAATATGTCCAAAGAGATTAAAAAGAGAATTGGACCAGAATAAGTTCAAACGCCAAAAGTTCACCCGCAATAAGTCAGCTTTTCATGATTCGAGTAAAAAAAGAAGACAAAAACAACAAGATGAAAAAAAGTGTGAAACAAAGGGTGAAAAAAAGAGATGAAAAGAAGAGAGAAGAAAAGACTAAAAAGGTGAGACTAACTCCCAGTGTTCTTCACAGAGAAGTTCACCTGTTTATCAAATCTCTGTGTTCCTATATAATATCACACCGAATCCCAATGAGAGAACACTGTGTAAGTAACCAAGAGAACAAAAAAAAAAATCTCAAAAAAGTTTCAATTTTTTTTCGATCAACCAAAGAGTAAAAAGCAGTTCAAAGTACCTTAAAATTTTCAATCATACAGTCCTGAAGTCCAACAGGAAAAAGGGCTCAAACAACGTACATCAAAATATAATCAATTGGCTGCATGTCCATAAATACCGAGACCTGGGGGGCGTGGCTTGGACGCCGATGGAGACGGTCGCGTGAGCTGTGTGCTCCGCGCCGACCTCAATGTTTATCCTGACCGGAGCCCCGAACTAAGGCTCCGGTGACCCTGGGAGAGTTCCTTGTGCTGCTGAGACCTGTGCCGCCGTTAATGGACGGCTAAGGTCCCCTCCGACATCGGGCTGCGGCTCCGACCAAGGCGAGGCTCCGAAAATGAAGACCTAAAATGGTGGCTGACCCTGCGAGCTGAACTGCGATGAACGCTAGAGTGCGGGCTACCAGCCGGTGGGCTTTCCCCCGACGAGCGGTGGGTGCACAGCATCTGCAGGGGGGACCCTGAACTCCCGGAGTGCATCGTGGGCGCGTGTGGCAGTCTTCACTTGCGAGGGGCCTAGTAGGCCCGGAGAATGCCCGATCATAGTGGAGGAGGGAGCAGTCGACGTGGGACGCCCGGGTAACACAGCGCCCGGCTCGGCTCCTGGTGGCGACAATCGAGCGGCCCCGGTTCCTGAGGGCTGAAGGTGGAAGCGCTAAACTGGTGAGCGATTACCGAGGGCAGGGAGGGCTCTGAGGCTCGACCAGAGGGTGTATTCGGCGGCCATCTGGTCCCCGAACTGCATTAGCAGAGCCGCTCAGCATACGGGGGGCCCCACTCCGCCACACGAACTGGGGGCGAAGTTGGAGACCACTCTGGGGTACTGGAGGACCGCGGCGAGACGCGGGATCGCCGGTGCCCTGCTGACCACCCAGAGGAGGGGCTCGCTGACTGCTCCGGAGAAGGTGCCCTATTGATCCTGTGGCTGGCCCCTAGAACTCACCGCGGGGACCAGGTGTAACACGGCTGCCAAGTGGGCGGCGCAGGCCCGGGCCAGGGTATGCAGAGGGGCTTCATGACTGGAGAGCGGGCCGGCTGGCTGCTTTGTGGGACACTAGAGTGTGGTGCCATTGATGAGCTCGATTGATCACCCCCTGTGGATTATAACGACCCCGAGTGTCGACGGCTGAGGTTACTAGGTGGCGGCTAGTCGGACCCTGCTTCTGTGGGTACCGGCTAGGGGATCCTTGAGCTGGGATCCCTGCTGGGTGCTGATAAGAGCGAGATTTCCTGGCACGCTTAATGCGACACTGGCGTCCTGGCCATACCTTCGCTGGACGATTGGAAGCCTTGTTCAAACGTATGCTAAACCATGGAGATGCCCACGAGAAGTAGGGGCGGATGAAGAGCCCCTTCAGAGCATAGTGGAAGACGACAGGTGGCGACTGGGTGCACGCATACTTCCGCCTGAGGGAGGGCCTCAACTTGCTGAATTACAGAAGGAGCTGCGCGGTGAGTTCAAGCCTGGGAGCCCAGTAACCGGACCCCCTTGGGGAAAACACGAGGCAAGCAGGGGGGGGCACCCCCTGAACAGGAGGATGATGCAGCAGAACAGAAGACGCAGGGGGCGGCTGGCTCACCTCCGGAAGGGCTCATGCAACAGCAGGTGAACCAGATCCTACGAGCTATTACGGACACGAAAGAGGCACTCCAGCAGGACATAGCCCAGGTATCACTGGGACTGGGACTCCTGCGGGCGGACCATGTGAAGCTGGCTGACCGTGTGAGGCAGACGGAGACCACCTTGGGGGTCTTGGAGCCCTCGCAGAGGGCACTGGACGTGCAGATGGGAGACATCACTCGCAGGCTTCAAGTACTAGAGAGACGAGCTGAGGATGCTGAAGGGCGTAATAGAAGGAACAACATAAGGGTGGTAGGCCTTCCTGAAGGAGTGGAAGGGGACAGTATGGTGGATTTCCTGGAGCAGTGGCTGCGCACCGAGGTAGCTCCGGAGGGCCTGACACCATTCTATACTCTGGAGAGGGCGCACAGAGTGCCTGCCCGCCCGTTGCAGCCTGGGAGGCCGCCCAGGCCTGTGGTGGCCCGTTTGCTTCACTATAAGGATAGAGACTTCCTCTTACATAAAGCACGCACCGCTGGCCCATATAAAGTGGACAATAATAACGTGTCGCTGTTCCCGGATTACACCTTTGAAGTACAGCGCCAGCGATCTTCCTTTTTAGCGGTCAAGAAAGCACTCCGGGATGAAAGTATTCAGTACTCATTGATGTTCCCAGCACGCCTGCGAGTGACACTGGATGGCACTACCTTCTTTCACAATTCCCCGGACGAGGCATGGAGCTGGTTGGAAACTTATCGAACAGGGTCAGGTGTGACAAAAGGCAACGGGGGACAAACAACGGTGGCACCGAGGTCGCTCCGGGCACGACGCAACAGGAGAAGGCGACCTGGTCCGCAGAAACCTTCTCGTCTCAGACGAAGAGAGAGAGGTCTGCAGCGTTGCAGGCCGTGACGGAGATATCGCAGGCGAGCGGCGCGACCTTACAAGGAGGGACCGAGTCAGAACGAGAGTCAGAAGGGACAGACACTGATGGGACGGACGCGGGGAGTGTTGTTCTCCCTCACATCACCCCAGGGACAGCGGACGAGATTGTGGATGCCTGATTGCATGCAGTGTCCCATGTAACTAGTAAGCAGGGCCGGCTGGTTCTGGAGCTGTAGCCCTCGGAGGGGGGTAGTTGGGGTAGTTGGAGGGGATCAGGAAGCCCAGATGAGGGGACAAGAATACTGTATGGCCACCTGGGTGCCCGGGGACTGTTCCGGGGGAACTGCAATCTTACTTATTGTGGGGTTCGGCGCTAGGCTGCAGTGAGACAGCTGGCCGGATCCTCTTGGTGCTGAGCTCCCCCCTTAGATTCGCTCTTAGAGTGAACCTCTGGTAGCTACCAGAGGAGTTGTTAGGGCATAGTTTGGATGGGTACTAGCTGTTTAGAGCCTGTTCTGGGGAAGGGAGGGGGGTTGGTTTGGGGGATGATGTTGGGGTAGTTAGAACCACCGGTGTGCCAACGCGGGGAATGCTGCTACGGAACAAAGTTTATTTGCACAATGGGGTCAACACCTGAGATTAAATGCATTACGTGGAATGTACGGGGGATGCATACGATGCAGAGACGCCATAGGGTTCATGCATATTTAGTGTGTAGGGGAGCCCAGATAGCTTTTCTTCAGGAAACACACATGGACCGAGTTGAGGGCCTGGCACTGCAGCGCCGATGGAGGGGGCAGCTTTTTTATACAATGTATTCTGCCTTCGCTAGGGGGGTATTGGTCTGGGTGAGGGCGGGGGTCCCCTTCCAGCCACTTCAGCAGGTAGTGGATCCTGACGGGAGATTTGTGGCTGTTACGGGACGATTGGATGGACGATGTGTGACGTTGTGTAGTATGTATGCCCCCAATGTGGACCAGAAATCCTTTTTTGCCAGCCTATCAGGGAAGTTATCATCCTTTTTGACCGGCTCACTGATTCTAGGCGGCGATTTTAACTCTGTCGCAGATACCGAAATGGATAGGTCTCACCCGCCGCTACCGCAGGCGCCCATGCATAAGCTCTCGAAGCTTCGGAGGGATTGGCAGGCTGAGTGGGGGCTCATAGACACCTGGCGCGCGCAACATTTAGGGGAACGGGACTACTCTTATTATTCTGCATTACACAACTTGCACGTGCGGTTGGACGCAGTATTGTGCTCACCGGATGTACATGCGATGGTTCACCATAGTGAATATCTGACAAGGACAATATCGGACCATAATCCATTGCTATTGGCTCTGAGATGGTCCCGAGTAAGGCCGGCAATTCCCACCTGGCGATTGCGTCCAGAGACTTTAGAGGACCCGGTGTTTCGTGCGGAGGTGCGAGAGGGTATTGAACATTATTTTCTAGAGAATACGGGAACGGCCTCGGACCTGGCGCTGGAGTGGGACGCATTTAAGGTGGTAGTGCGGGGTTTATTTATTGCCAAGGCGACGGGAGTGCGAAAGACACTGTTGCAAGACATAGAGAGGGTGGAACTGCTGCTGCGACAGGCGGAGAGAGCGCTCCCTGAGAACCCGGAAGCGCAGGCTGACGTGTTGGCTGCGAGGGAGGAAGTGGCTAAACAGGTGGAGCGGTTGCGCTGCTTTGATCATAAGGAATATTTGGTGAGGGCACATGCGGAGCGGGATAAAGCGGGCGCCCTCCTGGCATGGTTGGCTAACCCGATACCGAGGGGTACGCCCATATTAGCTTTGACCTCCCCAGCGGGCACGCCGGAGTACACGCAGCAGGGGATTAATCAGATGTTCTTGGCCTACTACGCGGATCTCTATGAGAGCAAACTGCAAAGTACGGGTGATGAGTTGACTGAATTCTTAGCTGAGATACAGCTGCCACAACTTGAGGCTGACCAAAGGACCATGTTGGGACAGATGGTTACTGAAGGAGAGATACGCAGCGCGGTAAAACACATGGCGCGCAAGAAGACCCCAGGTGCCGACGGTCTACCAATCGAATTTTATTCGGCATACATTGATCTCCTGGCCCCTAAGCTGCTGGCGGTTTATCGAGAGGCCTGGGAATTAGGACGGTTGCCAATCTCCACTCGCGAGGCTATCATTATTCCGCTGCTGAAACCGGGTGGGGATTCAATGTTAACTGCCGATTATAAGATATTGAGTAGAATTTTGGCGACCCGGCTCCTCCCCTATATGACGCAATTGGTCCATACTGACCAGGCGGGCTTTATCCCGAAGCGTGATACCGCAACTAATGTGCGACGCCTTTTGCGGATTTTGGGAGAGGACCATAGCGATACACCTACCGCAGTGGTTCTATCGGTAGATATAGAAAAGGCATTTGATAGCCTAGAGTGGTCGTATTTGTACCGGGTCCTTCGTGAGTTTGGATTAGGTGACAACTTTGTGGGGTGGACGGAGCTTCTTTACAGATCGGCGTCGGCGCATGTGAGGACAGGGGTGACGGTCTCCCCGGCCTGCCGGGTGGGCCGCGGTACGAGACAGGGATGTCCGCTCTCGCCGCTATTATTTGCCCTGGACATTGAACCTTTAGCTGCCCATGCCCGGTTGGGGGAGTATTATTCTGGCTTACTCCATCGTGGGGATATGCACTATGTCTCCCTGTACGCGGATGATTTATTGCTCTTTCTCGCGAACACAGATGCGGCATTGGAGGGAGCACGAAACTTGCTTTCAGCGTTTGGGCAATATTCGGGACTGCGGGTGACCTGGGCAAAGACCTGTTTATTTCCGGTTGCCCCGACTGAGGCGACCCCTCCGCAGGTGGCGGGTGTACGCTGGGAACCATGTTGTCTGCCTTACTTAGGCACTCACATCTACCATTCCGTTGGAGATTTGTTGGAGGGCAATTTAGGCCGGGTTATCCGCGGGCTTAAAGTCAATTTTGCATTTTGGAGTACACTGCCGTTATCGGTCGCCGGCCGAGTAGCACTCCTGAAGATGGTGGTGCTCCCACGTTTATTGTATTATTTTCGGACGTTGCAGATTTGGGTGGCGGGCTCCATCTTTCGACAACTCCGCTCTATGGCTGGGGGTTTTCTTTGGGGGACGGGCAGGCGGCGAGTTGCAATGGCCACGATGATACGTCCTAGGGCCGACGGGGGCATGGCAGTGCCGGATTTCGAAGGGTACTATCTGGCGGCGCAGCTGCAGTGGCTGACCCAGGCCGTAGCTCGGGAGTTCAGAGGGCCTGATGGCCCTGGAGGACGGTGGGTCCCAAGATATATATTGTCTTTCATAGTTTTGAACCAGAAGTTGTGCCTTGAACCGCTTACTGTGGAAGAGAGGACGCTACGATTGTGCTGGAACCAGAGTCAGAAACTTCGCCCGCCCGTACGCCCCGGAGATACCGCTGGGCATGTGCACTGCCTTCCCGCATGGCGGGGACTGGTCGGCGTTGGCCCACTGGGAAGACCTAGGGATACAAGTATTAGGAGACCTATATGAAAATGAAACCTTGTTGTCCTTTCAGGCCTTGCAGGCTAGATATGATCTCCCGCGCGGGGATTATTTGCTGCATGCGGCACTCATCTCGGCACTGCAGCGCCATTGGGGGCTGGGGTTGTCGGAGCCACGGACCTCCATGGCGTGTCAATACGTGGTGATGGCAGCGGGGACTTTTAAGGCCGTTACGTGTCTGTATCGGCGCATGCTGACTGAAGATCTAGGTCCGCTGAGCACGCTGCGGGAGAAATGGGAGGGGGACCTTGGCAAGGAAATCCCTGAAAAAACATGGGCCCAATTGGTTAGACGAGCCTGGAAGAGCACGAGAAATGCCAGATTCCAATTGGTACAATTCTGTGTTCTGCACAGAGCGTATTTGACGCCAGTTAAGCTTAAGCAATACTTCCATGCGGCGACTGCTCTATGCCCGAGATGTGGTTTGGAGGGGGCCGACTTCCGTCATATGTTCTGGGGGTGTGTGAATTTGGGGAATTATTGGGAAGAAGTGCTGGACCTGTTGTGTAGTGTGATTGAGCGAGTAATAGATCTAGACATGGGTGTTTGTATTCTGCATTGGTTCCCGCACACCAATAAAACGAAAACCACAAGTAAATTTCTAGACCTCGGCCTGGTCTTAACCAAGAGGGAAATAACGATGCATTGGAAGTCAGCGGGGGGACCAAGCACGGGGAGATGGCGAGCGGAATTATTGAAGTGGGCGCGAAGCGAAGGCACTCTTAGGCTGCAGCAGGCTTGGCGTAGTGATAATGAAAAAGCACTAGAGGCGGCGAGGGCTTGGGAGGCCTTGGTTACGATACTGCAGACCCCGGAGACGGGATCAGAGCAAGGGTCGGTCAGAGGGGACCAGGGAACTCCAATTACCAACTAAGTATACGAAGAATGAGCCAAGGAGAGTCCAGTGGACTGTATGATGACCCCTAATGCCAATTTCTACACTGTATTGCTTTAATGATTGATCATAACTGTTTCTATGATAAACTGTGGAGAACTGTATTGTTAGTAATAAGTGGTTGAAGGCACATCAGTGGCGAGGGGGGGCGGGAGGGAGGGGACATAGAAAGAAGCATTCTCCAATTATGCGTTATATGTGTCTATTTGATGGTACGATGCCTTATTTTGTCACACATTGGGATAAAATCAATAAAAAGAGATTAAAAAAAATAAATTAAATAAATAAATACAGAGACCTAACAATAAATATAAAGAAATTAAGCAGTGCACAAACACTGTACCGTATAATCATGTCAAGAGAACCTAATTGGGAACATTAAAAAAAAAAAATTTTATTGTATCTACATAGACCTACCTCTACAAAGTATCGGGTAGATCAAAAGGTCGCAAAAGGCCGTCTTTATTCCTTCAAAATCGACGCATCAGTCGCACACAAATCTGTATCTGTTCTCAGTGCTCCCCCTTCATTCGTTAAAACCTCGAGAGATCAGATAGCATATAATACGTGTAAGCCTTCATACCACTAACTCGAATGAGATCCCAGTAAGGCAAAATCCTGGTTAAGCTAGAAGATGCCACAAAATGTGCACCGTTCCTCAAATGGCAAATCATAAAGTAACAACCTCCCGTATTACTCACATTAACTGGTGACCAACTTGCCACAGTCCCAGTCTGTGACACAGGTTTGCCAAAGGCAATCTTAACATCTTATTCTCAAAGTAGGGACTCATCAGTACGAATTCATAAAAGTTATAATTAGAATTAGAAAACTTACACCCCTAGTATCACATATTTGTTATCCCACTAGAGTCACAGTTAGTGTATAGATTGACGTCAGAGCACTTTAAATAACCCGTTCTTGGTTGGAGAATGGACAAAGCGTAACTGCTCATATGAAAAAGAGTAATCACTAGATCAACATTATAAACAATCAGAACGGTCAAGTTACAGTAGACATCACAGTTGGCTCACAATAGTCCATGCTAGTTAGCCCGGAAAAACAGACATAATACAAGAAGGAGAAATCTTACTGGACGTGGTCAATGTTGTGGGATCTCCGTTATGTTAGACGGAATATCCAACCCCCGTTCAGCGTTCCACTATTTATTCTCCGACTCACCCCAACATCTAGTGGGACAAGAAACGAAGTAGTCATTAAAACACCACTCTCCATACACACCAAGTATACGAGCAGTCTCTCTCCAAGACCGCCCGTATATACAAACTTCATTAGTATTAATAGGGTTCTCTCTCCGCTTACCTACATGCGTGTAAGGTCCGTCTCCCGTAGTAAGGTAGTACGTCTCAACACACTCCCATAAACGCGCCAAATTTATAAACAAACGTGCACTTGATTGAAACATTAGTACGGCGTCGCCGTGTAATACGTAATTAGTAGCAAGTGAAAAAAGACAACTACAACGGTAATTGTAGTTTCTTGGCGAATACCATGCTTATTCTAAAAATAAGGGAAATAGTAGCTCCCTTACTGTTTGCAAACGGCGCTTGTACACGATGATATAGAGCACCACAAGTCGATCAGCAACCGCAACAAAGGGGTAAATCAAACCCGATAATGTCTTAAGACCTCAAATAATAGCACAACCCTTCGTAAGATCAGAAGAAAGCGCGTTTCAAGCGGGAGGCGTTAGAGATACAGAGAATAAGCCTAACCACCCACACCCATGTGAAAAATCCTTTTGGGGAGAAAACAGTGTAATTGGTGGCTATAATAAAATGTGGCCCCAAATTAGACAATAAAAAACAGCCAAAAATCATAACCCATCTTAGAGGAAAAGATCCCAGAAAACAGCAGATAATACATACATATATCGTAACTCGTCTTAAGGGCAAAGATCAGAAAAGGCAAGTAATACAAACAGGTACAACATGATATCATAATAGTTTTCTCTTCAGTCCAGCTGTACAATATTCATTCAAATCACATAATATCATCCAGCCCAATATGATGACTAAATAACGGTTACTAGACCATATGTGTTACAAATTAAAACAGTCCCATTTGATCACTCATATCAGAATTCAAAGAGAGTCACAAGCTCCAAAAAAAATTGACAAATAGGTTCTACTCATCACAACATATGTTAAGCAGTACATCCAAAAGACATTAGACCGATTAAAACATTGGAATCAGTCCCTAAGGAAAACATACATTTCCCTATCAGTATTCAATCCCTGGTCAACAGTTCTCAATTTGCATATCCAAGAGGCCTCTAATTTACGCAGTTGTTGAACCTTATCTCCCCCTCTTGGATTGTCTGTAATACTCTCCAGTCCATGAAATTTGATTTTAGAAATTTCTGCTGGACCGTGTGTAGCATTAAAGTGTACTGCCAGTGGATAGTTCAAATTAGTGTTTTTTATGGCTCGCAAATGCTCCTGTATCCTTTCCTTTACAGGTCTAATTGTACTCCCCACGTAAGCTTCTTTACATACGCAAACAATACAATATACCGTAAATTTAGTATTGCAGTTCATGAAACACTTGATTTTGTGTTCTGTCTGTGTATTGTACCTGAAAGTTTTAATCTTATCAAGTGCATGAGGACAAATGGAACAAAAACCACATTTGTAGAAACCCACTGGAGGTGTCCCCAACCAAGTTGGACCACTTCCATGGTGCCTCGGATTATAAAAACTCGGACTGAGAATATTTCTGAGAGTTTGACCTCGCTTGTAGATGACATTAGGCTTCTCATTGATAACCTTGTTAATGTCAGAATCCAAACGTAAAACATGCCAATGTTTAAATAGAATTTTGTAAAAGATGTTACTACTTGAATTAAAAGTGGTGACCACAGAGACTTTCTCTTTATAACTACTATTCTTTTTCGCCTTTGGTTTATTAGTGAGTAGATAACCTCGATTCAGACCAAGTGCTTTTTTCTTAGCTTCGGCCAGTATTTTCTCAATGTAGCCCCTCGTTTTGAATCTAGTCAATGATGCCTGTAGTTCTTTATCATAAACAGTGTCTTCACTACAGTTACGCCTTAACCTTGTGAATTCTCCAAATGGTATGGAGTTTATCTGCGATCTTGGATGTGCAGTATCTGCATGCAATATTGCGTTGCATGCAGTTGGTTTCCTATATAGTGTAGATAGGATGGACCCATCTTTGATATAAAGTTTCAGGTCAAGGAAGCTGATTTCATCCTTATGCAGGTGATACGTAAATTGAATGTTATGTGTATTAGCATTAAGAAACGCACAGAACTCATGCAGCGAGACAATATCCCCTGTCCAAATTAGTAGCACGTCGTCTATATAACGACCCCAATAAATCACTTGATTCATAAGTGCTTCTGGACATTTGGACCAGATGTAGAATTTCTCCATCCAGCCTACGAACAGGTTGGCAAAAGAGGGAGAAAATTTTGATCCCATGGCAACCCCTCTATGTTGTCTATACCAGGTGCCGTTATGTAAAAAGACATTATTCTCAAGAACCAAGGTCATCATGTCCAATAACATTGTTGTGTGCTCCCACAGGGAAGCGTCCCTTTTGGCCAGAAAGTATTTAATTGCTTCCATGCCCATACTAATAGGAATAGAGGTATAGAGAGAACTGATGTCCAGTGTCACAAAGCAGCAGTCCTTCGTCCATGTAAAATCACCTAGTTGATTCAATAAATCTTTTGTGTCCAAAATAAACGATGGCAAGTTCCTAACAAATGGTTGTAAGAATTTGTCAATATACTCTGAGATATGCTCTGTTGGGGAGCCAATACCCGAAATTATCGGTCTCCCAGGGGGAAACCCTCCTGGTTTGTGAATCTTCGGTAGGGTGTACATGCATGGCGCTACTGGATTCGGGGTAAATAGATATTTGAACTCTTGCTCATTAATGAGACCAAGTTCTCTCCATCTCTTCAAATTGCCCTCCACTAAAAGAGTAATCGATTTCAGCGGGTTCACCGTAAGGGCTGCGTATGCATCATTATCAGACAGTTGTCTGTCAATTTCAGCAAGATAGTCCTGGGTGTTCATAAGGACTAGGTTGCCCCCTTTATCAGCCTCTTTAAGGATCACGTCTGTCAGTTGGTTAAGGCCTCGCAAAGCATGTCTTTCGCCACTCGTAATATTGTCATTTAAAATGTGGCTCTTGGGATTTAAAGAGTCCTCCCATGCATATAGATCCATGGTTACCAATCTCAGAAAGGTTTCCATCAAGTTATCATTGCCCAATATTGGTTGAAAAATAGATTTGGGCTTGAAACCACTATCCGTGCTTAGATCAGTAGGGATATTGAGGTCTGTCAAAATCTGTGGTATAGTTGGTATGTCATGTTCCTCTTCATTAATAGATAAAAGAGTTTGAATGTTAAGTATTTCTTGAATGGTTCTAGCACTAGATGTGGGATGTGTAGTGGTACAGTCCATTCTCACTCTAGGATTCATGGCAAAAAATTTCTTTAGCTTTAAATTACGCACACATTTGGAGGCTGGACAGAAACTGAGGCCCTTGGAAAGCAAGGGGGTACAATAGATCAGGTAGAAACAGGAAAAGACGGTTATCGGACAAGGTCCAAGACCATGAACAAGTGAGCAGTATACATGTGGGGGACAATGTTAATGTTGATATGAACTTGCCTTGTAATGGAAATACTGCTGAAATTGCTATTGTGAATTTATCTGAGTATGTATTGAATACTGATGAAATAAAATTGCTTTCCAAGGGCCTCAGTTTCTGTCCAGCCTCCAAACCAGATTTTAATCAAATGCATATAGATGTTTTCAAATTTGTGCGTAATTTAAAGCTAAAGAAATTTTTGGTCTGAATCGAGGTTATCTACTCACTAATAAACCAAAGGCGAAAAAGAATAGTAGGTATAAAGAGAAAGTCTCTGTGGTCACCACTTTTAATTCAAGTAGTAACATCTTTTACAAAATTCTATTTAAACATTGGCATGTTTTACGTTTGGATTCTGACATTAACAAGGTTATCAATGAGAAGCCTAATGTCATCTACAAGCGAGGTCAAACTCTCAGAAATATTCTCAGTCCGAGTTCTTATAATCCGAGGCACCATGGAAGGGGTCCAACTTGGTTGGGGACACCTCCAGTGGGTTTCTACAAATGTGGTTTTTGTTCCATTTGTCCTCATGCACTTGATAAGATTAAAACTTTCAGGTACAATACACAGACAGAACACAAAATCAAGTGTTTCATGAACTGCAATACTAAATTTACGGTATATTGTATTGTTTGCGTATGTAAAGAAGCTTACGTGGCGAGTACAATTAGACCTGTAAAGGAAAGGATACAGGAGCATTTGCGAGCCATAAAAAACACTAATTTGAACTATCCACTGGCAGTACACTTTAATGCTACACACGGTCCAGCAGAAATTTCTAAAATCAAATTTCATGGACTGGAGAGTATTACAGACAATCCAAGAGGGGGAGATAAGGTTCAACAACTGCGTAAATTAGAGGCCTCTTGGATATGCAAATTGAGAACTGTTGACCAGGGATTGAATACTGATAGGGAAATGTATGTTTTCCTTAGGGACTGATTCCAATGTTTTAATCGGTCTAATGTCTTTTGGATGTACTGCTTAACATATGTTGTGATGAGTAGAACCTATTTGTCAATTATTTTTTTTTGAGCTTTTGACTCTCTTTGAATTCTGATATGAGTGATCAAATGGGACTGTTTTAATTTGTAACACATATGGTCTAGTAACCGTTATTTAGTCATCATATTGGGCTGGATGATATTATGTGATTTGAATGAATATTGTACAGCTGGACTGAAGAGAAAACTATTATGATATCATGTTGTACCTGTTTGTATTACTTGCCTTTTCTGATCTTTGCCCTTAAGACGAGTTACGATATATGTATGTATTATCTGCTGTTTTCTGAGATCTTTTCCTCTAAGATGGGTTATGATTTTTGGCTGTTTTTTATTGTCTAATTTGGGGCCACATTTTATTATAGCCACCAATTACACTGTTTTCTCCCCAAAAGGATTTTTCACATGGGTGTGGGTGGTTAGGCTTATTCTCTGTATCTCTAACGCCTCCCGCTTGAAACGCGCTTTCTTCTGATCTTACGAAGGGTTGTGCTATTATTTGAGGTCTTAAGACATTATCGGGTTTGATTTACCCCTTTGTTGCGGTTGCTGATCGACTTGTGGTGCTCTATATCATCGTGTTCAAGCCCCGTTTGCAAACAGTAAGGGAGCTACTATTTCCCTTATTTTTAGAATAAGCATGGTATTCGCCAAGAAACTACAATTACCGTTGTAGTTGTCTTTTTTCACTTGCTACTAATTACGTATTACACGGCGACGCCGTACTAACGTTTCAATCAAGTGCACGTTTGTTTATAAATTTGGCGCGTTTATGGGAGTGTGTTGAGACGTACTACCTTACTACGGGAGACGGACCTTACACGCATGTAGGTAAGCGGAGAGAGAACCCTATTAATACTAAAGAAGTTTGTATATACGGGCGGTTTTGGAGAGAGACTGCTCGTATACTTGGTGTGTATGGAGAGTGGTGTTTTAATGACTACTTCGTTTCTTGTCCCACTAGATGTTGGGGTGGGTCGGAGAATAAATAGTGGAACGCTGAACGGGGGTTGGATATTCCGTCTAACATAACGGAGATCCCACAACATTGACCACGTCCAGTAAGATTTCTCCTTCTTGTATTATGTCTGTTTTTCCGGGCTAACTACCATGGACTATTGTGAGCCAACTGTGATGTCTACTGTAACTTGACCGTTCTGATTGTTTATAATGTTGATCTAGTGATTACTCTTTTTCATATGAGCAGTTACGCTTTGTCCATTCTCCAACCAAGAACGGGTTATTTAAAGTGCTCTGACGTCAATCTATACACTAACTGTGACTCTAGTGGGATAACAAATATGTGATACTAGGGGTGTAAGTTTTCTAATTCTAGTTATAACTTTTATGAATTCGTACTGATGAGTCCCTACTTTGAGAATAAGATGTTAAGGTTGCCTTTGGCAAACCTGTGTCACAGACTGGGACCGTGGCAAGTTGGTCACCAGTTAATGTGAGTAATACGGGAGGTTGTTACTTTATGATTTGTCATTTGAGGAACGGTGCACATTTTGTGGCATCTTCTAGCTTAACCAGGATTTTGCCTTACTGGGATCTCATTCGAGTTAGTGGTATGAAGGCTTACACGTATTATATGCTATCTGATCTCTCGAGGTTTTAACGAATGAAGGGGGAGCACTAAGAACAGATACAGATTTGTGTGCGCCTGATGCGTCGATTTTGAAGAAATAAAGACAGCCTTTTGCGACCTTTTGATCTACCCGATACTTTGTAGAGGTAGGTCTAGGTAGATACAATAAAACATTTTTTTTTAATGTTCCCAATTAGGTTCTCTTGACATGATTATACGGTACAGTGTTTGTGCACTACTTAATTTCTTTATATTTATTGTTAGGTCTCGGTATTTATGGACATGCAGCCAATTGATTATATTTTGATGTACGTTGTTTGAGCCCTTTTTCCTGTTGGACTTCAGGACTGTATGATTGAAAATTTTAAGGTACTTTGAACTGCTTTTTACTCTTTGATTGATCGAAAAAAATTGAAACATTTTTGAGATTTTTTTTTTTTTGTTCTCTTGGTTCCTTACACAGTGTTCTCTCATTGGGATTCGGTGTGATATTATATAGGAACACAGAGATTTGATAAACAGGTGAACTTCTCTGTGAAGAACACTGGGAGTTAGTCTCACCTTTTTAGTCTTTTCTTCTCTCTTCTTTTCATCTCTTTTTTTCACCCTTTGTTTCACACTTTTTTTCATCTTGTTGTTTTTGTCTTCTTTTTTTACTCGAATCATGAAAAGCTGACTTATTGCGGGTGAACTTTTGGCGTTTGAACTTATTCTGGTCCAATTCTCTTTTTAATCTCTTTGGACATATTCTTGATCAGCTTTTCCAGTTTTCGAGCATGCAGTTATGGCTTGGTTCCTACCTTACAGATAGACAATTTATTTTTATTATCAATGCAACATAGATATACTGAATGCTATTTCTTGTTGCCAATGTCTATCAAGATAAATTGTTGTACTTTATTCCATCAACAGCCTTGAGAAAGTCGATCTGCGACGAAACACGTGTCGGCTGTTATCTTACGACAACTACGTGTCAACATTGTGAAATATGATTAAGCACTTTTATGCTCTTGCTAATTTGATTGTTTTTGTGTATATTACATTTTTTTTCTATTAAAAAACACTACTGACTGTTTGTGGTCAGTCCTTACTATTGGTTTGTGCTCTGTCTTCGTTTTGACTTGTTATTCCTGCCTGCTAAAAGACTTGGTGGCTCCTAGCGCCTCGTGAGCGCTGTATATTAAATTGCCTAAGGAGAGGGGAGCGTGTGGGCCTCGCAGCGCTGAGCTGCGTCCTCTGCCGAGGGAATCCCGACGTGGGGATTCCCCCGCATCGCGGAAGGAGAGCGGGAGCCCAACCCGCGTTTTTAATGCCAGTAGTAGCGGGAGCCCACCCCACGTTTATGCCAGAAGAAGCGGGTGCCCACCCCGCATGGATGCTTAACTGAGAGCGGGAGCCCACCCCGCATCTGTAGAGAAAGGAATCACTGCTGCAACCAGAGTAGAAGCCGCCGCTCGCGGCCAACCAGGAAGACAGGCAAGGTTGCCTGACTCTGGCCGGGGCTGCGAGCAGGAAGTTGAAGGCCGCCGAAGGAAGAAGCCGGCAAGTCTGCGCGGGGCTCTCGTGAGCTGTGAGAGCCCCGCCCGCCGCCCAGACAGCCCGCGGAGTCGCCTCCAGCACCGGTGAAGGCAGGAAGACCAGAGCCGACCACGAGAGGTCCCGGTCAGCGCAGGCCCGCCGAGGCACATTGTCGGTGCCTGGGACCTGCGCATGAGAATCCCGGTGAGTGGGGCTAAATTGAGTATTGTTGGTACTTCCGGTGGCACCCCTTTGTTTCTCTGCCTGCCCGGAGCCCCCGTGAATGGAGCTTTGCCCGTAATCTATTGAAGAGTCCCGGAGTGGGGCTGCAGCGGCACAATCAGTGCCAGGGCTCATTCGTTTACACTCGGCTGCACCTCAGGAGCGCGGGCAGCCGCAACAAGGGGCAAGTTTGTTATAGAAGCCCCAGAGTGGGGATCCCCAGGCACAGTGGTGCCGAACCAAATTCTCCAGCTGCACCGCAAGAGAGAGCGGGCAGCTGCAATGTGGGGGCACAGTTGTTTTGCAAAGTCCCAGTGGGGACCCTGAAGGCACGGTTGGTGCCAGTGTCCTTTATCTTTGGGGGCCAGATCATCTCTAGAAGTCCCGGAGTGGAACTTGGGGGCATTTGTTTTTTCAGCAGAAAAGGGTGAGAAGCCCCCCAGGCCCCAGCGCAGTGCACACTTTGCTTTGGCTGCATAGGCAGTAAAATGGCCAGTGGAAGGCCCCAGTACAAGCCCTGACATTTTGGACATAGGGCATTTGAGCCCCAGAAAAGGCCAGTTGGCCTGGGGGTCAGGTTTATGTTGGTAGGGCGCAAAGCCCTAATGGGATGTCTACTGCATGATGTGATTTATGCCTACTGTTATTGCCTCAACGTGATACCTATTGCGTAATGTGTTTATGCTTATGAGGTTATGGCGTAATGTGTTTATGCTGGTGAGGCCCATTGCATAATGTGTTTATGCTGATGAGGTTTGGGCCTAATGTGGGTTTATGTCTAATGCTAATAGGATAATGCTTAGGCCATTATGGTACCAGTAGTTACTGGTTGTGTTTTATATTTGCATTTACTTACCTGTTCAGATGGTTCTGACCATGGCCCGATTGGCCTGGTCCTGTATATAATTCCCCTGTGAATATTGCCCATGCCAGTTGGCACAGTGTAAATGTGTGATTATGTTTCTAATGTGCTTATGATAATACAAAGGCTATTTTTTATATAACCTTGTGTGGAGTTTCTTTTGTAGTGTGCCTAGTGTATTGCTGCTGTGTGTGTGTGTTGCGCAAACGCTTTACACATTGCCTCTGGGATAAGCCTGACTGCTCGTGCCAAGCTACCAAGGGGGTGAGCAGGGGTTATCTTGGGTGTGTAACTCCCTTGCCCTGACTAGAGTGGTGGTTTCTGCCTGGCTTTGGCGCTTGCCCTAGCCAACCAGAAATCCCAGTTCTAACAAGAACCATAAAAAACCTGAAGCTTATTCAGAGGGTTTGAGCCCGCTGGTGTGGGAAACTATCCATTCACAGTCCGATGAGGAGGGTCATAGTCTGATGATGAGGCTGGGGTACGGCAAGAATGTTGATTCACTTATCTTTTAATATCTGAGAAATACCAGGCAACTTCACTGTCACATATGAAATATCTTGCATCACTGGCACACAGCTCATCAGGATTCATTTTTTATCAACTCTGAAAGGATGAAGGGCTGAGTCAGACCGGAAGGATAAGAAGATGTGACCTTTCATTTTTTGTGTGTCTTGTACTTATACTTGCTGCATTGCCCCTTCAGAGGATGTATTGCGATTTCAGCAACGGATGCTTCAACCAAGAGTGATAACATACTAGTTCGCAACAGGCATTCAGTGTTTGAAGCTTTGCCTAGGCAGCTCTGTTTCCCTTCCCTTAACAAAGACAATATGTGTATGAGAGAGAGAGACTAGGGGCCAGATGTATGACGTTGGAAATAGCTCCTTGCAAATTGCGAGTTTTTTGCGACTCGCAATTTGCGAGGCGCTATTTCCAATGTACAACAGTGTTTTTCACACTGTTAGCGATTCCCAATGGGGTCGCAAATAGAGAGGCTCATGAATATTAATGAGCCTCTCGCAATTTGCGACCCCATTGGGAATGGCAGGCCCTCCCAGGTATGGTGGCCTGCTGGGCTCAGCAGACCGCCATGTCTGGGACTGCTTTTAAATAAAGCCATTTTTTTTTTAAAATGCAGCCCGTTTTCCTTTAAGGAAAACGGGATGCATTTAAAAAAGAAAAAAATGAAACGTTTTCGTTTCATTTTTAAGGGCAGGTAGTGGTCCCTGGGACCACTGCCTGCCCTTAAAAATAATTTTCCCCTGAATTTGCAAAGGAGAAGGGGTCCCCTGGGGACCCCTTCTCTTTGCGACTCACTACCACCCTCTTGAAGAGGGTGGTAATTTGCAAGTGTTTTGCGCCCGCAATTGCGGACGCAAAACATTCTTACATAGGGTTGCGCTCGCTATTAGGAAGGGAGCGCCCCTTCCTAATAGCGAGATGCAAAACCCTATTTTGCGAGTCGCAAAAAATTGCGACTCGCAAAATAGGGTTTGTACATTCCCCATGCTGTTTTTGCATGTGCAAATGGGTTCGCAAACCCGTTTGCGCATGCAAAAATGGTCGTACATCTGGCCCTAGATTCTTAGTAAAAATGGACTAAAGGTAAAAGTCCAAGTTTTATCTGTGAAAAAATGCTTTCGATATCTCTATCCTTTCAGACAGAAAAAACTTTGAAAACCTTGTCACAGGGCTGGAATAAATATCTGATATCCAGCTTTATCAAGATTGTGACGTCTCTCCTTGGCATTCTTGGCCAATTAATATACAACCCTAAGTCAGAAAGGACTAGGGTTGCCACCTTACCTAGAGAAAAATACCACCCATTTGATGTTGTTTTAAGTCTGTAAACGCTCGGACTTTAAAAAAAAGTTGAATGTATTCATCTGTAACATTACTTTTCGGCCTTTGTTTACTTTATATACTAGTCAGGGATCAAAGCAGCTCTAGAAAACATTTAAAAGTATTTTTCTACTTAAATTTGCTGTTTGAAGTATGTACAGGTAAGGGCTAAAAATATTGGGGTCAGGGGATGTTGCTAATTTTTGTTGCAAATATGGTGTTGCCGGTAGAAAAAACGTCCAGGAGGCTACCCTAGAAAGGACCCTATGGTTGTGTATACGAGGAAAACGTATTTTTCCTGCATGACTGCACACTGTAATGGGGATTGCGTGGCCAAGAAAAATAATTTAAAGATCAGTGACAGATCTGCATATGTACACCTATGTTGAAATACAGAAAGTCTGCAACACACACATGTAGAGTCAAATAGAAAAATAAATATAACAGGCAGACCGGTAGGCAGATTTACAAATTCTGATAGGCAGAAACATAAGAGGTAATACGGACAGAGCATGGCTTGGTGGAAAGTGAGACAAAGATAGGCTAGTAAAGAAACAACATAGTCAGCTCTGTAAACAAGCAAAGAAAGTGACACTATTGTATTATAATATGAGATAAAATCAGAGACAGATAGTAATTCAGATTGTTTATATTCAGAGAGAGGCTCACAGAAGGATAGACAAACAGATTAGTTTCCTACTTCACATACCAGTAAGAACATGTTTGTCAACTGGGTTTGACCCACAAGTTCGTTTTCTAGGATTTTCGAGATCCACAACTGAAAATACTTTGAGTAATAAAAGATATGTGCCAATTAGCAAAGAGTGGGTTTATTTATTGATCATTTATTTATTTATTGATCAAATCAACCTGGTGGCCCATAGCCGAATGATTCACAGGTCTGGTGCACCCTTAAGCAACTTAGACCTGAAGTGGCGCCAAGACCGAATGGTCTTCCAAACGCCTTGTTCAAACATGACCAATAATCCTGGGCCATGTATCTCACTCCTTTGTTCAATCAGGCCTTCCTCACCAACTCCATACTGGCATCATGGCGAGGCAGTATCCTGCACCCCATTTTTGAATCAGGATTGCGGACCAATCCAGCAAACTACAGATTGATTGCTCTTATTGATGTTGAAGCAAAGCTCATCGCCTCCAATCTTTTAGTCGACCTGGAAGCCTGGGTCTCTTCCACAAACATCATCCCGAAAACGCGAACGGATTTTAGGGCAGGCATGAATGCGATGACCAACCTCCTTGCAGTTAGCCTCCTCGTTGAAAAGGCCAAGGCCAAAAGCTCAAAACCCTATGCCTGCATTGTGGATCTGAAAGCAGCATTTGACAGGGATTGTCTCTGGGCTAACATGGCCAGCTTGGGAGCACAACAAAAATTACTGGAGGTTGTGCTCAATCTATACTCAGACACCTGGGTCCAAATTAAAATTGGTAACGGCCACAGAACCACCCGCAAGATTGTCACCCACACTGGCCTAAAGTAGGGTGCGTGATAACCCCCTGCTTATTTAACATTTATAAAGCCGATCTTCACAGTCAACTATCGGAAGTGGCATGAAACCATCCTAAACTAGCGGATGAACCACTTAGATATCTCCAATATGCCGATGACATTGTTTTATTAAGCCAACCCCCGATCGGCCTCCAACGCTTAATCACCCACCCGGTACAATACACCCAAATGTTGGGGCTGGTACTAAATCATAACAAAACAAAAGTGATATGCTTTTCTGCTAACTCCAGGTTCAGCCATCTTAGTTTCAAGTGGAAAGCTGCCGGAAAACCCTTAGACCTGGTTAAAACATAAATACTTATGTGTCGTAATGGATGCCAGATTATCGTACAGGGATCACCTAAATCAAAGAAGACCTCTTACTAACAAACTACGGTTTGCATTTAAATTGCTGCAAAAAAAGATCGGTGGCACATCACAGCACTACCTGCAGGTCATTAGGGCAAAGTTTCTCTTATCACTCATGTATGGTTCCGAATTTTTAAAGGGGAGTGATGCAACAACACTAAACCAGCTTCAATCGACCCTGTTTAAATGCATCTTCTGGCTTCTACAGTACATCTCTCAATCATAGGTGAGACTGGAGTTTGGCCTGTTCCACCAAATCCCGGTCAGGAGGGGCACTGTTATTAAACTGTGTTGGAAGCTTAGAACGGCCCCACACGCTTCACTGGCCTCCTTGTGTTGGTCGGAAATGAGGAGGCAGCCCAATCACAAACATTTGTGGCCAATGGTCCTTCAGCTGGCCTGAAGCAACTTAACCCCTAGATAATGCCTGGAAATCAAAACTGGACTTCATGGTCTTTAAAAAGATCACCAACAAAGCTGCAAAACTACAGTCTTGGAACATCGATACAGCAGAGTTTGCCCTGAAAAGGCACGCATGGATAGTTCTGCATTCCTATGCTTCTTGGAGCCCACAACCATATTTGATAACCCGTATTGTAGCGCCCACTCAACACTCACGGATGTATGATGTAACAACGCGATCAATTAGATCGCGGTACATTACATCGCTGTCTTTACAACGCAAGTCGTTACCACGACTTGCGCTGTAGGGCGCAGGACTTAGGAATAGTATGATTTACTATTCCAACTCCAGCCTACGTACAGTAGGGAAGGTGTTGGAATAGTAAATCACACTATTCCTTAGTCTAGAGCGCCCTCCAGTGCAAGTCGTGGTAACGACTTGCGTTGTAAAAGCAGCGATCTAAATGTACTGCGGTGTTTTGACCGCGTTGTTAAGGTCGTTTCCCAACACTCACTACTACTGTTTCGTATCAGTACTTTTCATCAAAAGATCGGGTTCCCGCTTGGAAGCACTCCTTGCTGAATCTTTAATGTCGTCTTTTTGGTCACAGCCAAGAAAGCCTACTTCATTTTGTGTGTATCTGTCCAGCCATTTTACACCTTAGATGGAAACAGCTACGTCCAGCCTTGAGGGCCCTTCAGATTAGGTCCTGCTGCTCTGCAGTGATGGCTCTCGTGAATGGTCACAGTGTTCAGCTTTCTTGCAAGGCCACTAGATTTCTGCACCAAGTAAAAGGCTGTTTAAACAGCAAGCTTCGGCCCCTTAAACAAAATGGATGACTGTTCCCAGCCAGTAGCAGCCTTGGTTGTTTTACAAGTATTATGAACACTCTGAAGCAAACCTTAAATGTAATTAATTGATTTTCAACCTGATCCGCAGCCACCCTTTTTGCTGTATGTTTTGTAAACGCTTTAATGAAGTTACTGTTGTCATTTTACCTTATGCCAAATGGTAAGTTTGATATTGCTGTAGTTTTGATAAACTCTTCAATGAAGTTACTGTCATTATTTTATCTTACGCCAAATCATAAATTTTATTTTTGTCTGTGTATATTGCAATGTTGTTTATTAATTAGCAATAAAGAATTGACTTACTTAAAGTTTACATATTTAACTGGGCCGTTATGCATACCTCAGCAGTTTTGCTGGATTTAGATTTCTGTGCCTTGGTCTATTTAGATGGTGTCAAGGCCAACATCACCTGTCGAACAAGGTCCGGAGAGGGACTGCATATGTTTTCAGGTTAAGTAAAGAGGCGAACATTGTCCCTTTTATTTTCTAGATGAGGCACCAAGGTAATTATTCTCTTATCTTCACCATTACAGAGTTAGCCGCCTCTCAAAAACATGTGGAAAGAGTACGGCTGAGGGAGAACAGCAGAAAACTGACAGCATTACGCTGCCCCTGTACTCACCTTTTTTTGGTGTGCTTGGTCCTAAGTAGAGAGTAATTACTGCTCAGTGTGCACCCTGCCTGCAGCTCCTCTGCGCTGGCGAGGTGACATGACGAGTCCCGGCGCATGGTGCCTCACAAGAAAATACGCAGCAAAGAAATCAACCAAACAAATGAGACTTGTATAGCAGGGCTAATCACCCGTGAGGGTATCCAGGCGCTGAGGATTCTTGCTGCAGAGGTTCAGTAGAACAGCCAGGTCTTGAGTCCTTTCCTGAAATCCAGCAGGGAGGCTGAGGTCCGGAGGTGGAGGGAGGTCGTACCACGACCTGGCCGCAAGGTAGGCGAAAGAATGACCTCAGCTGTAGCTTCGAAGTATGCGAGGGGTGTAAGCGAGGTGCAGGGAGGCGGAGCACAAGTGTCTGGAGGGTTGTGGAAGTTCAGGCGGTGGTTGACGTATGCTGGTCCTTGGTTGTGCAGGACCTTGTATGTGTGGATCAGTATCTTGAAGTGGCATCTCTACTGAATGGGGAGCCAGTGGAGTTTCCTGAGGTGGGGGATGATGTGGGTCATCTTAGGGAGGTTGAGAATGAGTTTGGCTGCAGAATTCTGTATGACCTGTAGTCTCTTCGGGCGGTTCAAGGTTTTCCTGCAGTTATTCTTCAGACTGAAAAAGCCACGTGTGATTGAGCTGGGCATGCCCAAATAACAGATGCATTCAGAGGTTCGGTGTGCATGCCATGCCCAGCTCAATCACAAATTGACTTTTTAGTCAGAGATGTTTTTTTTTAGCTTGGAGGGGGGCTGAAGCAGACAAGGACTACTGAACTGGACTGGTTCAAGAAAAATACACCATGGGTAAAGCACAAAATGCATTGTGCTTACATTGATTAGTAGCTAGGACTTTACATGGGGGCGCCTTGGAAGGTGGGGGCGGTGGGCCAAAGCCCACTTTGCCCCTATCTTAAAATGTCTCTGTGTACAGTTGTTCTAAAGTCTGTATCTGGAAAGTAAGAGGCAGATTTACAAGAAACTGACGCATCTGTAGAGATGCGTCAGTTTCCCTGTGCCAGCCTGTGATACCCTTGCGCCACCATGGATGCACTGTATTTACAATGCAGCGCACCGTGACACAAGGATTGACAGATGCGTCAAAAAGTCTGACGCATCTGTTGGCCCAAAAGTCATGCATTGCTGGAGTCGTGTCGCAAGCACAACGCAACTCCAGCAATGCATGGGGAGGCCAATACTCATTATACTGAGTCCTTCCTTACTCCTGCTTCAAGCAGGCGTAAGGTTTTGACGCAGTGGCATCCTAGAAGTGTCGCAGTGAAATCTTGTAGATTTCACTACGTCACTTCTACGAGGCTTTCCTGTGTGGGAACGCCTACCCTGCATACATTATACCAGACCCAGGTATAATGTGACGCAGGGCTTTACAACATGACGCATCTCCCTAGCTGCGTCACATTGTAAATTGGCCGCATTGTTTACGCTGCCGCTGCATCACAAAAGTAACGCAACAGCAGCGCAAACGTGTCGCAAGGGGCTTGTAAATCTGCCCCTAAGGATTTATAGTGGCAAGTTGTGTAGGTCTTTTTGGCGATATAGGTCCTGAAGGACAGGAAGCTGCTGATGAGGATTTAAGTTACATAGTTTACTGTAACCCATGATGTGACCCAGTAGAGGATTATCTTGGTATGTTATTTCTAGTGCTGAGCGTATTTGAAGGTATCGGTAATCAGGATTTCAAAATCACCATTAAAGCTTGCATTGGGGTAAAGAAGTCTTTTTGTCACTTTTTGTTGTTTTATGTAGAGACTCATAATTGAAACCAACCATCATCTACATACTCTTGAATTTTTATGTTATTGACTAGGAGTACTTAGAGGAGAACCATGCATAATTTGAAGCTGATGGTGATGGACCTGAACGCTCTAGTCCATCCTTACTTACCATCGCACCTTCTTCGTTCCTCCACTCAGGCTAAATTTTCGGTTCCTAGGACCAGACTGTCACGAATGGGTGGTCGGTCCTTCTCTTGTGTAGGTCCTTCTATGTGGAACTCCCTCCCCATGTCACTTAGGAACGAAACCGTTTAAGGGAACTTTCGTAAGTGTTTAAAAACTTGACTGTTTAATCAATAGATTATGTCCCTTCCTTCTGTTCCTGTCAGGCGGCGCCGGGAAACCTTCGGGTAGCTGTGCGCCTTATAAGATTAAAATAGCATAACATAACATGGATGAAACACTGGTTACTTGGGTTACTCTGCTGGCCATTGGCATCTCTTGTGATCTGGTGGAGTGCAGCTGCATGGGTGAATTCATGTTGAAAGGTAGGAGGCGAACCAGTGAAGCACAAGTTTGCCATCTCCCTTGACTATTAACAGTATGTTTGCGAACGCTAAGTGTTTCTTAGTATCAAAGACTACTGAAAGATGAGGAGAACCGGAAACCAGGGGTTACCCTTCCTGTAGGCCGTTATCCATGACCCAGAAGTTCACTATCTTGGTGCGGCAGTGCTGCCTGAATGCTATTTATTAATTGTTTATGCAAGAGTTGCGATTTGTTTTCACAGTGTCTGCTTTTTACACTATTTTTCCAAGGAAGCTTAGATGTGCTATGCACTAAGAATTGAAAAGTTTTTTGAGTCCCTGTTAGACTTGGCATCTTTGGCGTGGTTTCCTCTGAATTTTTGCTTCTACCTCCTGTATTTTTGATCCTGTGCTGGATAACGTTTTTGCTGGCTTAGATGCTTTGGGCACTTTGCCACTGCTGATCAGTGTCAACGTGCAAGTGCTCCCTGTGTAAATTGTTGTTACAATTGGTTCTCCTTGATTGGCATATTTGATTTACTGGTAAGTCCCTAGTAAAGTGCACTGAAGTGTGCCAGGGCCTGTAAATCAAATGCTACTAGTAGGCCTGCAGCACTGATTGTGGCATCCACATGAGTAGCCCTGAAAAGGTATCTCAGACCTGCCACTGCAGTGTTTGTGTGCAGTTTGTTAACTACCATGTCGACTTGGCAATTGCACCCACTTGCCAGGCCCTAACCTTCCCTTTCCTTATATGTAAGGCACCCCTATGGTAGGCCCAAGGTACCCTCCTGGGCAGGGTGCAGTGTATGTGAAAGGTAGGACATGTACTGGTGTGTGTGTCATGTCCTGATAGTGAAATACTGCCAATTTTATTTTTCACTATTGAAAGGCTATCTGCCCCTTAGTATAGAATGGGAAATGCTTTGTAACATCTTACAAGTATAACGTCCCATTGGGACAAGATAGAGAAATAACGTTTAGGCTCTCTGAACTCAGAATTTAATAACACAGCTTTTAGTAAAGATGGTTTTTAAATTGTGTGTTTGAAAATGCCACTGTTAGAAAGTAGGCATTTTCTTGTTTAACCATTCTGTGTGCCTCTGCCTGTTTGTGTATTGACTGTCTGGTTTTGGAGTGACAGGGGCTGGGGATGTGCATTCACTGTAGACAGCCACTGGGGAAGGTTGAGGTGTGCCTGGCCCTCCCTGGATGACTCGGAACTGAGCTGAATGGGGCTTGGCTGCATATAGAGTAGTGGGAGGAGATTTCCTTGCACCTGAATAGGGCTTGTCTCCCTTGCACAATGCTGTCTCCACCCCCTGTGGTCATACTGCACCAGTGGGGACAGAACTGGTTTGGACTGGGCTCAGAGACCCTTACACGAAGAGAACAAAGACATTTCGGGGTATAAGTATTAGACCTAAAACCCCAGAATTTTAGACTACTTCTGGAATCAAGAGGAACCTTTGCCAAGGAGAAGAGCTGGAGAAACTGGAGGAAGAGTACTGCCCCTTTGCTGTTTGCTGTCTGGGGTTGGCCTGCAGTAGCTGTTTCTCAATCAATCAATCATTTGTAAAGCGCAGGCTACTCACCCGGAACGGGTCTCAAGGCGCTGAGGGAGAGGGGGGGTCGGGGGTGGTTCCTCCGGGCCGGCAGGTTCACTGCGTACCATCGAACAGCCAGGTCTTGAGGTCCTTTAGGAACTTGGGTAGCAGTGTAGTCTGTCGGAGGTGGAGAGGGACGGAGTTCCAAGCCTTGGCCGAGAGGAGGGAGAAGGAGCGCCCCCCTGTTCTGCTTTTCTTGATCCGAGGTACAGTAGCAAGGGAGAGTTGGGCCGAGCGGAGGGAGCGCTGGGGTGCGTGGAACACGAGGAGGTTGTTCAGGTTGGTGGGTCCGGTGTTGTGTAGGGCCTTGTGTGCGTGGGTAAGGAGTTTGAAGGTGATTCTCTTCTCTAGGGGGAGCCAGTGCAGGGTTTGCAGGTGTTGGCTGATGTGGCAGTGGCGTGGTAGGTTGAGGACTAGTCTGGCGGCGGCGTTCTGGACGTTCTGTAGTTTATGGGTGAGGTTCTTGTTGATCCCGGCATAGAGTGTGTTGCCGTAGTCCAGTCTGCTGCTGATGAGGGCATGCGTGACCATTTTCCTGTGTTTGGGGGGATCCACTTGAAAGTCTTGCGGAGTAGGTGGAGGGTGTGGTAGCAGGAGGAGGTGATAGCGTTGACCTGACGGTCCATTTCGAGTTCGGTGTCCAGGATGATCCCGAGGTTGCGTGCATACTTGGTGGGGGCCTCTGAGGGCGGGGGGCCTCCAGGTGTCGGTCCAGGCGTTGTGGTGTGGGCCCATGAGGAGTATCTCTGTTTTGTCCGTGTTGAGTTGCAGGCAGCTGCTCTTCATCCATCCGGCGACGGCTGCCATTCCGTCTTGAAAGTTGAGTTTGGCGGTGTTTGGTTCATTGGATAGGGAGAGGATGAGTTGGGTGTCGTCTGCATATGATGTGATGTTGAGTCTGTGTGCTCTGACGATGGCTGCGAGCGGGGCCATGTAGATGTTGAACAGGGTCGGGCTGATGGATGATCCCTGTGGGACTCCGCAGGTTGTAGGAGTCGGTTCTGAGAGGAATGGAGGGAGTCTGACTCATTGCGTTCTATCGGAGAGGAAGGAGCGGATCCAGTCGAGGGCCTTGTTCCGGATTCCCGAGTCGTGGAGTCTGATGGCTAGGGTGCAGTGCGAGACAGTGTCAAAAGCCGCGGAGAGGTCGAGGAGGATGAGGGCTACGGTCTCTCCTCTGTCGAGGAGGGCGCGGATGTCGTCTGTTGCCGCGAGGAGTGTGGCCTCGGTGCTGTGGATCTTCCTGAATCCTGACTGGGAGGGGTCGAGGATGTTGTTCTCTTCGATGAAGATGGCGAGTTGGCTGTTGACAGCTTTTTCCATGACCTTGGCTGGATACGGGAGTAGGGAGATTGGTCTGAAATTCTTGAGGCCGGTGGGGTCCGCTGAAGGTTTTTTCAGGAGAGGGTTGACCTCGGCGTGTTTCCAGTCGTCGGGGAAGGAGGAGGTCTCGAAGGAGCGGTTGATGATGCGTTGGAGTTCGGGGGCGATGATGTCTGCGACTTTGCGGTAGATGTGGTGGGGGAAAAGGTCCGTGGGGGCCCCGGAGTGGGTGCTCTTCATTATCCTCAGCGTGTCTTTGATGCTGAGGGCGGTCCAGCTGTTGAGCATCGGTTGCGTGCTGCTGGGTGTGGTGGGTGGGGGTTCCTTGTGGGGGTTGTTGACGTTGAAGTTGTTATAGATGGTCTTGATTTTGTGATGGAAGAAAATGCTGAGTCTGTCACAGAGGTCCTGTGAGGGTGGGATGTTGGTGGTCTTGCTATTGGGTTGGGCGAACTCTTTGATGATGCCAAAGAGTTTCTTGCTGTTGTGGGCGTTGGTAGCGATTCTGTCCTGGAGTGCTTTCTTCCTGGAGAGTCTGATGAGCTTGTGGTGGGCCGCGGTAGCTGTTTTGAAGTTGTGGAGGTCAGTCGTGGTTTTGGAGGTTCTCCACAGTTTTTCGAGTCGTCTGCAGGTGCGTCTGGAGTCACGGAGTTCGGTGGAAAACCAGCTGGCTTTCTTGGGGTGCGGTTTGGAAGTTTTCTTGGGGGGAGGGGGCGATGGTGTTGGCACATTTGGTGATCCAGTTGTGTAGCGTGCGGGCGGGCGGCGGTGGTGTCATCGTCTGTGGTGGTGAGAGCGGAGCGGTTGAGGGCTGTGGCGAGCTTGTCGTCGGAGATCTTGTTCCAGTTCCTGTGTTGGGGCTTATGCTGGCGTTTGCGGGGGGTGATGGATTTGAAGGTGAAGTGAACACAGTGGGGGTCCGTCCATGGGAGGCCAAAGGTGTGTGTGAAAGTGACGGAGTTCCCTGTTGTGAAAATGGGATCAAGGATGTGCCCAGCTGAGTGTGTTGGTTCGGGTACGATCTGCTTGAGTCCGATGGTGTGGAGGTTGTCCAGTAAGGCAGCGGAGTTGGGGTCCAAGCGATTGTTGAGGTGGAAGTTGAGGTCTCCTAGTAGCGTGAAATTGGTGGATGTGATGGCGTGCGGCGTGATCGTGTCTGTGATGGAGTCGGAGAAAGGGGCGTGGGGTCCGGGGGGGTCTGTAGATGAGGGTGCCTCGGAGGGTGGAGGATGGGTTGGTCTGGATCTTGAAATGGAGGTGTTCCATTAGGTCTATGTGCCCGTCTGAATAGGTGCTCAGTCAGAGATTGGTCTTGTGAGCGATGGCGATGCCTCCCCCGGGGCGGGGTTTCTGCCAAGGAAAGGACAAGGACTTTGCTGTGTGCAGTGTCCCCCTGCTTGAGGAAGATCTCCAAGGGCTTGAGTAGAGCTTGCCTCCTGTTCTGAAGTCTCAGGGACACAAAGACTTCACCCCCAGCTCCCCTGAACTTCCTTGCTGGGAGTTCTGACCTGCCAAGAAGTGCCTGTGACTGTGTTGGGCCTCTGGAGGTTGTTCCTGCTGTTTGGAGCTGGAAAGGCAACACACATACAAGAAAATCGAGGCATCGCTCTTCTTGCGGCTGTTTTTCCGATGCAGCACTGCTGTGCGAGAAGAATCTCCACGCATCGCCGCGCCGCTGCTGAAACCAACGCAGCGCCTGTCGCTGCTGTAAGAACCAACGCATCAAGGGATCGCGGCTGAAGAAACCGATGCAGTGCCGCTCGATGCCGCCACATCGATCGCTGACACATCCCGGATTTCCACGCATCATACCTGCGTGGCAAGTTTTCCCAACGCATCCCCCGCGGACCAGAATCGTCTCGGAATCGATGCATCACTTCCCCCTACAGACCGGATTCGACGCATCCCTTCTCTTGCGTGCAGCAAAACTGTTGCATCGCCTCCCCATGGTCCCAGGAACTGATGCAACTCTTTGTTTTTTGACGCTTCCCATCTCTGCAGATGTTTGGCCTTGTGAATTTTGACGCATCTACAGGTACTTTATAAGGAATCACGCATCCAGTTTTCTAGGGACCCAGTTGTTTGAAACCTTTGAAAAGTCATATTCTTATTACATGTATGCTGGATTTTTGTCATTTTGATCTTATTGAGTTTAGATAAAGATACTTTATTTTTCTAAACTAGTGTGGTGTCCATTTGTGGTGTTATCACTGTATTACTGTGTGTTTTGAGTACAAATACTTTACATGTTGCCTTTGGGATAAGTCTGTCTGCTTGTTCCAAGCTACCCAGGGGGTGAGCAGGGGTTATCTAAGGTGTGTATCCCCCTTACCCTGACTAGAAGCAAGGGTCCCCATTTGGACAAAGGTACCTACCTCTGCCAACCAGAGACCCCCATTTCTAACAGTTGCCAGTTCCTCTTTTCAAGTAACTAGACAATTTGAGTTTTAAATGTGTTGAGGGAGGAACCTGTTGCAAGTGAGGTATTGCCATGTCTTGAATTAGTAAGAGGGCTTATCCATTAGCTGCTTTCATGGCTGTAGACATTGATGTCATCATAAGTAGCTCCATTGGGTATGGAGAATGCCAGTGAGTTGAGTGGTTAGAAGCTTGAATATTTTGCAGTGTTCATGAAGGAATTAGACATGCTATATACATCTGCTTTGTGTTGCTGGAGTATAATAAAATGCTACTGGTGAAAATGGATTGATGTTTTCACTTGTAAGATGAGTGAGGTATTGTGGCCTGATGGTTGAGGTGCAGCAGTGCTTAATTTGAACCAGTGGCTTCCAGTGCTCCGCACCAGCACTTAATTGTCAACACCTGCACATATGACATTCTGCCACAAGGTGGCGCTTCTGTCGAATACAGAGGTGAGTATGATAACAGTTGTTTATTCACTTAATATACATTAAAAATGAATCGTACCTGCCGCCCAATCCACTCTTATGCTTTGGGCCTGGAATAGTCTGGATTGTCACACTTGTAAGAGTGTGATGGTTAGTACTAGTGTCAGTACTTTCATTGGCAGCGTTGGCAGGGGCGATGGGTGGTACGGGCTGCAGTGGCCTCCCGACGAGGGCCCTGGTGCTTATGTTTTTTACAAACTAAGCACTGAGGTACAGAAAGTTTCTGAGTGAGAAGGCTAGGCTTTCAAGGTTGATGAGATCGTTCGTAGTTTAGTTTTGTAGCTTTATTTTTCTTGTGTATGACTTGTTTACTGCTTGCTGCTTGTTAGTTTTCATATGTACAAGGGAGGGTCGGGATGTTGTGTTCTGGTGTATAATTTCTGCAGGGTATAAATGTTATCAATCTCTTTCAGCATGTGGAATAATGAATCCAGGTGGGTAATAAATAATGCCGGTAGTGGGGTTGGTTAGTTCACCTCTGGTGCAAGGTCTTAAAATATTTAATGGCGAAATCAATGAGTTGTACTCTTACGAGTTTGATTCAATTCATCCTTATTGATTATGTGTGTATTTATTTTATTTATTTAGCACTCTGTGGGAATGTAATTGTCTCTTGGTGTTCCAGGGCTAAGTGGTTGAAGAGAAAAAGAACAAGCATTTTGCAATGCAACGGTCTCGCATTTGTGAAAATTAGAGCTATTGGAGGTGTAAGTTACAATGTTTTTTACTTTTGATTTTTGTTTGCAGTGGAGTGATTATATTTGCAGAACCAGAAAAGTGGAAATAGGTTAGGAAGGAGGGTAGGTGGAAAATAAATGACACCAATGGAAAAAGGAATTTAAAAAATAGGGAAGGAGTTGCTGTAAAGGGTTGGGGTTGATGCATGACTGGAGAGTGTGTGATACCAGAGCAGGATATGTGCGTCAGACACAGACAGAGCGAAAGAGGGTTTAGAGAGAAATGTGCATGAGTGACTGGGAGAAAGGGATGGTTAGAGAAGAATGGGGTAGGAGAGAAGGAATATGAGAGGGACTGGGAAACAGAAGGCGGTTGGAAGTTTGGGGAGAGGATGTGGCCTAACGGGCTAGGGTGGTCGATCTCCAATCTGGGGAACCAGGATCAAGTATCGGCAATGGCGCTCAACATCCTGTGATTCCGGGCAAATCACTTAAACTCCCTGTGCCTAACAAAACTGAATGTGTCCTCGTGTAGCGTAGCTGGTGCTCATGTAAAGCGCTCTGATACCTTCGGGTCAAGTGAACACTATATAAAACTCAGAGAAAAAAGAAATTTGGGCGGAGGAGACTAGAGAAGAATGGACGAAAGAGAAAGCTGGGGGATTTGATTTTGGAGCCTGATTACCCAGCTATGGAGGGTTAATAATGGGAAATGTAGCAGGGTTTAAGCACAGAAAAGTAGGGACACCTCCCGACAGGGCAACATCTGAATATAACGCGCTTCAAAAATAGACCACAGTGATTCAGTTGAGCATACACATAATAGGGAAATAAACAGGTAATCCATTGATGTTTATTTTGCAAGCAACCAAGGACGCAGTAGAAGGCATAGGGTAAATTGTAGGAACTGTGACGCTATGCCACAGACCCTCCCTATGTTCTTGGCATGGTTTTCCAGGTCTGAGGTCATTAATGCTAGTATGTTTCCTAGGAGGTTGCTTAATGCAATAAGTGTATAATGTACAATACTGTTATGCTGGGCTGTTTCATGTTATACATGAGTGTTTCCAGAGTCCCTTGGGCACATAGTGAACTCCGATTTTGGAGAAAAAAAATTTAGACCACAACATGGAGGGGCAGAATGGACAGGGTCTAATCACAATTGCTGCCTATTTTTGTTTTACCTAAAAAGCATGTTTACGCACGGGACTGTGGTGCTGCATAAAATAACCTTTTAAAGACAAATGAAGGCCTGGTTCTATTGCAGTTGATGGCAGCCCTTCAATTTGTGGCTTATAGAGTAAATACAACGCTCAAGTGCCTCTACTATATTTAATGAATTTAAAAAATAATTATGTAGTTTCTCCTCAAGCACCTATTTAAAATGTACTAAAACTATGCCACAACTAACAGAAAGCGATTTGGCTCCGAAATTAGGTGAATTTTCAATGATGTTTAATAGTTTAGTTTTTCACAAAGACGATTCTATATTTGGGGAGAGGTGGGGATTTTAATGGAAAAGCACACTTCATATTTGTGCTGTTTCCCTCAAATTAATAATGTGGCATAGCGCCTCGCGCAACATTCCTAGTGTGGGCAAGATGTTTCTATCTCCAGGTTTAACGAGTACAGAACTACAGAAGGCCGCTAAGACCTTACTAAGTTAATGAGCCATGACCTTTAGATCGCTGCAGATATCAGCGGAGAGTGACAACTCAGTTACAGTGACTTCACTCGTTCTGCACTGTACTGCTCCCAGTGCAATCTACAGCAAATCTGCATAAATAAATGGTTTACTCCGCCTCGCACTGGGAGCGGAAAGGTTCATAGGCGCCGGATTCTGTTTCATTTCCTAATAGACTGGAGCACCCACAATGTTAAGGAGTGGGCGTTGTTGGCGCGGAAGAGTAGGGTGACTGGGAAATCTGAATTAATACCACCGCCATGCGGGTGGTCCCTGGGACTCCAAGAGGAAATCTTTTCCGAGAGGCTCGAGGCTGTTTATGCTTTAACGAATTATTAAAAGGCGATGGGCGCTTTTCAGTGGAATGTTTACTAAAATCACGTCATTTCCCGGTCACTGGGGCTGGCTAGTAATCCCCGTTAAGACCCACAGAGGACGCAACGCCACAGGATCGATCCTCTGTGGCCATTTTCTTCACAGCAGAAAATGTTGATGGTTGTGCTGGGGTCCGGGGAAGGGCCTAAGGTTCAACAGCTGGTTCCAATCTTCGCATGAAGGATGCGGAGCAAATTACCGACTTTCTCACCCCACCCCCCATGCCTGCCAGAATTGGTTCTGGAGTTCCACGGTACCCCTGATTTAATCGTCCAGACCCACGCGAGTATGCACTGCCCCTTTTAAAAGACGAAGTGAGGCTGTCACAGAAGACAGCACCCCTCTTCTGTGAGCAAGTGCACATCACGAGTGAACGCCCCTTACAGTTAAAAGAAAGTTATGGGGGTGTTCTTTAAGCATTACAGATTTAGCCAACACAACGAGGGAACGCTCTTTGTGGCAGGGTGGGGCCAGCGGGCCCCACACTCAGCGTGGGCTGCACTGTTTGAGAAATGTACGAGGATAAACGTGTTCTAGCAGCTGAAGCACACGCCGTAAGCACCGTACCAAAATAGAACAAGCTGCATGCGCTGCCCGCCCCTCGTGCACACCGGCTCCTGCCGCAGCCTTGCGCATGCGCCGCTGCCATGTTTAAGTCAGGCAGAGATGCGCGACAAAAAAAAAAAGTGCGATCTGGCGGACGAAAACGGTAGTTAGTGACCGCTGCTTCCGGACTACACGGAAGTCAGTTTGTCATCAACAGCCAGTAAAAAGCCAGCTAACAGGAGCTGTGCCAACATTCACCAAATGGCAAGCGGCAGGAGAAAATACCGGCTGCTTGCCAACAGATAGAGATTACTTGATGCCTCGTAGAGGCAGCATGCGCTGCCTATGCGAGACCTAAAAAGTACAGCAGGCTGGGGGAGTTATCTGGGTGCATTTATGTAGTCTAAGAATTATACTTAATGGTTTTAATTGCTTTCCAACAAGAAGTTCCGGATTTGGGGTCCCCTTTCCACCAATGTCTTGATCGTGGGACCTTGAACCTAATTTAACTGTCTCTCTGGATTGTTCCTTTAGGATTATAGCGTGTAGGTCTGTCTTCCAGGTGCGCAAGGGCAAATCCCTTGATGAACCTATAACTAAGCATTTTATTATAAACAACAAAAGAGTGTACCTTAGTAGAGAGAGAAGAGCAAATGTGCAGAATCCCACTAGGTTCTATAGAAAGCCCTCACTCACCAACCTGGTTGGTGACATGCTTCATCATTGGGCCCCACCGGGAGAGGCCGAATGCCACCCCGGTGTGCTGCAACGCCAGAGTTACTGCGGAGCTGGAAAAAATGTGATTTGATAAAAAAGGTGAAGGTGAGTTAAAATTCGGCCTCTCCCGGTGGGGCCCAATGATGAAGCATGTCACCAACCAGGTTGGTGAGTGAGGGCTTTCTATAGAACCTAGTGGGATTCTGCACATTTGCTCTTCTCTCTCTACTAAGGTACACTCTTTTGTTGTTTATAATATATTGTCTGGGGGACCAAGAGTGCTCCTTAATTTATTTCCCTCTCTCTCTTGTTGATTTTTCACCTATAACTAAGCAGGCAAGTTTAAAAGCGATTGCTTTGGAAGTAGTTAATAGTAAAGGGGGAGAAGCCGTCCCTAATGCTGTGGGATTTCTTTTTTTAAGACCAAGTGGGCTGCCGTGTTCTGAACAAATTGAAGCAGTTTCATTTAGGACTTTGGGTGGTTTCGTAATATGGTTTTAACATATTCAAGTTGTTTTTTTTGGGGGGGTTCTATTATTTGTGATGATTGTTTTCTACATATGGTAGGATTTTTTTATACCTGTTTCTTAGGCAAAAGGCAGAACAAACTACTGATCTTCTATGAGTCTGAAAGTTTAAATCAGAGTCTCACTGACTCGTAGGTCATGTGCCTTGCTAGTAATTGTTTTAGTAGTTTTAGGAGATTATCTGTCATCCTAAATTTGGGACCAGACCCCATGAGCAGCACGTCGGGTTTACCTCTATTCAAAAGAGTCCACTCTGGTGCCTCCATTGCACCACATCCTCCCACCCACTCCTGAGATTGTAAAACCCATCATCAGTGCCACGGAGTAAGAATGGATCTTTAACCTTCATGCGTTTAATGGCAGCAAAGGTGACTCTTGTGGCACTCACGCTCCATTGCTACTTGGGATTATGAAATGGGCCCACCTTCACCCTTTTTATACCGCCCTAGAAACAAGATCTAATCCCGCTGACAGCTGCAACTGGCGCAGTGGACTCCCAACCCCAGCCTTGAAAGCATCTGATCAGAATCCACCCTACAGAATGTCACAGGCAGATCAAGAAAGGAACGTTGTGCATCATGCACCACGTCATCAAGCGATGACACTTGAGCAGCTTTGGTGCCATGGTGAGGTCTTGAACCTCACTGATGAGAATCTAATCCCTCCTGAGGATCCAAACATGCTTAGATCTGGGACATTTGATGATGGTTGACAGTGCAGTATGACCTGACCAGGCCACTCCAATTGTATTTTGTTTCTTAGCAGGCCCAAGTCTTCATGGAGTGTCTCTGGAGGTAAAGTCAAGGGGGCATATCATCAACGAGGCGATAAAAAATTATCGCTGCTTTTGCGTCCGTTTTCGGACGAAAAGCAGCGATAATTTTATCGCCTAATAAGCAAGGTCACGCTATCGCGTGAAACCTTGCATTAGCGCCTGTTCTCTGAACGCCCAGCTTTGCATCTCTAATGAGATGCAAAGTGGGCGTTCCTGCCCTGACATAACTGGAGAAATGTCGCTAAGCGACATTTCTCCAATCATCAATGGGCACGCTAACCTGCAGAGCGACAAGCAAAGTAGCGATAACCTCTGTTATTGCTACTTTCCTTACGCCTGCTTCAAGACTGACTTAGCCATGATATCCTATGTAAGGTGGATATCATGGCTAAGTATGCCTTGCCCTATCATCAAGCTATCGCCAAACTTTGTGAGATTTCCAGCGATAATCTCACATTTGGCAGTTAGCGCTTGGGATTTTATCGCTTTTGAGATAAGCGTTGCTAATAGCACGCTATCTCAGCGATAAAATTCCACGTACCCGGCGATAATTATCCTAGCGTTAAGTGCGCTTAGTGATAATTATCGCCTCGTTGATGATATGCCCCTAAGTTACCCTGCTGCCTACCATATGGTTTCACATTTCACAAAACTCTTTTATTCTGACAGATGTATGCTCTGAGCAAAATATTGCATTTCCACTTTTAAACTGTTAAAAACTGATTCAGAAATCATGATTTCCGAGCACAAATACACAGAGTAGGTGTTGGAAGGGGGTTGAAAACGGAAGGGAAGGCAGAGCCCGGAAGGTGGTTCGTCATCCAAATGTTTTGTGTGCAACAACAGCATCATATTTTGTGGGTATTCTCACAAATGTTTGCAGGTAGTTCCTCAAACAAAGTACATATAAACCTTTGAAGCTACACAAATGTCAATCAAAGTGTGTATTTTGTATGTGAAAGAAGGCACAATATTCAGATTTAGCTGTGATGTGTGTAAGGGAAGCTTTTCACCATGGCAAAAATAGTTTCTCTGTTGAAGAAAAACAATACAGGTATACTCCATCACAAGTTTTCACTAACCTTAAATACATGAAATTTTCTGTGGCTGAGAATCGGCTTGCATCAAGGTTAGGGGTTCTAATCATACTCCCAGAAATTAACATCAGGACCAGGTAGCAAAATTAGACATTTGTGAATACCAAAGTGATGTAGAATTTTAAGTAAGGATTAGACATAAATAAATATCCAGTCTTAGTTTTTCAACTTTGTGCTTGGAGCCCAGAAGTACAACAACATAAATCACACGGTTATCTTCATGGAAGTCAGTCTTGGTTCGACCCTTCTATTCAGAGAAGGAATGGTTACTGGGGATAAGCAGAGATGGGGTGGCAAAGATCTGTTTAAGCAACTCATGAAAGTCGACTTTGCTCTTCCTGCTGTGGTGGGTGGATGGAGATTGTCTGTCTATGACAATCTGGTCCTCCTGGTTTTTTTGCTCACGTTTACTATTTTCTCCTTGGTTATCCTTTGATATTCTTCTTTTGTTACACCATCTATTTTCTCTTGATAGGCAAGTGTAATCAACCCCCATAATTTCTGGTGCACATCAGGGCCAGGATATTAAAATAGCCCACTGCCTTAATTCTGCCCGATCAGTGTGCCATGCAAAAGTAAGTGACCCCATGCACAAATAAAGCTCTGTGTCCCGTGCATGCACCAATTCAGAATTCACAACCATAGAGCCTCATTTACAATATTTTGACGGACTGCAGCGCAGCAGCGCAGCAAGCCTTCCTGCTCCGCTGCCATGCGTCAAATTAAAAGGTCAGGAATGTTCCTTACCTAGAAGATAGGGCGCATTCCTGTCCTTCTTCCCTGCGCCGGCACACAAACAGCAGCTGTGCACCAGCGTAGGCACCCTTTCGTCATTTTGTAAGGGTGCCTGCGCTGAGGGGATCATTGTTTTTGTGCAGGAAAGGACACCTTGCTCCATAAAAACAATCATTAAAGGCATTTTCCTCTTTCTATGTGTGCTGCAGAATGCTGCAGGCATAGAAAGTGGAAAAAACGAGGAGAAATAAAAGAATTTCTCCTCGTTGTGCTGGGAGAAGAGAAAGCGAACTCATTCTCCAGTATAACACCGTTAAAAATGGTTTGAATAAAGATGCAGAAATACATGTCTGGTTGGGGGATGATTGAGGGCATTGCCATATATCTCACACTCACGAGATTCGGCTTTTTTGAGAAAAATATATATTCCCCTAAGAAGTAACACCTGTCTATTTGTGACACAGGTAACACAAACAATCAGTGCCCACACACTCATGATATATGTGAAGGTCTTTTTGGCATTGTCAGTCCTGCCAAGTACCACGCATCAGGCGTTAGTCCAACGCATTTCGGTGTGGTGGGCCGCATCACCGCACTGAAATGCATTAGTCACGCATTATAGCACTACTGAGCTGTCAGTGTCCACGGCTGGCTGACTTGTGATGCAGACCAGTGAGTCATGAGTCGCCCACACCGGCCGGTACTGTGTGTCAGTGACATTTGAAATAATACAGCCTGCGGCCGGGAGGGCTGTGCGTATACTTCTGTCAGCATCATCTGACCCGACCCCAGCCCACCGGGCCGCGGCACCTGTATCCTAAGTAAGTCCAGAGTGAGCTCAGCTGCGGTATTTGTCCTCATTAAAAAAAAAAAACACCACTTGTTATGCCGTAATTTAATTGCTGAGAGAGCAGTCAACCCGTGGGCGGTTCTCAGCTTTGCTCTCTCTGGGGCAGAGAGCGACCACTCACCTGCACCTTGCTCTGACGCCACCTACGGCCGAGGCTTCATAGCACATTGAGGTGGTCCGTGCCTGGACACCAGCAGATAGGTGTTTGGGGATACCAAATATTACACAGCACCGGCTTGGCAGCGAGCCTTGGTCTCCGCTGAGATTGAAAGACAGTTCCCTTTCCGCCTTTCGTCACGTTGTCTGTGTTCCACGATCGGGCCTTGGCAAGTCTGCTGTCAGCCAATTAGCGCGTGTCCGTCTAAGGGTGCCCGGACCATGAGCCTTATAGTGTTTTCGGGCAGCACAGTGGAATAAACAAACGTTTTAGTTAAAAACGTTGGCCCAAAATGCTTACATTGATCTTACTCCTCCTGTAAGCGTTCAGACCCCAAGAAACTATGGGGCATATTAGCAAGACCCACGTTAAAATTATCGCCGTTTTAGCGGCAGGAAACTGCCGCTAAAACGGCGACAATGGGCTTGCTAATATGCGTTATGGAATTCAATAGAAGCCCAGGTTAGATGTGCAGGACATCTAACCTGGGCTTCTATTGGAATTCCATAACGCATATTAGCAAGCCCATTATCGCCGTTTTAGCGGCAGTTTCCTGCCGCTAAAACGGCGATAATTTTAACGTGGGTCTTGCTAATATGCCCCTATATTAATATATCAGAGGTGTTGCCAGTGGCGGCTCGTCCATTTGGGCGTGGGGGCGTCGCCCCACTGCTTTCTCGCAGTGCGAGAAGGCAGAAACATAAAATGGTAAAACTACCATTTTATGTTTCTGCTTCTCGCACGGCGAGAAAGCAGAAGTGCCTGGAGTGCCTGGTTAGGGGCGGGTAGGTGGGCGGTCCTGCTCGAGGGCAGGGGGGAGTGGCTTGCCCACTGTTGTGGGTACTGACTGTTTGGTCGGCCCTGGAGCCGACCAAACAGTCAGTACCCACAACAGTGGGTAAGCCACTCCCCCCCTGCCCTCGAGCAGGACCGCCCACTCTCCCTTTTTCTCTATGTAGGCTAATGCATTTAGCCTACATAGAGAAAATGGCTCGGCTGGGGCGCTCTCCGCTGCACCTCACCAATCACAACGCTGCCATTGCAGCGTTGTGATTGGCTTAGGAGAGCAGGAGGAGGGAGGCTGCCCAAAACGTGGCAGGATTCGGAGCAGCAGGAGCTGAGGAGGCAGCGCGAGATGCGGCCGCGGAGGAAGGTAAGTTTTTTATTTTATATAGATTCCCCCCCCCTCGCGAACCCACCCACCCGTTTTGCCGGCCGTGACTGTGAAGGTGCAACGGTGTTTGTAAGGTATGTTGTCAGTGGCTGCAAAACATCGGGTTGAAGTGTAATGGAAAAACTATCACCATAGTGCTCTTAGCAAATGGCGGAGTCAAGGCCTTGATACTGCCTAGTAAAACTTGTCCAGCACTGCAGGGTATGATGACTGAGGTGCATCGATAGAGCTGAGCTTGTGTTCAGTAACTCAGTGCTGCAGTGCAGGACTGACTTCCATTGGCACAGCTGCGCGTGGGTCTCCGTGATAGATTGGCAGAGCGTTGCGCCATTATGAGGGTCTCACTGCTAGCGCTGCAGGGTATGACTGAGGTTCATCGACGGAGCTATGTTAGTGTTTAGTAACTCAGTGCTTCAGAGCAGGAATGAATTCCATTGGCAGAGCGGCGTGTGGGCCTCAGTGGTAGATTGTCAGAGTGTTGGCACCATTATATGAGGGTTCACTGCTAGCGCTGCAGGGTATGGATGAGGTGCAGCGATGGAGCTCAGTTTGAGCCTCAGGAGAGTGTGCTGATTGGTCGAGGGAGGGCCAAGGTACACCAACAGAGCGCGAAGCCTGTTGTGCTCCCAGGACATCTGTTGATTCGCCTCATAAGCATTTAAAAGTTCCCTGTATGTTAATGAGAAGGCGTCTCCAGAGGTGCATTACCGGGTCACAGTTCACGGACATTCGGAAAGATGGAGCAGAAGCCGGGTGAAGGGGAGAAGACAGCCAAGTTCGCGCAGAGGATAGATCCCAAGCGGGACCATCTTGAGCCCGAGCAGAGAGCTTCGATGAGGAGAGCGGAGCTGGCGCACTGACAGAGGAATGTGCATAAGCTTCGGGGGAGAAACGTGGCTACCGGGCTGGGCATTGGGGCCATAGTGCTGCTGGGCATCTGTATCCTTCACTGAACCTATGCGTGAGAAACCTGAGACAGCGGGAGCAAGGTGCTTCTGTGTGAGGCGCGAGAGGAAGCAATGGCTCACCAGGGTTGTTAACTAGCCATCCACTTCATTTGGGATACAGGCAGCAAGTCGTGACTTGTAACTCATCACTTTGTACAGTGGTATTTTTCAGTTTCACATTTCTCGTTATAAGTATAAATCATAGCTGCCAAGTTTGCAGAATCGTTATATGTGACATTTCCATGTCCTCAGTGTGCTTGTGTGTGACCTGTCAGTGCCTTATGTGTGACACTCTTGGTGTCGCTTTATTACGTCCACGTATTAAGATAAACATATTTGAACTCCATGTGCTTTACAGTGTATGTAATGTTGGAGAATCTTATGCTCCTGTTGGGAGACACGCGACCTACTACTTGCACTATATTGCAAGGAGTTGGCCTCTGACCTCGGGTACTTAAATCATAGCATGACTAGGCATAAAGTGAACTGTGACAAGTGGCTCTCTTCGGCTTAACAATTGTTAAAATGTGATACTTTCAGCCAGTAGTGGCTTTTTAAGAAATATCCCATTGAAAACTGGGATTTGTGGTTTTGCTTTATAGAAGGTTTTTAGATACTAAGCCAGAACTGAAAGTGTACATGCCAGTAGTATAATTTTACCATGGGCTTTAGGATGGTGAGTTCTGACTTATTTTTATCAAAATGTTATATCCAGTGTTGGGCAGAAAGTCCAACAAAAGATGATTACGGAGCAGAACAGCTGCTGGCTGCTTTGATTCTTGTGGAGGATTGGATGGGTACTAAAACTAAACAAATAATTTTATTGTGAAGAACGGGGAGATTGTAGATTGTTAGCATATTATGCAGCTGGAGTACAGCGTGGAAAAAGTGGCATATTTTTTAAACTTTTACAAATTGGGTTTTCACACAGAAAAAGTCTTTTAATCCAGATTCTGTATACTTAAACTGCAGACCCCCAGAAAGTTTGCCACACACTATTGGCTTTGTGCGATCTGCATTACCTGAGTACTAGGACAGATAATGATCAGAAATCCCATTACTGGTGACCGCAGGGCTGTCAAGGTTCGGAGATTACAGAGAGCTGGTTTTTCACGCTCCCTACTGCTTATAGCTGCGGGACGGGAACAGGGCACACTAGAAGGACTCTTATTGGTACTTGAATTGTGCTGGGGCTGATTTGCTCCGCCCTGCAGCCAGAGTCTAGTGTCTGTCATGAAAGCTCTTCCTGATGACTGAATCAGTGTTTGAGAGGACAGTGCGCTCTCGTGATTGGACTTCTCCCGCATGTATGCTTTCGTGGGCTAGTATTGGCACAGGAGGCAGGTCGCTTTGAAAAGCTGTAAACTGCATCCATACATAGCTGCCAAGTTTCCAGTTTGCTTATGTGTGACATTTCCAGTGATTGGGTTTGCTCATCTGTGGCATTTTAAGGCCATATGTGTGAGACTTTGAGTGACCCTTTATTGTGAATTGAATAAAGCAGTTATAACCATGAAATAAGATAAACATTGGGAAACTCTCGCTTTGCATATTAAAATGGTTTAGAAATTGCATTAAAACAGACCAGAACGCTGAGGGATCTTCTGAGGAAAACAAAAACAGACTGAAGATTCTTTATTGAAAAACGGTTACCGGAAGAAACTCGTTTTAGTGCTGACAGGCCATTTAGTAAAAGCGCGGGCACTCTGCTGGTAAAATACACAAAGATTGTCCTCTAGAACTCATAAAAATTGGCAATTTCATAAATGATAAATATTTCAATCGTATTGCTTTATTAACCTTCCTGCTTCCTCAAATTTGCTTGAAAATGCACCATTTGTCCACTCTTTTTTTCAAAATGTTCTAAGGGGGACAACCCCCCCCCCCCCCCGAACCCCCATTAAGTTCTTCAGGCTCGCTCGCCATAGTGCACTACGGCAATAATTATACGCCTCACCACTTTTAAATGTCACCAGCCGCCACTGGGTGTTGCATATTTCAGTACCACCACCAACCCTTGCACAAGTGCGATGCTGCTGCTGTTAGAGTTCTCTTCTTTAACTGAGCGCCACTGAGATGGGAACCGGGCCACTTAGAGGAATGTGCAAAGCACACGTGACTAAAGGCGACTAGGGCGAGGTGAAGATATTTTTCATATAAAGAGTGCTACAGCAATTTAATTATACTTTTCAGGAAGTGAGCCCTGTCGGAGAAGTGTGCCGCTAGTCCCGCAGGCGGCAGCACACGTTGCAGAGGTTCGAAGAAAATCTTTCAGCAGATGTTAGGAAGACATTTATTTTCCAGGCATGCGTGCGACTTCATCATTTTGAGTATGAAGTTGAATATAAAAGTACAATTCTTCCACGTAGCTGGTCACATCCCAGTCAGTTAAAGTTAAAGGCCGTTGCTTATAAGGTTGAGTTTTGAAAACATGCCCAATAAATACCTTTAAACATAACCGCAGGCTACATCTATGTGTGGGTGGGAGCCGCGAAGGGCCCTTCCGTTTCTGGTGATTTGCAGCAGTTGTAAGATGCCTTAGAGTTTCTCGTTGTATAAATGGGTGTTATTTCTGATATTTATATGTTTCCCTCCTCTTCATTGCTTGATTTTTCTTGCGAGAAAGTGTCACTCATAGTTGTCGAAATGTCACTCATAATTGCACTGAAATTATGAAAATGTCACACATAGCAAACTGAAACCTTGGCAGCTATGCAGCTCTCTGTCAGTCAGTCATCCGCGCATGAGAGAGGCCTCGGGGAGAGCTGCCTGCAGTGTTGTGCGGCCGCCACACATGCGGCTCACCGCGGCGGCCGTTCAACTCGCGCTCAGAGACAGTAAGACACTAGTGCCAGCTGCCAGAGGACTGTGAGACTACACAGAACAAGTAAGTACATTGGCCAGGCATCCTGCCTGCTGCCACTGACTTTAGTAGTGTTGTTGTTCACTGTCAGAGAGAGTCTCACACACACAGTGCACTGCAGCTAGTCCGTGAATAACCGCGGCGTCCGTTGGATGAGATTGATGCAGACCCAGCCGCGCGTTCATTAGCCCTGGGTCTGTGTGTCACTGGACTAGAGCAAGCCTAGAGGGCTACTATCAATCACTGAAGCGGCCGGCAAACCCGAATTACGGTGACCTGCGGTGGCTCGCGGCCTAATTGAGCCTGCAGCCACTGCCTTGCAGAGAGACGCTGCCTTAGTAATTATTGGAGCCGTCATCGCAACACTCCTTGGGACTCTGCAGCCGGCCCCGGCCCAAGTAAGTACCAGCCTTTGTGAGCTTAAGTTAACATAATGAATGACAGCGCGCGATCAGGGAGCTGCAGCAAATTTAAAATAAATCTTACATTGTGATCCCGCGATGACTAGGGCCTGAACTCCCGGGACCGCAGCGGCCGCGATGGAGCCCAGAGCAGGCCAGTACACCACTCACTCACTGACTGTGAATCATTGCCTGTTTGCCTCCGCTCCGCCTGAAGAGTTGTTGTGGTTAGGACTAGAGGTTTCCACGCCCGAAAACTGAATTGCCACTCCGCACATTAAGTGACTACTTATTCACTCGAACGAGCATGAGTAGGTGTTGCAGCACAGACAAGCACTTAAAATCACTTGCTGTTTGCTGAGTGCACACCTTTATAGTTAGTTCAGCACGGACAGCTTTCTCACGTCCTGTGCCCGCCTGGTATCTACTTGCACTCAACTGGTATAAAAATGGCTTCATTCTGAGCTGCCTTCCTTGCCCCTATACTCAAGCAATTGTGCAGTCAAGCAGTCTGGACTGCCTCTGCTTGAGGAATGACTCGCTAGCGGACATTACTGTAGTTTAACTGAGAGGGAGGTGTAATATGGAGCCGTGCTAGTTGGCTAACGCTGCATGCAATTATAGTGCCCTGTGCCGGTCAATACAGCGATATTTCTAGCAGAACCGGGCCGTCCCGCCCACCTTAACAGTACGATAAGATTACAAGGGAAGTGCCCTTCAATTTCTGGTGCTTGGCAGTAGTTTTAAAATCTTCTTTTTCTAGTTGCTTAAATGGATGTAAATTCTTTTAGATCATGTTTCCCTCTTCTGCGTTGCTTTATTTTGCTTGTGAGAGTGTCACTCATGGTCGTTGAAATGTCACTCATATTTGCACTGAAATAATGAAAATGTCACACATAGCAATCTGAAACCTTGGCAGCTATGCTAGACTGTGCCCAGTGAAACCCCCATGAGGGCGCTTTGTTGCATCTACAATCTCTCATAGGAAGACCCCGGAATGTCCTTGGGTCCATCACTGCCCCCAGAGTGGACTTAGCTGGGACACACTCATTGTATGATAACTTCAAAGTGATGGATGCACATTGGTGTTAGTATTTTTTCAGTTGCTGTAGATAGCTGCATGCAAATGAGGGAATGTCCAGAGCTCACTGCATTATGGTGCATCCAAAGTTGGAAATGTATTCGTGGCATACTCATTAATGTACCTCAACCCTGTCCTTCTTCTGCCCTTCACATATATGTAAAATATGTCTGGCGCTTATGCACTCTTGGAGCTATTAAGACTTCTTTATTTCTTCTCATTTATTTTTCACCAACTTTCCTCTCCTTTTCCTTATTTGCTTTTGCAGTACTACTTATTGCATCATTGCACCTCAGAAGCCAGTGAGTCACACGAATGTAAGTAAGGGGTGTGAGCTATTATCTATAGAAAGCACATGTTCGCTTACCCTCTTTCTTGGTCGCAGTTGGAATGCATTTGCCTCTTTTGTTACAGTGTTCTTTTCTTTTCAAAATGTTTAGCTCTCTGCCCTCTCATTTCAGTCTAATTTCAGTTTTCAAGATTCAAATGGAACCCGCTGTCAATGCTATTTTACCCCTCTAACTGAGCTAAGAACCAGCAATTCTTTAAAAGCAGATTTCATAGCTTGTTACTTAAATCTTTGTTCCACATTGATTCCACGTGGCCTAACTTTGGTTTATCCTTACGCGGACTGTACCCAATATCTCTTTTGTCTGGCAATTATCTACATGTGCGTCATTTCAGAAGGAGGTGGGGGATTTTCTCCTGCAGCTATTCAATATGGAATGAGTTTGGGGCTATTTATCCACACAACCTTTCAGTCTTCTCCCAGTCTATTTCTGTGCTTAGGTATGAGGATAGCTGGCTTTCAGTCTTCTTCCGGTGGACTTCTCTGCTTAGGCGTGAAGATAGCTGGTTTTTAGTCTCCTCCCGGTGGAGTTCTGTGCTTAGTTATGAGGATAACTGGATTTCAGTCTTCTCCCAGTGGATTTCTGTGCTTAGTTATGAGGATAACTTGATTTCAGTCTTCTCCCAGTGGTATTCTGTGCTTAGTTATGAGCATAGCTGGATGTCAGTCTTTTCCTGGTGGATTTCTGTGCTTAGGTATGAGGATAGTTGGATTTCAGTCTTTCCCAGTGGATTTCTATGCTTGGGTATGAGGATAGTTGGATTTCAGTCTTCTCCCAGTGGATTTCTGTGCTTAGTTATGAGGATAGCTGGATTTCAGTCTTCTCCCGGTGGATTTCTGTGCTTAGTTATGAGGATAGCTGGCTTTCAGTCTTCTCCCGGTGGATTTCTGTGCTTAGTTATGAGGATAGCTGGCTTTCAGTCTTCTCCCGGTGGATTTCTGGGCTTAGTTATGAGGATAGCTGGCTTTCAGTCTTTTCCCAGTCAATTTCTGTGTTCAGTTGTCGAATTAGCTGGCATTCTGACTTCTTGGTGAAGTTCTGTGCTCGGGTGTGAGGAATCAAAGGATAGCAGCTTTCATCCAGTGCTTAGTTTGTGAAAGAAAGAGTTCCAGAGCCCGAAACTCTGCTCAAAAGCCAGTGCAAATAAATGTCGGCGTGCTGAATACCAAAGCCAGTAGTCTTTAATCCACGACCAGACACTCCCTGCCCCTTTTCTCGCTCTTGCACGTTCCTGCTTTCTCCTGGTTTTGCCTTCTTTCTCTACCACCATCTTTGCGATCAGTAGCCCAGATTCTGAAAGGTTTAGTGTTACTTTTTTAACATTAACCCGACGCTAAACCCGTTTTGGGATTCACAAACCAACGCAAATAAATATTTGTGTTGGTTTGTATGGAAAAGTAGCGCAAAGCAGCGCGAAATGCTGCTTTGTATTACTTTGTGCTAGGGGGGTGTTACATGAGTGGTACATGGGCGTTCCCATGCAACCACCCATGCTTTTTGACGCTAAACCTGATTCACTAACATCAGTGGAAAGGGTTTAGCACCAAAAATTAATGCTGCTTAAAAGCAGGTGTTAAACAGAGAAATGTTTACATTTCTCCATGCCTTTCTGACTTTGCGTGCTGCACTGTGCAGCCCACATACAAAGTAGGAAATGCTTTTGTACATTCCTGTACAAAACCGTAGCTAGATTCAGGCACGCACCCTAGCGCCTTGGCGCTAAGGTGTGTGCCTGGTGCATGGCAGCTGAAATCAGAGCCGGCGCTAAGGAGACTGCCATTTCTCTATGAACATGGTGCTCTCCTGCTCTCTTCCTGTCTCACAACGCACCGCAGCCTCTTAGGAGCCTGCGCTCCATTGCATGACAGTGTTCAGAATCTAAGCCAGTGCGTTTTCCCTCTCTTGGACTTGGGAGACTGAAAAATAATGGTCCTCAAAAACAAGTGCCGGTGCGCCCTATCGGCATCCACTGGCTCAAATTAGGCACTGCTTTCAGCTGTCTTCCAGAGATTTCTCTGCTCAGGTGTGAGGACAGCGGGCTTTCAGTCATCTACCTCTGCATTTCTGTGTTTGGATGTAAAGATCTCTTGTTCCATTAGGACAAGAAAAATCAAAGATAATGATTTTAGGCATTTAAGGCCTAATCTAATCGTACTGGCAATCACGATTCAGATGTAAAAGAGCGTATCCGCTCAAATTAGGATCACACGATGTGCTCAGATTTCACACCTGGAATTTTTCTCTGCACACATTTTACCACATAATATCTTGTGAAATTTGTGCACGGCAAAACACAGGTTTTCACATTTTGCCACCTGGAACAGGAAAAACGTATAGTGTTAGCAAATTAGCCCCCTCTCTGTCCCATAGACCTCATAATGGGGAGGTTAGACTGCACCCTGGAACTACAACCCCCAGTGGTATGAGTATTTACTTACCCAAATACCGTGTGCAGCTTTACTTCCCTACATACCGAGTGACTTAGTTCAATTCAATTCAATAAAACTTTATTCGATTTTCTGAAGAAAACAGAAAAGGGTACACATAAAGTCATAGACAAGTACACCATCAATTTCGTCAGCTTCACTTCCATAAATTCATTAGGCAGATCAAAGTGTGAAGCTCAAGAAAGCTTCCCAGTTCTTCAGGCTTAAAAAGCTCTCCTAAAAAGATATAAGAAGACTTATTATGAGCCTGACCCTGATTACCGTTTTCAAATCAGCGCGAAAAATACTTAAAAAATTTCATAACACAATAAAGTAAACAAAGCTAAAAATGAAATAATTTACATAACAGAAACTTAAGGTTGCAAGCCTATCACGAGTCACCTATTTGTTTACTTATGTAAATGGCCTGAATAATAAAAGTGAAGTCTGCAACACATATATCTAGAGCATGTAGGTGTTGTGAAAAGACCAGCGGCAGTCTACATTGTTGGAATTTATAGGTCAGTAACAGCGGCATAATTAACCTAATTCTTGGTTCCGCATAATAGTTGCAGAAGAAGATATAAAAAAATGTAAGTCCGTTTTTATATAGCGCAGCTACTCACCCTTACGGGTCTCAAGGCGCTGGGGGCCGTCGTGGAAATTAAGTGAGCTATTGCCCAGAGTCACATGGTGCTGAGCTGCCGCCGGAGCCGGGGATCGAACCGTGAACACTGTGCTCTGAAGTCAGCTGCCCTGGCCGCTGCACCACACCTCTCCACTGATCAAATGGAGAGTCCATTGTTCTGACAGTCCAGCACAAGGACATCTTACTAGAACTCTGAACAAGTCACTCTGCCTGGGGTAGGTGCCATGGAGATGCATCATATTGAGTCTAAATCCTGCTAACACAAACCTATGCTGTGCATTTGTACCCAGGTCTGGATAAGGTTGTAACCCCTCCCTAGATAACAGGGGAATGTGAGTGGTGACACTCAACTAATGGCTCTGCTTAACGGATCTCTCCTCCCCTAGCACGTGTAAGTATAGTTCTTTGAGGTCCCCTACACTGATCTCATGCAACAACTCAAGCTTTAGATACAGTTCTGGTCTGCCCAGCCGGTCACATTGGTGCTTTATATGTTTCAACCACAGGATCACTAAAGCGGAGTCCAAGGTGAGACAATCAGAAATAATATATCTGTTAAATGAGGTCTCCTGTGGTGCCCATACCCTATGCCGTATAAGGAGAGGTTGGAACCGAATAATTCGGGTATTCTAAATAAGTTACCCCCAACTCCCTATGGCAGAGATAAGTGGAACAACAAGGAGGAACTGCCTGCCATCCTTTTAAGCATGCATTTTCAATCACCTGTAGGTTTGTTAAATCAGTAAAGCCCCCAGATTCCGGTCCCATAAATAGCAATTGAAATACATTTTGCCTTATATATCTGGATCATTTCTAAGTAGCTGCATCCCCAACTTTGACATAATGGCTTTCTTCAATTGATGTTTCCTACTTGTTATCAACTGCTTCCATGTACCCGGAGAATCAAAATAAACCCCCAGATATGAAAAGAATCATACCTGACTTAGTTGAACATCATTAAGTGTAAACAGGTGATATTTTCTCCGATGTGTCCCCAGCTCATAATAAAGGTTTTACTAGGATTAATGTTGACGTCCAAATTTGCCATGAAACCAGCAAACGTGTTTAACAGTGACTGTAGGACGTTTGGTGTTGAGCCATCAGGACCGCATCATCCACATGTAGGAGGGCCTGGACTGGGCAATGTCCTATCTGGGGCATATCCTTGCCCCTTTCGAGCAACACCCTCTCTAGATTGTTAATATTTTGAGTGAAGAGGAAAGGCGCAAGGACGCAGCCCACATTGTATATCTGATAAGATTGAATGCTCCTCACCACATGCTTCTAGCCTGAAGAGTATTATCGTCCCTGTCAACTTAACCAGTGAGTCCAGTAATTAAATTGGTCGGTAGCATTTGGGGTCCCCATGATATCCATTTAAAAAAAAATTGCTACGATAAGAGATTCCAAACAGGTAGGCAATTTCCCCAACTTACAGAATGAAAGCAAAACGTTAGATAAAAGGAAACCCCATAATCCAGATTCTCTTTAAAAAGATCCATAGGGATTCCATTAGGGCCAGGTTCTTTCCTCCTCCTGCTTTTGTCAATGGCTAAGATTACTTTGTCTAATGTAAAAACCAATAGCATATCATTACTGTTGTGTTGAGCAGAACCACTTGTAATTGGTTGCTCGTCCCTGGCCTGCTGTTCTCTGCTGTTCTCTGCTGAGGTTAGCATATGTACTGTTAGCGTGGTCAACCCACTCCTGCGCAGGGATCACTGCCTCCATGTTTGGAGTCCACATGCTTTTCCTGATTTGTGTTACTGTGGCTTGACTAGCCCATGTCAAATTGGTATACACCTAACTGACATTATTAACTTACCTATAAGTCCCTAGTATGCGGTACAAAGTGTATCAAGAGCCTGTAAGTTAAAGTTCATTAGTGAGCTTCAGCACTTGTTTTGCCACCACTTGCAAACCATGTCTCCAGGTCTGCCCCTGATGCTTGGGTATACAGTTTTAAAACTGCCAATTCACCTTAGGAGGCAGACCTAAGTGTAAGCTACATCTGCCAGTGACAGGGTAGACATCCTTTTAAGTTGATCAGGTTCCTCGGCACAGCCAAGATGGCCATCCTGTCAAGGGAAGGTCAACTCCTCTCCCTTTGCCTCAGTTCTAGGAGCCACTTCACACCTAATCAAGGAGCCATTCAGCTCCTGTGTGACAGAGAATAATGGCAGGAAGGCACATTTGGTTCAGACACGAACATAACTTTCAAAAAGTGTCATTTTCAAAATAGTAATATAAAATCTGACTTGACCATTAAGATGGATTTTAAATTGCTATTAAAATTAGTCATTAAATCATTTATCATTTTTCTAGCTACTCCCAAAATGAAGTTAAGCATTCTAACTTGTTATAATGTACCTGGGTGCTTTCCTATAGGAGAGCCACCCTTGCAACAGTGAAACGACTGGGGGGGTTCACTGCCAGGACATGTAAAACATTAAATATACATGTCCTACATTGTAAACAGCATTCACCCTGCCCTATGGGCATGCTGGGCCTACCTTAGTGATGAGTTATAAGTATTAAACAAGCATTGGAAATGCAATAGGTCTCGCATTTGTTTGATTAAAAGCTATTGTCATTGTAAATGTCAATGTCTTTTACCTTTGTGTTATGGAGTGTATGTATGTGGTGTGTAGTGGAATTATGTGGGTTAGATTGGATTAGTTAGTTTCCTAATTGTGTGGTGTGGAATTGTGTGGTGTGAAGTGGATTTCTGTAGTGGAATTATGTGGCATGGTGTGCTGTGGAATTATGTGGATATTAATTATGTGGAATTGGGTGTACTGGAATTATGTGCAGTGGTATTGTGTATTATGCAGTGTAATTATGTGGAATGGTATTTTGTGTTGTGGAGTGGTATCTTTACAGCGAAACAAAGGATTTAATTACATATGAAACATTCACCTAAAAACAAACACAAATCTGCACAATCCAGCCCGTGCCTAAAATATGACACCACCTATAAACAAGCCAGCCCTCCACAAAATGACATAGTACACAGAATACTACACTGTATCTCATTGGTATTCTGAGAAGTCTACTAGAATTGTTTGTGTTTTTCTAATACTCCAATTTTGTGGCAAAACATGACACTAGAAAATACAGAGATATGCTAAAAATCACACAGGGTGGCCTAGTATGAAATACCTGCCACCCTGCTTCCAAATTTTGAGATCTCAACCAATGAAGCCATTGTTATCATTCATATCCAAATTCACAAACAAGCTCTTCACAAATCAACATAGCGTACACAGGACATGGTAGTCCAATTACAAAGCACTATGGGATTCATTTAAATGCGTCTGGTTCGGACTGGAACCAGATCAAGGTGAGCCTGCCAGACAGTGGGAGTGTATTGGCTGCATTGGAGCGACTAGAGGTCGGGAGATGGAAACACTTTTGTGACGATGGGAGGGTGAAAGGGTTCCCTTTACATATTCAGTGAACACTTTTATTATTAAATGGCTACTGATTACTCTTCCTGGAACACTGTCATTTTGTTGATGCTATGAATAAGGAGTGGTGGAGCTGCAGGTTGAAGTGGGCGCTTGAGAAAGGCCAAGCCTTTTGGCTACCTTGATGACACTTAAGTATAGAGCCCTCACACCTCTTTGTGCCTCTGTTGTGGGTGCTCCAGGCTGGAGTCGGCCCTGCTTTGAGGGGCATCACTACTCATAGGCTGTGTCTGGAAAGCAGACTTAAAAGACATTTATAAAGTGAGCATATTTCAATTGACCTTTCTTTATCAACCAGTAAATCAACTTTTATTGACTAGAAAGTTCAAAAGAAAGGAAGCTGCAAAGATAGTCATCCCTTTAAGAAACTACACATGTGGTGTGCTCCTTCTGTAAAACAGCCCATTCTGGTTCCCAAGGTGCCTATACTGCTAGTGTCTGTATTCAAATAAAAAGTTCCAAACATGGTGGATTGCGTAATAGTTTTGCTTTTTGTTAACAATGAGTAGAAAAGTCAGAAGTGCTATATGACACACTAGATACAAATTATTGCCCCACAATATCAAGCACACAATCACATTTAGATGCTTTCAGGGTAAATAAAATATATTTTAATATAACCAGGTGACTGAGTGGCAGGACCTGTATACCCCATTGTATCTCGTTCATAATCTACAATGCCTACTACGGTTGTTTGTACTTTTGTAATACTCCAAATTGGGGGTGAAATGAGACACTGGAAAATACAGAGATGTGCCAAGGATGACACAAGTTGTGCTAGTATAAAATGACTGCCAACCTGCTTCCAAATTTTGAGAACTCTACCACACAAGACATTGTTCATAACTATATCTAAATTCATGAGCAAGCCCTTCACAGAACGACATAGCCTACACAGGACATGGTTGTTCACAGTAAATGGGTGCCATCGAACAGAAAAAAAACAGCACTGTAAATGTAAACCCAGAAAGCTTGTATTTTGAAAGCTTTGTCGTGTACTCGGCGAGTGAATTCTATGAGCAATGTATCACGTTATATGTACTCAAACTCACATATGGCGAGGGAGGCCGGCCATCAACATAAATAATAACTGATGCCGTCATAGTTCATTTTATTTTGAAATGTGGTGAAGATCGGCCACAGAGTGGCAAAGACATTAGCATCCTTACAAGTACATTTCCACTAAAAAGTACATGCCAATCAGAAGACATCTTCGTGTTGGTGTATTTTCCTATAATATAACGACAAAGACGCAATGTTGGCCTGTGTTACAGGCGCATTCCTCATTTTACATTGTACTGTGCAATCAAAACCTTTAACAACAAATGTAATAAAAAGAAATGCCCAACCATTTGTAAAAGAGATCACATATTTCACTGTGGAGAAATGTATCATCATCCATAAGACTGACCACAAGAAAAAACAAACTTTGAACTCAAATTCAGTGTTGATTTTTGGATACTAAATACAAGTCCGAGCCTTTCCCTTCAAGGAAAGAAGGCAAATTTACAATAAAACATTTCTGTTCTGCTCCCGCAGTAAAAGGGTCTGTTCTGGTTCCCAAGGCTCCTGTGCTGCCTTTGTGTGCTTTAAAAACCAGGAACCGCAAAACAAGCACTAGTGGGTAAGTGAAGTGGGGGAGGAAGCAAGAAGGAAATGTAACTGTGACGGGATTCTACACCCTCTGTGTTCACTACACTGAGGATTTATCTGTTACTTATATTGTTTGTTTTACATTTGTGCGCTTCTTTACTTTACTAGAGACACTGTAAGTCAGCCACTGTAAGTGAGAATGTGTGTACTGATTACTTGATCAATTTCTGTTTGTTCTGGGAAACTGACAGTGAATCCGGGAAAGGGGTGTCTTTGCCAAGCGAAGTACCGTTAACAAATCAACCCACCCAGGTAACCTGATCTTTTGATGTGTTAACAATATTACCTTCTTTCACAAATATTAAAGTCAGCTCTCCTTTTGCATAAGTGCACCTTGTTAATTTGCTTACCGGCGCTTGGACGTTCCTTATTTTGCAGGGTGTTAGGTAGTCAGACACGTGTCGCGCTCCTATGATATGACCGCTTCAGAGCATGCATGTAAGGTGGCTACTGATCCCTAGCGCATGCATGTTATACATTTGATACGACAATGCAAGTGCGCTACTATTAAAAGTTGATTCGCAGAAGCATGAAAAAATGTAGATATCATTTCCACAGCATCGGCTTGTAGGAATTGGCTCGGTGCAGCAGAGGAATCCCACAGCCTCAAACCGAAGCAAGATGACGGCTGGGCACAGCAGCGGCTGCAGCGGAAGTCGTGGTGCCGTAAATAGGAAAAGAGGTTCCCCTACCAGCATATCAACAATGGAAGCGGAAAGGAACTGTAATATACTGGTGCGCCTCAGCCTTGAAGGAAAGTGAGGTATGGCCAAAGCGAACGACTAAGGAGGCTGCAAAGAAGAGCAACGGAGGAGTGCACCAATGGGAAGCAGGAAAAAGCGGGGGAAAAGTCGTATTATTGATGACAACAGGTCTTGCAGACAGTGCTTGCGCGCTGATGCTCGACCTAAAAAGGAGGTGTAGGCCTGCAAAAGGTCTACTTTGCTAGGTCAAAATGGCAGTTTAAAACTGCACGCACAGGCTGCAATGGCAGGCATGCAACATGTTTAAAGGTCTACTTAAGTGGATGGCACAATAAGTGCTGCAGGCCCACTAGTAGCATTTAAATTACAGACCCTGGATACATGTAGTACCACTTTACTAGGGACTTACAAGTAAATTAAATATGCCAAGTGGGTGTAAGCCAATGTTACTGTGTTTAAAGGAGAGAGCACACCTACTTTAGCACTGGTTAGCAGTGGTAAAGTGCACAGAGTTCTAAAAGTCAACAGAAACAGATTCAGAAAACAGAAGAGTGAGGACAAAATGTCTGGGGATGAAAGGGTCAGGTCCAACAACATTACTTACTGAGACGTCTCTGGAGTCATTTGTTATATGATGTCACTTATTGTGATTTCATTCAGGGGTCAAGGGGCAAGTAGTGTCACTTCCACTACCCTTGGCATTTTAGTGAGCCAACACCCATGCCTATAGGGACTGAAATGTGTCATCTGCAGGTTAAAGCAGGCCATGTAGTTACCTTACTGGCACTGGAATAGGTGACTAGCAGGTTATACCCAGATATCATTAGAAAATGCTGAGCCCACTTAGTAATCCAATTGATATTAAACTGGTAACCTACAAGTAGACTGAAATAGTTGCTGAACTCACTGATAAAGAACCATATTTATACTGTCAGTACTGAGGTATTGGTGCATGGTACAGGTCAGTTCAGTGTTGCATTGCATGAGTTCTCCAACTGTCTCAGTGCTGTGCTATCAGCGCACAGTGCAGTTCAGAAAAGAAGTGCATGATGTGAACTCTTGCTGTTGGATGATGTTGCAGGTCAGAATATATTTCCATTCTGAGAGCCCAGAGAATGGTTCCAGATGGATATGTTGATGCCCAATTGAACTCAAAATACAGGGGCATTGTGAGAGCTCTGTGGAAGTCATGGTTGTTGGAAAGTGGTGAGGGGTGCATGCCAGTGTGAAGATACATGATGGAGTCTAAGAATGATGTTACCTTTGGGACATCAGTGCTTTGAGCTAGTCAGTATAAAAGTGCATAGAAAGAACATTGCAAAATTCTCAGAGCAGGAATATAAGGGTATTGATTTGGTCAGTACACAATCTAGCACTGCATTCAAGCTGGAGGCTTTCTAGTTTTCAGTTCCCTAAACTCACCTCCACGAGACCATGGGTAATGACGTTGACCCTCACCAACGTTTCAGGGAAAATGGCATGCCTAGTGAATTGTTAGTCCGTGCTGAGCTCTCGCATAGATGCAACCGCTTGCATTCATTAGCGTACTCGGATTCCCGTCCCTCATGCAGCCGTTTTTAGGTTGAGCCTAAACAGCGCGCATGCACTGCTCTGCGAGGCATGGTGTATCCTATTTGTGGTGTTTGGCCACGCTCATCACTTGTAATTGGTTCTTTGTACTGCCCCATGTAAAACCTTGCTTTTGAATGGTCCCTTTGGTGTCTTTGTCCCGCCTTTTGGTTGTTTGTTTCAGCCCTGGCGACTGACCCAGTTACATGGATCAGTTCACTTTTAACCACTTGCGCACTTTTGGTGCACTACTTTTTGCTTTGCCTCAGCTTGCGCGCCGTCCCTTCATCACCACCCTCCGTTGCTGCGTTTCATCCTTTTTTTTTTGCCTCTGGACGTGTGCCGTCCTACACCACTGTAGCTTATACTTCCCTGGAATTTCTAAATTGCTTGGCCATATATATAATCTGTAATCTTATATATATGTAATCTTGGCCATATATATAATCTATAATCTTGTGAGCTTTATAGGAAATCAAATAAGCAATATATAAACAGAAAAAAAGCTCAAAATGCCCTGAGGCGCATTGCGTTCCAAATCAAAATCAAAAGCAAGATAAGTCAAAGAATGTCAAAGGATGTTTTAGACAAACACATTTTTAGCGATATTTAAAATATGTAATGTGCTTCAGAGTATGACTTTATAGAACTATGTAGTTCCAGAAGTTAACAATTCAGTATCCCAACTCTATGGATCATATACATGATAATGATATCAAATCGAGAAGAGGCAGTGATGATGCACAGTAGAATTTACAAATAACTGGTTCCTGCTACCAATCGGAAGCCAGTGTAGTCTTTGGAAGCAAGTGCACTTTGAATTCTGGGTATTTATCTGGAAGACAGGTTCTTGAAAGCAGTATTTTGTTTAAGATAGAATGTTTGTGCAAAGTAGACCAGAGTACAAAGCATTACCTCCTCACCAGTGCTTTTCCCAGATCTCCTGTAAGAGGCCAGAGGCTTCTTTGCATTTGCTAGATGTAAAAAGAGGTCCAGTGAGCAGTGGACATGAGCCATCGAAATTTACCTTGAGTAGATGGCTCAGACTTGGGTTGCACGTTCAAGGAAGATCCGCACGAAATATGTCCACCTTACGGGCATCCTTTAAAGGGGTGTCAATCGAAGATATTTGTAGTGCTGCCACATGGTCATCACCCACTCCTTTATGGACCATTATAAGCTGGTGTTGGGGGTAACACCTTGAAAGAATTCTTTTTATCTGTATTGAATACAAGTAGTAACTTGTAATATGTGAATCTTAACATATGTTATAGTAAAATAATGCAAATATGTATCATTAGAGCTTTGAGGTTCTTCTCATGGCATGTACTTCTTACGAGTGTAGTTTGGTTTGCATATGCTACAAGAAGCCAGTTGTTGCTTTGGTGTCAGCTCATTTAGTATTTCCTGTGGCGAGGAAGACTGGCGATGAGGTAATTCCCCGGTTACTTGCCGGTGACCTTCATTACTCTGAGTCTAAGTCTTCATTGCCACAGTTCGGTTTCCCACCTCTCTCTTCCCTTTGGTGTTTCGGCTTCATTGATGTTTAAGGTGTGGTAAAGGACAGGAGGAGTATAGGGTGGGACTTCCTTCTGTATTATGATGTAAGAGTAGAGGAAGTTGGCCATCTTGCAGAGGGATGGGAAAGAATAGAGTGAGTATTTGTTTGGCTTGCAAGATTCTGTGCAACGAGCTATTACTTATTTAGTAATTAATGTCATGTGGAAGATTTGGACTCGGAGTAATGAGGAATAATGGTAAGTAGCCAGGCATTAAAGAAAACCAGACTTGGGGATGTTATTACTCTGAAAATATAGTTTATTTGCTGAATAGAGCATCAGTGCATGTTTTAGTTTGTGTTTGCCATGGTTGTCACCACAGGTAGATTAGAACTGGAAATGAAACAATTCAGCCTGACTTCTTTTATAGAAGCATGCATGAGGAAGTGCCCTTTGCTAGAGGCATAGGGAAGATTTGTTTCTCCTTAATTAGGATTATGGCCGGAATGTCACTTTTGCAGCATTGTGCCCCAGTAGATATTTCCTCAGTTGGTCTAGGATGCGGCCTTTGCTTCCAGACACCAGCCTGTCCACACAGGGAGTGTAAATGAGTTTCATTCAAGTGCATGTGATAAGAAATCCCAAAGAAGCGGATGCCATTAAAAAGAGCCCTTAAATAAACAGCAAAGTGGAGAGGCAAAACACAGGTTAACTGCACATTGCAGATGGCTAGTGAAACTAGTGAGAGGACTCTTCTGATCAGGAATGATTTTCACAGAGATTTAAGGGTGGGTTCTCTGGTATGTGCGCTTTCTTAGGGGTCTCTGACTCGCATTTTCAATGACTTATTACTGTTCAGCCAATGTTATGTGTGAACATAACCCTTTTAATAAAGTTGTATATTATCTGAAACTCATTCACAGTTTCATACAGTGATCAAAATCTTGCAAGTGCACAAAACACATTGCCAGATAAAAAATGACAATCTTTCAACTGCATTATAAATCAACTGACTGGGGTACGCAAGCTCTATTAGTATAATGTTTATTGAAGATTAAACATTTACTTTTCAAGATATTTGGGGACAGATGTACAACGTGCAAAATAGCGCCTCTCAAATTGCGAGTTTTTTGCGACTTGCAATTTGCGAGGCGCTATTTTGGATGTACAACAGTGTGTATCACACTGTTTGCGATTCCCAATGGGGTCGCAAATTGAGAGGCTCATGAATATTAATGAGCCTCTCGCAATTTGCTACCCCATTGGGAATGGCAGGCCCTCCCAGGTATGGTGGCCTGCTGGGCTCAGCAGACCACCATGTCTGGGACTGCTTTTAAATAAAGCAGCTTTTTTTTTTTTTTAATGCAGCATGCATTTAAAAAAGAAAAAAATGAAACGTTTTCGTTTCATTTTTTAAGGGCAGGTAGTGGTCCCTGGGACCACTGCCTGCCCATAAAAAAAAATGTCCCCTGCATTTGCAAAGGGGAAGGGGTCCCCTTGGGACCCCTTCCCTTTTGCGAGTGCATTACCACCCTCTTGAAAAGGGTGGTAATTTGCGAATGTTTTGCGACCGCAATTGCGGTCGCAAAACATTCATACATGGGCTTGCGCTCGCTATTAGGAAAGGAATGCCCCTTCCTAATAGCGAGTCGCAAAACCTATTTAGCGAGTCGCAAATAAATTGCGACTCGCTAAATAGGCTTTGTACATGGCCCATGCTGTTTTTGCATGCGCAAACGGGTTCGCAAACCCGTTTGCGCATGCAAAAACGGTCGTACATCTGGCCCTTGGTTGCCAAAAAATGTTTGTACTGTTACAGTAAATCTAACTCATGTTTCGAAATTCTTTAGATATACCTGATGCTTTTTCAGAGCACAGAAATTCTGGAGTCAAAAAACAAGATGTACTAACTAACATTAGGGAATGTGATTTCTAAATTGCGATTTTTACATATCGCAATTTAGAAAATAACAATTCCTAAGGTACTAACGTATTATTTTCAAAATAGCGATTCCTACTGGGGTCGCCAATCGACCTACCTCATGAATATTAATGAGGTAGGTCGTAGTTTGTGACCTACTAGTAATCACAGCAATCACAGGGATGGTGGCCTGCTGGGGTCAGCAGACCCCCAAGGCCGCTGAGTCATTGTTTTGTACATGAAGCAAAGTGCATTTAATTATTTGTTCCTGGTGGAATTAACAGACTGTTTATTTCCTTCAGTCCCTTGTATGGGTTGTGTTTTCCTGCCTTAGGAATCAGCACATAATTGCTGGACTGCTGCATGAAGAAATGTGCCATTATTTGAGCTTCTTTGTCAGTAGAAGTGAAAGGTGTTCATGCTTTTCAGACAAATCATCCATCCAAAACTGCCATAGCAGTGAGCAGCCACATTGTTGAGATGGATCCTTTTCTCGTTAACTGACACGGTCACCTTGCAGGGTTGGTGTGTCATGTAGTTTGTTCCCTGTTGTGGGTGGGAATGTGGTGGTGACCTCAGGGAGGGATGAGTACAGGAGACAGAGCCGGACCATTAGGAGGGCTTCTGCCTGCTTCTGGCATCTTACAGTGGGCTGCTTCGCCCTACAATGACCTAAGCCTACTGGTAAGTAATGCAAAGCTTGTTATTAAATGATAGTTGTTGAGCCCCTATCCATGACAGAACTGCAAACGTTAATGAAAGTTTCTGAATTACAGCTTTCCTAGCATTGAAAGATAATTTCAATTTCTACGCTAGCCTAGCCATATACTTATACCACTATGAAATGTTGCAACACAGAGTTTTACAAAGTAGTCCTACTTAAAACTGTGGGTGTCATTTAAATGTTAACAAATATTTTCTGTGATGGAATATGCAATCAATAGAGCTAGTAGTTAATGGTTGCTTTATAATAATATTTGGTCTTAAGCAAATCATGCAAACTATTGGCCTAATGCATGCCAACATCAAACTGCCAGCCCCATATAGAAGTGCGTGAGACTTGAGATGTCTTTCACAATGACATCATTGTGCTGCTTTCAAAAGCATCAGGTGGAACTTATTACTGAGTCCTGCATTAAAAGAATTGCAGAACTCTTGAGTTCACAGCAAATTTCGATCAAGTTGCCTGATAATAGTCAGCAGAATGTTCTCAGATGTGGACAGAGCCTCCCCCTACTTGGTTCCGCTGACTAGGAAAATATAGTGGCCTGTAGAATATAGTGTCTATTGAAACACCATCAAGCCTGGAAGTGGTTGACTCAATCATTCAGTGATCTATCCTCAGCCAAGGCAGATAATGGACTTCTTCAATTTGCAACTGAAACAGGTTTGATGGGTTTCAATTCAAATAGAATATCAATTTGAAGTGCAAGATACAGCAAAATCAAACAATCACTGAGAAAAAGGACAGTCCTTTCTCTGATTCAAAGCTTCTGGATGGAACCAATGAACCCACTTCTCTTCAACAAGAGTCTTTTAAGTTAGCAAATCCCCCTGACATTCAGAGCTCCTTGGCTCTCAGGATTCCAGAAGCAGGTGTCACCAGTAGGTAGATAGTTACCAGCTGGCCAAGGTCCAAAAGCTTCTGAAATTTTGTGACTTAGCATATATATATATAACCATCGCCACAGGCACATTTTTGTAAGCTAATTTTTAGGTAATACATCCTGCATAGACACTTACCTGTCCACACAAGGTCCATAGAAGATTCTCTTCACTTTGCGGTACCCGTTTGATAGAGACTAGATGGCTCCCTCCTATATTAAGCTGGAACCTTACCATATCATTTCTCTCTATCTCTATTTGTAACATTTTACAGTATCTCCCTCATTGAGGTACTCACAACACAAAATTCATCTTGTGGCTCTTCCTAAAGAAGGCGTGTTATTTCGCCGAAATGCACGTAGAGATGACATATGACTTACTAAGCCACAATTTTGGTTCTAATCTGTATATATCAGTTGTTTTTTTATATGTGTTGACTAGATCTCGTATTAGAATCTGTTAAGCTTTTTTTGTGTTCATCTTTGCGTGTATCTATATAACTACATCTGTCTGATTCATTGTTATCTTTCAATAGGGCATGTTTTCCTTATTTGGATTATGTGATATATGTGTTGTGAGAGAATACTTCAACAAATATGTTTGTTGTTAATTTATTCATTATGTAATATCATTTATCTTATTAAATCTATCATATCCATGGTGATTATAAATAAAAGACTGTTTTGCATTTACATGTTCTCTTGGTCCATAATTGTCCATTGTAGTTATTATTATCAATAGGTTACCAAGGGGATTTTTTGTTGCATTGTTGAATTTTCCTTGCCCTTGGAACCGTTATGTCTTAACAGGGGGGTCCCTATTTCTGCACACCAAATGCTTCTGCTGCCATGTTCAGTGAATTCACTTTTTCTCAGTTCTTGGACGCTCACCCTAGTGACAAGAGATTAAATCAGAGGTAGGAACAGGTCTTGCAATTTTACACTCACAGACATAAGCTGTTCTTCCTGGAGTGGCAGCCAGGGCAGTATTCTTGTGTTCCTGGTCACATTCTTGATCTGAAGATCCTTCATGGATGCCAATTATGAGTAACAGCTGCTAACACTACCTTGCCATTTCGTACCCCTAGCAATTTATTTGCTATCACAAGTATCAGGGGTTATAAAAGAAGCAACATGAATAAAAAGTAAATAGAAGCCTAAGAGCCTTGATTGCCTTCTGTTGTTCCAACTTACTGCCTTTCCGAGGACCCCTTAGGTGCTTCACCGATGGGGGTCCACAAGGTGAGAAGAAGGGTTCCCCATGGGTCATTCCAGTGGCTCAGGAGAAGTCTGACAGAGGGATCCAACTGGGTTCAGAAAGGCATCGAATTGACAAGGGCCTCTGCAGTACAGAACCATTGTCCATGTTTTATTCCCTAAACAGGGAAGTCCATCAAGATAGTGATTAGTCTACCCTGGCTTTAGGCTGGAGGGGTCGTGAAGCATCTAACCTTAACTTGCTCACAGATACATCCCAGTAGGCAGATAGTGCCACCATAGCCATCAAAGTGATGTGGCCCATTCAATCAGACTTCTGTCCCCAACCCAAGGAAATTTCTGTCCACAAGGAAAGCAACCAACAGATGCCACTGACAGCTGTCAGTGTCAAGAGCCAGGCCTCAGACCATACACTGCCCGATAGGGGCTCTAAGTGGAGGCTTTGGGTAGGCCTCATTTGCAGCCTTGGGGCTGTCAATGAGATCCCTAATGGCTCTGGATGGTTCTCTGACCTATGAGGTTTCTCAGAGTGGGGGGGGGCAGCAGCCCTGTGTGTTAGGCACTCGAGTTCCACTCTCCCTCTCACCTGTCCAGGGATGGTAGTCTGAGACTGGCCACTCAGCCCAGGGCTTGTACCCTGATGCTGAACAGTTGCCTGGCAAGCAAGAACTTTCAGGGGGAACTCTCACCCCCCTCAAGGGTGACACACTCTATCTCTGTCACGCAGGGGTCTGCCTGGTGCAGATCTCCAGTCCTCTGTCTCTGTGACAGTGCAGGTAGCCCATCCAGGTCACAAATGGCCTCACCAGGGTCCGTGTTGGGGTGCCATGTTCTCAGAGCTAGAAGCCCCTGGTCCACCAGTCCTACCTTTGTGGACAGTTTCCACCTTCCGCCCCTCCATCTGGGCCTCTTTACTCTCCCTGTGGGAGTAGTATCCCAAGAAACTAGACTCCAAGGAGACCTGGATGGCAACCCCTCCTAGCTCTTCTAATACCGGTGGTAACTCATTGACCAGAATGCAGTCAATGGGCATTTGGGACTAACTATGACCCTCCTCAGGGCCACTTCCCCACCCCATTCTTGATGTACCAAAACCATGACATGGACAAAGCCCTGCCCCAGGGCCCGACTCACATTGCACACCTGTCTGGTGTACTGATGTGGGGAAGTCAACCTTTCCACCACCATGGTCTGCCTGGGACCAGTATCCATCAGAGCAATGACAGGGATCCCATTCAATGTTGTCTGATGTAAGTGACAACTCCCACCCTCAGGAATCACACGTCTACCCTCTGAGCCTATCTCCCAACTAGGGGTGATTTGGACCATGGTCTATCACCTGCCCCTAGAGACTATTTTCCCCAAAGGCCACATTGGCCACGTTTGTGGAGTTCCTACCAGTGGGTGGTTTCTTAAGATAGACGGAGTCCCCCTGCTTATGTCCTAACTGGGAACACTCAAAGCAGCAGGGTTGGAAATGTGGCGCCTCGGGCCACCAATCACCAGAACCCACCCCATCACCCCACTCCCATATTTTAGGAGGGTCATGGGAACTCTCTCCTCCCACCTTACCTGGACTTGTCTGCAACACCCTGGACCTCCCCATCACTGTGCTGAGAGGAACCTTAATCACCCTTCTTGGCGTCAATCCCAAGTACCTTCTTGGACACTCTGGTTCTGACACAGAGGTTCTCCTCCTCTGCAAGCTCCTTAGGTGAAGTGAGCTTGCTGTCAATTAGGTGTTGGCACAACTCTGTAAAACAAGTACCGTGCAAGTGCTCTCTCAGAATCAGGTCATACAGTGCATTTAAATCACTTTCTTTACTGCCCCTCACCCAAATGTACTGGAGAAATCCAAGAAATCCACCAAAGACTGGTTTGGCATCTTCTAGCTATCCCTGAAACTTATGCAGTATTTCTCTAGGGTGAGCCCAAACATAACCCCATCTGGTTCTGGAAAGTTCCTTCCTTCCCCTTTCTTCCCTGCCCAGGGTCCAAGAGGCCTAGGGTGACAAATGCTGGTGTCAAGTTCCTTAGTGAGTGTGCTGGACATATCCCTTTGAAACGTAAATGGAGCATTGAACATGTCTGCCTCTCCCATTCTGGCAGGATGACATTTTGAAATGGGGTCTCTAATCGACAGTGGTTGGCACCCTGTCCAAGTAGGGACCCTCACTCTAGTCAGGGTAAGTAAGTTACACCCTCAGAATATCCCGTGCTCCACCCCCTGGTAGCTTGGCAAGAGCAGTCAGGCTTATCTCAGAGGCAATGTGTAAAGTATTTGTACACACACAAACAGTAACACAGTGAAAACACTACAAAAGGACTCCACACCAGTTTAGAAAAATAGCCAATATTTATCTGAATAAAACAAGATCATAACAACAAAAATCCAACATACACAAGTAAAAATATGAAGTTTCAAAGATTAAATTCAGTTATAGTGCTTAGAAGCACAATAGCTCCAACTGGGGATATATCGACGTAGTTGATGAAGTCGAATCTCAAAATTTGGGGCTGACTGCGATGAAGCACGGGCCAGCTACAGAGTTGTACATACCCAGGTTACAGTACCTTGGAAGCAATGACAGAACAAGGACATTGCGAGGTGCCAGGGAGGTGAAGCATCCTGAGGCTGGTGCCGCAACAGTTCCTTACTGCCAGTGCAGGTCGGTGGCACTTCGGTGCTTGGGACAGCGTGATGCACAAAGGAGGTGTGGCGTCAGTTCCTGGAAGCGGTGCGGAGTCATTGAGCCGGTGACGCGACAGGCGTTGAAAGGCACAGGGGAGGTGATGCGGCATTGGTGGCGGCAAGGCGTCCGTTCCTTACTACGATGCGGGGTCGATGAAGTGTTGAGAGTCAGCCACACGGTGTCAACTTTGTGGTGTCGATGTCACACCATGGAACCGCAAATGCGAGGCGGAGTCGGATGCCACGGATGTCGGTGACACAGGACTCACGCTGTGGCGGGATTTCTGGGGTGCTGCAGCGGCATCGGGGCCTGCGTTGTAAGTCACAGTCATTGCATCCAGCGGAGACCATAGCTCCGGTGCAGGCAGCGGTGCTGTGTTGAAGAGCGGCGTGGGCTCTGAAGTCACACTCAAAGTCGATGTACTGGTTTCTTCTTGTCTAGCGCAGCAAACTTACATCCAAGGGCCCAGGAACTGGATTTGGCACCACTTGGCAAGCTAGGACTCCCAGCAGAAGAGCTCAGGTGCTGCAGTTGAAGTCTTTGATGGCCCTGAGACTTCTTAACAGGAGGCAAGCTCAGCTCAAGCCCTTGGAGAACCCTGGAAGCAGGATGTAGAAAGCAAAGTCCCATCCTTTCACTCCCAGGACAGAAGCAGCAAGCACCAGGCCAACACAGAAAAGCAAGCAGCAAAGTGGCAGTCCCTCCTGACAGCTATCCAGCTGTTCTTTCTGGCAAAATGTCCTCAACCTACAAGTGTTCTGAGTATGTGATGTCAGATGTCCAGTACTTATACCCATTTCAGCCTTTGAAGTAGGCAAACTTCAAAGGAAAGTCTTTTTAGTGCACAAGACCTGCCTTTCCCTGCCCTGACTCCAGACACTCTACAGGGGATGGACATTTCTTTGCGTGAGGACAGGCACAGCCCTATTCAGGTGTCAGTGTCAACTCCTCCCACAAATCTAGCTCAGGATGGCCCATCAGCCTGGTGATGAGCCATCAGGATATGCAGGGCACACCTCAGCTCCCTGTGTGTCTGTCTAGAGTGAAAGCGCAAACAGCCCAACTGTCATCCTGACCCAGACATGTATTTAGAGACAGGCAGAGGCACAGAATGGTTAAAGTAAGAAAATGCTCACTTTCTAAAAGTGGCATTTTCAGACCGGCAGTTTAAAAACAACTTCACTAAAATATTTATTTTTAAATTGTGAGTCCAGAGACACCACACTCCAATTTTCCATCAGCTCCCAATTGGCAGATTGTGTGGTTTTTCGTCTCTTTCACTTTGTACAAAATGTCCCAGAGACAATTTTTGTTATTTAGAGGTTCCTTTTATTTATAGAAACACCAAGTATGAGAGACTTGAGGTCGGTGATTCTTTTTATCTTATTCAGGGACAGTGTTCTTCAATGTGTGACTTGTTGCTTTTTTTTTTTAAGTTGGGACGGCTGCCGAATTTTTCCTCAGTGAATAGGAAATTAAAGGGGCAGGTAAGTAGGCAAGTTTTTTATGGATTAGCCCAAAACCATACACCACAGTGCTCTGTACACCTCTCCTTAACTGAGTGACACAACCGAAACAAAGAATATCCAAAGGATTATATGCAGAGAACCCTTCGTGCAGTGCTCCGGTGTCACAGGAATTATAAAGTGCTCAAGATTTCGGAAGGTATTTATGGAGGTTTCCTATCCCTTTTTATGAACCTTCCCCAAGCCCACAAGAGATTATACACCTGCGACAGCCACACTCCTCTTGGAGAGTGGCCAGTCTCAGTGTCCAACCGGTGGCGTCTTTCTTCTCCCTGGGACTAAAGTTCTTTAATGACCTGTTCCGTGAGATATTCCGAGATGCTGGAACAGCAGCCCCGCTTGATCTTGCAACTGTTTCGCAGTCTGTCCGTAATAACGGTCTGTTCTTTTCCTCCTGAACCACAGCTGGATAATTGTTCCCGAAAACCAAAGACGCCAACCTCGTCTCCGCAGTCACCTTTTACTTCCATGGTATACGGGACTCCTTCCCCTGGCCACGCCCCCTGCCCAAAGGAGAAGGAACTTTTAAAGGAACCGGTTCTGTAGCGCATGTTGTCTCGCTTTACAACAGATATCTCAATGGTAATCTCATTCCCTCCGAAGGGGGGTCAACACATAACTCCTGGTGATTCAACAATTTCCTAAAACAGATACACTTGTAAGATGTTAGCAGGCAGCTCCAATGCTAACCCATGGGAGAGATAGGCCTTGCTGTAGTAAAAAACGAAATTAGCAGAATTTCACTACCAGGACATTTAAAACACAACAGTTCATGTCCTACCTTTTAAATACAATGCACCTTGCCCCTGGGGCTAACTTGGGCCTACCTTACGGGTGCCTTACACGTAATAAAAAGGGAAGGTTTGAGCCTGAGAAGTGGGTGCACTTGCCAGTTCGAAATGGGAGTTTAAATCTGCACACACAGACAGTACAGTGGCAGGCCTGAGACATGTTTGTTGCAGGGCTACTCATGTGGGTTGCAAAATCAGTGCTGCAGGCCCACTAGTAGCATTTACCAGGCCTAGGCATACACAGTGCACTTTAATAGGGACTTACTAGAAAATCAATTATGCCAATCATGGGGAAACCACTTACCATTACATTTTAGGGAGAGAGCATATGCGCTCTAGCAATGGTTTGCAGTGGTAAAGTGCCCAGAGTCCTAAAGTGAACAAAAAGGAGGTCAGAAAAATAGGAGGAAGGAGGCAAAAGGTTTAGGGATAACTGTACAAAAAGGGCCAGGTTCAATAATGACCCTCTCCCAGCTACACCCAGGTCCTGTTGTTCACTGTCTGAGCCCAGTACACATTGCTGATGGGGGAGCAATTAACAGGACCAGGCAGCTGGAAACTCATAGAAGGCCGCAGAAAACTCAGAGCAGGAAAATATAAACTTTCTAAAATGGTATTTTCAAAATTGTAAACTAAAATCTGACTTTACTGGTAAAGAGGTTCTTAAATTACAATTCATTTGAGTCTAAACATGACATTTCTACTTGCTCCCAATCAAACGTTAGTATTACAGCTACAGTGGTTCGGGAAAATTGTTAACAATAAGCTATTAAAAATTCATATGCATGAAAACTCAAACAAATCAGAAGACAACTGAACTGAAAATCTTAAAGGGGTGTCCAACACAGAAAATAATTATTAATGCAAAAACATATTTTTTACTAATAAAACAGACATAGAAAAACAATTACAAAACAATTAAAGAATACATAAAAGGTGCACACATAGTTACACAATGAACATCACTAAAAACACGGTTTACAGTGTAAACAAGAGAACAATGGCAGAGGGAGACAGAACTTAAAACAAAATGAGTCCAACAAATAGCAGGAACAAAAAAATGCAATCAATGCTTCCTCATAAATATATGCCAAAGACAGGCGTCAATGGCGTTTCGACCTATGGTATTTGCAAGGTCATCAACAGTACAGGGAAATATTTTATAGAGTAAACAATCGATGTAAAGTCAAACGTACTCAGAAATAATGCAAAAGGACCTCATAAGAACAACATCAAATGTCAAGCCATAAAAATAAATCATAAATCAGCACATATCTGAATTACAGTGCCAATGTGAAGTCCGGTACACCTTTCAGAACCGACCCACTCGCAGTTCAGAGGACATTACACCCGAACACAGCCGGATTAATCGAGCCATACTACAATCGCTACCCATCAAAGCTATTAGTGCCTCCCTTAGGGGTGACTTATATGTATTAAAAAGGGAGGTTTAGCCCGGCAAAAGGGATATTTTGCCCAGTGAAATTGGCAGTTTAAAACTCCATGCAGGCTGCAATGGCAGTAAAAAGACTCGTTACTTAAGTGGGTGGCATTATAAGTGCTGCAGGCCCACTAGGAGCATTTAATACGCAGGCCCTGGGTACTTTACTAGGAATGGGATATATAAGTAAATTAAATGTGGCAATTGGGTGTAAGCCAGTTTTACCAAGTTTAAAGAAGAGAGCACATGCACTTTAGCACTGGTAATCAGTGGTAAAGTTCACAGAGTCCTAATGCCAACAAAAACGAGTTTCAGAAAACAGGAGGGGAGAAGGCAAAAGGTTTGGGGGTGAATGCAGAGAGGGCCAAGTCAACAATCGGGTCCAAACTCAACACACATGCCTCCCTCACAAAGTCTGTCTGTGATTATTTAGTACATTGTCATATTTAAATACAAAAAGAGGACAAAATTATGGGTCAGGTCAGAGGATTTTTCAAATGTAACAATTGCAAGGCATACAAAACCTGCAGCAACATGGAAACTTTCCACAGGAAGGTGTAGAAGAATAACAACATTAATTTCATGTGGTTTGGGCATTTGTGTGTATGTTTTTATTTGTCCATGTTGACTGCAGTATGTGGGGAGTACTAAGTTCCCAGTTAGGAAGAGGGTGCTCGAACATCTGCGAGCCATTAGAAACCATAATCTCAGGGGGGCATGGCTGCGTCACGGTTCAAAATGGCCACATAGTTCGGCAGCTCTGAACCAGCATGGGAGATGCGGTGACCCAGAATACATCTGTGATGCTTCCGGACCCCAAGACTGGGAGAAAACAGTGGCGGAACACCCGAGGATCCATTTTATACCCTGAAACGGCACCTAAATCGAGCTTTGTCTTGCAGATGATCCCAATGCTGATCTCCTCGGCGATCGAACAACGACCGGCATGACACTACTCGACTGCACACCACTACGAGATGAGTAATCTTTACTACTAAGAACCTTAACGGTGCCTACTTCAATGTAATATCTGGCATTTTGATGGAAAAAATACGTTTTTTCAACTTTTTTCAGCCTTTCAAACTCTGGCTACTTTTGGTCTAATTTGCGCTGTTGATCTTACCATACATTTCACTACTACATATTCTTGTGATGAATAATCTTTGTTTATGTGAGTCATAAGTTTGCTTATCTTTATGCAGATGCTGCCTCTTTGGAGGCAAAGAAGAACATTTATTCCTGGTGATTTTGCAGCCTTTCATACTTGGGCCACTTTTAGACTTAACCTACTAAACATTGTACTGTTACATAGCTTAGTGCGCTTATTGAGATGAGTGATCCTCACTTTTGAGATTCATGAAAGTGCCTACTTATAAGCAGTTTCTGCTGTTTTGATAGTAAAGAGAACTTTGAGCGTTTTCAATCTTCAGTCTTTGGGCTGCTTTTGGACTACTTTGGTCTTCTTATCCAACCAAATGCAAATCAAAATACCTAATTACAGCTATTGCTCCTTCTATGTCTTATGGCATTCCACAGGCAACTCTGCTAATGTAGCTTAGTCTGCTACCCCTTGATTGCTTTGGGTCACTACTACCCCATTTGTACTAAGACTTCATACCAAAACCTACTGAATGTGACTTTAATACAAGGACCCCAATCCTTGCACAAATTCATTAAACACAATTCATTTTGTGCTGTAACACGACGCCCTTCGATCTTCTGCAAGCGCAGCTCTTGTTTTTCAACAGCGTATCATCTGCCACCTCATAACTGGTACACCCTGTCACATAAAGTGGAGAATACTTTATTTTCATTGTATGGTTCGTTCACACTGTTGGAAAGTGGATTATTGGTAGGGGCAAATGTAGGTCTGCCACTGGCAATAAGGCCAGTAATCATTGGTAGGACTCAGCATAGGTCTTAGAAAATTATTCCTATGCTCAACCCTTGGTAACATGGCTGCGAGCAGACAGGCTTAACTTCAAAGACAGGTATGTAAAGCATTTAAAAACACCAATTCAGTAAATATATAAGACACAACACATAATAAAAATCAAACACCAATTTATAAAAATAGGAAATATTTTTATCTTTAAAATGACACCAAAACGACAAAAATCCAATGTAGGGAACCGGAGATATGAATTTTTAAACATTTATCAAAATATAGCACTTAGAAGCTTATAGCACCATATTGGGATACAGGCTCGCGATAGACCGACCCAAGGTCAAAGTTTCAGGCCGACCGCGATGGAGCCCTGAGCGGATACCCCACGCGGAAGGTCACAGTTTTTACCTTCGGACTTAGAAACTTTTCTGGAGCTTTTCTCCCCGAGGTCCCTCGAAGCTCTCAGCCAGTCCGGATTCAGTGAGGGTTCGCCGGCTTGCCTTGCGATGAGCTCCCGGTCACCTCTCTACGTTCGGACTTAGAAACTTTTGCGGTTCGACCTCTGGAGCGTTCCAGCGGAGCAAACCCAGGATCCAGGCCGACACGCAGTTGAAGGCAGGCGGCTTGGCTTTCGCGGTTGCTCCCGGTCACCTTTTCTACGAGCGGACTTAGAAACTTTTCTGGAGCTTTTTCTCGCGGAGTCCCTCGATGCTCTTCACCAGGCCGGATTCGGTGAGGGTTCGCCGGCCTCGGATTTCTTCTACTCCCAGTCAAACTCTGGAAGTTGGACCGACGGAGCTTTTAGAGGGACGAACCTGGATGGCTTGGCCGGCTCGCGGTTGAAGTCAGGCGGCTTGGCTGACCAGGTTGAGTCGGTCCCTCTATGGAGCTTTTTTTCAAAGTTCCACCAAAGTTCTCCAAACTTCTTGAACTTCTTCCTGAAGTTCCTCAAAGGGTCCCAAAGTGTCTCAAACTCACTACAAGGGTCTGGAAGCTCCAAGATGGTCCTTGAAAGTTGAGGACTTCAGTTCCCACAATCCACTTGGACGTCACCCTTACAAAACCACTGGTAGTTCCCCAGGTTGATGATCTTTGGTGGTGAGGGTCCAGGTGAGCTCTGTTAACCTGTAGCTTGCAGGGAGTCCACTCTTTACTTCTTTTTCAGCAATGTAGTCCACAGGGCTGTAGTTTCTGATGGTGCAGGCTTCAGAGGTCAGGCCTTAGAATTTGCACAGCAAAACTTCTCAGCTTGGCACAATGTCTTGCTTTCTTCAGTTTCAAGCTCTGGAGGGCTCTGGAGGGCTCTGCCCCTCTCAGATACTTATTCCAAGTTCTCTGGGTCAAGCAGGAGGTCACTTCCTGACCAATGGGACCACATATGACCACATCCTGTAGAGTGAGGCATTATTTTGGTCCCAGAGTGCATCAAATCTTCCAAATCCATAATGGCAGATTTTCCAGCAAGGAGGTAAGAGCTGGCTAAACACACCCCTAGGATGGCTAATTTACTTAAACTCTCCCCCCTTCATCTGCTCATACCTTCCTTAATCCTACCATCTGCCTAAGGTGGAAAGTTCAGAGTTGTAAATGACACTGTTCTCTGCTCTCCTCTTTGAAGAACACAGTTTACGACTCCTCCCCCTGGCCTGGCATTCCTTTGGAACAGAACACTGCCCTGCCAGCAGAGCTGGTTGACCCGAGGGGCTCTTTATCACCTCTTCAAGGCAGCCTGGCTAATCCACTTAACTCTGACCAATCAGGGCAGACCACTGGAAGGCTGAATCTGGACTTACAAACAAGAAAGTCTTATTACTTCTTGTATGTACACTTCAGGAGAAATTCAACAATATCATATTGTTGAATTTATTAATACCATTCGGGGAAGTCTTTGAATGGCACTTCTAGCCCTCTCCTATCAAGAGTTATTAGTTAATAACTTTCTACCATGTTAACCTATGTAACAGGGGATTTGCAATGGGAAAAATGACTTGGGCCATTTTTCCAGCACCAGGACTTACAAAAACATCTTTTATAAGTACTTTGCTTATATCTACAGGACCCCCACCCCATGTGACACCTAGGGGAGACTTTAGGGGTTCTGAATCTGTAAAAATATTGCAGATCCTCACTTCACAGTGCTCCTAGCATCAAGGTCGAATTTGGGCAGCACTTTATCACAATGTGGGGAGTGAAATGTGAAATTTCACTTAACCCAGGGCATATAAAACTCATTTTCTAAGGGTCTACCTTATAGATACCTGACCCCCCACCCCTGGGACACCTATTGGAGACCCTGGGGGTCCCTAATATGCCATAACATTGTAGGTTATCCATTTTTAAGTGCCCCAAACACCAAAGTCGAGTTTGGGCACAATTTACTTTTTAAAAGCAGTCCTGGCACCCAGGGCTGCTTTTAAAACTGACCTCAGGCCTCAGCAGTGCACACATGCAAGTGCAGAAAGCTGCTGGCCTCTAAACGTCCATGCCCTACTTCATACTAGGGACTGATAGGTAGTTTCAATTCCCCTGCCCTATTATATACTAGGGGCTTATAGGGTAGGTCATGCCAATCACAGGGGTACCCCAACCCATAGTGTACCCTAGTGTATGTAGGTGTTTTCACTGTATTCTAAGTGTTTTCAGCATAGCAATGGCCCTGGGCCTGGTTAGGCAAAGCCCAGGGTCAGTCAGAGTCAGTTACCACCAGTACCAGTCAGCAAAAAGTTGGGGGGGTGCCCAGGGCACAAAATGACTTTGCAACACACACCCAATTCATTCTAAAGAGCAATATGACTGGGAAAGATCAAAAGGAAGAAAAGGTTGCCATGACAAGATCGAAGAAAAGTCCTCCAAACCCTGACTCTCCTATTAAATCTGAGTCTGAATGATTACCATGGAGGCGATTCTAAACAAAATAGAGGAAATGCAGGACCTGGCCACCTCCACTAAGAATAATAAGGGCAATATGAAAACTGATATCGCTATGATTAAAAATGAGCTTAAACAGATCAACAGCAGAATTGCAGTGGTGGAGGATCGAATCAGCAATCTGGAAGACAGAGAATCTTTGCATGTGAAACAGCGTTCTACTCTTATGACCACCTCTCTTACATTCCGTAGAGAATTAGCAAAGTTGGAAGACAGAACTAGAAGGGGCAACCTTTGCATTTTAGGCCTACCCAAAAGCTCAGAGGGCCAGGACTTTAATGCCTGTATCAAATTCTTGGAGTCATGAATTCCTCAAATGACTGGCTTATCCTTTTAGAAAGACTGTGAATTAGAAAGAGCACATAGGGTCCCATCTCGTCTTAATCCGAATACGAAATCTACAAGAGCAGTAGTGTGTAAACCTCTTAGATTCCAACACACAGAACTGACATTGAACTGCATGAGGAAAAATTATGATTTCATCTGGAAAGGCCACAAGATATACAACTCTCAAGATTTCTCGAAAGCCACAGTGGACACTAAGGGGCATATCAACAAGGCGGCGATAAACAATTATCGCCGCTTTTGCGGCCGTTTTCGGCCGAAAAGCGGCGATAATTATATTGCCTTATCAGCAAAGACACGCTATCGCGTGTTTTGCTGATTTTGCTCCCGTTTCCAGCACGCCTGACTTCGCATCGATAATGAGATGCAAAGTAGGCGTGTCTGTAGAAACAACATGGGTAAATATCGCGAAGGCAGCTTCGCGATATTTACAATGCGGGGAAGCGATTATTTTAATCGCGTTAAGTATGCCTTAACGCAGGAATTTAACTTCTGTTAAATTCCTGACTAAGGCATACTTAACATGGGGGGTGGATTCTGTGGCTAAGACCACAGGCCCTATCATCTAGGATATCGCCGTTTTCCCATGGAAAACGGCGATATCCACGCTATCTCTGACATTTTTATCGCCTCGGCGATACGCGTTGTTAATAATGCGCTAACCGGACGATAAATTCCAGCGATAGCCGGCGATAAATATGCAAGCGCTAAGCGCGCTTTGCGATATTTATCGCCGGCCCTTGATAATATGCCCCAAAGAAAGGCTTCTTAGCCCTTAGACCCAGACTGAGAGCCAGGAACTTGGAATTTCCCTTCATAGATCCTGCGAAATACTGAGTTTCACTGAATGGTTCTACTTGTATCTTTACGTCGGATGCAGAATTGAAAAAGCTCCTTGATGAAATTGATGACTCTAACATGAATACTTCTTTTTGAAAGCCTAAATCTTCTCCAAACTAAGACAAGTAGGAGATTTGTCCCGTCCAACCCTTCGTGTTCCTATTACATTTGTGACATTCTATATGACTACAAGATCTCACTATCTTCCTAATGACGACATCTCAATCAGTTCTGATATGAAATTGTTGATATTTTTGTGCTACTGCTCTATTATTCACTTCCTGCGAAGTTCTAGATTGTTTCCTTGAATGCCTTCATGTAATGCACCTATTATGTGTTCTTGAAATGGTTTAACCAGATGGGTTGTTAACTGTTCATGTTTATAGCTACTGCTAGTATCTATCTATTTTCATAAATTTGTAGTATAAACAGATACTCTTGCATTGGGGGAGTATCTTATCCTCTTCCCCACGTTGCTGACTCAAGTTTTACAGAGGGTGGGCGTGAGCTTTGCTTGTTTGGGGTTTGATAACATGCTTAGTTGCCAGTATTACTGTTTGTAAAGGAAAAATTTTATCTCCTTTGCTGGAACCTCATGATTCCATAAGAACCCAATTCTTGGCCCTTTCACTGTTCTGTTTTCTTCTCTTTTCTTATTGTGCTCTTTTCTGGAGAATTGTATCCATTTGTGATCTGGCATGGCTATTTATTTTGGATTTTGGATCGTTTGTCGTGTATTTTTTGAGAAGCGCTTATTATCTAACTATGTTTAACTTTCACCTAGAATCCATATTAAGAATTGTATATTTTGGACCCAGTGGTTTCTAAATATATTTCTATGACTTATGGTCCAACTTTCCTAAAACCAATTAAACGTTTTGAAATTTTAAAATAAGAAACCATAATCTCATGTATCCAGTAACTAGGCACTTTCTTGAAAAACACGCTGGCCTGACTGACCATCTCGAATATTTTTGTATTGACAGGGTCTCAATTATGCTATGAGGAGGTGATAGGGAGCAAAGACTTTGCATTTTGGAATCCTGACAAATCTTGGACTTGGACTTGAACTCTAAATACCCTGCAGGGTTGAATAGGGAAGAGGAACTTGCCACACATATTGGCTGATACCAGCAAATGCACTGTCTATGAACTGGTGTATCACTTACCTTCATTGAGTTTTATACTGTTGGCCTGGGTTCCGTTCAAACATCTATATTAAGGTCCAGCACAGTATAGAGGGAACTATTATGATACCAGACTTTGTGTTCTTATGGCTCTGACTACATGTGTTAATCATAAGAGACCATTAATGAAATATGTATTTATTGTACTACAGTTGGGGTAATATGTTGATAATTCTTTTAGATTTATTCACATGAGAGAATACGTTTGTGTGGTGTCCCTTGGATACACGGATTGCTATAGAATATTGCATGAAGTTGAAGCATGTATTGTGGTCATTATCGCAGGCAGGCAACAAAGCATTAACACAAATATGATGTCTCCTGTATAGCTTAGAGTTGTGTATGGCTCATTATGGAGTATTGCTTGATATGTGAGAATATAATATGAGGTTGTTGTATATTTTGTGGCCATTATCACCGGACATGGTACTATATGAGTAGCACAATTGGAAAATGGAAATTTAGAAATGTACCAATAGGAGGGCATGGCATGCATTGAATTTATATAGATTATTGTTTGATAGATAATTTAAGGTGATTCCAGTTGGCTACCAGGCATACACTGTATGATTGCACCATGCGTTATGAATTTTTGTTGTATTTTTCTTACAGGGCACAATAATTAGAATCAAGCATACATAGATCTAATTATTTTATTATATTCCATTCCCTTGCATAATGACAATCACGGTACATCTCCACCATGTCCTCCAACACTGGGTTAGGATGCATATTTCTTCACCAGACTTTTTGATTATCAGAGCTATGAGGGAGGGACTAATACCTTATGGTATTTTTAAAAAGATTGCTAGGGAGACCGAGATCTAGATTTATTTTGTATGGTGTGAACTGATTTTAACTGCATAAACACTCCTGTCTGTATAAGCACCTCTTTTCCAACATCCCGATGTATCATGGTATATGAAGTCCACCCATATCTAACATTAGGCCGTGTGACATTTTAGTCAATACAGGCTGAAACATTCACTGTGATATTCTACCCTTTTTAGGTCAGTCCTTAAATTGCCAGTTTTCATACTGCACACTCTATTTTATTGCAGTATAGGAGAACCCTGCATTACCAGATGCTTGTGGAGTCCACAAGTGGGGATTCTGGGTAATGTAGCCTGGAGTCTTATGAGATCATTAATCACATATTTTTTCTACTTACTTTACATCAATATATGAGTGGTACTGCACATGATGAATTTTATGCCCGTAAAAATTGACTATCAAGTTTGCATATTGTACATTTTTACCACTTTTGATCTATTTCTCTTGTTTATAGTATGTTTTCTATGTCTATGACACAGTGATTACATGTTTCTTTCGTGAATGGAGCACTTCGCTTGACAAAGGCTCTCCTGAGCCGAAAGGCGTCGTCTGTTTGTCTTGCACTAATAAATAAGCGGTTGCCAGCATTGGAGTGTGAGTTTTTGTGTTATTCCTTATGCGTGGACATTTATGATGGGCTGCATACGCACCACCAGCATTATTATAATCGCAGTAGATATTGCACTTGTGCCATCTGGAGATAGATATAAATAGGTAGTTAGCATCATGTTTCCGTAGTAAATGCCTTTTTTGTGTAGCTAATAACTTTGGTTTTGTTTGACAAATCTCCGCAAAACTGTCCAAAAGAGTGCTACTTTTTAACTAGTTTGCACATTGAAAGTTTCGGGGTGATCCATCAAGTTGGGGCCGAGAAAAAGGGGGGTACCAAAATGCCTTTTTCCCATTAATTTTTCCATAGGAACTTTAGACACAGCTACAGACCAAACCACTGAACGGATTTACACCAAATTTGGCAGAAAGCTAGATCTTGGTCCAAAAAGAGTGCTTTTTGTGATTTGGTGTAAATCCACTCAAAATCTTTTCAGAAATTAATGCTAAAAAGTGTATATCTAGGGACGCAGAGCCTCTGCAGATCCAAAGGATCTCATGCCGAGATCTGATTTATTGCCACCACATCAACCAGGAATTGGTGGCAACCATCTTAGTACTCGGGACTCTGTCCTGAGTACCAAAACAAATGCAAAAAAAGACATAGGGGACTGGGTAGGGATACCCTGACACCCTAGACCTGGTGGTGGGGTAAAAAGCATTTATTTTAATTTTTTATATTTTGCCATAAATTTGTGGAGGATTCACAAATCCGTAGCAAAAAAACAAAAATAAAAAAACAGCACTTGTTTTACTAACCCCCTCCCCCCCCAATGGGGTAGTACGGGGGAGAGGGCAACACCTGATTTTATTTTGGGGAGGATGGTGCTCGGCCAAGCCATCTGTTCTGTTTCAAAGTATAATGAAATGTTGGTTATTTACTTTCTGACCCAATCTATGGGCTGAAATTATGAATGGAAAATGAAATCTGGTTTGCTGGGATGTATTTTCTCCCATCGACCAACTCTTGGTTTGGGAACTGGCTCTACTGGTTTATAAGAGTAAGGGAATCGGATTGGATGAGAAGGCTTGATATGTTTGTTCCAGCGGCCATTGCAATGTCTATATAACCAGCTTACCTTGCCTGAGAATTAAACTGTGTGAAGTTATGTGGGAGCGATTTGAGAATGTCCCAAAGCGTGTGGGTCTAAGTGCAAAAGGGGTGGAAAAATACTATATTCCTCCAGAAAAAAATGTTGAACTATAGTGCAAGGGTTGTGACTTGATGTATGAAATCCATAAACATGCACATATGTATTCTACTTTCTCACATATAGCGACAAATAAGATGACCAACTTGGTTGTAGCACTATTGGCATGCTTTGAATGCAAACTGGGGTAGCTGTGGTAGAAAACTGAATTGTTAAACTAGGGTGGAGAGAGGCCTCAGCCTTGATTTAGTCTGTGGCTGGTCTCTCACAATGTCGCAACAATCAACCACTTAGAAGTAAACAGGTTTCCATGAGAAATTCCAAATTTACCTTCAGTAGCATAGCCAGGCATTCCTCATAGGGAAATGTCACAAAGTGCATGTCCACCAAAGCAAAATTACAGTTCAGAAATAACTCAAAATTGTGGTCCCTCTCCTCCCCCTTGTGTGGCTGGTCCTAGCGCCACTGACACAAAACACCCCAAAATTTGACCTCAAAATAACACATTTCACTCATCAAAATCAACTCTTTTTTTTACATTGTGAGTAACTGTAGAACTTGGGGCCTAGCCCAGCCGCCAGCTAGAGAAATCTACCATACCCAGGCATTTCTCGAGATTAGACACCCAGTGGAGTCCAGGGCGATGTGACTTGTGTGGATCTCAAGATGTTTTCTTACCCATAAGGGCTTACCAAACTCAAACATTGGCCTAAAATACACATTTTCCTCACATTTTTGTGAGACAAAGGTCTGGAAGCTGTGGGGATCCATACAATTCATCCCACCCACCATTCCCACTCTTCTCCCAAAAATAGGGTACCCCACTTGTGTGGCTGTGCCTAGCACCCGAGATAGAAAAAGCCCCAAAACACAAAGTGGACATGCCCAAAAATCTGAGTTAAAACCAATCTGGGTATGCAATGGTGGTATCTGTGAATTTGGACCTAGAGTCCACCATCCAAATAAAACTACCAAAGCCAGAAATTTTTTAAAACTAGTCACCCAGGGGAGTCTGGGTGGTGTGACTCATGTAAATACCATGACTTTTTCCAACCCATAAGGTCTTGCAAACCTCAAATTCGGCTAAAAATGCAAGCTAAAAGAGTAAGCATCAATACTTTCTTTTTAAACCATCCCCAGTGACGGTCATTGGTTGATGGTTGCTCTGGGGAGGCAGTGCTGGCATCAGCTGCTGGCTGACAACCGCACTTCAGAGGTTAGATGGTATGGATATTTATTTCCAAAACTTTGTTGAAGATTTTGAGACAGTGCAGATTGCATATTGTTGAATAAGTAGAATGTATGGGCGACCCACTTATAGGTGGTTTAACTCACACCGGGGTTCTAAGCATGGCTCTTGGAATGTATGTCATTTTGCTAATCCCAGGAATGTGTGTAGTGTATTTTACAAAACTACAGAGGGTTGTCAATAGGGCCTGGCAGTCTTATCAGTGGAAAATGCATACCTGTCAACCATTTGACTTAAAATTGCAGGTCATGAAGGTGATCCTGCTAAGGTGAAGAGAGTTCAAACACATTTTGGAGGGTAACTCAAAGACATTTTCCTTAAAGACATGTGCAGTTGTTACAGTCTAACATTGCAAATGAGATTCAAAATGACTGTTGCAACACATGCCATCACGGACAGAGAAACATCACATACAGCATGTGAACAAACCACATTCACTTGCCAATATAATGCTGGTATAACTTCAGGAGAGTAAAAGACTTCTAAAGCAGCTATATATATATATATATATATACACATGTGTGGATAGTGCACATCCTTCATTGCAAGTTCTTGCAGGTATAGATGTAACTTTTTACAATGAATTAATGCCGTGGTACGGGAGGGAGGGGCCACAACCTGTGGCCAAAATTGGCCACACCATCTTCAGCCAAAGCTGAATTTCAGACATGAGCAACCCTAGGGTGGGACTTAAAAGCCAAACAACCGTCAGGGCAGCCTAACACTCCAGCCATCCCAGCCCACATCACAGGTTTTTATTTATTTTAATGCAGATTTATATAGCGCGAACTCGACCCGAAGGTATTGGAGCGCTTTACATGAGCACCGGTTACGTTACACAAGGACACATTCAGGCACGGGGAGATTAGGTGATTTGCCCAGAAACACAGGATGTGGACGCGACCCCGAGGCTCGAACCTTGGTTTCCAGCACCAAAGTTGGCAATCTAGCCGACGGACCACATCCTCTGAAGATCTTAAGGGGTACCTTTATGCTTGCCTCTCCTGATCTGCAATGTATTTACTGCCATACCCTAGGCTACAGCAACAAGGGCCAGAGTGGGTGGGAAAATCATCTTGTCCAGGTAGCAAAAACCCCATGTCAGGCAAGGTGCAGAACAAACCTGGGACCCATTGATATATAAACATGCAGCCTAACCGTCAAGGTAACCTGTTCTCTCTTTCCGGATGACCCCGGGCGCTGCCTGTCAGATGCCCTGTACGGGGCCCGCTCTAGGGCGTTGCGACCGGTGCGACCGCATCGGGCACTGACTTTGGGTAGGGGCATCATGTTTGAAGCATATTATGGTTTTAAAAGCACCTGCTGCTGCGTTCCTGGCCTCCAGCAATTTTCAGGCAACAATAAAAATGTCAAGATAACTCTGGTGAATAATCTTCTTACTCTGGAGAGATTGAAGGTGTGTCTAGTGGAAGTTTTGACTCATGTTAAGGTAGCACAGAGGGTTAATATGCCTGCTGCAAAGAATGTGTACCATTCAGATCACAAAGTGCATATAATGTAAATAGGTCCATGGGTTGCTGCTTTTGTCTGGGAGATCCTTTGTTACTTGCAGTTTATATGTTAAAATCATGATATAGAACAGTGAGCTATTCGCTGTCATCAAAGAGCTGCATGCAAACTGCACGGTATAAATTAGAGCATTAAGATTTTTTCCCTCGTCTTTTGTTATCCTAATGTTGGAGAAAAGGGTTCATCTGGATAGAAATCAATTTGGATTATTAAAGAGAACACCCAACCATGGTGTTAAGTTTTAAATATGAGTTTGTGCTTCTCCAGACCAAGCACTCTTAAACTATCCTGCCTACCAGTATGGATGACATGTGACTCCTGCACCGTGTAGTACTCTGTCTTATCTAAGATTTCCTATGCACTGATTTACACACACTATGTTTCTGTGTAGTGTGTGTGTGATGTAAAGTGCTCTGACACTCTACACTGGTATGAGTGGCGACGGCACTATAATTAAATGCATCTGAGAGAGCAGTTATGGAGACTTGAGGGGCACTGCTAAAGGGTTTTAGTGAGGGAATCTGTGCCGGAGATGGTGGTTGGGGGGCACTAACAAACGTCGCACCGGGTGCCACCAGCACTAAAGCCGGCCCTGGCCCTGTAGTCCCTAGCACAGGTGGGAAGAGACGGGGAAGAAGGGGTCAAGATGACACCTGTGAAATGGAGATTAGTGCCAGGGTTCTCACAAACCTGAAAGGAGAACTCCTCAGAATCCGGGTGACGCACAAAGATGTCCACTTCTTGACATCCCCAACTCTGATAAGAAAACCACAGGGTATTAGGGCGATCAAGCGAGGGAAGGGAATTAGGAAGGGACAGCTGGGAATAGGAGACCTGTAGAAGAGAGAGAACACAATGAGGAATACATGTAAATCATTACTACTCTCATATGTTCTTGCTACAACTGAGTTATACCTGAATCACACAGTCGTCAACTCAGATCATGCCTCTGACTCTGAATAGAGCTACCAAATCTCCTTGCAAACACCTATAGAAACAAAAGACAGGGTTAAGTATGATCTCCTCCCTTCTAGACAATAAACGCTGTGTGAATCAAACAACACTCATACATACCAATATCAATAATAGAAGAAAAAATAAGAGCCAAACAAAAAATAAAATGGAGTGAGCAAGAAATGTTAGGACAACACTTTCAATCCAAAAGCACTGCCTGAGTCAAAGGATCTTTCATTTAGAACAGAAAAATGAATTTCCAGAAATGTCACTTATTCCCTTGGCATAAAGTGCAATCAAAGAAAACAAAAATAGCTGTTTTCGAGGAACAGGTGTTTCCCTGGAAGAGAACTGAAAATTAGAGAGCCGTTTCCTTTATACTTCATTGACCTCATGGAAATCAGTTTAGGATCACCCACAGTTCCTTAAAATAATGATAACACCAATAACTTCCTACCTGGAAGTAGGTATGCCCAGCCTGTTCGAGAAGAAGCAAAGGAAAACGGGAGTGGTCAAGATACTTTCCTACCACTGCCCTTGTCACCTGACATCGGGGGGCACCGGCAGGGTTGGATTGGGATTAAAAATCGGCCCGGGCACGCTAAAAAAAAAGTGGCCCACATTTGCATATTGCCTTTCCGCAAAACACTGCTTCGGCGAAATTTTATAAAAAAAGGGGGGGCGTTAAAAAAATGCACGGATTAGTTTACACTGGTGAAACACACCTGAAAACAAGTGAGGCCACTTTTGCTAAGCCCCCCTGTCCCGCTCAATATGCATAAATGGGCCGGCCCAGCGAGAGAAAGGGAGTGACACCTCTGCCGTTGATAAAAGGGAGGTAAATGGGCGCCCATCTACCTCCAGAAAGGCGACTCAGGCACCCATTGGGCCTCTGGCGGCATCGAACAACGCAGAGACCGCCCAAATCGGCCCCCCAGGCTGCTCAACAGCAGCCCACAGCTGGAATCTGGATACCGGCCCCTCCGGCATTGCCCGAGTGCCCGCGTTACCAATCTGACGCTGGGCACCGGCTTCCAATGCGGTCCCTCTCAATAGCTGCAGCGATGAAGGATTCCTTGGTTCAACGCGCGGTTAGACAGACCGTCTATCGTGAGGCGTCCGCTGACTGGGCTTTCCAGCGGCCACGCCCTAGAGTCTTTAACCAGCGAGAAAGTCTTCCAATGAAGACGCCGTGTGACTGAACGTCAACCGCAAGGCTTTTCTGGCAATTGCTCTCCGGACACGTAGAGCAGACCAATGCAGCCCTGATGCTGCCAACAAAATCCCCCGAGCCACAGTAGGAGAAAGTGGCATCGTAGGGGGGAACAGGAATCTCTGGAATCCATCTCGTTCGGCCGAACAAGTCCACAGAATTTGATTAGTTGAATTACGCACGCCGGTTTGCGTGCGGAAGTGGAATAAATACCCGGCGCCTCCCCTTCTTTTCAGCCCATTCCTCCTGGGACCTGTAGTTCTTGCCAGGCATTATTGAATGTCTGGAAGGCGCTACGGGGCCCGGACCCTGACAATTAGTACCAGGGTCGGATTGGTAACGCGGGCACTCGGGCAATGCCTGAGGGGCCGGTATCCGAAAACCAGCTGTGGGCTGCTTTTCTGAGCAGCCTGGGGGGCCGATTTGGGCGGTTTCTGCGTTGTTTGGATGCCGCCAGTGGGTGCCTGAGTGGCCTTTTTGGAGGTAGATGGCCGTCCATTACCTCCCTTTTATCAACGGCAGAGGTGTCGCTCCCTTTCCCTCGCTGGGCCGGCCGATTAATATATGCAGATTGAGCGGGGCAGGGGGCCTGAGCAAAAGTGGCCTCACTTGTTTTCAGGTGTTTTTCAGCAGTGTAAACTAATCCATGCATTTTTTTTAGCCTTCCCCTCACCTTTTTTAAATAAAATGTCGCCGAAGCAGTGCTTTGCGGAAAGGCAATATGCAAATGTGGGCCACTTTTTTTTGCGTGCCCAGGCCGATTTTTAATCCCAATCCAACCCTGATTAGTACCCACCAAAACCTTTAGTGAAACTTAAACCGATGACTGATTCCCCATTTTGTCGCCACCCTCAGCCCATCCCTATCTGTTTAGCCAGTTCCACATTTGTTAAAACAAATAGACGTGAAAAAATGCCATGTCATAACCCATATATTCAGATGTGCACATTATAATGTTCCATTTATTACCATTTCTGTGGGAGAAAAGGGGCATCAAGACCCACTGGAGTCATCAGCTCTCTGAGTTATGGCCTCTCCCCACACTCAACAGTTGTAAGAGCATATTACACCCTGGGCATTTGCATATATGTGAAAAGCACAACTCAAACTCAGTTATGTTTCAAATTTGCAGACCTGTGGAATTCACCAATTAGAGAGAGGATGCAGTGCTCATAACCCATCACGTCATCCGCAAGTTTAACACTTGTTCGAGTACCACATTTCCAGTGCCATTAGCAAATGAGTGTGTTGTGCTTGGAAGGCCACGAGAGTTGTTGCATGCGTTGCATCTAGCATATGGACGACCAGAAAAGTGGCAAGGGTTTTTACTAACTACATTTTAGGCTGGTCAATTGAACATTATGTTTGAGAAATTATTATGATGGGATTAATATGTGAAATATAAAGGTTGTTTACAATTGGCGTTTCATCCATCTAAAAATAGTTCCAATGTCTCAAATGTGAAACTACAATGAATGTGCTTTTCTTTTTTTTAATAATTGATATTGTTAGAAAGGAGTACCCTCTGCTGTTAAGTTTAAGTACTGCATGTATTGGATCATTTCGTGTGCCCAAATCTATTCGAAAATCTCGATGCTGTGGACAGTTAAATAATGCTGCTTAAAAAATATTAGAAGTCTGACTCGCAACGCAAAATCTAAACACTTGTGAAAACACACAGTGGTGTGGTACCCAGGGTAATACTTTGAGTTGTGTTAGTCAGAGATATGAACACTGATATATATAGCGAGCATGTCTGGTACACGCATGAACGCATAGAAACGTAAATCCGAACATTCATTGTTTTTCTCTTTCGAGGAAGGCGTTTGTAATGTTCTACTTTACCCCTTCCAATTATGCACTACACAGGGGTTGTTTCAACTCTGTTTATTAGAGTTTAGGCAATATGCAGAAGAGCGCCGGGAAATACGTCCGTGCCGCTCCGATATCGGGCGCTAACTTCGCACCCAAAATGGCGGCCGCGCTCGACGTCATCGCGCCTACGCGCGACCACTAGAGCGCGACACTACATATCTCCCTTCTTTATCAAACACACAAAACATAACAATAGGAAGGTAGTCCCAGAGTCTCTCGGCCAGGAGTTACTTCACTTCTCCCAAATCATAGTCTCTGTATTTGGCAGGCCTTACCACGAGTCTCCCTGCCCTTGTACGTCTTACCGGAGTGGAGGTGGATACTTCTCCCCTTCCATCTGCTCGGCTTGCCGGCGGTTCTTCACGTGCTTTAGGGCTCTCTCTCTCTGGAGTCCTGCTATTGTCCTCCTGCTCTTCCTCTGTTATTAGATTACCATTCTCGTCCTGCTCCTCCCTATTGCCTTCTACTCCTTGGTCCATCTCTTCTTCTCCTGGAGCTGTGTTCCCTGCAGGCAAACTTTGTTTCTCTTGTGACATTGATCTTTCTTCTTTGTCCCACTGTAATATCTTGTTGCACTTGGACATGCGATCTTGCGACCAGACGTTCCCATCACTGAGTAAAGCAGCTATGTTGTACACTTGTTCAACTTTCAGGGGCAGGCTGTATTTGCTGTCTCCTTTCCTCCTTAACTGGGCAAGTTTGACTCTGACCCATTCCCCTCTTTCCAGGGATGTTCCTTTCACATTGCGTCTCTTATTGTACTGTTCTGTGTACGTTCTCTGGGCTCTCTCTAAGTTGTGGTGCACGACTGCCGGGGACCACTTACTCGTGACCGTTTTTCTTTCCATGCTAGATTGTCCTTCGTGAACGGCTCACGTCCTCTTAGGATTTGGAACGGGCTGTATCCTGTGCCGGTTGGTGTGATTCGGTAGGCCCACAGCATACTTCTCACCTCCTTCTCCCAGTCCTTTCCCATTCCTATGGCTGATTGGATGGACCCCATTATTACTCGATTAAACCTTTCTGCAAGACCATTCCCTGCCGGATGGTAGACCGATGTGTGCTTGATTTGGATGCCGTTTCGTTCCATGTACCGGTTCCACTTCTCTGATGTGAATTGAGGTCCATTGTCGCTCAAGATGGAACGAGGAATGCCCTCTCTGAGGAAGGTAGCTGTAAGAAACTTCAGCACTGTCTCTGTGTCCATCACCTCCTGTATGTCCAGTTCGGGCCACTTTGAATACCTATCTATGAGAACTACCACGTATTTTGGGTTCCCTTCCGCATCCAACACCGGACCGAGAATGTCTATTGACAATTCCTCCCACGGGTTGGCTGGACTGTCAAACTTCCCTAGTGACGGACGTAGTAATGTTTGTGACTTGTCCGCTCTTTGGCACTGATCACATTCTCTTACATGTCTCTCGATTTGACTATCCATTGCGGGCCACCAGTACATCTGTTTGGTCCTTAACTTCGTTTTAACGATGCCCAAGTGCCCTTCGTGCAACACTGCCAGCAGGTGTGGTATCAACGACCCTGGAGGGATTACTCTCTCCCCTCTAAACAGGAAAGTTCCTTGGTCTCCTACTGATAGCTCTTCCCTTACTTCGAAGAATTTCCTTTGTTCCGCTTTCAGGTGCCTTTTTTCTGGCCACCCTTGTATGATGAATGCCTTGATGTCTTCGAGGTCTGTGTCCCTTTCGTAGGCTAGCTTCCACTCCTGCCCACTTATCACCTTCTCCTGATCTTCCGTGAATGCCACTCTGACTTCATCCTCGTCCGTACTTGCGGGTGCGTCCTCCATGGCTGAAGCTCGACTGAGGTAGTCCGCCACTTTGTTCTTGGCTCCTGGGATGTATTCCACATCATACCTGTAGCCTAACAATTTCAGGGTCATTTTTGCGATGCGGGGTGTGGCACTTGCGTGCCCGCAGGACGTTAGTACCTTGACAAGGGGTTTGTGGTCCGTCCGGAGTTGGAATCTTGTGCCCCATAGAAATTGGCGGAACTTCGACATGGCCCATACCACAGCCAGCATCTCTTTTTCTATCACGCTGAACTTCTGTTCTGTGGATGACAATGTCCTTGATGCAAAGCTGATGGTCGCTTGCTCTCCGTTCTTCCTTCCCTGCATGAGGACTGCCCCTAGGCCTTTATCACTCGCGTCTGTGGTTAATATGGATTCTCCATGCGGGTCATAACCTTGCAGGGGGACCGCTCTGCTGACATCCTCCTTGATTTTCTGAAACTCTCCTTGCGCTTCCTCTGTCCACTGAAAGGCAGTTTTGTCTCGTACCAGTTGTCGCAGGTGGTGTGTCTTGGTGGCGAAGTGTTGCACGAATTTGCTGTAATATTCGGCCATCCCTAAGAACGATCTCACTTCTTCCTTGCTTGTCGGTGCCGGTGCTTCGCATATTGCTCTGACATTTGCGTGTTTGGGTGTGATGCCTTGGTCACTAATCTCATGACCCAAGTATGTGACAGACGCCATCCCTAGTCTGCATTTCTCCCATTCGGCTGTCAGGCCATTCCTTTCCAAGACTTGTAACACCATTGCTAGCTTTGTGTTATGGTCGGCTTGGTCTTTGCCCATTACCAAGATGTCGTCTTGGAAGTATTGCACTCCCTCTATGTCCTTGAATAGTTTGTGCATCAGCTTTTGGAATACCGCCGCTGCTGATGCCAAGCCAAACGGCATCCTGCGGAATTGGTAGCATCCAAATGGCGTAATGAAGGACGTAAGTTTCCTGCTCGTGCTGTGCAGTGCTATCTGATGATAGGCAGAGGCGAGATCCACGGTGGAAAACCATTTTATACCTTTCGTCTTCGCCAGCATTTCGTCTATTCTGGGTAATGGGAATTTTTCAACTACTATGCACTTGTTCAATTCGCGCAGGTCCACGCACAACCGAACTTTGCCGTTGGGTTTCCTCGCTACCACCAACGGGGCCAACCATTCCGAACTGTTAATTGGTTCGATGATCCCTTCTTCTTCTAATCTTTGCAACTCCTTTTGCACTGCTTCCCTGACTGCTAGCGGTATGTTCCTCACCTTGTGGGATACCGGTTTGGCGTTTTCCTTGAGTTCAATTCTATGTGTGAACTTCGCTAGTTTACCCACTCTGCCTCCGAATACTGTGGGGAATTCTCTTTTCATCTTATCGAAGTCCGATTGGTTGTCTGCGCTGGTCATCAGGACTTGCGTATCCCCCCTGGGTTCAATTGTATGCCCAGCTCGCCCTGGTCCATCCATCCCAGGACGGAAGGCCCCTTTTCTGCCACATATAATTTGCACTCCGCACTGCGGTTCTTGAACTCAAACCTCAGGACTCGATATCCCACCATCGGGATGGGTTCTCCTGTGAATGTGACCGGACGTATGTCTGGGGGCTCGAGGTGTGATCCCAGGCTGGGTTTGAAGTTCTCGGTCCACACCGTCCTTTGAATGATGGTAAATGGAGAGCCGGAGTCCGCCACCATTTTGATCTGAACACCTCCTACGACCATATCACATTGTGGTTTCTTGGAGCGACTTCCTTCAATGCCTAGGACTTGTCCGTCGATGCACAACACATCGTCTTCCTCTTCTTCACCTTCTGCACCTCCCTCGTCGTGTGCAACGTACTTGACTGTTGGCCGCTTCACCTTGCGGCGACACACTTTCTCATAGTGTCCAACAATTCCGCAGTACATACACTTGGCTCGGAAGGCCGGACATCGCTTGTCATTTGCCGCATGGGATGGACTGCCGCACCTATAGCACGTGGTGGTGCCCTCCCTGTTTGATTTCTGTGCCTGTGTGTATCGTGGAGTCCATTTACTCTGGGCTCTCCCTTCCGCCTCCTTCCGTTTTCCTCTGTCCGGCGGTTCAAATTCCGTGACTCTATTGACCATGGTCCGCTCTGTACTTTCTTTTTCGCTGCCTCAGCGCATCTCTTCGACAGCTCCGCCTTTTTTACCATGGCTATGACGTCCTTCAGTGTGGCGTCCCCGTTAACCCACAGTTTGTCTTGGATCGCTGTGTTCTTCGTGTGCATGACGATCTGGTCTTTGATAAATTCGTCGTGCAAGGCGCCAAATTTGCATGTGATCGCCAATTTCCTCAACGCTGCCACGTAGTCATCTATGGACTCTTCTCCCGCTTGTTTCCTCTGTTGGAAGGTGTATCTGTCGATAGACGTGCACACTGCCGGTCTGTAATGGTTGTTCAGGTCATCAATCGCGTGTTGGTATACATCATCGTCTGCGGCCAGCCGTGGCGTGGGGACTAGGTTCTGAAAGACTCTGATTCCTTCCGGGCCTAAGTTGTGGAGCAATATCCTTTTCTTCCTTTTGCTGGGGAATGCCTCTCCACTTTCGTCTTCTAGGGCCTCTAGGTAGTTCCTGAAGTACTCCCTCCAGTCCTCCCATTTCATCAGAGGTTCGCCAGGTTTCGGTAGGAAGGGTATGGGCGTCGTGAGTGTAGACGCCTGCGCGCACATTGTGGCGTTACCTTCCGGTGCCTCTACGTTTCCTCTTGGACTGCCCGGTGTGCCCGTGCTCCTAGGAGGTGTGTGGTCGTGGTGGGGACCCTGGGCTCCCCCGTCGGTGCGCTGCTCCACCTCCGCCAGGGCCGTGGATGTCTTGCGGGATCTGGGGTTTCGCCTCCTGCTCCCCTGTTTTCCACCCTCCTATGTATTGGGGCTGTGCGCTCTCCTTGATCACCTCTACCTGATCCGGTGGTGCTGACTCGCAGTAGGACCGTCCTCTGCCACGCTCTCCCGCTTTGCCTCGTCTCCGGTGGGTCCTTGTGTCCTCTTACTGAACTCGTTGTGGTTCGTTTTGTCTTTTCCGAAATTTTTTTTTTTTTTTTTCTTTTTCAAATCCCGATCTCGTCGCCACTGTAATGTTCTACTTTACCCCTTCCAATTATGCACTACACAGGGGTTGGTTCAACTCTGTTTATTAGAGTTTAGGCAATATGCAGAAGAGCGCCGGGAAATACGTCCGTGCCGCTCCGATATCGGGCGCTAACTTCGCGCCCAAAATGGCGGCCGCGCTCGACGTCATCGCGCCTACGCGCGACCACTAGAGCGCGACACTACAGCGTTAGACTTTTTTTTTTTTTAATTGTTACGATTTTGACACACAAGGAAATGAGAGGTAGGAGTCGCCTACAGAGGATCATAAAACCTATTTTAGAGAACCCAGAGATTTAATGCGCTTCAGGCGAAGAATTACACACTAGATGGATCACCTTCACACAGACCTTTTTCACTGCCACTGTGACTTTAGGGCCACATGTACTAGAAACTGGCGGAGAGAGGCGTTACGCCAAAATTGGTAACATCGCGCTCCATCAGTCTCAAAACGCAGGGATGTGCTGTATTTACAAAAATGCAGCACACCCCTGCTTTTCCCCTAGTGCTGGCGCTAAAGAAGCAACCTAGCACCAGTGCAGGCACCCTTGCGTCATGTTGCAAGGGTGCCTGCACTGCAGGGGGGATTGTTTATGTGCAGGAAGGAACACCTTCCTGCACATAAACAATATTTACAGGCAATTTCTATGTGTGCTTCAGAATGCATAAAAAAATAAGGTGAAGGACTTAATGTCACCGGAATATCACTAAAAAGTGAAGTTCTAGTGGTGTTAAGTCCTTGTAAATATGCCCCTTAGTTTCCTGGGCATGCTCTGTCCACAATCTAGATTACAACATGCCCACTGAACCACGCTGCTGAGAGTAACTGGATGAAATGTTTTTCTTTTACATTTCTTAGAAAATCTCTTGCTGCTATCTGACCGGTATTCTAGTGTATGTTTGTATAGTGTAGTGTTTGGTGAAACCCCTCAGTCACTTTATACTTTGTGCAGACAGTGTCACACTGACGCTGACTATCCAGAGGAGATTCTCTGTTGGGGAAATATATTTCTGAGCCACACTGGTGTGGATAGGTGATTTGGAGGCTGTGGTTATTCACAACTGTTCTAACAGAAGGCCAGCAGTTCAGCACAGCAGAGCAACAGTCCAGCAGAGTGGCAATCCTGCAGCAGCAGAGCAGTCCTTCTTCCTGGCACAGTATCCACAGGTCCAGAAGTATATTGAGTTGGTAGGGTCAGAAGTCCAGTTTTTATACCCATTGGTGCCTTTGAAGTGGGGGAGACTTCAAAGAGAGGCTTTGAAGTGCACAGAGGTCCTCCCTTCCTGCCCTGGCTCCAGAATCACTAGAGGGGGTTAAGCAGTCCTTTGTGTGGTGACAGGGCACAGACTATTCAGGTGTAAGTGTGAGGCTGTGGCCAGCTACTCCCTCCCATCCTGCCCAGTATGGCCAATCAGGATGTGCCTGGCCCATCAGTCACACCTAAGCTCCCTTTGTGGGTGGCTGTCTAGAAGGAATGCACAAGACCTAGCTGCCACCCACCCCAGACGTGTATTGGAGACAGACAGCATGGACACAGGGCTAAGAGCAGAAACATGCCATCTTTCTAAAAGTGGCACTTTAAAAATGTTAATGATAAATTCGACTTTATCATACAAGAGGATTTATCATTACAATTCCATTGGTACTACTAAACATGACAGTCCTACCTGCTTCCAATTGGGAATTTCACTTATTAGATGTAACAAGGAATCCCCAATGTTAACATATGGGATGGGTAGGCCTCACAGTAGTGAAAAATGAATTTGGGAATTTTTCACTACCAGGACATGTAAAACTTAAAAGTATATGTACTGCCTTTTAATTGCACAGCACTCTACCCTATGGGATACCTAGGCCCTACCTAAATGGTGACTTAAATGTAATAAAGGGGTAGTTTGAGGCTTGGCAAGGGGTTTTGAATGCCAAGTCGACATGGCAGTGTAAACTGCACACACAAGCTCTACAGTGGCAGGCCTGAGACATGTTTAAAGGGCTACTTAAGTGAGTAGTACAATCAGTGCTGCAGGCCCACTAGTAGCATTTAGTGAACAGGTAGTGCACTGCACAAGGGACTTACAAGTAAATTAAATGTGCCATTTGGGTATAAGCCAATGGCACCCTGTTTTAGGGAGAGAGTGCAAGCACTTTAGCACTGGTTGGAAGTGGTAAAGTGCACAGATTCCTAAAGCCAACAAAAACGAATTCAGCAAAAAAGGAGAGGAGGAAGGCAAAAATGTTTGGCGGTGACCCTGGAAAAAAGGCAATTTCCAACAACCCTGAATACCTATAACCAGTTGTCAGGAATGAGGATAATAATTTTAGAGTGCATTACATCTAGCAACTTAATAAACACAGTCTGGTTAGGCCAAAACACAGTTGTAAGAGAATCTCTGAACAAACCGCAGGAAGCTAAAGAACAAGCAGCAGGCAATCTCCAGAGAGCTGCATGTTAAGTTCATGCAGAACCTACATTTAGAAAGTCAAGAAAATAATACAATAAAATCCGAAAGTCAATTTAGAATAACATGAATGGGCCTTTTTAAAGTTCTACGGCAAACTGCACCCAGAAAAAGTGAAGCACCATTGAATAATAACAGTTCACGGTTGACTGGTACTTTGGATTAATTTCATAGTGACCATGAATGAGCGGCGGTTGAATGAATCATTGAGTCATCTCGGTTAAAGTTTCTAGCTTCTGACTTTTTCTGCATATCAGAATCCTCCAATGGGGCAAGATGCAAAGTTGAAGCCAGTCAGGATCCTTTGAAATTGGATACATCATTATCAAGCTCCAGCTGAAGCAACTGTTTTTTTGCCAAAAGCTCTGAGTGTTACAAAGCTGGAATTCATAGCTACAGAGGTCGCTTTGCCACTGGTATATACTTGAAACCTTGCCCAAGTCCAAAGTTTTGCCGTCAGAATTACTTTTTTAATTCTCAGAATCTTCCAGCAGGGCAATGCTAGAAGCTCTAGCCAGGCAGAGATCCATGAAGCCAGATTCGTTTTCTACAAGATCCATTTTCAAAACAGCATTGAACTCCTAGCAGAACATACCTGATTACCTTCCCACCTTGAGTACAATTTCCCTGGGCACGTTTCAGCACCTTATCCCAGTCTCGAGAGATGGAGAAATGAATGTTGTCCTATTTTATTTATAAGTCCTGCATCACACTACACCACAGCACTATATACATGAATAAATCTCCCATCTTTCAGGGTCCATACAGGTTGTCATTTAAGCTGGGGTTGAGAAGATGAGAAGATCCTTTCAGCTCCAGTTGGCATCTCCAACTCAATGTTAAGGTTGTCTTTTGGTGTGCCAACAGTTTCAGTACCTCCCAGGTTGCTTATTCCTGCTATGTTACAAGTTGTTGACAACATCCATGCTTCTTGGGTCCAGAGGCCATGCCATTGTACTTTTGAGTCATTAACTCCAGTCAGGAGCTTGCCTTGAAACTCTGGATGTGAGATGAGTGGCAAAACTGCTTCTACTCCTGTCTAGGTGTAGGCAACACAAAGTACATTTTCAAAATGTTTCTTTTATACTAATGCTATCACAAATCTGGTTTCACTGTTGAATTAGATTTTGGCAATTGAGTGAGAAATAACTTTGATTCATTTTTCCAGCATGTTCCAATGTGGAGCTGCATATTAAAAATTGTATTAATACCTACACCTGTTCTTGGAGAATGTAGCTTAAACATACACAGTGAAAATAATGTTAAGCTTTCCATCATTGAGCCATATTCATAGAACTAACTTAAGACAAAATCCTAAACTTACTACCATTTTGGTATTCACAGAAGGCACTTACTCATTTTGGTATTCACAGAAGGCACTTACTTACTCATTTTGAGTAACTTACTCATTTTGAGTAACTTACTCATTTGGTATTCACAGAAGGCACTTACTCATTAATGAGTAAGTGCCTTCTGTGAATACCAAAATGAGTAACTTACTCATTTTGAGTAACTTACTCAACTTTTGGGGCTTCCCGTTGTATCAAACCTTAACACGTCAAGGAGAAACACATCTTTGAGGTGTTGTTCAGACGGAACGATTTGTACTAAAGAGACCCACAAGAATTAGGGGAGGGTCGAAATGTCGACACCAATCAAGGGACTGTCTAGGTGTAATAAATAACAGGATTATTACTGTACTGTACATTCCTACGAAATTGATAAGCATCCCTGTTATTGTATATATGTTTCATATTTTATTGTTCAACTCTCAAAGACACAGTGGTGAATATCATTTACAAGCAGACCATTAGACTGTAACCTCAACTGCCCTTTTGCCCTCAATTTTCCTTAAACTTTTAGCTCTTAGTTCTCAAGTTAGGATGTTTTCTCTTGGCATCCACTTTGCCAGCTTATTATATTTATACAGAGGTACATTGTGCCCTCCTAGAGAAACCACAAATAGGAGGAAAAAATCTGGAGGCACAAGAAACCTTCTATAGAAGTGTGCTGATGACACACATCACACAGTAAACAGCAGATGATATACGCAACCCACACTTTGCTATTAGACTCGAGACCCAGGGTAGGGCAACACGAATTCCAGAAGAGAACTTAGAGGAAAAAAATCTCAGGAGAGTCCTTGGCAAAAGCCCTATGTAGCAGTGGCGGCTCGCAGAGGGAGTGCTGCGGGGCAGTGGGGCGGGGTGGGGGAGGGGCAGGGTGGGGGGGTAGTGGAGTCGGACATGCGACGGCCAGGAGTAAAGTAAGTAAATAAATAAATAAAACTATTTACCTTGCGCTCGCTGCATCGCCAACTCGGCTTGGCACTGCCATCAGGGGCTAGGATTCTGCCACTCCTGTGCTTGCCTCCATCTGGTGTGTCCTGGTGGGCTGGCATTGCCATCATTGCCTAGGATTCTGCCACTCCTGTGTTTGCCTCCATCTGGTGTGTCCTGGTGGGCTGGCACTGACATCATTGCCTAGGATTCTGCCACTCCTGTGTTTGCCTCCATCTGGTGTGTCCTGGTGGGCTGGCACTGCCATCATTGCCTAGGATTCTGCCACTCCTGTGTTTGCCTCCATCTGGTGTGTCCTGGTGGGCTGGCACTGACATCATTGCCTAGGATTCTGCCACTCCTGTGTTTGCCTCCATCTGGTGTTTCCTGGTGGCTTGGCTCTGCCATCAGTGGCTACGATTCTGTCACTCCTGGGTTGACGCATATTGTACTTCATGGTGGCTTTCCTTTTGATTGCTTCTGGAAGTACTTCATATAGCATTTCATTAATACCTCTACTGCCTTATGGTAGCTACATGTTTTCATGACTGCTCGCATGACGCTCACATAGTTGCTACACAACCGCATGTGTAATCATCTGAATAGCAATTAGCATGAAGGAATGAATGAGTGAATGAGGGGGAGTTGGAAAGCACACTGCTACTTGAAGGAGTGTCGGGTGCTGAAGGCTCAAAAGTAAGGAAGATCAGGCGAACGAGGTACTTTATTGAAAAGAGGTAAGTTATTAGGGCTGTACGGAGGGACCGTTCAGGAGCAATCGAGCAGAGAAAAAGGGGGAGCCGATTCCACTTACCGCCAGCCACTGCCATGAAGGCCAGGCCGCCTGCCACATCTTACCCAGCAACACCTCTAGCTGGTAACTAGCAAGGCAGATATTGAGCGCAGGGGTCTGGAGGGAAGATAGTGCTTAGTTCTTGTAATCAGATACTGGGCTCCCCGCTGGGTCAAAGCCCAATGTAGAATGGTAACTGCTTTAAAAAGAATCCTCTTTTTAACAGGTAGCCAGTGCAGCTCCCCCAAATAGTTGGAGATATAAGCTCTCCCTGGGATGTCTAAAATCAAGTGGGTGGCCGCATTTTGAACCACTTGCAGTTTGTTAGTCAGTTTATCTGGGAGACCAAGATACAGGCTGTTGGCATAGTCCAATCTCGAGGTGATCAGTGCTTGGACTTACGTGTCTTCAAGGGCAGGAGGTCCAAGAATTTTCAAAGGGTGAAATAACTGGTGGCAACAGATGTGATTTGCTGAGTAAAGAAAAGCGTTTCATCTATTTTTAACCGTAGATTACTAGAAAACGATGCGGGGCTCAGGGGGAGGGAGGTACCACGACCATCAGCTGCTTAGCCATTCTGATTCCAAATGACCGAACAGGAGAATCTCTGGTTTATCCTGCACAACAAATGGTTCTCTCACAGTCAACTCAAAGTGGTGGAGACAGATTTTAAATGTCTCAGCTGTAATAGAGGAAGAGAGACCAACATTCTGCAGCACACATAGAAGGTGCAAATTGCCATTATTGATTGTTTATGTGCAGGAAGCTGCCCCTTCCTGCACATAAACAATCATCCCTGCAACACAGGCACCCTTGCCACATGGTAGCAGGGTGCCTGCGCTGGCTCTAGGCAGCTTTTTTTATCCCAGCGCTAGGGGAAACACAGGGGTGCCCCATATTCTTGTGAGTACGGAGGGCGGCGCTGCCAAATTTGGAGCAGCTCCGCGCTTCGACATTTTCTTGTGAATATGCCCCCATAACTGTTAAGGACATATTGTATGACAGATTACATGACTGGTTCTGACAGCATTGTATAATAAATTACATGACAAATTGCGTAGTACACTGCTTCCAGACTGCTTGACAACTATGTGATAAATAGCATGGCAAATTGTAACTTAATTTGCATGACAAATATCTCTAATGTAGTAAGTATTCCAAGGAGTAGTATGCTACCTGTCCACCATCTGCTTCAGCACTTATCAGGGGCAGAAAGTGCTATATAAATATTAATACAATACATTGCAATGTCAAAATTCTTATTGACATCACTTAATCACTAACACTGAGCTCCCACGGTGCAGCATGCTACCTGCCTAAAAAGCACTTCAGTGTCTCTTCAGGGATACTAAGTGCTATATAAATGCTCATGCCATGCAACAGTGTAGCACTGGTGTACTGATCCAAGATGACTAACATAATGCTTCTAAACGTGGCTGCCTTCTTGGAATGGTAAAGCTATGATACACTATGCTCTATTCCATACCTAGATGGCTCGGTACTTAAGAAGAAAAATAAAAAAAGGAGATGTAAATAAACAAAATGGGATCTATAAAACAAAGAAAATGAAAAACTAAAGGACTGACTCATCAGATCCAACACTGAAACATTCATTTTCAGGTGTATGTGCGCAAGAAAAATGTTATTACCCACAGAGTAGTAGAGCCACTGGCTAGAGTGTGTTGACCCATTGCCCCAAGCTATATGCTGTCATGGGCAGAAACAAAATATGAATCGCAGTTTAACAGACCGGAGGCAGAAGAGGGCGGAACACAAGTTCATATCGATGAATAAATATACATTTTTATGACTTTTCTGTTACAAGTGCCAGCGGAGAAATGAACCAAGCATGCCCTCCCAAGAGCGTCTAGCGAGGAGTATCGCAGTGCAAATCTTCTACCCCATGCGTTGTTAAAGAGGGCAGCCAACACCAAAATGCTTGACCACTAAAATAAAACGCGAGAGTCCGTGTAAGAAAATGCCAGGTTCAGGTTTTAACACAGTGTAAAGGCAATCCACCCTGAGATGCTGTTGGTTTTGGCATATGACCTCCATAATAAGTCAGGTCTATTGCCTTTGTTGTAATTTTCTATAACCAGGAGATCAGATGTATGGCATCTGACAAAACCTTTCCCAATGCAACAATCAGGTTTATAACATTTATGATGGGCTTGTCACCATCACCAACTCAGGCCAGCTGTATTGAACATTAACTGCCACTCATCAGTCCTATAATCATAAAATTATAAATATGTGCAACAGCAATAGGCAACCCCTCTCAAAGGGGCCTAACAAGGATTATGACTTTGCAAATCTTCAGCTCCAAGGGTTTGTCAGAGGGTGTAACCAACACCAAATCCATTACCTTCTACAGTAATGTGTAACATTTCATTTAATAAAATACCTGTTGATAGCCTTTAACACAGTTTAATAACAATCCACCCTTAAAAACCTATTGATTGTAATGCATTCTTTTCACAATAAGGGCCTTATTTACAAGAAAGTGATGCGGGTTGGCACTGCAAGCCATTTGGCTGCGCCACGCTGTGTCACTTTCAAAGCACAGGGATGCGTCATATTTACAACAATATGTTGCATCGCTGTGCTTTTCCTTGCGCTGGTGCACAATTGGCTGACATGTGCCAACACAGGCAGCCTTGCGCCGTGGTGCAAGGGTGTCTGCATTTTAGGAGAGATTGTTTTTGTGCAGGAAGGAACACCTTTCTGTAACAAAAACAATCACATGAGGTGTTTTCCTCTTTCTATGCATGCTGCCGAATGCTGCACGCTTAGAAAGAAAGAGGAAAAAACAAGGAGCAATATAAGTATTTCTCCTCGTTGCGCCTCCTTACGCCTCCCCTGGGGAGGAGTAGGATTCTGACGCATTCCCAGCTTTACAAAATGTTGTAAATCTGAGAATATGGCAGAATCCATGGGTGTTGCGTCGGACACCCTCAGCAACACCCATGGCACGCCCCTTTCACACAAAGTGCTGGGTGAAAAGGGGCCATATTTACAAGGCCACGAAAAGCCTCTTAGGGTGGCTTTACGTGGCTTGTAAATATGGAGCACCACACTGTGACGCCAGTATGTAAAAAAAAAGTAACGCACCGGCGGTGCAAGGGGCTTGGAAATATGCCCCTAAATACATCAGGCATAATCTATTATCATAACCTTTCATAATAAACAAAATGATTATATGGTATCTGAGATAACTTTCCTCAGTAAACGGATACGGCCTGTAGCCTTTGCCATTGGCTTGCCAACATCCCCAGCTCGGGTCTACTGTAGTTAACATAAGCTTCCCTGCTGGGCAACCACAGGGCATACAGTCTTAAATTTGGAGATGTGTACAAAATTACAGAGGACAAACACTATACAATCCTTTCTAATATGTTCGAACAAGTATTATCACTTTGCATTTTCTATAGCTTGTCAGAGGTGGTAAGCAACACCAAAACCCTTGAGTGATAAGGTAATCTGTGAGATTCCCTGTACCAAAGCACCCATCTACAGGCTATAACACAGGAGAGAAACAATCCACTCTTAAATGCCCATAGACTATAGCATCTGCCTTTCACTGGACTACTTCCATTGTTGTACATGTTTGTAATAAAAGATCAGGCCTATAGTTGTGATTGTTGCTTTGTTACCATACCCAGCTAGGTCCTGCTGTAATGAGCATAAGCTTTCCCACAAACCGGAAAGTGCTGAATAACCACTCTTTTTCAGTGGAAGCCCAATCAAATGCCATAGTCAAGGGCATCAACATATGTCTGGAGCGAAAGCCTCTCCTCACATATGGTCTGGTTGCAGATGCACTGTCAATCCAGGCCTAACCAGAGAGAAAGAAATACCAACCCAGCACAGTCTGACCTCATTCACTCACAGTTCTGAATTCCTTACATCCCTGTCTGATGTTGTTGATCCCCAAAATACAGCTGTGAATTGGACGCCTGCTCGTTTACGAGTGCATAGTTTGAACCTGATTGCTCTTTGTGCATCCAGCACTGGAGAATTGTGCACAATTTGTGCATGATTCCACCCATTAATGTTACTACTCAGGGGCAGCTCCTCCGTTTGAGTGGAGGAGTGTCGCCCCACTTAAAAATCCCCAGAGATGAAAAATAAAATGGCAATTATAGGGGCGAGGCCGCTGCTAAGTGACAGCAGCAGGGAGGTGGTTGGGCTGGTATGGCACTGTTTGAAGTGCGCATGTCTTTTTGGCCGGACGACTTGCGACGGCCAGCCACACATACGCACTTTAAACAGCTCTAACACAGCTGTCTTAAGACAGCTAGGTTAGAGCAAGCCAAAGCCTCAAGAGCGCTGTGGAGCGCAGAGTGAGGCTGCTCCCACCAATCCTAAGGATGCTCTCATGCTGGTGAGAGCAGCCCTAGGATTGGCCAAGGGAGTTGCTGCATCCGGTTCCTGTGTAGAACAAAGAGGTCTGGAGTGAGGACATTGCTGAGCTCAGGTAAGTCTTTTGTTTTAATATATATATAATTTTAAGTGTGCATGCACCCGCAATCCTCCCCCCATCCAGCGCCCCCGTAGATGCCAGCCGCCACTGGTACTATTTGCTCCCAGGATTTATGCTCAAGAATTTCCTGCTGCAGTCATGGGGACACTCTCCCGAATTTGCATTCAAATTGCAATCCTGTTTAGGGCACAAATGGGAGTCTGCACACAAAATGGGAATGCTGGCCCCGTAGTTTTTGGGGCCTACATGTTTTACATTGGAACTTTGCCATATTTCCCAAACAAATTTCATCCCCGTGCCCTTTAAAGTTTGCAACATGCTTCTATATTAACTGCTGGCTGTTATTTAATATAGTTTTTCTTTCGTTTTTCAATTTTATTGTATGTTTATAGTTAATAAATTCATCTTTTTAATGGTCTTGTTTTAGACCCGAATCCCTTGTATTGAATTGTGATAGGTCTAACTGCTTCCTTTATTATCCTGCTCCCCAGCAACTAAAATAGTTAAACCTTTGAATCCGACTTGCTCTCCTGCTAGCCCACGGCCACCAAGGCGAGCCCCCTGACTTGTCACCGGATGTGGGCACTGTAGCAGCTTATCTAACACCCCCACCAGCTCCAGCTATGAGCTGCTTGACTGCAGCTCTGAAGGCCTGTGTCTGCAGCATCAACATCTGCACACCCTAGCCAGGCCTTTCTGTTCAGCTTTTGAAGCTCTCTCGTCACTTGCACATGAACAACCAAGAGTGGGATACCGTTTGAGTTTCGGGTGCACAGATCTATGGAATAGGATGCACCAGTGTGTTTTTTATGCCCTCAAGGATTTCCCATATGCTGCTATTTCACAATGCACCTGCATGGGACTCAGTCACTGCCATCCTCAGGAGGGTTCCTTCTCCAGCTCTCCCTGACAAACACAGCCCCTCGCGCACCATTGCAATAGATGAGGCTGCACCACACAGAGGCACTGCACTTCCGGGCCTCTCCCATGGAGTCCAGCGCTCCACAGTTTGGATTGGTTCCTGCAGGTATGGCGGCATGGGATGGCAGGTTTGGGAACCTAGTTCTCTCTTTCCCCCGTAAATGGGATTTTCAACACCACACTGGGGGAATGACGGGGGTGTTTCAGATGAGAGGCAAAAGAGGGAGGGAAGCCAGAGGAAATTCTAAAAATGTCTACACTACTAGAGTGTGCTGTGGTTCGTTGAGATGTTGAGATTAGGCCTGGGCGAAATGTTAATTACACCAGAGTAATCCAGAGTAATCCAAGTAATATTGGTAATTTTGCATTGCTCTTTTGATGTGAAATTAACATAAAGTGCGTGATTATGCCATTCACATAGTTTGGCATAAAAATCCTACCGCAGGAACACAGGAACAACTAACCTGGCAGGCGGGGCTTGCTGGCTGCTGCTGTTCGTGTTCTGTTGCATTTAGTGCTATTTTCAACCACAAAGTGCATCCTCAGGCCCATTTTGGATGCAAAGATGCATTTTGCATTAAGAAAAGAACATTAAATGCTGCGCTACGCTCCTCACATAATCTCACGTAATTTTGCTGTAATTTCGCATATTTATGCTACAGCAAATTACGCATTTTACGTCCACCCCTACTTGAGATCTCACATACTAAAAGGACATTTGAATCACAATTCTATTGTCAATATGAAAACGTTTCCAGGCTCAGGAAGCCTGATTTCTCAGATGCTGCACCTTGAATGCTTTTAACAGCTTGTAAAAATGACCATCTCAATGTGTAGAACTCCACACTTGCAGTCAGAAAAGTTTCCAGAACCCGGAATGAGAGTCAATGGGGCATATTTACAAGCCCCTATTGCCACCACAACATCACTTTCAGTGACATTGTGATGGCGATAGGGGCCTTGACTTATTTACAAGGCAGTGTTAAGCCACTTAACTTGGCTTAACGCTGCCTTGTAAATAAGTCCCCCTTTCACGCTGTATTTAGCGGGAAAGGGGAGGGTAATGGGTGTTGCGCTGGGCGTTCCACCACAACGCCCATTGATTTTGAGGCTGCCCCCTATTTACAAGGGCAGCGTAAATAGGAGGCAGCGCCAAAATTAAGACCAGGGAAAACCTGGTCTTAAACAGGCGAAACGAGGAGAAATGCTTTATTTCTCCTTGTTTTTGCTGTTTCCATGTGTGCTGCATTGTGCAGCACACATAGAAACAGCAAATTCCCTATGATTGTTTATGTGCAGGAAGATCCCCCTTCCTGCACATAAACAATAATTTTTTTTAAATGCCGTTTTGCAACTTCTATGTGTGCTGCATTAAGCAGCACACATAGAAGTTGCAAAATGGCATTTAAAGATTGTTTATGTGCAGGAAGGGTGACCTTCCTACACATAAACAACCTTCCCCTCAACACAGGCACCATTGCACTATGGGGCAAGGGTGCCTGCGTTGGTGCTAGGCAGCTAAAGATAGCCCCAGCGCAGAGGGAAACGCAGGGCTGCACCATATTCTAGTAAATATGGTGCAGTCCTGCGTTTCTAAAGTGACGAAGCATGTTGTTAGCCTTCTTAGCTTAACGACACGCTTCACCACTTTATTGCAAATATGCCCCAATGTACGTTGCTTTGTTATTGAAACTTGAGATGCAATTTAAAAAGCCCTGAGCTAAAAATCTAGAAGCCTGCTTCTGCACACTTCCTCCTAGTTTGAAGGAACATGTTGAAATTTGTTTGATTCACAAAGGACATAGGAGTGTTCATGGAGAGCTATGATAGATAGTGAGAAAGTCCTCTGGGAAAATCCTTTGGCTAGTTCTCCTAGCAGTCCAAACAACTGTAATTCAGGCTCCGGTTATATCCAGATTGGACTATGGAAATGTGCTGTATCTAGGTGCGGACAAGACCTCTGTCCATCGCTTACAATTGTTCAAAATGCTGCTGCTAGGCTGCTCGTTTGCTTACCCAAATATGCTTCAGTCTCTCATCTGCTTCAAAAATTGTATTGGCTTAAGATTTTCAAACGTATCGAATTCAAAGCACTGTGTTACATGTTCAAGGCCAAATTCGGCTTGGCACCATGTTACATCCAGAACCTGGTAACTCCCTATCAGCCCTCTTGTTCCTTGAGATCCTCGAATCAAGCTTTGTTCATCATACCAAGGTTCCGTCTAACCGTATGAAAGGCCAATCCTTCGCCTACTTAGGCCCTAAATTGTGGAACTCTACCAGACGCTCTCAGAAACTGCAAGTCATTTTTCACCTTCCACAAAAATCTGAAGACAAGGCTATACTAAGTCACTGTCCTGGGACATTTCATCTGTGCTTTCCTCGTGCTGGGAAACCCCTTGGAGTAGCTGTGCGCATTATAGGTTGCTAATAATAATAATAATAACGTTCTCTAAATAATTCACTACATGAGATTTTCATGCAGAAGTTGCACCAGGTAAAATAATGCAAGTGTAAATGTATCTCAGTGTGCATTAGCACATGTCATTTTTTTTCCGACACAGGCAAACCCCTTCTCTTAAAACACTACGGCACTTTCTGTTGATGCCCACAGCATTTCGAATATTTCACCAGAAGAACAGTTGAATCTAAATTCTCTTGCCAACAGAAAGGCTATTCCTGGCTCAGGAAGAAAGGCTTGAATCATAAAACTAACTTCTGAATATGCTCCACCTTGAATGCTCCTTCTATCAGCCGCCTGGCAAAATGCCCATCTCAGGGTACATCACTCCACGGCTGTCATGGCATTCAAGCATGAACTTGTAGTCAGTCAAGTTTCCAGAAGCCCATTTGTTTTGGAATTCATGATATTTGTTTCTATGTTTTAGTTGCTAAACCCAGAGGCTGCAATTGAAAAATACCATGGGGGAGAAGTCAGATACCTGCTCTTGCAGGGTTACTTCTAAGTTTGGAGGAGAATGTTTATATATTTCCTTTGTTCACAGAGACCTGGGGACATACAAGGAACGCTACGATAATCACAATTCTCCTCAAGTAATCCATGCAGACCATTTTAATGTGGAATTTGCAGCAGATGGAAAATTTGCATGTGTGAATGTGCCTCAAATGTGCTTTAACAAATGTCTTTTTTTCTCTTCACACAGATATTCCTTCCCCTACAACTCTGAAATAATACTTGCAAGAGTTATGGGAATAAAAAAAAAGGCACATTTGTTAGTGCTCGTCTAATTTTGCACAGTGCCCCTTGTACCCTGACTTCAGCTTTTAGCTCTACATTTCCGAATGCATAAATGCACCGTACTGTGGAATTTCCACTTTTGCTAGCACACTTTCAGCACATAAAATATACAGAAATAAAGTGGTGAATAGTGGGAGTGTTTTGCACTTAGGGCTTCCAAGTGATCAAATTGGCAAAAAGTGGATCTTGAGGTGCCTTCTAGTGAACCCCAAGGTGAAAAACTCCATGTTATTAATAACTTTTTGAAAGCTACTATTAAACACCGGGGGCCACATTAATGGGGATTCGGCATAGGGCAGCGCATCAAGGGCAAGAATGCACCATATTTATCCAATATGGTGCATTCCTGCCCTTTCCCGATGCGCTGGTGCCCTTTTCAGCAGCCTAGCGCCAATACAGGCACCCTCGCACCATGGTGCAAGGGGACCTGTGTTGTTGTCAGGATTGTTTCTGTGCAGGAAGGGAAACCTTCCTGCATAGAAACAATCCTGAGAGGCATGTTCCTCTTTCTATGTGTCCTGCAGACTGCAGCACACATACAAAGAGGAATAAATGAGGAGAAATAAAGTTATTTCTCCTCGTTATACCTCATCTCAGGAGGAGTAAGGTTTTGGCACATCCCCAGGGTTACAAGGTCTTGTAAATCTGGGCAAGCATCAAAAACCATGGGTGTTGCGTGGGAACACCCACCACAATGCCCATGGAATGCCTCCCTAGCGCAGAGCAGGGCAACGCAGCGATTTGCACTGCCTTACCTTACTCCATATCTATGAGGCCATTCAAAGCCACACAAAGTGGCTTTGCCTGGCCTCATAGATATGATAAGGTCATTTGCCGTGCTGGAGAACAGTGGCAAGGGGCACATAATTATACCTCGCAGTCCTTTTCCCTACTTTAGGGACAAGCTGATTTAGTACAAGTTTTCCTTTTGTAACAGAGGAAAGGAGTGAAAAGACAACTTCTGGCTGTACTTGGGGGTGACTCACGGAGTCAAGTTTGTGTTTTATATGATGCATTTACCAGACAGCACAAGATGGTGCTCAACCAATGTGCTCCGAACTACCCTGCAGAATGTGGAATGTGAAACAGCATTCAGAAATTGTTTTATCTTATGAGCCACTGTTGTTCATATGGTTGTCTGTTAAATGGTCGCTGTCTACCACCTACAAAGTCTAGAAAGCTGGAAAACAGAGAAAACCCTTCCAGCCTGTCCCCACACACCCTTCTTGATGCTACCTATTAAGGGCACAGAGTTTCACATTGAAGTACAATATTTCTGAAAAAGTATTACATTTGAGTTTTATTTATCTGAATCTAAGACGCATCTCCTTCAGTGAGCAGAGGGACGCACCACAGGGCACAGTGTTATTGTGACAGAAACATCCATGAAAGAGTAATTGCTTAATTTGAGCCGGTGGTTTCTGGTGCTGGACACCTGTACTCAATTGTAAACACTGGCCCTTATGACAGTCTGCCACATGGTGGCAGTGTCTGTCTAATTTAGGGATGAGCACAGCAACAGTTGTTTAATCATTCAAAATTGATTACATGACTAATACCTGCCATCCAAGCCATTCTTATAGCTTTGGGGCCTGGAATAGTCTGAATTGTCAAACTTGTAAGAGTGTGATGGTTAGTAGATGTGTTGGTGCTGTCATTAGCAGCACTGGCATGGGTAATGGGTTGTGCAAGCTACAGTGGCCTCCTGACGAGAGCCCTGGCACTTATATTTTTATTACAAATTAAGCACTGGATAGAGTTGCTGTAAGTAAGGCACTTCGGTGTCTGTGGTCCATCTCAGGGGGTGTTGAAGATTCCAGAGCTTAATTGGTTGCCACTGTTGTGGGAATAGGTAATGGGACAGCACTAGACATTACTGTGCATATCTTGTGTTTGTAAAAGGGTTGCGGCGGTCACACCTTTCCAGGAGCAAAAAAACACCCCGTTTGATTGTATTTTGTAATAACGCTGACCTGCTTACCAGTGTTCTGTCAGAAGAGTACGGCTCGGCATTCACTACACTTCCCTCCGTCACCTGCATTACATTAGTCACACACGTTTGGCCACCTCTGTGAGGAATCAGTACCCAGGGCACAAGTCGGGGGTACACGCGGGTACACGGCGTCCACCCACTCTTTTCACAGGGTGGACTCCGTCCCCTCTGCCAAGAAGTTGGGCCCCACAGAAATATGTTCAACTTGTCCCGGTGTAATTTTCAGACACCGGGACACGTTCAGATGCTTCTGCAGTTGCCTGCTTTCCATTCCCAGCAGCAACGTGCAGGCAGCAAGGGGGCTTTTGTCTTTCACCTCCAGCTGGGCAAAGTTAAAGGGCCATCAGGCCTCCTTTTGATCTAGTATCGGACTGGAGGCGGCCTGGAACCTCACACTGAAATGCAAATGCACCTGAGAGGAAACAAAAACACAGCGTGTGTTATCTCTTCACAGGTACTTAAGAGATGCATGCTTTTTACTTTGTTCAGTCCCTGTACGTAAGTGCATGCACTGTAAGAATGTCAGATGGGTTGTTCTGTCCCAGTAGTTACACAAATAACATGTTAAATAGCAGTATTTCATTTCTTTTATAGCGCTACTCATCCCAATGCAGAGTGTTAGAGCGCTTTACATAACATACACATTATCCATTCAAAATAAATCATGCAAGTGTGCAAATCAACGTAGAAGATGTGTTACATGAGACAGTAAGGGGTACAAGGTGTAGGAGTCAAATGCCTTTCATAGCTCACTGTGCTCTACTAGAAGGAATACAATTTATGAACTTCAAGCAACAAAAGGATCTTTGTGTTCAAAGCAGCAATCCACTTACTATCTACATAAAATACAAATCTGTGATCTGCATGTTACAAGATGTGCTTTGCAGGGGACAACTTTTTTATTTTAAACATATTTTATAAACATATTTTATTGCATTTTCAGTTGGCACATGTTATAACATACACCTATCAGAGCACTATTGCATAATTAAGTGGTGCATTTATGCTAACAACATTGTATAAGATGCACACCATGTGTGTAGCAATTTCATGAATAACAAACCCGAAGAACCATAGAGGTTCAACAATCCCCAACCCGCCCCCCCCCCCCAGATCAGTGGGTGATTGTGTTTTGCAGGAGACAACTTCATCTTCGATACTACTTTCAAATTTGGGCCTACACAAAACACAGATCTCTTCAACAAATGCGTTAACCTCCAAAGTTATCTCACCATTATTATTATTCCCTGAGATTTACTGGGCACCACTGCAGCAGATGCCTTAACCCCATAAAATATTTTAAAATGCAGACTTTACAACCAATTAAGCAGAACAGATCTACTACCATGCTTTTCCTTGTTGCCAATTTCTTTGTGGCAGGGTTTTAAAAAAAAATGTATTAGTTGAGGCCCAGATTTTGCGTCAGGATTGCTCCACTTTTTTGGTGCAACCCTGATTCCAAATCTCATTTGTTAAATATCAAAATGCACTTACATGTACTCATGATACACCTGATAAACATATGTGTGAAATCTTAGTATCTGATGTCACTTCTTGTGATGTCCCTTCTAGTGAGGTCACTTCCTGTGATGCCATGTGGAAAGTGACGCGTCGTGAAGTCATGTGCTATGATGGCACGCGTCAAGATGTCACTTGCATACTGCATGACTTGGTCAGCCCCCCCACTTCTTTTTATAGGACTTGTGCCCTGTCAGTACCATAGCCGAAATTTGACGCGCCATAAAACACATGCACTTAGATAATAATACTGTTGACATGTATGTGATATATGAAGGGCTATAAAAATAAGCCACCGTGATTTAAAATAACTTGGCTATAACTAAGGGTCGCGCTGAAAAAGAAACGACTTAAAATCACGTTTATCTCTTAGCACTACACGCTAGTTTCCACTAGAGGGGGCAGTGTTCAAGCATTTGCGGCTCGCTCACACGTTTTCAGGTAGATGGTTGTTTCACTGCGAATTCTACAGGACTACAACACGTAAACATGCTGTAAATGGCATTTATAAAGTTATTTCGGAGATTTCCTCAGACTCTGTGAGCCCCATAAGTAGTGTTGAGATTATAGTTGTCGCTTTAAAGGGGGAGGTGCCATGGGTAGCTGTTTGAAAACTACAAGAGCATTTTTGTTTGCACTGTCAGCCAAATATTTCTGACTCATATTTCCCTTACTGTAACATTTGTGTTATCACATCTGTTTTCAAAGCCTATCAGGATAGTGATATATATATTTGGAGTGATAAATATGTGCTACAGATATGTATGTATGCGTGAACAATGAGAAGTAAGTCAACAGCAAATTTAGCATATCAGAAAATTTTGCTAAATGCATTCACCCCTAATAATTTTGCTCTGCCGAGCACGTGCACCCAGCGGTTGCAACTAACACGAGACAGCTGTCCCACCCCCTGCCACACCCATCCTGAGGTTACAAACTTAACAACGACGGGGGCATCCTGCCTTCTTACTCTCTGTACCTTCACAAAAAATGTTTTAGCAAAAACTGTAAGGGGAGCGTCGATAATATCAAAGAAGAATAAATACATCTAGTGCTTTTAATGGAAATATGGAAGTGCAGGCACTCACTCTTTAGAGTACCCGTTTGCCATGAGGAGGCCGGCCCTAGTCTGTAGGAACAACATGGCGTCCTGCATCGACCTGCACCCCCGAAGGCACTGTGTGCCATAAGAAAAAGAGGTGGTTCTAACTCCGTCTTGAAAGGTAAACGGTTTTAGTGTGTCAAAGAAGCAAATACACCAATCAGGAATCTGGTGTAACAGCATTCCCCAATGAACTAGCATGGATGATATATCATTGAAGAAGGGTATGGCAATGCATGCAGTGTGGCTTTCAAGAAGGCTTTAAACACAAGAGGAATTAACACAAGAGCCCAAGGATAGCAAAGATGGAGCTGAAAACTAAGGGAGCATCACCGGATTCATGCTAATCCTGATTATGTTCTGATGATTTGTACAGACCTCTATCATCCTGGAGGGTATCCAGGCGCTAGCAGGTGAGAGTCTAGCCAGGCCCAGGGCTTAGTGAGGCTGCTTGAAGAGCCGTTTCTTCAGCTTCTTGTGTAATTCAAGGAGTGAGGAGGATGCTCGGATGTGTAGTGGTAGGTCAATCCACGCTTTAGGTGTAGCGGCAGGTCATTCCACGCTTTAGGTGTAGCGGCAGGTCAATCCATGCTTTAGATGTAGCGGAAGGTCATTCCACGCTCTAGGTGTAGCGGCAGGTCATTCCACGTTTTTGGTGTAGCGGCAGGTCAATCCACGCTTTAGGTGTAGTGGCAGGTCATTCCACGCTTTAGGTGTAGCGGCAGGTCATTCCACGCTTTAGGTGTAGCGGCAGGTCATTCCACGTTTTTGGTGTAGCGGCAGGTCATTCCACGCTTTAGGTGTAGCGGCAGGTCATTCCACGCTTTAGGTGTAGCGGCTGGTCATTCCACACTTTAGGTGTAGTGGCTGGTCATTCCACGTTTTAGGTGTAGCGGCAGGTCATTCCACGCTTTAGGTGTAGCCTCAGGTCATTCCACGTTTTAGGTGTAGCAGTTGGTCATTCCACATTTTAGGTGTAGTGGCTGGTCATTCCACGTTTTAGGTGTAGCGGCAGGTCAATCCACGCTTTAGGTGTAGCCTCAGGTCATTCCACGTTTTAGGTGTAGCAGCAGGTCATTCCACGCATTAGGTGTAGCCTCAGGTCATTCCACGTTTTAGGTGTAGCGGCAGGTCATTCCATGCTTTAGGTGTAGCGGCAGGTCATTCCACGCTTTAGGTGTAGCGGCAGGTCATTCCAAGCTTTAGGTGTAGCGGCTGGTCATTCCATGCTTTAGGTGTAGTGGCAGATCATTCTATGTTTTAGGTGTAGCGGCAGGTCATTCCACGCTTTAGGTGTAGCGGCAGGTCAATCCATGCTTTAGATGTAGCGGAAGGTCATTCCATGCTCTAGGTGTAGTGGCAGGTCATTCCACGTTTTTGGTGTAGCGGCAGGTCATTCCACGCTTTAGGTGTAGCGGCAGGTCATTCCACGCTTTAGGTGTAGCGGCAGGTCATTCCACGCTTTAGGTGTAGTGGCTGGTCATTCCACGCTTTAGGTGTAGCGGCAGGTCATTCCACGCTTTAGGTGTAGCGGCAGGTCAATCCATGCTTTAGATGTAGCGGAAGGTCATTTCACGCTCTAGGTGTAGCGGCAGGTCATTCCACGTTTTTGGTGTAGCGGCAGGTCATTCCACGCTTTAGGTGTAGCGGCAGGTCATTCTACGCTTTAGGTGTAGTGGAAGGTCATTCCATGCTCTAGGTATAGCGGCAGGTCATTCCACGTTTTTGGTGTAGCGGCAGGTCATTCCATGCTTTAGGTGTAGCGGCAGGTCATTCCACGCTTTAGGTGTAGCGGCTGGTCATTCCATGCTTTAGGTGTAGCGGCAGGTCATTCCACGCTTTAGGTGTAGCGGCTGGTCATTCCACGCTTTAGGTGTAGTGGCAGGTCATTCAACGCTTTAGGTGTAGCGGCAGGTCAATCCACGCTTTAAGTGTAGCGGAAGGTTATTCCACGCTCTAGGTGTAGCGGCAGGTCATTCAACGCTTTAGGTGAATCGGCAGGTCATTCCACGTTTTAGGTGTAGCGGCAGGTCATTCCACGCTTTAGGTGTAGCGGCAAGTCATTCCACGCTTTAGGTGTAGCGGCTGGTCATTCCACGTTTTAGGTGTAGCGGCAGGTCATTCCACGCATTAGGTGTAGCCTCAGGTCATTCCACGTTTTAGGTGTAGCGGCAGGTCATTCCACGCTTTAGGTGTAGCGGCAGGTCATTCCACGCTTTAGGTGTAGCGGCAGGTCATTCCACGCTTTAGGTGTAGCGGCTGGTCATTCCATGCTTTAGGTGTAGTGGCAGATCATTCTACGTTTTAGGTGTAGCGGCAGGTCATTCCACGCTTTAGGTGTAGCGGCAGGTCAATCCATGCTTTAGATGTAGCGGAAGGTCATTCCATGCTCTAGGTGTAGTGGCAGGTCATTCCACGTTTTTGGTGTAGCGGCAGGTCATTCCACGCTTTAGGTGTAGCGGCAGGTCATTCCACGCTTTAGGTGTAGCGGCAGGTCATTCCACGCTTTAGGTGTAGCGGCTGGTCATTCCATGCTTTAGGTGTCGCGGCAGGTCATTCCACGTTTTAGGTGTAGCGGCAGGTCATTCCACGCTTTAGGTGTAGCGGCAGGTCAATCCATGCTTTAGATGTAGCGGAAGGTCATTCCACGCTCTAGGTGTAGCGGCAGGTCATTCCACGTTTTTGGTGTAGCGGCAGGTCATTCCGCGCTTTAGGTGTAGCGGCAGGTCATTCCACGCTTTAGGTGTAGTGGAAGGTCATTCCATGCTCTAGGTGTAGCGGCAGGTCATTCTACGTTTTTGGTGTAGCGGCAGGTCATTCCATGCTTTAGGTGTAGCGGCAGGTCATTCCACGCTTTAGGTGTAGCGGCTGGTCATTCCACGCTTTAGGTGTAGCGGCAGGTCATTCCACGCTTTAGGTGTAGCGGCTGGTCATTCCACGCTTTAGGTGTAGTGGCAGGTCATTCAACGCTTTAGGTGTAGCGGCAGGTCATTCCACGCTTTAAGTGTAGCGGCAGGTCATTCCACGCTTTAGGTGTAGCGGCTGGTCATTCCATGCTTTAGGTGTAGTGGCAGATCATTCTACGTTTTAGGTGTAGCGGCAGGTCATTCCACGCTTTAGGTGTAGCGGCAGGTCAATCCATGCTTTAGATGTAGCGGAAGGTCATTCCATGCTCTAGGTGTAGTGGCAGGTCATTCCACGTTTTTGGTGTAGCGGCAGGTCATTCCACGCTTTAGGTGTAGTGGCAGGTCATTCCACGCTTTAGGTGTAGCGGCAGGTCATTCCACGCTTTAGGTGTAGCGGCTGGTCATTCCATGCTTTAGGTGTCGCGGCAGGTCATTCCACGTTTTAGGTGTAGCAGCAGGTCATTCCACGCTTTAGGTGTAGCGGCAGGTCAATCCATGCTTTAGATGTAGCGGAAGGTCATTCCACGCCCTAGGTGTAGCGGCAGGTCATTCCACGTTTTTGGTGTAGTGGCAGGTCATTCCACGCTTTAGGTGTAGCGGCAGGTCATTCCATGCTTTAGGGGTAGTGGATGGTCATTCCATGCTCTAGGTGTAGCGGCAGGTCATTCTACGTTTTTGGTGTAGCGGCAGGTCATACCATGCTTTAGGTGTAGCGGCAGGTCATTCCACGCTTTAGGTGTAGCGGCTGGTCATTCCACGCTTTAGGTGTAGCAGCTGGTCATTCCACGCTTTAGGTGTAGTGGCAGGTCATTCAACGCTTTAGGTGTAGCGGCAGGTCAATCCACGCTTTAAGTGTAGCGGAAGGTTATTCCACGCTCTAGGTGTAGCGGCAGGTCATTCCACGCTTTAGGTGAAGCGGCAGGTCATTCCACGTTTTAGGTGTAGCGGCAGGTCATTCCACGCTTTAGGTGTAGCGGCAGGTCATTCCACGCTTTAGGTGTAGCGGCTGGTCATTCCACGTTTTAGGAACGATGAAGAGAAGGTTCTGGTATTCCGTGTGAGTGGGATGTGTGCGAGTAGGAGTCCGGCTGAGTGGCGGTGCCTGGAGGGTATGTGCAAGTTAATGTGCTTGTTGAGGTATACAGAGCCTAAGTTAGATTCAGATGTAAATGTGTGTTTACGGCTGAGTCAGGCTTTGGAACACTGCTGGAATGCCGCAGTTATGTTTTCTTTCCGCTGTGCACATTTTTTTCAAGAAAAACCTGGTGAAACTTGTAGAGGAAAAATGGGCGGAAATGTGGGAATAACAAATGGGAATCAGTGGGGAAACCCTCATTTCCGCAGTTTTCCTCCCATTTCTCAGGACCCATCCTGTCATTGCCCTCCATTATAAAGAGGGCAATACAGGAGTTTATAATGGCTAAAAGGGTTGGTTAGTGAGCTGAGTGCTCCCTGCTGAAACAAGCCCTGATCTGCATATCACAAGTTCGAATCCCAGCAAGGCCTTTCCGAAAAACCCAATCTTCCACAGGTCTGTACTTAGAGTACTATAAATTGCATGATAGCAACATTAGCTAGTGCTTAGAAGTGGCAGACATGGCAGTTACCATTATATGTGTTAGGTGGAATAGTTGTGGACTCTTTGGGGCATATCTACAAGGAAATGGCACGGTGCAGAATGCAGCACACACAGAAAAATCAAGGAAGAATTACCTGCTTTTGCACGGCTTTAGTTTTTGGCGCTACTTCACATTTACACATTCTTGTAAATCTGGAGCAGCATCAAAAAGCAATGGGTGTTGCAGTGGAACGCCCACAGCAGCACCCATTGCAAGCCCCTTTCATGAAGGGTACCATATTTGCAAAGCGGTGTTAAGCCATGCAAAGTGGCTTTACGCCACTTTGTAAATATGGGGCTGGGCATTGCGCCACCTTAACGTCGAAAAAAGTGACGATTTTGGTGGCGCAATCCCCTTGTACATATGCCCCTTTGTAGCTTGGCCTGTGAGCCCTGTGTACAGACTACCATAAAAAAGGAGCGAACATGGTGTTATGGTCAGATCTGTTGACTTTGTAACTACCGAACCAGGTTTGTGTCTCGGCTTTGGCTCAACATCCTGTGATTCTGGGAAAATCACGTAATCTCCTCGTGCCTTAAAAATGAATGTGACCTTGTGTAATGTAACTTCTTATGTAAAGAGCTCCAATACCTTCAGGTTGAATTCATGCTATATAAAATTAGAAAAAAAAGTGAATAAATAAGCCTAGCAGAACATATTTCTTTTTTGGGTAAGCAATAATCTGATTTGGATACAGGGGATAGAAATATTACGTCGGCAATATAACACATTTTTGGTGACATCATTCATTTGGTTGGTAAAAGTGATATCTTTATTGTACTAATTACCCAGATGTTTTTAGAGCATCACATGCCGCAGTGCACACATCATGTTTCACAGTTCCTGCACAAATGTTTTTGTTGAAACCATGTTTCCAGTAAGTAAAAAGTACACAGCCTACTCAGCCTACATATAAGTAAATCAAAAAGTATGTGACTCACAGAGCCCAGTAGTCAGGGGTTATGAGTGATTACTTAAAATCTGATGCATACTTAGTGCTTAATTTGTACAGGTGTTTTCCTGTACTTGTCACTGACACCTATTTCTTAACACCAGCACTTTGGTTATGCACCGCATGGTGGTGATGTCTGCTTCTTTTAAAAGAGCACATTAACAGAATGCTTAACAATTTAATACATACAAAAAGAATACCATTGCATCAAGGCCAATTTTACAGCTTTGAGTGACCTGCAATAGCCTAAACTGTCACATTTGTTCGAGTGCGATGGTTAGGGCATTGCACTGGTACTGGCATTTTGCAGCACATAGAAGGACGGTGGGGTAGTGCAAGCTGCGGTGGCCTCCTAAGAAATACCAGGTACCCTGGCACTTAGATCTTTACAAATTAAGCACTAGGCAATTAGTATTGGAGAGGAGTGAGTCTAATTTAATTTAGTGTGTGTGTTTGTCATGGAAGCAAGCAGGAAGAATGGTTCCACCTATTTCACCTTTTAAAATATAGAACCGTAATGGTGCATATTAGACTTGCTCCTTTTTGCAGGGTCCTCCCCAGACTTTTTGCCTTCACCCTCCTGTTTTCTGAAAGCATTTGTGTTGGCTTTCAGGACTGCACACTTGCCACTGCTAACCAGTGCTAAAGTGCTTGTGCGCTCTTCTTTAAACATGGTGAAATTGGCTTACACCCAATTGGCACATTTAATTTACTTATAAGTCCAGCGATGGGCAGCACTGATCGGAGGTAGGGGGCAGGTCAGGAGGGAGGGAGGACACGGGAGGTAGGGGGAGGGGCGGGGGGAAGACGCGGGGGAAGCGGGAATAAATAAAAAAAACTTACCTTCTCGTCGCTTCCTCGCCTCCCTAGTTCTCCCTCGCTCGGCCTTACCGGAAGCATACCCAGGCAACCAGTCAGCCAATCACAACGCTGCCTTAGCAGCATTGTGATTGGTCTGAGTGCCGTGTTTCAGTTCTCTGACGCTGACTGGGGGCCTGGGCATGTTCTCCATGTAGGCTGTAATGCAGCCTGCATGGAGAACAGGCGAAGTGCGCAAGACTGTTTTGGGCAGGTCGAGAGGGCGTGCCAAGCAGTCACTGCGCACTTTAGGAGGGTACTACCATTCCTCCCCTGCCCCCGCCCCCTAACGCAAAGCGGGCAGAAGTAGGAGAAAATATAATGATAATAAAGTGACTTGTTATCATTTTACTTTCCCTTTGTGTCACTGAAAAAAAGCAGTGGGGCGACGCTCCTCCGCCTTAGCGGAGGAGCCACCACTGCATAAGTCCCTAGTAAAGTGGTACTACATGTACACAGGCCCTGTAGATTACATGGTACTACTAGGCCTGCAGCACTTATTGTATCACCCACTTAGGTAGCCTTTTAAACATGTACCAGGCCTGCAGTTTTGAACTGGCATTACAACCTGGCAAAAGAAACCTTTTACCAAGTCCAAGCCTTCCTTTTTAATACATATACGTCACCCCTGGATAGGCCCTAAACAGCCTGTAGGTCAGGGTGCAGTGTATTTAAAATGTTGGACATGTATTTTACACTTTACATGTCCTGGTAGTAAAGAAGGCATACATTTGTTTTTCACTACTGCAAGTCCTCACCATTTGGTGTCTGCTGCCTGTATCCTGGGTCACATTACTGGGTGTAGCTGGTAGTTAGTCTTTGTGCATTGCTCCCAGACAGTGAGACAAAGGGGGAATATGTGTTGGTAGGATTGGCCATCTATGACTTAATGAGGAGGAGGAGCTGTCACCTACCACACTTGCACATCACAAGGGCTCTGCCTGAGCACACTCACAAAGGGTTTGACACTAGTATTTTGTGCTCCCAATCAAGCTGGAGCCAGGGCTGGGAGGTAGGAAATTCCAAGCCCTTTGGGGGTGGAAACCTCTAGACCTTCTCCTACTTCAAGGCTGGTCCTAAGCATAAATATTGGACTCTCAGATCAAATTCTTCAGTACATCTCTGGACCTGTGGAAAGCGCAGATGGACTGCTATGCTGCTCCACAAGAAGGACAACTACTCTGCTGTCCTGTTACTCTGCCGCCCTAGTGAAAACTTGGACCTGTGTCATGAACCAAGGACCTCCAGAGTGACTCCAGGGGCTAGATGGCTGGCCTCCTGATCAGAGCTTAAGGGACAGAAAAGGCTCCAACTACCTTGAACACAGCAACTGGGCTCTGTCAGCTGTAAGTCCTAGTGGTACCACCCCAGTCTTGGACCCATGGAAGTGGGCCTGAAAATGTGCTATCAGCCCAACTGCAGTCCAAGCAGAACCGACACAATGCTACGCAATGCCTCACAGCTCCACATGGGAACCATAGCATTCCCCTACGCAGGACCCCACAATTCTTCAGAGCCACCACTGTGCAATGCCTCTTCGTTGCAGGACGTCGCAATGCAGCCCCACAGCTCCTCAGAACCCCGCCTGCACGATGCACACTCAATGCAGGACCTCACATCTCTGTCCCCAGCTCCCTGGAATCACTGCTGGGTGAGACATCCTCGACACAGGGCCTCGCATCGCAGCCCAGCTCCCATTGGATTAGCCGCTGCACAATGCATCTTCGACACAGGATCTTGCAACAGTCCGCAAACCATGATTTAAGGTAATTTGTTCAGCGGGCCTAACTTGGTCCTTGTACCCCGCCCACGCTCCATCACACTCGGCCTGAACCTATGACTTTATCCAGGTCCGGAGCGACCTGATAATCACAGTTGGTGGTTTGTGCTTTTGGACATTATTTTTGTCTTAAATCTTTACAATTGCATATCTCCGGTTCTACTGGTTGGAGTTTTGTAATTTTGATCTCAAGTTATTAAATTTTACTTTATTTTTCTAATTGTGGGAGTACCCATGTGCACTGCAGACTTCCATCTTCGGGGTCTAGTATTATAGTGGGGACCATGCCATCACATTGAAAGCTGTATGTTGTCAAAAGCACCGAAGTCTCATCGCTAGGAATGAGCAGAATTTCAATTATGCCGAAGTAATAGGAGTAATTTCGGTAATTCCGCGTTACTCTTTTACACAGAATTTCCTATATTAACGCAATTACTCACGCCTACAAGAGTGTTCTCATGGAAAATAAATCTTACTGCAAGAGCACATTTACAAAGTGTGAGTGTCTTGCTATTCAAGTTCTGTTTCACCTAGCGCTACTTCTTACTGCTAAATGCATCTTGTTGTCCATTTTGGGCGTGAGGGGGCGTGTTTGCACTAAGAAATATGGCTAAATGCAGAATTACTCTTCTCGTTTTATTGTACAGAATCTCGTGGAATTCTTGGGTCATTCACTACATGGAATTACACAAGTTACGCCCACCTACCCATCGCAGCTCACTACTCGAACCCTCTGAAATACTACTGTCTCTGAAAGAGAGTTGACTGTGCACAATCTGGGGAACCTCTACCCACAATTGCTGCACAGCTAGACTACGCAACAAGGTCAGCAAGATGTAAAAACTCCCTAGGCGCAGTAGCTGCACAGCTCATCCCTGCAGCCAGCTCACTCTGTGCACACACACGCGTACATGCCATGGTAGCCACTAAATAGACAAACCATCAAAAACAACCACTAGTTAGTTAAGGGCTGCGTAAGGGAAAGAGATCCATCTTGCCCTGCACCAGAAACGCTCCCCATTTCCCGCCTATTTAACAATTACCTCCAATATCAGCCTCAAATCCTACAACCCCTCGTCTACCCCCAATATTTTTTTACTACTCAAACCACCACCTCATCACCTCGCAACATGGGCAACTCCCACTATCCAAAATGTAAGCATTGTACCTTTTATAAACCATGAACTTAGATACTTGTATATATATTTTTTCTCACACCCTTTTAACTTTTGTTCACAAAAGGCCAGATGCTGAAAATGTTACTGAAACAAACTGCATTATATGATACACATGTGATACTGTACATTATACAATATGGTATTGCCTCCGTAAAAACATGTTTGATGTTTGAAACTGTGTGATATGGTGGTGGGGGGGTAATCTTAAGTGAGTACATTGGAGGAGGCTAAGGTTAAGGTGATGGTGCCTTTAACTTCTAAATGTGAAGTCATTTTAGGTTTTGTGATGTAGCTGCTATTACATCCCTGCATACATGAGGTCATGGGTAGATTTTCTCACAAATCACCTTGCCCAAGGGTGGGCGAGGTGTGTACCCTTCTTACCCCACTTTCCCCGAAGGTAGCTGTGTTTTGTTCCCCCTCCCCTGCACAAGCATGAGTAGGGTATATTACTCCTCCTAGCCTTACCGAAGGAGTGGGTGTTGATTTTCACTATCTAACTGTTGTCCTCTTTCCTTGCCCAAGGACAATAAGGTAGAGCTTTTCACATTCTGGCCTTGCTTGTGGTCAAGGAGTGTTGTGATCCCTCCTTCAGCTTGCCTAAGGAGAGTAAGTGAAGGTATATTTCTCCTGCTTTGCTCAAGGGCTGGTAATGCATTTTTTTTACACTATCTCCTTCACCAGAAGTGAGGAGGTCTATAAGCCCCCATTCTCCAAGTCAAGGTTTTTTTTTACTAATGTTCTATCAATGTTCTAAACTTTTGGTGAGCCAAATAAAAACAGGTGATGAAATTTCTACTTTGCCATTCAATATGTGCTGCCATACTGTGCCCCTTTACTACCACTGCCTTACCTAAGTAAAGGGGGGATTTTATTTTGCTTTCCTCCAAATGTTTACAAGCCCATGGAGATAAAAAATAAATGGGAGGAGTTGTGACTCACATGTGACAAGTGAGTGAGTGGTAAATTTTTTGATCCCCATGCCTTGTCGAAGGGAGATCTATTAGGTACCCCAATCCTCTGTGGCCCACAGTATTTGGCAGGCTTGCAGGAGCAGGGTAGCTGACAGTGGCTACTGCACCCTGTTCACAAGTGCAAATAGGGCACAGTGGCATCTGTGACCTGCACTTCTTTCACAGTATTTTGTGGGCCACAGAGGAGCAGCCAGCTGCCATGATGCTCTGTTTGTAATTATGAGCAGTACATAAGGTCAGGTGGTAGCTACTGTCAAACAATCAATCAGGGATTGGTGAAGCACACTACTCACCTGCGAGGGTCTCAAGGCACTGGGGGGCAGGGGGAATTCGAGCAACTCTGTCTCATCCGAAGAGCCAGGTCTTGAGGCTCTTCCTGAATGCTTGCAGTGTGGGGGTTAGTCTAATGCTGGGGGGGAGTTCGTTCCAGGTCTTGGCCACGATGTAGGAGAAAGCTCTTCCTCCCACTCTGGCTCTGCGGATGCGTGGGATTTTGGCCAGTGCAAGGTCGACAGAGCGGTGGTTTCTCCTGGGTGCGTAGGAGATTCTTTCGTTGAGGTATTGGGGACAGGTGTTGTGGAGGGATTTGTAGGCATGAGTGAGCAGCTTGAATGTCACTGTCTTTGTGACGGGGAGCCAGTGGAGGTCTCGTAGGTGCTGGGTGATGTGCTCTTGTCGTGGGATGCTGAGTACGAGTCTGGCTGCAGCGTTCTGGATGGTCTGGAGTTTGAGGAGTAGAGATCTGTTGATTCTGGCGTAGACAGCGTTCCCGTAGTCCAGTCTGCTGGTTATGAGTGTGTGGGTGACGGTCTTTCTGGTTTCGGGGGGATCCATTTGAAGGTCTTGCGAAGGATGCAGAGGGTGTTGAAGCATGGCGTTGACCTGTTGGTTCATGGTGAGGTGAGGAGTCGAGTATGATGCTGAGGTTCCAGGCGTGGTCTGTGGGTGTGGGAGGGTTACCAAGGGCGGTGGGCCACCAGGTGTTGTCCCATGCAGAGGGGGTGGATCCGAGGATGAAGACTTCTGTTTTCTCCGAGTTGAGCTTCAGCTACTGTGCATCTCCTCAGCCCAAAGCTGGCAGCTACCGTGCTTCTCCACAGCCTGTGAAATGCTATAAACCATGGAGTAGTGGAGTAGATCACAGGTGTCCCAGTGCCAGTGGTGACCGGTAATTAGAGCGGAGGCGGGCCACACGCTTACATGCACACTCACTCGCATTCATGCATTCACACGCACATACACACATGCACGCACATACACTCACAAATACACATACATTCATACATACACCCACGAAGGCACACGCCAAACATTAAGAAAACATGCTGCAACGTCTCAAGGAGGGAAGCCTTGATGGTTCCAGAAGGGTTGGGTGCTGCCGCCTGAGAAGAGGTGGCAGTCCCTGATTCATCACTGAGTGGGATCAGTTCAGTGAGACTGCTGACCCAACCCCACTCTGTGACAATATGTCACTGATAGACACTCGGCCCTGAGCACTTCAGGGCATAAAACTGAAGCACCCAGGTCCAAGGCTATCAGTGACACTCCCCCTTGTCATGAGGGGGAGGTCCTTAAGGCACTTTGCCAGGCTGAGGAGATCATGCCCACCGGGCTGTGACATCTTCAGCCCGGCAAAGTTCAGTTCAGGCAGCCAAGCGCCTCAGTATATAGTGCATGTATAGCACCTGGCTGATTGACCTGAACAAGAAGACTATCTATCAGGCTGACTTTTGCTTAGCCTGATAGACACTCTGCACATTGGGAAAAAGGTGGGCGGGGGTGTAGGGCACCTTTGGCCTTAAGGACCAGCCACTGCTTCCCAGTGATCAGTTCGCATCTGCAAACGAAGTACCTGAACAGCGCTTGCCCTGTGCTTGTTTATAGCTCTCTACAGTTCATCTCCATCCCTCATGCTGCTCCACCCCCCTTTTCCCTCCTCCCACGTGCCACCAGTAGCTCAAATACTGAGCTTATCTCAGCCCTTGTGAGACTGCCACCATCTTGGAGTCAGGCAGCAGTCGTGCTGTTAACAAACAGGGGTGTTAGTGCAATTCACTGTTCAAGGTGGAGTCTTTTGTATGTCTTTACTTTGGGCACGTGCACAGGGTGGTTCCTGGGTCATGGGCTTTTATTTTTGAGTTTATGAGTTATACATGTTTAGGTATTTAAGGGCTTCATGTGCACTGGGTCATGCTTCGCATGGCTGGTGGTGGGATTATATGTCGCGGCTGCACTCTATATACATTAAGTTTGCATTGGAGGCACTATCAACAACATGGTCATACCTGCAGATGGTTTGTTTTATTCTTGTGATGTGGCACTGACATACCGGGGTTGCTCCCTCTTTCTTTAATGTGTGCTCATAACCTATGTCGACATTCTAATCAAACGGGAGCAGACAAGATTGACGCATCATTCCCCAAGCTTTGCTTTCAGCGCTGAGCCCCACCCCAGAGTCCAATTGCTTCTCTTCAGCATGTCTGTCAGGGAGATTGATGCAGGCGCTTTTCAAGCCTGACACCATGTGTAAAATCGGGAGACAACGGGCTCTGGGGGGCGCCCACCAGGACTTGTCACATCAGCCATCCTCAGCTTCAGCTGCCACTGCCCGGGGCCGGCCGGGGTCAGGCCCTCCCAGGTGTTCCACTGAGGACTGCTGCAGAGAGACAGAGTGAGCTACACAATTCTCCAGCAGAGTTACTTATTGCAGCTGCGACCCCCTTCACCTGCCCGGGCCATTCACACATAGCATCACAGCATTAAATATTCATGAAGGGACCAGAGCTGCGGCCAGGGGCTCGCTTTTGCAGGTGGCTGCCAAATTCAGTAACTGCCCCATACCTCCCTCCACAGCGCAAAATTGTTTTCATTATGTGTCACGCACACTGAGCCAAAGCAAATCCCTCCTGGGGCCGTATTATGCATTGTGATTGTTTGCGCCCGGCGCACCTTTTAAAAGGTGTGCCAGGCGCAAACAATCACAATGCGCCCTATTTTCATGATTGTGCTGCCCCCAGGGCAGCTGCAGATTCGGGCTGCCCTGGGGGCAGCACATTCATGTGAAAACACGGAGCAGCTGCTCCATGTTCTCACAGTGCACCTGCCTGCAAGGGGATGTCTGGGGGTCCATGGGACCCCCTTTACCCCCTGCAGAGGGCTGCTGTCAGGAGGCGCACTGACAGTGCGCCACCTTTTGAATGGCGCACTGTCAGTGCACCTCCTGAGGGCTTCTTTGACTCTGCGCCTGCATCTGTAATATGGCACTGGTGCAGAGTCAAAGGAATTACCTCATTTGCATAGGGCACGCCCCTATGCAAATGAGGGAACACCCTCTGTTGATAGCACTGGCGCTTTAAGTGCGCCAGCGATATCGGTATTATAGAAGGGGACGCACAAGCGTCTGCACCCAATTGGTGTGTGTAGTGCTGCCTAACGTGAACCGGGAAAGCTAGTGTCACGTTTTCTTAAATTGAATTATACTGCATTTTTTCCACATTTCTTTTTCCAGGTGCTCTCTGTATTTTTGTTTTATCTCTACACACTTTCTTTGTTTTTTATGATTCTTGATTGGTTTGTTTCTGTTTGCTGACCCTCGTTCTGATCCTCCGAGGGGCTGCTCTGTGGCCTTCCCTTTTGGTCTGCTCTGTCCTGAACTTAAGAGCCTGAACTACTGGGAGGCCTTTATTTTCTTTGGTTCATTGCACCCTTGACTGCTGGGTCCACGCCCTAATCACGTTACATTGTGCACAGCCTAGTGTCATTATCCTAGGACTGCACATAACCACTTCTACCAACTGGTCAGAAGAAGGGCCTGGCCACACTCCACCTCATTTTCTTCTTCCCCTTCAGCCTCCTGTCCTACTAACCACCCTACCTCCCCCGGGGTCCCCCTCCCATAACCTCCAGAACCCCTAGCAGATCTGTCTTCTATATACGCATGATCTATAAATAAGAATCACCTGGACTGAGTCAACCAGTCTTCATTACTGAAACCTGGCACGGAGACGATCCATTACCAATACTTCACAAGGCTTTTACACCCACACAGGGAATCCTCACCCTAAGAAGACTGGACAAGCACAAGCAGTTGTGTTTCAGCACTCCTTAATGACCACAAGCTTGCCACTTTCGAATATAAATCATTTTCTGTCACCTGCTTACTTACCCAAACTATCACATGCTAATTCTTCATAATTTAAAGGCCTCCTTCAAATCTCTGAGCATTTGCAGATGCCTTCCTCAGCGTACCACCACCATCATCAAAACGTACAACAAGCTCTCCATCTGGGAATCCTTCAACATTTACTCTCAGCTTGGTTCAAGTGGTCTCTGGACTGATATACTCACACCATTGATGCACTTGTTTCCCTAATATGACACATCATAGCGATAGAATATCGCCCCATTACCTGGAGCAAGCATATCATCTCTTTCTATGCCAACCTCACCGCAAGCTCCGTCCCTGCTCCGTCTGTCATCTATGCATTACTTACGAAGACTTTAACCATGTGCCTTTCTCTTGTTAAACAGATCTGTCTTTGTTTATCTGCTTTTAGGTGCACACTGATAATATGATTTTTTATGGTCTAGTCAATATCTTATATATTGGGTGAATGCACTCTCAAGGTTAGCAAGAGCAAAGTCTCAGAATTCAAAGTAAAGCAAGTAAAACTTTTAATTTGGTGAGGTGCCAAACAGTTTCACAAGGCAATTGTACATTTATATGACATGGAATTACGACAAATGGAATTAGTCCATGTCAATTTGAACTGAGTTTCTTCATATCTAGAGTGTAGTTGTAGCCTGTTCACTCATTTGTTGCAAAAAGTTCATAAACGTGAGCTATCCAGTATGTTAAAAGGTCAACAAGTTGGTGTTGTTCAAATCTGAAGTCAAAGACAGCACATTAGGGATTTAGACACAGTGAAGCGGCCAACACGTGTTGTTTTACTACTGAATGGAAGTTTTTCAAGGCTAATAGGTTAAGGAGTGATCGTCAACAGAGTCCAATGTAGAATTACAATATTTCTATTAAGAAAGATAATTGCTGGTCTCATTCAAAGCTTTGCTGTAACCAAGTTGGCATAAAATAATTTCAAGTGGCTGAAAAGTACACCTAGCAGCGGTAGAAAACTAGTAGGGAAGTCAATTGAGTGGTTCAACTTTATAGTGTATGTATTGACAGCTGGAATTAGCATGACTTGCCCGTGAGTGTGAAAAGACCTATTCAATATTTGTTTTTTAAACTGCTGTATGAAATGAACATTCCCTGGTTTCTGGAGAAAGATACCTTCCTCCAAAAAACACTGGGGCGTATCATCAATGAGGCGATAAAAAATTATCGCCGCTTTTGCGTCCGTTTTCAGACGAAAAGCGGCGATAATTTTTTCGCCTAATCAGCAAGGTCACGCTATCGCGTGAAACCTTGCATTAGCGCCTGTTCTCTGAACGCCCAGCTTTGCATCTCTAATGAGATGCAAAGTGGGCGTTCCTGCCCTGACATAACTGGAGAAATGTCGCTAAGCGTCATTTCTCCAATTATCAATGGGCACGCTAACCTGCAGAGCGACAAGCAAAGTAGCGATAACCTCTGTTATCGCTACTTTCCTTATGCCTGCTTCAAGACTGACTTAGCCATGATATCATATGTAAGGTGGATTTCATGGCTAAGTATGCCTTGCCCTATCATCAAGCTATCGCCAAACGTTGTGAGATTATCGCTGGATTTCCAGCGATAATCTCACATTTGGCGGTTAGCGCTTGGAATTTTATCGCTTTTGAGATAAGCGTTGGTAATAGCACGCTATCTCAGCGATAAAATTCCACGTTACCCGGCGATAATTATCCTAGCGCTAAGTGCGCTTAGCGATAATTATCGCTGGTCCTTGATGATATGCCCCACTGTATTTCGAAGACATATCAAATCCTTTCCTTGCTCTCCTGCCGATCGACCCTAATTTTCACTTTAGCCTGAATTGAATATGCCATTTTCCACTAAACTCTAAACATTTGCTGTAGATCACAAAAGACCAAGGTAATCGAATTCTATATTGTAGCAGTATTGAATTTCATCTCGGGGTAGAAGTAATTGTTGTAGGATAATATCTTGTTACATTGAACACTAAATGGAAAAACTCAGTCAAAACAATCGACAAACTTTTTTAACTTCTGCTAATTTTAATTCTGCTTGTGTGTTTATAGCTATGTGTAATATTCTTATGTAATTTTATGGTCATGTTGCTCAGCTCGCTTGGATATCTGATGTATGAGCTGACGTGTTAGTCTCGTACCTCAAACGTCTTTTTTAGTACTTTTAAATACTCCTTATTATACGACTATTTTAAACTCCTATGTGTCTTTACAGTTATGTGCATTATTTTTATGTACTTTTATGGTCTATTGTTCTTAAGACCGAATAAAGGTTTTTGAATTGATTTGAATTGAAGACAAACTTGTCACCCCAGCTTTAGAGGATTATTATCATCTATGTATTCAGGAGTCAGGTGCTCCCTCTACCACTAAAGATCTTCTAGTCCATTATTTCTTCTGTAATGTCTACTGATGTGTTCTATTTTTTCATTTGAAACTTTTGCATGCACTGTATTTCTCCTTGTGGTGAATTCTCAGATCTCAGGGTCATAGTTACAAATAGGTGTCCATACACTTAATGGATGTAATTTGTCTGATGCCTTCATCGCAACCGCTTAAGTATACACAGTGTGTTGAAAAGTTTGGTTTTCAACAGTTTCTGAAGTGCGTGAAGTTTTGCTTGGCTCTCAGATGAGGCCTAAAACAGGTCCAAATCTTAGGACCCTTGACCCCTTAGGATCCATCTCCATGGTTCAGACATTTGAAGGTTCATTGGTTTATGATGTGTACAGTCTTGTAGTTGAGGTTTCTGTTTGGCATGTTGTGAAGTGCAAATATGTGTAAGAAATTTGCTCGTTTCGCCACTGTTCTTCGGAGCATGCTGAACACCTTCAAATTGATTATTGTTTCCACCAAGAAACTAAGGGGCATATTATCAAGGGCATTATCGCCGCTTTAGCGGCACTTTTTGCCGCTAAAGCGGCGAAAATCCCATCGCCCTATTAACAATGCGGCGCTAACATGCATTAGCGCATGTTAGCAGCCGTTTCAGTGACGCTACGCATCTTAGCGATATACATCGCTAATGAGATGCAAAGTAGGCGTTCCGTCTGGAAACATCACGGAAAAGGTCGCTAACTGAACATCGCGATATTAACAATGCGGCCCCGCAACCTCTTAACAATGTAAAAAGTCACGCTAAGCGCGCTTTTCGCCGGATTCTAACACCTCCTAAAATCCTGACTTAGCCATCCCCTTAATGGGAGGTGGATCGTCAGGCTAAGTCCACCATGGCGTATCTACAAGGATTTCCCTATCTCTGTAGTTATATCGCTGGATTTCCAGCGATATCCCCCCAAAACGCCGCTATCGCTGGATTTTTTATCGCCCTGGTGATAAACGTTGTTAATAACGCGCTAACCGGGCGATAAAATCCAGCGATAGCCGGCGATAAATAAAACTGCGCTAAACGCGGTTAGCGATATTTATCGGCATCTGTAGATAATATGCCCCCAGGTGTTTAAAGATGGTGTTGGAAGGTGGATTATTAGTAGGGATAAGTATACACCTACCATTAGCAATAAGACCACTAATGCAATATAAGGTCCAGTCAAGGTCTCAATAAATTAGCCGCTGGCTCGACCCTTGGTAGCTGGCTGCGAGCAGGCAGGCTTAACTCAGGAGACAGGTATGTAAAGCATTTAAAAATACCAATGCATTAAATAAGTAAGACACAACACATAATAAAAATCCCACACCAATTTATAAAAATAGGAAACATTTTATATTTAAAATGACACCAAAACAACAAAAACCCCTTTAGAGGGAACCGGAGATGTGAATTTTTAAAGACTTAAAAATATATATACCGCCAGCTTTGGACATCTGATCGCGCTTGATCGGGACAAAGTCAAAGTTTGAGGGCAACGGCGATGGAGCCCTGGTCGAATACACTAAGCGGGAGCCCCAGTCAAAATTTTACCTGCGAACTCAGAAATTTTTCTGGAAGATTTTCTCTCGACGTAGTGCAGTCGGCTCCAGCAGGCCTATTTCAATGTGATATTGTCAGATTGCTCCTCCGCGAGACCCCGGTCAAATCCATCCCACTGAAAGCTCCGGAGCTTTTAGTGGGACGAACCTGAAATCCAGGCTGCTTTGTGGTTGAAGGTAGCCGGCTTGACTCTTGACGTCGAGTCAGTGCTCTTACAGATCTTTTTCCAAAAGTGGCTACAAATTTCTGGAACTTCTTCCTGGAGTTCCCCTTGATGGTTCAATGTGTCCAAAACAGAAATCCAAGGGTCTAGAAGCTCTGATGGTTCTAGGACGTTTGGGACTATAATTGCCACAATGCACCTGGCCAAATCCTTAAAAGTTCACTGGATGCACTCCAGGCTGGGGACTTCTTAAGGGAGATGGTGCAGGGAAGTTCTGTTAATCCATTGCTTTCAGGGAGTCCACTCCTTAATCCTTTTTGAAGCAAGGCAAAGTCCTGAGGGTTGTAGTTCCAAGTGTGCAGCAGGAGCATTCCTTCAGATTGCAATCCTTTGGGGTGCAGGCCAGGGTTCCAGCAGGGCAGTCCTTCTTCTCTTTATAGTTTCAGGCATCAGGTTGGAGTTGCTATGCAGTTCTCACATATTTATTCAGTGATCTGGGGCAACAAGCAGGGGGACACCCCTGTCCAGTGAGGTGCAGGGGGCCATCCCAAAGCATGCCAGCTTCTTCCAAAGTGTGATATATATTCTTGTCTCACAAAGCACTGCACCCCAGGAGAGTAAGTCCTGACTGAACCAACCTACTGGTGTGGTTCATTTCCATTAACACTTCCCCTCCAGACTTTCAGCAAATTCCATTCCTGGGCCTGCCATCTGGCTTGGGCGGGGGGTAGAGGAAGATGGGGTAGGCCTGGCTGGTATTCCTTACTGTCCTACTCTCTTTGAAGCACAGTTTGATTTACCCAGCCCCCCTTTCTGTCCTGTTCTCTGCAGCTGCAGAGCTCCCCCCACCAGATAACCTCTGCTCTATGCAGGCCACTAATCACCTCATCAAAGCAGCTTGGCTAAGCCTGTAAGGCTGACCAACCAGGAGAGGCTACTGGAAGGCTGGATTTTGGCTCACAGAAAAGAAAGTCCTATAATTTCTCTTCTGTATAAGTTATAATAAATTCAACAGTGGCAATCTGTTGGATTTATCATTACCGATCGTTTAAGTTCTTGAATGACATTTGTAGCTCCTTTCTAGCAATATTTATACTTAATACAACCTTCCAATATTAGCCTATGGAGCTAAGTATCCACAATGGGGAAAAACGAAATTGGCAGTTTCCCCTCACCTGGGCATATAGAGCATCTTTTATAATGTCCCTGCTTACAGTTACAGGGCACCCCACCCATGGGGCACCTAGGGGAGACCTTAGAGGTGACTTATTTGTACACATATGGTAGATTACCACTTTGGAAGTACCTTTAATTCCAAAGTCGAATTTGCATATAATTTACTTTTAAAGACAGTCTGCAAAGCAGGGCTGCTTTTAAAAATGACAGCAGTGCCCCTCCAGTGCAAGAAATCTACTGGGCCCTAAACCTCCCTGTTCTATTACATACTAGGGACTTATAGGTAGTTTTAATCCCCCTTGCATTATTATATACTAGGGACTTACAGGGGTCTGTCATTGCCAATTGTAATTATACCTAATTATCCTATACCTTTTTAATCAGAGCACTGGCCCTAGGCCTGGTTAGCAGAGCCCAGGGCACAGTCAGAGTCAGTTACCACCAGTATCAGTCAAAAGAATGGGGCTGACCAGGGCAAAAAGAAACACTTTCTCAAAGATGGTTTGATGTGGTTTGGTTTGTGAAGGTTAATGCACAGTCTGGTTGTCTGTAGTGCAGCGATCTAAGTGAGCCATAATCAGAGCTGAACTCTGGGGTTGTTTTGGAGGAGTGTGATGTTTCCGTAGAATGGATTTCTGCATGGGAATCCTTTGGCTAAGGAATTGACTTGAGATGTATATGAGAGGTTAACTTCAAAGATAATCTCCAGATGTTTCACTTTTGGTGAATTCATTGGGGGTGTTCCTAGGGTATTGTGCCAGATAAAACATAGAATTAGATTTTGTACTTCTGAAAACAGAATTTCTGTTATAGTTCTGTTTATGCACGGATATCTCTCCTCCATCCAGTGGAACACGTGATCAGTGCAGCAGGCGATATTTTCTTGGGTATCTGGACTATTTTTCTGCATAAATTGGATGTGGGTGTCACTGGAATACATTTGACACTCACTAAGGGGTGTTCCAGGAGCTGGAGCAAGGGAAGTAACTAGATGTTATATAAAAGGCAAGAGAGGAGTGAGCCCTATGTACACCACACAAAAGTAGCAAGGAGGATACTTCTACTGCACCAGACTGTGTTTTGTAAATGCGATTGGTGAGAAGAGAAGGGACGTGGCCTGGGCACATGCAGATGTCACTACCCAATTTGTTAATCTATGCAAGAGGATTCTATGTTCCTCAATGTAATAATCTGCAAAAAGGTAGAGGAGAATAGAAATATTATTTACTTTGCATCCAAAGACACAAGGGTGGCTTCTTTACTGTTTGTCAAGGCCAATTCCATGCCCCTACCTGGTCTCAATCCAAACTGGTGATCATGGAGGAAGTGGTTCTGAATGATTCCTGAATAACTTGAACTTCCATATACTTTAACTTCATGTTGCTAATATCCAAACATCGACTTCCAGTCCTTATCTAGTTGCACTTTGTTGAGAAAAACAAACAAGACATCATAATGAATAAAATGCAAACTTTATGGCAAATCTCGACTTCTGTATCTTTTGTAAAAAATAAAATAATCATGCAACTCTGTACACAGAATCATATTTAGTATGAATTGTAACATGAGAACAAATTCCAAAGAGAGAAGAGTATTTTTTATTTGTATTTAAAGCTCCCACATCAAATGCTCTTAATGAGAATACTGATAATGCCATGATATATTTTGCTGAAAATAGCTTAAGCACCCAAGTTGGTCCTTTAGTCCGTGGTTAGGCATCACACGAGCCCGCCAAGTCATAGGCAGCCTTGGCCTCTGCTCCTGTGTTGGAGTAATGATCACTTGATTTAGAGATCCACACTAACCTGGTGGGGATCTCTAAGCCTACAGCAGAGATATCCTTCAAGCCTTTTGAATTCCCAACAGAATCTTGGGAAATAATTTCAATAATTTTTGTAATTGATGTTGCTTCTAAAATATATATTTTTTGTGCCTGATAAATATTGCTGCCCCTCTGCTGTTTACACGTTTGGCAAACATGTTTGATTATTGTCCAGGACTGTTCTCTCTTTTCTCCTTCTAATTTTGCACAGTAGTAGTATCTGGACCCCGTTATGCAGGACTAAGCTGATCAAGCCTTTGGCTATTCTGCTTAAGCTTCACCATCAGTGTGGTGTGTCCCCAGTTTTCCACACTTCGCTATTGAAGCACAAAGTACAAATCATTTCCCATTATATATTCGTATCACTGTTCCAGCTCACATATTGGTGGGTAAAGTGACAGAATTTGAATCTGAGTACATATACAACTCCTGGGCTTCTTGTGGGTCTCTGCAGTATTTTGTTTCTTGACACTGTTGCCTTGAATGCTCATGTTCTTTAAACCTGCCTGGGAAATCCACTCCTAGGTGGGGAGATGTATTATCATGTCTTTCTTTAGAGTGGTTGCCTGCTCGATGGTGCATTCAGACTCCTTTTTGTAGCCCTGAATATATACATCCATGGACTCTCAGGTTAGCCCTCACTTATAGTTTGGGAAAACTCATTTCCAGTACTTAATGTTCCAGTGCCCAAGGCGTAAGCTCCTACCATTCACTTCAAGATCCTGGTAAGGGACAATATGCCTTTGATATACTCGTTGCCTCTTGTTTTGATGCTTTCTCAGTCATTCTGCTGTGTGAGACAAGGGTGATTGAAATATTCATCAAATTAATAGCACTGATACAGCAATGTGGTTTGGACGCAGTTCCCAGTTCCAATATGGACACTACTGGATTATTGATTCAGGGAATACCTCCAATCTTAGATCATTTGTATGCAGTTTATAGCCATCTCCTGTAGTAGATATTGTATGGGCTGATTGCAAAGGACAATATAGAAATGTCCTCTTTCCTAACCTTTGGGGTTAGATAATGGATATCTAGTTAAATGCAAAGTGAAGGCAAGTACTTTTATTGGGTAATGGCTTCTCAAAATGTAATGCCAACAAACATTGAGATACTCTCTCTTTCCTGGTCTGAACAGGTTTAAATGTTTTGTCAGTTTAATTTAAAGTGGAGGGAACGTGAGTAAAGTTGGCAGTCCCTCCTGCAGCACAGCAGCTCTTCTTTCAGGCAGAATGTCCTTGATTCCAGTGGAATTCTGATTTAGCGGTGTCAGGGGTCCAGTACTTATACCCAAATGTGGCTTAGAAGTGGGGGAGACATCAAAGAGGCCTTAGACGATCACATGAGCCCTGCTTTTCCTGCCCTGGCTCCAGGCACACTACAGGGTGGTATGCAGCTCTTTGTGTGGGTACAGGAACAGCCCTATTCAGGTGCAAGTGTCATATCCTCCCTTCCAATCTACCTCAGGAAGGCCCATCAGTCTGGTGATGGGCCATCGGGATGCTAATGTCACACATAAGCTCCCTTTGTTTAACTGTCTTGAGGGAATGCACAAAGACCAGCTGTCACCCTAATCCAGACGTGTATTCAGAGACAAGCAGAGGCACAGAATGGTTAAATAAGAAAATGCCAACTTTCTAAAAGTGGCATTTTCAGACTTGCAACTTAAAAACCATCTTTACTAAAAGATGTGTTTTTAAATTGTGAGTCCAGAGACACCAACATCCAATTTTCTATCTGTTCCCAATGGGAAATTACACTTAATCAATGTTTTCAGGCAATTTCCTTGTTAACATATGGGAGGAATAGGCCTTGCAGTAGTGAAAAACAAATTTAAGTGTATTTCATTACCATGACATGTAAAACTTAAAAGCACATGTCCTACTTTTTAAATACACTGCACCCTGCCCATGGGACTACCTAGGGCCTACCTTAGAAGTAATAAAAGTAATAAAAGAAAGGTTTGGACCTGGCAAGTAGTTTAACTTGCCAGGTCAAAATGGCAGTTTAAAACTGCACATACAGGCTCTGCAATGGCAGGCCTGAGCCATGTTTAAAGGTCTACTGAGTAGGTGGCACAATCAGTGCTGCAGGCCCAAGAGTAGCATTTAATTTGAAGGCCCTGGGCACATATAGTGCACTTTAATAGGGAATTACAAATAAATTAAATATGCCAATTGTGGAAAAGCCAATGTTGTCATGTTGAGAGAACAGAGCATATGCACTTTAACTCTGGTTAGCAGTGGTATAGTGCCCAGAATCTTAAGGCCAGCAAAAATGAAGTCAGCAAAACAGGAGGTTAGGAGGCAAAAAGTCAGGAGAAACCACTCCAAGGATGAATGGTTTTACAGGTACCCTATCTTCAAGCTCAAGAAATGAAAGACAGTTCGAGTTAAACTGTAAACACAGATCTCAAAGTGAGGAGGAAAAGGAGACAACAACGAGCAGCAGGGCAGAGCAGGGGGAACTATTCCATGGAGAACACATCTACCTCCCACATGTTCTACTAGAACGTAGACAGGCTTTTGTGGAGATACCCGTAGTTTGGATGGAGATCTTTGAACAGAAAAAATATGGTGGATGGGGGAGGACGGGTGTGCGTGTGTGCCAATATGGTGTTCTAAACTGTGAGGTTTCATTGTCTGAATTCCTGAACTTGGGCTGGAACTACAATCACAAAATGTATACAAATACAATCTGTATCGTTGTGTTACTTAAGAAGACACGTCACTTTGAAATATGTAAAAAAACATATTTTCCATAGCAATGTTCAGTACTCAAACCCTACCAAATAAATATTAGGAACAGATTTACATAGCAGCAGTTTGCTAATTTCTGCCTCTCTACCAGTTTACCTTATTATCAGGCTATTTTTACTTAACAGCGTTAACTGGCACCTTTAGTCAGCACTAAAGTTGTTATCTGCAAAAACAAACAACGCCTTGGTCTACACCACATAATAATTTATTCCGAGTCTGGCACTACCTGGGCCAATGTTGGATTGTTCTTCATTTCCTGTGCACCCTGCTAGTATAGTTGAGGTAAAGTCATGGGCATCAATTCACCAAAATTCCAGGGGTAGCAGAAGTGACATCATACGCCATTTGACATTTACTTTGACTCATACATACATTCTTACACAAACACACACATTCACACTCTCTCTCACATCCACACACACTCACTCCCAAGCGCACTCACAAAATATATTTAAAATAATTTTTACTTATCTTAGCTGCCATATAATGTCATATTCCAGCTAATGGTACTCTATTTTTATTACACTAATAATGAATAATAATATTTACTATTTGTGTAATTTAAAAAATGACAGAAAACCAGGAAAGTGGAGCCCCAGCCTGCATCCATTAGGACAAGCTGCCCCCCGTTTTCCAGGCACAGATATTTCCACCTCTGAGACCAGTGGTCACAAAGGCAGTGCAAACGGTGGTAAGGGGCAAGCCAGGGGTCACAGCTGACGTCCATGGGTAAAGTCTTTCAGTAACCTGTCCTTACTTCTTGGAGAAGGTTGGAGTGCACCACTCCATGTCAATATGCTTTCAGCACCGTCAGAATTTAGACAAACACAACATTCAAAAGGTCGTAAAAGTGCTAACGACAAGGACCCAGGAAAGTATGATAGGGCTGTGTACCAGCCAAAAGGGCTTATGTGCACGGAGTTAACGCCACCAGAACATCACTTCTTTTGACGTTCTGGTGGCATTAACTCCTTTGCCATATTTACAAGGCGGCGTTAAGTCACTTTTTGTGGCTTAACGCCGCCTTGTAAATAAATGCCCCAATTCACGCAGCACTTAGCGTGAAAGGGGTGTGCAATGGGTGCTGCAGTGGGCGTTCCGCCACAAAACCCATTGCTTTTTGATGGTGCACCATATTTACAAGGTATGGGGCAGCGCCAAAAATAAGACCAGGAAATACCTGGTCTTAAACAGGCGATATGAGGAGAAATGTTCTATTTCTCGTATATTGCTCTTCCCACATGTGCTGCATTCTGCAGCACACATGGATAGAGCAAATCGCCTCTTAAGATTGTTTACGTACAGGAAGGTGTCCCTTTCTGCACATAAACAATCGCCTCTGCAGTACAGGCACCCTAGCAAAATGGCACTAGGGTGCCTGCGCTGGCGCTAGGCGGGTTTTTTAGTGCCAGTGCTAGGGGTGCGCTGTATTTTTTAAAAACAGCACATACCTGCATTTTAAAACTATCGAAGCGTGGCGTTACCAAATAGTAACACTGCGCTTCGCCAGTTTATTGTAAATATACCCCAAAGTATTTCCGACTTGTTTCAACTCATTTTGTGAGCGTGCTTCAATTTGTCCAGGTTCTTACTGCCAGGCATCATAAATCCATTCACAGGTTCCCCCTGCCCATCCAGCCTTGTGACTTTGGTGCCTTATGTGCGGGGGGGGTGGGGGGGAGGTGCTGAAGGGAATCTGGTGGCACACAGTAAAATGCTGTTTTCCACATGCTTCATTTGTGAAAAAAGTGCAGGTGAGCAAAGTTTCCTTAAAAGCCCGCCACGGCACTGCCAATGCCGGAGCTTGAATACCAAGGCCGCCCAGCCCACCTCCTGCCTCATTAGCTCACTCTTACAGGTTCTTCTTCATCTCGGCTTTTCTTCTTTTACTGTTGTATTCCTTCCTATCAATCGTTCTCTAACTCTTTGACCCCGTTCTACTTCCTTCTCTGGGTCTAAGTCTAATGATGAAAATGAGTCCCACTTCCCAGTGGCGTAACAATAGCCCCGCAGCCCCCGAAGTGCGGGAGGGAGGGGCTCTAGCTGCAAGGGGTCCAATCTGGCACTGTGCACGGGCGGCTGGCCCCATAGCTCCTGCCTGGGTGCGAGCACGGGGAGCCCCCTCCAAGATCTTTGCAGGGGTGCCCCTTCAAGTTTCGTTACGCCACTGCCTCTTCCCAAAAATTAAAGCAAGTGCCCACTCCTTCAAGCACCAGCACAAATCAAGCAAGCACTGCAAATGGCCTTGAGGTATTTTCGCTAAGAAACTGATTCAGAGTCGAGGCATGTGAGGGATTTATGGTGCAGGATGGGGCAAACACACCGCCTACTGTTAACACTGATATATTATGAGAGCAACGGCTATCTTGTGACACTAACTCGAGCCGAGCAATAAGAGGGTGAATCCTTTTTTGTTATTTGTTCATGTTTGAAATTAATACAAAATTATACCAACCTGAACATCTCAGGTGGTGATGTAGGTATAGTAGTATTCTTTTCAATGTAAACATCATTACTGTATTGGTCAGAAAAAGTGAGAGCCAGTTCTCAGCTGCGTAAAAATAAAGGCTGTATGGTTTGGAAAGCAGCATGGCAATTCCCAGCTGGGTAATAATACCTGCTTTACTGTTTGTAAACAACATGCCAATTCTCTATATGGTAATAAGTGCTGTACTGGTTAGGAAACGGCAAGGCAACTCTCCTCAGGTTAATAATAAATGTTAAACTAACTAGAAAACAGCATTCCCATCTCAGCTGTAGAATAATAAATGATCAGCCGGTTAGGAAGCAACATGCTCGTCCCTATCTAGGTTTATTCAAACGCTGTATTGGTTAAGAAACAATTTCCATTTCTCATTCAGATAAAAAAAACCTGCTCGATTGGTAAGCAAACCATACACCATTTCTTAGCTTGGTTTAATAAACACTGTTTGGTCAAAAAACATCCTGCCCATTCTCACCTGTGTAATATTCAATGCTGTAGTGGTTAGGAGGGAATATGCCCAGTCCCACTGGAGTGATAGCAAGTCTCAGCTGGGCAGTATTTAATGCTGTACTGGTCAGCAAACAATGCTGATACCCAGTGTAGCAGGATATGGCTCTACATTTATTACCAAGGGAGCCATCATTATTCATAACAGTAAAGGTGACCATCCTGTATACAAGTAATAACTTCATTTTACTATGGACACTCGTACAGAAAATATTTTTTCCAAGAAAAGGAACCTCCTCTGCTTGATTTTCAGGCATTGCCAGATCTAAGGCTAGTGACAAAACAGTGGGAAACCCAAAATACCCTTGGAGGCTTGGGCAGATAAACTATTGATAGGTAAGGGTGCCTACAAGGGATTTCATTCATAAATCTCAGTCAAAGGTTGTACAGATTCATTATTTGTATGTTGAGCCCCAAATGGTGACTGAACCTTGAAACAATCTAAACGTAAGTAACAATAAATAATATGCAACAGATTTTTACAAACACGGGTATATCTGTTTTTCTCAGAGGTACACACTTTTAATGTGAACAAAAATGTAAAGGGTACATTCAGAAGCAATAAAACACCATGATAGAGGTTACATGAAGGAGCCTGCAAATCGATCGAGCATCTATTCCAAAGAATCAAAAATAAGGAAATGAATCTAAAACAATAGAAAACAATTCCTCTATAGCCAAATATGCTGGGGAAATAGATGTAGTAGTCAACGTTTCGGTCTGTTGTGGCAGTATCGTCCGTCAGACCATCTTCAGGACAGACAGTCAAATGTTAAAAAAGACCCTTAGATCATGTTCGCTGATCAAGTCGAACCAAATCAATCAAGTACAAAGAAAGAAGGCCTTATGAATAGGCTCCTAAATTATATAAGTAGTAAGTGACAGGCCCAATGAAATCCGACCGCAAGGCTATGATTGGTTTACAGATTATTTACAAAGGGATGTGGCTCACAATATGAAGAGACAATGGGCTCAGTTCACAAAGGTAGGTTTGCCTGTGTCGATCTAATCATGTAAATCTTCTCCTACACCTAGGTGTTAATCACTTTTTGCTAGTCACAATTTTCGAGTGGAGATTTATACCTAGATGTAGACTTACAAGTCTCTACCTCTTCAAATGGGGACTTAATTTACTGTGTTTGGAGTTCTCTACCATTGGAGCAGAGATCTCCTTATAGAAAAATATAAGGAAATATAAGAGTTTATTAATAAAAAAATAAATACCATGAATGTCATGTGAAATAGAAATATACAATCATTTTCAACATCTTCAATAGCATTTTTATTTTCATTTCATATGTAACAAACTTGGAAAAAATCAGAAACTGAGACTCACACTCATATGTCTTGCATGCATGCACAACTGCTGAGATGGATCATTGTATCACCTCATCAGCTTGTTCGGAGGCAAGACTGGAAAAATGTCCTGGAGAAATGTTGCTTGGAACGGGCTAATAAGAAAATCACAAGCCACAATGTTGGGTCCACCGTGATACATTTTCTGTGTGAAGAATCTATGTGGCTAGTGTACAAGCTCTGTGCTTGAGTGGCTGGTATCTCATTCATGAACTCAGATCCACGTAGCTTACATCACTATCAACAACAAGGCTACGACATACAGGTACGGTTACGCAATAGGCCCAAGTCCTGGAGAGTAACACTATGGGGCATATTCTCAAGGAGCTATCGCCGAGTTAATGGCACTTTATCGCAGCCAAAGTTGTGATAAATTTATCGCCCCATTCACAAGCTGGTGTTAACAGCCCATAACACCAGTTCACCCGCAATAGCAGCCGCAAAAAACATCGCCACAGATGACCCCCGCAACTATCGCTAATGAGATGCAGAGTAGGCGTTCCCTTGCAAAAAGCCGCGAAAAACACCACTCCGCAACATTCTCAACGACCAGCCGATCGGCGATAAGACCACAAAACAGGCGATAAGGCGCATTAGCAGCAGGAAATTAACACCTGCTCTGACCTGGTGCAAAGTCGGACCACAGCCTGCACCACAAAATGGAGCCCAGCCCAGAGCCACACCTGAAGGGCAACAGATGCCATGGAGCCACTGATCATGCAGCTCGGAGCCCCAGCAGGGCCACAACACCCACCACTACCACCCCCAGGACCCCCCCCTCCCTGCCCGGCCAAAGACATGCCACATCAACTACACGGAATCATGTACCAAATAATCCGCCTGATGTCGCACAATCACATTTGGTGACATGCATGTGTCGTCACAAAAATGAGCATCACACATTCACCTTCGATGTAACAAATGAAAATGTATTCAAAGAAACACTGAACAGAGATGAAGACACATGGCCGCTCCCGTCGGGACAATCCGTAGGTCACAGCCTGCAAGACAAAAATCATGATGAGAAGGTGTGTCTTGCGCACATCAAAGGACAGAGAGAGAGCGAAGGAGCGAGAGAGAGAAAGAGAGGGAGCGAGAGAAAGACGGACTGAGAGGGGGAGCGAGAGAAAGACGGACAGAGAGGGGGAGCGAGAGAAAGACGGACAGAGAGGGGGAGCGAGAGAAAGACGGACAGAGAGGGGGAGCGAGACACAGATAACAGAAGAGATGGACAGGGGGGGAGTGCCGACAATGCGCACCCAGGCCACACTGCTCACCTACTGCCACCGGTGTGTCTCCAAGCACGTGCCGGTATGTAGTGCAGTTCACCAGGTCACACATCTGAAACAGATCCGTCATCTGAAACAGAGTCCAGATACATGAATGGCAAAGTACATACAATTGCACAAGACATCATCGCCTGTCTGCACCTGCGCACCCAGGCAGATGTACCCCAGCCCCTCCCGCCGCCCAGCGGTGCATGCCCGCCCCTGCGCACCCAGGTCTCACTGCTTATCTTCCGCCCTTGGCATGTAGCAATGAGGGCCCACCACGTGCCACTGCAAGCCACATGCCCGGGGCCCGCGGACATGGCACCCTCCACATCATGCAGCCCCGCTCCGCAGGCCACCAGGTCACACATATGATTCTGGGTCTTGATTTCGCCATGGCAGAGGACATACCAGTGCACCCGGCATCATCGCAGGCTGCACACCCGCTCAGCCCTTGAGGTGCCACTAACTCTGTGATCCGGGATGCGACGCCACGTGGCGGTAGGCCCGCACTGCCCGCTGGCTCTGGCCTACACTGCGGTCCAGCAGGGCACACAAATCCTGAGCAGTCCAGACGGCCGGGACGGGGCATCATCGCAGACTGCACACCCGCTCAGCACTTAAGGTGCCCCTACCTCAGTGCACCCAAAGTCACCGTCCCGTGGCTGTGTGCCTGTGCCGGCCGCACTGTATCCGGTGCCACCAAGTCTGTGTCCCATAGTCATGGACCCTGTATGATTGGGTATCGTGTTGCGGACACCATCATGTCACCTCCGGTCCTGGGGAATGTGATCTTGCAGGGCCCGAGGCCCTCATGCCTACATTAACACCACACGGATGCACCTAGATAGAGAGTGGAAATGGCGTCGAGCACGTGCGCCCGGCCCTTTTTATTGGCAGTGTCACATGTCCTGTGACGCGTGTGCTGGATGGGTGTGGTGTTTGTGTAAACCAGCCGTGAGGGAGTGGCTGTGGCATGCTGACAACTAGACCTGTGAGCAGCAGATCACTACAGGAAAGACATGGGACATGTAGCGTTGCCGTCCCCCCCTGTGAGCGTAAGCAGAGTGGGCTGGCCTGGCGTATGCCTGTCCAGCGTAAGGGTTTGTAAATGACCCCGGGGCCCTGGGCGTGGTTCCATACTGGGCTAGACAAGGAAGTAACTCATGTGTGTGTCCCTGTTGTTGTGTCAGCACCACCCAGACCGCATTGGGCAGTGTGTCACCCTGTGACCCCTGTTCTACGACATGAGCCACATGGACGTAAGAGGGGTCCAGTGAGCCTACATTCATCCATACTTCCACACTTGAAAGACCATAGACATAACACATTTGTGTGAATATGAATGTTTAATGCACATTCAGTGGAGTGTTGCATCTGGAGCAGTACAGGGCCATGCAAACCCCACATGACGATGTTGTCCCGTGGAGGGCTAGCCAGGGTCCTTCAGGGAATGACAAGTCCAAAGGAAGAGGAAGAGTTCAGTCCGCAGTCTGATTGCTGTGTCAATGGCGATCAAACAGCATATGGCAGTCCATGTCGAGGTCCAAGGTGAGTGTCGCTGAGTGCATCGGGGGACAGTGGAAGGTGATGATGCAGAGGGCAGTACCAAGCTGAAGCCGGACCTATGGATGAGATGCATGCTGCTGCGTCCTTCTTACCACGAGGGCAGAATCATCCGCATCTTCGTTCTCTGCTGTTTCATGTGCCTCACGTGTGGGTGGTGGTGTTCTGTCTCCAGCACTGTGTGGCAGTGACACATCAGTGGCCGGAGGTGGAAGGTCTGCCGCACTGTGTGGCACTGACACTTCAGGGGGGCGGAGATGTGGATGGAGTGGTGGCAGCAGCATGCATTCGCACCAGGCCTTGTGGCAGCAATGTCATGAGGATGGTCCTGAGGTCATTGAGGAACCCAGCTACCTCTCGCTGGTGTGCAGCCGTGGCAGCCGCTCATTCCGCATTTGCCCGCTCCATGGTCTCCATTAACCTCCGCATGTTTCCCAACTCCTGTGTGACATCGCTAGAGCCACTCTGACTGGACAGTTGTACTATTCTCTGAGTCAGGGCTCCAGCGATGTCAGCCATGGTCCATTGGAGAGCATGGAGCGGACTGTGGGTGTCCGTTAGGGCCCGTGAGTGGTCCCTGATGGGACTTAGACACCCACGTATGGCATCTAGTTTGTCTGCCATGCGGTCGAAGCCCACCCGCACCTGTTCAGCCAGATTCTCCTGGCACCCCAAAACACGGCGTTGGAAGGCCATGTGTTCTTCGTGGGGGTCCTGTGAGGCAGCAGTGGTGGTGGGTGCTGCCTGCTGTGTGGTCTGTGCAGGGGGTGGGGTCTCCTCGTAGCAGCTGGGCTGCCCAGCTCCTGGAAGTGGGCTGCGTAGGCTGTCCACGAGCAGTTGGAGGGAGTCAGAGTCGAAGCTGTGGTGGTCCTCTTCGTCGCCAGAGAAGAGAGGGTCGGGCTGCTCTGCAGGAGGTGTTGATTCTCCCTCTGCAATGTGAAGGGGAGATGCAGTTTAACAATGTGTCCACAAGTATGTTGTTGCATTGTACATGTTTTTATACAGACAGCATGACTGGGTACATTGTGGCTGTTTGGGAGGAGCTGCCTATTTGACGGGGGACAGTGGACATTTCGACGACAGACATGTGTGTGTTTGTACTTGTACATTATCTACTCACATTTCCCTGCAATGCCAAATGTGATTGGCCAGTGTCTGCACCCAAGCGGCACCAGTTGTGTCCTGTGTTCTGTTGTCGGTGTTTTGCGAATTGTGTCACATCGTTGTCAATGTAGATGTGCTCTGCATGTGATGTGTGTGCTGCATTTGGGGAGTCGCCCCTGCAGCTCTGATTTTGCTGCCCCTTATCCCTTTCATGAGGTGTACCTTTGACTTATGTGCTTGTACAGTGCTGACATGTTGCATACTTGGGTACATTGGTCTCTTGGTGGGAGTTGGTGGTCTGGGGCATGGTTTGTCCGCAGATGTGCTCAACTTAATTGTGCATGTGTGCCATTGTGCCCATATCCCCCCGTCCCTGCAGGCCCTGGTCGTTACTCACCCTGTTGCTGTTGTGTTGGGTCCTGTTGAGCAGTCTCCGGGCCCCCAACTCCTGCCACCGTCTCCCCACTGATGACTGTGGACACCATTTCCTCCATGTCGTCCAGCTCCTCCTGTGGCGCTGGGATCCCACCTCCAGTCTGCATTGCTGCCTTCAGGTTGTTGGCGAGTTTCAGCTTGGTTTTGCGCTTGACATCATTCCAGCGCCTCTTGACCTCGTTCATTGTCCTCTTCAGCACTCCGACTGCATTCACCTTGTCCACGATGGACTGCCATAGTCCATTTTTTGTTGCCAATGACACAGTGGAGGTGACGAACAGTTGTTGATGGTGTTCTGTCACCTCCGTTATCAGGATCCTGTTTTCCTGCGGACTGAACCGCTTCTTCCTACTCTTCTTGTCCTTGCCCTTCCCTGACCCCGAAGTCCCAGGATGGTCCTCCGGGGGGCTTGTGGGGTTCTGGTTCTCCTCCGTACTTGCTCCGGCAGCGTCCATTGTGCTTCGCTGTTGTTTGGCATTGTTTGTCTGTTTTTTTTCTACTTTTATGGTGATTGTTCCCGCATGACGCCTGTGAATTGCAGGCCCGTAGCTGGTTTTCGCTGATTTTCGTATCGGGATTGGCCTCATCGCAGCTTTTTTTGCGTTCGTGTTTCGCATTTTTGCGGCATGGCGTTGATTTTAACGCGGTCAGTTGACGCGTTATCTGGAGACTATCGCATGGTACCGCCGTGTTGTGAATACTTGGTTAACAGGCGTAAATTTCCCGCGATTGACTGCGATGTTGAAGGTTGCGTTAAGTTACTTTTGCGATGGTTATCACACGTTCTTGAGAATATGCCCCTATGGGTGTTAAAGAAGCTGGTGAAGTCTGAGAGGCAGTCTAAAATGCTGGCGAGGTTATGCTTCATGAAGGAAGTTTATGCACGTCCTTTTGGCTTACCCGGATCTATATGAGCTTTGGGAGTAGATATGGAGAAAATGTGGCACAGGGTGGGAAGAACATGGTAAATTCGGCTAAAATCACTGTCCTGCACCACGTTTTGAGTACGTAGATTCAAGACATGCTAACAGATTGCTGGTTTATGGTTGCTACACAACATTTGTTGATTTCCTAATTCTTGCAGCTTCCCCCCAGAGCATTTGTTTTCTTAGCTATGCCTAAATATTCACCAACTAGATTTCTCTGTAGATGTTGAAGATAACCATGGGTGTGTGTATAGCTGCTGTAGTTTGCAGGATCCACTAATTTCAAATTTTTTGACCTCTGATGTGAATGTGTGATTGGCAGCAGCAGGAATTGAACATAATATGGACGTTGATTCACCAAAGTGGCAGGATAGCACAAGTAAGTCCATGTGTCCGTTGGTCCTGAATGACATCACAGCAAGTGACATCCTATGACTTTTAACCCGATTACATCACTGGAAATAACATAATGTGACTTTTTACCATGATTATCTCACAGCAAGTGGCATCATGGATGTAAATAGAATACCACTAATAGAAAATATCACTGTAGTAGGGACACATTAAAAACCACAAACCTATAAACGCTCTGTATCCTACTAAAATTGTTTCAACATATGTTGACAGTACCTGACAATATACTCGGCTTTAATGCTGCACGGAAACAAATGCCCTTATTAATGTTTGTATGGTTTACATGGAGCAATGACTGATCAAATGTGACGCATAGCCAATGTGACACATAGCTCTTCAATGAGATTTGCAATAGCATATTAACTGAAGAAGTACATCACCTTTAACAGCTGTTTATGTGAGATGAATAGGCAAAAAGCAGCTGAACTAAGTACTGCCAATTATGAACACGAAGCAGAAAAAGAGAACACATGAATGGCTGCCATGGCAAGACTCGTGGCTTGTTTAAACTTGACTTGAGGGCTGTAAATAAAACAAAGGCTAGCAGAGACTGGGCGGTTCAACAGTTTCTTCAGAGAGTTAACTGATCGCACTAATTAGCAGGGACAACACACAGCTTTGCATTTATGCCAGACTCTGAGAAGTGCTGTCATTTGTTGTGCCCCAAAAGCAATGTAGCGTGCACCATGCAATATATAGGCCTGCTCATGTTATTAATAAAGACAGATCTATTCTTCAGTACATTTCCGAGGAAAGAGCTTGTGCAACATGATTGAAAGCAACAAGTGCAAGGAGCCATGCTTCATTTCTGAATTGGTTTGCTTGAGAGAGAGAGATTTACATCACTTTCTTAAAGAGGTGTGACTGCACAAAGAAACCAGGACAATGCAGAACTTTACATTTAAGTAACATTTCAGGGACTGCAGTCGGTGCTTAATTTGTAAAAAATGAAAAAAAATAAGTGCCAGGGCCTTCATTAGGAGGCCTCAGCAGCTTGTACCACCCATTGCCCCTGCTAGCGCTTCCGCTGACAGTACCAGCACAACTACTATCACACTCCTACTAGTGTGATAATCCGACTGTTCCAGGCCTCCAAAGCTATAATTCAATTCAATTCAATTATGATGTGGAATTCTGACAGAGGTCCACAAAATGCAATATTAAAACTACAAAATACAACAGTGCACAACGCATTGTACAATACAACATAATTAGATAAACTCATCAATAGAATTAAAACCTTCAAAAATAAAGTCATATATAGAAAAAGAATAAAATACACAAATTGCAGCCATTACATGATTGACATTTTGTATCTATGAAAAACCTGATTCATTATTATGAATTTAAAAAGAATCTAAAAATGTAAAAATCTTATCACATGCCATTTCCTTAGGTGGAAACATTATACACTTGTGGGCCTCCGATACAGAAGAGATAATATATTTAAAGAACATTGGCCTTAGAAAGTGATGACGTGCATTGTGCAACCCAGGACATGCAGATATTACAAGATTAAGATCTTGAATATGCAGCTGGCATAACTCACAGATTCTCTCCTTTTTTGGGATTTTATTCCAAATGCCAGTGATAACACATAGGAGGAGCAAACCCATTCTCATTAATAGGATCAATCTTTGGATCCCATGAGAGAGATTCCAGGTTAAATAAGGCTGAGGTGTATTCCCAAGATTGCTCTCCTGTACCACCTGATTTCGCTGCTCTAACTGCCACAAACCAACGTCTCTATCCTAACTTATTTTGTAGAGAGTATATTTTTATATGATTTTTTAGAAGGGATTCAGGCATAAAAGAGCCTACATTCAGGTCAAGCCCAAATGTTTCTTTAGCCAGCTCAAATGACCTGTAAAAGGCTCTCTTATCTTGTTGAATGAGAAAGATGTCACACTTCAGAGCTGCATGAAGTGTTCTCTCCTCTCCACCCAAAAGCGAGTTTCCCCACCTCTAAACAATGGCTAAAGCAAAGGTGGAAGATGACAATAAACCAAACTCCAAGCGAAGAACATGAGGAGCTGCTTGAGTATTCAAATCACAAATCTGGCGGAAAATCTGTCTTTTTATTCCCTCGAAGAAGAACCAAAGACTCATATCCAACACCTCACAGGCATAACATAGTGATGGAGGAATTGTAACCCTGTAGACTTTCAAAACGTGACCAAAAGGACATCTCCCGCACGTTTTATATAATCTGTTAAGGGGGTTTGCCTAAGAGGCCTACTTGAACAAAGAATTACGTGATCATCATCCTGGAAAAAAATCTAAAACTGAGACTCACACTCATATGTCTAGCATGCATGCACAACTGCTGAGATGGATCATTGTATCACCTCATCAGCTTGTTCGGAGGCAAGACTGGAAAAATGTCCTGGTGAAATGTTGCTTGGAACGGGCTAATAAAAAATCACAAGCCACAATGTTGGGTCCACCGTGATACATTTTCTGTGTGGAGAATCTATGTGACTAGTGTACAAGCTCTGTGCTTAAGTGGCTGGTAATCTCATTCATGAACTCAGATCCATGTAGCTTACATCACTATCAACAGCAAGGCTACGACATACAGGTACGAATACGCAATAGGCCCAAGTCCTGGAGAGTAACACTATGGGTGTTAAAGAAGCTGGTGAAGTCTGAGAGGCAGTCTAAAATGCTGGCGAGGTTATGCTTCATGAAGGAGGTTTATGCACGTCCTTTTGGCTTACCCGGATCTATATGAGCTTTGGGAGTAGATATGGAGAAAATGTGGTACAGGGTGGGAAGAACATGGTAAATTCGGCTACAATCACTGTCCTGCACCACGTTTTGAGTACGTAGATTCAAGACTTGCTAACAGATTGCTGGTTTATGGTTGCTACACAACATTTGTTGATTTCCTAATTCTTGCAGCTCCCCCCCAGAGCATTTGTTTTCTTAGCTCTGCCTAAATATTCACCAACTAGATTTCTCTGTAGATGTTGAAGATAACCATGGATGTGTATATAGCTGCTGTAGTTTGCAGGATCCACTAATTTCAAATTTTTTGACCTCCGATGTGAATGTGTGATTGGCAGCAGCAGGAAATGAACATAATATGGTCGTTGGTTCACCAAAGTGGCAGGATAGCACAAGTAAGTCCATGTGTCCGTTGGTCCTAAATGACATCACAGGATGTGTCATCCTATGACCTTTAACTCGATTACATCACTGGAAATAACATAATGTGGCTTTTTGCCATGATTATCTCACAGCAAGTGGCATCATGGAAGTGAATAGAATACCACTAATAGAAAATATCACTGTAGTAGGGACACATTAAAAACCACAAACCTACAACGCTCTGGGTGTTTGCCTGAGAAACAAAGATTTACGTGATCATCATCCTGGGAAACATCTTATCCAGATAAAGATACGAGTCCACTTTTTCTAATTTATCTTCCCGTCGTTACCAATTAAACTTCCCTCTTGTTCTTGTACCTTTCGTATGGAAAATCAACATTTTACTTTTAGAGATGCTTATTTTCAGAAAGTGGGCTTCTGCATACGTCATCAAGCGGCAAGGCGACGTTGTAAACCAATGGAAGTTAGATCCATTATAGCCACGTCATCAGCATACAACAGGGTGCTAATAGTCATATTACCAATTTTTGAGGGTCCCCCTGCACCTGACTTTTGATACCTGGAAGATCATATAGAGAGAGAGGAAACAACAGGGAGCCAACAAGCAGCCTTGTTTTACAGCAGTTTTGAGTGTTATCCAAAGCTAAAAGAATGGCTTAAATGACAGTCATTTTTATTGTATATTGAATTAATAAACAACTATTATGTGCTCATCTCTGAATTACACAAACAGCACCAACATGTGGCAGTCTGTCATAAGTGCTGATGTTGACAATTAAGTGCCGGCGCAGAGCAAATCATTCCTTATGCACCAGCACTGGCATGCGTTATGTCAAAGTGCCTCTTATTTTATAATCAAAGAGAGATCTGGTGCCTACTGCACATATTTCTCTGGACCATCAATATTTAATTCTCTCCAAAATAAACATTAAACTATTCTCTTTTGCACTCTCCTGGTAAGTATCATATTCATCCGTTTCAAGCAAAGTTTTGTTGGAATCAAAATTCCATTTTTCTGCAGTATGTATATAAAACATTCCTTTTGTTACATAGGGGTTCTGTTTGATTGTAAAAACACTTGGCAAGCCATGGTGGATAACAGGAGGTTAATGATGGAAAGAAGCATAGGGGCTCTATCCAGATTTACAAAAGGGTTGGGAACAAAGCGAGTTGATGTAATTAAAAAGATCTATGAAGCAAAAATTACATCTGTTACAACTTATGGGGCTGCTATTTGGGGAACTGCCAGCATTCATGTTTTACAACAAATTAAGGACTGCTTTTGGAAGCATCTGTTAGGCCTCCCTAAAGCTTGTTCATCTTATATTTGTCACCTTGAACTAGATGTTCCCTTCATATCGGATTTGATCCGTATTGCTCCACCCCTTCTGTGGCACTCCGTATGGAGAAGGGAAGATCTAAACTTACACACAAAATATTCAGAGATTCCCTACACCTTGATGGTGTACCTAAAGTAAAATGGCTACAATATATAAAGAATAGTTTTTATTCTATTGGTCATGCTAACTTATTTCATGATCCACCTGCAGGAAGAGCTATCTCAAGAACCAAACTGAAAGGCCTATTGTTGGCGAAGGAGAGGAGATCAAGAAGTGAGCTTAATTATACAAAGTCTAGGGCTAATTTATATCAAATCAAATCAAATGACTTTATTTCGGCAAAAATGCCTTCAAAAGTATCACATACAACAGCTAGATAAGATCATTCATTTTAAGAACACATTCGTACAGATAAAAATGCATAAGAATATAAAATTATGGCCATCAGAACATCACTAGGAATAAAAAAAATAAGAATAAAAAGGGATATATATATATATATATACACAATATTAAAACAGCCCAAAATCAATTTAGTAGTGACTGCATAGTTAAGGCCTCCTTTATTGTTTTCCAACAGCTTGTGATAATATGACTCCTATATACTGCCTCAAAAGATAGACCAGTTAGATGCTATTAGCCACTCTACTACATGTTGCGTGATCTCCCTGCCTCTTTAACCTAATACCCCACATGTGGCCAAGGAACTTAGCAACTCCGCAACCAAATACAGCTCTTGTGTCTTATCTTAGGATGCGGAGGGCTTCCCAAAAGTTCCTCGTGCCCAATTGCTGGCAAATGGGCTTAATCCATTTCCGTCTTGGGTATGCATAAGCAGGGCAATCAAATAACACATGGGCTATGGACTCTACAGGAGCCTCGCATCCTGGGCATTTACTGAGGCATGGATCTTTGGTATGCCATCTGGCTTTTACCTCATTTACTGGAAGCGTGCCAAGCCTGAATTGGACATAGAGCTTTCTATCTTGGGTTGCTTGTATTAGATCAAAATAGGGTTCGAGAAATCTAGTCTGTTTGTGGAGTAAGAATTCTGAGGTTAATTTACCCCTCTCAACCCTACCAATATCGACTTGTGCGACCCATTCCCAGTAGTGCTTCTTTAAAACAGCCTTCTGAAGCAGGGGCGAGTCGTCATTTTCCCAATCTTCTTTTAGCCCCATGCCAAATACAAGCTTCTTTATGTTGCTCAGCCACCCCACTTTGTTAAAAACATTTAGACGGATGACCTCAGCCATAGCTTCGGCATAAGATGACAACTCCGGGGTCCACTTAACTCTGGCCCAGAATAGCAGTGGGCGAAGCTTAGCAATGTCGCTAATAGGATGCTGGCCCATGTCTAGCATAAGTGGGGAAATTGGGGTACTTTGGGGCAGCCTCACTAGGTTCCTTATAAATTTGTGCTCCGATCTAGTGAGCTCCATTATCTTTTCAAATCCCCATAATTCGGAACCGTACAGGGCAGAGCTAACAGCTTTGAGGTTATAGACCTGTAGAGCAGGGGCAACTGGTCTGGTATGGGAAGAACAATGTTCTTTCGCTAGTGCCCCCATTACACGTTTGGGATTTAATGTCATTTTTGTTATGTGGGGGTTCCAAGACATTTTCTCTGAGAGCTTGACCCCTAGATAATCGAATGTACTTACTCTCTCCAGGGGTGTCCCTCCTAAAGTTGGCTTACCCTTGTATGACCTGTGAGGGTTGAAAGCCATGAATTCTGTCTTGGAAGTGTTGATTTCAAGTCCTCGAACAGTGCAAAAATGATTAAATCTATTTAATAATGACTGCAACCCTGCCGGAGTTTTAGACACCAGTAGGGTGTCGTCAGCAAATAAGAGGGTCACTACCTTCTCTCCACCTAAAGTCGGGGCATCAGCCGGCTCTTGAGATAAAAATCTTACGACTTCATTCATGTAGAGTGAAAACAGGGTGGGCGCCAGGACGCAACCTTGGTGAATACCCCTACTAACAGGAATGCGGTCAGTAAGCTGCCCCTGTGTGCCCCACCTTATCCGAGCGAAATTATTTTCGTGGAGTCGGATAACTAAATTCAGGATAGGAGAAGGAATTCCCACATCATTCAGCACTTGCCATAGTTTAGATCAAGGGATTAAATCAAAAGCTGTCTTCAAATCTATAAAAGCCAGATACAAGCTACCATGACCAATAGTTACGGTTTTCCAAAAGAGCAATAATAAACGAAAAACCTGGTCAATGGTTCCTGTCTTTTCTCTGAAGCCAGCTTGGTATTGTGTTAAAATTGCATTGTCATCTGCCCAAGCCAAAATCTTCTGAAGGAGGGCGCTGCTAAAAAATCTTTGGACCGCATCTATTAGGCTAATAGGCCTATAGTTACAAGGCTGGGCTCTATCCCCTTTTTTATAGATAGGGACCACCTCCGCCCCCGCCCACGAGTCTGGAACAGGGGCGCCACTTGCAATGGCGTTGAAAAGAAGAAGTATATAACGGGCTCAATTTGGGGTATCAGCTAGAAAAAGGTCCCCAGGAACGCCAGCTGGCCCTGAGGCCTTGGGCTGGACTATTCGCCCAATTGCACCCTCAATCTCCTTCAAAGAGAAAAAATCCAGGTCCATATCCTGGTGAGGGCACAAGATATCTCCCGCAGAAAGTGGGTCAGTGGGATCAGTATATAGCTTTTGAAAATGATCGTGCCAAACTTGGGCTTCAATATAGTTGGGGGGCGAGTGCCCCCCTGAGTTGATCCCCCATACAAATACGGACCAGAATAGTTTTGTATCTTTGTTGGCACAAGCCTACTTAACTTCCTTGCCTGCGGGATTCGTCCCACTCCTTCTTCGCGTGATTGATGGCAGCCTTATAGCTACTTCTAGAGGCTCTAATTTGGATGGTATCTTTAGATTTAATAGCCAAGGCAAGGTTTTGCCGTTGGATCTTACAATCCTTGTTGTACCAGTTTGCGTGGCCCATTTTCGGTTTCCTAGTACTTGGTTTGTGCCCTGGTTCAGTAAAATAGGAGCCTATTTGATCAAAGAAACGCTAATTTATATCTTTTAGCCCCAAAGCTGAGCACACAGGGTCGTACGTACTTGAATTTTGTGACGAACCCTAAACATAGATATCTATTAGTTAGGTTTCGCCTGAATTACATTCCCCTCATGTTGGGATATCCCCCTAACACATGCTCCTTGGAGGCACTTACAGTTTGTCCTTGCGATTCTCGCTCTTCCCAATGTGATTTGCATCTTTTATTCTTTTGTAATCTGTAAAGGGAGGAAAGGAAGAGGTACATTTTGCCACTCTTGTGAAGTCTGAATTTTAGACAATGTCGCCCAGCCCTATATTTTTTAAAATGTTTATCAGATCCTTTTACCTGCTTCTGTTTGGCTTCTTTTATTCAGTGTGCTATAAACAGGAGGAAACAGATTTTGTTATGATGAGTCAATTTGTGCAGGATTTTAAGATTATTTGATTTGATTTTAATTATCTGAGTATTTTTATCACACTTTGAAAACGACACCTTTTTATACAAAATTATATTCTATGTAACCTTATGTTAGGTATTTTAACTTTGTTTGTATGTAGCATACTTTTTATGCCATTGTTTTCTTCATTGGCGAAATAAAGTGATGATGATGATGGTATATAAAACATTAAATTAGTTTCAACAGTAGTTTTTGACACTGCATGTGACTGCTATATGAACTACCCATGACCCAATAAATGTTTGCAATTTACAGTGCATGTATGCAAGTCAAATGTGTGCTTTAATACTTGTGTTATTTTTCAACAACTAGAAGAAGCAGCTGAACCCTAAATGCTAATTATTGCTTAAAAGTCTTCTGTCTTTCTTGTCACATAATTTTTGGCAAGCACAAAATTAGTGTAATACATAGTGGTATCCTATTAAATTCTATAGTGTCTCTTCGCATTCTAGAACTTGCAGTTGTATTTATCCTCTCTATAAATGCAGGACTACAATTACCAGGAGATAAAGAAAACATGTATTTGAAAGTGATGGGGCCTGGTTCCCTTTTCTGGATATATATCTGGAACCCCTGGTCGATAGACCGTTAGTTCCTGCTTAGAAGTGTAGAGGGGAGAGATAACTTGTATCATCAGATTTCACAGACCCAATAATTCATGACTCAGAAGAATCACAAACTCCAGGTTCTAAGTTAGTTAGTTTATTCCAAAGCCAAAAACAACTGGACTCTCAGACACCTCAAGATAAGGGAGTAGAAATACATTGGAACTAATACAAAGCCAAACCTACGGGCGAAGTTCAATCTCTGAAGCATACAAAGTACAACAAGTTCCAAGATCAGAACACAGGCAAGGATTGCCCCAATGTCAGGATTAGTCTTCATCGGAGGTTCGTAAGTAAAAAGAATTAGTCTGTCCCTACACTACTACTAACGTGACATCCCTACTTAGTATTCCCCAGGCAAGTTCAGGAAAAAGGTGTCAGTGCGTGAAGACTTCCTAAGAAGTGCACTCACGTTGCATGGGTCAAGTAGCATGAAGCTACAGAGCTTGTTCTAAAATGCTCCTTCTCTCTCCATTGATCTCCTCTCCTCTCCTAACTCAACCTCTGGGGGCACTATCCCAAATTCCAATAAAAAAATCCTAGGACATGCCCATTTCACATCATCCGATCGCCTCATCCAGCTGGACACCTCCTCATAGGTGATTTTCCATTTGGTTTCGATACCTCCAGCCTCTGGCTCGATGACCTTGATTCCCAGGCCTTCTCCGGTGAGAAAGAACAGCGTCTCACATTATCAGCGCTCCTTGTACAAATGTATCCTCTCCTCCCTAAGCCTAGCTTTCTAAAACAAAAGCGTTATTCTAACTAACAAAGATGAATTTCTCCACCTGCAACAGAAACATGAGAAAGAAAAAGATTCTACATACACATGAACATTACGAACAACCCATTTCTAAGAGCCAGGGAAAAATACACGAGGCCTATTGAAAATCGGCTAACATAAGAATCACCATGGAACTTTCATTAAACACGCACGTACATTACATTAATACTGTGCACGTTCAAATCAGTGCATTACATTTCAGCGGATTAACTTTCATTAGACAGTTATAAACAAACATTAAGATTTTCACCATTTAATACACGATTACAGCGTTAATTTCTCCACATTACACAAAATATCTTCTATCACTTCAATTTTCACGTTATTACATTACACATTCTAATAACCCAATGTTATCACAACACAAGAATAAATGCAGGTGCAAACTACTCGTGATTATGATGCCGCCCTACAAATGGAAGAGCACAAACACGCTCTGTCTAAAGGTCAAAGCAGTTAATGGTTTGCACTTTTTATATCCTCTATAGCAAGTTGTAGGCTGCAGTTAGTACAATATGCGGCCAAAGAAGTGGGCCCAAATTTGGTCCTGCCCAGTGCGAGCTCTGAGCAAAGGCATGCTCTAGTCGCAATCTGCAAATGTTGTTTGCCGTCTGAGCCCATCTCACCCCCATGTTCTACCAACAATCACATTATTCGTTTTAAAAATGAATGATTTACCTTAGAAGTATGCTGCTCTGTGCCTCCCCGTTCTTTTCTTGTGCTCCTCTTCATGCACTCCATGGCCATTTTTTAAGGGTCGCCAGGTGCGACTGTGATCCCTATCTTCCACTTGGTACCCCTGGCCCTGCCTGTTGGACTTATACCTTTCTGCTGGGTCATCTCCTACCTTTTTGCATTCAGACCTCCTGTTTTGCTGACTTCGTTTTTCATGGACTTTGGACTCTGTGCACTTTACCACTGTTAACCAGTGCTAAAGTGCTTGTGCTCTCTCCTTAAAACATAATAGAGTTGGCCTATACATGATTGGCATATTTAATTTACCTGCAAGTCCCTAGTAACGTGGTGCTGCCTGTGCCCAGGGCCTGTAAATTAAATGCTTCCAGTGGGCCTGCAGCACTGATTGTGCCACCCACTTAAGTAGCACTTTAAACATGTCTGAGGCCTGCCATTGAAGCTTGTATGTGCTGTTTTAAAACTGACATTTCGATCTATCATAGTAAATCTTTTGCCAGTTCCAAACCTTCCTTTTTAATACATGTCAGTCACCCTTAGGGTAGGCCCTGGACAGCCCGTAGGGCAGGGTGCAATGTTCTTAAAAGGTAGGACATGAACTTTTTAGTTTTACATTCCCTGGTAGTGAAAAACTCTTAAATTCCTTTTTTTCACTACTGCAACGCCTACCTCTCCCATGGAATAACATTGGAGTTACCCTATTACATTTAATAGGCTGCAATTTCCAAATGAGAACAGGTACCTCAGTCATGTTTGGTGTCTTTGGAATTGTAATGAAAAATCCTAACTTATGGTAAAGTCGGATTTTAAATTACAATTTTGAAAATATCCATTTTAGAAACTTGGCATTTTCATGCTTTGGCCATTTGGTGCCTGCAACCTGTTTCTGGGTCGCATGACTGGATGTAGTTTCAGTTGGGCTTTGTGTAGTTCTCCTAGAGAGCCACACACAATAGAGAGCTTAGGTGTGCATGATTGGGCCGTCACTGGCAAGATGGGAGGGGGGAGCTGTGCCCAGCCCACTTACACTTGAATAGACTGTGTCTTACAGTCCCACAAAGGGCTGCATACTTCCTGTAGTTAGTCTGGAGCCAGGACCAGGAAGGCACTGCTTTAATTGTTTTGTAATAACCACATTTTATTAGTTTAAATATCACAAGGTATCATCCACCAATGAGAAAGTAGTATCATCACATATGTGTCACAGCAAACCATTTCACAATCACAGTCATAAATATCAACATCATCATTCCAGTGGTAGTTCATGGTAGGCCCACCACCCACCCCATATCTTTTTGTGTTTTTGAGGGCAGCTTCTCGCCTCATATATTAGTTCTTCCTGGTGTGCACACCAGTCAACACCCTTTCTCCAGATCGCAAGAGAGGGGTGGTTCTGGCGATTTCCAGGTGCAGGGGGTTGTCCCTTTAGCGGATCACCTAGCAGCCCACCTCCATAGCCCCCTCAGACCCCATGCTTGACCATGCATTCCTTGAGCTGTTAGAGTGGTCAGTATGTGTATTATTTGACAGTGTTATATCCAGACATTTGAGAATTGTATGCATTGTATGAAAATGTGCTTGTCTTTTTACCTTTCTAATGCTAATTAACTGTGTCAATTATGATAATTCATTTCAGTAATTCACTTCACAGTTCAAGCCTATATGAAAATGACTGAAGTCTTGTATCATTTCAAAGGTGGAGCTATGAGACAGGCTGAGGCCTACCAGTCCACAGCACCTGGGGGTGGTGGGCAGGGTAACTGAAAGATACAATGCTGTGGCTAAGGGGTAGACTAACTTCAATTTTTGTGGACAGAAATTATCAAAATCCCAAGAGGGCCTGAGGTCTTCTGTACAGATGGAAAAATACCTGCTGCTGCCAGCAGCTGCATGTAGCTCACTGAAGCCAGGAGTAAAGAGGTGAGGTGAGTCAGAGTGACTGCAGTCAACCCCTTCCTTAATTGTTCATCTATGTTCGAGGTAGTGCTGGGGGCAGCCATATTGGGGCTACAGATTTGGCCCTGTCCCGAAAGGCCTGGAGATAGTATGCAGCCTTTCTTGTGTAGGTTATACTCAGAGAAGAATGGGGTCTGAGATTTTGCACAGCCAAACGCAGGGATGATTTTGCAAAGCCCAGTTTTAGGCTACAGATGGCATAAAGCCTAGTATGGCACCAGCACACACAGCTCAGAATAATAGCTGCATATTGTAGAAAGTCTCGTGTGGAAAGTGACTATAGAGGAAGATCTTTGATTTTTGAAAATCCACCCCCAGTGGAAAGTTGATTTCCATGGGATTTGTGGTAACAATTCAGAACCTGATTCATATTTCCCTCAACAACCCTGTGATGAAGGTTAGGTTGGACAAGGGGTGTAACACATAAAGCACAGCAATGTAGTTATCTGTGATACATGGAAAGCTGTGTGTCTAATTTCTCAGTATGCCCTCTTGTAGCAAAATGATACAAGGTCCTCATTGCATTATTGTGGCCATAATCTGGTTGTTTCCATTTATTTGCCCTTTATCAGCTTTGACAATCGGGTACCTTTCCTACTTTTGGCCTTTATTACCTGGCGTTCCAGATCAGGGGTCTCCAACCTTTACTCTATTAAGAGCTACTTATGTTCAATGAAAATCCTTTTGAGCTACTAATAATATCAGTGCCATACACATAAGAAAAGATTATATTAGTGGCAACCCTATGCAAGGTTACCAGCCGTGATCACCTCGGTGCAGGATTAGCAGCAGTGATGTAAAAAAGGCTTTTTACATTTTGAATGCCTCTACAAGGGTGTTATGTTATGTTAATATAATTTGTAAAGCGCATGAATCACCCCGGAAGGGGTAGCTCTGTGCTACTGTGAACCGCAGGCAGGCAGTATTAGTCTCTCAAAAGCTCAGTTTTGAGAAGCTTTCTAAAGTGAAGATGATCCGTGCATTTCCGAAGGTGCAAGGGTAGATGATTCCAGTAAAGGGGGGCCCAGGTAAGAGACAGCTTTACCCCCCGGAGCATGTTTTTTCTAAAGCGAGGTATAATGAGAAGAGATTTCTCCCCAGATCGCAAAGATCTGCTTGGCAGGTACGGAATGAGTTTTTCTGTCAGATAACTAGGTAGTCTGCCATTCAGTGATTTGTATACTATACAACAGATCTTGAATGTGATTCTCTTGCTTATAGGAAGCCAATTGAGTGAGCGCAAGAGGGGGAGAGAGGCAGTTCTGGCCAGCATATTTTGGACTAGGCGGGCCGCTGTGTTCTGGACCACTTGGAGTTTGTTGAGTAGAGACTCACTAGCAGTGGCTAAGAGAGCATTACAATAGTCCAAGCAGCTGTTCACCAGTGCTTGAATCAGGGTTTTTTGCACCGAGAGTGGGAGAAGTGGAAAAACTCTACTCAGAAGACTCATCATATGAAAGCAGGTGCCAGTGGTAGCCACTACCTGATCTTTCATACTAAGAGTCTGGTCCAGGCGAACACCCAGATTTGTAACCAATGCCTTGGGAGAAGGTGCTGTAATCTGTAGGCCATCACTCCGGAGACCAGAACACTTGGGCTTTAACAAAAAGCATAATTTCCGTCTTGCTATCATTCAGCTGGATGAAGCTCTCCATCATCCAAGACGAGATGGCTTTCATGCCTTTAGTAAAATGTGCTTTAGTGGAAGTTATTTTGTTATTAAATTATTAGAAAAGTTGGGTATCGTCCACATATGAGCTGGGGGTGAATCCATAATCTCTGATGGTTTTGGCAAGGGGGGCCACATATATGTTGAACAATGTGGGACTAAGACACTCCCTTGTTGAGCTCTATAGTGTGGGATCTGAATGGGCCAAGATTGATGGTCTGTGTACAGTGAGGTAGAAAACTTGAGAACCATTGTAGAGCTAGGCCTCGAATACCTATCTCTTCTAGTCTCTGAAGCAGTCTACGGTGGGACACTATGTTGAAGGCTGCCTACAGATCCAACAGCACCAGCAGAGCAGCCTGGTTGTAATCTAGGGAATTTCTGATAGAGTCCGTTAGCGCTATAAGAACAGATTCAGTGCTATACTTAGGTCTAAAGCCAGACTGCGAGGGATCCAGGCATCTGAGGGACTCTATGTGCTCTGTAAGTTGATTATTAATATGACCTTCTAAACGTTTGCTATACCGGCTATTAAAGGCCCGCTCCCTTCTTAAAGGCTTTCCCCGAATGCTGGAGAGGGCCTTTAATGGCTGGTAGAGGAAGGCTCTAAGGCTATAGTAAAAATCAAGGCTATAACCATAGGTGTCACACATGCCATGAGGTATGTGCGTGTGGTGACCATATTTGAATGGTTACCATTTCATGTTTGCCTGATTGTGCACTCATGTGGATCCATGCATCCCGTCGCATGCACACGCATTCATCGTGTTGCACTGACACTGGCAATGCAAACAACCATTGACAAAGACATTAAGTATGCACAGGCTTGCTATTGGCTCTGTCCTTGCTTGTTTTTGGAAACCTCTCTACATGGAACTTTATGCGGGTCCACTGAGCGTCACCCCTCACCATTACTGAAACTTGTTATACATTATTTCACACTTCTTTGGATTTTTTTGTATGTTGTGTGCTATATCTGGTGTACTAAAGGCATTTTCTTCTTCCATTTATCCCTCTTCTTGTTGTCATAACGTATATGAGGATGATCTTTGACAGTGTGTTGTCCCCCGCCGCCAAAGGAAACTAGAGCGAGTGTGGTTAAATCACTGGTTACTGAGCTCTGTTCCCTGCTTTACATCTACTCTTTCACAATGGAATATTTCCAGGAATTGTGTCTTCATTATTTATGAATTCGCCTGCTCTTGCTGCAATGATATTTGATGGTTTAGTAAGACCTTGAAACAATAAATTCTGTCTTAAAAGGCTTCCCAATTGTATTCCAGAGAGGCTGTTGTCATACGGGCTGACACTCACTGCAACATATGACCTAGTTGCGATGCGATTCACTCTCAGGCACATGCATCAACCATTTTTGCGAGCGCAAACGGTGCGATTCGCAAAAATCGGCCGTTTGCGCCCGCAAAAAGGGCATTTGCGATGCATCAAGGTTCAAGGCACTCGCAATTTGAGAATTCGCAATTATTTGCGATTACTCAAATTGCGATTGCATTTAAGGAATCGCAATTTGTGATTCCTTAAATGCAATGCAAGAACCACTTTAGATTAGCGATTTCGCTAATAGGGGGCGCAAATTACCATGAAGATGAACTTGATGGTAATTTGCAAAAACTTTGAAAAATGCACTTTAGTGCATTTTTCAAAGTTTCATGTTGCGCACACGCATGCCCTTGGGGCATGTGTGTGCGCAACATGGGTGCACATCACTATTTCGTGGTGCAACAGGGTGTCATTTTGACACCCTTGCACCCTTGAAATTCCATGCGCAATTTGCGAGTACCTATTGGTACTCGCAAATTGCGCATGCAATCTCCCATTCATTCTTATGGGCCTGTAGGCCCATAGGAATGAATGGGGAGCCATTCCTTAATTGCGACTCGCAATTTGCGATTCGCAATTAAGGAATTTGTAGGAATCGCTATTTTCTCAGCGATTCCTACATGCATAGGCATTTGTGCTTCCTTATTAGCGAATCCTTATTATTCGCTAATAAGGAATCGCAAATGGCATGTTTGATGCATGTGCCTGTCTGTCTCTTATTATCACCACAAACTCTCAGAGCTGCAAGGCTGATGCGAGTCCTCAGATCCATCACGGGCATCGAAAGAAAAGCCCTTACACAAAGCTTCAGCATTCCCCTTCTTCTCAGACATCTGAGCCCTGACACCGGTGCTCGCTTCAGCTCAGACATTTAAAAACATTAAAACTTTGGGGCTTATAAAAATGTTGGAGCACGGAGGTGCGCCAAATTTAGCAGTGCTGCGCCCTGACATTTTGAAACCCAAGGATGCGCCGTATTCACAATTCTACGGCGCACCATTGTGTTTCCCCTAGCGCTGGTGCAAATAAAGTTGCCTAGCACCAGCGCAGGCACCCTGCCGCCATGTTGCAAGGGTGCCTACGCTGCAGAGATGATTGTTTAAGTGCAGGAAGGTGTCCATTCCTGCACATAAACAATCAATAATGGCGATTTGCTCTTTCTATGTGTGGAAGTAAAGAGCAAAATACGAGGAGAAATTAATAATTTATTTTCGTATTGCCATTCTAACGCCTGCTATTCCATGGTATTCGTTTTTGGCGCTGCCTGAGCCTTGTAAATCTGGAGCAGCATCGAAAAGCAATGGGTGTTCAGGTGGAACGCCCACAGCAACACCCATTGCATGCCCTTTTGCCACAGAGGACTGCGGTGGAAAGGGGTATATTTACAAGGTGGCTATGCCACCGGAGCAGCAAAAAAAGTGACGCTCCAGTGGCGATAGGGGCTTGTAAATATGCCCTTTTGTTTGACCATGAATTCCCTTTTCACCAGAAAGTAAATGCATTTTTTCTCAAACACACGAACCTCTGCTCTATTTGCTGCAGTCAAGCAGTGGCTTTCGATGACAGGTTCACAAAAACAGAGCGGTGAGCCTCAATATGTGTTTAAACTCAGACCCAGAAGGTAGTAAACTAAATGGTCCTACAGGCATTGAATCCTTTTGAGAAGGGTGGATGAGGTGTGTTTTTAGAGACAGCTTCAAAGGCCGCCTTACTAGTTCGCCTCCAGACTACTCCCATAGACTAGCAGTGAGGGCATAAGAGTCATGGGGGAGTCGGGAATGGTGGGGCTGGAAAATATGGCTTTGTGCATGCACTGTGGCATTTTGTTAACCTTTTCAGTTCCGACCTGTCAGAATTACCACCTTCAGCCAGATTCGTTATATAAAAGGCCTAGGTAGTGGATCGCTGCTCTCCCCAGCCTCCCACAGATATGCCTCACCACCATGCATTTAATTAGGTTTTATTTAGTTCATTAAAAAAGAAAAAATATTCGCAACATGACCTCTTGGGCACTCACCAAGAGCATTCAGGGACTTTTTACCGCCGTAGCATTAGATATCTTCTTTGCAAATAATTAGATATCAATAATGTGAAACTCGCATTCCCAGAGACCCTAGATGTGAAATCAGAGCTCGTGCTCCGCCCTGCATTCGATAGGTCCTCTGCCATACCACTCTCCCATGATCTCCTAAGCTTTTCCAAATCACATTTCGATAAGTCTAGCAGTGAACTGTACAGTCGTGTTACCGGTTTATTCACTCTCCTACTCGTTTACTCTAGATGCAGCACTTCATTTCTTCGAGGTCAATAACTTGCTCTTTTAGTGATGAAGTTATAGGTTAACAACTATCCTGGGGGTATGCTATATGTCTGCAACAAGTTAGCAAAAGGCTTTATAAACCATGCTTTCAATAATCACCAAAAGTTAATATGCTGGTCCTAGCTAATATGCTGGTCCTAGCTGGTGACTAGATCCCTAGGGATCTAGTCACCACATTCAATCTGGGTGTCCACCCTACCAGCATCTCTGAAGCGTGGGCAGCCCCCGTGTGCACAGCCTTCGTTCACCGACTGGAAATACCTAGCCATTGCCACAAGTTTAGGAGTACTTACTCTACTGCCTTTCATTCCTCACACTTCCTTACCTATCATTAATCTCCCAGTACCAATCCCAGTGAATTCTGCGGTTCGTCTCCCAACATCCATTAAGCCGCCCAGAGGTGCTGAGCCGCCAAGCACAGGAGTTCACACTTTGGAACCCTTTGGCTCCCTTCCATCACCAAAAACCAAAATGTGTTCAACATATAGGTCCATTGTTAGAACAGTCTTTCAATTTAACACGACAGTTCATTAGTAGTACTCCACGTTTATCGTTGAGTCATAATTTATTTCTCTGACTATGCCTCTGGAAACCAAAGAATGGGGTAGCTTTGGATTCAGTGTGGAGCTACAGCACCTCAAGTGGCTGCTGAGACAATCCATCTGAGCAAACATACAGAGGAAAAGGAATGCTAGGGAAATAACTGAGGTGAGTCCAAGGTGGTCCAAAGGGCCATCCAGCATGCCGCAGGCTCAGAAAATGGTTTTATCTGTTGCACATACAGTAATTCTAGAAGTTATTGCATGAGGCACAGACAGTAGTGCTTGGAAACATAGAGCTACAACCATCACTTTGTGAGCAGAAAAAAGGAGAATTTCAAAGACATAAGCATTGGACGGAGAGGAAGGAAAAAGTGAAGGCAATGCACTTGAGAGACAGGCTTAAGGTTCAGGTCCTCAAAAGGTCTTTGCTCCTGTAGTTCCTGCTGCCATACTTACTCCTACAAATCCTTTCTCATCTTCTCTGCTTTCTTGAGCTTTCTTGAAGGTGTACTCGGTGGGCAAGCTACATGGCGGTAGCTGCATACTGATTAGTAGCCAAAACAATGAACCAAATACGTCAAAGGCGTGGACAGCCGCATACGTTGGGTGAGCATTCTAAACAGTAGACCCTGACATTCTGTGGGATGCCTGCATACATAGCTGGGATCGAAACCCTAAGTAATGACCACAGTCCTGGGATTACAAACTATTCTAGTCCCAAACTTGGGAAATTTAGCTATCAGACTGGATGCTGAGATTGTGGGAAAAAAGACCCACTGACTCTAAGCAGCCCAGGGAAAAAGCAGGGTGCCTTCTCCGCCAACCTGGTGCCTTACATCTGCCAAGAATCCTTGGGTCTCCCTCTGAGGTGGCTATGGTGTCCCTGATGCACTGGTTAAGGGCTTCATAATTATTACACACGTTCCCAGGAACATTTACCATTGCTTGTATGAGGTGCATATTAATATCAAGGCCATGATCACTCTGGGGGGGGGGCATCAGTGCTCATCTCATAATAATTGACCAGGCATACATTGACTATTCTGGAAGATTATGTTCTCTCTAATGACTCTGCAGTCAGTGGAAAGCTTGAACGTATATGGGTGGTTGTTGGAAATGCTCTCTCTGTGGATTTTCTACTGTGCAAGAACTGCATAGATTTGGAGGTGATGGATGCTGTCTTGATATGCTCAGAGTCAGCCTATGAAAAGCTTTCTGGAAAATCCAATACATCAACATATTCAGGAAACAAGGTGCACCCTGCCACTGCTTAGACTTTTACAGAGCAGTCTGTATGGGCATAGTAAGTGGGTTGTACTCTGACCAGTCTGCACACACAATTCCAGACTCATGCTGAGAGAGAGGCAGCTGTGTGTAGCAGAGGATGTTGTGTTGGCAGACTGGTTCCAATCTGATAACTTTATTAATCTTGCTTACAGCTAGCCATCCACCCCTGAATGCAGGGTCGACCAGTGCCTGGTGGTGTTGCAGGAAGTTCCTGATGACCCTGGCACATGAGGCCCACTAGCAGGACAACTATTGGTTAAAAGACAAAAAAAAGATCTTTCCATATTTGTCTCTATTTTCATTTGTCTAGGTTGGGCATGAATCTGGATCGGATTTGCTGAACTGTCTATTTTATACAAGTCTGGAAGGTCTGATGGCCAAGACTAGGCTGCCTGGTACCACTGCTAGTTGTTGGGGTTATGTTTACGAGGATAAGAATAGACAATGTTTGATGCTTAAATTCTCCTACCACATAGGGTAACAAGTGCATTCTTGTTGTGTTGGCCCATGTTTTCCCAGTGAGAGGCGGTGCAATATTGGGTATATTTATGGGACTAGGTTTTGTTAAGTATGTTATTTTGTAATGAAAATCAACTGCATATCAAGTTACAGGAAGGTCATGTCAGACAATGTCAAGTGTATTAAAAATTCTCCACGTGGAGAGGCTTAACACAATATTTAAGAGTATGATTTCCACTCCAGATTCCGGATGAAAGGGAACTTCCAGCCATCCGGCCATCAAGTTTTTTGCCCGAGGGAGGTGCCAAAACAAAAGATATTCTCTGTGCCTGTCACAGGGTCGAGGACTGGACAGAAAAACTATGAGAGTGGGGATCAAGGAGGGTAGGACAGTCTCATCATCAAACCCATGAACCTCCATGCTTCGGAAGGCAAGTGAACCAGTCGCTCGACTGTTCTGAATTAAATCAGTGATGTCAATTCTTTCATCTACAATGGGAACACTCTCAAGACAATGCAAATAGACTCAATCCTACTATCGGGGTGGAACATATAGCAGGCCGTGTCACATCAATTAAGGGTGAAGAGGAGAGCCATGCCTCCCTCCGTGTGCTGTAAGTAACTGGGAGAGACGCTTGTTGGTTGCAGTTCAAGTCTTCCACAGCCATACATCTAACTAGGAGGATGTTTTCAAGTTCCTGCTAGGCCAGTTCCCCTCAGCTGTTTTGCTTGGCCCCCATACTTCCCTTCTACCTCATCCACAACATCAACATTGGCATCTGTTTTCCAGTGAAATGCAAGACTAAGCATGTTATCAGATTAAATCCAGGTTTGAGTCAAGGAGCAGTCTCCATGAGAGTGGCACTTGAGGTTATGAAGCATTCACAAAACCCTTGGGCTAACTTGGTGGAACATATGCCTAACAGGAGTCAAAGAACATCAGATTATGTGTGGATTACATAGGACTCAAAGTGGTCACAAAACAAACCCATCCTCAAACGATCATTGAAAAGTTAGCAACTCATTTTTGGATACTTTTTACTTTGCTAGTTAGTATTGGTCGATTGCCATAACCCCTATTATTGTAAACAGAAAACAAGGTTCTCCCCCTCAGGAGAAATAGGCATTCCTGTTTAAGTTCATGCCTTTTGGACTAAAGAATGCTCATACCACCAAACATTGTCCTGAATGGTTTGTCTGGTTTCTGTGTTTAGAGTAAATACCCCACGAGAGTTTATTTTTCATTTGTGTTTTACCTTTCCTCTGTGTTTTTCTCAAGACTCACCAATAGATGTGCCTTTCTTTTGGGTGTAATTCTTAGAGAGATATTAGTTTTTACACACTCAAGTTAGCCTGCTGAAGAAACTAGCTGGGAGCCAAGTATTCTGTAGCAGCTGGAATGTTTTCCATCTATTGATATATATGAGATAGATTTTACTTGCCATACATTAAAAGGATATTTCATGTCACTGAGGACTTCCATGGCCAAAAAGAGGTACGAGACCAAAGGCCGAGTTCCTTTATAAAGTTATGAAACTCCAAGGTGGCTAGCAAAATCCTTATCATGTACAACAGGAGGTAAGTTATTCCTTATAAGACATGGTTACTCCATCACCACAAAGAACTTAAATCCTTGATGAGTAGCTCTTTCATATGAAAGAGAGAGCAAGTTTACAAATATGAGGAATAAAAATAGAATCTCTAGTGAAAAATATCACATAAAAACTGTTAGATATCTTTTACAAAAGACATTAGAATTACTTTAAAACAAGTCTGTTTTAAAAAAATAAGGCACAGTAGCTAGGAATACCTCCATAAATGTGGCAGATAGTGCCTATACTACCAAAGCTCGCAGGAAATTAAAACACCAGCTGTTCTGGGTATTTTTTTTTTAAAACCCTGCCATATCTGCATTAAAGATGGGGAGAGACGTTAAGGTACTGCACAGCTCAAAAAAGACCTACATAGCTCAAAAAAGACAGGACCACATGTTGTTTTCCTGTCCATAAGCTATCCCTGTATGTGAAAGATATAAGGTTAGCGGTGTCAAGAACCCTGTTGAATTAGGATATGATGACAGATTTGTTCAGAAAGTAGTTGACTATAGGAAGGGAATGGGCATGAGAATGTTCTATATCTTATTTACCCATCTGCAACCAAGGTATTTCATCATTAAGTCCCGTGTCCCATGTACGCAGGCGAAAGACCCATCGTTGTTCTTTGATGTGAAGGATTTTGTGGATGTCTGGGCTAGCTCTCCTGATCACTTCAAGAACCTCCCATCGGAGATCTGTGTATTTGTGGTTGTTTTCGAAGAAATGTCTAGTGAATTTTGTGTTTGTCTTTTTGCATCTGATCATGCTCCTGTGCTCGCTAATGCGTACCTTGATCTTTCTCGTGGTCATTCCCACGTACATTAGGTCGCATGGACATTTGAGCAGATAGATTACGTCTTCAGTATTGCAATTGCTAAAGTTCCTGAGAATCCATGGTCTGTTGGTATGTATGTCCAACTCTTTAGTTATGCTCGTGAGGGGACAGGCAACGCATCCCCCGCATGGGTAGTGTCCTACCGGACGCTGTGTGCCCCATAAGGTGGTTTGTTCCTGAGTCTTAGGTGTCGGTGTCTTGGCATGAACCAGTTCGTCCCTTATGCTTGTATTCCGCTTGAAAGCGAAAAGGGCGGTTCCCAGTGTTTCTTTGTTCTAGGAATGTGTAGAAACGTGCAGAAAGATTCTAACTTATCTATAATTATCTAAAAAGTGCAAAAAATACAAAATAAATCCATGAATATCTCCTATGTGCAAAAACAAAGTGAGTAGCAGAAAGAAAAGCACTGTTTCGTTTTTGTTCTTTTAAACAGCTGCTTTTCCCATATGCTTCTGGCAGCAGGCATTGTGATGTCAGAACTCAACTATAATTTGTAATTGCTACGAATCTTAGGAATTGTGGAAAAGATGATCTGGCGCCATCTCATAGCTACTAGACCATCCACCAATGTCAGAAGCACAGAACTGTGCTAATATACCCCAGCACATTATTGGCTGTACTTAATGGGGCAGGCTGATGTGTACAACTTTATTGAGATTTAATGAAACACTATCCTTAGCGTCCACTTTTTGTGCTCAAAGAAATAGCAAAGTAGGCAGAAAGCTCTACTAATTAAACCATCACCAAGCCCAGACGTGACTTGTCATTCTCTGCTTCTCTAGGAAATGGCAATCAACAAATACAAAACAAATATTTTTTATTTTATTTGCTGCATCTAACATATTTAAAAGACATGCCATTTCGGACCGATTATCCATTTATTTAATAATAGGTTTGACACATAGCTCCGTGTATCAGCAAAAAGTATTTTAAAAAGAGGCAACCAAAAATTTCGGAAATAAACGTGAGAAACAAAAATACTGAATTTGAATGCAGTTTATGATTTTGGCTATTAGTTGGAAGCTACAAGTTCGAACATATATTAATTTTTCAGATAATTGATTTTAAAAGCTATATCTCGTGCTATAGGGCACCTTATCCCTATTTCCCAACACTAAACCTAATGATATCACTTACACTTACCGTAACAGTATGTACAATAACCATACCCCACAAGCCTAACCAGTGCTAAATTTGAGACTGTGGTTTCCCGTGCTCAGCACCAGCACTTAATTGTCAACACCGGCACTTTTGTTGTCTGTCTAATTTAGAGATGAGAAGAACAACAGTTTATCATTAACATACCACATATTAAAAATGACTAATAGCTGCCTCCCAAGCCCTTATTATAGCTTTGGGGGCCTGGAATAATCTGAATTGTCATTGGCAGCGCTGCCATGCAGCAATGGGTGGAGCAAGCTGCAGTGGCCTCCTGACGAGGGCCCTGGCACTTATTGTTTTACAAATTCAGCACTTAGCCTATCCTAATCACTAACCCATTGATATCCCTAACACTGTGCTAAACTTAGGGGTAGATTTATCATTCAGTTGCATCCCCCTTGCGTCACGCAACGAGGCGCAAGGGCGACGCAACTACTAAGGTAGATTTATCAAGACACGCAAGGCCACCTTGCGTGGCCCTGTTTGGTTTGATAAATCTAGGGTAACACAACACAGCGCAAATTGCTGCCTTGCATTACTGTGCCCCAGGGAGGCGTTTAATCGGTGGAGCATGGGTGTTCCCACGCTTCCACCCATGGATTTTGGCGCATTCCCAGATTTACCATTACTATTAGAGGAGGGAATGAGTCAAAATGCTACGCCTCCCCAAGTGAGGCCCAACGAGGAGAAATATCTTTATTTCTCCTCTTTCTATGTGTGCTGTATTCTGCAACACACATAGAAAGATAAAAATGTCTCAGAGGATTTTTTTTGTGCAGGAAGGTGCCCCTTCCTGCACCAAAACAATACTGTCTGCACGCAGGTACCCTTGCAACACAGCGCAAGGGTGCCTGCGTTGGCTCTAGGCAGCAGTTTGCGCACCAGCACAAAGAAAGGACAGGAATGTGCCGTATAATGTTTAATACGGCGCATTCCTGCCCTTTTCAATCAGCGCAGTGCAGCAGGGTGGCTTGCTGCACTGTGTAAAGGTTTGATAAATCTGCCCCCTAGTGCAACTCCCTCTCCCAAACTCTCCCAGTATCCAATATGGTAACCCTGACCTCAGGTCATATCCTTACCTAATCTCTAACATTAAGCCTCTCACTTAGACTAACCCACACCGTCAGCCTATCCTTGCCCGTAACAGTATAACACTAATCAACCCTCTAACCCTTTTCTTTAGACTAACGCAACTCTAATCCCTTTGCACGCCATTACCATTAACCCAACCCTTCCCTTTCTCTAAAATTAACCCTATATTTTTTCCCTTAACTATTTAAAAAAAAAATCCCCCTGCTTCTTTTTTAGGTCGAGCCTTGACAGTGCATGCGCTGTCTGTAAGACCTGCTGTAATCGATAAAACCACTCTACTCCCACCTCCCACTTACCATTGGTTTATTCCAGCGTCGCTCGTCTTTGCTGCCTCCTGTCTCGTTCCGGCAACCGGTTCGTCACTTCCTTTGAAGGCTCAGGAGCACCGGTAAAGTACAGTGTACTTATGCTTGCCTTCCTTATCGCCTGTGCGTGAGAACTTTTTAATCTTTATTGATGCCGTTGCTGCTTCTGCCCATTTTGATTCCCCTTCTGCTTCGCGTTATGACCACTTCAATGTGGCAGCTGAGCTGCGTAGGCGGCGAGCCTTACTAAACACCTGACTCTCCAGACGACGACATCAAAAAGTGGTAATTCAAGCTTTCGTGAACTGATTTAATTTAAAATGCAAATAATAGAAGGTGCAGCCTACTCTAGTCCGTGTGGTGCTGCGCGGGGCCATACCCTCGTCCACACCCAGTCTTGAGGTTAAGTTGCATTACATCCGGGTCTGGGTATGGTGACTGGGTGGTTCATTACAGCCTTATAAAATAAAAACAGAAATGAAGACTTACTTTACTCCATAGTTTGAGACTACCTACTGAAAATAGACTTTATAAATGCGGCTTAGTAAATAGAGGTTTAAAACATACCCCTCCAACATGGCCTCTTTGTATACCGTAACACAGAGGCTATTCCTTTCTAGTCTGTTTTCTGTGTCATTGTAATACTGTCTCTCTCCACTGGTGAGTGTGGTCAGTGGCGCTGTCAAGTAATATCTCTGGGGCGGCTCCTGAGTCACATGAGCTTTCTGGATTGTTTCGGTGTTACTTTGTTTTCTAATGACTGTCCAAGCCGTTTATTGTGCTTGTTGGGATGAAGCTTCTATTGCCGTGTGTGCTTGTTCTCCTCGCCTTCAGCTGTGCAGGTGCTCAGGATGTGCCACCAGTAAGTGTGTGTATGGGATTTTTCAGAGCGCCCCCAAATCCAAGATCATGTCCGCTTTTTGACCTGCACATCAGTAGAACTCTTTGATCTCGATTGCCTTCGTAGCCTCTTAAAATTGCTTTCCTTCTCAAAGAAACACATATTTCTTCTGGCTTTATTGAGATTATGAAAGCGACTGAAGTTGGGTCCTGAATAAATAAGAGTGCATAGAAACGTCCCAAAAATTGTGTTACTTCTGTTTAATAGTAATTTCCGATTAGTTTAGAAGGCTATAAAATACGTTTGAAGTCCCTGACTGTTTTATTTACTGTTTTAAGTATATGTATACATGCTAAAAAATACAGGGGCATATTACCAAGGATTTGCGATAATTATCGCAAAGCGCGCTTAGCGCTGTTTTTTTTATCGCCGGCTATCGCTGGATTTCATCGCGGAGATAACGCGTTATTATCAACGCTTATCTCCAAGGCGATAAAAAATCCAGCGATAGCGGCGAAACCCAGCAATAGCGCGAGAAATCCAGCGATAAATTCACTGCGCTAATGGAAAGCTTGCTAATAGGCAGGTGAGGACTTAACCATCTTGTCAATGGGAGGTGGATTGTAAGGTTAAGTCAAGTTTTTATCAGGTGTTAAATTAGCGCAACATTTTTTATCGCTTCGCGGGCATTGATAATAGGGGGAAGTTGTGTTTGCGACTGTTTGCAGTTGCTTTTCGTTGGGAACGCCTACTTTGCATGTCATTAGCGATAATTATCGCTGACATGCAAAGCGGCACCAAAACGGTCGCTGTTAGCGACAGCTTGCTAATAGGGCGATAGAAATATCGCCGCTTTAGCGGCAAAAAGTGCCGCTAAAGCGGCGATACCGCCCTTGCTAATATGCCCCACAGGCTTTTGGTGATTTCCCCGTTTTTTCATGGGTTGACATGAAAATTCTGGTTATGTTAGCAAAATACTGCTACCTGGCAACCGGAACAATGAAACACTGCAAATATGCAAAAACTAGGACGATACCCCTTCATCTAGGCCTGGTAAGCACCATGTTCCCCCTTTCCTTTGTTTTCAACTTGTTTTTATTGAGTTTTTTCCAAACATAGGCCAGCGACAGAGATCATGCCGTTCTCATGCAGACATCAGCCAAACATAATGAGTGCAGTCATTAAGACGCACGTTTCAGGTGTTGCAAAGGAGAGACAGCGCACAGTTAAGTACATTGATAGGCGAGCACAAAAAAATTTACCCTTTGGATTGCACGAGCCGAGAGGCATGCTTTCCAAAGTAAGAGTTCTGGTGGAGGGTAGCAGGCAACATTTCTTAACCTTTTTACCTTCATCTCTTTAACTTTTCTTACAATCAGTAACTCCTCTGTGGGACGGTATCATTAGTGCACTCAAGGGCTGTTTGTTAGTTTTACAAAGGGTGTATTTTAAGTGTCCTGAACAAAATGTCCTCCTCTCTCTTTCCACAGCTCCCCTCATGTCGTGCTTCTCATAAATCGTGCTTTAACAAAATATGCCAGCGTCATTGTTGGGAATTCTGAAGTACCCCCCAATCTTAATGACCAAGCTACGTATTTCTAACAATAAAGTGCATCATTGTTTGTAGTTCTATGTCCGTATAGGAAAAGCGTGCCCAGTTTAGAATATCTTATAGGACTTGATGATAAACATAACTGCATATGCCACTATTTGGTCTTAATTGCCCTACAGAGTGTTGGGGGACATCAATATTCCACACAACACCACACAATTCAATGGCACACAATTCTGCACCACACAACATAATTACACTCAACCTAATGCCACTGAGTGCCACATAATCATACATTTATTTATTTATTTATGAGATTTATAAAGCGCTCAATTACCCATGGGTGTCTCGGCGCTAAGGACGGCAAGCAGATACCATATATCGGAGAAACTTACTGATTGAACAACCAGGTCTTTGTCATTTTCCTAAAGGTTAGCAAAGATTGGGAAGATCTAATCTTTAGTGGAAGAGAATTCCAAAGTTTTGCAGTCGCAACTATAAAACGTTTATCGCCCCATGAGGCTGTTTTAGTGCGTGGGACCCTAAGCAGAAAAGCAGTGGATGAGCGAAGGGCTTGAACCGGAATGTAAGTTGCTAGCTCCCTGATTAGAAACTGAGGTCCTGTGTTACGAGAGGCTTTATAAGCAATACACAAGGCCTTGAACTTTATACGGTTCTTCACAGAAAGCCAGTGATACTTCCGAATAACATGAGAGATTGGTTTGTATTTAGGGATTCCCGTTAGCATCCTGGCGGCTGCGTTTTGGACTGACTGTAACTTATGGATGACTTTATTCTGGGCATTTACAAGAAGCCCGTTGCAATAATCAATGGTGGACATAACTAAAGTACTAACCAGAGTTTTCCCTGCAGTCAACGGCAGAAATGGTAAAATCTTTTTTATCATACGTAACTTGTGGAATGAAGCTGAGACCACTGAGTTAGCATGAGGCATAAAAGTCAATTTGTCATCGTATATGACACCCAGGTTCCTAACCCTGGTAACTGGGAGTGGGGGGGAACCCAGTGAGACAGGCCACCAAGAAGAGGACCAGATAGGAGATAGCTTGCCAAATGTCATAACCTCTGTTTTATCAGAGTTTAATTTGAGGCAATTACTGGTCATCAAGCTGCTAATTGCAAGCACTCTACTCAATACAATATAATACACCCAACAATAAATGTATTCTATGCCACATACCAGCAATCCACATAAATGCACTCCACACCATAACACATAATTCCAATAAACATAATTTTGGTCAACGCCACACAGTTCCACACCACAAAATTCAATTCCACACATTTCCAGTACACACCACATAATTCTACACTAAGCCACATATTTCAAATATACAACACAATTGCCCAACAAACCACACCACACACCTCCAATACACACCACATCATACCACAATTAACAATTACAATACAATCCACATAATTCCACTTCACACCACATACATCCACTACACTGTAAAACAAAAAACATAAGTAAAACACATTATCATTTACAATGCCTATAGCTTTAACTCTTGCAAATGCGAGACCCATTGCATTGCAAATGCTTGTTTAATATGTAGTTTTCCATCTTGTGCCCTGCCCACCAGCACAAGTGTTTACACGGTTTTGTGACTTCAAAATGAAGTAATGTCCATCTACCGAGCACCCACAGCAAACAGCCTGGATCTTGGTGAGTGGTTAGGTTGGGTTTTTACAAATGAACAGGTTTTGCCGACAGGAAAGCTCGATTTACATAAGTAAAACACTTTCAACGAAGTTACTGCCCCAAGTCACAGACATTCCTGTTCTGAGCCCATCTCTCCGTCTCCCTCATTAAGAATGGCTTTGCCTCAGTCTCGATGCTGGCAGGTATGCGCGTGCCTCTCAGTCCCAGAGTGCGTGTCTTTGTCTCGCACACCCGTTTCTGCGCCTGCGCTCCTCAGTATCAGAGCCTGTTTCTCCCAGTCCTACTTCTATTTTCTATCTCTGTAGCTCACTGTCCATATTTACTTTCCAAATGTACAAATAGATTTTGATGAATGCTTGGGAAAACCACGACACCAACACTTTCACTCTTAACCCTTTCCGTGCTCATGACGGAATGGTTCCGTCATGAGCGCAAGTTCCAGTGTGCTCATGACGGAACCATTCCGTCATGAGCACATGCTCAGAAAATCCCTCTGCTGCAGACAGCAGAGGGATTTCCCTTTTTTTTTTTTTGCCTGGGGAGGTGGGGAAAAGCTTCCCCAACCTCCCCAGGCCTCTGTCTGAATTTCGTTGCAATGACGATCGCGCGCATTGGCCCGCTATCGTCATTGCAACAAAAACGAAACTGAAACTTAGTTTCAGTTTCAGTGTTTCAGTGCTCGTGGGGCTATCTTAGCTCCCCGAGCACAGAAAAAGATGGGAGAGGTATCGTTGGAAAGGGGAGAATCTCCCCTTTCCAATGGTACCCTTCCCTAGTTGATCCCTGCTTGGGGATCACCCCAGGGGGCGATCCTCAAGCAGGGATCCACCCACCAGACGCCCGGGAGGGGGGAGCGGCCCCTTGGGCAAGGGCCTTTGCCCCCCCATATTTGTTTGGGCACCACAGTCATTCTGCCCCCCCAGGGGGGCAGATGGGGGCGGTAGCCCCCAATCTGCCACCCAGGGGGGGGGGGCGGAAAGCCCACTAGAAGCCAGGGATTATTTTTTTTATTGACGTTGGGGTGGGGGCTGCCCAAAAAGGGCATGGCAATGCCCCACCCCCTCCAGAGAAATGTGAGTCTTTCTGCCCCCGGCGGGGTGGAAAACCCACTAGAAGCCAGGGATTTATTTTTTTATTGACGTTGGGGTGGGGGCTGCCCAAAAAGGGCATGGCACTGCCCCCCCGAGAAATGTCAATCTTTCTGCCCCCAGGGGCAGACGGGGCAGTAGCCCCTAATCTGCCCCCAGGGGGCAGAAAGCCCACTAGAAACCAGGGATTTTTTTTATTGACGTTGGGGTGGGGCTGCCCAAAAGGGCATGGCAATGCCCCCACCCCCCAGAGAAATGTAAGTCTTTCTGCCCCCAGGGGGCAGATGGGAGCAGTAGCCCCAATCTACCCCGGAGCGGCAAAAAGCCCATTAGAAACCAGGGATTTTTTTATTGATGTTGGGGTGGGGGCTGCCCAAAAGGGCATGGCAATGCCCCCACCCCCTGGCAAATGTCAGTCTTTCTGCCCCCCCCAGGGGCAGATGGGGGCAATAGCCCCTGATCTGCCCCCGGGGGGGCAGAAAGCCCACTAGGCACGAGGGATTTCTTTTTTTTTTAATGTAGGGGTGGGGGCTGCCCAGAATGGGCATGATAATGCCCACCCCAAAAACAATTACCACAGTCTTTCTGCCCCTCCCCAGAGGCATATTGGGGCAATAGACCCATATCTGCCCCCCGGGGGGGGCAGAAAGCCCACTAGGCCTCAGGATTTTTTAAATTTTTATTCAGGGTTGAGGTCAACCCAGAATGGGCATGCCAATGCCCACACCTCCCCAAAAAAGTGCCACAGTCTTTCTGCCACCCCGAGGGGCGGATGGGGGCAGTGCGCCCTGATCTGCCCCGGGGGGGGGCAGAAAGCCCACTAGGCGCCAGCGATTACACTGGCTTTTTTTATTCGTGGGGGTGGGGGCTGCCCAGAATGGGCATACCAATGCCCCCACCCCCCAAAATCATAGCCAGTCTTTATGCCCCCCTTAGGGGCATATCGGGGCAACCCTCCCCCCCCCCCGATTCCCCCTCAGGGCGGCAGAAAGCCCACTAGGCACAGACTTGTTTTTAGCAATGTGCCTACCTGTGGATTTTGGGCCCTAGCGCAGCCGGCACATAGGGAAACCTAGCAAACCTATACATTTTTGAAAACTAGACACCCAGGGAATCCAGGATGGAGTGACTTGACTGGCTCTCACCAGGTTCTGTTACCCAGAATCCCTTGCAAACCTCAAAATTTGTTAAAAAACCCACATTTTCCTCACATTTCTGTGGTGGAAAGTTCTGGAATCTGTGTGGATCCACAAAATGGTACCTCACTTGTGTGGGTGGGTCAAGTACCCAAGACAGGCAAGGGCCCAAAACCTATTGCGGCGACATCAAAATTACCTATCACAAAACAACCTAGTTTTGCAAGGGAGTCCCATGAGTTTTGGGCCCGGGCTCAGCGGCTATCTTGGGAAACCTACCAAACCCACACATTTCTGAAAACTAGACACCCAGGGAGTCCAGCAGGTATGGCTTGCGTGGGTCCCCAACATTTCCTACCCAGAATCCCTGCAAACCTCAAATTTTGTTGATAAAAATAAAAAATTCTCACATTTCTGTGTGGGAAAGTTGTAGGATCACCGGGCTGACACAAATTTCCTACCACCCAGCATTCCCCCAGGTCTCCCGATAAAAATGGTGCCTCACTCTTGTGGGAGGCCCAAGTACCAGCGACAGGCAAGGGCCCAAAACGTATTGAGGAGACATCAAAATTGCCTATCACAAAACGCACCTGGTTTTGCAATGGGGTCACCTGCGTTTTGGCCCAGTGCTCGGCGACCAGCTAGGAAACCTACCAAACCCACACATTTCTGAAAACTAGAAACCTGGGGATTCCAGGGAGGTATGGGTTGCGTGGATCCCCCAATGGTTTCTTACCCAGAATCCCTGCAAACCTCAAATTTAGCTGAAAAATCACTTTTCCACACATTTTTGTGTGGGAAAGATGTGGGATCACCGGGCTGACACAAAATGCCTACCACCAGCGTTCCCCAGGTCTCCCGATAAAATGGTGCCTCACTTGTGTGGGAGGCCCAGGTACCCACGACAGGCAAGGGCCCAAAACGTATTGAGGAGACATCAAAATTGCCTACCACAAAACGACCTGGTTTTGCAAGAGGGGTCCCCTGGGTTTTTGGCCTCGTGCTCGGTGGCCAGCTAGGGAACCCTACCAAGCCCACACATTTCTGAAAACTAGACACCCGGGGGTTCCAGGGAGGTATGGGTTGTGTGGATCCCCCAACGTTTTCTCACCCAGATTCCCCTGCAAACCTCAATTTTAGCTGAAAAAATCACTTTTTCCACACATTTTTGTGTGGGAAAGTTGTGGCATCACCTGGTTGACACAAATTTCCTACCACCCAGCGTTCCCCCAGGTCTCCCGATAAAAATGGTGCCTCACTCGTGTGGGAGGCCCAAGTACCCGCGACAGGCAAGGGCCCAAAACATTTTGTGATAGGCAATTTTGATGTTGCCTCAATATGTTTTGGGCCCTTGCCTGTCGCGGGTACTTGGGCCCCCCACAGGATTGAGGCGCCATTTTTATCGGGATACCTGGGGGAATGCTAGGTGGTAGGAAATTTGTGTCAGCCCAGGGATGCCACACTTCCCACACAAAAATGTGTGGAAAAGTGATTTTTCAGCTAAAATTGAGGTTTGCAGAGGATTCTGGTAAGAAAACGTTGGGGGATCCACGCAAGCCATACCTCCTGGAGCCCCGGGTGTCTAGTTTTCAGAAATGTGTGGGTTTGGCAGGTGTCCCAAGCTGGCCGCCGAGCACGGGCCAAAACCCAGGTGACCCCTTGCAAAACCAGGTCGATTTGTGATGGGCAATTTGATGTCGCCTCAATACGTTTTGGGCCCTTGCCTGTCGCGGTACTTGGGCCTCCCACGCAGTGAGGCACCATTTTTATCGGGAGACCTGGGAAACACTGGGTGGTAGGAAATCTGTGTGAGCCCGGTGATGCCACTACTTTCCCACACAAAAATGTGTGGAAAAAGTGATTTTTTCAGCTAAAATTAAGGTTTGCAGGGGATTCTGGGTAAGAAAACGTTGAGGGATCCACGCAAGCCATACCTCCCTGGAACCCCCCCGGTGTCTAGTTTTCAGAAATGTGTGGGTTTGGTAGGTTTCACTAGCTGGCCGCCGAGCACGGGCCAAAACCCAGGTGACCCCCTTGCAAAACCAGGTCGGTTTTGTGATAGGCAACTTTGATGTCGCCTCAATACGTTTTGGGCCCTTGCCTGTCGCGAGTACTTAGGCCTCCCACACGAGTGAGGCACCATTTTTATCGGGAGACCTGGGGAACGCTGGGTGGTATGAAATTTGTGTCAGCCCTGTGATGCCACAACTTTCCCACACAAAAATGTGTGGAAAAAGTGATTTTTTTCAGCTAAAATTGAGGTTTGCAGGGGATTCTGGGTAAGAAAATGATGGGGGGTCCACGCAAGCCATACCTCCCTGGCATCCCCCGGGTATCTAGTTTTCAAAAATGTATAGGTTTGCTAGGTTTCCCTAGGTGCTGGCAGAGCTAGGGTTCAAAAACTACAGCTAGGCACTTTGCAAAAAAAGGGTCATTTTTCACTGAGAAAATGTGGTGTGTCCACATTGCGTTTTGGGCCGTTTCCTGTCACGGGCACTAGCCCTACCCACACAAGTGAGGTACCATTTTTCTCGGAAGACTTTGGGGAACACTGGGTGGGTGGAATTTTGTGGATACATGCAGATTCCAGAACTTTCCACCACAGAAATGTGAGGAAAATTTGTTTTTTTTGACAATTTTCTAGGTTTGCAAGGGATTCTGGGTAACAGAACCTGGTTAGAGTCAGCCAAGTCACCCCATCCTGGATTCCCCTCGTTGTCTAGTTTTCAAAAATGTATAGGTTTGCTAGGTTTCCCTAGGTGCCGGCAGAGCTAGGGTTCAAAAACTACAGCTAGGCACTTTGTAAAAAAAGGGTCATTTTTCACTGTGAAAATGTGGTGCGTCCACCTTGCGTTTTGGGCCGTTTCCTGTCGCTGGCACTAGGCCTACCTATACAAATGAGGTACCATTTTTCTCGGAAGACTTTGGGAAATGCGGGGTGGGTTGAATTTTATGGATCCACGCAGATTCCAGAACTTTCCGCCACAGAAATGTGAGGAAAATGTGTTTTTTTGGACAATTTTTTAGGTTTGCAAGGGATTCTGGGTAACAGAACCTGGTGAGAGCCAGTCAAGTCACCCCATCCTGGATTTCCCTGGGTGTCTAGTTTTCAAAAATGTATAGGTTTGCTAGGTTTCCCTAGGTGCCGGCAGAGCTAGGGTTCAAAAACTACAGCTAGGCACTTTGCAAAAAAAGGGTCATTTTTCACTGTGAAAATGTGGTGTGTCCAGCTTGCGTTTTGGGCCGTTTCCTGTCGCGGGCACTAGGCCTAGCCACACAAGTGAGGTACCATTTTTCTCGGACGACTTTGGGGAACGCGGGGTGGGTGGAATTTTGTGGATCCATGCAGATTCCAGAACTTTCCACCACAGAAATGTGAGGAAAATATGGTTTTTTTGACAATTTTTAAGGTTTGCAAGGGATTCTGGGTAACAGAACCTGGTGAGAGCCAGTCAAGTCACCCCATCCTGGATTCCCCTGGGTGTCTAGTTTTCAAAAATGTATAGGTTTGCTAGGTTTTCCTAGGTGCCGGCAGAGCTAGGGTTCAAAAACTACAGCTAGGCACTTTGCAAAAAAAAAGGGTCATTTTTCACTGTGAAAATGTGGTGTGTCCATGTTGCGTTTTGGGCCGTTTCCTGTCGCGGGCACTAGCCTACCCACACAAGTGAGGTACCATTTTTCTCGGAACACTTTGGGGAACGCGGGGTGGGTAGAATTTTGTGGATCCACACAGATTTCAGAACTTTCCACCACAGAAATGAAAGGAAAATGTGTTTTTTTTTACAATTGTTTAGGTTTGCAAGGGATTCTGGGTAACAGAACCTGGTGAGAGCCAGTCAAGTCACCCCATCCTGGATTCCCCTGGGTGTCTACTTTTTGAAAATGTATAGGTTTGCTAGCTTTCCCTAGGTGCCGGCAGAGCTAGGGTTCAAAAACTACAGCTAGGCACTTTGCAAAAAAAGGGTAATTTTTCACTGTGAAAATGTGGTGTGTCCACCTTGTGTTTTTGGCCGTTTCCTGTCGCGGGCACTAGCCCTACCCACACAAGTGAGGTACCATTTTTCTCGGAAGACTTTGGGGGACGCGGGGTGGGTGGAATTTTATGGATCCACGCAGATTTCAGAACTTTCCACCACAGAAATGTGAGGAAAATGTGTTTTTTTTTACAATTGTTTAGGTTTGCAAGGGATTCTGGGTAACAGAACCTGGTGAGAGCCAGTCAAGTCACCCCATCCTGGATTTCCCTGTGTGTCTAGTTTTAAAAAATGTATAGGTTTGCTAGGTTTCCCTAGGTGCCGGCAGAGCTAGGCACTTTGCAAAAAAAGGGTCATTTTTCATTGTCAAAATGTGGTGTGTCCACGTTGCGTTTTGAGCCATTTCCTGTTGTGGGCACAAGGCCTACCCACACAAGTGAGGTACCATTTTTATCGGGAGACTTAGGGTAACACAGAGTTGTAGAGCAACTGTTATTACCTATTGACTTTTGATGCATTTCTGCCTTCCAAATGAAAGACAATGTGTAAAAAAGAAGTCATTTTGAAAAATGACCTATAATTCTCTTGCTAGTATGGGTACTCCCAATTTCGGAAATGTGCAAATATCTACTGTTTCTAAACTCTATATTTTGTTCCCATTTCAGAAATACATAGGTGTCTTTCATACCGATTATTCCATGTATACATTTTCCCAAATGAATTGCTATATACCCGGTACATAATAAAAAACCATTGCAAGACGCTGCTCAGTTATTGGCTCTGGGTTCGTTGGGTTCTTGGTGAACCTACAAGTCCTATATATCCCCACAACCAGAAAGGTCTAGCGGATGTAATGGTATATTGCTTTCAAACAACTGTCATAATTAGAAGAAGTTACAGGTGAAAACGTTGACACAAATGGCTGTTTTTTTCAACTAATTTTCAATTTTTCCTATATTTAACTGTTAGTTTCTATGAAGAAACCTTGAAGGATCTACACAAATGACCCCTTGCTGAATTCAGAATTTTGTCTACTGTTCTAAAATGTATAGCTTTCCAGGATCCATTATTGCTTTCATACCCATTTCTACCATTAACTGGAAAGAGGTTGAAAGCACACAAAATAGCAAAAATAGGCTATGTCCCAGAAAAATGCCAAAACTGTGTAAAAAATGTTGGTTTTCTGACAAAAGTCTGATTGTCCCTGAAAGCTGGGAAGATGGTGATTTCAGCACCACAACCCCTTTTGATACCATTTGCAGGGAAAAACCAGACGCTTTCATCTGTAGCCCTTTTTTCCCATTTTTCCCAAAAAAACAAAATTTTGCTGTATTTTGGCTAATTTCTGGGTCCCCTCCAGGGAAATCCACAAACCCTGGGTACCTTTAGAATCCCCATGATGTTGGAAAAAAAGGACGCAAATTTGGCGTGGATACCTTATGTGGTCAAAAAGTTACAGGGGCCTAAGCGCGAACTACCCCAAATAGCCAAAAAAAGGCTTAGCACAGGGGGGGAAAAGGCCTAGCAGCGAAGGGGTTAAGAGGGTCACGGGCGGACTGCCAAGAATCAACTGAATAAAGGATACATTTGTCTACATTACTGTGTTGGTAAAGAACTCGCCATAAACTACTTCTTGAGATCGCATTATAAAATGTTTTTCCTGTCCTTCACCTTTTTATGCTACATAGCTTCTCTTTTTGTAAATAAACATATTGTTTTGTTTTATCCGAAGCAATACACTTGCAAAGTTTGTCTTTTTACACAACTTTGTAACCTTTCTATCTTGTTACATGAATATTTGCTGACAAATATGAAAATATTTTAATTACTTTGATTTTCCATATATAACATACCAGTGAAAATAAATGTCGCCCAATCACACGTTATTTAAAGAAACACTACAAATGCACACATATTCATCCATTTATTACTACAGTGCAAAGGTCAAATTCCCTTTTAGTAACATTAATAGCTCATTTCTTCTGTGAATGTCTCTCATCTTCTAATTGGAATTTTGGTGGTCAAATGTTTAAATGTTTAGGTCTTGCCCAGAGGCAGCTTGATTTGTATTATCAGTCTCTATTTATCAACAGATTAAAATGCATACAGAGGTATGTAGACATAGGTGCTTTGGGTGAATGCTCTTCATCCAGTGGTCGCTTCGACCCACCCCAGCTTAAAGCACAGGGCTGTGGGTCATTGGCATCTTTTGCACTGTGAGCGATGGCGTTTTGCTTGATCAGATGTGCACATCGGTGTGTAAAGAAGTACACTTTAGTGCCAGGGATAGCAAGCGACCACCATACTTTGCCAGTGCTTTTTTCTTACCCTTTCTTTATCCTTTTTAATTTTATACTCATCCATGTGTGTTTAAACTGTGTCTTTAGGTTACTATAATTAAAAGCCAACGTGATATATATTAAAACTAAAAAGGGTTTCTATTCCTGTTATAAGTACATCCGAATGCTTGGAAAAACTCATACTGTTCTCTTAACATTGTATTTGATGGATAATATTTTTTATTGCAAGCATATGACCACCTCATTAAGGGGCATATGTACAAGCCACTATCGCCACCACAATGTCACTTTTACGGACGTTGTGGTGGCGATAGGGGCTGCGCCTTATGTACAAGGCAGCGTTAAGCGCTGTCTTGTACATAAGGCACCCTTTCACGCTATGGTTAGCGTGAAAGGGGCGTGCAGTGGGTGTTCCACCGCAACACCCATTGTATTTGACGCTACCCCCTATGTACAAGGGTGGGAAAAAGCAAAATGCTATGGTTTGTTTATGTACAGGAAGGTGTCCCTTCCTGTAGATAAACAAACCTTTTTAAAAAATGCCATTTTGTCACTTTTATGTGTGCTGCACGAAGCAGCACACATGAAAGTGACAGAATTGCATTTTAGGATTGTTTAAGTGCAGGAAGGGACACCTTCCAACACATAAACAATCCTCCCCTGCACACAGACACCCTTGCACTCTGGGACAAATTGGTTTTGGCTACTTCGTCTGAGCTTTGCTAAAGAAACTACCTCTGAAACTACCTGAATGATAGTGTGCCACAATGCATTTAGTAGCTGACAGAAAAGTTAATATAATAAATGATAATTTGTGGACAATTGAGCCACTTCAGTTCAAAGCGATTTCTTTATGAAATCAGCACCTCTGTGGCAAGTGATTTGCTTGAGGCTTATAATTTCTACACAGAATTTCCCCCTACAACGTAATGATAAGTTCCAAGCATGCTTGGCCCTATCAGAATATGTAATTCAATACAACAGAATATGTCACTGTGAGCCTTGATAGTGCTATATTTTATTAATAGAACTGCATTGACTTTAAAGAGGTCAGGCCTAGACTGAGATGATGGACGTTAAGTGGTAATTGCAGTTGTTTGCACAGCAAGACATGGTCAATAAAGGGTTTATTAGTGGAACTCCAATAGTACCACCCTATATATTTAGGCTACCTAACAAATGTACAGGTGCTAGACATAGTAAAAGGGCCGGTCAAAAATTGCAGTACTACATTCCCACCATTGCTAGCACCATCAGCTACTATGTGGGTTTACATAGCCTTGCAGATTAAGCAGAGGTTTTCGTTTAGCATTGCTGGACAATATCTAGCTAGGAAGCTGTGAGAAAGGGGTTTATTAGTTGGGATGGTTTGGTGTCCACTGTTAGAACTGGCACCTTTGGCATGGTTTCTCCCCTAGCTTTTTGCCTTCAGACCTCCTGTTTTTGCTGTCTTCGATTAGCTGGCCTTAGGACTCTGTGCACTTTACCAGTTAACCAGTGCTAAAGTGCTTGTGCTCTCCCCTTAAAACATGCTAGATTGACTTATACCCAATTGGCATATTTAATTCACTTGTAAGTCCTTAGTACATTGGCGCTACCTGTGCACAGGGCTTGTAAATTGAATGCTATTAGTGGGCCTGCAGCACTGATGGTGCCACCCACTTAAGTAGCACACTAAACATGTCTCAGGCCTGCCATGGCAGCCTGCATACATGCAGTTTTAAACTGCCATTTGGACCTGGCAAAATAAACCTTTTGCAATGCCCAAACCTTCCTTTATCATACATATAATTCACCACTAAGGTACGCCCTGGGCAGCCCTAAGGACAGGGTGCAGTGTATCTAAAAAGTTAAACATGCACTTTTAAGGTTTGCATGTCCTGGTAGTGAAAAAACGTTATTTTGTTTTTAACGACTGCAAGGCCTACCTCTCCCATAGGATTACATGGGAATTACCTTTTTACATTTTGTAAGTGTAATTTCCTAATGAGAACAGGTAACACCTTCATGTTTGGTGTCTCTGGAATTAGAATTTCAAATCAATTTTTAAATTTCTATTCTGAAAATGCCACTTTTAAAAAGTTGATGAACAAGTCAATATGAGAATGCACTCCTTCCCTTAATTATACATTTTTCATTTCTTTTTAAGTCAAGTTTTAGCTTGCGATGCGTGCGAACAGCTGCTGAGACGTCCCTGATCTCAGCCTTTATTGAAGACTCACAAAATGGGCACTTCACTCTCCACCCTTCTGTCGCACTGCTGAATGGGGAATAACCCCTCGAAGTAAACCACTTCTTCCTGAGTTGATCATATTTGACGCTGTATACCAAAAGTTTTTCCAACACTTGGTTAATCTTCTCACTTGTTTAAACACCACGGAGACAGGATGGTTATACCTGAATATTTTATTCACCATTTTCAAATGCCTTCTGTCGCCCATCCAGGCTTTCAACAGAAGCACGTGAGGTTAACCATGTTACAGAGTGAGCTCATTGAAATTTTACCCAATGCATTTCGAGCCTGACGGCTCTTCATCAGGGGTCACTGAAACAGATGAAAAAAACAGCTCAACTTAATGTACAGTACACACTTTCGAGTTTGCACCCCATGGAGTTTGAAGTTGGACTTTTTACAATCATCAGACAGAATGTCCATCACTATGGAGGCAGGAAAAACGGAACATCTGGAGTGGACTTTAAGAACGGAACATTTTTCAAGTTAACATTGAGATTTGATTAGCATAGCAGCTGAATCTTGAAATGTTCGAGTTGGTTTCTTTTTACAATTTTTGAAATTTTCTAGCGCACATCATCATTTTTTCTTTGTTTATACTACGTGCATGTAATTGGTGGTTATTTTATAGGTTTAATTTTCGTAGATAATATCTCAGTTTCATTTTCATGATATTGACACGAGTGAATGGGTTGGGGGAGGAATGCGATTCCGTTCGGTTTTGGATGGGAGAGGGGAGTGCAGTGTGGGACTTAGAGTTTATTTTAGCACATATTTTTGCACATAGGCCCTGTCATAGGAGGAATAGGTCACATGGTCACTTTGAATCAGCAAATCACGATTTAAGCACAGGAGACACAAGGGAGAGCACTTCTTGTGATAACGGGTTATAATGCAAGAAGAGAGCTAGTAGTTTAATAAAGATGGAGTGAAGTGCATTCGGTGTGAAAAATCACTGATTGAGGCTCTAAAGAGGTAATGTGCGGAAGGGTTGATATTGCGGGATTCTTAGTTGATAAGTAGTGAGGGGATGTGGTGTTTAGTTAATGGGTAGAGAAGTTGCAAATTAACAGAGGGTCGTTATGAGTTTCTTTTGATTAGTAGTTGTATTATTTCACATATTTTTGCATTTCTGATTTGGATGGATTGAACATGCAGAGGGAAGGGTTTTTCATTGGTTTGAGCACATGAATATTGGTTTGAGCACACAAGTGTTTTTTAGAGTACAAGCAGGGGAGGGAGAAAGGGAGCATTAGGGAGGAGAAAGTGCGTAATGAAGTAATTTATTTTACACAAGAAAGTTTGTACTGAACATTAAGTTGAGCTGTTTTTTTCATCTGTTTCAGTGACCCCTGATGAAGAGCCGTCAGGCTCGAAATGCATTGGGTAAAATTTCAATGAGCTCACTCTGTAACATGGTTAACCTCACGTGCTTCTGTTGAAAGCCTGGATGGGCGACAGAAGGCATTTGAAAATGGTGAATAAAATATTCAGGTATAACCATCCTGTCTCCGTGGTGTTTAAACAAGTGAGAAGATTAACCAAGTGTTGGAAAAACTTTTGGTATACAGAGTCAAATATGATCAACTCAGGAAGAAGTGGTTTACTTCGAGGGGTTATTCCCCATTCAGCAGTGCGACAGAAGGGTGCGTGAGTGAAGTGCCCATTTTGTGAGACTTTTAAATAGTTGGCATTTTCTTGCCTTAGCCATTCGGTGCATAGCAGCCTGTCTGTGGATCACATAACTGGGTGTGGGTAACAGTTGGGCTTTGTGTATGCCTTCTAGACAGCCACACACAATGGGAAGTTTAAATGTGACTGTATGGGACATCATTGGCAGAATGCGAAGGAAGAGCTGGGCCCATCCCCACTTACACTTGAATAGGCTATGTCCTGTCACAACACAAAGGGCTGTATACTCCCTGTAGTTATTCTGGAGCCAGGGTCTGGAAGGCAGTATATCAGTGCACTTCAAAGACATGCCTCTAGAAACTTCTCCCCACTTCAAACGCCCAACTGGGTATAAATACTGGACCTCAGACACCTCCTTTTAAGTACACTTCTGGACCTATGGATACTCTGCCAGGAAGAAGGAGTGCTGTGCTGCTGAAAGGACTGCCACTCTGCTGGACTACTTCTCTGAAGGACTGCTGCCCTGCTGTGCTGTCCTGTTGCCTGCAGCCGCCTTGCTGGGTAAGAAGGACTGGACCTGCATCTCTGCAACCCAGAATCCCAGAGTGGCTCCAAGCGCTAATTGGCTCGCCTCCTGATCTGAAGCCTAAGAAACACAACAGGCTTCCAACAACCTTGTATTCTGCACCTGGACTCTGCCATCTGTGATTCTACATTGCCAAGTGGTGCCACCCCAGTCCTGAACCCTTGGAAGTGGGTTCAAAGAGCTCTTCCATTCTCTTTGGATCCAACAAAACCGATTCATCACCTCTCATGTGTGGTGCAAGAACCGATGCATCTCTGATGCTGCATGGACTTCGCCCATTGCGAAGACCTGCTTTGCCACCACAGCTCGCAACGCCTTTGGAACCACCACTGTGTGACACATCCTTGGTGCAGGCCCTCAAATCCCTCATTGATGGCAACCTTGATGACGATACCGCACTCCGCATAGCAGTCTCGCAGCTCTTCAGAACCGACGCTTCACCCTGTGTGCGCGCCGTATCCTGGATGCCGGACTTCGTATCTTAAGCTCCATCAACGGGATCCTCGACGATGACACAAGCCCTTGCATCACAACCTTGCCGCACATCGGAACCAACGCATCACTCTGACTGTGCGACGCATCTTTGACGTGGATCCTCCCAACACTCCTCCAACTATAATGTGAGGTACTCTGTTCAGCAGGCCTGACTGAGTTCCTATACCTGGCCCGTGCTCCATTGTGGTTGTCCCAGTCCGGCGCGACCAGATAACCACAGTTAGCGTTTGTGCTTTTTGGTGCTTTTTTCACTAAAATATTTAAAATTGCAATTCTCTGGTTCTACTGACTAGATTTTTGTTGTTTTGGTCTTGTATGATTTATTTAGGAAAGTTGTATGGGATTCTTTTTTGCGGTGTTTCCAGTCTAGTACTGGTTAAAGTATTGCACAAATACTTTACACATTGCCTCTAAGTTAAGCCTGACAGCTCTGTGCTAAACTACCAGGTGTTGAGTACAGGTTAATTTAGGGTTGGCTTGTGCCTCACCCTGACGAGGATTGTGATTGCTGCTTGACCAGGGTTCACACCCCAGTCAACCAAATACCCAATTTCTTACATCCACTACAAGTAATAAAGTCACTATCCTGTTATGTTTAGTCAAACGTTTCAGTAATTTAACCTGAACTCAACCCCTGGTATCTATGGCATAGAGAAGACAGGCTAAACTTAATGAAAACGTGTAAAGCATTTAGAAGTAGCAAAACAATTAAAAAGTTGAAAACAAAACACAATAAAAATCCCAGTCCAATTTATAACAATAGTGAAAAATTTTGCAAGTAAAATGATGACAAAAATCCAATAAGGGGAACCGGAGATATACATTTTTAAAGATTTAAGTGAAAAAAGCATAAAAAATGCAAAGTGTCAATGATAGTCTAGGGTTGCAGTAGACTGGAATCTAGGCTCAATTTGAGGATAACCTTGCTGCAGCGCAGAACAGAAACACTAAGGGGCATATTATCAACGGCCAGCGATAATTATCGCTGGCCGTGCTTAGCGACGAATTTCCTATCGCAGGCTATCTCTGGAATTTATCGCCCTGGTAGCGCGTTATTAACAACGCGTTTCTCCAGGGCGATAAAAATTCCAGAGATAGCGAGGTTATCGCCGTTTTGCAGAGAACATCGCGATGTTCCCTGCAAAACGGCGATAACCTTGCTGATACGACCCTGTGGTCGTATCAGCATAATCCACCCCCTATGTCAAACATAGGTAAGTCAGGATTTTAGCAGACGTTAGATTTTGGCGAAAACAGCCGTTTTCGCCAAAATCTAACGTATGCTAAAATCCTGTGGGCTGCCTTGTAAATATCGCGATGTGAACATCAGCGATATTTGCAAGGTAGTCCATCCGGGTACGCCCAGTGACGCCACTTTGCATCTCATTAGAGATGCAAAGGGAGGCGTTAGGAAAAAGGGTGCTAACATGCGATTATGCATGTTTGCACCCTCTTGTAAATAGGGCGATAGTTTTATCTCCGCTTTTTTGGCTTTTTAAGCCAAAAAAGCGGAGATAAAGCCCTTGTAAATATGCCCCCAAGTAGATTGGCCCCTCTGGGGCCTGGAAGTAGGGAAGTTCGATAAAGTTTCTATGTCCCATTTTGAAAAGGGACTTTGTTGTTTTTCTGAGGAAAAGCTTTTCTCCTTGAGGAACAAAATGAAAATCGGTCCAATTCCATGGAACTGCCAGTCAGATACTTTTTGTGGCCAGTATGTACCCTTGAAGCTCTGGAGTTCCGGTGAAAAAGTTTTGAAAATGTCTCAGAGGTCCCAGATGCCAAGTGCAGTAGGTTAAGTAAGCCTGGTATCCTTTTGCAAGTCCGACAGGTTTGCGATGAAGGTGCATTGGGGTGCTACATTTATGCTGGACACTCCCTAACCAAAAGGGTAAAAATTACCGGGGGCAACTGTGGAACCTGGCCCTTTATGCAGGGTCACCTGCAAATGTTTTGCCTTCCTCTTCCCCTTTTTTCTGAATTCCTTTTTGTTGGCTTTAGGACTGGGCACTTTATTGCTGCTGACCAATGCTAAAGTGCATGTGCTCTTTCCCTCAAACATGGTAACATTGGCGTATTCATAATTGACATATTTAATTTACCTCTAAGTCCCTAATAAAGTGCACTACATTTGCCCAGGGTCTGTAAATTAAATGCTACTAGTGAGCCTGCAACACTGATTGTGCCACCCACTTTAGTAACCCTTTAAACAAGTCTGAGACCTGCCATTGCAGAACCTCTGTATGCAGTTTTAAACTGCCATGTCGACCTGGCAAGCTAACCCTCTTGCCAGGCCCAATGCTTCTTTTTAATACATGAGTCACCCCAGGGGCAGGGTGCAGTGTATTTAAAAAGTTGGATTTGTACTTTTAAGTTTTACATGTCCAGGAAGAGAAAAACTTGTAAGTTTGTTTTTCAATACTGCAAGGGATAGTTAACATTGGGATTACCTTATTACATTTTGTAAGTGTAATTTCTAATTGGGAAAAGATAGATTTTGAGTTTTGTGTCTCTGGATTCACAATTTAAAATCATAATTTATGGTAAAGTCGGATTTTATGTTGTAAGCTTGAAAATGGCACGTTTAAAAAGTTGGCATTTTCTTACTTTAAACATTCTGTGCCTCTGTCTGTCTTTGAATACATGTCTGGGGTGGATGACAGCTGGCCTTTGTGCATTCCCTCTAGACAGTCACACACAAAGGGAGCTTAGGTGTGCCTGATGGGTCATTTAAATCCTGATGGGCCATTAACATCCTGATGGGTCATTCTGAGTAGGATGGGAGGGAGGAGCTGGCACTTGCACCTGAATAGGGCTGTGCCTGTCCCACACAAATAACTGCATACCTCCCTGTAGTGAGTCTGGTGCCAGGGCAGGAATAGTTGCGGCCGTTGGCACTTTATAATCCTCTCTTTGAAGTCCCCCCACTTCAAAGGCACAACTGGGTATAAGTACTAGACCCCTGACCATACCAGTGAAAATAAATTTCGCCCAGTCACACGTTATTTAGAGAAACACTACAAATGCACACATATTCATACATTTATTACTACAGTGAAAAGGGCAAATTCCCTTTTAGTAACATTAATAGCTCATTTCTTCTGTGAATGTCTCTCATCTTCTCATTGGAATTTTGGTGGTCAAATGTTTGAATGTTTAGGCTTAATTTATATTATCAGTCTCCCGTTACCAACAGATTAAAATGCATACAGAGGTATGTAGACATAGGTGCTTTGGGTGAGTGCTCTTCATCACCACCAACACAGTACACGTCTGGACCTGAGGACATTGTGCCAGGAAGAGGGACTGCTGTGCCTCTGAAATATCTATCACTCTAGTGGACTCTGCTGGACTTTGCTGGACTCCTGCCTTGCTGTGCCTGCCCTGCTGCCTGCTGCCTACCTTGCCGGTCGTGAGAAGCACTGGACCTGCATCTCTACATCCCCAGAACCAAGTGACTCCAGGGGTTGCTGGTTTGCCTCCTGTTCTGAAGTCTCAGGGACATCAAATACTTTATTCAACCCTGCTACAGCATCTGGACTCTGCCAACTGTGAGTCCTGCCTTGCCAAGTGGTGCCAATCTAGTCCTGGGCCTTTGGAAGTGGGTTTCTGGCTGTCTCTCCAAAAATCTACACAAAGCCGACTTTGTGCCAGTCGGATCCAACGTATTACCATTGGCGCCAATGCATCACCGTTCCGAGGACATCTCCTCACTGGCTGCACGGCCCGATGATGATGCATTGCCTTCATCTCCAGGGTTTCGTTGACGACGCATCTCCCAACTGTGCGCCTCGGAGCCGACACATCGCCACAGTCGCCCACAATCCTACGGATCGACGCCCACGCATCACCTCCGACTGCTCCTCTCATCTTGCACCTCGACATCGACACTTCCTCCGTGAAGGTACTGTTTGCAGCAGGCCATTCATGGCTCCTGTACCTGACCCACGCTCTTTCGTGGTCGGCTTGACATTTCAGATTTGACCAGGTCTAGCTCTACCAGATAGCCCGGTTTATGCTTTTAAGCACTAAATTTCACATTAATCTTAAAAAATTCATAGCTCCGGTTGTACTTATTAGATGTTTGTCGTTTTGGTCTTGTTTTGTTCATTAAATTAAGCTCTATTTTTCTAACCAGGTGTGGAGTAATTTTGTGTGGTGTTTTCACAGTTTTACTGTATTAAGTGGTGCACAAATATTTTATACGTTGCCTCTTAAGCTAAGCCTAACTGCTCTGTGCCAAGCTACCAGGGGGTGAGCACAGGTTAATTTAGGGTGTGTATCTGACTTACCCTGACTAGGATTGTGGTCCCTTCTTGGACAGGGTACATACCTCTGCCAACTAGAGACCCAATTTCTAACAGCAACCCTTCCACTTTTTCAGCAGCTTCTGTTTGCCTTACTGCAAACAGGCCCCAAATGCCACATGCCAGGGCATCTCAAGATGGCAAAAGTGAAACTGGGCTCTGAGGGCTGGGTGTGTGTGTGTGAGAGTGTCATATGGAAATCACCAGTGTCCTCCCAAATCTACCACTAAAATCCAGGTTGAAGCAGGCACTGTAGTTACAAACGATCCAGAGACAGACGTCTGGTAGAATGAAAGGGAAGTCCTAAGCAACCAGATGGGGATTCACAAGAATTGTCTTTGCTTCCTGTTCTCTCTTTTTCAAGTGCATCCCAAGTGTTAAACGTGGCTCAACAGAACTGTCAAGCAGGCTTTGACAGTGTGATAACAACAGAATGCCCACAGCCCGACTACGAATATTCTGTGGAATTCAAAGGAGTTATCTCTTCCCATTCAGGCCAGTCTATTGTTTGCTCCTGGGAGGCATTTCACACCCCTTTTACATCTAATCCCACTCTGTAACATAGGCTTGTAGCTGAAAAAGGCATATATTAATTATCCTTCTGAGTGTCAAGGCAGGTGAAGGGTAACTTTGTAAAAGTTATTTTTCCTTAATATTTAATAAAAATCTGGCTTCATTGAATTGGATTTTTAATAACTATTAATAGTGGTTTAATTGATTTTCCACATTACTGAGTTAGCAGTATTAGTATTTTAATCTGTACTATAGTTTTCCACATAGGACAGCAAGGACTTCCACAGTGAAAATAATGTTTAGGGCCTTCACACTGTAAGTACATGGTAACATTAATTTTATACATATAATTTCAAAGAGAGGTGTTAAATACCATGCACCCTACCTTGAGGACGACAAGGCTTACATAGAGCTGACTTATTAATATTTAAAGGGAAGGTTTGTACCTGTTAAAAAGGTTTTTTTTTGTAGGTTGCATTGCAGGTTGTACACTGAAGCAGTCAGGCTACAATGGAAGGCCTGACGTCATGTTTTCGTTAGTCACACTAGTGGATGTCACAATACGTGCTGAAATCCATAGGTGATAGTTAACCTTTCATGCCCTGGGTGTATTTCCGCACCATATAATATTATAGAAAAGACAATCATGGATTAGCCAATTTCTACATGTTTTAGGGGTCGGAACACCTACACTGCACAATGGTCAGCAGTGCCCCAGTGTGCAGTCTAAAAACCAGCAATAAAATTCAGCAAAAGAAAAGTGATGAACAAAAAAAAGGGCATGTTCTCCAGGGAGTGACTGGCAAGTTTAAAATGAAAGGGAACATAGTGACAATGTATGCTCTAACTTAGCTTCTACGACACTGAAAAGCAGCTATACACAAAAATAATTCACCTAAGGCTCTCAAAAGTTTAATTGAATCTCCATTAAATATGATTGGTTCAGAGTAGCACTATACACTAAAAATGATGTGAGCGTTTGCGGGGCACAACATTCACTGTTAGACATTGGGTTTCTGTTTGGCAGAGGTATGCACCTGTCCAAGCAGGACCCACAATCCTAGTCAGGGTAAGTGTAGTACCCACTAAGCGGCCTATTGACAAGAATTGCCGCTAACTAGCATCACTTTTCTGCCTCTAGAGGCAAAAATAGCCTATAAGTCCACCACCAATGATAAAAATAAAAACAATGGAATGCAGAATGGAGCAGCCAGGACCAAGTTCAGTACAGGGAAACAACCCCCCTAAGCCCCCCAACAGCCAGGATGACCAGCCAGAGTCCGAGGAGAAGAGGAAATTTAGATTCAGGGCTCCATATATGTAAAGAGGTGCATCGCTGGGGAAAACCAGTGATACATCACGTTTTATAGCGCTTCCCTTGTGACACCATGGCAACCGAAGCTTGGAAGCGAGGACAGTCCCCGGGACCCAGAGGCCTCGCTGGGCCTGCCTCTGAGACCCAGAGTGGGAGGAGGAAATGCTCTGGAGTTGCTGCGACTGGACGGTGGAGGCCGGCAGCGTCAGGACCAATCCTTGGGCCGTGGCGGTAGACATTGAGGCGTCGGCGATCGCCCTTACCTGGTGGTGAAGTCTGGCAAGTTGCATGGAGCCACGTTGCTGACTTGTATGAGAAGATTGCCTGGCGCCCCTTGGAGCTGTGATCAGTAGAGGCACTCCTGCGCACCAACGTAGAGAGGTCTGCATTGCATAACAGGCGCCACCACTACATCAGGGTGCACGGAGGAGATTGCCAATGGTGGGCAATGCCTCTCTGCACCACAGGCCGGAGGATGTGGTGCTGCCTGGACGCTGTGGAGTGTGAGGCCCCTGAGCTGCGCCAAACTTGTGTGGCGGGAGAGCTGCAACCTCATGCCTAAGGGGACCCTGTTGCATCACCTGCATCGGGAGGTTCCCCAGTGGACTTGGTGGCGACTGCTGTACCTGGGCTTGTGAAATCCCACCTGGCTGACGCTCCTGCCGGCTGAGTCACAGATTTGGAGAGAGCGTGGCAGATTGAGCATCTGTGTCAATGTCCAGGTGAGGAGAAGGTGGGATGGGAAGCGGAGGAGGCCTGGGCGTCGTGTCGGGCCCAGGCCTAGCACCGTTGAGTAGTGCACCCTGTGCCCTGAGCAATCCCTGCGCCGCAGAGGATGCATATTGCCGAGGACACCACACAAGACTGGTGGGGGACTCCACTAACTGGCCCAAGTTGCTGAGATCGGCCACTGTTGGCAGCGGGTGCCAGGGGCACGGGGGCTGGTTCGGGCACAGGTCCTTAGTATGCAGCTTGATCCACCGTTACTCACTAGGGAACTATGGAACAGGGAATCTGGTCAACACTGTTAGATAAGAGGAGGCAACCGGGTGGTGCTGCCTTTCCTCGCCCCCTGGTAGTGAGCTCTTGGGTGTACCAGGGACTATCCCTTAGTGGACTTGCTCATCCCGCAGTGCAGCCCCGTATGGTAGCTGCTGCTGCTGTCCCCATTTGCTGCTGCTGGTTCCTCTGACCCGGAGGTCAGGTGTTCGAGGCCCTCCTCCCCCCGCCTCATCGTTTGTGGTCCAGTGGTAGAGCGTCACTGCTCTGCTGCTTGCCTGCCCTCCTATCCCTCTTTTCTGCAGTTCCTGTCCCTATTTCTGCTCTTCTCTGTTGCTTTCTACCTTTGGCTTTGTATTTTATTCTTTGCTTTGTTTGGCTTTGTCTTTCCTGTGCTTTTGTACAGTTCCTTTTTCCCTGTCCTCTCCCTCGTTGACACTGCGATCCCCCGCAACCCTGCCTCCTCCAGTGTCCTTTCCCGCGTTACCCGCCTCCCAGCTGTCCAGCCCCCCTGCAGCACTACTTAATGGCAGCCGCTGTGCAGCCATGCTCAGTGGGTGTGCCACTAGTGTGCCGAATGCGTGCCAAAGTCAGCCCGTCTGTGCCGTCCACACATGGACCGTGTCCAGTGCCAGGGACCCTGCCGCCAATATACTCTACCACTATGACGCCAGCACCCTCCTCACCCTTAACCATGGATGCCACGCTGCCTGCTATCTAGCATCACCAAAGAATATCCTTGCACCCTCCGCCTGCCAAAACTGAAAACACACCTTCTGCCACATCAACACACCAGCGTCTCTTGCTGCCCAGCAGACCAACAGCGCACCCGACCGGCTCAACTGCATCCTCCTCAACATGTGGTCCCTCCACAAACACGCCACAGAAATCTGGTACCTCCTGGACGCCAACTCTTCAAACATCGCCTTCTTCACGTAAACCTGGACCAACCTCTGTTCCAGACCGGACATTGCCATCGCCATCCCCGACGGCTACAACATCACCCATAAGGACCACCCGACCGCCCAGGAGGAGGCATTGCCATCATCTACAAAAGCACACTCTGACTGACCACGCACTCTAATGACCCAACAGAGACCATGGAACACCTCCACCTCCGGACCAAGCCCAACACCACCCTCAGCAGGCACCCTCGTCTACAGGCCCCCCAGCCCATGACCCCCCATTCACCGATGCCATCGTAGACCTCATCACACCCTAGGCTCTCTCAACCACCGACTACATCCTACTCGGAGACCTCAACTTCCACCTGGACAACCCCAGTGACCAGAACACTACCAACCTCCTGGAGAACCTCACCAACAGCGGACTCAAACAGCTAGTCACTGCACCAACCCACATAGCCAGACACAAGCTCATCCCCGTCTTCTTCCCCAGCTAGAACATTCAACTACAGCCACACCACCAAACTCTCCTGGACCGACCATCATTGTATACATCACACCTTCACCACGCCCACCGTACAGCACAGCCATCATTGCTCCCTCCCCGTTGCAGCTGGATCAAGGCCACAAAAGAACTTCTCGTCAACTCCATCAGCACCACCACTCTGCCAACGCTTACAGGCACCAACACCTCAGCGCAACCTCCACTGATGGATCTCTAACGGCACCGACGTCCTGGCACCCCTCAAGAAAAAAACAGGTAAACAACACTCCAAGAAGGCCAACTGGTTCACTCCCACCCTCCACTATTCCAGATGCGCCTGCAGATGTCTTGAGAAGAGATGGAGCAACAACATCAAACAACTCCGCAACACAGTCACCCATGCACCATGGCACAAGGGTGCCTGCATTGGTGCAGGGCAGCCATTGTGTGCTATCGTAGGGGGAAAATACAGGGGGCTTATTCATGAGCCCCTTCCGACAGTTTAATGTCGTCGGTGCATCATTTTCTTGACGTAGTTGCAGCTTGAATCTTGCACCACGTTGCGCCGTATTTACAAAGTGACGCAATTAGGCATATGCGTGACCTTGTGAAGACCTGTGCCACATTATACCTGTGTTACGTGTGATGTATGCAGGGTGGGTGTTCCCACGCAACAAAGCCTCGTAGGAGTGGCGCAGTGAAGTCTCTCAGATTTCATTGCGACAGTTCTTGGACGCCACTGTGTCAAAACCTTAAGCCTGCCTCATGGCAGGCGTAAGGGTGAGTCAGTGCCATAGGGATAGGCTGGCCCCATGCATTGCTGGAGTTGCATCATGCTTACGACACAACTACAGCAATGCATGACTTTAGCGCTGACAGATCCGTCAGGATTCCAGACGTATCTGTCATTGATTGTGACATGGAGCTCCGTACATTAAATACGGCGCATCCATGGTGTCGCAAGGAGGACGCAGTGAAAAGTGGCGCAACACTGTTTTGTTGCAGCAATGCAAAACTTTTCATGACTGAGGCCCAGGAATGCAGCCTATCTTATTGATAGGGCTCATTCCTGACATTTTGTTCTGGTGCAGGGAAGCGCAGCAATATTCCTTACAGCGCTGTCCAGCACCCAAACATCTTACATTGTGGACCCAAGTGTTTGCACCAATTTTAAGACCAGCTATTTTTTGGTCTTAAAAACTGCCTCTAACTGGACTTAGCGGCAGTTTTGGGGGGTAATCGACGTACAGGAATTTCATTGTAAATATCACAAAGTGTCGTTAGCGGCGGTTTTATCACGGGATCGTCTACCTTGCCTCTCATTTTCGTTAAGTCCCACTAACAGAAGTGGCGATCCTGAAAATTTCCGTTTACACTGGAAAAGTGCTGCTAACTACAGTTAGAGGCAACTTGTATATACAGCGATTAAAAACAAAAGATTGACGCTACAGCAGCGTTAAGTTCTTGTAAATATGCTCCTAAAAGTTTACCTGTGCTCACCCTCTGATAGCTTGGCACAGAGCAGTCAGGATAAACTAAAGAGGAAATGTGTAAAGTATTTGTGCACACACACAGTAACACAGTTAAAACACCACAAAAGTACTCCACACCAGTTCTGAAAAAAGCCCAATATTTATTGAGTAAAACAAGACCAAAAATGATAAAAATCCAACATACACAAGTCATGTTATGAATAAGCCCGGGCAGAGCTGGCGTAGTGCCGCTATGCGGAGTTCCACGTAGTTCGAAAAAAAACTCAGTGGAACTCTGCTCCGCTGCCCTCCCCTCCACCCTCCCTAATTTAATTATAAAAAAACAAAAAAGGCACTTACCTGCTGGGGCCTCTCCGGGCTGCCTCCTCCTCGCCATGGTCTCTCTCTCCTCCTTGTCCTCACCGTCCTCATCCACGGAAACCCCTACATTGTACGTCTTGCGCGTCTTGGAGGGGCCGGCTAACTCCGCTCCACAACGGAGTCAGAGCTTTGCCTGAACTCCGCGTTCTCAACGGAGCGCGGAGTAGGCAAAACTCTGTAAACTCCGCTGGTGGAGTGGAGTTCTCCGCCCGGGGTTAGTCATGAATTTTGCAAGATTTAACAAAAATACACTGCTTACGAATAAATAGCTCCAACTGGGGCTATCTGGTCATGCTTGACCGTCCCAAATCCTAAAATTCCGTCCAACGACAATGGAGCGCGGGCTGGGTTCAGGAGTCACACAGACCCGCTGATAGTACCTTGGTTGAGTCAAAGCTCTGGGAGGATGCATTCAGCAAAGGAGGGGATGCGTTGTTTCGGAAGTTGGGCAACGTCATAGATGCGTCGATGTCAAGAAGCAATGTGTGTTGGGCAGATGCGTCAATGTCGAACCGCTGGGCTGTAGATGATGCGTGCAGCACACAATCAATGCATTGGAGCTAAGCCACGCAGGACCGGGGATGCGTCGGAGACTGGGGACGATGGGTCACAGATGTCAGTGATTTTTTGGCACGAAGACGCACAGGACCAGGCATGCGTCTGAGTCCGGCAGACGTAAGTGATGCGGTGTCCGAGACTTGTGCAGCATCGGTGATGCAAGGGCGCTGTGTCGGCAAAGTCGGTGCTGCGTTGAAAGTCGTGGTTTTTGCGTTGCATAGTCAGTGAACAGTGTACGCAGCTTCCATGCAAGCAGCAGCGATGCGTAAATATCGCAGAGAAATGTGCTGGTTCTGTTCGATGTGTCAGTGTTGATGCGTTGGTTTCTTGGGTTGCTGCACCAAACACTCACTTCCATGGGCCCAGGACTGGATTTGGCAGAGCGGGACTAAGAGCAAAGGAGTACAGGTGCTGGTAGCAAGATGCAGGTGAGGTCTTTGATATCCCTGAGACTTCAGAAACAGGAGGCAAGCCTAACAATCCCTTGGAGTACCTTTAGAGATGCAGGATGTAGAGAGTCAAGTCCAGTCCTCCCACTCATAGGCAAGAAGCTGCAGGCAGCAGGCCAACACAGCAAAGTAAGCCGCAAAGTGACAGCCCCTAATGGCAGCACAACAACTCTTCTTCCTGGTAGACTGTCCTCAGTTCCAGAAGTGTCAGAGGTCCAATACTTATACCCATTTTATCCTTTGAAGTAGGGAGACTTCGAAGAAAGGAATTTGTAGTACACAAGACCCTGCCCTGGCTCCAGACTCACTACAGGTATGCAACCCTTTGTGTGGGGACAGGCACGGCCCTATTCAGGTGCAAGTGTCAGCTCCTCCCTCTCACTCTAGCTCAGGAAGACCCACGATCCTGGTGATGGCCCATGAGGATGTGAGTGTCACACCTCAGCTCCCTTTGTGTGTGACTGTCTAAACGAAATGCACAAAGGCCAGCTGCTACCCAACGCAGATGTGTATTCCAGAGACAGGCAGAAGGCGCAGAATGGTTAAAGAAAGAAAATGCCAACTTTCTATAAGTGCCATTTTCAGGCCTGCAAATTTAAAAAGAACTTTACTAAGAGATGTGTTTTTAAATTGTGAGTCCAGGGGTACCAAATGTACTTTTCCCCATTGAAAGTTACACTTGTAAACTGTTACCAGGCAGCTCCAATGTTAACCTATGGGAGAGATAGGCCTTGCTGTAGTGAAAAACGAATTTAAGAGTTTTTCACTACTAGAACATGTAAACTTTAAAAAGTACATGTCCTACCTTTTAAGTACACCGTACCCTGCCCATGGGCTGTCCAGGGCCTACTCTAGCCATGACATATGTGTAAAAAAAAAAAGGAAGGTTTGGGCCTTACAAGTAGGTTTTTTGTCAGGTTGAAATGGCAGTTTCAAACTGCACACTCATTCTCTGCAGTGGCTACTCATCTGGGTGGTGCAATCGGTGCTGCAGGCCTAATAGTAACATTTGATTTACAAGCCCTGGGCACATGTAGGACAAGGTACTAGGGACCTATCAGTAAATCAAATATGCTAATCATGGAGAAACCAAATACCATTACATTTTAGACACAGTGCACATGCACGTTAGCATTGGTCAGAGCCATAAAGCCAGCAAACAAAGTTCAGCATACAGGCAAATATAGGAGGTCAGATAGCAGAAAGTCAGGGGAAACCACGCCAAAAGATGCCAGGTCGAACAATCACACTGCAAAATTACTAATACATAAAGAATTTAAGGCCCAGACAGACCTAGATAAAGCTATATTATTCAAATATTTCCATATAAGCACATAACTTCCTGCCAAGCCAACACGTGTTTCGCGAGTTGCTCGCTTCTTCAGGCCTCCAATAATAATACTCAAATTAATCCTTCAATTCTTCAAATTTCTTTCCAACACGCCATCATCATCTGAAATATCCTCTACTATCTCTTCTAGGCTGAACGTTCGAACGTGAGATGATATTGACCGTGGTTACAGCCTAAAAGAGATAGTAGAGGATATTTCAGATGATGATGGTGTTTCCCACTGTTGCTGTATAATACACGTATTTCAGGCTGCTTTGTCAGGGCACTCGAGTGCTTATCTGTGCAGTACTGGCTGTTTTCTCTAATGGAGAGCAGAGAGCACACCTTTGGGAGGAGTGGAGGGTGGCAAGGTGTCAGTCACAGAGGATGGTGGTTAGAGAGGCAGGAAGTCCTGTAATTCTTTTTTTTTTTAAATATAGTACATGAAGGAGAGACCATGTTATGCATGGTACCTCCATTACTCCTCTGCCCCTCGGTAGCAGTTAAAAGTAGGAACAGATGATTTTGGGGGCCATACAAAACAAAGGGCCATATTATCAAGAACGGGCGATAACATTATCGCCGCTTTAGCGGCAGGAAACTGCCGTTAAAGCGACGATAAGGGGCTTGATAATATGCCCTATAGAATTCCAATAGAAGCCCAGGTTCTGGTGTGAAGGACATTAAACCTGGGCTTCTATTGGAATTCTATAGGGCATATTATCAAGCCCCTTATCGCCGCTTTAGCAGCAGTTTCCTGCCGCTAAAGCGGCGATAATGTTATCGCCATTCTTGATAATATGCCCCAAAAACTTTTAGATGGGTAAAAAATGAGTAACTGGGATGTGTTTTTTTCATCTCAGGCTTTAAATCTACATGTTTTTTAATTGGATTAATAGATTCCTCTCTAAGACCTTGTTTGATACCAGAGAGCTGAAAATGAAGTGTATTAAATGCCTGCTAAAGTGTGCACCCTTTGAAAATTATTCAATAATATTCTAACTTCAACTACATATGTTTACTTTCATTAGGATCTAGGTTCAGGCTAAGATAGGAGTGGGCTAGGCCTATTTGCAGTGGAGCTTGGTCTTGCTAAAGGAAGTTTTGTTTCAGAAACTCAATTCACATAACTGGAAGAAGCTTATACCTAATTAATATAACTTGGGTTCCACACCTTCAGATCAGCTCATGGGAAGCTCATAATCAAATTGCCTTGAGATTATTAATTCTAGGTGGGAGACAGCAGTGCTAACGACTAAAGGAGAACATGCAAGTCTCTGAACAGACCGTGCCCATTTCTTTACATCCCTGGAGGCCACATGGGATTGGTTAGAGGTGCGAGGCGAGGGGAGATCTCTGAACCAAGGGGGGTGCAGCTGCATGGAACTCTGGCACAAAAATGGCCTAGAACGGTGGTGGACGGGGTAGACGAGCCAGGCGAGCCTCCCGTTCGACCCAATGAGTGGTGATGTGCCATGATGTTTTCCTGGATCTTGAACAGCTGGACTCTGGTAACGAGGACCGACGGTCGCTCAGAGTGGATCCGCTGTTACAACAGGCTGAGCGTGAGGCTGCGAGGGCCCTACTGGAGAAAGTCACTGCCTCTAACTGCTAGTATGGGGGATGTGGTGGAGGAGACTCCGCAACCCGATGATCCGTGAACTGGCCGGGGACTGATGATCCATATGTATGGATTAGTATGGGATGTTAATTGCTGGAAGGTGGGTCCTGCACCTGCCTTGGTGGCGAGGAGCTGAGACGATTGCTGCAAAAAGCGGCATTAGTGACTGTTGTTCCCGGCAAGTGTATGGTGTGATTGGGATGGGTATCGAAATGCAACGGGCGGACGCCCCTCCTTTTCTCACTATTCCCTTCCTTTACTTCTCTCCTATCTTCACCTTCTTCTCCCCTATTTCCTTTCTCTATGGGGGTGGTCGATGTGTGCTATTGGGGATTGGGGACATGGGTGGGTGTTTAGGGAGTTGAAAATGACTGGGGATGCATGACTTGTTTTTGCTGTGTTTACCCGGACAGTGGGGCGTTTCAGTTTTTAATATTATGCTATCTGGTGGCAGCAATGGTGGTGGAACAGTGGGCAGATGGAGCAGAGGTGACACCTGGTAATGAGGGTTGGGTCAATTTAAATTTGTAACGTGGAGTGTGCGGGGCTCAATCCTTTCTTAAAGCACTACAGGGTACAGACTTAGCTCCTCAGATAAGAGTCACAGGTGACGATGCTGCAGGAGACACACCTGTCAGACCCCGAAAGTCAAAATGTACATAGGAAATGGAGGGGACAGTTTTTCTCAGCCACTTACTCTACATATGCATGGGGAGTGGTGATCTGGGTGGCTCCCCAGGTCCTGTTCTGAGTGCGTAGCTACACAGCAGCTATAGAAGGGAGGTATGTGGGGGTGCATGGCATGCTAGATGGTGTGGAGGTATGCCTGCTGAATGTCTATGCCCCAAATGTGGATGATGGTGGCTCCTACTTAGCTCAGTAGAAGTTGCTGTTTCCTTATACAGGTGTGCCAATAATATGAGCAGGAGATTTTAATTGTGTGCTCAATGGTAATTTGGATAGACACCTGCTGAGGCTGCATACTACGCCCAATATGTCAGCCACTTTGCGGGAAGTGATAGACCGTTTACACTGCGTCGACATTTGGCGCAAGTCACACCCTGCAGTATGGGGGTATACTTGCTACACGCCCTCCCGCGACGTTTCTAGTAGACTTAAATGTTTTTTATTTTCAAGGGAAGCCTCTTCGTCCGCAGCGCAGATCCATTTGTTGGGCTATTTTCTGTCAGAACATGCCCCAGTGCTGCTGGAATGGGGGGTGGACCGCAGCAGACCGAGGGTTCCATTATCGTGCCTGCATCCTTCGGGACATTGTGTTCCGGGAGGAGATTCGGGAGGCTATTGCGGGATACTTCGACACCAACTGGTCGTCCACCATTAGCAGGGTAGTGGAGTGGAAAACACTAAAGGTGGTGGCTCGAGGAGAATGCCTGTCCAAAGTTGAGGGTACGAGGTGACATCTGGAGAGGGAGCTTACCGAAGCGGAGGATGAGCTTGCCGGGTTGCAGCCTATGGGATAAGAACCGGAGCCACGCGACTAGTCACTTCGACAGGCACATCGCCCTGTTGGGGAGGTGTGAGATAGACAGGACTGTTTCAATAGGCGCAAATGCCACCAGCTATTGCATAGGGAGGGGGACAAGTCAGGGAGACTGTTGGCATGGCTGCTGATGCGGGAAAGGCCACTCCCGCTCATACTGGCACTCAGACGCCCAGGTGGAACCGTGGCCATTACGGAGGCTGGGGTTAACTCTTTGCTGTGGGACCATCTGGCTGCAATACATAAGGAGGGCTCCTGTATCGCTCCGACCGAAATTCTGAGGTTTCTGGATGACGTGCCCCTCCCCCGCCTCACTGAGGAACAGGCGGCCGACATGGGCGTAGCGCTTCAACTCGATGAAGTGCGGGAAGTAGTGCAGATTATGGCTCGTTGTAAGTCCCCTGGACCTGATGGCCTTTCCGGTAGAGTACTACCAGGCCTATGCTGATCTTCTGCTCTCCCAATTATTGGAGTACTTCCAGGAGGCCAAGCGGCTAGGAGTTTTGCCACTATCTATGAGGGAGGTGCAGATTGTTATGCTCCCAAAGCCAGGTAAAGATGTATGTGACCCCGGCTCCTACAGACCTTTATCGATGTTAGGGGCATATGCCAAATTGCTAGCCAAGGTATTGGTGACACATCTGGGTAGGGTGGTAACGCACCTGGCCCATGAGGACCAATGCAGGTTCATGCCTGGCAGAGGGACACACATGAATGTACGTCGCCTCTCACACATACTACATTTGGTGGCAGATGGCGATGCCCAGGCGGCAGTCGTCGCCCTAGATATAGAGAAAGCATTTGGGTGGGAGTATCTTTGGGAGGTGCTGAGAATAATGGGTCTCAGCCGTGAGTTTATATCCTGGGTCCACCTCCTCTATTGTCAGCTGAGGGCTCGGTCCGTAATGGCATCCTGATATCGGAAAGCCTCTCCATTGAAAGGGGCACGAGGCAGGGGTGCCCATTGTCCCGCTTCTCTTCGCCCTGGTGGTAGGATATGGCCCAGTGGGGCATCACAGTGGATGGCTGCACCCATGTCATTTCTTTATATACGGATGACGCACTTCTCTAACTCTGCCAACCGGAGTAGGCAGAACCTGCACTCCTGGGCATATTGGCCTCTTTCGGAACGGTATCGGGCCTACATATTAACCGCTGAAAGTCAGTTATATTCCCATTGGCGGCCTTGGCATGGGGGGATGCTGCGGATCTTCCCACTGTGGAGCTTGGATGGGAGTGTGATCATTTTCGGCCTGTGGCGTAGCTAGACCTTTGGCCACCCGGTGCGGCCCGGGGATTTAAGAGCATGTAAGAGCGGGGGGGGTGCTGGCGATTCCCGCTTGGCTACCACCCCGTGACATTCTCAGCTTATGAGCGGGGTGGGGGGGAGGCCACGGCCCACAAAACTCGTGTCGCACGGGGTGGTCCGACCCCCCCATGCTACGCCACTGTTTTTGCCACCTGGGTATACAGGTGGGGCATTTGCCAGATGCTCAGTATGCCTTGAATATGGGAGCAGTCATTATGGGTCTGAGGGAATCCATTCATTTCTGGAACAGATTTCCCCTCTCGATTCTGGGACGGGTGCCTTGGCGAGGATGGTTATGCTTCCCCGTTGTCTTTATGCCCTCCAGAACTCCTTCTGTTGTATCCCAAAATCCACTTTTGAGACCCTGAATAGTCTCCTGGTTTTATTTGGTGTGAGCCGGATGACGCAGCAGGGTAAAACTTGAGGTGCTCAAATTGGATATGGATTAAGGGGGCCTGGGCCTCCCAGACTTTAGTTTCTATTATCTTGCGGTACTGCTGCAATATGCAAGGCAGTGGTGTGCTGAGGGCCACAATGTAGAGAAGGCTGTGTTGGCGGACTGGGGTACTGGGACGGAACTGCCGAGATACCTAATGATGGGCTCCCGGTCCCATGTGGATTGTCTGTTTATAATCCGGCAGGTTGCGGAAGCCTGGGGATGGGCTGTTACCCTGGTTGAGCATAGGGCCCCATACGCTCGGTCACTCCCCCTCTAATGGCTTCCGGGTTTCCATTGGATCCAGTCCGTCATGGATCTCATGAAATGGGATGAGGGGGGCTAAATAACAGCTGGAGATATGAACAATAATGGGACCTTCCTATCCTTTGACAAGGCGAAGGAGTGGTTCCAAGTGCCGGATGGTTATTTCCTACAATACAAAAAATATTGCGCACAGCTCGTGAAATATGGACCTCGTTTCCGGAAGAGCCTGAGGAGACACAGACCTTAGCGCTATTGCTTGATCAGTGTTCCACTAGAGGACTGATCTCCCTCATATATAAAGCTCTGAAAGTGGATCGTAAGGTTGAGGTGTCAAAAATACAGGACAGATGGACAGCGTACTTACCGTTTCCGCTAACCAAAGGCAAATGGAGGCGGGCGTTCGCACAGGTCCGGGAGGTAGCGAATAATGCAAGGCTTAAGCTCACCCAGTTTTTTTATCTGCATCGCACGTATTTAACACCTCAGAGATTGGCATGCTTTAATGCAGGGCGCTCTTCGGCATGCCTCTTGTGCGTAGTGACCTGGGCGACATTTATACATATGACTTGGGCTTGGGCCCGATTACAATTATATTAGCAAGAGATGCTAAGTGTACTTCGAACAGCCACGGGTGTGTGTATTGAAGCATCAGTTAGACAGTGTCTATTAGGCGTGCTCCCAATTCCCAAGACAGAAACTCGTATGAGACATAAATTTGCTCCTCTGGGCCTCGTACTAGGTAAGCGCCTCATCGCCATACACTGGACCCACCATATGCCCCCCAGCCGGATAAGTGGAGGGCAGACCTGCACGTATGGGGCGTGGCTGAGGAGTGGCGTCTGCAAGCCGTGCACACTGTTGAGAATGCAGAGTGATTTGGAAATGTGGGGAGATATGTTGGAGGGCATGCAGACGGCTGAGGGTTGGGGCGGGGGGGCTGAGGTTTTCACGTAGACAGTGGACCATGCCACCCCTATGTCAATCTTGGAGGATGATTCCATGTTGGACTGACTGAGCTATTGTACAGTCTGTATCTGTGTGGGACAAGTGAATCGGAGTGCTGGTGGCTGGGCCAGTGACAGGGTGGGCTAACGACTCAGAGCGTGGCTACAGGAAGACGAAAGAGAGACAGTTTTTCACGCACTCTTCGAATGGGGGTCCTGACAAAGCAGCCGTCATATGCCGTTATCTTCACAGACTGTACTGTTACAGACTGCTGCCCTAGGTACATTTCTTGCAGACCCCGCCCCCCCCGCCCAGATGCGCCGCTGTGGCCCTCCCCAGGGAACTGAGGGGCCTCTCCCCTGTCCATGACGGTTCCTCTGCCTGCTACTTGATGATCCTCTTTAGGTCTCCTTATCTCTTCTCTGAGACTAACGCCCGCCACCAGTCACTGCCAAGGTTCTCTTTTTCTCTTTTTTGTTTCTTTTGTTACAGTTATATTAGCTAATACTGCGCATAATTTCTCTCTATGGGAACTGTTCTGTATGTCACACAGATGCCGTACGCCCAGCAATGCAGCTGTCGAGCGGAGCATATATATGGTAGACCGTTGAGACACCCCGCACTGCTACTCTGGAGTGTGTTAACTGGTGTTCTTTTCCTTATCCTTCTCTGATGTGTTGAGGCCTGATGGGTCGATTTGTAATGTGCTATCTGTGCTGTATTTAAAAAAAAAAAACAAGTTACAAATAAAAGCCTCTGAACTACCCTCTTGGCTTACCTTGCTGGTACCAAAGTTCTCTAAGTGTCAGAATATGGCAGTGATGTTCATAGAGAGATCAGCTTGGATGGTGAGTGTTATAAAGAAAATATTTTAGGAAGAAAATGCACGGTGTGAAGATAGCACTAGCGACTGTCAAAGTGGGATCAAGGTCTTTTAGTTGTTACAAAAGTTTCTTCTGTCTAGCTCTCTTTTCTAATTTTTTGAGTGATTGCTGGTACAAGAGAACTCACACTCTGGGGCATATTATCAAGAAACGGCATTAAAATTATCGCCGCTTTAGCGGCAGAAAACTGCCGCTAAAGCGGCGATAATGGGCTTGATAATATGCCCTTGAGAATTCCAATAGAAGCCCATGTTCTGGTGTCAACATGGGCTTCTATTGGAATTCTCAAGGGCATATTATCAAGTCCATTATCACCGCTTTAGCAGCAGTTTTCTGCCGCTAAAGCGGCGATAATTTTAACGCCGTTCTTGATAATATGCCCCTCTATCTCCCTTGCAATGTTCCTCCTGTTGCATGCAGGAGAGCCAATATAGTTGATATCAACATGTTTTCCCTCTGTGTTTCTGGCATCAAATGGGGTTTCTGCAGCTTTTATGATGGACTCTATTTGATGCCTCTCTTGTTGAACAAGTGCCAGGAGGCAAAACAGTCTACCAAATTCTGTAGTATAGCAGACATCTCATCCTGATCTTTGTCATACGCAAAAAATGTTCTTCTACTCGGGATATTTGTATAGTATGTGTGAGAAATTGGGTTGTTGTTTTTTTTTTTTTTACGGAGTTTTATATAGCGCGAACTTGACCCGAAGGTATCGGGTATCAGAGCGCTTTACATAGCACCAGTTGTGTTACATGAGGACACATTAATTTTTGTTAGGCACGGGGAGATTAAGTGATTTGCCCAGAATCACAGGATGTTCAGCGTCATTGCCGAGACTCGACCCGGTCCCCCAGATTTGAGGTCGACAGCCCTAGCCGTTAGGCCAACTCCTGAGGGGGGGACCCTAATCAAACAACACCACAATCCCTGTCAGTGTGAACCATAAACAGTCGCTAAATTCCTGTGCTTACCCCTCTATTAGCTTGACACAAAAGCCATCAGGCTTAACTTAGAGGCAATGGGTAAAGTATTTATGAAGCACACAAACAGTAAAAATCATTTGACAACCAAATGACAAAAATCCAATCAGTAAAACCAGAGAGATGCAATTTTAAAGGTTTTGAAGAAATCAACAGCTGAGCAAAAAGCTCCAACCACAGTTATCTGGTTGTGATGAACCGGGTCCAAGTCACAAGTTCAAGCTGACTACAATAGAGCGCAGATCTGATAGGCCGAATTAATTTTGCTGACAAAGTACAGTGTGGCCTGGGCAACGAGATGGGGAGTCCTTGCATCAAGCTACACAGGCCCGCATCAAGGAGTCGTAGAAGAGGAGCTGCGAAGCGAGGTCCAGTGTTGAGATGCTTTGTCAGTGGTGAATGGATAGTGGAGTCAATGAAGCCATCAATGAAAGCTTGCAATTACAGGCCTTGTGCAATCAATGAGGAAGCCATTGGAGGGAGCTTGCAAGGACTTGCGCTGTGATGTGTCTGCGTAGAGGATGATATGCATTGCGCTGGGCTGGCACAAAAGACTAGTGTGAAACCCTTTGTGAGTGTGCTGGGGAAGATTATTTGTGATTTGCAAGTGAGGTACGTGACAGCTCCTCTCCCTCATCCTGACAGAGATGGCCCATCTTGGCAGCACCTACTCTGTATTTGTCTCACTGTCTGGGAGTAATGCACAAAGACCAACTGCCAGCTACACCTAGTCATGTGACCCAGGATACAGGCTGCATGCACCAAATGGTTAGGGCAAGAAAGTCATTTTTTCAGAATTGTGACTTAAAATTCCAACTTCACCATTGTGAGAAATTGGGTTACTGGTTGAGGGGGGCGAACCCTAACTCAAGCAGCAACCACAAACCTTGTCAGGGTGAGGCACAAGCAAATGCCAAATAACCTGTATTCGACCCTCTGCTAGTCCGGCACAGAGCGATCAGGCTCAACGTAGAGGCAATGTGTAAGTATTTATGCAGCACTTCAAACAGTAATACAAGTGAAACACAATGCCCACAAAATCCAACACCAATATAGATAGAGTAAAGTTTAATAAATAAAACAAGAATAAAACAACAAAAATCCAATCAGTAGAACCGGACATATGCAAGTTTAAAGATTTCAGTAAATATAGTGCCAAAAAGCACAAAACGCCAACTGTGCATATCTGGTCGTGCCAGACATGGACAAAGTCACAAGCGAGGGCAGACAGGGATGAAGCGAGGGCCAGCTTCAGGGACTCAGTTAGGCCAGCTGAACATGAGTACCTTAAATCCTGGTTGCGGAGTGTTGCGAGGTCTTGCGTTGAGGATGCGTCATGCAGGTGACACGAGGTGTCGGTCCCCACGGATGGGAGGCTGCGATGCGAGGTTCTGTGTCATTAAGGATCCCGACGACGAGGGCTGGCAATGTGAAGTCCGGCGTCGAAGATGCGTTGCGCAGTCGAGGCGATGCGTCGATTCCGAAGAGCTACGAGGCTACGATGCGAGAACCTGCGTTGTCGTTGAAGCTGTCGAGATTAGCAATGTGAGGACCTGCATTGGTGAATGGCCGTTCCGATGCGGGCTGCAAGGTCGAAGCAGATTCCTTGCGCTGAGAGAATCCTCACAGCAGAAGTAATGCATCAGTTCTGCTCAGACTGCGCCATTTAGCAGAGGAGATTCGTCAGTTCTGCTGGTTCCACAGATAAGATGGCATAACACCTTGAGGCCCACTTCCAAGGGCCCAGGACTAGGGTGCACCACTTGGAAGGATAGGACTCACAGATGGCAGAGTCTAGGTGCTGGGTTCAAGGTTGCTGGATCTTTCTGTCCCCGAGGCTCTAGTAAGGAGGCCTGCCAACCAGCCCTTGGAGTCAGTTTGGGGCTCTGAGTTCAGCAGATGCAGGTAAAGTCCTTCTCACCCAGGCAAGAAGGCAGCAGGCAGCAGGTCAGCACAGTTGAGCAGCATTCCAAAAGAGTGATAGCCCTTTCAGCAGCACAGCAGTTTTTCTTCCTGGCAGAGTATCCACAGGTCCAGAAGTATACTGAAGAGTTGGTGTCTGGGGTCCAATATTTATACATGAGTCTTCCTTTCGAGTGGGAGAAGCTAGAGGTGTAGAGGTTTCCCTTTGAAGTCCCCAGGCATCCTCCCTTCGCTGTCCTGGCTCCAGACTAACTACAGGGGGTATGCAGCCCTTTGTGTGGAGGCAGGTCCCAGCCTTTTCAAGTGTAAGTGGGGCTGTGCCCAGCTCCGCCCTCCCATCCTGCCATTGATAGCCCATCCAGGCAAACCTAAATTCTCTGTTGTGTCCCGCTGTATAGGCAGAATACACAAAGCCCAACTGTTAGCTACATCGAGTCTTTTGACCCAGAGACACAGAGGCAGGCTGCAGGCATTAAATGGCTGAGGCATGAAAATAACAAATAATGTAACAAATAATATGACAAATAATGTGAGTGGCACAGGAAAATACCAACTTTCTAAAAGTTTTGAACTAAATATGGGTAACCCAATATACCAATGTGGGCTTGGGAAATTAAAGTTAAGGTGATGGTGCTTACAAGGGATATACTTTGTAGTCAACTTTTTTTAATCTAACATTTGTCCTAGATATCACAAATCAATTGCAGTAACATACATATTAATTATTCAGAATGAAATTATTTCAAAAGACTGTGTATCTCTTCCTTGCTATATTTTTATCAAAACATATATATGGGCGCTTACTTGATTGGTTTAGGTGTCGTACCCGTGAGCAACCTGTAAAAAGGTACACCACATACCCAGGGCGGGTGCAACACTGGCTAATAGGGGATGCCACACTGGTTGTGCCACCCACCTGAATAGCCTGTCAAATATGTCTCATACTCAGGTAGGCCGGTCTCACTCTGTAGCCAACCCTGAGAGGGCCATTTACTACCACCAAACCAAGGTAGGTGAGTGGCCAGATAGGTACATCTACGTGTGCACTGTCTGGGTGGCAGGAACTCCCATCAGGGTCTTCCCTACCTAGGGGTGTCGACTCTCCCTATGTACACATCCTGGGTGTGGCCGATTCTCTTGTTAGGGCCTTAGGGCCTGAGGCACTTTCTCACTGTAAGCGCAGTGTGAAAGTGCATGTGACCTTCCTACACACATTAGGAAGTGGTGCTCACCTGAGGTTTCTAAAGTGTCAGTCAGGTCTGCCAAGGCTGACCAGTGAGTGCGCACTCGCATCTATTATGTTTTAAGACCTGGGTCCAGCCTGCCCATGCAGGCTCGGGTGCACCCTTGCACCGATGGTGTCTTTGAATGCGTGTCAACCTGCCATAACTGGCTCATGTGTGCTCGGTACCGAGGGTGTGCTAAGCATGTGTCCAGCCTGCTAGTGCAGGCTGGTGTGCGCGCTCGCACCAGTGGTGCTCCTAGATTCGTGTCCGGCCTGTCCTTGCAGGCTGGTGTGCACTTTTCACCTATGGTTCTCTTAAACACGTGTCCAGCCTGCCATTTCAGGCTGGTGTGTGCATTTGCACCAATGGTGCTCCTAAATATGGGCCCAGCCTGCCATTGCAGGCTGATGCACGCAATTGCGCATTTACTCAGACTGGCCTGTTTAAGTCACGAGCCATCCTGGAAGAACTTTTCACCTTTACCGGAGTTCCCAGAGGGCATGTTATAAGGGGTGAAATAAGTGGTAGGTGAAAGGCAGGGCGGGTACACATGTGTGTCCCCTGCCTAGGTAGTGAGGAATATCCATGCATGTTTTCACTACTTAAGAGGTTTGGTATTCCCAAAGGATGTATGACGATAAATCGCACACCATCCCGCCGCGTGCTTTTACCACGCGTATATAATATCGCACATGCCACAGCATCGGCAACTTTCACATCGCACGGCGTTGCAACGCCAATGCGTTGATTCCTATTGGCGAGTACATCACCTCGCAGACAAGGAAATCGTACGCCAATACAACGCGTTCCTTGTGATCCTGCCTCTACCCCCGCCCCCGCCGCCCCCACGACGCTAATTGTTCCATTTCTATCGTCCCGACTGTTTAATTTGTTTAATTACATTTCTGCGAGAAAAAAAACCCACTGTTGTGAAAAAGTTATTGGGGGGGTACAAAAGGGGTCGCTGACCGTGTCTCCAGCGATGTTGTACCTTGAGAGGAAGATGCGCTGCAACCCACTTGCTACTCTGTTTTATATCCCTGGGTTTTGCTTCCAGTAGCCAGATTCTCTGGATACTATTTTGGGATATTATGCATGCTGCTTTTCTCCCACCTGAAAGATAGGGGAAATGTGGTGCCTTGCTGATCACATCACTGCTTATCTTCATCTCCAATCAAGAAGCTACAAGATTTCCAACAACATTTCTTGCCCTTGTGGCTTTTCCTCCAAACTGGGGCCCCTTCACATATACTATTCTGTGCAGCTGGCCCCATGCCTACTCAAAGGAGTCACCATTTGTCTTGGCAATCAGGAAAGGCAATCAACTAACCTTCCCAGCTGTCTGTGACAGTAAATTATTACCACTGGCGAATTAAATTAATATTTTGCACACCTATCACGAACACCGCCTTCTCATCATACTGCTAGGCGCTCTGCCCCAAGACAAACAAAGCACACTTCTCTAGTCACTCACGCAGAGCACCAAAATGCGTCTCACACAGCAGCACAACACATATAACAGGGCTGCATTTTCCCGTTCCGAAAATGCGTTTCGGCGACCCACAAAGCGGTATGAATTCCTTTGTAAACTCTCCATTGTTGTAAGCTGCAATGTTGGTCTGCGGTCCCTGCAGCTGCTTCCAGCTGGGGACAGAATGTATTTTTTATGAGGCCACATTCAGGTGTAACTTGAATCTGGAGAAAAGAAGCAACCTTTGTACATCTTCTTGGAGGTCCCTCTTTGCACAGTGCTTGTAAAATGGAGCAATGCAAGGGGGAGAGGAGTTGGCCTAAGGCTAGGCGGTGTGCCTCGAATCTGGGGAACTGGGTTCTAGTCTCGACTATGATGCTGAACATCGTGTGATTCTGGGCAAATCACTTAATCTCCCAGTGCCTAACAAAAAATGAATGTGTCCTCATGTAATGCAACCGGTGCTATGTGAAGCGCTCTGATACCCGATTCGGATCAAGTTCGCGCTATATAAAAGTCTGTAAAAAAACAAAATGCATGTTATATTGATACCATGCAGTCGAATTCATAATAGTAAGCACACGAAGAACTTTTAGTTGTGTATGGAAAGTGAAATTATTCATTCATCTCCTGATTGCGTTTTTACATTTGATGTTTTTAAAATTGTGGGTGAAGCTGTGGCATGCAGATAACATTAAGAAAGAGGGCTGTATAGCAAAAACAATAAGGAGCCATAACATCGGAACTAATGCATTACTCATCCCATTGGATCAAGTGCTTTTTCCTCTGCATAGAATTCATCTGTTTGTGTGAAAAATGAATTGCTATATATCTGCGATCCTTCTGGCACGGGTGAGGTTAAAGGAATATACCTAAAGTCAGTAAATGAGATTTTATTTAGGTTTTCCTCAGTGACATCCCTCTGCATCCGGACCAACTTACATAGACCTCTTGATTCATGGAAGGTGTTGCCCCAATTCTAGTTGTGCCACTGTCTTTGATTGACTGGCACAAGTCAATCAGCACTTCCCAACACCTTATAAATGAGGCGGGAGAACCACTAATTAGTACTGGCAGGTGAGCACCGATTTCCACAGGTTCCCCTGAAGCTTGAAATGATCCACACCGAGTTATGGTTTTCCACATAATGAGTTTTCGCGTTACCATCCACAGCTGTACTCATTCAGTCAACCTCTCTAAAAGATTAAATGCTGAGCTAGCTCCTCAAATATTCAAACCTTCGATGCACACGTTTTAATTATGTCCCTTTAAATTTGTATCACTTTACATATTGCCAGTGTGTGTTCGCTAGCTGCCTTAAGGGCTTTTAATTAGTACTTCCCTTAATGTAATAGGCACTAAAAACGAGAGCTTTAAGGGAAATTGGGGGTGAAGGAATCGCCAGCGGAAGAGAAGGTACCTTGCAGCAAGTTATCGGAAAGTTGCGTTGTTGTGGCTTACGATGTTAGGCCTTACGATGTAAACGTCTAAGCGTTGCTGTGCCTTACGATGTAAACGCTTTTGCGATGTTGTACCCGCGTTGTAATAGCACTGCGAAGTTATCTTTTCGTTGCAGTGGGTGTTCACCATTCCCATAGGGTAACATGGGGTTGGAATCACTTCAGGCTGCACTATTGGATTGCAGAGGAGCAGCCTCATGATGTTCCCTATCATTGGATTTGCAGCGACAACCCCTTGCCAGTGGTAAAGGTGGTGTTGTTGTAAATTGCATAGAAACGCAACTAGTAGAGTGTGCTCTACACTCATTGTGTGCCTTGCTGCTTGGCTTCAGTCCACACTCAAGGTTGGGGGAGCGCATCTGGGCAGTCCCCAGAGGCAGCTATAAAACACTGGGCATGCAACTGGAACAACACGCCTCTGCTATTTGCGGGCCGGCTAGAGAGATTGGAGGAAGAGGTTTTGACATTTGGCCTCTGGAGCCAGATCATGGTCCAACTAAATATAAAGATCTGCATTCCACGGCCCCATGCCAGACAAGACTGAAATTTAGGGGAGGCATCTGTGGTTCAAAGGGAGAACCTATGAACTTCAAAGGCACACTCCAGTATAACTACTGGCGCCTCATTATTGTTTTTGCCTGTTTGTTTTATATTCACACATAGTCTTACTATTGTTGTTGTATACTGCCTGATTGCTGGTATATTTAATTTCCTCTGTTACTGCCTTGTTTTTCCCCCCACTGCGTCGTCCCCGCTGTAGCTCTCTTCACTTCGTTATTGTTTGTACCTGATTGTTTCTGTAGTCATCCATACTATTATTGTTGTATGCTGCCTGATTGTTGCTACAGTTGATTTCGTCTCTTTTGCCTTGTTTTTTACCCCTGCTGCGCCGTCCTCGCCTCGCCACTGTCCTGCCATACTTTTCCCACCATTTATTTTCCTTTCCCTCCCACTTCACACCAGCCCTGCCCTCCACCTTGGTGCTCCTCCCAGGACCCACTTAATGGAGGCCGCAGCGCGACACCATTGATAAGGTCCTCGCACCAGATCCTCCTGCTGCCGCTCATTCAGACGCTGCATAGCCTGCCCGACTGCCCTGTAGATCTTCTTCCCCTCAATATTGTTTTTGCCTGTTTGCTTTGTAGTCATACATATTCTTACTTCTGTTGTTGTATGCTGTCTGATTGTTGTTGCATTTGATTTCCTCTGTTATTGCCCTGTTTTTCCCCATGTTGCGCTGTTCCCGCTGGAGCTCTTTTCGCTTTGCTATTGTTTTTGCCTAATTGTTTCTGTAGTCATCATTTGCTATTATTGTTGTATGCTGTCCGAATGTTGCTACATTTGATTTCCTCTGTTTTGCCTTGTTTTTCCCCCTGTTGACTGTCCCCGCCTTGCCACTCTCAAGCCGTACTTTTTCCCACTGTTTCTTTTTCTGCCGTTCCCTACCTGCCCTGCCCTCCGCCGTAGCGCCCTGCTCTCCTCCCAGGACCTACTTAATGGAGGCTGCAGCACGGCTGTCCTGCCGGCACACCAAAGGCAAGCCATCTACACCAGTCCTCACCTGGCAGTGCCCAGCACCAAGAACCCTGGCTCTCACATCTCTTGAAGTTACTCCACCCCCGACCTCCGAGCCCTGGACTCCACAACAACAACTGCTGCTGCACCTCACCCCATTCGATGGTAGGACCCTTCACCTGCCGGCACTGCCTCTTCTCTTGCAACACTCAAGCACCCACATGCATGACAAGCATCAGCACACCGATCACTGCTACCCCTGAACAGCTTCACTGCCTCCTGCTCAACGCATGATCTCTCTGCAAACATGCCACTGAGATCTCTGACACTATCATCTCCCTGACCCCAAATGTCATCTTCCTAACCGAGACCTGGCTCAACCCCGCATCCACGCCTGACATCGCCTCAGCTACGCCCCAAGGTTACAAGATAGCACACCGTGACCTCATCAACAAACATGAAGGTGGTATTACCATCATCCACAAGGAAACCATCCACTGCACCACTACCGCAGACGATGTCACTTTGATCATGGAACACCTCAACTTCAAACTCTAAACCGATGGCAAAACCACCATCAGAGGCACCTTCACCTACAGACCTCCAGGACCTTGCCAAGTTTCTGCAACGCCATCCCCGATTTCATCGCACCGCTCGCCATTGACTCCAAACACTACTTCTTCCTCAGCAACCTCAATTTTCACCTTGACGACCTCAATGATACCAACACCGCTAACCTCCTCGAGAGAATGAACAACATCAGCCTTACCCAACTTGTCACCAACCCCACACACATCGAAGGACAAACCTCATCTTCACGGCCAACGACAGAGTTAAGTACAGTCGTGTCACCGAGTTCACCGGGACGGACCATGCCATGTTCACTTCACCATCTTGTGATCCCCCTGCACTGCCCCCAAGCCACCCAAGCACCTCACACCTCATTTGGAACAAAGTCTCAGAGAGCCAATGGACCAACGCCCTTAACACCTCCCGCCCACAGTGGAACCAACCTAGGTCAGGCTGCCAAGAACTTCTCTGCCTGGATTACTGACTGCACCGATAGAGTCGCCCCCGTTAAGCCCACCAAACACAAGTGGCCCTCCAAACAAACCAGCTGCCACATCACAGAGCTAAGAACCATGAGACGCAACTGCAACGACTCGAAAGGAGTTGGTGCACTAGCAAAGAGCCCACAGACTGGGCCACATTCAAGACATCCATTAACCAATACCACCAACTCCTGAAAGAGACGAAAAGGAGCGCCCTTGACGACCACATTGAAGCAAGTTCCAACCACAGCAAAGAACTCTTCAACATTGTCAGAGAGTTCTCCAACCCCTCGGCCACCGAAAATATCATCACCCCTTCCCAGGAACTCTGCGACACCCTGGCAGACTTCTTCCACGACAATATCTCCACCATCTGCAAAAACTTCGAAACCCAAAACCCACCAACGACATTCTCAGCCTTCTTGCTCCCATGAATGAAACTCCTTACCACCTGCTCACCACCTGCAACCAGCACACAAGACACCACAGCCATCATAAACTCCGTCCACTCAGGAGCACCCACGGACCCTTGTCCCAACCACATCTTCAACCTCAGGAGCAAGATGATCAACAACGATCTCACCGCCATCTTCAACACATCCATCACCACGGCCACCTTCCCTGAAGAACTGAAACACGCAGGAGTCAAACCCCTACTCAAGAAACCATCCTCTGACCCCAACAAACTCAATAACTACCACCCCATCTCTCTGCTGTCCTTTCCTGCCATAGTCCTCGAAAGGGCCATCAATCACCAACTTACAGAACACCTGGCGAACAACAATCTTCTAGACACCTCGAAAGGGCCATCAATCACCAACTTACAGAACACCTGGCGAACAACAATCTTCTAGACACCTCTCAATCTGGATTCTGCACCAACAACAGCATCGAAACCACCCTGATTGCAGCCACAGATGACATCGGATCCCTCCTTGACCAGGGAAAATTGGTGGCCCTGATCCTCCTCGACCTCTCAGCAGCATTCAACACAGTATTGCACCACATCCTCATCAAAAGGCTTCACCACATTGTAATCCAACAAGATACCCTCAAATGTATCGCCTCCTTCATCATCGGAAGAACCCAGAGAATCCACCTAGCTTCCCTTCACCTCAGAGCCCAAGAACACCATCTACGGCATTCCTCAAGGTTCCACATGGGGATACTTCCACATATTCAGGAATTCACGATGCTGCTTTCTGTCTCATTCTTGGTTTCAGGAGAGGACCAGAATCTCTTCTCATCCACACAATCTACACATGCTTTCTGTATTTGATTGCTACTTTTTAAAGATCTCTTTTTCTGCTATAAAGCTGCCATAGCTAACATTTCACTCCAGCCTGGTCTTCGTAGTAAAAATTCCAGAAATTTTGTGTTGGTGACTGTGTTTTCACTGTGCTTTCAGTTAAAGCTTGGATTGCTCTTTCTGTTCATCTTTGTTCTGAAACTAATCTCACCAAATTCCGTAAACTTCTCAAAACTTACTTTTCCTTCCACTGATCTGTTCTCTTAAATAGTCTTCTCCTCTTTCTCATGCATAGATTTAAGATCAGGTATGACTCTCCTTCATCTGCTAGCACCAGGACACTCTTCTACAGGGTAATTGTTTACTCTACAAATCTCTCATCATCATCACAAAGGTACCCCCAAAATAGTTTTTCTATTTCCACCATATATTGACATGTGACACATTTCAGAGAAAGTATTCACCAGTGGCGGCTCCTCCGCTAAGGTGGAGGAATGTCACCCCACTGCTCAAAAGGAAAAATAAAATTATAATAATGTAACATTATTATCATTTTATTTTTCCTATTGCAGTCAACGGCAGGGCGGGGCTGGCCAGAGCATGGGGACGAGTGGTTTGCACTCCTTAAGTGCTCATGACTGTTTGGCCGGCCCTCTTGGGCCAGCCAAACAGTCATGCGCACTTTGCATGTTCCCCACCAGGCTGCATTACACAGCCTGGTGAGGAACATGCACAGGCTCCCTGTCAACATCTGAGCGGTGAACTACGGCGCTCATACCAATCACATGCTGCATTGCAGCATTGTGATTGGCTCAGGGGAGCCTGTGTGCCCGGGTGCGTCCTGCTGCCGGCCAGGACAGGAAGAAGGAAGATGAAGAGGACGGAGGAAGGGCGGCAGCCGGCCGTTCCAGGTAAGTCATTTTTTTTCATTCACTCTCCCCATCCTGCCCCCTTTTCCCTGTCCGGTAGCAGCCACTACTGGTAGTCACGACTATCATATCTCACACATAGAACAGACACTCAGCTTAAGTAGCACCATTGGAAGTGTTCCTAGCCTCACCAAAAGCCAATCTTCCCTTAAATGGATGGCGAAAGTTCCGCAAAGGGCATCATCAGTGCAAGCTTCCCTCACGCCCCGATAAAGGTGGGGCACCTGGAGACAACAGAGTGCACATAGAAATCAGGTTTGCAGTGCAAGCATCATTACGCAACTATTCCACACAATATACAAAGCTCAAGCAGCAACAATGAACACAAAACAGGTGCAGCACCAGACAGCATTTCAACAATCACCTTTCACAAATTACATAGGGACAATAAGGTCAGCAGCAGTGAATGATAAGCTTCAGTTACACGCAGAACATGTACAGCACCTGCAACATTAGTGCCAAATTCACTTATACACAGAAAATGCATGGAACAGCAGAAGCATAAAAAAGGTACAGGACAGGCCATATTCAGGTATATCAGAATATCGTATACAGGAACAATGTTTGACATAAATATTGTGTCCAAGATATCTTTTAGAGCAATATCTTCCAATTGAGTGTAGAGTTTAAATTATTAACTCCAATGAGGTGATATTTTTGTGACGATATTTCACACACAATATTTATGTCAGAAAATATTCTGACTACGATATTGTGGTATCCCACTGGACAGGTAGTAGTGTGCAGTTTCCTCACACACAAAACAGCTATGCCATGCGCAGCAGCTATGCCATGCGCAGCAGTAATTAATGTTTCCCTGGTGCACAGCTAATATAGCTGCAAGGTGAGTTTCATTCACTCAAGTGAACCAATGTAGCCTCGTGATTGTGGCTGTAGATACCCTGCACCCATCCAAACCTTTCCACTATCTCCAAAAAGAGTCTATTTTTATAATTTCAAATGAATGTGACAATCATTGCTGCACTGTCTTAGGACCAGAGAGGTGGGAGAGGTCACAGTTCACTAACTGCTGTTCAGGGCATAGCCACTAGAGGTGCACAAAACCGTGAATGAGCCGCGTCCATCCCGCCCTGCAGTCCTACAATGCCAATAGTGAGTGGTCTAAGCAGACAGGCCTTGCAGAACCTGCACATTTACTTATATTCCCACTAACGTACAGCCTCCCACTAAAGACACAAAGAGCATAATGAGTTACCAAGGATGAAGGAAAGGGAGGACTCGTGGCTTCGAACACCCATAATGCCAGAGTCGCTGATGGGGCTCTGCAGCACCCAAGTGTCTTTGCAGACAGCACAGCTGCTTCTCTTCTCAAGAGCGCTCGTGCACATCTTCTCTTAGAATGAATACTTCAACATTGTTTTGGGTAAGCCTTCACTGCTTTAGCAGTAGATTTCTATAATGCCTATATTATCCTAGCAGTAATTCCAAGCAAGACTGCTATGCTTATGAAGGGGGTGGGCCCATATGCTCTAGATCTGTTCTAGAACCACAAGTCGATGGTACTTTTTCTCAGCATGAAAGCGTGGATGGGAGAGAAGTGGTTAACAATGTCAATCAATTCAGTCACAATTTCTCTAGACCTATAGTAACCACAGACCACCAAGTAAGGTTAGTTGATTTATTACAAAGCCAAAAATAACTGGACATACAGACACCTCAGGGTGTAAAATTACATTGGAACCAACATAAAAACAAATCTGTGAATAAAGTTGAGATGGTGCAACATACACAGGACAATTAATGGGATGCAGAGAATCAAAAAGGATGAGTCCAAGTTCCCCTTCATCGAGGATTGGTGGAAATAGAGCATTAATCTATCTCTACACTAACACTAACGTGACATCCCTACTTAAGCATTCTTTGGGGCAGGATAGGTAAAGGTGTCAGCATGTGGAGTCTTCCTTAGAAGTCTCTCCACTACAATGGGTCAGGTAGCATGAAGCTACTGAGACAGAGTTCATTCTAAGATGCTCTCCCTCCAAAGGCACAGAAGTGGGGCTCTTTCCCTACTTGCAACGTTCCAATATTACAGGTATCTACCCAGGATTCCTTTCGGGTCACGCCATCCGATTAGACCACGTTCTCCAAGGTAGTTTTCCACAGGACGGCGATGTTCCTGAACAGCAACAAGATCACCTTGATTCCCAGGCCTTTTCTGGTGACAAAATGCAATAGTTCTCCTGTTGGAAATGGCCCCAAACTTTTTGCTTCTTCCTCCTATTTTTTCCTGACCCGTGTTTGTTGGCTATAGGACTCTGGGCACTTTACTACTGCTGATCAGTGCTAAAGTGCATATGCTCTCTGTGTAAATTGGTATTGTGATTGGTTCTCCCTGATTGGCCTATTTGTTTTACCAGTAGGTCCCTAGTAAAGTGCACTGAGTGTGCCAGGGCTGGTAAATCAAATGCTACTAGTGGGCCTGCAGCACTGATTGTGCCACCCACATTAGTAGCCCTGAAAAGATGTCTCAGGCCTGCCACCGCGGTGCCTGTGTGCAGTTTGTTAACTGCCATGTCGACTTGGCAAGTGCACCCACTCGCCAGGCCCTAACCTTCCCTTTTCTTACATATAGGGCACCCCTATGGTAGGCCCAAGGTACCCCCCTGGGCAGGGTGCAGTGTATGTGAAAGGTAGGACATGTACTGGTATGTGTAACTGCCAATTTCGTTTTTCACTATTGAAAGGCTATCTTGCCCCATAGGACAGAATGAGGAATGCTTTGTAACATTTTACAAGCATATATTCCCATAGGAATAAGATAGAAAAATGGTGTTTGGTATCCCAAAACTCAGGATTTAATAACACATCTTTTAGTAAAGATAGTTTCTAAATTGTGTGTTTGAAAATACCACTTTCAGAAAGTGACTATTTTCTTGTTCAACCATCCTGTGTGCCTCTGCCTGTTTGTGGATTGACTGTCTGGCTTTGGAGTGACAGGGGCTGGGGAGGTGCAGTGCTCCAGGAGTCTGGATGAGTCAGCACTAGGCTGAATAGCCCTGACCTGCATTTGGAGTGGTGGGAGGAGTAGCACCTGTACCTGAATAGGGCTGTGCCTGCCTTCCACAATGCTGGCTCTGCCCCCCTGTGGTGTGTCTGGAGCCAAGGCTCACACTGACAATGGATGTTGTTGGGCACTTGCAGAGTGCCCCCCAGAACTGGTTTGACCTGGGCTCAGAGCCCCTTGCACAAAGAGAACAAAGACATTTTGGGGTATAAGTATCAGACCCAAAACCCCAGACTTTAGATCATTCCTGGAATTCAAGATAAACTTTTTCCAAGGAGATGAGCTGGAGAGACTGAGGAGAAGTACTGCCCTTGCTGTGTGTCTGGGGTTGGCCTGCAGTTGCTGTTTCTGCTAAGGAAAGGAGAAGGACTTTGCTGTGTGTTGTTTCCCCTGCTTGAAGGAGATCTCCAAGAGCCTGAAGTGAGCTGGTCTCCTGTTCTGAAGTCTTAGGGACACAAAGACTTCACCCCCAGCTCCCCTGAACTCTGCTGCTGTGAGTTATGACCTGCCAAGAGGTGCCTGTGGCAGTTTTGGGCCTCTGGAGGTTGTTGCTGCTGTTTGGGAGCTGGAAGAAAGAAGAAACTGAAAGAACTACAGAAATCGACGCATCGTTCTTCTTGTGGCTGTTTTCCCGACGCATCTCCACGGTGCGAAGAGAATTTCCGCAGCGCCTGTCGCCACTGCAAGAATTGATGCATCGAGGGATCGCGGCAGAAGAGGACCGATGCAGCGCCGCTCGACGCTGCCGCATCGATCGCCGACGCATCCTGGATTTCCACGCATCGTGCCTGTGCGGCAAGTTCGTCCGACGCATCACCTGCGAACTGGAACCGTCACAAAGAATCGACGCATCACTCCTCATATAGACCGGATTCGACGCAACCCTTCCTCTGCGTGCAGCGGGACTGTCGCATCGCCTCCCCAAGGTCTCAGGAGTGTTGCATCTCTTAGTTTTCCGACTCTGCGGCTGTTTGGCTTTTGGAACTTTCACACGTCTACAGGTGCTTTGGTGAAAAGTCACGCATCCATAGTTTTCTATGGTGCAAGTTCTTGAAACCTTTTGAAAGTTATATTTTTAACTGTGTATGTTGGATTTTTGTCGTTTTTGTCTTGTTTAGTTTAGATAAAGATACTTTATTTTTCTAAACTGGTGTGGTGTCCTTTTGTGGTGTTTTCACTGTGTTACTGTGAGTGTTGGTACAAATACTTTACACATTGCCTTTGGGATAAGCCTGTCTGCTCGTGCCAAGCTACCGAGGGGGTGAGCAGGGGTTATCTAAAGTGTGTGTCCCCCTTACCCTGATTAGAAGCAAGGGTCCCTATTTGGACAAAGGTACCTACCTCTGTCAACGAGAGACCCCCATTTCTAACATCTCCTTATCGGCATTAACTCCCAATGTATCCTCTTCTCTCCTTGCCCAACTCCTAAATTAAAGGCATTATTCTAACTAACGAGGGCGCTTCTTCCACCTGCAACACAAACGTGAGAAAGACCAAAATCCACAGCACACATGAAATTCAAACTGTTAATTCTAATGTGAGAGCTTCCAGGGAAATGTATTTCAGGCCTACAAGATTCAGCTAACATAGGAGAAATGGAACATGAGCTTTACGAACTGCATAGAAAATATGGCACGTTCGGTTAATATTCCTACCTACATATAAAATGGCACGATTAATAACCACATTCAATAATAAATGGTTGTCAGTTGCACAACATGACAGCTTCTGTTAGTGTTTTCTGCTGGTTACATTTGATTATTCCACATTAATACTTCATGTATTCCTCATAATGGCCTAAATACATCACGTTTTACGTTATTACGTTACAAGGTCCTAACACTTAGGTTAACACGACAAAGGATTATATGTGGATGCGTTCTACACGTGTGATTATGATGCACCCCAACAAATGAAAATGAATTTTACGCTACATCTCTTATAATGAGACTTTTTAAGTACCTTTTAGTGGGGTAGGATATTAATACAAGGAGAAGCCATAGAGTGGCTTAGAACGTCTGATCTGCATTTCCAACACACACTCATTTTTGTATGTATTAGAATTAAATATAATTCGCTCTCCAATGTGATACCTCACCAAGACTTTGACTTAGAATATCACTCATAACAATAAAGAAAAGTGTCCATTTTGATTCCGTTTCTGCTTATTTCTATGGAAAATAAAACAGAAGTACAAGGAATGTCTGTGGATGTGCAACAAAATCAACGCTCCATAGGTATAAGCGTTTTACACAACAAGGCAATCAATATAGTCCAAATCTCACCAGGAATATCTTTCCAGTTGATAACATAAGTTACTGTCACTATCGTATCAATACCAGCCCAAACGCGAGTTCCAAACACATATGTGTTTTCTACACAAAGGACAGACAATATGCTGTTGCTTAGGAAATGTGAGCATGCGCAATGCAGACCTTCGCTCCTCTGAACAGCTCATTGACAATCGACATGTGCAATAGCAGCACGGACAGCAGAGTTGAACAAGCATTTGCAATGCAATAGGTCTCGCATTACTGATAGTTTGCGGTATTGGCATTGCAAATAATAATGCAACCCCAATAGCTCATACTTTCAGCAATGCGAAACCTCGTGCATTGCAAATGCTTGCGTAGTGAGCCAGGAACCAGCATTGTATGTCTCAGTGCAGTACCGCAAGCTGCTCCTAGAGGTCCCTAGTGAGCAAGGCACCAGCACTGCATGTCTCTGTGCAGTACCGCAAGCTGCTCCTAGACGTCCCTAGTGTGCAAGGCTTAGCACTGCATGTCTCGGTGCAGTACCGCAAACTGCTTGTAGAGGTCCCTAGTGTGCAAAGCACCAGCACTGCATGTCTAGGTGCAGTACTGCGAGCTGCTCCTAGAGGTCGCTAGTGAGCAAGGCACCAGCACTGCATGTCTCGGTGCAGTACCACAAACTGCTCCTAGAGGTCCCTAGTGAGCAAGGCACTAGCACTGCATGTATAGGTGCCGTACCGCAAGCTGCTCCTAGAGGTCCCTAGTGAGCAAGGCACTAGCACTGCATGTCTACGAAGTTGGAGTTATTGGCATTATAAATGGCAATGTTTTTTTACCTAGCCATGTTGCAGGGTGCAGTACCATATGTGGCCAATAGAGGACCTCTTTTGGTCGTATATGGTACTGTACCCTGCAGAAGATATGGTGAATCCACCCTACCCATAATGCATTGCAAGCAAGACAGTACTACGAGTACATTCAAATAGCTATGTCCATATATACAATTAGCAGCTTTGAAATGTGACAAAAGAATTATTACATTAATTTCGGATTAGGTTGTACTCTGTGTGGAGCTGATGAAGGGAAATTTATAGACGGTCTCATATAAATGTGAGATGTTCTAGTGAGTGAAGTAACCACTGCCAGCCTAGCTTAGGACCAAGTGTGTGTCCTGCCTGAAGCCATTTAAGAAAATAGTGCCTTGAGGCTGTAATTAAAACCTAGGGAGTAACAACACATGCAACAGGGGGTGTTCTCATGGGAGGTTACAAGAAGAGACAAGGCGGTACTAAGGAGGGACTACTTAGCCTATTGACCAATGAAAAGCTACCATTTGCAAAGGACAGGGACAGGAGCCAATTATTAAGATGGGTGGAAAGTGGGCGGAGCTTTATGCCCATATCCTGAATTCAGCATGTCTCGAAGAGACAGCGCAAGCGCTGCCAGGCGAGACCTAAAAACACACCAAATGCAGAGTTTGGAATTGCCTTTTGAAACACTCTGGGGGCTCAGAGCTCCCTGCAAGGAGAGAGAGCACGTGCTGTGCCTCGGCACGGCCGGTGCGGTCTTTCTCTTCCTTGTTCTTTCCCTATAATTAGGGCCCAGCCCCAAACATGAGTGCCGGTGGGCCCCAGCTGCAACCCACGTGCTCAAATGAAGCACTGCAAAATGGTGGGAGGTGTGAGAAAAAGCCGCGAAAGAATGCAGTCGTCCATTTATACAACTTCACCCTCAAGGACCTCAGATGCTTGAATAAGCAATCAAGCAACTTGATTTAATTGTAGCCTCTCGCATATAGTGCAAAAGGTATTACCATAAGTTTCTCCCGATAACTGTACAGCAATCGAGCTTGATTAGTGTTTGGTGATTGGAATTTGATGTCTGCAGGTGTTTAAGGTCCCTTGATTCGCTCTATGTGTTCAATCAAAAGTTGTAATTATTAGTCAGTAATTGTCTGGATAGATTACAATGGGTTTCATCTTTAAATCATATTATTAAACTATTTCTTGAAAACCTCGTGTCCTCGTGTGGTATGAATGAGTCCCAAAAAGGAAGTGGTTGAGACTGATTTTCAACCACTATTGGTTAGATAGTTTAATACAAAACGGCCATCTAATGAATGATCTCACATTATGTTTTACCTCCCAATCAAGCATCATTGAGCAAAGACTTATTCTAGAACACTTATTGTCAGTGATTGTTGATGATGTTTTACTGATGTAAGATTGGGCAAGGCATGCTTACTTTTCACTACATGTCCCCTACAGTGAGCAGGAATCCCTATAATGTATTATTATTGTCTTTACGTCGCCCACAGTGAATGGAAGAACATACATTTAAAATATTTGAGTCCCTCTAGGATTATTTTATATGCTGGTTATAAAGTAAAAAATGCCAGATCTGTTATTCTCAGATCCAGCTCATAGCACCCAGAACCTTGACAGTTAGCAACACTGAGCTCCCCAGAACAAAGAGATGATGTTCGTGCAGAGGACCAGTTAGCGACATTATTCAACAATCTAACCAATGCAAGCAACAGAGAGAAGTCATAATAAAAAACCTAATATGAAGGTCTAAAGGACCAACACATTGCAGACCCTGAAACTCTTCAAACGGACAAGTGGGAATCTGGAATGGTGTAACAATCAGGGGTGCGGCAGGTGCAGCGGCACCAGATCGCATAGGCCTGAGAAGCCTACTGAACCCTGATTATTTTTGCATTTTACTGCCCAGGAAGCACCTATGGGGGGGCCCTTTTCCTTGCTTGCACTAGGGTCAATGTCATCCTTGCTATGCCACTGGTGAGACCAGGACATTGTAGAACCCAGAACACATCCAACTGAAAAGAGAAGAGCAGGCGAGAATGTGTGTAAACAGTCTTCAGTCAGACCAGGTAGAGGATAAAGCGCTCTCTAGTTATTAAGGAGAGGATATTACAAGGCAGTGAAGAGAGGTAAGGAAGCCGCCTCCTTCAGCCATATAAACAAAACAGCCAACCACTTGAAGGAGATGTTCATCACATTCTGGCAACTGGTAACACAAACATCATGAAAACCTGATTGCAAATCACAACAATAGTTTAATGATGTAGGGCCCTCCAATTTCCTTTTCAGAAACTTCTGTTCATTTCACTGTTCCTATAGCAGACTGAGATGAGGTCTGAGGCCTTTAATTTTTTCAAGTCCTCGTATGCTGCTGTGCAATGTGGCTATACTCTTACGCCTGGTACTCAGCACGGTGGTAACACGAGCATACACTAGCCTATACAATGCTAGCTCCAGAGTACTTGGGAGGTGTCATCAACGGTGCAAAGTGTGCTTCTGTTCATGAAAGATGCATTTAAACTGCTGCTTCTGCACAACAATTTGGCACTTTCAAAAGCACACTGGGACCCTGATTATAATCTGCACAGTACTGTTGAGGTGCAAACTCCACACACAACATTAATGTTACTGTGCAGTAACAGCCTATGAGTACTGTGGCAATTATGAGTGAGTCTCCTCAGAATGGGGAATAACTGCAGACCCAGATTTACATGGCCCAATTTAGCTGTGTGCGACATCTATGTAATTTGCATTTGCCAAATTAGGCGGAGTGCAAAATTGCCATTTGGCGCTATATTCCAAAATGGACGCACTAAAAGTAGCACAAAAAACACAAGTGCCGCAAACATCAGCAGATCGCATTCTGGTCACTTGTGCGATTCCTCTGTGCTCGTGCTCAATTTTTGCTGTGAATGGCGCATTATTATGCAGCGTGGAATAATTTTGTGTAACAAGCATAATGCAAATTTACCAAAATTATGCAAGATTATGGCGACATAGTGGAAATTCCACCTGAGTCTAGTGGTAATCCGCACATCTTTCTCTGTTCCAGGGATATTAGCGCTCACATTTACTACCTGCTTTGAGTACATAGTAAATGTGTTTTGGTGAGCAGATGCTGACGTGGGTGAAGGCAGATGGGTTGGGGTGAGAAGGAGAAAAAGAAGCCCCCCTTGTTAAAAAAATTCTCTGCAGGGAGGGTGACAGAGGCGTGACTGCTGAAGTGATTTTATCACGTGTTTCTTCTGACTGGTAAAAACTGGCTCCAGTATTTCCACACCCAGATATTGAAACCCACTTGTGATTGGGCAGAGCGGAATTACATATGGGCATTTCACTCCGCCCAATTCATAATCGGGCCCCAGGAAGCATTCCTTTTCTCCTGTGTCATATTTCTAAAATTGGTTTAACCTGAAACATAATGCAGACACTAATTGCAAAAACAACAATTGATGGACAGAATGCAGAACAATGTCATACATTCACCCCAGTACAAAGATCTGGGCCTAAATCCATCGTTTTTTTGCTCACCATGCCATTGTGTGTCCTCTGACACTAATTGCAGCAATCCTTTCATGATAAGTACAAACTGTGAAACAGGTGTCAGAAGATATGGAATGGAACAGAGATTTGTAAAGCACGGTATTGCCTTTAGTAGGACTCCACAGAGCTGCCAGAATTCGTGTATATTTACGCTATGGTGTCAAGTACTTCCTTTAAAGCCTCAAGGGTGTTTTCGTGATTGTTTGAGTTGCATCAACAGTAGTGTGTTTGTTAATATTATGATTGTTTCTGTTTTATGTTGTATAGCTATTGAAATGAATATTTGTTGGTTAGCTTAAGGTCTTTGAAAATGTGGGTATGCATCAACTGGGATTACTAGTGTGTGCATAGCCTAGCTTTAAGCATGTGTCTGGTGTAATTGAAAACAAAGTGTCTTGTTAGAATACAGCTAAACCAAACTAGTTGTGGAGTGTTTTGCTGGTGCTGGTTTAGCGTGTTATGTATTGTTATGGGGCGGTCTGTTGTTATATAAAGAATGGAGTGCTGTTGTGAACTCTTGAAGTCCAAATATATGGTCCACTATGTGCTGGATTTCTGTGTGTTGTTCTTACAAGTGTTTTCTGTTGAGGGTCGCTAGTATTTATTTTATGGTTAGTACTTTGTGAGCTCGGTGATGCACTACTATAAGGAATATTAGAGCAGTGCTGAATGTGTAAAGTGTTCATTCTCGTGTTCTTTAGCTGTTGTATGTTGCTTCCCTGTTGAAGGTACTGTTGTGTGCTCATCAACACCCAAGCACATGTCACATCTGCACGGTAATGCTCAAAGGACACACACACACATGAAGAACTTGCAGTACTAACTCAATATTCCCTGAGGGGTTAGACTCCTTATACTTGAATCAACGTTTAAAATGGTTGTTCGGTCATTCGTCACCTTGAAACTCATTTGTGGACATGTGATTCCAAACAAATCCTAACTGTGATGACACACAACAGCACAACTACTCACAGGTGTGAAGCGCTTTGATCACATCACCCCAGTCTTCATGACTCTCAACTGACTCCTAAAGTAATCAAGAAGCATGTTCTAAATGGCCTGCATCAAGCGCAAAGCCATGCACCTTGGTGCTCCAAAATAGCTTACCTAAAAACTAATCACCAAAAAAAAAGAACCATCTCACTTGCTGTGGTGCATGTGTGAGAAGACGATCATGATGGTGCAGACGTCATGAAATGTGCAGTGGACTGTGATGATGCTGCAGGTTTATTGGAAACTGGAAAAGGAAATTGATACTGAGCATTTCCCATAGAATTATCCAGCCTATCATGCATTTGCTTTTAGCCAGCCTACATGTCTATAGTGATAAGATATGTCTGCATAATGCCAGTTTTGAAAGTGTTTCTCTGAGCTCCCCAGTGAACAGAAGAATAATATTCATAATACTACAAATGATGATATTGGAAATTGGGTTGGAGCAACCCCAATCTCTGTCAGTGTAAAACACAAGGAAACACCAAATTAACCTGGACTTAACCTTCTGGTAGCTTGGCACAAAAGAAGCAAGGCTTAACTTAGAGGCAATGTGCAAAGTATTTATGCAGCACTTCAAACAGTAATAAAGTGAAAATACAACACAAAAAAATCCCACATCAAATTAGAAAAATAAATTAAAATGTAATACATTGTTTGAAACCAAAATTACAAAAATCTAATCAGTAGAACTGAAGATATGCAGTTTTAAAGATTTTAGTGAAAATAGTGCCTAGTATCACAAAGCTCCAACTGCGGGTATCCGGTCACGCCAGACCGCGACAAAGTCACAAGTTCAGGCTGACTGTGATGGAGCACGGTCCATATACAGAGACCAAATTATGCCCGCTGAACAAATTACCTTAACTCCTGGTTTGCGGAGCATTGCCAGACCCCGTGTCAAGGATGCATCATGCAGCAGCAATTCCGAGGAGCTACACAGCTGTGATGCGGTGTCCTGCGTCGTCATCGAAAATGCCATAGATGACGGGCTTGTGATGGCACCAAGGATGCGTTACGCAGCTTCGGTTCCAAAGAAAGTTGTGGGGTTGCGATGCGAAGTCCTGCGCAGACACCGAGGATGCCGTCGCCAAGGTGCTTGCGATGCGAAGGCCTGCGTCAAGGATGCATCACGCAGCAGCGGTTCCCAGGAGGCTGCAGACTGCGATGTGAGGCCCTGCATCTGAGATGTGTTATGCAGCAGCGGTTCTGCTCATAGAACCACAGCTGGGCTGGCAGAACACCTTCAGGCCCACTTCCAAGGGACCAGGACTCGGGTGGCACCACTTGGGGGTAGGAATCTCAGCAGACAGAGTTCAGGTGTTGGATTCAAGGTGGTTGGAACCTTTTCTGTCCCTGAGGCTTCGATCAGGAAGCCAACCAACTGGCCCTTGGATTCGCTCTGATGGTCCAGGCTTCAAGATGAAGGTCCAGTCCTTCTCACTCAGCAGGGTAGCAAGGCAGAAGAGTGACAGTCCTCTTTGCAGAGCAGCACAGCAGTCCTTCTGAGTCTTCCCCAGGTCCAGAGGTGTACTGAAGTGTTGGGTCTGAGGGTCCATTATTTGTAAATGGTGCCCCTCTTTGAAGTAGGAGAAGGTTCTGGATGTTTTCACCCCTGGATTGCTTGAAATTTCCTGCCTACTTGTCCTCGCCCAGGCTTATCTGGGGTCACAAATGACTAATATCAAACCCTTTGTGAGTGTGCTCAGGCAGAGCTTGAGCTTTTGTGCTCTGTGCAAGTGTAGTAGGTGAAAACTCCTCCCCGTCATCAAGTCAGATATGGCCCATCCTGCCAACACCGATTCCCCTTTGCCTCACTGTCTGCGAGCAATACACAAAATCCAACTGCCAGCTACACCTAGTCATGTGACACTAGGCCAGGCTGTGGGCCCCAAATGGTTGGGACGAGAAAAAGGGCAACCTTCTAAAAGAGCCATGTTCAGAATTGTGGCTTAAAATCCGACTTTACCAGTAAAGTGAGTTTTAAATTAAAATTCTGTAGATATCAAACTCGACCATCCTATCTTCTCCCAATGGAAAGTTATCACTTATTAAATGTAGTTAGTTAACTCAATGTTATCCTATGGGAGAGGTAGACCTTGCAGTAGTGAAAAACTATTTAAAGAGTTTTTCACTACCAGGACATATAAAACTTAAAAGTACATGTTCAACTTTTTTAATACACTGCACACTGCCCTATAGGCTGTTTAGGGCCTACCCTAGGGGTGACTTGTGTGTATTTAAAAGGAAATTTTAGCCCTGTCAAAAGGTTTATAATGGAAATTACAGTTCTAAAACTACGCACACAGACATGTTTTAAGGCTACTTAAGTGGGTGGCACAATCAGTGCTTCAGGCCCACTAGTAGGATTTAATTTAGAGGCCCTGGGTCAATGTAGTACCACTTTACTAGGGACTTACAAGTATATTAAATGTGCCAATTGAGGGTTAGACAATTTCACCATGTTTAAAGGAGAGAATACAAGCACTTTAGTACTGGTTAACAGTCAATAAAATGGGTTAAAAAGCAGGGTGAAGGCAAAAATTTGGGGATGACCCTGCGGAAAGAGCCATGGAAACTCTGCACATTACTCTGAAACACTTTATCTACAGTACTTGTCTCAGAAATTACCCTTCTTTAATAAAGTGGAGGACAGTGAATAAGTAGTGATTAATAATCCAATATACCACCATACAATGTACATAGCATCACTTAGTGTTAGCACAGTCAAAAATGTATGCTCCATCGCTCTATCTTGAAGAAGTGAATAACACACCTGATATGGGATTTGCTACATACTACCAGGCACTCAACTGCGGATGGCTCCTACCCATAATTTAAACCCTTCAGGGGCCCTCCCATAACTTCAAGCCTGTATCCACAAATGTGACGTGGGCTTAATATTTGAAAAACTGAGTCCAGTGAAAGAATTTCCACCCTAGGTCTAATGAAAAATTGTGGACAAATACTTGAGAATTTCTTCATTATTAAGAACATATTACACACCGCGACATAGAGTTAGGTTCCAGCTCATTGGTGGAATTGTTGTAATGCTGTACAATGCATAACAGGCTTTGAATCCACGCCAGCACATGGGGTGCATATTCAAAAAACGTTATTTGTATATTTTGGGGAGAGAAGAGAGGCTGTTCAAGACATGATGGGCCCAAAGCTCCCGACCCCTTATCTGTCCAGACCCCTCCTCTGTCCGCTGACTTCGAACCTGTGGTTGACCCTTTGTGACTTTTTAGCCGGACACTGCTATCAAGTCACAACCCCTCTTAATGGTCCGTGCCTCTCATTGGCTGGCTTAAATCCACGGCCCCTTCCATTCTCACCTCCTCTCTCATACAGTGAAAAAGGTTTCTTTTTTACTGCTTTTTTTCTGTTTCCAACTTTTTTCTTGCTTACCTCTTTTCTTAATTCATGACCAGATTTATTTCACCTCTCCTTCTTTCTTTCTTCTTTGCTTTTTTCTCTTTGTTCTCCAAATTTTTATTTCTCTGTGTATAGGAGGCATAAACTTGCAGACATCCAGGGGAGTTCGGCATTAGGACATCTGACAGCCGAATTCTTGAAACTCAAAGATGAGTATACATTACAGTCTTTTCTGGATGACATCCAACCAACCCTGGCAAGGAAATTGTATGTTCAGTTTAGATTTGGGACCTTGCCGCTTTTTGCTTTTACTAACAAATGGTCAAAAACTACACCGCAAGGGTGCCCTGCCTGCAATTGTGAGGAAGAGTCAGAGCTCCACGTCCTTTTCTTTTGCCCTGGCTATAAATTAGCAAGAAAGTGCTGGCTTATCCAACTGTGCAGGAATCTAGGGTTTGTCCACTGCGAGGAGGCATTTAGAGTCCTGAAGTACGAGACTTTTATGCCTATTGTTTTTGCTGTATCTGGATTTCTCACCTCGATGTGGCGCACGCGCAGGATGATTCTAAACTCGTTGTTGTGGCCTTAAAGTATATATGTCTGTGTACTTTTAACTGTTTTATCTAAATCCTTTTACTCATTTTAAAGTTTTAATATCAATTTCGTTGATGAACTGAGCTTTTATTTGATAAATTGCATGTACAGTTGTTTATGACCCATGTGGCTTTTACATACGGGGAAACTTAGACAGTAGCTGGATGAGGGTGAACTGTTGATGTGAACTGTCCAGTTCTGCCACTCTGTGAACCTTGTGATGCACTTAAACGATGTTGACTTATTAATTAATTGCTATAGCTTTTTATGGTGATGTTTTATAGTATATGGGGCATATTATCAACAGGCAGCGATAATTATCGCTAAGCGCGCTTAGCGCGATTTTAAATATCGCCAGCTATTGCTGGATTACATCGCCGAGTTAGCGCGTTATCATCAACGCTTAACTCCAAAGCGATAAAAAATCCAGCGATAGCGGCGAAATGCCTGAATATCACTGGAAATCCAGCGATAAAAAAGCTGCGATAGGGAAATCGTTGATAATAAGCCATGGTGGACTTATCCTGACAATCCACCTCCCATAGGATAATATAGCTAAGTCAGGAATTTTGCAGACGTTAGATTCCAGCGTTAATGGGGGCTTAGCGCGATTTTAATTGTCGCTACGCGGGTCCGGGGCATTGTTGTAAATATCGCGATGCTGCGTTAGCGATGTATTCCCATGAAGTTATGTGAGGAACGCCTACTTTGCATCTCATTAGCGATGCGATGCTAGGCGTTAGTAAAACGGGTGCTAGCACAAGGAAACACGCGCTAAAGCCTGTTAGCGTGTCCTTGATAATACTGCGATGAAATTATCGCCGCTTTTCGGCCGAAAACGGCTGCTAAAGCGGCGATAATGGGCTTGATAATATGCCCCATGTTTTTTTGTCTGCCAGTTTTTTGTGTATGCACCTTTATGGTCTACAATGACCGAAATAAAGTATGTTGGATTGGATTGGATTGGATTATTTCTCTCCTTTTTTCTTCCTACCCTTACTTTTTTTGTTTATTTTCAGTTTTTTTCTCACAGCATCTTTCATTTTTCTTTCCTTCTCCTTTTTATCTTTCTTCCTCTCTTCCTTTCTTTCTTTGCTGCTTTCATCAATTCCTTTTCCAACGTTTTTCCATATTTTGTTCCATTTTTGTACTTTTTCCTTACTTCCCTTGCTCGTCTCTACTTCCTTCACTCCTTCATCCATACCTATTTCTTCTCCCTACCGCTTTCTTCCTTTTCTTTCTACCCTTTTCTTCGCTTTTTTCTTTTTTTGTATTACAGTTGAGTCAGTCTATATTGCCTTCTTCTTTCCTTCCTTCTCTCTTTATTTTATTCATTCTCTACTATTAAGCATCTTCCCCACTCCTTCCTTATGGCCCTGGATATCTAGGTTCATAGGAGGGACCGATATTATTCTGACAGCCTCTCATTCACAAAGGACATAACTATTGGTGACAAAACTAGACAAATGATTAGCAATGCCCATGAAAGAAAGATGTGAATATGTGTATTCCTTATCTTGAAAAAAACAGTGTACCTCTACAGCAAACATGTTCTAAAGAAACCTTCTCTTGAACCCTCTGACCCGGGCAATTACCGCCCTATTTCCCAGCTCCCTTTTTTGGCTAAGGCCACTGAATCTCATGTTAACACCATCCTCACTGAGTTGGTGGAACGCAATGATATTCTGGATCCCTCTCAAAAGTCACAAGTTCAGGCTGACTGTGATGGAGCACGGTCCATATACAGAGACCAAATTATGCCCGCTGAACAAATTACCTTAACTCCTGGTTTGCGGAGCATTGCCAGACCCCGTGTCAAGGATGCATCATGCAGCAGCAATTCCGAGGAGCTACACAGCTGTGATGCGGTGTCCTGCGTCGTCATCGAAAATGCCATAGATGACGGGCTTGTGATGGCACCAAGGATGCGTTACGCAGCTTCGGTTCCAAAGAAAGTTGTGGGGTTGCGATGCGAAGTCCTGCGCAGACACCGAGGATGCCGTCGCCAAGGTGCTTGCGATGCGAAGGCCTGCGTCAAGGATGCATCACGCAGCAGCGGTTCCCAGGAGGCTGCAGACTGCGATGTGAGGCCCTGCATCTGAGATGTGTTATGCAGCAGCGGTTCTGCTCATAGAACCACAGCTGGGCTGGCAGAACACCTTCAGGCCCACTTCCAAGGGACCAGGACTCGGGTGGCACCACTTGGGGGTAGGAATCTCAGCAGACAGAGTTCAGGTGTTGGATTCAAGGTGGTTGGAACCTTTTCTGTCCCTGAGGCTTCGATCAGGAAGCCAACCAACTGGCCCTTGGATTCGCTCTGATGGTCCAGGCTTCAAGATGAAGGTCCAGTCCTTCTCACTCAGCAGGGTAGCAAGGCAGAAGAGTGACAGTCCTCTTTGCAGAGCAGCACAGCAGTCCTTCTGAGTCTTCCCCAGGTCCAGAGGTGTACTGAACCTTTGTTGGTTTTTTTTAATCCCTCTATTCGCCAGACCATTTTACAGGCCACGATCTTGTCCAGACTGGACTATGGAAATGCCCTATATTTAGGTGCTAATAAATCTTGCATTCAGCGACTCCAAAGAATTCAAAATGCGGCTGCTCGCACTCTGCTGGCCCTCCCAAGATCCTGTTCTGTGTCTAGTTCTCTGTCCAGGCTTCACTGGCTGCCGGTGGAGAAAAGGATTCAGTTCAAGACTTTGTGTGTTGCTCATAAAATCCTGAATCATCAAGCCCCCAAGGTCTTAGCGAATTGGCTAGTGCCATATATCCTGAGGCGTACGCTTCGCTCTGCAGATAAAAGGCTAGTCTGCATCCCCCGAGTTCGTAGAGCCAGAGCAGGCGGACTCTCATTTAAGGTATTGGCAGCTAGGCTTTGGAACTCCCTTCCCTCTGGGATTAGAGGACTACAGAACCTTCTAGAGTTCCGGAGAGCCATAAAGACCTGGCTCTTTCCGGGGTAGCCTCAGGGTCTTTTTTTCCTTCTCTGCTTCATGAAAGTTTACCTGGTAGCGCTGGGACGCCCCGTCGCTGGGGCAGCTATGCGCTGTACAAATTCGGTAAATAAATAAATAAAGCCTAAATGTGTCTCGCTTGGTGCTTATGAGTTCTTGGTTGCTTGACACAGCAAGAAGACTGAAGAGGAGATCTGTAAATTGTGCATGACAGAAGTGTTTTATGTATACGTTTATTCAAGATCTTCAGAATGAAGCACGAAAATATATGTCTGTATGTTTGTTCTGGGCATTTGTAAATCGTATCATACACAATAGCAGTGAGACATCAATGGAAAAGGAAACTGACTGAATCTACACCCGAAGGCTTATGCCTAATGTTTTTTTATTCTCTGAAAGATTCCAAGAGTGCTCTTTAGCAGCAGCTAAGGTTACAACTTTCCAAGGGTACTCGCATACTTGAGCTTTTTCACCACCCTAAATATTCACTCATGTGAGAGTGGTTAACAGAATGGAATTTGCACTTATCTTTTTTTCTTAAACATGGATTTTCCCAGTGGAACTCCTTTCCCTATTGCACCATAATTTTTGGTCTTTTTCACTACTGATTCCTTTAGTTAATATTGATTTTCTACTGCCAAACAGTTGAGTAATTCTCCAGCCACATATTGGGTGCAAATTGGCCTTTGCGCACCCACTTTGCATAGAATTTTCACCCTGTAACCTCCACTCCCTGCCCCTGGGAATAACTGTACTCCTATGCAACATTGTAGCATTTTAGTGTATCACTATGTGTAAATACATCAATTTACAAGTGTAAATTGCGATTCTCCTATTACCATGACAAGAGAATCTGGATTTCATTAAAGACACGGAGGCTAACATTATGCATATTTCTTTTAATGTAACTCCAAGCAGCCACTTGAAAGCATTACATCACAAAGTGAAAAGTTTCTAGAACAGAATATTAAGTCCATACAATAGCCATGAGCACAGAACAGTCTGCCTCTTTTAAATGTGGTGAAATAGGAAATAGTTCAAAATCATCTTTTTTTTTTTTTCCTTGCTCTTCTTCTTTAAAACCAATAAGAACCAAAAATCAATGAAGACTCAGGAAGTCCAAACTTCGGATGGTGAATCAATTATGAAGAGTTACCTGAAATGAAGAGAGGTATAAGTACTCCATTGGAATGAAATGTAGAAAAGTCGATAGAGACAAACAATAAAACTCTATACCTCGAAATATTATATAAATAAACCATTTAAAGACACTTCTGATATGAAAAATATACCGTCTAATAAACAGAATAAAACTTAAAAGAATAAAACTTAACCACCCATGGGAGTGGACGGGCGGGATAATGTTAGCCTCCGTGTCTTTAATGAAATCCAGATTCTCTTGTCATGGTAATAGGAGAATCACAATTTTATTACAAGACCGGAGGCTACCATTATGCATGTTGGTAGCTCTGTAAGACTACATCAGACATATGTTCAATTGGTTTGCAGTAGTGTTGTGCAAATGTGTTTGCATTAGACCAGTAAGCCGCCTTGAGGATGTCATCTAACTTACCTCCAGTCCAAAAAGATTTACTGGCCATAGTACCTCTGAGGGAGTGTGCTTGGAATTTCTTTAAGTCAATGCCCGCTAATTTCATTGCGGATTTAACCCATCTGGCTATAGAAGCAGAAATTATAGCTTTAAAAGGTTTGACGAAGGATATAAGTAATTGATTCACGCCATGAGCACGAAGACCATTCATTCTAAAATCGTACTCCTTCATGCAATCTACAACACAGAGTTTTGGTCATAGGTCAAAACGTGGGTAAAAAATTTAATCTGTCATAGTTTTAGTTCTTCTACTTATCTCAAATTTAACACCAAACATATTGTAAGATCTATTAGTGATTTCAAGACTTTGACATCAGAAGCCCTTCGGCATGAAATTAAGCACAACAAGGTTGCGAGTTTAATAGATAGACTTTTCCTATCTAAAAGTCTGTTATCCGGCCAATTAGTGAATAGGTCTAAAATTAGTTTTACGTCCCAAAGCGACTCGTATTTAGGTTTAGGGGTCTCCTTAGTCTGATACTTTTTAAGACTCTACAAACTATGACGTTCTTACCTATCATTTTTCCATTGACTAGAGCGTGACCTGCAGAGATAGCTGATCTATAACAATTAATCATTCTGTAGCTGAGACCCCTTTCAAACTGTTCTACAAGGAAGTTTACTATGTGTACGATAGGAGCCTCCACGGAATCCAGGTTCCTCTCCAAGCACCAACGTACCCATTTTCTCCAAATGTTGTTATACCTATAGTGCGTGCCAGGGGCCCATGACTCTCCGAGGAGAGTTGCAGCTGTTGACGAAAGTCCAGACACTTCATTGGATTTCCTGACACTTTCCAGGCAAGAAGGTTCAAACTCCTGGTCTGTACTAGGGGGTGATCTCTTCCATCTATGTCTGTTAGAAGTTCCACCTCGGCTGGAATTAAAAAGGGAATGTTGCAAGCCAATTCCAGAGTCGTGGGAAACCATGCCTGAGATGGCCAAAATGGGGTTATTAGCACTAGAGAGCATTGATCTTGTCTCACCTTCTGTAGGACTCTCTGAATCATGGCGAAAGGTGGCAAAGCGTATGCTTGGATTTCTTTCCAGCATTGGAGAAAGGCGTTTACTGCAAGAGCACCCGGGTCTGGCATCCAGCTGAAGTACTTCTCTAACTGGAAGGTTAGTCTGCTCGCGAACAGGTCTACTTCTAAGGGGCCCCATATCTTTTTGAGAGCCCTGAAGACATTTTCGTTGAGTTTCCGATCGCTGTGATCTAAAAGGAATCTTGAGTTCCAATCTGAAGATATGTTGATCTTCCCTGGTATGTATTCTGCTTTTAGAGCAATCTTGTGCTCCAGGTAAAACATCCAAAGTTTCTTGGCTAAATTGGAGAGATCTGCTGATTTGGTCCCCCCTAGACGATTTATATATGCCACCGCTGACATATTGTCCATCTTCAGAATGACTGATCTCCCTTGAAGGGAATGTTTGAAGCTCATCAGTGCGTATAAACCAGTGTTGTGTAGTTCCTATATACCCTATACAGGATCTGCGCGTTTTGGATAACATAAACTGTGGGTTTGGTGGCAGACTAATTCCGTGCACCCCCACCGGATACGTTAGCCTGTCTGTATTAGCTAGCTCACAGTGCCACTAGAGTCTCCTCTTATCGGGGAGAGAATAGTTCTTGGCAACCTCAGAACATTACAACCCTGATCCCCCAGGATCATGGAAACAATGTACTACTTTTCTCTCAGTCACTCGTGCTCACTTAGTTTGTCTCAGAGAGATACACAGAATAAACAGTCTGAGCGTTTCAATAAGTATTTATTGAACAGTTGTTATTCTCGTGTAGAATATATGAACTGCAACAACCATTAGACAGTAGCGGAGATATATGATCAGCAATACTACAAAAGTAAAGGGATGGTATAGTTCTACCATCTTGCAGAAATCATGAATACAGACATGTACATAAAACACATGATAAAAAGTGCAACCTAAAAGTGCGTACTCCTAAGATGTCTCCCTAACTAGATGTACCTAAATGTACCTAGCATCTGTGTAGGTGTTATGCCAAGAATCCCTCTAGGATCTAATCCACCCCATTACCTGAGAGTTAGAGAATGTGTGACCCCGTCCTGGTCTCGAGTTAGACACCCCGCGAGGGATGTTAGACCACTGCTAGCTGGAGCGTCTGCATGCAGGAACCTCAGCGTCTCTGGTCAGTGTGTCAGCCAGGAAGTCACGGTCTCCTCTGCTTTCTAAGCAAGACATGATGTATATATACCCATAGGTCTCCCCAGGGGTCCTACCTTGCTGTGTTACTGTGTCGGCCTAAAGGAGGACGTCAGGCCTGAACTTTATATAGAGATATTATACAGGAGATGGTAATCCTACTGTTAGTCCTGCTGTGCTTCCAAGAAGCCTCATGCATAATGTATGAGAATCGAACCAGGGAAAAAACCTGCGTTCTGAATGCAGTGTCATATCTGGGTAAAAGGCAGTGCCTAAAAACCGTTATGTATGTAATGTAGGGAAGGATATAGGTGAAAGGTTGCAGTGTCACCTGCACCTATATAGGGTACCTATATGGAATATAACACCAGCAGTCAGTTCTAGGTAGTTTATGTGCTGAGAAGACTCTGCTTGAGACCACATGCCACCTGTGTTCTGATCGAGAAGACAAGCTCTCCAACCATGAAGGCTCGCATCTGATTCCAGGATGAATTCTGGTTTAACCCAAATATGGCTTTGCCATTCCAGACATCTAAATTCTCTAGCCACCAAGTCAGTTCTGATTTGGCATCCTGATCTAGGCTTATCCAATCTCCGTACCAAAGGCCAGACCTTAGAGCTCTCGCTTTTACCCTTTGAAGAGCTCGGTAATTCAGAGGACCCGGAAAGATGGCTTGAATAGATGAGGAAAGGGGGCCTAGAAGCCTGGCTAATTCCCTTAGAGTTAGGGTTTCTTGTTTCAAAACAAACCTTATTTCCTTTCGAATTTTGGTTATTTTCTTGGAGGGTAGTAAAAGGAGGCATTTTGTTGTGTCTACGGTAAACCCTAAGAATTCCAGGGATCTGGAGGGAGTTAGTATTGATTTCTCTTTGTTTATAATGACCCTAAGCTTTCGATGAGATCCATAACCACCTTCAGGTCCTGAATTATTTGTGTGTGGTGTTGGGACATGATGAGGATGTCGTCCAGGTAAATAATTAGTCGAATCCCTCATTCTCTTAGGAGTGAGGCGATAGTCCTCATAACCTTGGTGAAACACCAGGGGGCAGAAGATAGACCAAAAGGGAGAGCTTGAAATTGGAACAGATGGTTCCTTTTGAGGGGAAGAAGAAGGAAGAGGGGGTAAGGTACTCACTCTGAAAGTTGTTGTTGGGTAGTCCACGTGATCTGAACCCTCTGTTGCGTGAACCTCTCCTTCTCTGTGGGTAGAATTAGGGAGGGTTGGGTGATTGGAAGCCTCTTCCGAAACCTCTGAACCTGGAGTAGGGCCTTGGGTTGAAGCGGCCGGAGGAAACGCCCCTTCTTCCGGCCCGTGCAAAAAGGTTTGGGTTGAACACACGTCTCATATTGTGTTGTGCTTAGTCCAGAGTCATGAAGGTTGACACATATTTGCCAAGGGTTTTAATCATATCTTCACCGAAGAGTAAACCTTTAGGGTTTTGTGAGGGTTCCTTGTCTGCCATATCGCTCAGTTTGGGGTTTATTTTGGTAAGCACTACCCTTCTTCTTTCGGCGTTGATGCTGGCGTTAGCATTACCCAAGAGGATCATAGCTCTCTGGCTCCATCCCCTGATAAGGTCTGTATCTAGGACTATTCCATTAATATGGCATTCTTCAGCCGTATCTATGATCCTAGCCAAAGGACCAAGAACGTCGAGTAGACGGTCTTGACAGGCCTTAAGGGATCTCTCCATTCCTTTCCTGGGGTCTCTCCCGAGTTTGAAGAGGAATTTAATTAGTTCCGGATCGAGGTTGGGGGTCTGACAGATTTTTTCTTGAATAGAGGGTCTTGAACATTCAGCTCTGAGGATGTTACGGGTATTTTTTTCAAGTAAATTCCTGAGCCATTTTTTAATAAATTTGGCCACGTGGTCTTGCGGCCACCATTCCGAGCTTCTCGGATGCTTAATATTGTAGGGTGAGAACATTTCTTCGCCCAAGGGGTTAATAATATTATCTCCTGAAGAAGATGGAAGTTCGTCTTCGGTAGGTAGGCTATTAAATTCTTGATCATCCTCATTGAGGTCAAGGACATATTCGTCAAAGGTATTATTAGCCTCGTCATCCTCCAATTCGTTGTAGTGAGCACTTTGATAGTTTGTGCCGCTAAGGACACCCAAATGTGTTGTGCTGCTATGGACACCAGGAAAATTTGTGCCGCTGAAGACACCTGAGGCTTTTGAGGTGCGAGGACCTCCATTAAGAGTTGAGGTGCTAAGACCTCCCATATTATTTGAGGTGCTAGGACCTCCCATTGTGCTCAGGGGGTTTGGGTATTCAATATTTTTATTCTTCTTTAATCTTTTCCCCCGAATTTCAGTGAGATCGTAAATTACTTGCATGCTTGGGCTTTCAGTAACATCATCCTCCTCTGTAGGGAGGGATCTTTTGGATGACATGACTTGGTTTAGAGTCTCCAACATACATGATCTCATCTCCCTGTGGATAATTTTCTTGAAAGCCTCGTTATTCAAATTAGGGATGGGGGCTACTGCATCATCAGAATCGATCCCAGACATTTTTGTGTTAATATATATTAAATATGGTTCAGTTAGCTAAAATAATGCTTTATAGTTGGTAAATGGATAAATTTATTGTTATCAATGTAAAGAATTAAGGCAACCATTCATGGAATGATGATTAACAATAATCTATAAACAATAATAAATGGAAAGAACCAAGGCAACAACAGCTATTTATCAAAAGTACAAAATATCATTTATTTAAATTCTTGACAATGTGACGATCTATAATCTACACACACTCACTTTCATGTCTATCAATCATACTTCCATGCATACTCATGTCAATATAAAAACATTGTTAAAGTGGTGACATTTTCCACAGAATTGATGGATAGGCACAATGTATAAAAAATGGATTCAAATAGAACACAGTGGCACAAAATCAAATGACTGGTGGTGTTCTACGCGCGTTTCGGCACACACAGGTGCCTTCGTCAGGAAAGAGGCCACACTTGGAACATGTGAGGATTTCTAGGTAGTTATAATAACCAGTCGTACTCTAAGATGATATGAGAACGGTACCGTTCTTGGAATGTTTATCTAGACCTCGGATATCAAAAATATTGGCTGAGTAGAGAATGTTGAAATCATGTCTGTCGATGTGTTATTCAATGATGATTCTATTATATCCCTTTCTGTGAATATTGTGCTGTATGTCAACCTATATATTCATAATAAAAATTCGTTGTGACAGATGAAGATAGGCTGTCTTGATATAAGATAAAATACAGGGGATACTTGTTTCGTCTTGTATTCCAAGGTATGTTAAGGTTCGATGCAATTGGGGAAGCTCAATTCGTATCAATATTGGTGAAAGGGGTTTATATTCGATGGCATGGAGCCTCCGGATATGGGGTTCCTACACGCAATAGCTCTGGATGGAGCTTACATTTATTGTTATAAAATTGAATAAATTGCTTTAAAAAAAGGTGAGTAGAAGCCCAATACAGATTTTTCTTGTATAGTTAAGGAAAATAAGAGTGGTCAGACCTTTAGTTCCGGATAGGTTGAGCTCTAGAATCGTTGTAGTTGCAACTTTAAAATGTGGGAGTCTCTGGAGCTTATTAATAGATTTAGATAGGTAGGGGTGGCTTGTAAAGTGTTAAATATTCCCAGAAATGAGTTGGCTGAAGTAGAGCCAGTACTCGATGTATGGCAGCAGCTGATCGAAGCAGAGCAACTGTAACTGAATCTGCTCGTGATCAGCTGTTGCCCGTAGCCATAGAAACGAGGTCTTCGCCTCGAGCTATCTAGTTATTGTGCCGGCGTTGTTAGAGGAATTCACCTTGGCAACAGGGCGATGTTGCGCCCTCTTTGCCAAGGTATCTTCCTCAAAAGGGGGTTTCCTTTGCTCCCAAATGGGAGAGGGATCCGATCTGCGTCCATGCGGAGAGGGGAGAGAGCTGCCCGCACTCGGCTGGGCTCTCTCCCGAGACAAACTGTGTGGAAGGGGGAGAGAGCCGCCCCCACTCAGCGGGGCTCTCTCCCAATTTGAGTGGATGAAGCTGTGAGCGGAACACAAAGGAGAAGGAAAACGCGCCCGCTCAGCTGCGAAACAGTGATGCAAGGGCATAAGTATAACTCCGGTGAGGAGGAGGGAGGGAGTCGGTTGAGAGAGACAGATCTCCGTAAATTGGAGATCAGTAAGGAAAAAGAAAAGGAGCGGGGAGTAGTCCCTCAAGAGGTCATTAAGAGATAGTAGTAGATAATATTAAGCAAATTAGTAAGATTATCAAAGTTAGTAAAAAAGTAGGGAGTAATATAAAATTGAACTTATCTGCTTGGAGCCGCATTTAAAAGAGGCAGACTGTTCTGTGCTCATGGCTATTGTATGGACTTAATATTCTGTTCTAGAACCTTTTCACTTTGTGATGTAATGCTTTCAAGTGGCTGCTTGGAGTTACATTAAAAGAAATATGCATAATGGTAGCCTCCGGTCTTGTAATGAAATTCACATTTTGTGCAGCCCAGGCAGTAATTTACAATCATAACTAATGCATTACTATACCAAAGATGAGCTGAGATGCACAAATTACGAAATTAATCAAGCCCAGAAGAAGATTTTTCCTTATTAACCGAGAACTCTGGTGAGAAACCAAACTTTCAGTGCAACGAGTGTTTACATGTCTCTGAAATGCTTCAGAAAGGTGTTCCACAGATTGTCTCCTCTCCCAGCAAATATTCAGCCACCCACGGTTGAGGATTTAAAGAACCGGTGTCTATCGAAAAGTCAGATATCGGAATTCTTTTTCTAGCGCCTGTCACATGGATTCTTCTCACCCTCTACCCAACTCCCAGTATTATGTACACAACACTGTAATGTAGCGCTTTTAGTCCATGTGTTGTATGAGCAGTGGCGTCGTGAACCCCACCGCTTGGGCAGCTTAAGTGCGGGGTAACTACTAAAAGTTTCGTAGTTTTACAATGGCCTCTGCAGGGCTTCAGACAAAAGCCAGGGCAGGGCTAAAAAGTGGGGGCTGAACGCTGTGAGACACGTTCAGCAAAAGAGAGGAAAATAAATGTTTCAAAAAAGAAAACTTTAACAAAGAGAGCAGAAACTGTAATGGACGAACGGGAGAATGCAGAAGGTGAAAGTAATGAAAGGTACAAAGAAGGAAGGAAATAGCAAAGTGAAAGGAATGGTTGTTGAAAAGAAAAAATTAAGAGTGAGTGCAAGGATGGATGTTTGAAAGGATGAATGGATGGATAGAAGGGGACAGGATCAGTTGGTGTAAGGATGGAAATAAGGACTGATAGAGAGACAGATATGTGGATGGAAAGGTGGACAGCAGAGTGAAAAGATGAATGGCCAGAAGAGTGAAAGGATGACAGATCTTCCTGTGAAGTGAATGGTCATAGATTGGATGGATGGATGGATGGATGGCCACGTGGATGGAAAGGTCAAAAGGTGGATGGATGGGTGAAAGGAGTAATGAATATGTGAACAGATGGATGTAATTTCAGTAGCTGGTTAGAATAATCGAAGAATGGGTGGAAAGGTGAAAGGCTGAGGGATGGGTGGGAGAGTGGCAGGATGGATGGACAGATGATGGGATGCAAGGGTAAAGCAAACAAATATAGGAAGGAACAGGCTTACTTTCTTTGCTCGCTCAGTGACATTAGCGGTTTGGTTCAAAGTGGGGGGTATTTGAATTTTCTGGCTACTCCCTTGTGTATGAGTGATAGCAGGAGCTCGACAAGGACGCGCATTTTGTAAGGCGAGCCTACCCTTTCTACTACAATGTTTGCTTGTCAGGGCTGTTGTCTGTAAACAGGAAAAATGCACTAAGAATGTTCAAGGTTTCCATGCACAGGATTATTGCTTTAACTATGTTCTCTTTCCTGTTATCTTACAAGTGAGAAGATAAGTGAAGTGCACCTCTTGTGCAGATTAACAAAGTAAGGCGCTCATAAACCACCTTATTGAAGTGAACCATGATTGCAAATTAGAACCACCGACCCTTACTTCTTGTACCCAAGGGTGCAGCAATCACACCAGCCTTCGCCAATATCCCTCACATTCTAGTGAACGCCATCAGTTAAACACTCAAAGCCATAAATATCCTCCCCATCCACGAACACTACAAAAGCATAAACCTACTCCCTCCTGCCCCTTCACACTACAAACCTCATATCTACGGCTTGCTGCATAATTCTAACAGCATCAACAGGATGCTTCACTCCCTTATCCCAGCAGGTCCATCATCTAACCATCTTCTCCTAGTCCCACAACATATCAGCAGCATCACAATTACAAAGCCCTCCGTCTAAACACACCATTTCAGATATGTTCCCAAATTCTACAGGGCCAGCCAGAAGAGTCCAGACAGCCTTCTGCTCAAACCATCCCCATGACTGCCCGGACACACCACCATCCTATGAAGCTGAGCTGTCCTAACATTCTTCCATGCTCTAATTACAAGGTCCTTTGGCTTGTAAGAGCATGAGGCCTATGACTTGTGGCCCCTGGTGACCACGCCACATGCTTCTGTGTTACGTCCATGTATGATCATCTTCTGCGAGTTACCTACTGACACAAACCTTTGCATTTAGTTAAATATAGCATATGTAGAAGTGATAAGAATTTCCTCCATGGTCTCAAGTCAAATGGATTGCTTAAGGGATGGTAGTGGCTGGCCTACTTTATAAGAAGGCCAGCTACCCTGTCCCTTTCCCTTGATGCACAGCAGGAGAAAGATTCTGTCATTATAACTCTCTGCACATCCACAATTGCAAGCAACTAAAGCAAGGCCTGGATGGCTATCAACCTGCAGTTTGGGGTTTAGAATCTGGCTACATGGGTTTTTTATTGTTATTGGTGTGATATGACAAGCAATAATCTATTCAGAGAGAGTGCCTTCACAATGCTGCCATGTGCATCAAATTGCATACTGTGTGTCCTGCTCGCTCTGGCTACACAACATTTTTTTCTTGCAGCCAGGCATGTTTGGTAGTGTGTTTCAAATAGTGTGTGAGATGCAATGCCACTGCAGAAAGACATCTGGAATTTGTCCCTGCATGCTAATGCGGTATGATGTGGGCACATCATACCCAAAGCTTCTGCTGAGGTGTTAAGCAGGCAAAGTAGTACATCGACATTGTGTGACAATAATGAATGTGCTCCTCGTTGTGTACTTAAAACCTCATGCAGAGAGTACCTCCCATCCCACCTGAAGTTAACAGGTGGGCTGTGTGTATATGTGCCTAGTGGAGGGTGACTTGGGAGCCTGCATGGGCATTAATTTTAGGATCTGCAAGACACATATAGTCATATCATTTCAGTGTACGAGCTTCATACATTTTCGTCTGTGCTGCAGGTGCTAGTCATGGCAGAGTGGATTTCATTGAGAGGTTAGCTTTAAGACAGTAAGGAGATGTTGTGTACCGTGCTGGGCCTTTAGCTGAGAGATGTTGTGTACCGTGCTGGTCCTTTAGCTGAGAGATGTTGTGTACCGTGCTGGGCCTTTAGCTGAGAGATGTTGTGTACCGTGCTGGGCCTTTAGCTGAGAGATGTTGTGTACCGTGGTGGTCCTTTAGCTGAGAGATGTTGTGTACCATGCTGGTCCTTTAGCTGAGAGATGTTGTGTACCATGGTTGTCCTTTAGCTGAGAGATGTTGTGTACCGTGCTGGGCCTTTAGCTGAGAGATGTTGTGTACCGTGCTGGGCCTTTAGCTGAGAGATGTTGTGTACCGTGCTGGTCCTTTAGCTGAGAGATGTTGTGTACCATGCTGGTCCTTTAGCTGAGAGATGTTGTGTACCATGCTGGTCCTTTAGCTGAGAGATGTTGTGTACCATGCTGGGCCTTTAGCTGAGAGATGTTGTGTACCATGCTGGTCCTTTAGCTGAGAGATGTTGTGTACCATGCTGGTCCTTTAGCTGAGAGATGTTGTGTACCATGGTGGTCCTTTAGCTGAGAGATGTTGTGTACCGTGCTGGTCCTTTAGCTGAGAGATGTTGTGTACCATGGTGGTCCTTTAGCTGAGAGATGTTGTGTACCGTGCTGGTCCTTTAGCTGAGAGATGTTGTGTACCGTGCTGGTCCTTTAGCTGAGAGATGTTGTGTACCGTGCTGGTCCTTTAGCTGAGAGATGTTGTGTACCATGCTGGGCCTTTAGCTGAGAGATGTTGTGTACCGTGCTGGTCCTTTAGCTGAGAGATGCTGTGTACCATGGTGGTCCTTTAGCTGAGAGATGTTGTGTACCGTGCTGGTCCTTTAGCTGAGAGATGTTGTGTACCATGCTGGTCCTTTAGCTGAGAGATGTTGTGTACCATGGTGGTCCTTTAGCTGAGAGATGTTGTGTACCATGCTGGTCCTTTAGCTGAGAGATGTTGTGTACCATGGTGGTCCTTTAGCTGAGAGATGTTGTGTACCGTGCTGGTCCTTTAGCTGAGAGATGTTGTGTACCATGCTGGTCCTTTAGCTGAGAGATGTTGTATCCCATGCTGGGCCTTTAGCTGAGAGATGTTGTGTACCGTGCTGGGCCTTTAGCTGAGAGATGTTGTGTACCGTGCTGGGCATTTAGCTGAGAGATGTTGTGTACCATGCTGGGCCTTTAGCTGAGAGATGTTGTGTACCGTGCTGGGCCTTTAGCTGAGAGATGTTGTGTACCATGCTGGGCCTTTAGCTGAGAGATGTTGTGTACCGTACTGGTCCTTTAGCTGAAGATAACTTTATATGGAGCAGGGTTTGTAGAACATGTCTACCTTTTGAGTTAGATGATATTGGATTTATCTCATTGAAGTGATGGCTATGCAAGCTTCTATTGTTCCAGGAGAAAAGTTCATAATCTGTGGACGGTGAATTATGGGATTTGCATGCACTTTATGTTATCCCACGCTGTCCTGCAGGGGGGTAATTAATTTAGCTGCGACATGTAAGGGGCAACAAGCTACACTGCTTTAAGCAAAGGATGTACTACTCAGGTACAAGTCACCGTGGGCTGATGAGACCAAACAAATGATGGACTAGGGTGCGGCCTGAGTAATTATCAGTGGCAAAGATTATTTTAAGCAATCCACCCATTCGTTTTGTTGTTGTTTTTTGCAGTGCGATTCCCTTAATACGATAGGTATGCCCAAATGTGGGTCCTGTTCTCACTGTGCCATAGGAATCAAGATGCATCCTCCTTACGAGACCCAGCTAGGCAAAAACTGGGATGGCTTGTGTTCCCATTCAGAGGGGACTAGCCTGGCTATTTGTGCTGAACTGTTCCTACTGGAGCAGGGCCAAGGCTGACTGACATATGGCTGGAGTGGTTGAGATTAATTTAAACATTCCACCCATCACATTTTTGTTTTCCTCAGTGGTGGTTGTTCAGCACGCAGATCACCCTTCAACAATGAAATGTTGACAAAACTATTCAAACTAAATACCAATACTATTCCATGAAATTTTCTGCGGCAGAACAGCTCTGTGAAACGAGCGGTGAATCTGTTCTGCATGTGAAATTCTTCTGGGGTGGCTTTTGTGCATTTTGTGTTTTTTCTAGAACGCTATGCCCACCACAATGGATGACCATTCACAGCAGGTGTGGGAAGGGCAGTGACAAGGGGAGCAAATGGGAAGTGTTAGAAATTGGGGTCTCTAGTTGGCAATGGTTTGCACCTTTGTCCAAGTAGGGACCCTTGCTTCTAGTCAGGGTATGGGAGTTACGCCCTTAGACAACCCCTGCTCATCCCCTTGGTAGCTTGGCACAAGCAGACAGGCTTATCTCAGAGGCAGTGTATAAAGCATTGGTGCACAGATACAGTAATAAAGTGAAACCACTACAAATGGACACCACACCAGTTTAGAAAAATAAGTAATCTTTATCTAAATCAAACAAGACCAAAACTACAAAAACCCACAGTACAGATACCAAACTAGGTTATTCACACAAATAAAACTTGTAGCAACAAATAACTCCACCTGGAGCTATTATGTCATGAAAGATGAAAATCCAAAGTATGGCGCCGACCGCGAGGTGTGCGGCGGCGGGCGCAGAGTCACAGAGACCCCCAAAGAACAGTACCTTGGCAAAACAATGAAAGGAAAGACGGTGCACGGCGTCGGGGAGGTGATGCTTCATTGGCACCGGGCAGCATCGGTTCCTTACGACCACAGGGGAGGTGATGCGTCAGTTCCTTACGACCCCAGGGGGGTGAGGCCTCGGTTCCTTACTGCGATGCAAGGGAGGTGAGGCGTCGGTTCCTTACTGTTTCCGGGGAGGTGATGTTGCAGTAGCGGCGAGGTGTCGGTTACTTTCGACGGTGGGGTGTCAATGGATTCAGGAAGTCACCCACGGAAGATATCGGCTCCGTGATGATGAAGCACCACCGTCGGTGAAGTCAGGGCTGCAGTGTGAGTCGGGTTGTATGCCGTGAGCGTCACGAGCGGTGCCCTCGGCTCCGGTGCAGGCAGCGGCCTCTGTGACGGCTGCGGAGTTGATACGGTGCGGTGGCGGCCGGCGGCGGGGCTGCAGTGCATGTCAGGGTGGTGCGTCGTGCACTTCACGAGCTGTGTCCATGGCTTTGTTACAGGTTACGGCGTTGCTGGCTGGCATCAGGGTTGCAATTTCCCTTTGTGGCAGCTGAAACAGCAGTTCTAGATGCAGGAAAACAGAGGGGATGAAGTCTTTGTGTCCCTGAGACTTCAGAACAGGAGGCAAGCTAGACTTCAAGCCCTTGGAGATCTTCTTCAAGCAGGATACACAGCACAAAGCAAAGTCTTTGTCCTCTCCTTGGCAGAAACAGCCACTGCAGGCCAACCCCAGAGAAGCACACTGCAAAGGGGCTGTACTTTTCCTTCAGTTTTCCCAGCTCTTCTCCTTGGCAGAGGTTCCTCTTGAGTCCAGAAGTATTCTAAAGTTCTGGGGTCTGGTCCCCAATATTTATACAGCATTTTCCTTTGTTCTCTGGTGTCATAGAGGCTCTGTGCTCAGTCAAAACCAGTTCTGTCCTCTCTGGTCCAGCTTCCCCGCAGGAGGTGGAGACAGCATTGTGTAATGCAGACCAGGCCCAATCAGGTGCAAGGAAATCTCCTCCCCCTACTCTAAATGCAGCCAAGGTCTATTCAGCCCAGCCCTGACTCATCCTGGAAAGGCAGGACACACCTCAACCCCCCCAGTGGCTGACTACAGTGAATGCACATCCCCAGCTCCTGTCACTTCCAAAGCCAGACAGTCAATCCACAAACCAGCAGAGGCACACAGAATGGCTAAGCAAGAAAATAACCACTTTCAAAAAGTGGTATTTTGAAACACACAATATAAAAATCATCTTTACTAAGATGTATTTTTATATTCTGAGTTCAGGCATACTAAACTCCAGCTTTCTATCTTGTCCCAATTGGAAGTTATACTTATAAGATGTTATAAATAAACTCCCATTCTATACTATGGGACAGATAGTTTTTCGATAGTGAAAAACGAAATACACTGTATTTCACTATCAGGACATGTCACACACATCAGTACATGTCCTAACTTTCACATACACTGCACCCTGCCTACAGGGCTACCTTGGGCCTACCTTAGGGTGACTCACATGCTATAAAAGGGAAGGTCCTAGGGCCTGCAATTGGGTGCACTTGCCAGGTCGACATGGCAGTAGAGACGGCATGCAGACACTGCAGTGGCAGATCTGAGACCCCTTTGAAGGGTTGCTTGTGTGGGTGGCACTATCAGTGCTGCAGGCCCACTAGCAGCATTTGACTTACAGGCCCTGGGCACACACAGTGCACTGTACTAGGAACTTAGTAGTAAGTCAAACAAGTCAATCATGGAAACGCCAATCCATAATCACAATTTACAGATGGAGCACTTGCACTGTGGCACTGATCAGCAGTGGCAAAGTGCCCAAAGCATCTAGACCAGCAAAAACGAAATCCAGGGCACAGCAAAAATACAAGAGGCAGAGGCAAAAAGACAGGGGAAAACCATGCCAAGGATGCTAGGTCTAACAGGAAGCCAGGAGTTAGCAGCCTGTGGGTACCCTCAATTGACATTCATGAACACAAGATCACCGTGTAACTGATGTGAAAGCAATCAAAGCATGTTGTGTCGCAACAGGCAGGGAATTTAAGCAAGCTGTTAAAGCATTTCAAAACAATCATGCAAGTTCCCTTTTAATGTGTATCATTTGTTCCTTAAGTAAGGTATGAGCCCCTTCAAATGAGTGCTATTTTTAGTAGTGTTTTATTGTAGTGTACACAAACAGCACTGACATAAATCAGTGCAGATAAGGTATGTTTCTACTTCATCTCGTTGTGACAGCAATATTCTGATTAATGATGCTGCAAGGCAAGGTGTGGTCAACGCCCCTGCAATACTCCCGGAAGAGCGTTCTGCGGTGTTAATGGCGGAAGCAGACATCTTGATGATCGACGCCATATTCAAGAGTCAACCATTTTAATGAGTTATTATCAGTGACCCTGGTTGACTCACCTTTGTTTGCTCCTTCAATTATTTCTGAGGCTGCCATGGAAAGAAAAAATGATGTTTCGTAAAGACAGCTGCGTGTTTTCTGCGTTTTATCAACCGGCATTGATTTTCGGGATCTCAGGAAACACGGCTGTTAAATTGGCTGTGGTGCAGTAAACACTGCCGTGATTGACACCTCATGCAATGCAACACACTGGAGAGATAGTTAATCATTTAGTTGAAAGGGTGTTTCTATTCAGATGAAAACGAGATTGCGCGAGGGGTTAAAATCAATTATAAACATGTTTTAATGAGTAACCTTATTTACAAAGTATATTTACGTGCTCCGTGTTATGTTTTGTGATCTGCAAAGTGGATGGGGACTTTTTCCAAGTATGTGGAATTCCATATGTAACAGATATACGGCGCATACAGGGAGTCTTGTCTTTCGCTGTTGAATGTCTGAATTATACATGTTCTGTTGCAGAGACAGGTGTCTCAGCAGCATGAAAGTCCAGGGCATTGCTCATCTGAGCCCGTTTGAGTCCGTGGTCAATATGAGGTGGGCGAGAGCAGGGTAAGCTGCGCGCGCTCCTGCGGGCCCGGGGGGCTCGTCCGATGGTTAAAGAGTGGGATGAGCGCTCCGCATTCTTCACACTGGCTCCGGGATCGCCGGCCAGGCAGAGGAGTCCCTTCACAGAGATTGTCTAATTAGGACTGGAGGTAATTGGAAGGGGGCGAGGAGAAGGCGCCAGGCAGGGGTGGGTGCCGCCTCCTGGAGCCCTCCCACTGGTCCTGTACTTTACGTGCGCGGACGGGAGCTGCAGCGCCCGAGTTGCCACACCACAGTTAACGGGCGGGTCTGTGACAGGAGCCGGTACCGCAACGCCAGCCTCGGCAGGCATGTGCCATGAGCCAGCGCGCGAGTGACATTTGGGAGGTGATGTCTGATAGGCTCCCGCGACGGAGTTAGCCTGCTGTATTTACAGATCGCTTCTGTGCCTGGCGGGCAGCAAGCACCATGTCCGTGGCAGAGTGAGCAGCCGAGAGGGACTCGCGCCTCTGCACCATTCCGCCGGATCCGTGGGGCCGGCCAGAGTCCCTGCACCCGAGCAGACAGACGTCTGGACGCCGGTGCCAAAGCTTCCCTCCTCGGTGCCTGCCATGGCTCAGCAAGGGGCCAGCCCGGACACTCTGAGCGTGCCAGAAGTGGACAGCTCTCACTGCCAGAACCCCTGGCTGAACGAAGACCTGGTCAAGACGCTGAGGGAGAACCTGTTGCAGCATGACAAGTCCAAGACGTCCCGGAAGGCGACCACCGCCTCGCCCAGGCTGTCGCCCATCATTTCCCCCAGGAACTCGCCCAGGCTCCTGCGCAGGATGTTAATAAACAGCAACATGCCGAAAAGGCGGCGCTTCACCGTGGCGCATACCTGGTAAGACGCCGAGCCCAGAACCCAGGCGCAGGGTTCCGTGTAGTGCTACTTAGATTCGGGGGAAACAACTCTTCTCGGCGCTAGCCTTGCTAATTTGTAGGATTCTTCAGGGATGTGGGTGACATAGTAATGACATGAGTACAGGAGTTCCTGTGAGTAGTGTATCAAACTATAACGATTTATAGAAGCATATGGCAAGTTTATTACTACACATGTACTTTTAAAATACTCTTTTTTGTATTCATACTAGCCGTGGCATTGAATTTATGAAGGAGAAGGCAGTGTAGGAAAACCTAATTGTGAGGCACGTGTTTAAAATTGCATCTAATTTCGACAGGAAACAACCCTTGGACGTGTTTGCTGTTATGCACAAACCTGCCTTGGCTTTACCTGTCGGTACATGTGCGGATACTGCTGGCACCCAGGCGTCCGCCTTGCAAGGCTCTCTGCAGTCTTCAGTATGCTGCAGTGAGGCTTTCCTCATCCACTTCTCGGAGCTGGTCACTCCCTTTCACAAGGAATGCTTCCTCTTGCAGCCTTCTGTTTTCCTGCAAACCTATGGAATTGAACGTACCAATCTGCCTTTTCCAAATATATGACATTTTCAACACTCAAATTTACACATACTTAGAATTTTAAATCTACCTGTACAGATATCACTGACATTACGTGCAGTAGTGCTACCTATATGTGCTCCAGTCTGGGAAAATACAACACAGCGTGCCATTTTTGACCAAAAATACTTGATTATAATAATTCTAAAGTACAGATTCGGTCACCTGTGCAGAGGTATTTGCTTTCCTCTTGTTTAGTATGCAGCATTTTTTGTTGCCATGCCTTCTTGCTGTTGCTATGATTCCTCCCTGGTATGCTTGCATCTACGCCATTCGACAGTCCCCATAACCTATTCGATAGACTGAGATTATGGCTCGTGAACAATGTAGACAAATTGTGCTTTTAATTCAACACTATGTGTGGCTAGCCAGTCAACCGAAGATGTGTACATAATATCTTTTGGTTTGAACTATTTTCTTCTGGAAGGAGAGCTTCTCCAGCTGTTTCTAAGACAACCAACAGGGCTCTTGGGCAGGCCACCGTACAAGTATGTCATATCCTTGGATATGGCGTGTCACCCTCTTTCGTATCCATGTATATCCATCCCTAATGTCAGTATGGCTTGAAGAACCAGCTGGAGAGCAACCCCAAAGCGTTTAAGTATACCCAACACATCTGGCGATAGCCAGATTGAACGAATGGCCAGTTCGCCCCTGCCTGTGGCTGGGAAATGTTGCAGCAAAAGAGAGTACTTTTGCTGTGTTCATTATTTTCAAAGTTTGCATTTTGCAGAACAGCGGTCTATCAGCAATTTCCTCCAGCTCAAAACATCATTTTAACATCTTCAAGTGAGTTTACTAGTATTTGTTCAAGGATGGGTGAAGTAACCGAACATGTGCTGCCTCTATCATAAATATTAGGAAAATGCACAATTTCCCTTATTCACGGAAGTGACTTGCAGCATCTTCAGGCAGCAGGTGGTGTTTTGCGTCATTGTGTAACTTTCTTATGGTCATAATGGTGACAGTGAAGCTCTTGACATGAATTTTCTCTTCTGCACCTGCTGGTGGCGGTTTGTTACAGATATTGACGTTGTGGGTACAGACCTCTTATTGTTCTATTAGTGCTCCCCTTAAATTTGTGAAAACATTTACCTAGCAAGAAAAACGTATTCTTTGCTTTAGAACTTGGCGCTAGTGGGAGAAACTCTCTCCCCACATCTTCAAAGAATGGCATGCTGAGGGGAGTTGAGTGACCGGAGTTACTTATAGTCAGAGGGCCTTTGATCGTAACTCCCGGGGGTGTTTTATAGTTTATGACCCGGATATAGAAAATGGATTAAAGGGAGATAGGTGTCTGGACATTACGGCACTTGAGACCCAAAAGAGAAGACATGCAGAATACTTTGACAAATGTCCTGACCCACCTGAAATGAACGCTTCAGGACACTTCTTACACTGCACCAACAACACCTGTGGAAAGAGATTTCCAACTAGAGGATCAAACACTTTTCAGAAACAATACTAATAAATAAGATGTATACCCTTCCAGGATATGAGTCAGGGGTTAGCCTGGAACCTATATATGCATGCATACAAAATTATCTTTTGAAGCCTCAAGGGAAGAAAAGCACAGTTGTAAACATGTAAATATTTGTTGTCTGCTAGCTTGGGGCTTTATTTCTGCTCAGCCAGTAATACCTATTCTGTATTACTGACTGGGAATTACTACTTCTTCGTGTATTGAAATGTCCTAGGTTTTGGAATAATGCGGCATTACGATGTATACCATGAAAAACGGGAAACCATACTGATATGCTTTGTTTCTACATCTTGTCTCCATTATCATCCTGAGCACGTGCTCGTGAACTGTTCAGGCGCAGGGGGACAGGAGTTGAGTTTTAAGGCTGAGCATCTAATCTCGATTAAGGTGGTAACTATTCTATTATATTCTATGAAGCACTTCTAGAGTGCATAACTACCCGTGGGCGTCCCAGCGCAGATAGTGCGGCACAGAAGCATCAGAAGGGTTTTATTTTAGTTCCTCTATTGTGTAGTGTAGTTCCTATTTCCCTAATAGGCTCTGCGCATTGGAATAATATAACCTATAGGTTTGACATAGGACTATGGTCGGTATGTCCCTCTCGAGTATATTAAACTTTATTACTTGTGCCAGCTAGCTCAGAGGCCACTAGAAACTCCTTGAGAACAAGAAGGGAGTAGGTTCTGGCAACCGAAAAACATGACAACTTTTGTTTCCCTTTAGAATCGGAACACGTCTCAGAATCGTGGAAACAATAGATAACAGTTTCACTCAGTCAATCGTGCATGCTTAGTTTCTACAGAGTTAAACAGAAAGGAAAGACGGGCGTTTCAATAAAAGGGTTTTATTGAACAGTCTTGTTTCTCGTGTAAGAGATATGTGCTGTTATGATCACAAGACAGTATGCAAGATAAATAATGTACAGCGTAAGCAGTAGAAATAAATAATACTGCGCTAGCATTATCTTTTAGCATATATTCACGTACATAAATAACATGAGCTAAAAATGCGAGTACTCATACGATGCGTCTCTATGCTAGTTCTACCCCAGTGTACCTAACCTAGTCTAGGTGTAGGGAAAGGTAGAAGTAGGTGGAGTATTCTCTAGTATGATAGACTAAGAGTATGTTAAGTCTAGTATGCCAAGTCTAGTATGCCAAGAGTCCCTCTAGGATCTAATCAGCTCCATACCTTGAGAATGAGAGAGGTGGGAATTTCCTGCCGGATCTGGAACTCTAACACCCTGCGAAGGGAGTCAGAACACTGGAAGCTGGATTCGTCTGCGTGCAGGAATGACAGCGTCTTCTCAGTGCGTCAGGCCGGGATACGGGCTCCTCTGAAGTCGAGGTCTCCTCTAACTTGCTTGGGCAAGGGTAGGTATATTTATACCTGGTAGGTGTCTTGGATTGTTAGCATTGACGTAAAGTCGGACAGAGGAAGACGTCAGGAATGAACCCTTAAGGTATAACGGTTCATACATAATAGATGAGTTCTTGGAGAAATCAATAGTCCTGTGCTAGGGGAACTCCCGAAGCTTAAGGGTCTGGTTTCTAAGAACTCGTTGTGACGTTAGGGTGGACGGATGTCGGTGACCATGCCTGTATTTGGAGTGCACGGTTAATGCCTAAATAAGGACAGGGATTCTATGCCTATATAAGGGCAAGGCGAATTGTGCCTATATAAGGACATGATTCCGGAAAACCTATATACGGACCCCTAAAGCGGAATACAACAATTGGAGGGAGATATTCTGGAATAGCCAGGTTTTGAGCACCTTCCGAATGGGAAGTGTTAGAAATGGGATTTCTGGTTGGCTAGGGCTTGCGCCTAAGCCAGGCAGAAACCACCACTCTAGTCAGGGCAAGGGAGTTACACGCTGAAGATAACCCCTGCTCACCCCCTTGGTAGCTTGGCACGAGCAGTCAGGCTTATCCCAGAGGTGATGTGTAAAGCGTTTGCGCAACACACACACACAGCAGCAACACACTAGGCACACCACAAAAGAAACTCCACACAAGGTTATATAAAAAATAGCCTTTGTATTATCCAAAACACATTAGAATCATAATCACACATATACACTGTGCCAACTGGCACCAGGTAATAATTTACAGGAGTTTATATACATGACAGGGCCAATTGGGCCACTGTCAGAACCATCACAAAGCACAAGTAGTAAATATAAAACACAACCAGTAACTACTGGCAGAATACTGTACTCAGCATTAGCATTAGCAACATAAACGCATTATGTCTGCATCATATTAGGCATAAAACACATTATGCATAAACACATAAGCATAAACACATTATGCAATAGGCATCACATTAGGGCAGTTTTGTAGAGCCTTGCGCTCTACCAATATCACCAAAATGACCCCAGGCCAACTGGCCTTCTCTAGGGCCCCAAAATTCTCTCTGTCCAAAATGTCAGAGCTCTGAATTATAGGGCCTTTCAACTGGCCCTCCGGCTGCCAACGCAGCGAAGACAATGTGCACCACGCACTGGGGCGTGGGGTGTACCTCACCCCTTCCTCCTCATCTAACAGAAATGGCCCCACTTTGCAGCTGCCCGCGCTCTCGCGGTGCAGCTGGAAAAGGCAAAATGAGCACTGGCACCAACTGTGCCTCTTGGGTCCCACTCCGGGACTCAGAGAACCAAAATTGCCCCCAAAAAGAAATCAGCACTGGCACTAATAGTGCCTCAGGGAGCTCCGTTCACGGGGCTCCTCCAGGTGCACTTCCCTCGGCACCAACTGTGCTGCCCAGTTCAGCCCCACTCACCGGGGCTGCTTGTGGACTCCTCCGGTCTCCTCTAGGCCAGGGGATTGTCACAGACAATGTGCCTCGGCCGGCCTCTCTCCAGGGGCCTCTCGGAATCCGCCTCTCTCTCTCTTTCACGAGACAGGGGAGCGGAGATGGAGCCTCGGCAGCTTCCTCCTATTGGCCCCGCCCACAGTCAGGCAGCAGGCTCCTGGCTTCCTGGTCGCTGGTGGCAGTGGCTTCGCTCTGTCTCCAGACTCCGGCTCAAAAGTGCGGGGTAGGCTCCCGCCTTAAAAATGCACAAAATGCGGGGTGGGCTCCCGCTGACAGGAGCACAAAAATGCGCGGTGGGCTCCCGCCTTACTTCTTGGATCACCGCAATGCAGGGTGGGCTTCTGCTTCCATCACAATGCGGGGTAGGCTCCCGCTGTCCTCTGGCAATGCGGGGGAATCCCCACATCGGGATTCCCTCTGAATACGTCGCAGCCCAGCGCTGGAGGCCACAAAAGTTTCTCCTGCCCTGGGAGAACCAAGAAGAGCGGCGCAGCGCTCACGAGGCGCTAGGAGCAAGGAACTCCAAAGCGCCACAGGCACAAGGCTGGGCCCAGGCAGGCCAGCTCACAGGGCCCTCCAGCAGGGAGGCAGTCCCTGGTGGCAGTTCCTCCTGGGGCCCAGCCAGCAGCAAGTATCCCAAGCACAAGGAAGCACACTTTCATGGGGGTCACAGCCCCAGTACTTATACTCATTTTCCCTTTGTTCTGCCCTGGCACATTTTCCCTTTGTTCTGCCCTGGCACAGGGCTTGGGGAACCAGCCTCAACTGGTTCTGGGGGGTGTTGAAGCACTCTGTTTACCAGGCTTCCACCCTCCTTTGTCAGATGGGGCTCGGTCCTCAGACACACCACAGGGGGCGGAGCCAGCATTTACCTAGGCAGGCACAGACCTATTCAGGGTCAGGGGACTACTCCTCCCACTACTCCAAATGCAGATCTTCCATTCAGCCTAGCGCTGACTCACCCTGCCCTCCCTGGAGCCACACACCTCACCAGCCCCTGTCACTCCAGAGCCATACATGCAATACACATCAGGCAGGCAGACACATAGCACACAGAAATGCCAACTTCTAAAAGTGGCATTTCTAAAATAGTGATAAGAAATCTGCGCACACCATTGCGCAGCATTTATTATTACTATTCCAAACATACCAAACTTGACCACGCTGCTCCTCTCATATCAGGAATTACCACTGAAACACTTATCAGGGAATCCCCAATGCATTCCTATGAGAGGGCAGCCTCACAGCAGTGAGAAACCAAAATGGCTGTTTGTCACTACCAGGACATTTCATACACTTAAGGTACATGTCCTACCTTCTACCTACAATGCACCCTGCCCATAGGGCTGGCTAGGGCCTACCTTAGGGGTGACTGACATGCAGTAAAAGGGGGGTCACGGACATGGCACGCACTTTAGGTGCCACGTCACAGTTTGCAGTAACACTGCGCGCACAGGCCCTGCAATGGCAGAGGCCTGAGACAGGTTTGAAAGGCTACTTTGGTGGGTGGCGCAATCAGCGCTGCAAGCCCACCAGTAGCATTTAATTTACTGGCCCTGGGTATCTGAGATACCACTTTACAAGGGACTGACAGGTAAATTAAATACGCCAAACAGGTGTAGACCAATCATACCATGTTTATCACAGAGAGCACACGCACTTTACACTGGACAGCAGTGCTAAAGTGCCCAGAGTCCTAAAACCACCAACACCATGTCAGAAAAAAGGCTAGGAGGAAGGCAAAAAGTTCAGGGATGACCCTGCAAAAAGGGCCAAGTCCAACAGGAAGTAGCTGATTTACAAGATGTAGAGAAAGGGGGAGGGTGTTCCACTGCGTGGCCGCATTATATGAAAAGGAACGCCCTCCAAATCTGGTTACCACCTGAATCAGGCCCTTCACCATGAGAGTTAGGATGTTTGCTTTGAAGTGGTATGAAAATGCCTTACTTGAATCCTTTGGCTGAGTCATCTCAGGGAGCTTAGCTCACAGATGTGCGGTTGTTCTTGGGCAGTTTTCAGGTTGAGTTGGTGCTACTGTAACAGTGATGTGGATGGAATTTCTACCCGTGGCCCAACAATGATGCACAGGAGGCAAAGAGCTGTTGTGTTAAGCCAGATTCATCATTCATATTTGGATTTCTGTTAAAGAGGCTAATAGTTCAAAAACGATGTAATGATGCCAGGAGGTAATATAAAACAATTTGAAAGTCTTTGGAAACTGGATAATCTGAGTTGCAAAAGGCAGCAACTATGGATTGCAGAGGCCTTTATCAGTGCAGTGTAGGGGTATTTGCACACTTGTCTCAATTATTTGATTATCTTGTGTATGATGCACAAATGTTGAGAGTTACTTGTACTTCTTTGAAATGTACCTCACTTCCTGCGGCTCTTACATGATTTGTCTTTACTTTCCTATCAACCACATCCTGTTCTCCCGCTCTCCGGCAGCTGTCAGCACCTCAGAACCTTCACCAGCTTCATCCATCACATTCAGTTTCCTTTAGTTCCCTCTGTGAGCTCATATATGTTATATTTCATTCTGACAGATTGGGTCAGATTGGCAGCACTCACCAACCAATCAACGTCAAGCTTCTTGTGAAATTGTAACAGGTTCTGTCCATCACTGACTGTCTCACAGATCAGGGACAGTCATTCGTGGCCGGCTCAAGAGTCCCATTTCTGTGAACAAGACTGCTTGGCCAGTCTTTCAAAGCCCAGGTAACTGCATGGGAGAAACATTTGCATGTTTTATTGGCAAATATGTCTAATTGAGGAAACTCATTGGCAAGTCTAGTTTTCAGAACGTATTAGCCATCTAAATGCATGCACTTCACAGCACCTGCACTGGGAATTCCACTGATACATTCAAATAACACAATCTGTTGTTCCTCGGAGGATTAATACAATTATGAATTTTCTTGCTGCAGCCCTTCCCATGTATGGCGATGTCCTGAAATAGGCTTTAACCCAGAAAGGAGGTGTATACATGGGCCAGCGCCACAAAGCTATTTCTGTCTGTAATTAAACCTTACAAGCACAAATAACGCGATTTATGATGCACTGAACATGAGCATTTACTCCAGTATACTTTTCATATGAATAAACCCTTTCCATGGGAAAGGAGTGAGTGTTTCAGGGAGAAACTGATGTGAGTGTTTGGGAACACCAACGACTGCACTTGTATGCAGGTATTCTCAAAATGGTTCCCGGCCTATTCACACCATGGAGAAGGTGGGTGACTTACTACTTTCAAGGGTAGAAGTAAACCCATTTCTATATTGGGAAGGAAAGGCAATGTCCACAGAATTGGTGGGAGTACAGTAGGAGGGGAGGCTCAACGAGAAAAAATATTTTCCCTGGGGACAAAAATTTGTTCACAAAGGCAACTGCACTCTCATATTCCCATGCCTAGTTATACACTTTGTACACAGGGGTGTGGAGAAATACCTCTGCTTGTGAGTGAACAGGAGTAAATAAATATTGTGCAGCATTTGGGATATTGTGCAACTTCTGAGGCACATCTTTGGAAAAGTTTGAGAATACCAAAAAAGTAGGACATTTATTTCAAATGTAGGAGTAAACCTAAGTGAGTACATTTCAGATTTCTTTGTGAATTGGGCTCATACAGTTTAGGATAAGTGCATTTCACTGTTAGATGCCGTATCATCTTGAATGAGTAATTTCGCTTATTTTTATCCTAATTAAAAGGGTTCATTTGTATTGCGTAGTTTTGCTAGTGATCATATTCTAAAGTGATTTTGAAAGACTCATTAGAGCCAGAATTTGTGTCACTGCTCTTGAGTAATTGTGTTGTTGGTCTTGGTGCAAGATGTGTGATGGTGTGAGGGTGGGCAATGGGTGTTCCTCGTAATCAGAGATTTGTATTCAATAAATCTCACAGCGTTCTCATTCAAATGGGTTGTTTGTGAGATTCCGCATTTCTATAACTACACGATTAATGGCAGTAAATTAATGTAACTTTAAGGGCGTATGTTCTAAGCGTTTGCACAAATGCAAATATGAGTTATAGTTGCAGACATGGTTGGCATATCTGTGAAGCGAGGGAGGTCTGCTTCTGCCAACATTAAAGAAAGCATGGATCAAGGCTACCCAGAACGATGTGTAGAACAGTTTGATAAGACAAGGAAGGATATAGGCATAATGCTTCCTAATTTCTGGCATCACTGTTTATTTGGATACACTGTGGTGATGGGGGTAGGAAATTTAATGATATCACCTAAACAGCCAAACACGTCTGTCAGACAGTAGCAGGATTTTATCTTTGGTGATGTGAAGTTGCTTAACTTACTACCATTTTAGCGGTGAGCACTTTGTGTAAAATGCATGATTAAACACAATTTCGGGGAAATGACACAAACTGAAGCTTAATTACACAAAATGCAAATCCATCACCTAGTGCAAGCGAAACAAGGAATAGCCCTCGAGTACTGACCGTTCGTGTTATTCCAGCTTCCTCGCAGTAAAATTTGGCAGCAAACGGCACATGATGTAGCATAATGGTGTAATTTTGGGAATTTTACAATTCAAGCGTAACCCACAGTTCCCATAATAATGCGAATTACATGAAGTAATTTAACTTTCACCGGGGCCTACTTTTTAATTGGAGCTTTTGCACAGAGTAGACTTACCTTTAGAAGAAAGCTTTACGTAGCACATGGGTTCACATGCTTTTTTATGTTTGTTATAAAATAATTGTGAACATTTACGCAAGAAAGACTATAAAACATCATAATAGTTTATTAATAGTAACAGTGAAAAATTACATTATAGTAGAAGTGTTGTAGGGTCTGAGACTTGATCAGCCATTTGGATGTAGAATTTGTGTTGTTTGGCTGAGTTGCCTCTGTAAGCAGTTCAGGAAGTCAATGGAGTAAAGGGTGCTGTTATATTCTTTCCTAAACATCAATGGCAAAGACGGTCTTCGGTGGAGGGTGACAATGTTCAAGAGTGTGCGGCCAAAGAAAAAAAGGTGTATTGCATGATTTTACTTTTTGGTCCTTGGGATCTCGTGGATAAGCATGGCATAGCCACAAAATCTGAGTTTTTCAACCAGACAGTATGATCGGGTCGACCATGAAGGTAAGACTTACAGTCTTGAATCTTGTGAGTGTCAGAAGTGGGAGCCAGTGGAATGGCAAGGCTTGGGGCTGAACTTTTGCTGGCCAGCGACAAAGCAGAAGGCAGCATGGCTGATAGTTTTTAAATGGGTGCAGGTTGAGTCAGGAAGATAGAGAGTAGGGAACCGTCCCCATCAATTTGTTGTAGGACAACAGGATTTATAATTTCTCTATGTTCCACTCCCTCATTGTACTCTTTGTATGATGACGCAAAGATCCTCCTTGTTATCTATGATTTGCTCTTTTGTATCATTATGTGTCATATCTTGCTACAGCACCACGAATCCTCGGTATAAGAGCTCCCCGGAAATAATAAATTACATATCAACGCCAAGGATTGTTTGGAAGGTGTGTGGTGAGATGAAGGGTTTAATCCTGTACAGGAGTGTGGTTGGGTACCATGATGTCCTGTTCTTATTTTTATGCTTCTCGAAGAAGAGGTACAGGTCGCCAAGAAAGCCCAGGACTTGCCCCTCTGGCGAGGGTGGGTAGAAGCTGTGGGGCTGCATGTTGGGTACCATTACACGGTTTGTTGTCAGCAGTTTGAACCGCTGACCTCAGTCTGAGAGCGACCATTAACTCAATAATGTTAAGCTGATCAAATCAAACGTGGAGAAAAAACCGCGCTCGATGGCATGGAAACACTGCACGCTTTATCACAAGGTACAGCACACAATTTCAGGGAACAAGCAGCTCAAAATAGGCTACTAAGAAGGATATAAATACATGCATTCATAACACTAATCATAAACGTAATGTAAATGTTCATTTAGCATACTTCTTACACACTAGAAGTTATGCTGTTGCCAAGAGCTTGCAATCACAGAGGAATGCTATATGCATGTGCTTAAAGCACACAGTTTGCCCTTCTTGACGCAAATGACAAGTGAGAAAGAGACATTTTTCTCCCATATTAAAATATCTGGAAATCGGCGCTTTTTACTGGTTTCATCCTAGAAGTCAAAAGTGTGTCCGTGAAGGAGATCTTATTAATGGGAGTCTTAATCAAAATATGACGATTGTGTGATTGTCCCACTTCGTTCAGATGAGAAATATATGTACATACTTTTGTGGTGTGTGTCAAACTCCTCTTGAGTTGAAGACCTTAAAGATGCACGTATAGAACGGTTGAGAAGGAATCATCATTATAGGCAGTCATTATTGTTAAAATGCATGTATAGAGTGGTTGTGTGAAGAAGGAAAAATCATTAAAAGCAGTCATTATTCATAAAATGCATGTATAGAGTGGTTGTGAGAAGGAAAGATCATTATAAGGATTCATTATTGTTAAAATGCATGTATAGAATCGTTGTCGGAAGGAAACATCAATATAAGTGGTAAATATTTATAAAATCCATGTAGAGAATGGTTGTAAAAAGAGGGAAACGCCATTATAAACAGTCATTATTTATAGAATGCAGGTATAGAATGATTGTGAGCTGGAATGAATATTATAAGCAGTCATTATTTATAAAGTACATGGAGAGAATGGTTGTGAGAAGAAGGAAACAACACAGGTGGTTTGCCAGCCTCTTACCCTGACTAGGATTGTGGGTACTGCTTGACCAGGGCTCATACCCCAGTCAACCAGTAACCCAGTTTCTAACAAATATTCTTGCGAGAATTGGTGCTTGTCTTTTACCTGGTTTTCCTTAAACGGACCTCCAAAACCTCCAGGTTGCCCTATTTTATACATTGATGGCACTTAACCAGAGACACTATTGAACAAGGACAGCAGCAAGAAATTGTCCCTACTGCCAGACTCTATGAAGGCAGTCAGAGGCCTGTAAATCAAATGCTACGAGTGGGCCTGCAACACTGGTTGTGCCACCCACATGAGTAGCCCTGTAAACGTGTCTCAGGCCTGCCATTGCAGTGTCTGTGAGTGCAGTTTTAAACTGCCATGTTGACCTGGCAAGTGCACCCCCGTTCCAGGCCCTAATCTTCCCTTTTACTACGTATGAGGCACCCATGAGGTTGGCCCAAGGTACCCCCATGGGCAGGGTGCAGTGTGTGTGAAAGGTAGGTAGGACATGTACTGGTGTGTTTCACATGTCTTCATAGTGAAATACTACCAATTTCTTTTCACTATTGAAAGGCCTATCTCTCCCATAGGCTATCATTGCAGCTACCTTGTTACATTTTACAAGTGTAACTTTCAATTACCAACAGCTAGAGATTTGGAGTTTGAGCTCCCCGAGCTCAGAATTTAAAAACAAACCTTTTAGTAAATATGGTTTTTAAAATGTGCGTTTGAAAATTCCACTTTTAGAAAGTGGGCATTTTCTTGTTTTACCATCCTGTGCCTATGCCTGCCTGTGGAATCAATGTCTGGTTTAGACTGACAGGGGCCTGTTTGTGCATTCATCCTAGACAGCCACACAGAAGGAGTTGAGGTGTGCCCTGCATATCCTGATGGCCCATCACCAGGCTGATGGTGCTTCCTGAGCTAGAGTGGTGGGAGGAGTTGTCACTGACACCTGAATAGGGCTGTGCCTGGCCTCTCACAATGCTGTCTTCACCCCCCTGGAGTGTGTCTGGAACCAAGACCAGGCAGGACAAGATCTGGTGCATTACAAAGACAATCCTTCGAAGAATGCATACTTCAAAGGCCAAAAGGGGTATAAGTATTGGACCTAAAACCCCAGATTTTTAGAATACTTCTGGATCAAGAGGAGACTCTGCCAAAGAGAACAGCGGACGAGCTGTTAGGAGGAGTACTTCCCTCTTGCTGTGTGTTGCTTTGCTGGGTTGGCCTACAGTTGCTGCTTCTGCTTTGGAGAGGAAAATGACTGGACTTTGGTTTGTATTCTGCTTGTGAAGTTTCTCCAAGGGTTTGTGTGTGCTTGCCTCCTGTTAAGAAGTCTCAGGGCCATCAAAGACTTCACCTGCAGCATCCCTGAACTCCACTGCTGGGAGTTCTGACCTGCCAAGTGGTGCAAATTCCAGTTCTGGGCGGTTTTGGGCAACTTTAGAGGTTGTTCCTGCTAGAAAAAGCTGCAATAGACTTGAAAATCGATGCATCGCTCTTCCAGCACTTGTTTTTCCAACGCAACACCACTGTGCGGGAGAAATTTTAATGCACCACCGCCGTGTGGCCAAAGAAATCAATGCAGCGCCTGCCCTCCCCCGCACTGATTCCGATGCAGGCCCTGCTGCGCGGCTGAAAGAATCAACTCATTGTGGGACCTTGCCTGAAGAAATCGACGTATTGCCTGTTTGCGGCCACCGCATTGACCTCCAGCACATCTGGATTTCCTTGCATTGCACCTGTGCGCCAAGTTTTCCACTGCATCACCCGCAGACCAGAACCGTCTTGGATTTCGATGCATTGCTTTCCTTTACAGTCCGGATTTGACTCAACACCTCTCCTGCGTGCAGCAGAACTGATGCATCACCTCCCCAGGGGCTCAGAAATCAACGAACCGCTGTGTTTTCCATCACTTCCCTCCTCCGGGGCTGTTTTTCTTTGTGGATTTTGATCCATCTAAGGTACTTTGTGTAAAATCACACATTCCATAGAGTTCTAGGCACACAATTGCTTTTTGAGTTCTGTATGTTGGATTTTTGTCGTTTTGATCTTGTTTGGTTTAGATAAAGATTCTTTATTTTTCTTAACTGGTGTGGTACCCATTTATAGTGTTTTCACTGTGTTACTGTGTGTGTTATGTACAAATACTTTACACATTGCCTCTGAGAAAGGCCTGACTGCTTGTGCCAAGCTACCAAGTGGATGAGCAGGGGTTATCTTGGGTGTGCACCTCCCTTACCCTGACTAGAAGGAAGGGTCCCTACTTGGACAGGTTGCATATCACTGCCAACTAGAGACCCCCATTTCTAACACCGGTGGTCAGGATTGAGGATTAGGACTTGTGTTTGTACTTGATATACAGTGATTGGTGTACACTGCTGCATAGTGCAGACTATCACACAACCACATACTGTTTTTCTTTGTTCGTCTTCTGGATCTTGTTGTTGATACTTGAAACTCTGGTTGGTTGCTGTACCTGTGAGGCCTTGACAAAATGGAAATCAACTTTTGGCACTTGTACATCTACACTATGAAGGAGCTAAGAGTCTTTTGCAAGGAAAGGGGGCTGGCTGTGAAGAGGAGATCCACAAGGCAGGATCTTGATGCACCCCTGTATTACTATGAAGTAACAAGCTGGGAAGCAACATTTCCAGATGACTCTGAGGAGGAATCTGAGAGGGAGGTTCCCCAGCCAGAGTACCAAGAGGGTGGTGGGCCTAAAAGGGAAACAGAGAGTTGGCTCCGAGCTTGTGAACGGAGACTGAGAGAGCTGGACCGGAAGCTCAAGAGGACTGAGTCCAGCAAGTATGGTGACGCTGTGTCTTGAAGAAGTAAATAGCACATCTGATATGGGATGTGTTTCATACCACCAGGCATTCGACTGCGAGAGGATCCTATTGAAATTTAAATGCTTGGAGCTCCCTCCCATAACAAAAGCCTGTATCCCCATATGTGACGTGTGTTTAATATTTGAAGAACTGGATCCAGTGTAAGAACTTCCACCCTAGGTCTATTGCAAAATTGTGGACAAATGTTTGAGAATGTCTTCATTATTCATAACATATTACACACCCAACCATTGTCCTTCAAATCTAGTAACTTTTGTCACTAATTGTTGATATTGTAGTTTTTAGGTCTCGCCTAGCGTTGCAGCGTGCATGTGCCGCTCGCTCTGCGAGGCATATTGTATTAGAGGAGATTTCAGAAGTGGAGTTAAAGCCCCGCCCATCTTTTTTTATTGGCTGGCATCATCGTTTATGGTAAACGCTGGCTTGTGATTGAAAATGAGGCTTCTTTGTTACCGCCATGTCTCCTTTTGGGACCACCCATCCGGACTCGATCGTTTACTTGCGGCGTTACACCCACGGTCTCCATAAGTCAGTAAGCACTCTTTTTTTGTTATTTGCAGCGCGGTCCTCTTTCACTTTAGGGACCGCGCTTGTTTATTTAATTAAGTTGCCGTTTATTTAATTAATTTGCTGCGCGACTTGCCGCGCGGGCCGCTTTCACTTTTGCGGCCGTGCTTGTTTTTTTAGGAATGAGTCTGTGGGCTCCGAATCGTGTGTGCTGCTTTTACTTTCCGGGCGCGTTTTGTGGCGCGCACTTCATCCGCCATCGGACACGCACACTTTTAAAATAAGTAAATACGGCTCTGGTGAACAATGACAACAATAAACCTCAGGGTCGCTTATTCCGCTGTCTGGTATTTTATTTTTTTGAATGGATGCCTATGCTGCTGAACATGTCTTTGTCTAAGAGAAACCGCAATGACGAACTAAGAGATTCCCCCAGTGTGAACAACATGTACATTCTTTGTTTACATTTTATGAGGGTTAGCGATAGCTCCGGACAAGGCGCCTCGCTTTCGCTTTTGCTTGTTTTCCTTATAGCGCGCGCGCACCACTCGCGGGCTAGCAGATGACCATGCACAGACCTCGGGTGCGAGTAATCTTCATTTTTTTTAGGAATGAGTCTGTGGGCTCCGAATCGTGTGTGCTGCTTTTACTTTTTGGGCAATTTCTGTGGCGCGCACCTCATCCGCCATGTGGAAGTCTGTCACCTGAGCATGTTAACAGCTAAACAGAGACCGGCGCCAGGGCCAACAACTGGCAAAGCTACAGGGAGGGGCTGAGGTGCAAATACTCCCTTGACTGTGGCATTACTCCAACAGCCGGAGACTCCAATAAACATCCTAGGAAGTTAATATCGGTCTCCCAGGCCTGCCTATTGATCTGAACGTCACATGTGACATCGCAGCACACTGCGCGCTTTAAGTAATGTATTTATTTATGTTAACAAACCAAGCGCTGCTCGGATTACATCACGATGTGGATTGTTTTTTTTAGTTTATCACAAGTATTCTCGCGCCACTGCATCTGCCTGCCCTCCCCTTTGAAACATACAAAGGCAACAATAAATAGCAGGCTTTCGCTTTACTAAACTTGTAATACCGAGGTGTCTGCATTTCACATCGTCGCTCCAAATGCATCACCTTTGTTTAGGGGTGGGTTATCGTTCCCTCAGTCACCCTCCCACCATGCACCCACCCTTAACCCCTTCCTCTCTTTTGTTTCCCTGAGCACCAGCCAGCACAGGACAAGCACATTCACTTAAAATATACAGCGCCTCGCATCCGGAGTCTCTCTTCTGGGGCCCCTCCCTTCCAGCCCTCACAACATCCCCCGTGACACCACGCATAGCTTATCTCCCTCATTGGGCCATAAATCTTCACAGGCTGCCCATTTGCTTTGCTCTCACGTCCTCTCTCCCGTTGTCCGTGTGTTACAAATGCTTGTTATTTAAAATGCAGAGAGTACGTTTTTATTTTTAATTTACCCGGGAGGATTCCTACAGCCCTTTTCATTTAAACCGACCCTCTCCATTTACCTTTTAAACGTAACTCTTTCCTTCTCCCCCTTTGCCTCATCACCTTTCGACTGCCCCAGCCAATGAAAACAAGCATTTAAAATGCAATAGATCTCGCATTTGCGAGAATTTGAGCCATTGGCATTGTAAATGACAATGCCTTTTATTTACGTATTGGTTTTGAAAACATAAATAAAAGGCATTGTCATTTACAATGCCAATAGGCATTGCGCAAATGCGAGACCTATTGCATTGCGAATGCTTGTTAACTTTTCTTCAGAGCTGCTAGGACACACGATGCAATCCTGTGTCACATGATGTTGGCTCTGTGTACCTGGTGAAGAGCTGATATTATATGACAAAAAGAAGGTGAGCTGGAACCCCCAACAAAAAGTGAGCTGAAAACGCCAGCATAAAGTACGTTTCCATCTCATTTGGAGAGGGTTTGTAGCTCTGTAAGATGGATCACAGATTTTGCATCCATCTCAGCACACAGGATGCATATTCAAAAAACTTTATTTGTATATTTTGGGGAGAGAGGAGAGGCTGCTCAAGCCACGATAGGCCCTAAGACCCGGCACCTCCTCTGTCCAGACCCTTCCACTGTCCCCTGATTGCATCCCTTTGATTGACCCTCTGTGACCTTTTAGCCAGACACTGTGGCATTAAGTCACACCCCCTCCTAAGACTTTTCAGACATTGACCGGCTTAAAGCCACGCCCCCTTCTCTCTCATGCAGTAAAAAAAGTTTTAAAGTTGGGAAGTCTGTTTCTAACTGACGACATTCCAGTCAAGAGTAAAATTGCAATGGATTTCTATATTTGTCTTACATAGACTGTATGTTCATTGTACAGTGATTATTTGATAAATACACATTTCTTTACAGTGCTCCGCTCTATGCTTAGTCTACCGATCCACCTTTCAACTTTCGCTGGAGATCTGCTGCCCATCATAAATGGTAGTCCATTAGAGATGGCACCCCTGGAGTGCGCCAAAACATATTGTCCCTCAGAACTTTGATGCTGAGAGAAATTTTATTTTATTTACATATATTGGATATTATGCACTGCATAACTGAATTCCTCATAAGCCCTTCCTGGAGTGCAAATTAAATTCAAAACTAAAGTACTGGCCAAACAGCCCTATACTGAAGCACACTCATTTTCTGATTGCTATACACACATGATCAGAAAATGCCATCATTCACAGGACAGAAGAGGCAATAACTGATGTAGACTGAACCATTATCCCATGCAGTTTGGTGTCATGGATGGAAGCAGAGTATAAATGACATGCAGACAGACCAATGGCAGAACAGAGTGGGCCCAAAGGCCTGTAGCTGCTACCAATGGCTAACCACCATTACCAGCAGAGGCCTCCTGTAGTAAGCATAACCTTTCCCACAAGGCAATCATCTAGCATGTAGTCATAAAGTCACGTTGTATACAGAATTATAGTTGGCAAAGCCAAATGCTTTCTCTCCTAAGAGGGCCTAACAAGGATTCTGACAGTCAATACCTGACTAACATATCCATCACTCAAATCACTGTCATATTTCACTACTTCCGGAGTAGCGTGCTACTTGATGAAAAAGCGCTTCAACGCCTCGTCAGGGGTAGTAAACGCTATATAAATGCAATTACAATACAATACAATACAAAGCTTCTATATCCATGGTTTGGAGGGGTTATCAAGCACCAAAATGCTTGCCTACTATGGTAATCTGTGAGAATCCATGTAACAAAATACCTATCTGTAGACTTTAATACAGAGTAATAACAATCTACCTTTAAATGCCTATTGACTTTAACATACGCGTTTCACAATCAATATGTCAGGCCTCCTGCCTTTATCGTAACTTTTCATTATAAACATTCAGGTCTCTAACCTCTATCATTGGCTTGTCACTATATGCAACTCTGAACTACTGTGTTGGTTCATAAGCTTTGCCGCAAGGCAACAATCAGGAATACCGTAATACAATTACAAATATGTAGAAAAAGCAGTTGTCAAAACAATGGAAAATCTCTACTAATGGAGTCTGATAGGGATTACCATAGTGCAAATCGTCTATCCCCATATTTGTTCAGGTGGGTCACCAGCACCAAAACCCGTTCCTACTACAGTGAACCGCGAGATCCCTTGTAACAAAATGCCTGCCTATGGGCTTTAACACAGTGTAATAGCCATCCACCCTTATATGCTGTTTGCCTTTAACACATACCTTTCACAATAAGTAAGTGAGGCCTACAAGCTTTATCATAACATTTCATTATAAGCAGATCACTCCATAGAATCTGACATACCTTTTCCCAGTGAACAGTTAAGGCCTCTACCATTTACCAATTTCTTGAAACTATATACATCCCAGGCTTACAGAAGTGCACAAAAGCTGGCACCATGAGGCATGCGTTTGTAAAAGGACAAATTTGTAGAAAATTACAGTTGGCAAAACAACAAACGGCCCGTCTCAATAGGGCCTAACAAGAATCATCGCAGTGAAATTCTACTCCCAGGGTTTGTCAGAGTGGGTGACCTGCCTACAATGGTAATCTGTGACATTGCATGTAACCAGATATCTTTCTATGGCCTCTAACATAATGTGACAAAAATACACTGCTAGAAGTCTACTGCCTTTACCATATATTTTTCGCAAAAAGTAAGCCAGGCCTACTGTCTTTGTAATAATTTTTCATAATAAGCAGGCCAGACCTATGGCATCAGGCATAACATTTCCATGCACACCAATCACACCTACAGCTGTTATCTATATCAGATAATGACTGCTCTCCTCCCATCCATGCTGCTGACAGAAACACCTTAAATTATCTAGTTATCTAAGACATTTTAATAGCATTACAATGTCATATGTATGACCCTGAAAGTTCAAGCGCAGCTAGCTGGATAAATAAACAAAATGATCACAGCTGTGTGGAGGGCAACCACTTTTTTGTGGAATCACATACATTCTGCTCAGTCAAAACATACTCCTGGCTCCCAGCATGTGGGCGGAGCAAAAGCCCCTCTCCTGGTGGGTCTCACATAATTGTCTGGTGACAGCTGTGCTGTCAAGCCAGACCATAAAACGCAGGGTGCCAATACACTGCCCACAGAGTATTCCAGATGAGGGAGCAAGCATAAAAGTCTGGAGGGATGATCTTCACCGTTTAACATTATGCAACTTCGGGATGGACCATAGATTTGCTCCCAGTGTCTTGCATTTCTCATGCGAATTTGAACTTCAGTGTGAATGAGTAATTCGTTTTATTTTGCTGCATGTAATTTACCCTTTCGGTTTCAGGCTGCAATAATGTTCACCTCAGTGTCATAATTGTGGAATCTACTTCTACTTTTCCCATTGCACATAGCTGATTTAGAGTAAAACCTTAGGAGTAGATCCCGAATAATACCTGCCGTGTTGTGTGCAGCTGAGAGACGGATAGCTTTTTGTTATTCTTTTGACAAACTGAATACTGTTGTCTTCCTTAAACTGACTGTTTAATCCAGAATGGTGCACACTTTGGGTTCTGCTTTTCCTAAGCCCGGCACATCCTCTTCAGAGGTGCTACGAACTTGAAAAACAGGTTTTGTAAAAGGTTTGTGCTGCATATTTCCCCTGCCTGCTGCCAGCTGTTTTATAGTATTTGGGAGGGTGGGGCGAGAAGCACTTAGTCAATAAAAGAAGTGCCAACAGAGATGAGACATTGCTAGGATGCCTGCCCTGGGTCATTCATGCAGGGTGGAGGGAAAGTCAGTCTCTCCTGGAGTAAACCCCACTGCCTGAGATGTTGCCATAGAAGTAGTGCTGTTGGGTGCTGCAGCCTGCACGGTGCAGTTGAGTTACAGTTGGGGGAGGTCCCAGGTACAGCTCAGTCATCTCCCTCCTTACCCTGCCTCCCCCTAGCCCCCAACAGAACCCTCAAAGCACCCATCAAGGTGCAGTCACATCAGTCTTAAGGGGAACTTCTTTGAGACTGTCCAGTGCTTACTAGTTCTGTACTGACTATTCCACTAGAAATACCAAAGCACAGGAATTCACTCACTCCAAGTAATGGCATAAAATAGCATCTTTATTATAGTACGCTTTAGTATTGAAATAAGTTTTGAATCGGGTGCTTCAGCAGGTATAGTAACCAATTCAATCGTTTCTCCAGCTCACATATTCCTTCAAAAATTCAATCTTGGCCCAGTATTGAATGTAAGGTGGAAACTGGCATATTGTAGGAAAGACCGGAATAAATAAATTAGCTATATTTCTAAATTAAAAAATACTGTGCAAAACAGTGTTATCTTGTGTTTATGAAACAAGCTCCATTATGCGAGCCGCCTGTCATAAGATGGATTCAGACGGTGTAGTGACCCGCAGAGCTACTACTCCCTCTTGTGAGACCTTGTGAGTGTTGAGATATGCATGTTGGTAAATGTTAGCATGGGAGTGTTACAATATGCCTGTTGGTAAAATGGAAGCACCTGATTTTTTAGTTGTGCATGGTGGTAAAATGTAAGCAGGTAAGAGTTATGATTCACATGTTGGTAAAAGCTAAGCATGTGAGTGTTGTGATATCCATGTTGGTAAAATGTAAGCACATGAGTGTTGTGATACGCATTGTAAGAAATCAGAGTATTAGTTAAGGGGGGTGAGAACCTACCTCAAATAATGATCGCAATCCTTGTCAGGGTGAACAACAAAAGTCACTTAGTAAAGTTATGCATAACTCTCTGGTAGCTTTGAACAAAAGCAGTCAGACTTAACTTGCTGGCAATGTGTAAAGTATGTATGCAGTACTCACAGAGTAATGAACTGAAAAGATAACACAACAAAAAACATCTCAAACTAATTTTAAAAAAATAGAGGATATTTTGATAAATCTAATGGCACCAAAATAGAAAAAACAATAGAACCAGAGATACAAATTTTTAAAGTTTGAATTTACAAATAGCTCCAAAATGCCCAAAGCACCAACCCTGTTTATCTAGTTGCGCTACACAGGGTCAAAGTCAAATATTAAGGCCAACCGAAATGGAGTGTGAGACAGATACAGGAATCAGGATTGCCCCGGTGCAAAGTTTACCTTCGGACTTAGACAATTTTATCCAGGAAAAGTGGTCTTTGACGAGTCATCAGTGGGGCCAGCTGAATTGGAAACATGGCTCAGTGATGATGGGTTGCTGAAGAGTGGGGCCCCAGTGCAGTGTTCATTCTGAAAGGTCCAAGTGGGCATAGTCTGAAGTGTGTGTCCAGAAAGGCCTCAACATCAAATAGTTGTTGCTCAGCTTCTATCCCAATGAAGCCCTCTACGTACCGACTTAGAACTTTTCTGGAAGTCAGATCTCCTTGCTGTTAGGTAGTACCATTTGACTGTAGTGATGCACCTACTATTGTTTACTGAAAACTAAGGAGTGCCACTGGTGGTTCATCTCATACACTGTAATGAGATCTTTCCTTAACCATGTACATGCAGTGGAGGAACTGTTCACATCCATCACATTACCTTTGTAGTGCAGTGCACATGAACGGTTCATCCACCGCATTGAGTATGAAAATCCTTCTGGTGCAAGAAGCAGAAGGATTTCCTTTTTGAAAACCAGTCAAATATTAAGGAGAAGCTTCCCCAGTGTCCTGTGTTTGTTTTCTTTTGGTTTATGTTGGCACACAGCACACTCATGTTATATTAAACAAAAGTGAAATCAGACCACACCATTCGATGCAGCCTGCTTTTGCTTTGATCGGTGCTCGATGGACATAATTCTGGCCCGAGTAATGATCTGTGTGGAAGATGTACCACTGGAAAGGAGGCACTGCCCCTTTTCAAGTGGTACCTCTACCTCATGGATCCTTCTTTGGGCGTGGCCGCAGAATCATCATTCTCAAGTGGGGATCTACCCTCTAGCAACCAGGGAGCTGAACCTGAGGCACGGGCAAGTGCTCCCCCATCCTAAAACAAATGGAGCAGCCTTTCTGTCCTCCTGAAGTTACCCCCAATAGCCCCCCCAGTGGGCAGAAAGCCCACTGGACAATAGGGTATTTGTATATAAATTCATAGAAGGGGTGGTTCAGCCATGTTCCCACCCCAAAATGGCCCCAACAGAAAGCCCACTAGACAATAGGGTATTTGTATAAAAATTCATAGAAGGGGTGGATCAGCCACGTTCCCACCCCCAAAATTGGCCACGTCCCCACCCCAAAATGGCACCAACAGTTGTTCTGCCCCCTCTGGGGGGGGGATTGGGCATTTACCCTAATCTGCCACTTCATAATCTTGGCAGACATCCCACTAGATACCAAGGAAAAAACAAAAAATAAAAAAGGAGTGGAGTTAGCCCACCCTGGCATCAGGTCATGCCCCCACCCCAAAATAGCCCCAACAGTCTTTCTGTCCCACAGGGCCTTATTGGGGGATTTTAGTCCCACTCTGTCCCCTAGGAAGGTCAGAAAGCCCACTAGACACCAGGGAAAAAGGTAAACAAAAGAATGGGTGAGGAAACTCGTTCAGGCATTGGGCTATGCCCTACCCCAAAATGGTCCAGCAGTCTTTCTGTCCCTCTTAGGGGGGTGGCAGGTTGGATGGCTTGTTCACAATCTTCCCCCCTGGGGGGCAGAAGACCCATTATACGCCATGGAAAAATGGTAAAGCTGCCCAGGCACCCACCAGACAACACAGGCCCTACAGTCGTTATGCCCACCCGGTGGGCATTTAGGGGAGGTTTGCTGCCAATTTGCCCATCCAAGGGAGCAGAAATCCCACTAGATAGTACAGATAATGTTTTTGTTCGGAAAACAATATGGGATGGGTGTGGCCCACCAAGGCATTAAGCTTATCCCCCATCCCTAAGGCCCTAGCATTCATTCTGCCTCACTGGGGCCTAGAGTAGCCCCCTGGCAAGTGAGAGGAAATTTGGGTTATTTGTGGCGTAGTTTTGACATATGGACCAGCAGAGAGTGGATAAATCCAATATTCCTCTCACTTTCCATTGTGATGGCTGCACTGTTGGGACTCTGGATCAGCCTGCAACCAGATTCTGGATTTTCTTCATAGAAATATGAGAAAAAATGTGTGATTTTAACCAAAGTTTGCAAGTCACAGCCCTCTGGATTCCCCTGAAATGCCTGGGTTTGGTAAGCTTTCCTGGGTGCCCAAATTTCACGCCGATCTACATTGCCAAAATTGGGTAATTTTTCATGTCAGTAATTTTATATCGCTATGCTGCGTTTTGGGGCCTTTCACGTTATGGTTGACAGACCCAGCCACACAAGTATGGTACCATTTTTATTTGGAGAAGTATGGGAACCCAAAATAGTACAATATTTGCAATTATCAATTGAATGACTATCCATTCCAAATGTAAGCCAATGTGCAACAAAGAACACATTTTGCAAAAATGTCCTCTGAATCACAATAGTATGGTTAATCCCAAATTCAAAGTTGTACAAATAAACACTATTCCTAAACTCAGTACCTTGGGCACATTTGAATAATAATGAGAGATCACTATAGGCTGCAGTTCATCTGTTGGCTCTGAGTAATATCACATGCTTTTTGACAACTAACAAAGACTTTCTATTCCTCTGAGCAGAAGGTTCTGTCGAGAGTAGTGGGATATTACTTTTGTAAACTGGCCATGAGAGCAAACATTTCCTGATGAAAACGTTGTAATCAATTGCTATTTTTTCCTACTTATTTTCTTTATATTTCTAATTCAATGATTGTTTTTTGTGGGGGAAAACCTTGAACGATCTATATGAATGACCACTTGCTGTATTAAGAATTTAGCTTACTTTTCAGAAATGTATTGCTTTCATCAGTGCATAATTTGTAAAAAAACAATACATGTCAGGGCCCTTGTCAGGAGGCCACAGCAGCTTGCTCCTTGCACCATCCATTGCCCTTCACTGGCGTTGCCAGTGACAGAACCAATACAATTGACCATCACACTCATACAAGTGTAACAATTCAGACTTTAAATATATATTAAAAATTACTAATACATGCCACCCAAGCTGTTTTTGTAGCTTTGGGTGGCAGGTATGTGTGATTTTAATGTATTTTTAATTATTAAAAAATTGTTATTTTGGCCCTCACAAAATTTGACGAACAGCGCAAGCATGTGGCAGGCTGTCATAAGAGCCTATGTTGACAATAAAGTGCCGGGGCCGAGCACCAGAAACCCCCAGCTCAAATTAAGCACTGCTTTCCAGGCTCATTCATGGTTTTCACACCTGTTTCCACCCCAAACTGCAAGTAGGTTTAGACCAAACCACAAAAAATAGGAGGAATGTAATACCACTTAGGAAAATGCAAAAACTGTGGTAAAAAAAAGTTTTTAACATTCTGTTCTTCCTAAAAGCTGGAAAGATAGTGCTCTTAGCACAAGAAAACATTTGTTGATGCCATTTTGAGAAACAAATTATGCTCTTTTGCATAGCATTGTTTTCCATTTTCCCCAAAAAATAGCAGTGGGTACCTTTAAAATGCAAATCATATTCGAAAAAAGGACGAAAATTTTGCCTGGATACCTTTTATGGAAAAAAGTTCTGAAGGCTTACCCGCTAAGTGCCCCAAACATCAAAATAGCGCTCAGCATTGGGGATGAAAAAGCCTTAGCAACTAAGGGGTTAAGGAAATTCTCATTTCTTCATCTTTGCAGGAATCATTTAAAAAAGAAGTCAAGTAATTCATGCGGCATCTCTGATATAAAAACCTAAAACAGATTACCAGCAAATATTTTTGGAAACAGTCATGTGAGTGAGAGAGAGTGTATACACTGATACGCAATGGTGCAGCTGTTGCAGAAAATAGTGCACATATATTTTAGTGAAAACAAGTGTGACCCAAAACATGTGGCCTAATAATCAATGCCATTTGGTCCGACTTTACTAAGGAATGCACTTTTACACATTTATCGCTACAGTGGAAATATCAAATACAGTGGTATTTCCATGCTGCGGCCTCTGAAGTAGGAGGAATCACCGCAAGCTACCAATGACATACTCCTTTCATTTACTGAGCAAAAACAACTGGACTAACATTCACCAGGCACATTAAATGGGATTTGTTTTCACTACGCAGATGTAACCCTCCTGGTGCTCTTTCTCCTTATAAGTAATGTTGTTATTTAAAAATTAAAAACAGCATAGAATTGACCACAAACACAGCTCCGTTAAGTGTAATTTCCTATTTATGGTCGTGACCCATGCCAGGCTTCGAAGCTCCTGAGTCGTGGCCCCTCACCGAACTGAACATGATTTGGCAAAGCCAATAGGTCTGGTGTTGGCTGCCAGTCTTTTATCTTTGTCGGTGCTTGTTTCGGTTTGTCATAGTTTTTGGTTTTGTAGAACGTTTTTGTTGGATGAGCTGCCAGATGCATGCCAATATTTAAAAAAAAAACATTGGCTAAAAACAAAAATATTTTCTTGCTCTCAAAAAGTATACAGTGGTATAAAAGCTCCTGGTACTAAAGGGAACTCTTTTGTGTGTGTTGGAAGATGTAGATCTTGTGAAACAGCAGAATGCAGCCACTCACAACGAAGTTAGCGAGTGGGCTGACCCTCTGCCCCATGCTGTAGGCTGCAGTAGCCGGGAAAAAAATGTGAATGGCACAACAACAGATCATTTGGTGAAAATGCTAGCTAAAAGCCCTTTTAAGAAAGTATATAACAATTTAGTAGGGTCTTGGCCTAAAAATAATAATAACACATTTTCGTTAGAATATTTGCTTATGTACTTCTCAGGTGAATATGTTTGTGTGTTCAATTTGTTTTAGCTTCTGCAAGATACACAAATATAAACATTTTTTTGAATAGGAGGTGCACATCTTTTGTGCGTCTTTTATATTCCAATGTACACACCAGTACAGTAGTGTGAGCATTTTTCCCAAGGGTAAAACGTAGGTTCCAACATGGCAGCCACAGTAATCACTGTAGAGTTTGTCATGATTTATTTGACTAAATCTGTGTTTTCTCTGAGCGAAAGAATGAACTAAATAAAGAATGATAGTTTTATGTAAAACTACATTTGAGTAATAGGAGCGCTTGACGGACCCATGAGTGAGGTTTTAGCAATCCTGTTATTAATTGTGCACCATGCACTGACACTTTTTGAAACAGATGACTAATATTGTATTACTTTTATGATCTATGTCTATGCCCGTGACCCTTGCAACCATGTTATTAACTTTGAATTATGCACCAACACTGTTTGGAAATAGATGACTAATATTGTACTGTACTTTTATGATCTATGTTTTTTTTAGATCAAATAAAGTGATTGATTGATTGATGTGTTTTTCCCTCTCACACAAATCATCCGCAGAGTGATGAGACTGCTTACGATGGTGTTGAATAATTGTTTACATTGCCAGTGGTTAATTTGAGCCAATGGTTGCCGCTGGGGCACACCACCACTCATTGTTTAGGACCAGCACCTATTTTTCCTCATTAGACCCAGAGCAACAGAGAAAAAACACACAACACAAGGGGGAAGAAGGAGGAAGATAAAGACAGAAAAATGTGACATAGGGAGAAGCAAGAACCTGCAAGAGTGAGATAAAGAGGCAGGCAGGCAGGCCTGATAGTGGATTAAAGAGGCATGAGGTTGAATCAGGACTATGCAACCTTGGTATTCGCACACTGACATTCAGTAGCACCGCCAGTGCTAAATTTGAGCTGGTGGTTGCAGGTAGGGCCCACCAACACTCATTTTGGGAACTGGCCCTTATATTTCCAGGGCTGATTTTTCACCCACAGCAAGAGAGAGAAAAACACAACAGGGGGAAAAGAAGGAGAAAGAGCAATGGAAAAACAATGATAAAGGGAGAAAGCAGGGATAAAAAAGAACCTGCAAGAGTGAGATACAGAGGTCTGGAGGTGGATTAAAGAGGCTGAGGTGGAATTAAGACTACTGAGCTTTGGTATTCAGCCACCCCCAACATTCACCAGCGCAGGCCATAGGCTCCGGAACAGAACTTTGGGCCCTAGAACTTAGGGACCTATTTATGAGCCTGTTTGCGTCACTCTGGCGCCACGCAGTGTGGTGCAAGAGCGTCGCAAACCTTACGTGTGATTTATGAAGCCATGCAAGGTCACCTTGCATGGCCCTGAGTGGCTCCATAAATCTGGAGTAACGCAACGGAGCGCAAATCGCTGCGTTGCCTTACTCTGCCCTGGAAAGGCATTCCATGGGCGTTGCATGGATGTTCCCACGCAACTCCCATGGTTTTTTGCGCACTCCCAGATTTACCAGAACTAGTAGACCAGGGAATGCTCCTAAAAAATACTCCTTCTCAGGTGAGGCGTAACAAGGAGAAATATCTTTATGTCTCTGCATTGCTTCCTCGTTCTATGTGTGCTGCAGTCTGCAGTGCACAGAGAAAGAGGAATACGCCTCGCAGGATTGTTTTTGTGCAGGAAGGTGTCCCTTCCTGCACAAAAACAATCCTGCATGCAACGCAGGCCCCCTTGCACAGGGGAAAAGTACAGGAATGAGTCTTACACCTTAAATGCGGCGCATTTCTGGCCTTTCCCTGTCGCGCAGGGCAGCGCAGCTAGGTGGGTTGCTGCACTACACTGTGTGACATTCTCGTAAATAGACCCCTAATTCTTTTACAAACTATGCACCTAACCCGTTCTATGTAACACTGGGGACCCCGGCATTTATTCTTTTACAAATTAAGCACTGCTAAAATTCTTTTTTGCGGTATATAGAAAGATGAGCCCTTTGTTGTGCAATATTCTGATGGCGGTGTTTCAAATCTGTATGGTACTCGGTGAGTGTAATGAAAATGCGCCACTCCCTGTTAAAGTCTTTCAATGTTTCACTCGGTGAGTGTAATGAAAATGCGCCACTCCCTGTTAAAGTCTTTCAATGTTTCACTCGGTGCGTGTAATGAAAATGCGCCACTTCCTGTTAAAGTCTTTCAATGTTTCACTCGGTGAGTGTAATGAAAATGCGCCACTCCCTGTTAAAGTCTTTCAATGTTTCACTCGGTGAGTGTAATGAAAATGCGCCACTCCCTGTTAAAGTCTTTCAATGTTTCACTCGGTGAGTGTAATGAAAATGCGCCACTCCCTGTTAGTCTTTCAATGTTTCACCCAGAGAGTGATGTTCCCGTTGTCAAGCGCGTCACGAGTATTTTTTCTATGCGTAAAGATGTTCTCAGTTGCTATAATACCTGCTTCACAGCTGTTTAAACAGGTAGAGTGTGCGTTACGTTTCTCGCTCTTTAAACATATAGATAATGAAAGCCATGAGGCCCCGGAGCAGGAGAGCGGCGCGGGCCTTTCACAGGCTCCGCCTCTAAGGCAGCTTCCAGGCGCGCGCACACAATACAATCATGAAACATTCACGTGCGACCTGGTTTTTCATTATCTGCCTATTTGTTTTGTTTAAATGTCACATGTTTTGTGTCAGTTATTTGGAACTTGAATGCACTGGTGAGGATCGGTCTAAATCAAGGGATTACTGGGTGCCCAGAGCTCGTAAAAGCGATTTTCAAACGAGGGCAGGGCTGATCGACCCGCCGAACAGTCAAATCCAGTCAGTACAAAAAATGAATTTGAGTGTGGATTGCTTGCATGTTTTTTGTAATATTTAATGGTTGAATGAGCCTAGTCATAGCATAGTTTAAAGTATCGCCCAATGGTTACCAGATATAGTTTCAAAATCAGTTTAAAATATAAATTGTATATTGTTTTGACACCTTGTACGATGCTCGGGAAACTTAACTGATCTCGCTTTCTCGTGTTTGCACTAAAGATTCATCAAAGTGTCTTACACCCAACCGCAGATTACGCAAAAAAGACATTTTACAAAGGTAAAAAGGCAGCCTCCATTGCTTTCTTCAACTGAAGACGCTGGGCTCAGCTCCCAGGTCGATTTGCAGGCTGACTTCTCCATAAAAGATCTCCGTCCAGCTCTCTCGAAGGAATTTATATTCAGAATTACCAGATTCAAGCCTCGTGACCAGTTCTCAGCCTTCGACATTTTGGTCTAAATGTTGCCACAGTGTTTTGCAGATTGTATTTATTAGAGCTCTGTCAGCTGTGTTTGTACATTGTTTAAGACTCGGCGTGTTATTATCTTGCTGTGGGGTTAGTCAATGGTCCTGTCAATCAATGAAAGATGTGACAAAGGGAAGTTGGTCGATAAGGTTAAATTGACGTGACTGCTGCATCAAAAGGCTTACACTGGGAAACCTGTAATCGGAGCACTTCATTTGTGCATGCTAACTGATTACTTCAAAAAGTGCCATGCTTCTATTAAAGAAACCCTCCTGACCCAAAGAGAATCCACCGAACTTCGGGCTCCTGGGGCCCGATTCACAAAAGTCATCTGAGACAAAATCCTAACTTTACGACTTTTGGTATTCACAAAATGTATTTAGGAGTAGTAAAGTTAGGATTCCTAACTTTACTACTCCTAAACTGAGACAAAATCCTAACTTTACGACTTTTTAGGAGTCCTAACTTTACTACTCCTAAATGCCTTTTGTGAATACCGAAAGTCGTAAAGTTAGGATTTTGTCTCAGATTACTTTTGTGAATCGAGCCCATAGATTTTTATATCTTGCTGCACTATTGGAGAAGGTTGTTATCTCGCAGCGGCAACAATAAATATAGATAAAGATGATTGCCAAGCTGGTGTTAGACCTAAGCTAGAGACAGGTGTAGTGGTGGTCTCTGTAGTGGATGACATGCTTGTGTTGTTATGTCAATCAATCAGAGATTTGTATGGCGCGCCAATCACCCTGAGGGGTATCCAGGCGCTTGCGTGAGGTGGATCTACTCAAACAGAAAGGTCATGAGTCTGCTCCTGAAGTAGGCGAGGGAGGTAGAAGTTTGGAGGTGGATGGGGAGGTCGTTCCAGGCTTTGGCTGCGAGGTGGGAGGAGGTTTTATGTCATGTCATGTTATGCTATTTTATGTTCTGTTATGTTATGATTGCCAATGGAGGGTGTGTCGGTGCCACAATACTATCAGATGATTCTGATGCATTTGACACCTTTGAACATAAAGTCCTTACCTACAGACCTAAAAGAGTGCAAAATATCAGGTAGACGCTAGAACTGCTTAAATCTTTCTTATGTAGTAAAACCGTGGGCAGTTCAATTAAGTCTACACCTCAGTTGCTAAATCTTTTAGGTGGAAAGTCCGACAGGAGCCTTCAATTTCACTTTTACTACTTAGAGTATATCTGCTCATCTGCTGCATGTCTTTAACATCAAGTTATATATGTATGCAGACAGCACTCCAATGCCTTCCTGTCTGCAAGAACACTCTCCTATGGACTCCACCGAATTTACCCTGGCACAGTTAAATGCAGGAAAGTTTCAAGAAAAATCTATCTGAAATGAAAATACTACTCATACAAAATCATCCTTGTAGCTGGGTTAACAGACTCTTTAAGTCTTGCTCCTGTGAAAGTAGTCAAAAACCTAGAGCACTAATTGATTCTGACCCCCCATTTGATCAACAGGTATCAGCTAAGTCTGAATGCTGCTCTAATATAGCCTTATAGCTCGCCATAGCGGGCTATACCGGCTATTAAAGGCCTGCTCCAGCGTCGAGGGCCTTTAACAAAGGAGCGGGACTTTAATAGCCAGCATAGCCCAGCTACGAAGGGCTATAAGGCTATTTGAACATTCTGCCACTAGAGGGCAGAATGTTCTAACAAATAAAACAAAGGCCTCTCGGAGCCCAAGGGGGTTTAAATCCCCTCGAGCTCCGAGAGGCCTTTGTTCACAGCAATAGCTGTGAACAAAAGCAACATTGGAATGTTGCTCTGCGGGCCTTTACCGGCCCGTAGAAGCTCGGAGCATTCCATTGTATTCAATGGAGTGCTCCACATTCCAATGTTTTAATCAGTTTTATGTCCTTCAACTGGTCTTTCCCTTCCTTAGTCATAGGATGCTTGCTATAAATGCCTTTGTACTATCCTATATTTAGTAGGCAATGCAGCCTATCTAGGTCTCCACGAAAAAACATTCATAATTTATAGGGTATTAAAAACTCAGTAGCCAGAGTTTACTCAACCTTAAGAAATATAACCATGTTTAATTCATCTGAAGTAACTGCATTGATGATCTTACCTACAGAGTAGTGGAGCACTGAGCAGCAGGCCGTGTGACGAGGAATGATTAAGGATCTTTTTCGAGAGGCTAGATTATATGGGATTCCTATAATGCAGGCAGCTAGCGGACTTTGAAGAGGTGGGTGTTCTGGATTTCTGAATTGTAAGAGGGTACAAGCTGTTCTAATATTGATGGCCGTGATTTTCTAGATCCTGGGAGCCTTGACGGATGAGGCCTGCCTTGTGGTCTTTTCTTTTTTTTTTGTTACTTTTTTTTTCAGAACCAATCTTCCAGTGTCCTGACTCCTTGTTCGGCAATGGCCACCTGAGAGTGTAATTTTCTCAGGTAGGAATACAGAGGCATGGTTCATAGTGACCTTATAAGGGATGCAGGTTTCAAGGGAACCAATGTGGTTCCTTCAATGTTGGAGATGCAGTGTGTAAGATACCTTGAGGGATGCCAGAGAGAAATCTTTGAGACTGTTAAATAAGTCATTGCTCTATCCAGGTGAGAGAGGATTAGCTCCTGCACTGTAATTCTGACATCATTTTTGGAAGGCCAGCCTTAATTTCCTATAGTAGAGGGAGCTCATATCATACTGTCTTGGGTTCCTTTGCAGAGCTTTCTTTCAGATTGATGCCTGTGTTTGGGACAAATCCATGAGAATTTTCATTGGCTTTTGGCTGAGGGTTGAAACCATCTAGGTGCAAGTTGTTTAGCTAGGCTGGTTTCTGTGACCCTTTGTCATCGTTCATAATCAGCATGAATTCTGTCTTTGTTAGCTTGAGACTTAGGTCAGTGATTGACATCCAGTTCTGGAACAGATAAAGGCAGGTGCAAACTAGCTTGATGTCAGCAATCAAGGTGATTTTGATATGGAGTTGAGAGTTGTGTGGGTGTTGATGGGTTTTGATGTCAGTAAGTGTGGATCCAACGCATTCCGTTAAGAGGCTGAAGATGATGGAGTTGATGATGGATCCCTGGGTGACTCTTCAGAAGACGGGGAGCTTCTATTGAGGTTCCAATCTAGGCAAGCCGATGGTGGTTGCTGATGTCAGAGGAGTTAGAGGATCCATATGCGAGTTTCCAATGTGCCTGCCTTGCACCCTCCTCAATGGCTAGGTGAGACATTGAAAATCAAGAGTTCTTGCAAAGGAATCTGGGAGTTTTGGCTGAATGTAAATGCTTCAATGACACAGTAATTAAGTACTCAGTGGATTATTTACAAGCCTCTTGCGCCGCCGGTGCGCCACTTTTTCCATGCTAAAAGTGGCGCACCGGCGGCGCAAGGGGCTTTTAAATAAGCCCCTCAGTCCATTATTCATGAGTAGAAGGCATATTAAAAAGTTCACTAAAGCCAACAAGAAACAGAATCATCCTACACTTGTCCTTGCCATGACAGATCAAGCCGCCCACAGGGCAGTAAAATCACAGGACAGGCGCACCAGGCATGGAAAGGAGATGATCAGACAGAAAAGCAAGTCCATGCATCGAAGCATCCACATTGCCATTTATGTTCCCGTTTTTCCAAAACACACGTGGGCTTTTTGTACTTCAGAAACGGGCATTGATGGTAGAAAAGACTCTTTTTGGTCTCTTATCTTTTCTGCTGCCCGTTGTACAAACCTGGTATTGGGATTGTTGTGGACATCATACATATATCACACAGCAGCACTCTCCACTCTCAGCAGGGCATTTCCATTAGCCTTTGTGTGCAGTCAGTCAGTGAACTGACAAACGCTGGGGGTGGGGATGATGGACCAAGCAGTAAAAGCCCCAGAGATGGGCTCTGACGCACGGTTTGCTCCACCTGCTTCCATTTGCTAACTCAAGGACCCCGTGGAGTTTACATGCAGGGCACTCACTCCATTTTCTGGCCTGTTACTAAAACACAGCAGCGAAAGCCAACATTTCCAAGAGTAGCCACTCAAAAACACCCTGTACCAGTAGTCGTCAGCTTGATGCACGCACCTGCCAGATGAAAGAGCCCGTTTCAAGCGGACCCGACTTTAAATGCAGCAACATCTAATTAGCAGTCCTTTCGCTATCTCGCCGTCTATTTCGGAAAAGTGGACTCGCTGCCTCTGATCAGCGCCATATTACTCCCGCCATTCTTGGTACATGTATTGATATTGAACCCATTAAAGCAATTTACAAGAAAATATGGTGCTTCTTAGCAGGGGGTGAATTAAGTGCAGATCAAATAAAGGTTGGTTGCCTTAGTCACCAAGGTGGAAGGCGGTAATTAACATGTTCCTCTATGATGCAGTAATTACCTTGCTGCCTTATTCATTTTAGCCTTGCCATTATATGTAAATAGACTATTTGGATGTAGATAGGTTCTGCACGGAATTTTATAAAACACACTGGGCAGGTCAACGAGTTTGATACATTTGGCAAAATAATGCATCGTATCACCTGCGCCAGTTGTATCTTATTTTCTAGTGCTAATCACGACAGTTTTATCCCTTCCATAATGAATAATAAGTCTGAATAGGTGATGATGACTGAAATGAAATTGTAGCAGTTTAATGGATTTCAGATTAAATGCTAATGTAGCTGTGTGTGGTACTGGATGCTTTAGAGATGAGTTGAACAAGGTTGCAAAGATTTTTGAGTTTGTTTGAAGCTTCCATAAAGGTCTATGGAAAACTTTGCAGGTTCATGAAGAACGCATGTTTCTTTTTACAGTTCTTTACATTGCATCAAAATCGTGACTTTTGCAAAATGTTTTCACTGGCTTCCTGTTTCACAACGCATTAAATTCAAGGCTCTGTGTCTGGCTTATAAAGCACTGAACCACACAGGTCCTTCCTTTCTGCAAAACCTCTTTGTCTGGTATGAACCAACCAGACATCTCCGTTCTACAGGGGCCAGACTCTTGACAGTGCCCAGAATTCGAACATCGCACTGGGGTGGCCGCAGCTTTCACTATGGCACCTCTAAACTCTGGAACACTCTCCCGAGTGAGCTCAGAAGTGCGAGCTCCCTCTCCACCTTCAGGAAAGGACTAAAAACCTGGCTGTTCCAGAATTAGACGCTAGAGCGGGCTTACTGTGTTCTCAGCGCCAAGACACCCCCGGGTATTCGTGCGCTTTATAAATCCCGTTAACATTAACATTAACATATATTTTTTAACTAAAAAATATGGAGTGCGGAAAGGAAAGGATTCGATTCGTGAAAAAAGCCCGGGAAAGTATGCGTGGAGATTTACATCTGTACCTCAAAATACTTTAACTTTTTTTAGTTGACAAACATTTTCTAAAGTATGCCTTAAGTACTGCACCAGGTACAGGTTTCCAGGCATAATACTGCAAGTATAATGTGGCATCTCTTTTGAAAGCCTATCCTCCACTTCGGAAATCTACATAATGTACATTTCAGCATGGGGGAGTGGAACTTGCTGTGCAACTACACATTTGATAGGCCAAGCCTATTATTTCATGCACTGTCTGTTATGAGGCATTTGAGGGTTAGCAAAAACGTACAGAGGCTTGGAGCCCTCCAATTGCTTACCAAAGGTTGACCTTCCTGTTACTCTTATTCGCTTGCTTCTTATTCAGTGGCTTGCCTTGTGTCAGTGTTTTGGCTGTCCTGCCCCTGGAGCATTGCCAATTTACTTTTAGGGACCTACTTTTTCTTTTGTCTTAAGCTTTCCACTAGAGTGCATGTGTTTTCCAGCTTTCTTCTAGTGTGCTTCTCATCTCCCCTCCACGCCCCATACTGCTCTCTTTCTCGACATTCTCCCCGCACGTTCCACATCTGATAGAGACTTCTAGCTACGGATTCCTTACCTTAAAATTAACCCCATGGTTCCGACTGGATTCTGAAATTTTCCGTGAGCAGTACCCCTGCATGCTGGTAGGTGGTGTCATCCGGCTCCTCGTGGCGTCGTTGTCGCCATCCACGCCGAAAATGACATCGGCGATGCCTATATATGTGCCACCCACGCGTGCTGACATCAGTTCTTTTTTTTCCACACCAGTCAGCGTGGATCCAGGCAGAGCTACCCCTTAGTCACTTTTTGACTATGTGTTTTTCAACGTTTTGTCGAAGTGTTATTTGAGGTCTGACCTCCTGGTATGGCAGATATGCCATTGAAAAAGGCTGGTTTCAAGCCCTGTGGTGCCTGTCATTGACAAATGTTTGTTATGGACCCGCACCTTATTTGCCTCTGGTGCCTCGAACGAGACCATGGCCCAAAGGCCTATCCCGACTACCGGCCCATGCATCCTAGGACCTTGAGGGAGTGATCCCTGAAGCTCCAGGCAGACCGGCGTGCGAGGCCGTGACGCTCGAGGTCCCATTTGAGATATAGGTCCCGAGAGCGGTTGGGGAGTTTGAGGTCATGATCGCACTCCACGTTGTCGAGCTGTTTGGGTAAGTCTCAGTCTCACAGAAAGAAAAAGAAGTTGAGGCGTGCTTCGACTTCACCTTGTCCGTCAGCCAACGAGACGAGGGAGCATCCCTCGAGGCCTGGCTCTGAGCTGGTGCCTGGACCAACTCCGTTGTTTAGTGGGCCAGAGTAACCCCCACTCAAATTCAAGAATTTTGAGGCCATGCACCTCATATTCGAGTGTCCTGTTCATTCTGGCATGCCTTCCGGCCCCATGGGTTTGGGAGGGGCCTCTACTGGATCCAGAGCGGCAGCTCCAGCACCAGTCGGGCCCCAGGGATCAACAGATTGATCTAGATTAGTGCCGTCATGCCATGTCGACCTTCCCCGGTGCCAGTCCCAAAGCCGACGCTGCCTTTAGTCCCATTTACATCTATATCTCTGACTCAGAGCTGGAGGGATGTCACGTGATGCTGACTCCGGAACCAACTGGAGCCATGCCTTCCAGGCTGGAGCCTAAGCCCTATTCCTGTGGGCTAGGTCTCGGGGAAGAATGGGAGGGGTGGCTGGACCTTGAAGAATACCAGCCTTATGACTCCTTGGACTGGCGTGAGGATCTGGATGAAGCCAGTAGACTGGACACTTCTCCAGATACTGGCAGCTTTCTACCCCTACAATATCCAAGAATCTGCAGGTCTCCTAAAGAGATAAGTGTAAAATGACTGGTACAGCTCATCAGGACGCAAAATTATAAAGGGAGTCCTCTATAAGAGGACAGGATCCCATCACCCACCGAGGTGGCATGCTTCATCATTTGGGATCTCCTCTCAACTGCAACCTGGTGCAGCTAAGGAGCTACAACTCCTTACTAGTGTCAAAGGAGGAGCTCGCGGATGTTTTTGATGTAAACAGAGGACTGGATCTCCTAAAGATCGATGAAGCTAGACACAGTGTGGTGAAAAATATATGGTGCAGTGTAAATGAGAAGTGTGTTAAAATTGACTACCAAGAGAAAAATAAGTTTATTGGATATCTCAAGGTGTCAAGGTTAAAAAAGCAGTAAAGGCGCGGTCTGAATAAATGAGCGAACGCGCTAGTGAAGAGAAAAGGAGGTCTACATGTTTCAGCCAATCTAGATCAAAAATGTGATCATGGCTTTCTTCAGGACCTAGTTATAACTACTGCAACAATTCTTTAGTGAGTGAGAATTACCAAAATTCAGATTGTAAGGAACGATACAACCAACCGTATACCTGTGTGCTATTTGTAGTAAACTACAGGGATACTTGGAAGATACCTGTTAAGAGAAAGAAAAAAAGAAAGAGAAGCACACATTCACAAGGTGCATAAAATGTCATACCAGTCAGTTTAACATACAGACTTGCTAATAAATAACATACTGTCAGAAAAAAGGAGGGAGGTCTATAATCAGCCTTCTTACCCGTATCTAATCGGGGATACCACCCACCGCTCCTGGTAACAACTCAGGGCGTGAGGCAACGCTCTGTGAAAAGAAAAGTAAAAAGAACTAGTACTGTGAAGGCATGTAGTTCTTAAGTGGAGGTACCCCTAAATGGCACCACCACTACTGCTGAACAAAGGGGGTTGAAAGAAGTCAGTGTGAAAATCTGTTATATACATGGCAGAAAGCAACAACCCAAACTTTACTACCAAGTTGGCCATTGAGTTGAAGTGTTGCCAGTGAAAAGAGAGCCAATGACATTATAGATATTGTGGCCGCACTACCCACTAATCGAATAGAGCGTGGAAGGCAGTCAAGATACATTGTTATTACATGGACCTTAAACTAAGATCATAATAGTGCAATGTTCACTTCTGAATGCCAGTTGTATAAACAAAAGCGTGAGAAATAGTGAAGCAAGCCCGGTGACCACAAATTAAAAGTGAAGAGGTGTAAAAACCGTAATCACTCACAGTGTCACCTAGTGTACAATGAGTAGCCAATGTCATATTAAAGAAAGGGTGATGTCTATATGCTAGTGGATATAAAAGCATAGAACCCACACATGCCGAAGCAGCTCCAGCTCACCTGTCCGTCGCTACCCCGGGCGTCCTTCCTGGTTGTCCCAAGCGGTAGGCGGACAGGCGACAGCGCGGCATTTGTACTCGTTCACAAACAGCCTCACCTGTGGGAAGCCGTTGATGGCGGGTACGTGAACGCGTCAAATGACGTAAGAGACAATCGTCTCATTCTATGTACGTAAGTGCAACAGCGCCAAGTGCTTGAATCATGGGATGTGTAGTCCCGCTCTAGACGTGTTGTGTGGATGTTGAACAACGTCACATTGACGCGGACACGCGGCGAGATAGTGCTAATTACGAACTTAGCTCAGCACTAGAACGCTCAACTAGCGGTCCGATATGTGTGTAACAAATAATATAATCCAAACGCGGAGATGGTGCGAGAATTGAACGCTGTGGGTGCCACAATAAAACAAAGTACTAACTAAGACCAACCCTGACACTGATCGTGAAACAGGCCTGGTAAAACCCAAATCCAGTGACAGCGACTAGTCTAATGATTCTGGGCCGTGCCTGTCCAGACTATATCTAGAAAACATAGCGGCTGGAGTTGCTGATGTGAATGATGACACAGCACTCCGGTAGTAAATCACTGTTATTCTTGATGTATATGTGCACATTGTATTACACAAGAATCCAGGGGATCGCATCATTGAGCCCTCCACATCACTATGTAGCTTGTACACCCAGCACTGTTCTCTTTTAAAAAGAAAGTTAGACACATCAGCGACATGTGAAGGGATGTACGGTTGCTCAAGAATGGTCCAGGACACCTCATCAGGTCTATGGTTTAACTCAAGAAAGTGATTAGTCAAGCGGGTAGATTGTTTCCTGCACCTAATTGTGCTTTTATGCTCCATGATTCTCAGCTTGATCTTTCTAGTAGTCATACCGACATACTTTTTCTGACATGGGCACGTGATTAAATAGATCACCTTGTCACTATTGCAATTAGTGTGTTTGGTTTGTCTCCAAGGTTTTTCAGTGCCAATGTTGATTTCAGTAGTGTGTTTAGTTTGCGGACACACTGCACAACTCCCACACGGATAATGTCCCTGCACAGCCGGCATGTTCCAAAGTGTGGTTAATGGAGGAGTCACTTCATTCCTGGGTCGCGTGTGGACCAATGTGTCACGCAAGTTGGCGCCTCTCTTAAATGAGAACAAAGGAGGGGGTAATTTATCCTGTCCTATGTTCAAAATGCGCCAATGTTTTCGCACAATCTTTTGAATCTGGTTGGATTGGGTACTAAAGGTGTTCACACAAGTCAGTCTACCGAGTGGAGCTTTAGGCACAATAGGTTCTAACAGGGCTTCACGATTGTTATTGGCAGCTCGTTTGAAGGTTTGACGTATCAGTCTCTGAGGGTATTTCCTAGCCCGTAACTTGCGGGCCAGTACATCAGCATTCTTCCTAAAATTCTCAATCGTAGAACAGTTCAACATTGGCGCATTTTGAACATAGGACATTATCCGTGTGGGAGTTGTGCAGTGTGTCCGCAAACTAAACACACTACTGAAATCAACATTGGCACTGAAAAACCTTGGAGACAAACCAAACACACTAATTGCAATAGTGACAAGGTGATCTATTTAATCACGTGCCCATGTCAGAAAAAGTATGTCGGTATGACTACTAGAAAGATCAAGCTGAGAATCATGGAGCATAAAAGCACAATTAGGTGCAGGAAACAATCTACCCGCTTGACTAATCACTTTCTTGAGTTAAACCATAGACCTGATGAGGTGTCCTGGATCATTCTTGAGCAACCGTACATCCCTTCACATGTCGCTGATGTGTCTAACTTTCTTTTTAAAAGAGAACAGCGCTGGGTGTACAAGCTACATAGTGATGTGGAGGGGCTCAATGATGCGATCCCCTGGATTCTTGTGTAATACAATGTGCACATATACATCAAGAATAACAGTGATTTACTACCGGAGTGCTGTGTCATCATTCACATCAGCAACTCCAGCCACTATGTTTTCTAGATATAGTCTGGACAGGCACGGCCCAGAATCATTAGACTAGTCGCTGTCACTGGATTTGGGATTTACCAGGCCTGTTTCACGATCAGTGTCAGGGTTGGTCTTAGTTAGTAACTTTGTTTTATTTTGGATAATTGTGGCACCCACAGCGTTCAATTCTCGCACCATCTCCGCGATTGGATTATATTATTTGTTACACACATATCGGACCGCTAGTTGAGCGTTCTAGTGCTGAGCTAAGTTCGTAATTAGCACTATCTCGCCGCGTGTCCGCGTCAATGTGACGTTGTTCAACATCCACACAACACGTCTAGAGCGGGACTACACATCCCATGATTCAAGCACTTGTCGCTGTTGCACTTACGTACATAGAATGAGACGATTGTCTCTTACGTCATTTGACGCGTTCACGTACCCGCCATCAACGGCTTCCCACAGGTGAGGCTGTTTGTGAACGAGTACAAATGCCGCGCTGTCGCCTGTCCGCCTACCGCTTGGGACAACCAGGAAGGACGCCCGGGGTAGCGATGGACAGGTGAGCTGGAGCTGCTTCGGCATGTGTGGGTTCTATGCTTTTATATCCACTAGCATATAGACATCACCCTTTCTTTAATATGACATTGGCTACTCATTGTACACTCGGTGACACTGTGAGTGATTACGGTTTTTACACCTCTTCACTTTTAATTTGTGGTCACCGGGCTTGTGTTAGACTTGGCATCTTTTGGCGTGTTTCCCCTGACTTTTTGCTTTCTGACCTCCTGGTTTTGACTCTGTTTTTGCTGGTGTAATGATTCTGCGCACTTTCCTCACTGCTGTCCAGTGGGAAAGTGCAAGTGCTCCTGTATAAAATGTGTTATGGATTGGTGTTTCCATGATTGGCCTATTTGATTTATGTGTCAGTCCCTTGTAAAGTGCACTGAGAGTGCCAGGGCCTATAGATCAAATGCTGTTGGTGGGCTGCAGCACTGGATTGTGCCACCCACACAAACAGCCCGTAAAGTGTAACTCTGGCCTGCCATTGCAGAGCCTGTGTGCAGCCTGGGGCTGCCATAGCCGACTTGGCAAGTGCACACACTTGCAAGTCCCTAAACCTTCCCTTTCTACATGTTAGTTACCCCTAAGGTAGGCCCAAGGTACCCCTGTGGGCAGGGTGCATTGTATGTGAAAGGTAGGACATGCCCTGGTGTGTGTGGCATGTCCTGATAGTGAATTACAGCCTATTTCTGTTTTTCACTATTGCAAGGCTACCTGTTCCCCATAGGCCAGAATGGGCAGTTCTGATTATTTCAGCTTATAATCCTAACTGACCCAGGGAACATGGTAGAAATTCGAGTTTAGTATGCCTGGACTCAGAATGATAAAATGCATCTTTTAGTGAAGTTGGTTTTAACATTCTGTGTTTGAAAATACCACTTTTAGAAGGTGTAACGTTATTAAGATGTTATTTTTACCTAAAATTTTATACATTTTCAGAGCTATCCCAGTCGAAATAAATAAGGCTTGGTTTTCTGCTTTTAATCAGGTAATATCGAAATTCCTGTGGGCCGGAAAACGCCCAGCAGAGCACTAAAATATATGACCATACCCAGAGATCGGGGGGGTGGGAGGGGGTCTGTCCCAAATCTTCAGATTTACTATTGGGCGTCAGCTCTACAACAGATGGCCGAACTACTGGGAAAAGAGATGGTGGCAACAGAGGAAACATCTTACGCTTCAATATATAGGTTAGTATTAGGGGCGGAGGCCCATGGCTGCCTCATGCGACATATCGATTTTGCTTATTTTAAAAGAGTGAAATTCAAAATTATGCTGGGAGCATTTAAGGTTTGGACTGCAGTTAGGAAGAAACTTAAAATAAGTAGGATTCATAGATATACCCCTCTGGCTGATAACGATCTTCTGCCGGAAATTTTCCGAGATGGATATATGAGAACATGGATGGATAGGGGCATAAGGCTTATTGGTGATCTTATGGTGGACAATACAATGCACTCGTTTGCGTTTATCAAGAGGAAATTTGGGATTGGAAATAACCATTTCTTTAAATTTTTACAAGTGAGGGATTATTTATCTAAGAAGGCAATCCAGGGTCATAAAGTTCCCTTACTGGATCTGGCATTAGGGGTTCCATCACCAATATCCAAATTCTGTAAACTTCTTAGTAATTTGATGGAGGAAGATCTCATAAAACATACCAATCGCTGGCAGGATGTGGTACAAGCAGGGGTAGGGGAATGTGAGGATTCTTTAGTATTGAGCCAGACTGCATTTTTTTCGGCAAATTTACAAGTTCAAGGCTTTAAAACTTGGTTGAATTTGTACATCACTCCAGCACGGATAGCTAAATGGGGTGGCTCCACAGGTATACACTGTTCCCGTTGCGGTTTCTGCGCCGCCGACAGTGTGCATATGTTCGCAACTTGCCCCCGACTATCAACTGTGGTCAGTGAGGTGGGTAATTATATTAAGCTCATGTTGGGGTTTGAGGTGGATCTCACGCCTCAAGTAATTGTGCTGGGAGTAAGCAATCAAGCATTGACTAATCCAAATCGGATCTTGCTATTTGCAGCTATGGCGGTGTTTAGGCTATGCTTGGCTACTGTCTGGCTAGACAAAGAACCTCCTTCTGTACATTGTTGGCTGGGGAAACTGTTAGCTACCTACCGCTGGGAGAAAGCGATATACATAAGAAGGGGTTTAAGAGTCAGAAAAAGGGGGCTCGACATCTGGTTACCAATTACCAATTGGATTAACGAAGCTACGGCGTGATATGATTTAATTTTATTTATTTAAGCTAATTTTACAGCTGAGATACTAAAGAAAATTGTTATCTAACTCCAAGGTTTAGCGTACAGTAAGGCTCAACCCAAATCTGCATCCTTTGGTTTTGCGGGGAGAGGGGGGGTAGTTCTGAAGGAGGGGAGGGTGAAAAGAGAAATAATTGACATTCCTTACATACGTACCGAAAGGTCGAAAGTATATTGCTTAAATGTATTTATTATAAGTTTTTGTATGTTCGGTTGTCTAAATAAAAAAAATAAAAAAGAAAATACCACTTTTAGAAAGTGGGTATTTTTGTGTCTAACTATCCAAGCCTGCCTCTGCTAGGTTGTGTATTCCTTGTCTGGAGTGTGAGTGATAGGGGCTGGGGGATGCCAGGAGACAGGGTGAGTCAGCACAGGGCTGAATAGCAAGATCTACATGTAGGTGGGTGGGAGGAGATGCACCTGGGACATGAATAGGGCTGGGCCTTCCCTCCACAATGCTGGCTCCACCTCCTGTGGTGCGCCTGATGTCCCTGGCCTGCACTGTGAAAGGAAAGAAGGAGACTTGTCAACAAAGTGCTCCAGGACTGACCAGAACTGGTTTTGACTAGGCAAAGGCTTCTCTGCCTTCAGAGAAAAAAGAGAAATTGAGGATAAAAAGGGGGACCCAAACCCCAGAAAATTGGAACTCTTTGGGATCAAGAAGACTGCCAAGAAGAAGAGCTGGAGAAGCTGTGAGGAGAAACTACCACTTTGCTGTGTTGGCCTGCAGTGGCTGCTTCTGTCTTGGGCAGTGAAAGGACTGGAACTGAACTTTCTGCAATCTACTTTGTGAGTGTCTCCAAGGGCTTGAGGTAGAGCTTGCCCCCTGTTCAAGAAGTCTCAGGAACTGCAAAGACTTCAAGCCCGACGCCGTCTACGACGCCGTGTCCTGAAGGCACCGCAGAGGGCACCGCCGCAACGCCGCACCGCGACCCTGGTATCCCCGACGCCGCCGCTCCACGCCGGACTCGATGCCGCTGCTTGCACCGTGGTTCGGGGGCACCGCACTCCGCACCGCCTCGCTTCACGACGACGCCGTGGTATCCCCGATGACGCCGCTCCACGCCGGACTCGATGCCGCTGCTTGCACCGTGGTTCGGGGGCACCGCTCGTAAGTTACACGACGCACCGCCCTCATCCCGCACCGCAGCCTTGGCCCACCGATGCCGGTGCCATCGACTCCAAGTTCGTCAGCCGATGACAGCGCTTCAGCAACGACGATGCCGCTGCTGCACCGTGGCCTGCCAGCACCGTGACGAGCACCGCCTTCATCTCACACAGCGATCCTGGTCTCACCGACGACGCCATCCGACGCCGCCACCGAGCCGCTGCTCGCACCGCGACCTGAGGGCACCGCACGCCGCACCGCTGCACTTCGCACCGCAGCGCCCGACGCCGGCCGACGCCAGCGCTCCTGACTTCAACAGAGAGGAGATCGATCTGCAACGCGTGTGACTTCAAGGGCCCGACGCCGCCGCACCGACCTCCGAAACCGACGCCTGCGGACGCCGTGTGTTCGGAAGCTCACCGCGAGGTCATCGACGCCCTGCATTTCTGAAAGGTACTGTTTGCGGGTCTTCCCGACACCGTAGCTGACCCGCGACGCCGCGGTCAGCCAGAACTGTTTGGATTTGTTTGTTCATGACGCCGTGATAGCCCCGGACGGAGCTATCGACATCAAGGAACTGTTTTTAAGGACATTTTGATAACAGAAGATTTTTAAAGTACTGTACTGTGGATTTTTATCATATTTGGTCTTGTTTTAAAGTATATAAAAATATTGGATATTTTTCTAAACTGGTGTGGTGTCAGTTTGTAGTGCTTACACTGTATTACTGTTGGTTATGTGCAAATGCTTTACACACTGCCTCTAGAATAAGCCTGACTGCTCGTGCCAAGCTACCAAGGGGGTGAGCAGGGGTTATTTTAGGAGTGTAACTCCCTTACCCTGACTAGGAAGAAGGGTCCCTACTTGGACAGAGGTGCAAGCCCTTGCCAACTAGAGACCCCCATTTCTAACATCTTGCTTCACTATTTCTCACGCTTTTGTTTATACAACTGGCATTCAGAAGTGAATATTGCACTATTATGATCTTAGTTTAAGGTCCATGTAATAACAATGTATCTTGACTGCCTTCCACGCTCTATTCGACATTAGTGGGTAGTGCGGCCACAATATCTATAATGTCATTGGCTCTCTTTTCACTTGCAACACTTCAACTCAATGGCCACCTTGGTAGTAAAGTTTGGGTTGTTGCTTTCTGCCATGTATATAACAGCTTTTCACAGTGACTTCTTTCAACCCCCTTTGTTCAGCAGTAGTGGTGGTGCCATTTAGGGGTACCTCCACTTAAGAACTACATGCCTTCACAGTACTAGTTCTTTTTACTTTTCTTTTCACAGAGCGTTGCCTCACGCCCTGAGTTGTTACCAGGAGCGGTGGGTGGTATCCCCGATTAGATACGGGTAAGAAGGCTGATTATAGACCTCCCTCCTTTTTTCTGACAGTATGTTATTTATTAGCAAGTCTGTATGTTAAACTGACTGGTATGACATTTTATGCACCTTGTGAATGTGTGCTTCTCTTCTTTTTTTCTTTCTCTTAACAGGTATCTTCCAAGTATCCCTGTAGTTTACTACAAATAGCACACAGGTATACGGTTGGTTGTATCGTTCTCACAATCTGAATTTTGGTAATTCTCACTCACTAAAGAATTGTTGCAGTAGTTATAACTAGGTCCTGAAGAAAGCCATGATCACATTTTTGATCTAGATTGGCTGAAACATGTAGACCTTCTTTTCTCTTCACTAGAGCGTTCGCTCATTTATTCAGACCGCGCCTTTACTGCTTTTTTTAACCTTGACACCTTGAGATATCCAATAAACTTATTTTTCTCTTGGTAGTCAATTTTAACACACTTCTCATTTACACTGCACCATTTATTTTTCACCACACTGTGTCTAGCTTCATCGATCTTTAGGAGATCCAGTCCTCTGTTTACATCAAAAACATCCGCGAGCTCCTCCTTTGACACTAGTAAGGAGCTGTAGCTCCTTAGCTGCACCAGGTTGCAGTTAAGAGGAGATCCCAAATGATGAAGCATGCCACCTTGGTGGGTGATGGGATCCTGTCCTCTTATAGAGGACTCCCTTTATAATTTTGCGTCCTGTTGAGCTGTACCAGCCATTTTACACTTATCTCTTTAAGAGACCCGCGGATTCTTGGATATTGTAGTTATGGTAGGGGGCCTTGTCCGCGCTGGTCTGTAAATCTCCCTCAGACCCTTTGACCTACTCGTTTTTTTTTAGCTTTCTACCCCTACCATGGCTATGGATGAGGGAGCTTCATTCGCGATGATGGTGCGGAGGGCAGCTGAGGACCTAGACCTTAGTCTGCCCTTGGTGGCAGTCAAGTCTAATGTCTTGACGGAAGTGCTTCAACCAGCAGTGTCCCTTTCCGAACCGCTTCTCCCATTCAACAAAGCCCTTACTGATGTCCAGCTTGGGACTTGGTCCAAGCCCAACACAGGGGCTCCTGTGAACAGGACAATTGCCCGCCGCCACCTCCCCGCTCCAGGAGACCCCAAATTCCTCACAGAACACCCTACCACGGAGATCTTGGTGGTCCAAGCATTCACTTCTCATGTAAATCCTGGCGCATTCTCAATCACATCCCCGGATTGGGAATCCAGGCAAATTGATGTTTTCTTCCACCACCCTGGCATTGCGGTTGGTGAACACCGCATGCATTTTGGGCCGCTACTCCCACACCCTGTGGGATAAGGTTGCGCAGGTGCTGCCGACGGTCCCGGAGGAGGCCCGTACTTATCAGCCAGGTATGGCTTGGTTCCACTGACAGTGTGCACGGGACCCATGTTTGGGCATAACTGTCCCAGTTAGGGTGACAAGCTAAAGTATACAAAAAGTGATGAATGGAATGCTTGAATTAATCTCAGCTGCTGGTAATTACTCGGGCCACATCCCAATCCATTGTTATTTTGCACACCAGGCCACCTCAGTTGGGACCTAGCCCTATGTAAATCATTATTCTTTTTATATCTTTATATATTCAGGTGTCTATTCAATACAATACAACAGCATCAGCTATCAGAACCCAGAAACAGTGTGTCAAAAGGAGGTATCAGAAGGCTCCATGAAGACAAGAAGGCTCCTTTACGGTCTGCAATACAACATTCTCAATAATATGCAAAGGCAGCAACCAGAAAAACTGAAAAAGACCACCTGACACAGGATGCTGTCTGAGCTAAGGCCTGAATCTAGTTGAGCAAGGGGGAGGGGTTACTGAGTGGGGGTTGCACATTCAGGGCTACTGGCACTAGGACCAGAGCGAGTGGCACGCAGAAGTGCATGCTGTGGAAGTCTCACAGTATATTGCATGTATAGGACTACAAGTAATCTATGCTCCCAGGGAATGGGCAGTGCCCTATTTAGGGCAAATCAGTCTTGACCCTGCTCCAATAGGAACAGTCCAACCCAAATTGCCAGGCCAGGTCCTCCCTGCACAGTAACACAAGCAACTCAGGACCACATTTGCCCTAGTTAGGGCTCATCAGCCAGGTATAGCTGGGTTCCAGTGACACAGGATGCATGGGACCAATGTCTGGGCACTCCCGGCTCACTTAGGGTGACACACTAAAGTATACAGAAAAGTTATAGGTGGAGTGCTTGAATTAATCTCAGCCACTGGTAATTACTCAGGCCGCATCTCAATCCATTGTTCTTTTGCTCACCATGCCACCTCAGTGTGTTCCCAGCCATATACAAATCAGTCTTGCCACTGCTCCAATGGGAACAGTCCAGCCCAGACTCCCAAGCTATCGGATGCTCTAACAGAGGGCCACGGCGCCAGCAGGAACAACCTGGCATACGGGGTTGTCGACTTACAACCTGGACTCAGGAGATGATCCAATCGGTGCAGCAACGGTCATGGCAACTCTCCTCCAGCATATGGGGGGGAGGTGCTGACTTTTCCCTGCACGCAGGCAACAACTTGATTGGTGCAGCAGCAGCCTACTTACACTTCGCTACAAAGATCCAATCAACATGATCCTGCACTGGAGTTTGCTCCCACCAGTTCTCTCTTCTTCCTCTCAGGGCACACTGGTCTTGACAAGCATTGAGTCACGGGTGCTCCATGCACTAGGGGTAGGTTGTCCTGAAGTCCATGGGCGATTTCGCCTCATCGAGCTGGGAGACTGGCAGGCCTTGGTCCCCAGTCCTGGTCACAGGCAGAAGTTTTGCAGAGCTTCTCCTCGCACAGCCCAACTGGCTGCTTGACAATTGACAATTTGGGGGCCCTCCAGCTCCTATTCTTATAGTCCATTTCCAAACACCAAATATGATTTAGAGTCTGGGTCTTTGATGTTTATGTTGGGGGTCTGCTTCTTTTTGAAGTACCCTGTCCTCTGCTTTACCATTTCTCTAGAAAGCAGTCTGTTACAGCAGGAGCGACTCTAAAGCTGATAGCCCCACAACACAGGCCATGGAACTGATTAGAGGTTCACACCTGGATGTCAGCCATAGCGATTTGTGTATCAAAAGGTTCCCCCTTGGACTCAGTCCTACTCTTCATGATTCCCTTACCAGATGTGCCCAAGCTCCTTTTCAGTGACCTCTCTCAGAACCAAGGACCACCCTTCTGAAGTGTACTGAAGAGCCTGCCTCTCCCTTCCTCCAGTAGGTTTCACCCAGCTCACAGGAATACAGCAATCCACAAATCTGTCTGGGAAGGTTCCTCTACCTCCTCTTGTTCCTCCGGTTAGCCCTGGATCTTCCAATATGGAACCCAGAATCTTATATGTATTGTACTATTCCCAGGCACACACACACCAAGCACAGGCATTTAATATACACCCATTACTACATCCTTCATCTATTGGACCATTCACAGGCACACATAAACCTAGCACATTTATAACATACACACGCTATGACACAAGAAAAAAGGCCTGTTCACTCCAACAATTCACTACACAGCATGCTGTCACCACTGTGCTTGTGCTACTTCATTCCTGGCAAAGGCAGTAGCCTTTCACCATTATGAGGGTAGTGCTTTGAGTGCCCCTCCTGGTCCAAAAAGACTGCAAGCACACGCATGGTCCATGTTCACCCATGACAACAAAGATCAGCACCAGGGATCCAGACATCATAACAGTTGGGGCACTCTGGGCAATGGTTCACATCCATCACCATGCAAGGTACTTTTCCTTCCCAACACCGGCCAGGTCCTTCCTATACCGGAACACAAAGCAACCCACATCAGGTTTTGCCCTAGTTTGGGCTCATCAGTCAGACCAATGGCATAGAAAAAGATGTGATTAAAAAAAGATGAATGCACAAGATTTTGCAGTAGCAATTAAAATACTCTGATTACATATTAGTAATTTGTATCATTCTAATCTCTATACCTGATAATTGAGGATGTGGGACTATCTCTTGAAAGAGCCACTCCACAGCCTAATAAATATAAAAAACACTGTGATTCCTTCCTAGGCCACCAATCTCTCTTTTTCACCTTTTAGGCAAACACCATTTGCATATAAATACCAAATCAACCACAACCTTTCGAAAATCTCACACATTTAAAGTGGGGTGGAGAATGGTGACTAATGTGGAATTTCTGCTTTCATAAATATAGGTATAGTGTTGTGATTGGGAACATTTCTAGGGGATTGCATGTTTTTGAAGACCAACAAGCTTGTAACTTTGTGGGTATTCACCAATTATTTGAAGTTGGTTTTTCAACCTGGAAATGCAAGCAACTTTACCTATGCCGAGGGCAGAGATAGGCACATTATAGGGGTGGAAACAGGAAGGAAATGTTTGCAATGGAAATGAAGTTTTGGGCAAGGGTTTCTTCCATAAATATACATAATCTTCCTGTGGAGCAACAAAAAAAATTGAAAGTAATAATGTTTTTTTTCGCATCACATTTTACTACAACAAAATTTACCCTGGGTAGAAATTCTGCAAGCATAAATATTCTATATGCGATTGCTACAAGCAATCTATCACGATCGAAAAATCCTACAAGTGTGGATCTCTGAGATGTTACCCTTATCTACATTGTGGTAGACCAAAAGGAATAGATTCTAGGCACATATTCATCAACAAAAATGCAGTTCCAATGAATCTACACCACACCTGACATGCAGATTCAAACATAAATTCATTCAGCAGGATCCAAAACGGTGTACACACTATCTCTTTGGACTGCTGGCACAACCTTTGTTGCAAACTCCTTTTTTAGTCCCTCTCCCCCACATGCAATTTGTGTTAAAGGATACAGATGTGCAGAATAGTGACCTACCACTCTGCACAAGCACCCCAGGACATCTCCCAGATAGTATTCCTGTGGTTGATCTCATCTGGATGACTACTGAAGCTCCTACCCTGCCTCAAGATATACAGCAGCAAACATATGCATAATCTACCTACTGAGAACAACCCTAGAAAGGTGAATACTCCTTCTGCAGAAACTAAATGCGACACAAATAAAACGATATGCAGGGACACCCCCAGGTCTAATCCACCGACTGAGAACAGTCCCAGAAAGTAGAAGACCTCTTTTGAAGAAACCAACTTTGACCCAAATATAATGAAACTCTTCCAAACTATCCAAGTAAATGCTAACTGGTCTGCAAACATCCAAAGTATGAAAGGAAACCCTCCTACAGAGAACCAGGAGCAGCAGGGAAAATAGAACCCAATCCTGTGTCCTGAGTTACATGAGGAAGTAAACCAGAGACCTCAGTTCCACAAAAGATGTAGCAGATGTAACTGTCCCCAGAAATAACACCTGTTGGGTACAAAAACTAGTTACAATCAATGTTTGATGAGACACCCTTACAAAACTTCCATACATTGACCACAGGCCAGACAATGGACCAGAGCAGAAACCAATGTATAAGTAGCTAGTGTAAATAGGCTTCAACACAGACTGCCCCAAGGATCTCAGAATACCTGAATGGTCAACCCCTGTGTAGCATCATTCACAAATCTTCATTGACAAAGCGTAGAACAAGGGCTCCCTTATAATCCTACACATGCAACCATTGTCTTGCACATCAGTATTTTATGGACTACCAAGAATAGATATGGGATTTGAGAAACTACCATCCTTCCTTTAAGGGTGACTACCAGGAGCCATTCCGGGTTACTCCGAAATAGTGTAATAAATATACAAATTGCAGTTGTTTAATATTGGGCTCAAATCCAAATGACCACGTATATACACATGCTAATTGCTATACTATGCTTGGCTTTTTCAGGAAATGGACAGTCATTCTGGATGCTGACAATATGTGTGTTCTACTAATCGATATAACGAGGGTAGATACTTCCTCTGTAAATTCCTGTTCAGCACTTTTGGGCTTGTGGCCATTGAGTAGGCATTTGATTGACCAGATGCTGCCTTACAATCCAGTTCAGCACTTACAGTATTACGAATCTTCGCTACTTATGGCACCAGGCTGTGCCACTTTGCTCATAAAGCGCCTTTGGTTTTGCCACTGCTACCGTGACCACTTTTCTATCCTTCTGACAACGTTTGCCTGAAGAAGAGAATCTAGGCCTGTAGGGTAGGGACTGTTCATAAGAAACATACATTTGGCATTTATCTCCTTTTTGGTGTGGTCTATGGTCAGAGATACTTAGGGTTTTCAATAATTAACTTGTTAAAGTGTTTGTCTGGTTTTACTCTGCAAAGACAATAAGCAGTAGTGAAAAAATGAGTTGTGAATTGATTCCACAGTTCATAGGACCACACGCAGATGCTGCTTTCTTCAATTCTATCCTGGGGCCTAACATTTCTTCATTGTGGTTTTGATGCATCTCGCTTGTTGAAGTATATGAGATCTTCAGGGATGATAAAATGGCTGTTTCATTATATTTGGATACCAGCAGATCTGCGAAAAACTTCTTAGACCCAACCCCCAATTGGCATTTGTGCTTTTATGAAATTCAAATCCAAACTTCTCACACTGATGTGGACAAGGGAAAGCGAGGGAGAGTCAGATGAGAACTCCCTTTACATGTGATTACTGGCATCTCGGACAAAATCCCGAAAAAGGATAGAAGATGCAAGTTGTGCCAGCTACATATTCAAGATCTGAACCACATATTATTTGTGTGTCCTGTGCTACAAAATGTTTGCCGTCATTTTTTAAGGTCTTGGTTTATTAAATACAATATCCATTCCGCCCTGGAGGCATGTAAAATCGTATTGTTTCCGATGAATGAAATGATATGTAAGAAGATTTATCCATTTTTAGATCCTTTTTGAACATCTATAAGGGGCTTGGTGTACGACTGGTGGGACTTTTAGAAATTTTCCAGATCCTTTGAGAACATCTATTAGAGCATTGGTGTATTACTGGTGGATGTCCAAAATTAATGCAATGTTTATTCTTTAAGGTTGTATTCACAAAAATGTATTATGCTTTAATTGCACTTCGGGTGTTGCACTATGCGTGTTGCACTTTTTAAAGGCCTGAAAATGAATGAATTGATCAAGGTTTATGTGTTATATTTGCTTTCTTTATTTCTTATGGTGCGCAATACCCTCCTCTGGAGGTTGGGAACAAGTGATTTGTTTAAAGCTAGATGACATAGTATACAGTATAAAGTGTTTTTAGGGTCTCGTATAGTGTTCGGTGATGTTTATGCACTTTTGACTGTGCTATGCATGATGCTAGGTTCAAAAGTTGCACTTATAGAATGGCAGCCGCATAACATATTCCTTATGGTGCTATGCATGTCGTCACTTTATAAAGGACAACAATTGATGATTCTAAATGATGTTTGTATCAGAATGGAGGTTTTATACTTTTCTATTGTTGATTTTATTATGTATCTTGTATCATTGTCTTATTATTGTGTAATGTTATGTGGACCTCCATAGGAGTTCCGTATCATAATAAATTAAACTGAAATTGAGAAATGCTCAATTAGCACAGATTAACATTTCGTCCCTTTACTTTCCTCCTCGGTTTTTGGATGAGGTAGGGTAAAATAAGGGCAGCTCTGAATACCTGAGCCCAGTTGTGGAGACAGAAATACCGAACATTCTCATTTTGCTGGCAGACATCAGTAGACTGCATAGTGATGACAGTTTTCCACACAATATAATCCAGTGGATTGAACCGAGCCTGGTGAATGGCTTCTACTAAAGAGATGGACCGAGATTGGAATTCTAGATTCCATTCTGAAAGAATGCAGCATCATAGTGATATGTACTAGAGGGAAGAACTGCATGAGAAGAGATGAAGGGACAGTGGTTAATGTTCATGTATGAGTAAATGTGACCTTATCACTCATAAACGTAGCGATTATCTACAAGTGCACTATACAAATGAAGTAGCTTGCATTCTGTAGTTTAGGGACAGGTAAACCTTGTATGCTGTTAAGTACGTTTAGTATCTCTCCATTTGGTATCTGGTACAGCATATACGGCTTGTTTTTAAAGATATATAGTTGAAGATGTGCACCTTCACTTGCTTCGTTACGAGGAGAGAGGGCGCTTGCCAGATCTGTAAAGGAAAGTTGTTCCAAATTATTGATGCACAGCAGGAGAAGCCATAAAATAGGTGTTACACTGGCCTTTGGAGTTATTGCTCTTATTTACTAAGTGACATGGTGTGTTGGAGATAACTACCTTCTGGGTGACATTGCATAAATTGAAGATGATGTCTCAAGGCAGGAGCGCTTGAAGTATAGGTATCATCTGAACGGAGTATCTCAGTCCCTATAGGTTTCATCTGAACGGAGTATCTCAGTCCCTTGATGATCTGGTTTGGCAGGCCACAATCAGAAAAGAAATGAAAAGCCACTAACTGTAGCATGCTGTGATTTTGCAGGAGCGACGTGGATTCTCCTTCTCCCTTCCGAATCTGATGCCCAGACAATTCTGACTATCTCCGTGACTGGACCCCATAACCTGAACACAAGCGGGAAGGTGAAAATAAAAAGTATGAGAAAGTGAATTATTAGCTGATGCAGATAGTAGTAGTCCACCACAAGTAATAGCGTTGCTAACTTGCTAGATCCAGGCAAAGGTTTCTTTAAGATTGAGATCAGACCCTGGTAGCTATGGCACAGAATAGATGGGTTTAACTTAAGGCAAAACAGTCACAAAAACTGAAAAATGCAACACAATAAAAATCCTACATAATTATAAAAATAGAGAAAATGTAATGAGCAGAATGACACCAAAATGTAAAAAATCCAGCAAGGGGGACCAGCAATATGCCTTTTAAAGATTTAAGAGAACATTGCACCAAAATACACAAACCTCCAATAGTGGTCAATGGTTGCAATAGACTTGGACCTGGGCATGATTTGTAGTCCACTGCAATTGATCATGGGTCTGATGCACCAAGTAGATTAGCACACACAAGGGCCTAGAAATAGCAAAATTCAAAAATTTGAAAAGGGGCTTTCTCGTTTTTTTCTGAGGAAAAACTCCTCTCCGTATGTGACAATCCTGATATTCAATCCAAAGCGGTGGACTGCCGATCGGATCTTTTTTGTGGTCAGTTCCCTTGAAGCTCTGGAGCAAACGTTTTGAAAAAGTTCCCAAACTACTTTTGGTGCCACAGGGGGAGCACTTACAAGTCCACCCAGGTCCGGTTGCCACTGGTAAGCTGGGATTCTTGACAGGAATGTCCTGTTCAGCTTTTTTATGTTCCTAGAGCCAACCAGGAGATCAGCTTTATGATCTTTGGAGATATTTCTGTCCTTGGATTTCAAATGGAAGTGAGTCCAACCACCTCAGGCTCTTCTCAAATGTCACAGATGGCAAATGCAGCAGGTTCAGTTCGCCCGGTATCCTTTTGCAAGTATAGCAGTGTTGTGATGGGGTGATTTCCGGTGCCCTATTTATGCCTGATACTAGCTACTGGGTGGGGATGTCTCCTGGACACTCCCCAACCAATGGGTACAGCTTCCAGGGGCAATCCTACACACCTTTACAGTAGTTTCAGTTTGCCTTCTTTCAAACAAGCCCAAAATGCCATGGCATTTTCCAGATGTCAAAAGTCTTTCGCCAGAGAAAACTTCGGCTTGAGAGCTGGGAGTGTGTGTGGGAGTGTCATAGGAAAATCACCAGTGTTTTCCCACATGTACCACTAAAATCCAGGTGAAGCAGGACTGTACCTACAACAAATACAGAGACAGAAGTCTCTTAGGACAAAAGCAGGGTCCTTAAGCAGACAGGCAGGAGATACACAAGAGTTGTCTTAGTATCCTGTTCTCTCCCTTCCAAAGGTACCCCAAGTTTACATGTGGCTCGACAGACCTGTCAAGCAGGATTTGATAGTGTGGCATCAACAGAATGACCAGAGCCCCCATTGTGAATATTCTGTGGAATTAAGAGGAGACATCTCAGCCCATTCAGTTCAGCCTATTGTTTGCTCCTGGGAGGAATCTCACACCTATTCCCGGCTTGAGCACAGGATGGGAGCTGGCAGAGGCTTATGCTAATTAGCCTTATGACAGTTCACGCAGGAAAAGGGCAACTTTTTAAAAGTTACTTTTCCTTAATATTTATTGAAAAGCCAACATCACCATTTTTGGATTGTTTATAACTATTAAACATAGTGATTTAAATATTTTTCAAGCTTATCCCATTCCTGACAAAGCAGTATTAGTATTTTAATCTATACTTTGGTTTTCTACATAGGAGAGCTAGGCCTGCAACAGTGAAAATAGCTTTCAGGTCCTTATCACTGTAGGTACATGGTAACATTAATTTCTACATGTCCACAGGTGACATTTAACTTTTCATGCCATGGGTGTATTTCCGCACCATATACTATGGCCTTAGAGAAAAGTTAAATAAGCCAATCAGGGATTAGCCAGTGTCTACATGTTTTAGGGTCAGAGCATATACACTTGACACTGTACTGCAGTGCCTCACTGTGCACAGTCTAAAAACCAGCAATGAAATTGAGCAAAAATATAAGAGTGACCACGAGAAAAGGGGCATTTTCTCACAAGAGAAATTTTGTATAGCTTGCTCCTGCTACTTTTCTAGTTTTCTATTCACTAGACAGCTGGATTTTATCTTAAATACCTAACATTTTCTTCTAGTTTTCTATCACAAGAGAACTGGACAGCTTTCTGGATAGCTACTTTGATTCTTCCTGCTTGAACTCTGTGAGAAGAAAATCAGTTAAGAAACTAATAAAATACACTAAGGGACTGATTTAGATTTCGGCGGATGGGTTACTCCGTCACAACGGTGACGGATATCTTGTCTGCCAAAATATAAATCCTATAGGATATTATAGGATTTATGTTTCGGCGGACGGGATATCCATCACCTTTGTGACGGAGTAACCCGCCCGCCGAAATCTAAATTAGGCCCTAAGTATGTTACACTGCCAGAGTCTTAAACATTGAAGAGTAACATCTAAGCGTTTTCATAATGAACATTAATTTGAACTCACTTGATCTAGACTTGCTCGTCCATGAAGATTTATTCCTTTATAAGCCTTATCAAAGAAGTACCTTGCCTCTCTTTTCATTTGTTAATTCGCAGCTTAGCCAAATGGTACAATGATTCTTTAACAATTGTTATCACAATTGTTCGAAATCTCTATGATTTCTTTAAATATTTCAATCTTGCTCAACCTCCAGCTGAGCTGCAATAAGAAGGCTATTTTTCTATAAATCAACTTGTTCTGGGCATTACACAATTAACTGACCAAAAACAAGTGTGCAATCTCTTCCAGTTTCAGCTTCCTCTAATTCAAATTTCTTATTTAGAAGGGCTTATCTTCTAAGCAGTCTTCTCCAAATCTTCCTCTCTATGATCCCAGGCAGCCTTCAGCATCTGAGTGTTCTACCTGAAGGAGATAGCTGAAATTCTGCTCTGAGCGGGAGCCTGAGGATAAACAGGTTGGCACCAAGCCTGGTTCCAGCGGGTTGGCTGGCGAAAGCCTGGCCCACCCAAATATAAGCCTTGGCCCTCCCAGTCATGGCATAAAAGCCCATGCAAAATGCACATGTTAAATTCCCCAAATTCCCCTGTGTCGTTGGACAAATGTTGTGGTGTTTTCTCAGTTCCTGTTTACTCTTACTGGAGTTTCGTGATTGAGGAAGGCCCTCTGTCTCGTAGGAGACCCAATCGCACATCTCCTTTTATAGAGAGGTGGGCTTTGTCTCTACACACTAGTGCAGGTTGATTAGTGGCATGGTGAGGGGAGTAAATCAGTTCCTGTCTTCACATCAGATGATTTGGATTTCCAGCTGCTCTGTTTTTTTTTGGTCTCAGAGCAACTTTTACTGCAATTTGGGGGTCCATCCTGTTGCGCCTGCTACTCTGTAGGCCTCCAGTTACGGAGGAGAGAAATTAATCCTGCTACAGCCATGCACCTTTCCTGAGCCCTACAGCTACTGTTTTATCGAATGCTCCTATGAAACAAAGTAAGATTTTAAAGTTCAAAGCAGGTAAGTACATGTTGCAGGGGCATAGCTTTGTGGGGGTGTGTGGTTTGGGGTAATACCTTTTTCACAGAAAAATATCAACCGTTTGTTCACATTTTTAAGAGACTGCAAAGGCTCAGACATAAATAAAACGTAATGTAAAATAGTTTGTTTTCATTTCTGATTTTGTTTACTGTAATTATCAATCGGGTGATATGTGCAACTGTGAACACACTTTAAAGTGCATTCTTTTTATATTTACTATTTAAGTATGAAAGGGGAAACAATACCGGCCTGGGGTGATTTTACTACTTTTTTACCGGCCGTGACATTACAATTCCAGTGAGGCCTGCATAAAACAGCCTATGTGGCAACCCCATCTGTCGGATGTAACTTCCAAATTGTTTTTTGAATATTGAGCTGCAGGATACAGACTGTGATCAGTGATCTATTTTAGAGATTGGGTACTCTGGGTGGAGGCTAGGGATGTTGGTGTGAGGAATGAAGATAGGACAGGTACCCTGGTAAGCAGAAAACAAGAGACATCAGGGACATAGCTGCCATTGGTGCAGCAGGTGCAGTGCCACTGGGGCCAAGAGGTCTGAGGGGTCCACTGCACCTAGTTATTGCAGTATTTCACAGTTCGAACAAGGGGCCCATTTTCTCCCTTGCACTAGGACCCTTGACACACTGGCTATACCATTGACAGATTCCAGAGATGAAGACTCTTGGAAGTGAGGCGTTTTACGGTTTCTTTATGAGTTTAACATTATAGCCAAACACTGTAACTTCTTCCCCAATTATTGGAGGTTTTGTAATGTAATAACACAGTGCACCTTTCCAGGACCGCAGAGGTGTCAGCAGACTGGTGTGGTGGGAGTCCCTGGATCCTGACGGAGCCATATCATTCCCAGTGGCATAACATAAAATGATGCGGCCAACCTGCAGAATGTGATGAGGGGCACCTGAGCCTCTGATATCTCTTTGAATATCTATTCATTGGCCTTGGGTTAAATAGGGACCCTCTGAAGAGTTGGGGGCTCCTCTGTACCATATGGCCTGCGTTACATCCCTGATGATTCCATTGTTAGCTATAACCAAACTAGGAATATGCTGAATTCAGGTGTTCTTGGACACAGCACTCAAATTTGTATTACAAAAGGAAAATTGGAGTTTATCAATGAAAAGTTTGACACACCGTCATAAGTAGAAGAGACCTGTTTTAATAAGCTTTTTTGGACTTTGATAGTGGAAATGCACATATCGTGTAATGGAGTATCAGTGGTTGCCATTTGTACGGAATGGTATGTTGGGGGTAGGTGTTCAAATCTGGAAGAAGGAGAATAGCTCCTGCTTAGGAGTATAGGGTTTGATCTCCTGTGGTAAGTGACAACCAACTCTTGCGAAAGAGGCAAACACCCTAAAGTTGATGTAGGCCAAACTGTGATTCAGTTACAGGCCTGGTGCTTGTGGTGATGATTTGCTACTGGCTATGCTCCACAGCCACCATCACTGCAAAGTTTTGTGTAGTTGCACCAATAGACTAGCTACCATGAAACTGATGGCTGTATGCAACTCTGCCCACAACTAGCTTCCAGCCTGAGTGGGATAAAAGGTGTTATCTTATTGAATAGCTCATCTGGAAATTATGATTACATGACATCCTGAATCTCATGGGATAGGAGTTCTTTGGAGGTAGACTATGCCTAATGTGTAGATATCTGTTATGTTTACCTATCCTTGCTTACCTTCCTTGTTCCTTTCACTCAATAGTCTTAGATGGTAGAAATGTGATTTTAACACTTTCACGCAATATAGTGTCCCCAAACTCCTTTGCAAAGGACAGGAGGATTGCAGCCTGGAGAGTTGGTGATTTCAATCCCAATTCCAGCAGTTCTATCTAGGCCCCATTCTAATTAGGTAGCTTTCTCCCATGGAAATCTAGAGGTATCAGAAGCATTTGTCTGTGTGTAGGATAGCAATTTTCCTCCATGTAATCACAGACATTGTTTTCAGACCTACACTTTAAACTCACAAATCATTGGCATTCGTTGTTTGTCTAATTAAGTTTTTGAAAGCAAATTAAAGACTGCAACATTACCCACCCCGAAACACTAAATCACTCTTATATCCCTTGATCACTACCCACCCCTAAACCCTAAAATCACCCTTACATCCCTTTACTACTTCCCCACTCCTAAACCCTAAAATTACACTGAGCTCAATTTACCACTACCCAACCCTAAACCCTAAAATCACCCTTACATCCCTTTACGCCTACCCACCTCCAAACTCTAAAATTATCCTTATCTCAATTTACCACTGCCCAACCCTAAACCCTAAAATCACACTTACATCCCTGTGCCCCTACCCACCTCCAGGGCCGGACTGGCCGTAGCAGGCACCGGGCATTTCCCAGGTGGGCCGCCAGGGTGGGGGCCGGTTTTGGGCCTCTGAGGGGCCGTTTTTGTTACAGGACCGTTTTTGCAGCATAGCTGCAAAATCGGCCCCTGTAACAAAATCGGCCGAAACCGGCCCTGGCAAACAGCTCGGCCGCACCCCCAACCCCCCGGGGAGCCGGCCGAGCACTTTGCCAGGGCCGGTTTTGGTTCCCAGTCCGGCCCTGCCCACCTCTAAACCCTAAAATTATCCTTAGCTCAATTTACCACTGCCCACCCCTAAACCCTAAAATCACCCTAAAATCCCTTTACTAATACCCACTCCTAAACCCTAAAACCACCCTTACCCCCAATATACCTACTTTACATATACTTACCATGCGTGATAAAGGCATATGCATGATAAAAACATGCTTGGGGAAGGCTTAGTTGTAAACGCTTTGCATGGTAAAGACAGTATTGTAAATCATTTCCCCAAGAAATATGAGCCATTTTATGATCAAAGCTATCTACCTATGCTGTCAGCTACAACATCACTACAATGAACATGTGTATCAGGCTATAGGCTGAAGTTTGCTACTTACTGCCCATATAACCCTCCTGTAGAAGTATACCGTACCTCTAAGTGTATTATATTGTTTGACACTGGGAAAGTGGAGGGTGATGCTAGTATCTGGTGCAAGCATTAGGATACCCCCCTTTCATAATTGAGTGGAGGCATAGTGCATACATGATGGCTGCCTATAACCCTTTGGACACATTTATGCATCGAATTAATAATACAAATCCCTTAATCATGTTTAATATTTGGTCTGATCTCATATTTTCTTCCCATTCATCCATACTGACTGACTCCTTCAGTGATAGATGCCACAACAAATTCCTCTGCGCTATTGTTCTCCCTTCCTGTATCAGGAAGAGGAAGTCTAGACAAAAAATCTGCTGCTAGATTTTTTACACCCGTAATGTACACCATTTTGAAATTAAAAACCACCAAACCTAGGAACTAACGGGAAATCCTGGGTGTGGTTCTTTCAATGTTTTTTTTACAGAAAATGCAGAGATTAATGTCTTATGATCAGTCCTCAAAATAAATGGAATACCCCATACAAAAAATCTGAAATGTTGCATTGCCCAGTAGCACGCAAGTGCTACTCTTTCTACAACCGAATACCTGGATTCAGTGTCTGATAATGCTCTTGTAGCAAAAGCTACAATTCTTTCCTCTCCTTCCACCCCTTGACTGGGAGTGGCTCCTACACCTTTAGTGCTTGCAACCCTGGTAACTATTGTGTTCTTTTTAGTATCAGAATGACCAAGATGCATTACGTTGATAATTTTGTTTTTGTAGGATGAAAGCATTTTGACAATCAGTATCCCAATTACATTTTTCATGGGTTTTTTAACAATTAGCTCAATGGGTATGTAATGTCTGCGAAAGTTTTTTTAAATTTCGAATAGTACTCTGAAAGCCCTAAAAATTATTTGATTTAATCTTCCTTCGACAACAAATATCCTAAATATGTGACAGACCTGACACCAATTTGGCACTTTTCCTTCTTTAACTCCAACATGCAGGGGTAAGTGAAAATATGACATTTACATACTTATTTAAAGACGACATATAAGCCACCGTAAAGTGTATTATATTGTTTGATACATGGGAAGAGGAGGGTCATACTAGTATCTGCTGCAAGCATTGGGCTACACTCTGTCGTGCTTGGGTGGAGGCATAGTGCATACATAATGGCTGCCAATAACCCCTTGGACACATTTATGCAGTTGATTGATCCTCTGTTGCTGCTAGATGGACCCAAAGCCATTTATCTACCTGCCTCTAGAAAGGTCATGTACATACTATTCTTTCCTCTTGCTCATGGGTGGAGCCTAGGCAGATCTAGTCTGGCTGCCTGTAACTGATGCATTCCTTTAGATTGCTGGTCATCACTGCTGGCTGGGCTCAAGAGTATTTCCCATGCCTGGATGTGTACAGTACATACCTGCTGGGCGCTCACCTGTCAATCAGGGGAACTATATAGGGCTATACTGGGATTGCTGCTATCAAGAGCATGTCATTTATAACTCATCTCCTGTGACCTTCTCACTCAGATATTTTAAATGGCATGTATTGCATCTCTCACTCCTTTCTGCTATTATGCATCTAGTTCATTGCTGCCAGGTCTCCCAGGTCAATGAATGACTAATTAGACCTGATCAATTTATTTTCTTAGAGTTCTGGGATGTGTAGTTGCAGTTTTGTACTAAGTTAAGTAAGACTACAAGTTCCAGCATCTAATAAAAATACTGGTCTGGCCCTGCTAGCATGGACCTGGGAAACCTGGAAGCCAGGCTACTTGCAGCAGGAAAGAAATGAGGGCATCACTCTGATCACTAATACACAGCACCGTAACAGTCCCCATGTAAGTCACACTGCAATGTATCACTCTTTCAACTAAGCACTCGCTCAGAAGGGATAGTTTTGAAAACCATATGAAGATAAAAATAAAATTGAACAAACATACCTTAGACAGTTTCAGTCCTCATGAACCATACAGAGAGACATGTAGCTCAATAGGCCTACAGACTGCTAAACCAGAATGCCTTGGATTTGGGAAAGAATTAAAATGTGTCCCCTGTATAACATAGTCAGTTAATTTCCAAAGCAGCTCAGCCCCCCTAATTTGGGGATTCATACTTCAAGGCTTTTATGTTACTACTTACGCCTGCTTTAAGCAGGCGTAAGGTTTTGACGCAGTGGCGTCCTAAAAGTGGCGCAGTGAAATCTTGTAGATTTCACTGCGTCACTTTCACGAGGCCTTCCTGCGTGGGAACGCCCACCCTGCATACATTATACCTGACGCAGGTATAATGTGACGCAGGGCTTTACAACGTGACGCATCTCCCTAGATGCGTCATGTTGTAAATAGGCCGCATTTTTTGCGCCGCCGTTGCGTCAAAAAAAGTGACGCAATGGCGGCGCAAGAAGGCGCAAGGGGCTTGTAAATCTGCCCCGAGATTTTTAAGTAGACCTGCCTGTCTTCTGTAGAGTAGCCGATCTCAATGCTCTTGCCTCCCATCACCCTTCCTAGTGGCTTCATGCAGAATCTGCACGACCTGTGATAAGATGAAGCCTTGGTGCATGCTTTAGGGTACTTGGATGCAGTGTTCATTTGCATGAGCTGGTGTCTCTGCTGTCCATATAGAAAGTTAGCCACTGGGAAGTGTGGTCAGTGAAGCCAACTGTGGAGACAGAATTCCTGCAGAGCACCTTGCTGGCTTGCAGCGGGTACATTTTCTGTCTGTATGAACATTTTTTCCCTCTGTTTTCGGCCAGACTCACGTAATGTAATGTACGTTAGTTTGAAATGTTTGAACCGTTTGGACTTATTTCGGAACAGAATAGGCTGTGGTTTGATCCGCTGTAGTGTGTCCACATCTCCTTATAATTGTAGGTCACAGCACGCAATTGAATTGTGCCTAATAACCTTGGCGACAATTAAAAGGATGTGCCTGCCCGGCAGGACATAAACAGAAATAATGATTTCAAAAATAAAGGACGAGAAATCAGCATTGAAGCCTCCTCCGCAATTAATATAATTACACTGCACTCCCAGGCAGACTGAGAGGACGCTAGCCCAATCAAGCCTCATTGTTTGGACTGGGTCTATATTTTTATTACAGTTAGCTGTTTGTGAAATGTTTTAGTATTCCTGCAAAGAGGACGCGTTTGTCGCTACTCCCAACATTTCAGTGGAATCAGAGAAACGTGGGTACAGATTATTCATTTTCCTTCTGACTGCACATGCTAAACAAGCACAATAATTCGGCAAAAGCGGAATGTAAAAGGCAAGTTTTACAAAGGTCATGAATAAAACTGGGGTAGTCACCGTCGCAAGTCCGCCAGCAGTTCTGGCTGAAGGGCAAATCTTTTTCACTTCATAAAGATGCCAAATTCGTGCCCTCTGCCATTCTGTATCATGGGTTGAAGCTTACCGCCCAATTTTTTTTCTGTGGATGAAATATCAGGCAACTGCGGTATTATTTGAAAAAACCGGAGGCTTCCCAGCTCTCTACATGACCCCTGACGTGAGCTGACCCCACAGTGTTGCAAATCAGCTCACTCCCCATGCTCACCACTGCTGAAGGACCCTCGTGCACCTGTATGGTACTGCTGTATCAAGCCTCAGGGAACCCTGTCACGATTGGCCAAACAGTGCCTCTTCTATCTATCAATAACAGGGCCGGACTGGGACAGAAAATAGGCCCCCCATTAGTGCATCAGGTAGTACAAAAAGTGACCCACGTTTTCAAATCAAAGCAATTTTAAACTCGTAAAAACAAGTTGTGCGGGTGTTTTACAAGGTATGGGAGACTGCATGCATTGGTGCTTGCTGCAGGCAATGATTGTGGTAATACCAGAGAAAAAGAAACGCCCACCAGACCATAAAACAGGTTCACGAACAGGCCCATACACTGATCTGTAAGACCCGCCCATCGGGCACTGCCTGATTACCCTATAGACCAGTCCGACCCTGACCATTAATATATAATTCACCCATACCTCAACATCATCACTTTATTCATTCCTTTACCTGGGCCATTTCCCCAAACTTTAAGCCTTCTGTCCACTATTACTACTATAAGGAGATGCCCATTTGATATGGTCACCCCCACCCCCACATTTTGCTGGATTTTATTGCTAGTGTATGGACTCTGAGCACTGGGGTGTACACTGAACACTGGGGTGTACACTGAACACTGGGTTGCCCATTGTATGTGCTCCGACCCCAAAAATACTTGTAAAATTGGCCAAACCCTGATTGCCATATTTAACTTATAAGTCTGTGTACCCAGTGCCTGTAAGTTAAATGTCCCTAGTGGACTGCAGCACCTATTGTGCCATCACTAAAGTGACAAGGCAAAGCATGCCTTAAGGCCTGCCCCTGCAGCTTGAGTATGCGAATTGCAAATTCGACCTGGCAAAATAAAACTTTTTCATCAACATCTATAAGTGACGGGATGCACACCGTATACTCCTAATTGATCCACTTTATCCAAAATCGTCGAAGAGTGCGTGCTCACTGGGCATTGTGCCTTGCCCCGGTGGCACACTGATGAATAACCATGCTGAAGGGGGCGGCATGTCACCCCCAACCCGGTCGCACAGCTAAATTGCAGAATTGCGGTACTGTTCAAAATTGCTTATGTCGTTGTACTCCTTTTACTCAGTTTTACTCCTGTTATTTTTAAACAATGCTTCGTCATCATTAAATCCACATGTAAGGTGTCATGCTATTTCCTGACTTCAAATGTTCAAGGTGTGCCCATCCAGGCCTCTTCTCAAGAACACGATGGAAACGCATGAATCATCAGCAGCAGTATTCTTTATTTTTTTTAAAACCCAATGCATTTCGAGCTTCACAAGCTCTTCTTCAGGGGTAACTGCGAATAGCAAAAATCACCATTACTCCATTATCCTTCATTTAACATACATAGCAATCCATACTATCCTTCTTACATTAATTAATCACCAATCACTAGTAAATAAAACTTTTTTGTTCTATCACATATTTACTGATATTAGTGTTTACTAAACCAAAAAGAAACTTGATTGCATTCCATACCATATCCACCCCGTGATAATGATTCAAACCACCCTTGCAACTTAAATCTCCCAGGACTCTTCCAAACTCCGTTAACCTCATCCCAAAAGGTATGCACTACAGTTATTCCACATGCACCGTATCACTCCGCACTTTCAACCTGAAATACACTCATCTCACCCTCACACGTTTACTCACTGCACCTAATCACCAACATGCTTACCCTCCTCCCTCTCTTAGCTTGAAACACTCAAGACTCCCCCCCTCCTTCTCTTCCCTCTTTCTTCTTTCCCCCGCATTAACGTTCCATTCAACTAATCACCATAATACTCTCTCCATTCTCGCTGTGTTCGCTGACGAATGCGCGCAAACACAGAGAGAATGGAGAGAGTATTATGGTGATTAGGTGCAGTGAGTAAACGTGTGAGGGTGAGATGAGTGTATTTCAGGTTGAAAGTGCAGAGTGATACGGTGCATGTGGAATAACTGTTGTGAATACCTTTTGGGATGAGGTTAACGGAGTTTGGAAGAGTCCTGGGAGATTTAAGTTGCAAGGGTGGTTTGAATCATTATCACGGGGTGGATATGGTATGGAATGCAATCAAGTTTCTTTTTGGTTTAGTAAACACTAATATCAGTAAATATGTGATAGAACAAAAAGTTTTATTTACTAGTGATTGGTGATTAATGTAAGAAGGATAGTATGGATTGCTATGTATGTTAAATGAAGGATAATGGAGTAATGGTGATTTTTTGCTATTCGCAGTTACCCCTGAAGAAGAGCTTGTGAAGCTCGAAATGCATTGGGTTTTAAAAAAAATAAAGAATACTGCTGCTGATGATTCATGCGTTTCCATCGTGTTCTTGAGAAGAGGCCTGGATGGGCACACCTTGAACATTTGAAGTCAGGAAATAGCATGACACCTTACATGTGGATTTAATGATGACGAAGCATTGTTTAAAAATAACAGGAGTAAAACTGAGTAAAAGGAGTACAACGACATAAGCAATTTTGAACAGTACCGCAATTCTGCAATTTAGCTGTGCGACCGGGTTGGGGGTGACATGCCGCCCCCTTCAGCATGGTTAAAATAAAACTTTTGCCAGGCCTAAACCTTCCTTTTTAAAACTGATAAGGCACCCTTAAGGACCCACGTGCCCATAGGGCAGGATGAATGGTATTTAGAAAGTAGGACATGTGTACTTAAGTTTTACATGTACTGGCAGTGAGAAATCTCCAAAGTAGTTTTTCACAGTGGCAAGGCTGGATCTCCCATGAAAAAGCACTGGGTTACACTGTAACATGCTTAACTTCAGTTTGGGAATAGCTAGAACAGTTGTTCAAAGACTCAAATTAATACAAATTTAAAATCAATCTGACTGTAAAGTTTAAATTACTATTTCACAAATGCTACTGTTCGAAAGTCTGCATTTTTCTGCCTAATGCCTCTTGTAGCCCTTTCAGAGATAATCCCCAACTGTCACCTGGCAACCTGGGAAGCCTGTTGGGAGATGGGAATGGCTCACAGGAAAGGGAACGAAAGGGCCTTGGCTGGGAGGAGGTGTGACCTCCTCCTGGCAGTATGGCCTGGGGTAATGTGCCCACCCATTGCACAAGCTTCAAAGGGGCCAGTTGGCTAGCCTCATGTAAAGCTACAGGGACACAAAAGCTGCACAAATCTCACTTTCCCGAAGAGCCCAGCTGATCAGTTGCAACTGAATCTGCCCTGGACCCTGCTGGTGACTTCCCCTGGAGTGAGTTCTGACCCCTCAAGTGGTGTCCCAGGGGCCCTGAGGCCACTGAATAAGTGTCATTATGTACTCCTACTGTTTAACCCTAAACGCTGGGACTTTGTTAAGGATTTTGACCTGGTGAACCAACAGAAGACTGGCACCAACCTGCCAAGTCAAGATGGTGCATTGCTGATGGACCAAAGATTCAGGTTGCTCCTGCTAAGTGCTTTTCCACAGCATAAATCCATTTCAGAAGGATGTCATGGAGAAGATATCTTGCCTCGTGGAGTCCTGCTCATCTACAGCTCGCCCCACTGGAGGAATCTGACCTCCAAAACAGACACTAAGTCCGAAGGTAGAAAGCTTCACAGGATAAAGGTGCAAAAAGTATCTGGATGGCGAGGGACCTTCCTTGGGTGTGAAACCTGAATTTTTCCTGCTCTGAGCTTTCCTGCCAAAAGTCAACGACTTCACCAGAACTTTGTCCGATGGCTATCTGGCCTGTTGAAACCCTTCTCAGCCACAGATTATTGCCTTGCCCCACTGATGATTTTCAACTTCCATTTTAGAGACTGAATCAAAAGTTAAGACTCCCCCATCCAGGATGAACTTGGTTTCTGTATCTGACCCATGCATGCTTCATAGTGGTTGGGCTTAACTTTTAACTTTGCCCCAGAATAGCGTAACCAGATAACTGCGGTTGGAGTTTTGTGCTTTTTGGCACTTGAAACATCTAAAGTTTGAAAAATCAGATCTCTGGTTCCCTACATCAGAGTTTGTCAGTCAGTCAAAATATCTTTATTCAGTGGAGAGCCATAAAAGCATATAAAAACATTTCACATACAATTGTGTAGAAATAAAAAAAAGTGAATTAAAACCAAAAATAAAATAAAATACATGTGATTTTTAACTCATCCACATTTAACACACGTAAAAAAATAAACAAAAAAGAGGGATTGTAAACCACAATAACATCCACAATTCCGATATTTACGGAGCTCAAATATGCCTTCAAAATCCAAATTGCTACATGATTTAAAAGCCAAGAGAATTTCGTACAAAATGGTCAAAGCCATTCTAAAAAGGGCCAAAGTTAACACCGCCTTCTAATAACCAAAGCTCTCTTAATACAATTTAAAACTGCATAGCAGACCTCTTTAGAGGGCAATTTTTGCAAGTACTTCAAGGCTAAATGGTAATATCTCGTATTTGCCCTAGGGAGCAGGGATGCAAGAAAAGCCAATCTTGGGTTAGAATATAAGGTGCAAAAAAGAATAAAGTGGCATTTGCTCTGTTTCAAGACATTATTGCAGTGGCAGGTTGGTAATTTGCACTTCCGGGTACATTGCTCTGGGAAGGCAACTTTAAAATGGATCAAATTAAACCTAAAATAAGTAAGATAGGAATGACAGATGGGGTTTTCAAACCATAATAAGTAGGGTTCTATAGTGCTAATGGTTGAGACTTGTAGGTAACTCTCGACCGTCTGTATTTTCTGTCCTTGTACAAGTCTATCAGCTAGCCGGGCCTCTCGGAAGCATTGCTTCACAGTTTCCTTTGCGTTAAATCCAAGATTTTGCAGATTAATAAACATATCATCTAGGCCCGGTTGTTGAAACATATATTTAACATATCCAAGCCAAGGTAACCTCTCAACATTATCTAATTTTAGGCACTCGGAAGTACATGACCATACCAGACCAGCCACTGGCGTGAGCCACCACTTAATCCACAGGAGGAGTGGGGTCACTCCTATCAAGTCCTCAAAATATGGCAAGTCTAATTCTTCATGACATATGAGGCTATCGGAGTTTTTTGGCACAGCCAACAACCTGCGGGTAAAACCATTTTCCATGCGTTGTAATGCATGGGCTTTATGCACTCCCCACACACCTGCACCGTACAGTGCACGAGCAATGCATTTTGATTTGTACAAAGTTATAAGCTCTGCTATCAGTCTGTGCTTTGGTTTTTGGGCACAACGAAAGATTGCTTCTATGTTCCTGCCCAGTTGTTGTGTTTTACCGAATAATAGAGATTTCCATGATCATGAAGAGCAAAAAATTATCCCCCCAAAATTAAAACCCCTTACCGTGTCAAGATAATGGCCTCCCATTTTAAAGCGCTTTGACTTGGTACCAGAGGGACCACAGGTCATTATATCTGACTTGGAATAATTAACCTTTAGATCTAGTTTCCCCGTAAAATCCACAAAACAATCCAATAATCGCTGGAGGCCATTCGCCCTGCAGGCAAGCAAGACCACATTGTCTGCGTACAAAAGAATAGGTATAGTATAAGATCCCATTTTTGGCACATCCCTTCCAAAATTAATTAGATGCTGGGTTATTCCATTTATGTATAATAAAAAAGGTAAGGGGCTACAATGCAGCCATGCCTGACTCCCCTTGAAGATTCTATGAGGGTCGATGTTTCACCATACGGACCTTCGGACAATAGCGTATCGTTATCTTCAAATCTTGATGTAGGCGCCTGATTGGTGCAAGGAGTTCTGGGTCAACTCCCATAACTTGCATTATTGCCCATAGTTTCTCACGTTTATCCAGATCAAATGCACTTGTCAGGTCAATAAAAGCCATATGTGTCACCCCCCTTTTGATGGTTACATATTTACTTATTATAAGATGAAGATTCAGCACTTCCTCACCGTGCCTATGCCAATCCTAAACCCAAATTGTTCTGCTGATAGAATATTATTTTCCTCTGCCCAGGTCTCTAATCGGGCTAGTAATACCCTTCCCAGGATTTTTGCAGTTGAATCAATAAGCGAAATTGGCATATAACATGCCGGAGAAGATTTGGCTCCTTTTTTGAAGATGGGAACCAAAGTGGCCAATCTCCAGGAATCAGTGATAGAGTCCACAACAGCGCTCCCTAGGACGTTTGTTAACACCGGGCCCATAATGAGCTATTTGATTTAAACATGTCTACTGGTACCCCGTAGAGAGCTTTCCATGAGGAGGATTGTTTGATGGCTAAAGTTACTTCACTTAAATGTATGGGGTGGGTACATTCGCGCAACATAGGTACAGCAACCAGTGACCTGGTATAGTCTTCAGACTCTAAGGTACAACTCCCAATTGTCTGAAACACTTTCCCAAAATGTCTCACCCATTCAACTTCCGGGATCAGAGATTCCATCTTTGAGCCCTCTTGGTTGGAGAAAAAAAGGGCGGTTTATCACTTTCCAAAACTTGCAGCTATCCTTTAGGGTTGCCGCCTGGTTTAAATTTTCCCAAGCTCTGACTCTGATCTCCTTTTTAGTTTTTTCTTGAATATTCTTATAATATAGCCTAGCATCTCTAATATCACTTTGGGAGCACGGGTTTGACCTTAAGACATATTTTAATTTCTTATGGGCTGCAGTACAGGCCTTATTGAACCATCGATATGGGGGACACTCCTGCTTTGTCCTATTTATTATTAGCTCATTTAAGATTGCTCCACATAAAGATTTAAAACTTCCTTGATATCGTTGAGTGGTCCAGGCTCTCTGTTTGCACGCCATTATAGATTTCATATTTCCATTGATTATTTTTTAATTAAAAATCCGTAGGCTCAATTTTGTCCCACCTAATTCCTAGCCCTTTATTCTTTGAGTATGTTGGTTTACAACCTTCGGCCCCAGAAGCTCTTACCAAATGACTTTTTAGCGTGATAACTAGCGGGTTGTGATCACTCATACATTTTGGGATGATTCTAAACTCTTTGATGGATGACACAGCTTCCGCCGAAACTAATATAAAATCAATAGCCTTCCTTGGGTACTACTACCAGTAAAAGTGGGAATAGATGTGTGAGTAGAATCACTAATCTCGTATGGTGATATCGTGAGCAAAACTAGATCGTATCTAGCTATTAAGGCATTCAAAGCATCCCCCAGCCTTGAGTGTTTATAATGAGCCATGAAACCATATACATGACTACCTTCGGCCTGACATAGTGAAATATTAAAATCACCTACCCACATTATTGCGGTTTCTCTATTCAGATGCATAAAGACGTTTCCTAGAAAGTTGGCTTATTCCTCAATTGTGTCAGACACACCGTGATTAAAAACATTATAAAAATGTATCAACAAGAAATCGGGCTCCTGTGCAGCTGTTATTAAGGAGACCAGAAAATGCGGTGAAGACCATTTTTAGGTCTCGGCCTGCACCAGCGCTTGCGCTGGTCTGGCCGAGAGCTTTAGTAAGCGGGTTTTGGAAGTGCAAACACTGGCTTTCGGCTGGCGACCAGCTTGAGTTCACGATGGCGTGCACGCGCAGCTGGCATCTGGGTTTCCTATCTCTTCCTCATTTCCTCGTCATGGCTCATTAACTCTCTGGACTCTGATGTTTCAATCGCAGCAGCAGCTCACATTACCAGCTGAGGGCCCTGGACTACAGTCACATGAAAAACAACAGCGATTAGCATTGAAATGCAAGCTTTTTTTTGTCTAGTTAGAAATATTGCTTCGGTAAGTTGATTTCACCTTATATCGCTATTTGTTTTATATTGGGAGTCACAGCCTAATTACCAATATTTTTGTCTCTCGCTGTTTTTAAAAAAAATATTTATTCGCGCAAAGCACAAAGCTATATTTAAGGTTACTTTTTCCGCGTCACTTCTTCACTCTATTTAAACTCCACACCCCCTCTTATTGTCTCTCTCCTTCTCGCTCTCTCCCCTCTCTAATTCTCTCTCTACTTAATTAACTCTCCCTCTCTATCTTTTTTAGCCTTTCATTCTCTCTCACCCCTTTATCTGTTTCTCTTTCAAACTCCTTCATTCACTCTCTCTCCCCTTCTTTCTCTCTCTCTATCCCGCTCCACTCTTTATTCTATGTACACCCTTTCTCTCTCTTTCTCTCTCACCACCCTCTCTAATTGGGCATTATATCTTCACTCTATCTCTCACTCGGCAACACCACAGCATCACTCAGCGCAACCACAGCATCAATCAGAGCCAGCACAGCATCAATCAGAGCCAGCGACAGCATCACTCAGCACCAACACAACATCTCTCAACGCCATCACAGCATCACTCAACGCCATCACAGCATCACTCAGTGCAACCACAGCATCACTCAGTGCAACCACAGCATCACTCAGTGCAACCACAGCATCACTCAGCACAACCACAGCATTACTCAGCACAACCACAGCATCACTTAGCGCCACAACAGCATCACTCAGCGCCACCACAACATCACTCCGCGTCACCACAGCATCACTCAGCACCACCATAGCTTTACTCAGCGACACCACATCATCACTCAGGGCCAACACTGTATCACTCAGCACCACCACAGGATGACTCAGCACCACCACAGCATCGCTCAGCACTACCACAGCATCGCTCAGCACCACCACAGCATCACTCAGCGCCACCACAGCATCGCTCAGCGCTACCACAGCATCGCTCAGCGCCACCACAGCATCACTCAGCACCACCACTGCATCGCTCAGCGCCACCACAGCATCGCTCAGCGTCACCACAGCATCGCTCAGTGTCACCACAGCATCGCTCAGTGCCACCACAGCATCGCTCAGTGCCACCACAGCATCGCTCAGCACCGCCACAGCATCGCTCAGCGCCGCCACAGCATCACTCAGCGCCAAGACAATATCACTCAGCACCACCACAGCATCACTCAGCGCCAAGACAATATCACTCAGCACCACCACAGCATCACTCAGCACCACAGCAGTATCACTCAGCAACACCTGAGTATTATTCAGCATCAACTCAGCATCGTCTCCGCAACAGTCACCACCACCACCACTACCACCTCAGCATCACTCAGCACCACCTCAGCCTGCTCTCGGAATCTGGCATCTGTTGATTCTCCCCTAGCGTCTGGCCGCTGCTAGTGTTATAATACAGGTACTAGTTCCCAACCTTCACCCTCCGATTGTTTATGCCCCCTCAAAAAAAAAGCTTTAACAAACAACCATTGCAATAGGCAGAAACAAGTTGCCAGCATTGCAAGAACAAAAGAAAACTGAGGACATTTTTTATTGTAAATACTTTTTTTAATATGGTCGTTCAGTTTTACATAATGCCTTCTTGGTCATATATAAAGTAATAAAAATGCTTCTGACACTTTTTTATTATAACTTTTCAGCATGCCGCACAGCAGCCACACTTCTCTACAGCACAGCTTGAAGACATTGGCAAAGTCAATAGCTCTGGCTAAACACTTATAAGGCCCCAAAGGCGAGACCTATTGGCTATGCCAATGCTTGTTGAGATAGTTGTGTAGCAGGGAGCTTGGTGGACACTAAAGTTGCTAAATCTCTCCTTGGTCTGCCGGCTACAGGTGCGAGGGCAGGTGGAAATAATGCCTTATAACCATCTATATAGAGTGGGTCGGTCAGTCATCCACGTTTCCTGGACACGTATAATATCAAAAGAGGTCCCAAAGATCAACCAGTCCGTGTATTTTAACTTTGATTTTACCCCTTCTATATTCCATGACACCATAGACAACTCATTTTCACACCCCTCAGTTGCCATATTTGGGCAAGGCAGCGGTTGACACAGCGCGGGCAGAGTTTGCTTATCATTGGATGTTGCAGTGATAACAGGCGTTTTATCTGCACCATCTCCTGAAGTGTTGGTGTCCCGAACCAAGGAAAGTCAATCATTCAAAGCGAGGTCACTCAGAGGTTCAAATTGGTTTGGAACAGGTATATTTGGCTGATATTGAACAAATGCAGGTATATACAAGGAGCCCAAAGGGAAAGCACCAGCTCCCTCCCGGTGCCTTGTTAGATACCACGATGTAGTCTCCTATAGAGGTTTTCCTTGAATTGTTCAATCAATTTACCCTCCTGGCATAAAGGATTTTATTGTTCATGTTGCCATGAAGCCCGGATTTTAGGGAGAGCCAGTGTGCTGTCAGTTCCTCTGTGTCTTCTTGTTTCCCCAGGGGAAGCGGCTGGACATTTTCTAAAATAACCACGTAGGGTGTGCACTCAGGTGGCAACTGAAGATTTCCATCATACGAGCCGGATAAAGCGGCTGTTTGTTCATCTCCCCTTGATCTGAAATTACGGGTAGAATTCTCATCCGTGCTTTGATGACTTAGGCAGGGGCTGCTCTGCCGCATTACATTTCCCACTAGGTTCACCTCTGAGGTTTGTTGATTCATGGCTGCGCCCTCCTGCTGGGTTGCCCTCTCAGGCCTTGCTCAGCTGGTGGTTTCCGGGGTTCGGTGTTGTTGCACCCCTCGATTGCTCTCCTAATTCTACTTCCTGATTCTTGGTAGGAACCCCGATTCCATATCGGGGTTGCCAAGTACTTTCGCCAACTCTGATTAAGTTAATGATGTATTCTTTTCTTCCATTTTCGTACAAAAGTTGTTTAAGAGTGCATCCATTTTGAAAAGGAACTCATCGAAGAGTTCGCCCCCATGATTATGCACTGGGGAGATTGTTCCCAGATTATGTTTGGGGCACTCTCAGGTAGCAGCTTTATTTTTCTTTTGACCAGCCTATAGTTTTGTTTTGGTTTTTGTCTCCCTTCTCCTTTTAAGGTGGGGAGCTTATTAACGAAGAGGGCTCTGCCGAATTATGTCCGTCAATATGTTCCTTCGAGATGTTGTCTTTGTCTCTTGCCCTTTTCGATGATCACAGTGGGTTCTACGGCGGTTTCTGTGCACATTTTTTAACTGCATCTATTCTCTCCTCCTGTTCCACTTCTGACGATAAAACCCCCAGAACTGTAGACAAGTAAATTGTAATTGATGTCTGGGAAGGCAGGTTAGCGCTGACAGAATCCAATGCAAGGGCCATTTTTCTTTTTCCCATTTTAAAGGCATAAATAGGCAGCCCTTACCTTCTTCAAAGTAGACATTATGCCCCCTTTTGGAGGCAATAAACACTGACCCCAAGCCAAAAGCCTCTTCCGGCCGATGACAGGCAAAGACGAGCATGCCCCGTGCTGCGCCCCGTGCCGCGGTGTGCGCTGTTACGCTATGTAGCGCTTGCAGGGAGAACAGGTGCAGGTGATTCCAGCAAACGCCTCCTGAGATCCTGGAGCACTATGGTCAGTGCAGTCTCTCTGGGCGGCCTTTCCCCCAGCCTCGTTTCGTTTTGGTGTCTATTTGCTCATTAACATTTTCTCTATTTTTATAAATTCAAATGGGATTTTTATTGTGTTGTGTTTTTTACTTTTTAGCTATTTTCTATTTAAAGCACTGCTTACCAATTCTCTCACTCGAAACCTTTATATGAACCCTAAATCTATCCCTTCATCTAAATGTACCCTTTGCCTTATCCTTTCCTATACCTTAACTATCATCCCTACAATGACCCTAATCTTTTCTCTCATCTTTACCCCTTTCCTTACCATATTCCATCCTGCTCTACATACTTTTAGTGTATTTTCATCAAGGAGATGAGGCAGGCGACATAAAGGTTCTTGTAACAGTGAAGTGGGTTGGGTCATAGCATGTAGACATATTGCATGAAAGGCAATAGTGTTCACTCAAGTCACCGCTTTCCTGAACGTCATCAACAGAAGTGAAAAGGATACATAGAGCTTATTTTGCTTAGTTAGAATGGCAGGCATCCTACACAATCTTCATGTGCACACTGCAGTGTTCATTGCTTCCCACGTAGACAACCTCAGTGGTTAATGGGTGCAGAGTGCCACTGCTAGCTATCGTTTTTGGGGACCGGGACACATGCATAAATGCTAGACACATTCCTATTCCCACCACCATTGCCCTTAAGACGTCGCTATTAGTGATCCAAGAGGTAAGTCAGATATCTTTTGCTCTCTGTATGTGGCCTAGGATGTTACTATAGATGAAGTAACATTATAGTATTTTGCTTTTTGTGAAGCTTATCCCCTGAACTGATGTATTTCAAGGTTCTCTCAAGTGATGATGAAGGAAAAGGAGGCACAGTGAAAAAAGTAAATTGCCTAAAACCACACAATGTGGTCAAGTGAAAGCTGCAATTCAGGCATGGTTTTCTGGTTTCACGTTGTGCAATTCGGCAACTACTTGGTTATCTCTTTATCTCTACCATTTTAGATCACAGCTTAGTACTTTGTGTTTAATTATTTTGAGGTGTAAAATCAGTGTACTGTGCTAAATTCATCAGGGCTAAGGATGTTTCGAAAGGATTGGTGGTGGTGGTAATGTTTGGGGAGGGTGCTGTTTTAATGCAGAAGCTAAAAAGACAAGCAGAGCACCCACCCAGGGGTGGGTGGAACTTATGGAGTTTCACTCCACGGAATTCCACAGATTTGCATAAAAACTCCATGAGATTCAGCGGAGTTCTGCCAAAGGATGGAAAATATGCATGTCGCACTATACACTCTGCAATTTAGCGCCAGAAGCAAGAGCAGCGCTGAAAAATCAGCGCAAAGGGCACCATATGCTGCACAAGAGTGTGTGGCCATTCGAGTTGATTTTGCTGCTGTTTGTGTAGAAAATCTACTCAAGCTGCAGCAAATTTCCTCCAAAAGCAGCCCTCTGGCCGCGACCACCCATATTAGAATATAACACTGGGCAATGCCAAATCTCGCTTGCACTTGGGTTTTTGGAGCTTTGGGAGAAAATATTCCAACGCACAGCAATTGGGGGAATTTGGCCAGAACTCCGCGTTACAAGAGTCACGAGGAGTTGCCAAATTCCACCAACTCCGTGGGCAGAATGAAACATTGCGTCCACCCTTATATGCATCCCTTAATCAATGCATTGAGACCATTTGCTCCACATAGCTAGAAGTCATCATTCATTCTCATCCATTATGGACTAATTCACCCACCCACTCCTCACCATTCAACTATTCATTCATTGAGCCATGCAGCCCTGTCTCAAGTCCAAGTCCAGACGTTTGTTGATTGAGAAAGGTTCTACAATGAAAAATTTGTTGTAAAATGCCCCATATTTGCAATTTGCTTCTAAATTTTCTGGGTGGGGCGGAAGCCCACCCCAACCCTCCTTGTACTGGTGAGGTTCACAAGCTGCGTTCAGTCACTACATGCGGAATGGGAGCTGGTCCGATGAGATTTGCCAGACCTGCATTTGGTTTGCAGTCAGGCCATGGAAATCGTCTGAAGTTGTCATAGCAACATTGCCTGATGGAACAGCACTTTCATATTTGGGCACCTGCACTTCGTTCATTTATTTTACAAAGTAAGCTCTAGTTTTCTCATGTAATCTGTAACTAGTTTTGGAGTCCCTGTTCAACTGAAGACGATGTTCTTTTAAGCACTATAATGTGTCTTGTTTTAGGCTAATGGTGAACGAATATGCAGTTCATCCACTTGATAATATGCAAAACTCAGGCACCTTCTCCATTGTTTGCATGGCTCAGCCTCCTGCATGGTAAACTGCATGGAGACCTGGCCGCGCAGGGGCTGCCGGGAGGGGCAGCAGGTCTGGCCAATGAGTGAGTGGCCTGGGCAGGTGCAGATGGGAGCTTATCTCTGGTTGTGGCCACTCCCCCGAAGGCATGCGGGTGACACTGTCCTAGAATAGCCAATGTGTCCCTGGAAACTCATGCAATTATAACTCGCTCTAATTCAAGCTCTGTGACATTTATGGTGTACTCTATAAATGTCACGTGACAGCACTGCCAGGACGTTCTCACATATGGTATAAAAAGGGGCAGATTTACAAGAAAGTGACGCATCTTTAGAGATGCGTCACTTTCCCTGCGCCACCCTGAGATACCCTTGCGCCACCATGGATGCGCCGTATTTACAATACGGCGCACCATGGCGCAAGTATTGACAGATGCGTCAGAAATTCTGAGCGCTCTGTTGGTGCAAAAGTCACGCATTGCTGGAGTCGTGTCGCAAGTACGACGCAACTCCAGCAATGCATGTTGAGGCCTATTCTAACTACACTGCGTCACTCCTTGCGCCTGCTTCAAGCTGGGGTGGGGGGGGGGCGAGGAGGGGTTCTGGCTTGTCTCTAAAAGCCTAGGACGATCCGAGCCAGAAAACAATCTGCATGTGAAAATATGATAAAACCTCTTTCAGACAAACAACACATTATTTCGTGAAACCTTGTGTTTCACTTCAGTGATTAGACTAGACTAACATCTGTTAAGAATATCAGCTTTTCAAGGTGAACTTTTCCTCACCCCAAGTGTTCTGATAATTCTGCCATGTGTGAAGCACGAGCTGGTAGTTTCCAGTGTGCACGATATATTGTTAATGTATCTGTTGTATAAAGGGCAGCATTATTGACACTAAACCATAATCAAGTGGTGGTTTAAGATAGTGTACATCCTGAGTGAACTTCTTCAAGGTGGTCTCAGATTTGACAATCAAAATAAAGTGAAATAAAGTGTTTTGCACAGGATAAAACAACTTGGTCAAGGAAGCCAGGATTTGAACCAAGGTTTCCTGGTTAGACAGTTGGTAATTCAACCACTGGACAGATAACTTTTCTCCCTCACCATTAGCACCAAATGAGAAATCCTCTCTGTTCTATATCAAGACCCAAATAAATACAGTATGCTCATTCTGAACTGATCCATGCAAACATTGTCAAATGCTTTTCTTGAAACAGTAGCAGGTTAAGTGTAAAGGAAGGTACCAGACTATTTTTTGGTCTCGCCTAGGCAGCGCGCATGCGTTGCTCTAGGAGGGCTTTAGCCATCGGTCTTCACTTTTCAAGCACTGCACTCGTGCTTGTGGCGGCATCCACCGTGCGGGAGCAAGCAGCGGCGCGCCACAAGCACGAGTGCAGTGCTTGAAAAGTGAAGACTGCTCTCCCAAGCGCGCGCGCGCACCACTCGCGGGACGCTGCAGCTGCTTTCACTTTTGCCGCCACTTGGCCGCCAGCTGCTTTCACTTTTGACGCCACTTGGCGGACCCCTTGGCTGACCCCTTTCATTCCATTATCTTGCATCGTTGCCAGCCCATTTTCATATTTTATGGCATTGTATCAGAAAGTGTTTGGCTGAAAATAATGCACTCGCAGAGTTGAATATCACTGATCCTGCAACATACTATACATGCCTCGTGGTTCTGTTCGCTCGGACACGCACGCTGTGTGTAAGGTAGAGGAACGCGCTCAAGATACACACGCTGCTTATTTTCTATAACTTCAGCTTTATTAGCCTGCTCCATCATGGCAGTACGCAGTAAGTCTTGCGCATGCGCAAATACTCACTGTTCTTTGGTGCCCAGCTTTGAAGGTAAGAACGTGCCATCTGAGTCGAGCTCCAGCTCTTCACTTGCACTCATATCGGATGGAAGCGTGGATATGGTAGATAGGAAATCCACGGGGCAAATCACCGACTGATCTATACAGAAGAGCCAAGGAAGCGCCTACCTTAGAATACCGGAAATGGATTCGTAGTACGGTGCTGTAGTCCCTCCTCTGTGTTAATGCAGCAAATCGGGCCATTCTCCTGCTAGCTGTGTACTCTGGGTTGCGCTGTAATGTTCTGAGCTGAGAATAGATATTTTTGAAGTATTCTCACTTTTTCCACGTGTGCTCATGGTGCTGCAGGTGATTTTTTTGTTTATTCACGGTGCGCGGTTCGCCGATAACTTCTCTAGAGTCCTACTAATGAACTACTGTGCTGTATTATTTGTATTTATAGAATGCGTAGGATGGCATCCATAACTGTCTTCACCCTTGTTTAGTAAATGTAATTGTTAGCAGTTTAGTTCTATCATAGAACCCTCTATAATAGCCATGTAGTCCCTCCTCTGTGTTTTTTATGAGACTGATGAAGTCCTCCTTCTATGTCTCAGACATTGACGGTGCCCGCGGCGGGATGCGGAAAAGGAAGCGGCTATAGAGAGAGAACGAGCCAGGGACTGGTGAGTGTGTTAGTTGCGGGTCTATGACCTCAGTATCTCATGTCTCAGGTCCACCGAGAAGCCCAACACCATAGGTATCTGGGGTAGTTGTATGTCCATTACATTGGCTTAAGTGCACCGGTCACCTCATTAACCCTTAGAGCATTGCAAAGAGCCACAGAACCGCTCTGGGATCCCATGGCAACTTCATGCCCTACACCAGCTCAATAGATCCTAGAGTGGTTTCGTGACACACCGGCAATCCCCTAGGTTCCCAGGGAGATCCCTTGTCCCCTGACTTGCGGTGTGCTCCCAGTGCGACTCTGGGACGACGTGGCAGCTCTGTGAACCACGGAAGCCTTGGAGACAGTTCTGTAACACCAGAACACCTCTACTTTCAAAAACCTTATGACCCCATGCCTAGTCATTGGCTCCAGAGCAGCTCTATGGATTTCCAGTTAGCTACGTAGATCACATAGTTCTCTATCATGGCAGCTGGAGAATCACCCCCCACCTTCCCCCAACCAACTCTGTTGTACCAGAAATTATATGTACCTCGACAGTTAAAAAACCAAGATACAGCCCAAAAGGACATAAAAGTTGCTGTTGTATCCTTGTATCACGCAGTAGCGCTGTGACTAATAAAGAACAAGCATTGGCATAGCCAATAGGTCTCGCCTTTGGGACATTATAAGTGTTTAGCCATGCAACAGTTGATGTTGCACCAAGGATATTGTGCTGCATGATTAAATACTTATAAGGTCCCAAAGGCGAGACCTATTGGCTATGCCAATGCTTGTTATGTTAAGGCTATTGCCTTCTACTGGCTTCACAAACGTAAAAGGGGCTGGGAGGGGAATGTCACCACCTCAATTACACTGTTAAATTGATTAGCAAAACAAAGTGGACTCTGGCTTTCCTCAGAGTTTGCTCTCTGATTACAGGTGTTCTGTGAGATGCATGCATAGCTGCAGACACAAACAGTACAAAGGCAGCCTTCCTTTTAAAACTGCATGAGGGAGAGCAAAAGGAAATGCCTGGATGCTTGGCTCAGCTCTGTTTCTTCCCACCATTCCCAGTGAGACAACTAGAAGTTCTGCTTGAGCTAGGTTGGAGTCTTGCCTGGCTTGTCCACTTTTACTCATGATGACCAACTGTTCTTTCTCAGTAGATTTACTTCTGATGACACCCATTGAAAATTATTCACCCAAAGTCATATTCATCCTGCAATGTGAATAACAATAAAATTGATAATAGTTTGATTTGTTTTGTGGTGTAATCCCTTGATTTAATAATCTCACATTTAAATAACACGGCAAGTTATGAAATAAAAACCTAGGCAGAAATACTAATTGCTGTAAATACCTCTTAAATAATATTAAAAGGTATAGGAATACAGAAACATATACTAATGCTGTGTGTTTAAGTATCTCTATGCATGTGCCATGAGGCTATAAACCAAAAAAGGCAAACCAGTTCTAGAATTACAAATATTAAAAGATTTCCATTTATATGAGTGGCATGCTTTGGAAGTTGTTGCACAGAATCGAGATTGATATTCCCAATGTAGCCAATCTGCCTTTTCTGCATGGTCATCCCAGATTTCTTACCTTTTTCTGGACCCTATTTTTTCTGGTTTTTGAACTCTGTGCACTTTAACCCTGCTAACCAGGAGTAAAGTGACTATGCTTCCCCTTTAAATATGGTGAAATTGGCTTACCACTGAATGGCATATCTAACTTGCCTATAGATTCTTAGTGTATGGTGTAGCAAATACACCCACAGACACTAAGTTAAATGCCACCTGTGGACTGCAGCACCTTTGGTGCCATCCAAAGGGTTGACATGTAAGGTATGGCTTCACGCCTACTATGCATAGCCTGGCTGCAGCAGCCTGAAAACCTTCTGTCAACCTTTCAAAATAACCAATTTTTACGGGTAGAAGAGCCTGGTTTCAAATATTAATAGTTACCCCTAAGTACACCTTGTCACCCACAAGCTGAGTGCCTGATATTTAAAAGTGGAACATGTGCCAAATAAAAATTGGCATGTTCCTCTACTGACAAGCCCCCAAATGCTATTTTCACTGTTAGGGCTTTAGCTAAATGCCACAGAATGTCAAAGTCCAAATTCTAAACTTTAATCTGTAACTTTTGACAGGAATCAGCCACAAAAACCATTAAAAGACTATTCTATTGTTTATTAAAATTCCAATTCAACGTGAAGTCAGATTTGTATTAAATATTTAAGAAACATAACGTTTAGAAAGTTAGCTTTTCCCTGCCTGAAGCTCCTGGAGGCTAACTTACAGTTGTCAACCAAGTGCTTGATCTTGATGAGGTGTGAAAACTTCTCCTAGAGCAGAGCAGAGCAATGGCAATTGGCATGTTCCTCTACTGACAAGCCCCCAAATGCTATTTTCACTGTTAGGGCTTTAGCTAAATGCTACAGAATGTCAAAGTCCAAATTCTAAACTTTAATCTGTAACTTTTGACAGGAATCAGCCACAAAAACCATTAAAAGACTATTCTATTGTTTATTAAAATTCCAATTCAACGTGAAGTCAGATTTGTATTAAATATTTAAGAAACATAACGTTTAGAAAGTTAGCTTTTCCCTGCCTGAAGCTCCTGGAGGCTAACTTACAGTTGTCAACCAAGTGCTTGATCTTGATGAGGTGTGAAAACTTCTCCTAGAGCAGAGCAGAGCAATGGCTTAGGCCTAGTGACAGTGGCCTGTGTGTAGGACATTTGATTCATAACTGCTCAGGAATAACAGTTGGGATGGGCCCAGGCACTTCATTACCTTGAAAGGGACAGAGGTGAGTCCTGCCGCTCATAGTTTAGAGTAATGGGAGGCCTGAAGAGGGTAAAGCCTTTGTCCTCAAGGCCCACACTAACCAGGATGACTCCAAGCCTAGTGGGAAGTAAGCTACCCCCAGAATTGGTTTGGAGTGGACATGGGGTAGGGGACATCCCCAGAACTGTTTTGGAGTGGATACTGGGAGGGGCTGCTCATTTCCATGGCCGCACCTGTGGGTGGACAAAAGAGCTCTGCACAAGTTAGAATGTTTTTTCCCATCTTGGAATTTAGGAGTGAAGGGCACTGTGGTAATGTTTGCAGCAGGGCAAACAGGAAGTGCTGAAAAAGTGGGTAGTGGTCCCCCTGGGAACTTTTACCTCATTGTCTGGATAGGCGTCCAGGAGTCATCCCCACCTACTTGCTAGTGCCAGCCAGAAATGTGGCACCACAAAGACACCTGCTCAGAGCACTTTCTGGACCTGCAAAAGATCGGAAGAGGACTGGACCTGATGCCTGCAACCTGAGATGAGCTCTGAAAGACTAGACCTGCTCCCTCTTGCAACCTGGACTAAGAGCTGGACTACAAGAGTCATTTGGCTGACATACTGTGAGGCTTCGTGGACACAACAAGCTGCAAAAGGCCTTTTTCCTGAAGTGACCAGCTGACCAGTATCAACTGGACCCTACTAGGCCTTGCTGGTGGCCTCTGCTAGAGTCCTGGCCTGGGTGCTTTAGAAGTGACCCAGAGAAGGTGCTCCAGAAACCCTGAAAAGTTGGGACTTAGAAAATTGTTGGACTTTCAACTCCTCCAGAGCCATCAGAAGGACCTCGCACAAACTGTGTCAGATTTCGATTAGCTTTTCTTGGATACAGCTTCTGACTTGCCCCACAAGAGGATTTTGAGCTCCAACAAAAAAAGACCAAGTCAGAAGGTAAAATCTTTGATCGAATTGAATCCGCCTGGAGTATCTGACCCACATTCTATTATGGTCGGTCTGAAATGACGCATAGGTCCCACTCTACCGCTTCCATAGCCTATCATTGTTGATTAGTGACTACTGGTTCTATTTTTACTTAAAATATTAAAAGTTCCCCTTATTCAATTTTTGTCATTTTGTTACCATTTAGTTTATTAAAATTGACTCCTACTTTACTTTACACATTTCTGGTCAGTTAAGCCTGTCTGCTGTATGCCATAACTACCTTGGAGTTGAGCACATGTTAATTAGGTAACTTTAGGGTCCACCCCGACAAGTTATTGTTATTATTCCTCGAGGTGGGCGATCGCACACCCCAAATAATAATCCACTTCCCTGCTCACGTTAAACTGTATCTGCCAATGGAGACATAATTGTCAGCTGAGTGGTGCTGTGGCAAACAGCATTCTGTGCCCCTAGTAATTAGATCCCATACAGCTGCAGCCATAAAACCTGCCAATTACAAATATGAAGGTGCAGCTGCCCCATAAACCAAGACACTGGATAATTAGACTGTAATGTATATGTGCTCTTCCATACCTTATTGACTCTCCACTTGCCTTCGTTATGCAGATACAGTACAACACAACTATCACAATTACAACAAAAATTTGAATATTCAGCCAAGCTTGTTATATTAAATTAAAAAACAACTCTTTAATGATGCCTAAGAAATATATGTAAAGTAAAAAAAATAAAAAAATATATAAGCAAACAAAATCCACAAAGTGATGCAGTTTTAATACTGTATACCCAAGTTACATACAGTATAGAATGTTCGAGATTACTAACTGATCGTGTTCACTCTGATGCTCATAACACATAACAATCTTCCTTCAAAAACAGAACAAATCATTACACCGTGAAGCATAGAGAAAAGACCCCGACATAGTAGAATCAACTGCCCGAACCTTCAGAGTTTAGAGTCCTGGAAGAAATGTGCTTCAGAAACTTCTGCTTCTAGTGGCTTCAACAAAAAGGAAATCTCAGGACTTGTAGTACATAACAGCTGCAGATTAAGGGCCCTGCAATCAGGACAAAATGTCAGTAATGAAGTGAAGTAAATGACTGATGATACTTTAGGGACAATCGATATGTGAGACCAAAAGCATAAGAGCTCACACTAGGACCACCCTAGCCTTTACTGAGCCACCTGGATTTGAGAAGCATGCAGTCCAACAGAAAATTAGACCACGGAAGAGCAAGGCAGTTTCAGGTATTGATTCCCTCAAGTGTGGCATAGGGACACTTGTTCCATTATCTAGCTACAGGTGGGCTAGCAATAGGCTTGGTCTCACACATGCCTAGTAGAGTATTGGACTTGAACCTCTCTGCAGGGTCACGGCCAAACTTTTTGCCTTCTCTCCACCTGTTTTGCTGAATTCGTTTTTGTTGGTTCTAGAACTCTGCGTGGTTGTGCTCTTGCCTTTAAACATGGTCAAATTGGCTTACACCTAATTGGCACATTTAATTTACTTAAAAGTCCCTAGTAAAGTGGTACCCAGGGCCTGCACATTTAATATACTTATAAGTCCCTAGTATGTGGTGCCCTAGGCCTGTAAATTAAAGGCTACTAGTGGTCCTGCAGCACTGATTGTCCCACCCACTTAAGTAGCCTTTCAAACATGCCACAGGCCTCCTATTGCAGCCTGTGTGTGCAGTTTTAAACCTGGCAAAATTATACTTTTGCTAGCCAGGCCTAAACTTCCCTTTTAAATGCATATAAGTCATCCCTAGGGTAGACCCTAAACAGCCCATAGGGCACGGTGAAGCGTGTTTGAAAAGTTGGATATGTAGTTTTAAGTTTTACATGTTCTGGTAGTGAAAAATTCCTAAATTCACTTTTCACTAAAGTGAGGCCCACCTCTCCCAAGGGTCACATTGGGTTACCTTATTACATTTAATAATTGATAACTTTTGATTGGGAGCAGGTCTGAAAGACATGTATGGTGTCTGAGGAGTTATAATTTAAAAACATATTTTATGGTAAAGTTGAATTCTCAATCACAGTTCTGAAAATGCCACTTTTAGAAAGCTGTGATTTTCTTGTCCTAACCATTTGGTGCCTGCAGCCTGTTCCTGGGTCACATAACTAGGAGTAGTTGGCCTTTGTGTGTTCCTCCCAGACAGTATGGCAAAGGAGGGTCTGGGAGTTGGCAGGATTGGCCATCTCTGACTTGATGGGGGGGCAGAACTGTCACTCGCCACATTCACACTTCAAAGGCACTGGCTCAGCTCAGGCACAAAGGACTTCACATTAGCTTATTGTACCCCCAGACAGACTGGGACAAGAGTAGGGAGGCAGGAAAGTCCAGACACCTCTGTAAGAAGAAACTCCAAAAGCTTCTCCCACTTCGAAGGAATAAATATTGTACCCTCAGATCCAACTCTTCAGTACACTCTTTGACTTGTGGACTACAGAAGAAGGATGCCCTGCTGTCCTGCTGCTGGAGAACTGCCATGCTTGCTGAGAAGGAAGACTGGACCTGCACCCGTCATCGCTGACTGAAGTGACTCCAATGGTCAGCTGATTGATCTCCCGTTAGAGCTACAGGGACATAACAAGCCCCAGAGGCCTCCCTGAAATAGCCTGAAACTGCAGCTGGACCTGCCTGAGCCTAGCTGGCCGCTGCTGAAGTGAGTTCCTGATCCCCAAGAGGTGCCCCTCAGGTACTGGGCCCTTGGTGTGGCATCAATTGAACTTCTACTTGAAGAAAAGGTGAAATCCCGAAGTTATGGGCTCTTTGAAACCGCAAACAGGCCTGTTTGTGCCAAGATATTGCCGCCCACGCTGACCACCAACGTGAAGTTTCAGTGGGTCTGACTCTTTGCACTACAGCGACAGCCATTGATGATCAGCAATGCGAGATTTGCACTTAGCGCTACAGCATCAACAGCCCAGGGTGACCGCTAACATGAATCTCCAGCAACGATTGTCCACGAAGCCAGACAGGATCTTTATGCTACAGCGTCGACAATCCGCAACGCCCGGCCTGCTCTTCACGATACAGCGACGACCATCCACGATGCTCTCCATGCTCCTCGTGGCCTCCTCCACTGTCAACAGAACTCTAAGCGCTGGACATTAGAAGGTAACTTTTCCAGCAAGACTAACCTGGTCCCTATATCTGGCCCGTACTCCATCCCGATTGTCCTGAATGTGTGACTTTCACCCAGTCTCACACGACCAGATAACTGAGTGATGCTTTGTGCCTTTAGGTGCTATTCTTACCTCACATCTTTGAAAGTGCATATCTCCAGTTCTACTGACTTGTTTTTGTCGTTTTGATGTCCATTTTTTTTTTATTTTACTGTTTTTCTCAATTGGTGTGGGATTTTTCTTGTGCTGTGTGGTTTTACTTGATTGTTGTTTGTGTGCTGCATAAAAGCTAAAAGCTTTACTCATTGCATCTAAGTTAAGCCTGATTGCTTTTGTGCCAGGCTGCCAGAAGGTTAAGCACAGGTTAATACAGTGACTTTTTGTGGTTCACCCTGGTAAGGAATGTGGTTGCTGCTTGAGTAGGGTTCCACCCCCCCCTCAACCAACAACCCCATTTCTCACAAAGCGAAAGGGCAGGTGGGAGGGTCCAAAAAAAGGATTACAAAGGCAGATGGCTGTACAAGGAAAGGGGCATGGACAGTCACCAGTCAGCTTGCTTGCACTTCTAAGTTGTTGGTTCATGGACAGCTTTTCTTCAGTGTATAGTGAAGTTCATAAAGTATTCTACAGTGCTGTATTTTATGGATTCCCGTTGGCTCGTGGGTGTTCCAGACAGGTGCGGTTAGCACCAGCAGCAGGACAGACAGGCATAACTTCAGCAGGGCACCTGACCAGTCCTAAACTTGAGCAAATAGGCAGCAAGCATTCGTATGTTCAGGAAGCACCGCAGCACGGTGCACACTTTCCTGGGTCAATGGTGTTCACCAAGCTAGAGTGGAGCTCCCCACTGCCAACCAGCACCTTCGCTTTCCCAGAGTTCGGATTTCTAACGAACCATTTTGAGCAGAGGGACTTCTGAAGATAGCAGGCCTGTCCTCTTCCCTGACTGCACTGTGGGGGCTACTGTCTCTGTGACATCAGAAGAACATAATCTCCAGGGCCTCTCTGCCAGGACGTGTGTGTCCTCCTCAGCCAGGACGTGGAGACAAGGAAGCAGGAAAATGGAATAGGGATGGGACTGAGATTGGCATGTCTCTGTGGGCAGAAGTCATCCTCTTGCACTCACAATTTCACACTAAAAAGATGTTTGTGGTCAGTAAAGGGTAACCACAATAACAAGTGCACCAAGCGTGATCCCGTTAAGTCTCCATTCCACAATCGTTCTCGAAGTTCATTAATAAAGAATTATGCACATAACCTTTGCAAGCATCTATCTTCATTAAAAAAACATAAGGCACTCCAAATTGCTCTGATCATTGGACTTAATTTAGACGGTGAGGCCAATAGGCATCACTCTTGCGTGCAGCAATTGCACTCCAAGAAATAACAGCCACTCAAACAGTTTTGGAGGGCTATCCCTTAAGACTTCATAATGTGGAGATCCATAGGTCTCTCTAATATTAGGGCGCGCCGGGGTGCACTAGGTTTTCAGTTTGGAGGCCATTCAAAATAAGGAGCCCTCAAATTAGCCAAAATAGTAAACCACAAGAGAACCTCTAGGAAAATGAATGTGGAGATGGACCAGCAGAGCAGATGGCCAGGGTCTTAAATCCTTTAATACACTGAGAATTCACATTAAAGATTTGTCAAAGCTGCTGACACGCAGCAGAAATGTAAATATTTCCCCAGATCTGCATACAGATTAAATCCTAAAAACCTAAGTGCTCATAATAAATGCATGACAACACCAAGGACAACAGACAACACCTGCCTTGGTAGAGTTAATAAACTTAAAACCTGCACCCGGTTCCATTGACTTTAGTAAGTGACGACTTGAGCCTAATGTGCATCGAGAGAGTGTTTCAAAAAGAGTGGACTATTTAGAAACAGTATCAGAAGCAACAAGAGCAGATGCAGAATTTGGGTCCTATTATTGAGCCTTGTTATTGCTCGGATTTCATGGCTTGGGTGGTATGGCTGGTGTCTTAGGGCCAGTTATGAGGGGACATGAAGGTTAAGGCATCTGAAGGATAGACAGGCTACTTTGAAGCAAATGTCACCCATGACCGGCAGCCAGTGTAGTCATCTGTTGGTCACAGCCTCTTTTTGATTAAAAAAAAAAAACCTTCAAAACACACAATACAATAACTGTCCAAGTTAAAGGGTATCTCACTTTAAAACAACGTTACTTTCGGCCAATGGGTGTAAGTTATTATAAGGAAAAGCAACCTGGAAAAATTGTTTCTGATGATTATTTTTTGTCGACCTTTTATGACAAACTTTGCCATGAATGGCTTTCAAAAGGCCTATTAAACCACCCTGGTGACTGTCCTTAATAGTAAAACATTGTCACAGGTTACATTTTTTTTAAAGTTGGGGGTCCGTGGCTTTTCTTTTTCTCTTTTCTTTTGCTTTTCTTCTCTCCTTTCCATTTTCTGTGCAGGAGCACCTGCTGATCCCCCCTAACAGTGCTGCACAAGCAGAGTACATGAATAATGTCCTCCGGCCCTTGGTCGCATAGCCAACAGATTTCTTGACCTTCCCTTCTTTTCCATGGTGGGTAGTGTCTTAGAATAGGTAATATCCCCAGCTTCTATTTGAGGAACTGTTCCTTAGTCTGATTGTTGTAGGGTTCACTTAAGTAGCACTGTGGTTTCAGCCCAGTGTAACTATGGAGTGTCATCCATCCATGTCTGCGTTTGGACAGGCTATCTTTGTCCTCAATCACTGAAAGCAGCTGTGTGCTGGATTTAGCCAATTTTTTTTAAAACTCCAGGTGGCTTAGGGGTGAGTCCCCTATGGTAGTGAGACCAAGGGTGCACAGGGCCTGATGCAGGTAAGTCCGTGCCGGGGAACTTGGGGGCATATTAGCAACGATTTGCGATAATTATCGCAAAGCGCGCGTAGCGCTGTTTTTTTTATCGCTGGCTATCGCTGGATTTCATCGGCGAGATAGCGCGTTATTAGCAACGCTTATCTCCAAGGCGATAAGAAATCCAGCGATAGCGGCGAAATGCGAGAATATCGCAGGAAATCCTGCGATAAAACACCAGCGATAGGGGAATCCTTGATGATAGGCCATGGTGGACTTAGCCTCACAATCCACCTCCGATTGAGAAAATAGATAAGTCAAGTTTTTAGCAGGTGTTAAATTCCAGCGATAATCGCGGTTAGCGCGACTTTTTTTATCGCTTCGCGGGCATTGATAATAGGGGGAAGTTGTGTTTGCGACTGTTTGCAGTTGCTTTTAGTTGGGAACGCCTACTTTGCATGTCATTAGCGATAATTATCGCTGACATGCAAAGCGGCAACAAAACAGCCGCTATCGCCATTAAGCTGTCGCTAACAGCAGTTAGCGACAGCTTGCTAATAGGGCGATAAAAATATCGCCGCTTTCTTGGCAAAAAGTGCCGCTAAAGTGGCGATACTGCCCTTGATAATATGCCCCTTGGTCTTTCTTCCAGTTCAGACCATAGATAGTGGCCCAGGAAGCCTTCCGTTGCCAACTTTAGTCCGTGACAACAGGTTGTGAAGGTTGCTCTCCAGGCCAGAGATTGTTTGGCAATTCCAAACTCCAGCCTAATTTGGGCCGGAGATGAATAAAGTGGTAATTAGAAGGTTGTCCTGTATACTTTGAATAACATTTTATCCAGGATGGCGCTGGCCCATCCCCTGAAAGCCTCACTTCCACAGGTCAGGGCTGGAAGGACTTTTGCTTGGGCAACCTGCAAGATCAGTGTGAGCGTTGATCCTTTTAATTTGTTATAAAAAAAGACCTCAGTCCGAGGGCCAAAGCATTGCCTTTCATTCTTATTTCTTCAAGTTGATCACTGTACCTTCCGTTCCCGTTGAAGTAGATGCCGAGATACTTGAAGCTTTTTTCCAATCCAATTTTTTCACTTCCCAGGGGCCAGGTAGGCTTCCGTGTCCTTTTGCCTTGAAGGACTAGTATTTTTGTTTTCTTTCTACTGATAGTCAGTCCATTGCCCTCTGAGTAGGTGGAGGTTGCATCAAAAAGGCGCTGCAGGCCAACCTTGGTTCTACTGATGAGGACTAGATCATCCACATGCAGAAGTTTTGAAAGCTGGAAGCCCCCTATTTTGGGAGACTGGGAGGTGACTACCTTTAATATAGGAGTAAGATCTGATAAAAACAGACTAAACAGAGTTGGAGCCAGGACGCAGCCCTGCTTCAGTTCTTGAGTTGTTTTAATTGGCCTAGATAAGTGGGAGCCATCCCCAAGTTTAGTTCTGACCCATGTAGCCATATGGAGTAGTCCCAGGGCTCTTAGCAAGCCATCTGGGATATTTGGGTTGTCCAATTTCCTCCACAGCCTCCCTCGGGTGAACTTATCAAATGCCGATTTGTAATCTATGAACCCTAGGTAAACCGAGAAGTTGTTTATCCTTGCAGAGTCCGGAAGCAGGGAAAGTGCCATGATGTTGACTGAGGTCTCTGTGTGTTTGGTGAAGCCAGTTTGATTTGGCGGTATAATGGTGTTCACCTCTACCCAGTGCTGTAGTTCTTCAAAAAGTACTCCTGCGAAGTATTTGGTGTCATTGGGCCCGATTCACAGAACTAACTTAAGACAAAATCCTAAACTTACTACCATTTTGGTATTCACAGAAGGCACTTACTCATTTGGTATTCACAGAAGGCACTTACTCATTTTGGTATTCACAGAAGGCACTTACTCATATTAGTAAGTGCCTTCTGTGAATACCAAAATTAGTAAGTTACTCATTTTGAGTCTCTTACTCATTTTGAGTAACTTACTCATTTTGGTATTCACAGAAGGTACTTACTCATTGATGAGTAAGTGCCTTCTGTGAATACCAAAATGAGTAAGTGCCTTCTGTGAATACCAAAATGAGTAAATGCCTTCTGTGAATACCAAAATGGTAGTAAGTTTAGGATTTTGTCTTAAGTTAGTTCTGTGAATCGGGCCCGCAGTCTATTAGAGGCACCAGGTGATACTTTCCAGGGTCTCCTTTGTACCTTCCCTTAAAGATTGGTGTAAGAATTGAGCCGCGCCATGAGGAAGGGATAGAGTAGTACTGCATAATGTTGTTAAAAAGCGGGGATAGTTGGGCTGCCCAGTATGTTGGATCGTCCATATATAAATCGCTGGCGGGATTCCATTCCTGCCTGGCACCCCTTCACTGCAGCCTTTTGCAATTGCCTCTGGACTATACATGAGGTAATGGTACCCCTGGATGGATTTTGATCCCTTTCCCTGTGTGGGATTGGCAGAGTTTTTGTTGGCTCTGGGTCTCCTGCATAGATGCCTGTTTGTTCTGCCTGTGCCTCAGGGTTAAAGTGGCCAAACAGAAAGTGATACCAGGTAGCCTCTGAGATGTTAGAGATTGCCACACTTGGGAGACTTCTGCTGATTCCATTCACGGTCCACCAGAAATTTGCGAAGTTGTTTTTCTTGATGCCATATAGTAGCCTTGCCCAGAAGGAGTCCCAGCGCTCCCTTTGGATCGTCCTTTTGGCCTTTTTTAGTTGTTTCCTTGCGTCCTGAATACTGTGCAAGGTTCCAGAATCCGTTGGTAACCCTTTAAGAGCTCACCAGAGTTGGTTAACCCTCCTTTTGGTGCTCTTAATCATGGAGTTACTCTCTCATTCTTGGGAAGAGTCATCCTTGTGCACATGGCGTTGCCTATTGGTAGGGACTAGCTTGGCGTGCTGATTTGCGAACTTTGTAGTAAACCTTTCCCAGCTAGTCAAAGGGTCTTCATCCGATGGCTGTATAGATGCCACTAGTTGTTTAGCTCCGTGCACCAGTGTTGAAAGGGAGGAGCAGTGCATCTAATGCATTTAAGATTGATAGTATATCCTGAGATTCCTTAATCCACCGCAGTTGCGTGGGCTTCCAAACCTATTTCCAGGGTTATCTCTTTTGTTTGATGATCACTTTCCAATTTCTCCCCGAAGCCATATGCGATGACACTGTGCAGCAGGAGAAGACACACAAAGGTTTAGTCAATGAAAGATGCCCCAGAGGAAGTTAGATATGAAAGACCAGGAAATTTATCAGGGGGTATGCAGCCATTTAGAGCTCTGAGGCCAAGGTGTTCCAGGTTGCCTTGTAAAGTCTGACCTCTTTTGTCTTCTTTGTGCCACTGAGGAGTTTCTTGATAAGTTATCCAGAGTGTATCTTGTGCCTCTATGATCTCATTTGAGGGAAGTGAAATTATTAATCACATGTTAAAATCACCTGATACTGTCTTGTGGCTCATGGCCTCCTGGCAGGTTTGGCTACGTTACCACGCCTGGCTGCCATGATGACTCTTGCGCACGTTACTATTGGATGTTGTTCTATCGCCCTCTGTTATTGCCAAGTTGTTCTACAATAGTCTGCATTTTCTGTTTCTCACCTGTTCTCCTATTCCCTTTGTGGGCTCAGTCTGAACAACAGTTACAAGGTCGAATAACAAATCCCTGGTTTCTACTGATTTGGCCCGTCCCTCGCACCTAGACATAACACTTGTACAGCTGCCATTGAGAAATTAGTGTGCTTTTAATAATGCGCTCGCTTGCTCTAAGATAGCACTTGGAGACGACCTTTCCAGAGAGAAGAGCTGTGATTGTTTGCTGATGTAGTTTTGCATCAAGAGACTGAGGTATGGGGTTCGCTAGTCAAAGCCCAAAGGTCTTCTATTATTATAATAAACTGGCTTCCAGCACGGGGAGGGTGGTAATGTTAGTTGGACATATATCCACTGCTTTATGAGATGCTTTCCCGTTCGTATTCTATGGAGTAGTAACTATGCTGATTATATTGTTCTTATGTATTATGCTACTAGTACTGACACGTGTACTGTATCTTAGAGCACGTAAGTTGAAATAAACATTTTAACCTATACAGTGTCTCTTCATACGCATGTTGTGGACAGGTACGAATGTAACGAAAGAGTGTTCTTGCCTTTGCGAGTCCTGAGAGAGAGATACCGTGTTCTGGGTTGTCTAATCATTGGTGCATTAGTACTAATGGGACGCTAAGGCTAGTTGGGTTGGGGTTTTGGGTGCTAAGGTTTATGGTTGGCTCACCACTATATTCCGAGGTCCTATTATCCTGTGCATAGCTCTGTATGTGCAGAAACCTTATGACATGGCGCGACCAACGAGTGGGGCAGCTTACTTGCGAGACGCTTGAGTAGTACTTGTGCTTGTCCACACAACCCTCACGTACGCTTCCGGAAGCGTGTGTGACGGCGATACCTCCTATATTGCAGATTTTGTAGGTTCTTTCTAGCTTGATGTTATTAAAAAGGTTTCTTAGAAAAACCCTTTTTGTGCTGCCTCGTGTAAGATTGTTGAATAAACCCGTTAGAGATGGCGGGTATAGACATAGCGGCGCATAGCCGCACAGCACTCCGGGATCACTTACGAGTGTATGGAGTGCCAGACGCGGGAGTAGACCTAGTCTTTGTGGTGCAAGCCGACCCGGCTTTCCACTTTGAAGTGTTCTACTCTTGGATCACTTTTCCAGCGGTGGATGCGAACGATAATCTGTTCCATGCATATGAACCCACCGTTGTTCCTGCTGTCTATAGACCTTATACTAATCTTGAAGTACCACTCACGGCTTGGCAACACCGTGTTTGGTTTAATGGCGCCCTCCCACAACCGACTACCACGGTTCGTTTAGGCCCCTTATCTATAGCAGGGGCCACTTGGCCTGTTTTGGCCGGGTACACCCCACATCCGCTTTATATGACAATACCAGTCGCGGAACTGCGCACTATGTATGCGGCCTTGGTGCAGGTGCATCGAGCGTTAGTGCGATATGTTACAGGCAGCATCCATGGAGCCGCTCCTGGAGTGCCTGGCCAACCAGCTGCTGCAGGCGGAGTGACCATAAGTCCCGTCATGGTGAATTCTGTGATGGGCAAACAGCCACAAAATAAGGATGATTTTCCTTATTGGCTTGCAGAAAAGTTTGATCAGTTGGAGGCAGTTTTTCCACATACAACTCCAGTGGATAAACATCGTATTTTGACGATTAGTTTGCCAAAAGACTTGATTCCCGAGTTGACAGCATGTGACAACTGGGGTAGGGTATTCGCAGCAGTATATTCTAAATGTTTTGGTACTCCTTCCATGACGGTTCTCCCCTCTGTAATTAAAAAGTACAGGATGAACACGGCCCTGAAGCGGCTGTGGAATTAGGGATGAGACTAGTGGGAGTGTTTGAAGTAGTAGCTGAACTGATCCTTGCGAATGTCAAGGGCGATGCAGTGAACTTTCAAGTAGCTAACGCTTTGGCTTTGGTCCCAGAATTGGACAAGCCTCGAGAATTACCGAAAATTATTACCCAGGCTTATAAAACTATTGGTAGAAACAGCCTGGGTAACAAGCCTTTTGCAAAACTGCAAACACAATCGCAACCACAACAGCAACAAACCAAATCTCAATCTGAGAAGGATGAGAAACCAGTCTTCACTAAAAAGAGCTGGAGGCTGAAAAAACAGGGTAAGCAACAGACAAAGCCGGGATCGCGAGGCGCATCCCCGGTTTCAATTTCTTCTGAACGTACTTATGATTTACGCGATAGAGCGAGAATTAAGTCACCGGATAGGTTTCAGATCCCTGATACGCGTTCTCCTCGTTCTTCACAGGCACAGACGTCGTCACAGGCCGGTGGAGGAGACCGCCAGGATAGAGGAAGGGCCCGTGAGGCCCCACAGGGACGTGACCAGCCTCGACAACAAGTCAGAGGAAAAGAAGAAGACGCTCAACGTTTTCGACCACAATTTCAGAAGAAGAAAGTTGCCGCTGTAACAGCGAAATATGCCACAGACGGTGAGAACGAGACTCCTGAATTGGACGTGGGCAGTAACCCTCCTAGACAGCGCCGCGGAAGTAACCATAGTGCGGGAGGCGCTACGTCCTCATATGGAGGCGACAGCAACTGAAACATTCATTACTGTTGAAACAGCAGACACCCGAGTGGCACCCCCTGACAGACTATTTAATATCGTCCTCCAAATTGAAGGTGATATACAGCGAGTAATTAAGGGTATTTTTTGGGAAAATCTGACCTCTTCATATGATATTTTATTGGCAGAGGCGGATTGGCCACCCCCATTCGTAATTACTGCGCGTAAAGGGGAGGAGGTAATCCTTCCGAGCTTTTCTCGACATGTCCCAAAGGACAAAGCAGAGGCTCTTGCAGCAGAGTGGGCTGTGTCCCTGGCTCCAGCGTTATTCCGCAATCACGTGGGTTGGGATGAAGAATCTCCCCCATGAAATACCTTTGCGATCGTTGCCGCAGCCACAACCCCAATATCCCATAAAACGTGAAGCCAAAGGCCCCGTTTCCGAAATTCTGACACAGTTGGAATATCAGGGAATAATTGAACCCTGTGTATCACCTATGAACAATCCCCTTTTCGCGGTTTCTAAACCCGATGGATCGTACCGTTTAGTATTGGATTACCGGCATTTGAACTCTCATTGTCGGACCTTTGCGGTGCAAAATACCCATAGTTCTGCGCTTGTAGACAGTCTTGTTCGTAAAAAATACAAAACGACCCTTGACCTTTCAAATGGATTCTACACGCACAACTTAGCCCCGGAGAGTGGCCAATGGTGTGCCTTTACTTCCGGTGGTAAAATGTTCAAATTCAGGCGTCTTCCTATGGGCTACAAGAATAGTCCAGGCGTATTCGCCGCTCGTGTTGTCTCTTTGTTAGACGGCATTGATCCAGACGCCTGTTCGTATGTGGATGACATTTATCTGACAGACGATGAATTGTTTCCGCATCTGACCCGGGTGGACCGCATTATTCTTGAATTTGCGGTTCAGGGATACAAAATTAACTTTGCCAAATCCCATATTGCTGAATTTACCGTTTTGTTCTTGGGCTATGAGCTCAACAATGAAGGTAAGGGTTTAGCCCCCATTTTCTGGAGAAATGTGCACTTCTGTGCCCTCCTACTAATCTGAAGAAGCTTCAGTCTTTACTGGGTTTTCTGAACTTCGGACGTACATATATTCCCGAATACGCCCAGCGTATCAAGCCATTGTATGCTTTGATACAACCTACTTTTTCGAAGTCTTGCTGGCTTCCGGAGCATACCTCCATTCTGCAGTCTTTGCAGACAGACCTTCTTGAGTCTAAATACCTTTTGACGCGTGATAACCACACAAACTTGGTGATTAGAATCATTCCAGGGGCAGTGGGTTTCACGTACTTAACCTTTAATGAAGGTGATACAGTACCCATCGCATACAAGTCACATCTATACACCTCTGCAGAAATGCGGTTCTCATCTGTGGAGAAAGTGCTAACAGCAGTGCAAATGGCGATCCTGAAGGAGCGCGCACTGGCACAGGGAAAACGCATTCTGGTGGTAACACCCTATCCTGCCCTAGAGGCAGTGACGAAAGCAAGTGTTCCGAACTCTAAAGCTTTGCACCCCCGTTGGATTCAATGGGCAACATCTTTGACGTCTCCGGATGTCACTTTCATTTTCGACTCTTCTCTTCAGACTCAGGAGTTTTTACAGTATGAATTCATTCATCCTCCTCCTTTGTCCTTATTGCCGCTTGAGGATTACGACTGTGTGATCTACACCGATGGTTCGGCACAACCGGCCACGGGGTCCAAGCATGCTTATTCAGCCGCATGTGCTATTGTTGCAGGTACGTTTGTGAACGGAAAGTTCAAATCCACTGTAGTGCATACACAGGCACTCGGGGACAGTACCGCACAATTGGCCGAGTTGCGTGCCTTGGTGCTTGCACTTGAGTTCGTAAATCCTGATGTGACCACTTTAATCGTGTGCGATTCTTACTACTGTGTTCAATCATACAATGACAATCTGTTCTTTTGGTCGCAAAATGACTATAGAGACGCTAAAGGCAACACAATCAAGCATAAAATGCTTTGGGTTAGGGTGGCAGAATTACAAAGACGTCTGCCACTCACACAGGTGGTTCACACCCTAGGCCATCAGCGAGTGGGCGCACACGCTGTTGGTAACAGTCTGGCAGATGAAGCTGCCAGATCAGCAGTACTCACGTGTTCAGTAGCAGCAGTTACTAGATCCATGTCTAAAATAGACACTGATATCTTGGCAGCTATTGCTGCAACAAAAGAAGGAATTAATTACCCTAGAGGTTTCCCTTCTAAATATTCTTACCAGATAGGTCCCGATCAGGCTCCTTATGTAACAATACCTAACTTTGGGGTTCGGCTGATCCCCAACGCGGACCGCAGACTTTCCTTGATGGCAGCGGCACACGAAGGCATGGCTTCGGCGCATGCTGGTGTGTCTGCGACAATTTCCATTTTGCAGCAGCGTTACTGGTGGCGTGGTTTATACAAAGATACACGTACTTATGTGCTTTCCTGTGACGTTTGTCAACAGATCAAGCCTTCAACAGTCACAAGACCACCGCAGACCTCGCTCGCAATTTCGAACAGACCCTTTGGGTGTGTTTACTTGGATCACTGCGGTCCATTTTCTTCAGACACTGCCTATAAATATATCTTAGTGGCAGTGGACTCGTGCACACGGTTCATCTGGGTCTGGCCACAACGGAGTGCTGACGCACGAAATGTCATTAGGGATTTGCGTGTCTTTGTGGGAATTTTTGCATGCGGCACCTTCCATTCTGACCAAGGTCCGGCGTTTGCCTCTAAGGCTTACAAGGACGCAATGGGCTCCTTAGGGGTGCGGGTGAAATTTTCGTCTCCGTATAGGCCTGAGGGCAACTCTATCGTTGAACGAATGAACCGTGACTTAAAGCAATCCTTGACAGGTAGAGTTATAGGTACTGGCAGGAACTGGCTGGCCCACTTGTATACTGTTCAACGTGCACTTAATAATCTCCCTAGAAGGCCTCTGGGTGGGCGGACCCCTTACGAAATGCTCTTTGGCATACGAATGTTTGTGCCTGACCTTGATGGTCTAGACATGGCGGCACAATCCGCCAAGTTCGATGTAGATAATCATTCTACTATGTTACAGGACTTACAAGAAGCCCGAGACAAACTAGCGATTGCACATTTACCTTCAGCCACAGACCCTGCTGTGCAGATTCCGGTAGCCGGCTGGCTTCCGAAGATTGGCGACCTGGTACGAGAGAAGGTGGAGAACAAAAAGAATTCGGCCCCTCTTTTCGTGCACCGGTTCCAGTACTGGGCTTGAAGGGAACACGTACAGTCATCCTACCACCGCTTCCCGGTCGCAAGGAAAACAGATACATCTCAGTGGAAAATGTCAAGCTACAACATTTGGCCGATCCTAAATAGTGTCACACCAGCGGTCTCTTGTCCTGCCATTTATCGGACAAGTGTTCGAGGCACGCCTGCAAGAACAATCACTGATGTTACCATGGAGATGGTTGATTTGCCTGAAAATATATTTGAACCCTCTGCATCACCCTGCATGGCCGAGGACGAATATACTTATCCCGCCACAGAGTCGGTGGCACACCAACCAACAACGCCACTGAGCCCGACACGTTATTCTTTTGATTCAGATTCCAACTCATCACAAGTCCCGTCCAAGTTTAGTCTTTATGTATCCTGGTTTAGAGACAATTTTTTGATTCCACCTTGGACATATATTTGGATGGTACTTTTCTTGGTTTTTTTGTTCATGTCCATTGGCTTTGTCACAGTGTTTTTTCTACTCATCAATGGTCACTATTTACCTGAACGCTCTGCTGTGAACAGTGTTGCTGGAACTTTGGCTCCACATTCCTCTTCACACATCATGAAGCGTGACCACACATTTGTGAACATTTCAGCGTTTCCAGTTGCTGATGGCATCGTATGGGATGCGGTAAACTTTCAAATACATGGCCCGACAGAAATTATTAATGTACCAAATGTCCTTCGAGTCTCGATGGGTGATGTAGTAAAAAGTAATATTCATTCTGATGATTGGGATGTGCATGCAGTTGAAGCATTGTTTGCTGATTTAAAATATTATGCCTCTTTTAATGCTGAAGACTTGTATATGAATTCTGCGAATTATGCCGATTTATATTGCTACCAGCATTGGGGCAATCATTTTCTCCACAAACCAAGTGCACTACGCAGCCCTGTTACTTATACCCAATGGGAACACTGCCCAAACCCCATACCAGGTAGTTCCCAGACTCTTCGAAATAAATACACCTATTTTACTGATTTTAATCGATCGAACCCTGGGTCCTATTATTTTAAATTAAAATCTCCATCGACTCACAAAATAATGTTGACCCACACTAAATTACTATATTCGGGTTCCTTTTTGAGCGCCTTGGCGGTGGGTGGATATGAGTATTGGAAAGACACAGTGGATTTAAAATCAATCTGGGGTTCGAAGCTATGGCAGGTGCAGGGCACTGAGGCTCTGCACCGTGCTTGCCTTATCCCAGCCCAAATTCTATTTCTAAATGCTTCCATTTATCAGACCACGTGTTGGGGGTTGGCTACCGTTAAACAACTAAATGCGCCAACCATCCCATTCCTTGTCGAGTCTTCCAAATGATAGTTTGCATTTTAATATGTCCCTTATGGCGTTACAGGCTCAGTTTCTGAACAATTCCTTTAACGTTTCTGCACTAATACAGTCACCCTGGTTGGCATGGCCCATATCATCTAATGCATGCCAACTTCGTTTTCATGGCACAGTTCCTGGTTACATACAGGACAAGCCTGATCCAAGATTTACTGAAACTCGTACTGTGACCACGTATTCGGTTGGTAAATTATGTAAACAATGGTTACAACATTCGTCCTTAGACTCTGTTAAGAACCATTTATCCCTCTTATCAGGCAATATTGACTTATCTGACTTTATCTTGGGACCTCATGGTCCCCGACCGAAGAGATTCATTTATGAAGCGTATAATGAGCTCTGGAAGCTGTCACAAATGGAAGCTGCTTCCCGTCTTAGGGAAATAGACCAAGCAAATTTGGAAAAGGTGCTTGCTGTTGTTGACAATAGTATAAATACCCTGTCTTCCCGCATTTACACATTAAACAATATTGTATCCTCTGTTGTTGATATTGTACAAGATGATGTCTCTATGTTGTATCATGGTCAGAATCAGTTGCGTTCAGTGATGCAGTTTGCATGGACTTTGCAAACCCTTAAATTGGGTAAAGTTCCTTGGAATTTGTTAAACACCACTGCCCTCTTTCTGCCTTTTAATTTGACTGACAAACAGCAGTTCATGTCCATGAAAGATGCATCTTACACTTTGTTACATATTGAAAAAGTGGATCCTTTACCATTCTCTGTAGCGGAACTAGATTCTGCTGTGTGGCTAGTTCATGGGGTTATCGCTTTACCTTTTTCCTTGTTTGAATTTAGTTCGTGCATGAAACATTATCCTGTGGGCCGTTTCCAGCCTTTGGGTAGTGCCTTCCTGCATGAACTCTGGTCCTTGCCTTTCATGTATAAATGCCTTAGAGATGGCAAGGAGGTATTTCTCACGGGGGAGTCTTGTGATTCAACTGTGGGTCATTCGCTTATTTGTAAACATATTAAATTGCACGGGGCTTGTAGCGTTTCAGTTCCAAATCTTGCATGTGTGCTAAAAGGTATTCCTGCTCCTGCTATTTCTCCTACTTTTACTTTGCTTACCAACGGTAGCTATTTGCTTTTAAATAACGAAGACTGTTGTGGCCTACAGGCTGGCATTCCGTATATTGTTACAGTCTCACACAGAGTTGTCTGCTACAAGAATGTGCTTTTTCCTCCCCTCACGACATCGTTGATAGCTCTATTTGGCCTTCCATTCCTACCATGGAGGCAGATTTCAATAAGTTGAGCAGAATAAAGGCCCTATTATTGAATGAGGAAGTTATGCTCACATCCGCCCGGGAGACATTCATTCTCCAGGTGGCGAGCACCCACAGTGAAATCCAGGCCCTTTTGAACACTGACCTCCCCAACATTTTGGGGAGTTAATTCATCGTATTTTTAACGCATCAAACACTGAGGGTCTGGTGCACTTTTTTAAGGTTGTGGGGTCTGGCCTCGTGTCCACCTTTCAAACTATTTTCGGTGTGATACCGGCATTCATACATTCTATTTTTTCTAGCGTCTTTGGTGGTTTCCCATTAATCCTCGCTTTGGCGGCTGGTGTCTTGCTGTTGGTCTGTTTTCTGCGCAATGGCTGCACACCACTGGGCCCTTCTCGATCCCGAACGCCTCCAGCTGCTCCGTGAGCGACTTCTGGTTGGCTTCGATGTTCTGCCCTTGGCAACTATCAGTGTGTCCTACACCCTTTCCTTTCGCTTTGCGTATTTCACTTGCGTGCAACCTGTGATGTCTTGCATCCGCTGTCCGTTTACATGGACCATGGATTATTGCCTCTCCAATTCGTCATTGTCGGTCCCGGATTTTGTTCGGTTGGTGGGTCCCTTAGAGGCCCATGAACGGGACTGTTCCGCTGCTGGCTTTATGATGCGTGCGGCTGCACTGGGGATTTTGGCACAATGGGATATCTGGGCGGCTGCTCAGAATCTCCTACAACAAAGTTATATTGAATATCACGCAAGCTGTCCCGCATTGCTTTTGGATGCTCCATACTCTGAAGAACATTCCTGCAGCTTTGACCTATTGGACTGGATGGCGTCTACGTTTTTTGACGATTCCAATGATGTCCTTCTGGACGGTATAGCATTTTTCTGCTCTTTCACATTTTTGGATTAATTGACTTGCCGTTAGTTGTTAGTAGACCGCCTCTATTCTGCTCAGGTATTTGGAACTCTGTCTTCATTTTCGTCGTGGCCGCTGGACTGACCAGGGAGGGTGTCTTGTGGCTCATGGCCTCCTGGCAGGTTTGGCTACGTTACCACGCCTGGCTGCCATGATGACTCTTGCGCACGTTACTATTGGATGTTGTTCTATCGCCCTCTGTTATTGCCAAGTTGTTCTACAATAGTCTGCATTTTCTGTTTCTCACCTTTTCTCCTATTCCCTTTGTGGGCTCAGTCTGAACAACAGTTACAAGGTCGAATAACAAATCCCTGGTTTCTACTGATTTGGCCCGTCCCTCGCACTTAGACATAACACTTGTACAGCTGCCATTGAGAAATTAGTGTGCTTTTAATAATGCGCTCGCTTGCTCTAAGATAGCACTTGGAGACGACCTTTCCAGAGAGAAGAGCTGTGATTGTTTGCTGATGTAGTTTTGCATCAAGAGACTGAGGTATGGGGGTTCGCTAGTCAAAGCCCAAAGGTCTTCTATTATTATAATAAACTGGCTTCCAGCACGGGGAGGGTGGTAATGTTAGTTGGACATATATCCACTGCTTTATGAGATGCTTTCCCCGTTCGTATTCTATGGAGTAGTAACTATGCTGATTATATTGTTCTTATATATTATGCTACTAGTACTGACACGTGTACTGTATCTTAGAGCACGTAAGTTGAAATAAACATTTTAACCTATACAGTGTCTCTTCATACGCATGTTGTGGACAGGTACGAATGTAACGAAAGAGTGTTCTTGCCTTTGCGAGTCCTGAGAGAGAGATACCGTGTTCTGGGTTGTCTAATCATTGGTGCATTAGTACTAATGGGACGCTAAGGCTAGTTGGGTTGGGGTTTTGGGTGCTAAGGTTTATGGTTGGCTCACCACTATATTCCGAGGTCCTATTATCCTGTGCATAGCTCTGTATGTGCAGAAACCTTATGACAATACAATTAGTTTGTTGCTGTACCTCTCCATCCTTTGCCCCACAATTAATTCTATCAGCTTTTCAGTTAACTCTGTCTTTGCTCTTTCATTACAGTGGACGTAGGCATTCCCATTGTAATTTTCTTGTACAGGCCATTTGATATTTTGAGAGCCATGCCTACTACTTGCAGGCCATCCTCGTTGCCTTCCTGCTCCAGGCATTCAGTTGCACTGGAGGCAGATACATATATTGCAAGTCCACCCTTTTAACGCCCATGCTTATGTTTTTTGATTCCAGGGACAAAGAAGTTGATATAGCCCTCCAAAGGGAGTGATACTTGTGCAGAAGCACTATCTTCAAATGAGCAGAGGTATTGGAGGGTTTCAGGGTCTTTCGTCTTCTTCGCCAAGCCGTTGACATTCCAGGAACATACCCTAAGCACCTTATCTGTGGAGTTGGTTAGGTAGATGTTTTGTCATTGTAGTAGTCTGGTTGAGTTCAAAGCCCCCGACAGCACACGCCATTCAGCTGCTGCCCCAGAATCTGGGGCAGACTTGCCCAAAGGCCTTCCAGCTTGTTGTGTTAAGGGGCCTGGGGATTTGCTCAAAGTGTTTCTTAAAAGAGAACTAACATTTCTAGGTCGGGTCAGTATTGTACCGTCTTTCCTCGAAACCTCCACGACATGCAGGGCGATTGTAATTCCCCAGTGTCTGAAGGTCTCAACGTGTTTCAGAACCTTCTGAGCCAACTCAGTGGAGCCCCAAGTTACGTTGGTTGTTTTGCTACGCTGTCCTGGACCGATGAATTCTAGTGAGACTATATCTTGTGATGGAACTCACCAAGCAGTTCTATTGTTCGGATAAGCCTGAGAATATTGCCCCTATTTAGAATGTCAAACAGACCTGTAGATATGTATTCTGGGTAGAGTAACATGCAAAATGCTTCCTGTGAGTTTCTTAGAACAGTCCTGAGGGCCAGCACATGACTCTGGCAATAATTGAGCCCCTCTCTCCTAGGGGATAGCAGGTGCTGTTTCTCTTTAGAGTGGAGGGGCGTGACCCAATGTGGTGTAGGATATTTCTGGGCTGGCCTAGTCAGCCTCGACACTGAGGTGCATATCTACGGCCTCCTCCATGTTGCTGTGCACCATCGTAAAAGTTGTGTGAGACTTCTTGGCAATGTTTTTTGCATTGTGACTGGCCCATTAAGGCAAGGTGTCCGGATAGGAGTGGCATGAGGAGCCAGGATATTTGCCAAGACTGGGTCCGAGTGTCCAGTGTGGCTTCTTCCTGGGCAGTACCTACAATGCTGGGTATTTGTTTCTCGCTGCAGACTTCTTGAGTTGTTCCCTCTGCCTCAAGGGCCTCCCCTGACTATAAGGCAGCTTTTTGTTCATGATGATTTTGATCATAGGCAGAAGATAGTGGTCTGTTTTTTGTATTAAATATTGGGTAGGCCGCCAAGCTGCTTGCCTGAAAAAGCTTTTTGTTATGACCTTTCCTTATTTTTGCTGTCTTTTGTTTTGACTCCCCATCCGTTATTTGATGATCCCTACCTGGCTTTTGTATGCTTGTTGATAATTCTGGCATCTCCCTGGGGTCAATTCCATCAGTCACCACGCTGAGGTTCATACCTTCGTTAGTTCCACCCGAGTTTGGACACTGCGTCCCCTCAACCACCCCTGTCATTGCCCTCTTTAAAGCACTTCCGTGCCCTGCATCATTTTTATGAGCAGTAGCAGCTTCTTCTTGCATCTGACCTATGCCATAATAGGGCGGGTCTTTAGCTGTACCTTTAAGGTCTTCAAATAATTTTGTCATTATCTCCGGAAGTGTTGACAGCTTATTAAGGACAGGGGAGCAGTTGCATCCTTGCCCTTGCCCCTGTACATCCGTCTGTTCTCTTTTTATCAGATTGTTTGAATTTGCAACCTTTTTGTCAATTCCAGCTACATACATTGCTAGGGTGTTCAGGAGGCTGATCTGTATGTCCACTTTATTTGCCTGAAAATTCAGTTCCTCCACTGAGCTATGCAGGATTCTAAGCATGGTTGACCATAGCAGCCCTTGGGGCCCTTTTGGCTCCTTGCTGCCATTTGAAATAGGGCTTGAAATTGTTGGTACTTCACTGCCATATGAGGCCAGCATATTCTCCCATTCCTTGGAGCAGAGATATGAAAGATCTTTCTCATAGACTTGCGAGTTCTCCTCAGTTGGGCCTGTTTGATTCCCGGCTATTTCCTGAGCCAGTTGCATCCTTTCTGTCTCGTTTCATTGGGTGGCAATGCCACACCTTCAGAGCTTCCATGCACGGCTAGACTGTCTCCACAGGTGCCCTCTCCATTGGCCGTGGCGGCCTCCATCCCAAGTAGGTGTCACTATTTTCTTCTTCCTCTAATTGATTTATTAAGTGGTACAGGACATCCCCTCCCAGCGACAAACTGAGCAATTGCTGCAAGGAGTCTTCCACAATCGTTGATTTGAGATCAGTCTTCGTCAGTGTTGTCTCCGGCGACTCTAGCTGCTCTTTGTGCATGGGGCTGAGATTGATGCTTAGGCAGTTCGTAAAGACCGTCTCCTCACCCACATCATTGATATCAAGTTTGGGTTTGTTAGAGGAGGGCCTTTGATCAGCTCCAGGATCTATGTTCTCATTATGATTTCCAAGGCCCCCCTACCTGCCGAGAAGTGACCAAATCCCTCGAATAGTTGTGTACAACCACTGTTGGGCTTAGAGTGACAGGTAGCCCCTTAATGTTGGTGTTGCTCGAGAATATGACTGCCCCTGCATCCTTTAGGAAGTTGAGCTTGGTCGTAATTTTAGGTTGTAAGAGGCCCAAGCTAATCCCTTCAGGGAAGCTGGAGAAATCTAAGTGCACAGTTAGTTGTTATGGCCTGCGATGTTACTGGAGCTAGAGGTAAAATCTGATCTGGCTGCCCTAATTGCTTCCTTCTTCTCTTCTGAGCCACCACTAGTTCTTGTGATTTCCCAGATCGCATGATGAGGTTTAATAACACTAGTTACCACCAGGATGAAGTCAGGAGAAGTTTACAATCCACTGAACAGCGATGGGTTTGCCCACTTGTGCAGATATGGCACTTTTTCTCAGTTGCTATGTGGTCTCTGTGCTCTATTTAGTCAGTTAGTGGTAGGTTAGGCGGTATAGGTCAACGTCCGCACCTGTCCCCCTGCAGTCACCAGCCACCTAGGCCCTTGCTAAAATCTCGCTAAAACCTCCACCAAGCTGGCAGTTAACACTTCATCCCCAGTGTCTTCTTGGCTCTTGCTTAGCTTTTTCCCTTAGCTTCAATTAGCTGGACACCCCACGACAAGATATTGAGGTTATTGGAGCGGAAAAACCTCCCATTGAGCTGGAGCTAGTGCCGCCTTCCTCCCACGAGTCCCCCTATGGCCGCGCAGCCCCCTCAGAGAGGCTCGAGCCCACCAGCATTCCAGCAAGCACATTCTTCTTGAGCCTTCTTTAGAAACTAAAGCGTGCCTCACTTCAGGGACTCCTGGAAGCAAAAACGTCACTGTGCACTCACATTCTCCTCACTCCCTCCCTTCCGTTTTCCAACTGTACGCTGTGCAGGTTGCACAGTCCCTCAGTGCCCCTGATATCCGTTTTTGGTCGGGACGCCTCATCTGGTCCTCGTGCAGGCTCTAGACTCTAAGCCTGTTGACCGCTTTAGCTGCTTCCTGCGGTCCTGCGGTTCTTCGGCTGCTTATGCTGCTTAGGCTATCTGCTTGGGTTTAGACTGTCTGCCACTTTCTGCCGCACCGCACTGCAGAGCCGAGCCGTGCTGCGGTACTCTCCCCTGTGAGACTCCCCCTCAGGGCCCGCAGTCAAAAGTCTCTTGGCTGTATCGCTGTATCACGGCCCCCTCACGGCTCGAAGGGTAAAGCACACCCTGTATGATGTGTCATAATCCAAGGTTCCACTTGGATCTTGGAATGTAAGGGAGTTCTCATGTGGGCAGTTGCTGGAGGCGGTTGATGGATGAGGTGAATAAACTTGGAGTTGTAACCTACGAAAGGCGTGGAACCTTCTTTATTCTTATGTGGAGAACACCACACCCTGCAGCTTCCACACAGTTCACAACTCCCTCGCAGCATTCCTCACCGCGACCTTGCACCACGCCCACTCACAAAGCCGGAACCGGAAAAGCCTGTGACGAGTGATCGAGAGATGACAGTTGGAAACCACTTCTGTATTGAAGGACAACATTTAAAGGGCTTTTTATTGCCAATTATGTAAGGCAATTGCAAAAGCACATAGAAATGGATAATGACAAATTGAATTTAATTGGGACTTTAAATAAAATAGATTGCTTCTTACATAACTTGTATTCTATAGCACTCAGCCCATTTCTCAGTACTAAAAATAGCAGGCATTGCTATTATCCGGTTTAACGGCATTCAAGTTAGCAACCTTACAAGTATAAAAGGCTGAGCCAACTTTTCCAGGATTCAAACTCATGACCTGAAAATCAGCCCATAATTCATCAGAGATCATTCAGCTCACTTAGCCATGCTGTTGTCTGTTTTATAGTTATTACATTATTTGTGCTTATGATGCCAGTGGCAGACTACCACTAAAGCAGCAACAACCTGTTTTATTTTCAGCCACAACACAATTTACTGTTAGGGAAAAGGACACCCTTCTGTAATACTGAACATCTCTGCACATTCCTGGAGGTAAACCTTTATTGGCCTAGTTGTATTTCTCATGCGGTTAATAAAATCCCAGTTTTATGAGGGAGATTCTGGTATAGATGCAGAACGTAGCTCCTATAGAATTTGCCATGAACGTTGCGGGGAGACTCGTAGGGTCCCCTGTAGTGTACAAGCTGGCTGTGAATATTGTGTTGTGTTTTGTCTATGCAACAAGGGGCCTTCTTTTATTTTTGCTCAGGCCTCCTCCATCTAGATTTTGAGTGATGGTGACAGCCTCTAAGAGGGTGGGTGTAGTCACTGACTAAGCCCATCGAGGGAAGGTCCATGCCCTCCCTCTCATGGGAAAGGAGTGGTCAGCTTGGCTGTCACTCTTTGAAGTTCTGCTCCTTGTTTATCATCAAAGGTGAATGTACGTTGGTTTCACTGACCAGTGAAAGAGTTGTTGCAATGGACATCAACCACCGAAGTGCCAGGAGCAGCTGCGGTTTAACTACCACCAGTTGTTGACTAGTGTGCTGCGTGATATGCCAGAGATTTAACCCTACTATGCCATGAGTGCTGCCATCAGCTGTCCATGTACAGACCCAAAGCCCTGCAGCTGGACCAAATGCCCAGGCACAGCATAAATAACATAACTCCCACATGTTCTCCTTTAGGGCATCATGACACTGAAAAACGTAGTTTGTGGTTACCCAACTTAATGGAACGCATTTTAAGGCTGAGTGAATCTGCTAGGATTCCAACCTGTGACCATGATTTCAAACACAGATTCCTGGAGTAAATGTTTTAGTCAACTGAGCTCCCAGACCCAGGTCAATCAACCAGGCGCAGTCCCAAATGCCCACATAAAGGCAATACCTGTAGATGTATGACCTAACTGCTCAATGCACCTTGGAAGGCTGAAGAATGCTGAAGTTTAAATCAAATGTCCACTCATCCTCCCACTACACATGCCTAGTGCTCAGGTGCAGCCCTAGATGCTCACTCTACCTCACTGTGCACACGCTTAACCACAGATGTGCGGTGTAACCTCATCCTCAAAAGACATAAATGCAAAATGCATACTGCAGCTTCCCATTACTAAGGGATAGGATCAGATGTCCAATGTGCCTCCCTAAGTGCCATAAATGCATGGAAAAAGCTTAGTGCAACCTTCCTATGCACAGCCATGTCCCCACATTCAGGATCATAAATTTATTATTATATTCATTTGTAAGGTGCAATGAATCATCCCCAGGGGGATCTCTCGGCGCCTGAGAAGAGAACACCCAGTGAGCCTCAATTCAGATGCCTCAAATGCCATTGAATGCCCATTCAATGTGTACTATTAAATGTGCAGTGCATTCTCCCCATGCAAAAATAATAGCCAAACCGTGCCCATAATATATTTTGTGCTGATGACCCATTATTGAGTTAAGGGGACCAGGTACGTGTTGAATAAGTTTATTTAATCAAGCAATTAACCAATCAATCAGGGTTTTGTGGAGCATGACTTCTCACCTGTAAGTGTCTGAAGGCGCTGTGGGTGGGGGAGAGGGGGGTTTCCGCTGTTCAATCGAAGAGCCAGGTCTTGAGGTCCTTCCTGCATTGAGGCAGAGATGGTGATTGCCTGAGATGCAGAGGAAGGGAGTTCCAGGTCCTTGTAGGAAGGTAGGAGAAGGATCACACAACAGGAGCAGCTGCCAGAGCTCCACCGAGCAGCCAGTAACTGTACCTAGAATCCAGCAATCTACAACACGCAACACCAAGACCTGGTGCCACAATAAGAACGAAAAAGGTCTATAAAATAACAAGACATGACATCTATGCACAACCATATCCAGGAAATATCCATCAAATGAGGTAGTACTGTCTCAAATGCTCTTTGTTATCTCCCCGCACACAGTCAAATGGCTAGTGCAAGCCTTCCCCGTGCAGGTGGAGCTTCACATGACCAGTGTGGTTTTCCCATGTGCAGAGACAGTCTCCAGTTTCAGGTGAATCTTCCCTTGTGTGCATTACTTCTGACAATGCTTAGTGCCCCTTGTCCATTCATTAGCAGGACCATCACCCATGTTCTGTTAAATGCCGATGCATCCTCCCAATTGAGGCATTAAGTCTAAATGAGCATAAGGGGCATCTTCGGGTATTTCAAGCTTTACATGGGCACGGGAATGCACTGGGGACGAACATCTGAATCTAAATATGGACATATGCACTTCACAAATTATCAGGGCAGCTTATCCAAGACAAGGGTCCTTAACTGGCCTCCGATGCACCCAGAACCAACGTTATGCATCAAATGTTCGCTCCAGCCTTACAACTCACGGCTAAAACCTCAAACAAGCTGTGAAGTGAGTAATGCACCCACTGCTTGTGCCCCCTTGTACCTAAAAGTGAGGCAACAACAACACGAAAAACAAGAGGGGGTCCTAGGGAACTTTTTAAGACCAAGCGTGGATATATTCCCCAAACAAATTGTATAACACAACTAAAGTATCCACGGGTCTAGTCACACTTAGAGCTACACTAGGCTTAAAGGTACGTGACCCTGTTCAGAATGTCCAGTACACAGACCTGGGCAATCCTTTCAGGAGGACGGATTCCCATCACTCACCAAGGTGACATGCTTCATCAGCTGGGTCTCCTCCTAGCGTCACGTTAGTGGCGCCAAGGGCTACAACCCTTTCAATATGAAGGGGAGCTCACGGATGTTTTTACAAATACTTATTGCGCGATAGCGCGCTCTGTCAGATCCACTAGATGTGAAGAGGTGTTTTGTTAAGGAGTGATGGACGCAGTGCACAAAAGTGAAAAGAGTGAGTTAAAAGTGAACAGAAGGAGAAAACAATTTTAATGGGTATCTCCTAATGCCCAGATTAAAAACAGTGCAACGACAGTTTTAACATAATAACTGTCAGAAAAAAGAGTAAAAGCAGGTCTACATGTTTCAGCCACTATGATTAAATTAATCCTTGGCTTTCTTCAGGACCATACAAAAAGTATATTGCTACTGCGTAAAATGTGCCACAAGTGGAAAACAAAATGGTAAAAGCAGGGTTGGAACGAATACAACCATGTAACCTGTATCAGTAGGTTTTCATATCCTCATCTGTCTAAGGAATGCTGATAGCATCTGAAAAAAGGAGAAATAATCTGTCACATATCTGAAAAGCCACGTGTACTCTTGACATATTTCATCTATTAGTGACATCCTAATTGTCATCTAATTGCTTGGAATATCAAGTAAGTCTTACCCTTATGCTATAAGGATGACACCTCACCTCACCTGGCAACAGCTCAGGAAAATGAGGCCCCGCTCTGCAGAAAAATAAAACAGAGAGCAAAGAATGCTCAAAGTCTCATCATACTTATATCCCTCCCTGTATTCAACTCAACCAGGCTCTCAGTTGTAAAATTATTTAAACACCATCTCAAAGCTACACAATGCGCCAGAAAAGCAAAGCACAAAATATGCATCAAACTATGCCCAATTGCATCAGAAAAACAGAGTAGCACAAGACAACTCACATCTGTCTCAGTTGCACTGGAGTTGAAAAAGGGGTTCACTCGACATGTTTACTGCATCATATATACATATATGGAAGACAAACATCATTCTAGGAGAAGTCAATGTCAGATGTAACGATAAGCATGAGTGCACGACTCCAGGGTTAAAATACGCTGAGCTCTACCAGGATATTTTAATGCGCAGAGCTCTAAGAAAGACTGAAAATAACGTATAAGGAAAGCGTTCGAGAGCGCCTAAATAAAAAAAGCACTCCGAAGCTATTGCAGGTTCTTTTAACAAGCGCGCCGCGTCTGTTACTAAGAGCGTGCTGTTCCCAAGTGTACCCACATTCAATACTAAGGTGATCTAATGTAAGATAGCATAAGGAACAACTCAGCGTGTCGCTTACCTAACCGTCGGTACCTCTGGCTTGTTCAGAGCCATAGGGGAGGTACCGACGCTGCCCTCGCGCCATGTTTAAATGGAAGCCTCAATTGCTTACGCATACGGCAGCGATCACATGATCACGTGCCCGATGCCCAGAGTCGTCCTACCGGGAAATGTAGTTTCCCCGATATGTGCCAATTCTAAACGTGAATACGTTTAGACCAACACGGCACTCAATAGAGAGAAATGACTCGTATCAGCAAAATAGGCTGTGTAGATCAGACCGCATACTCAGATATTAAAAAAGCATGTACCTCGAGCATCATGCGTGCATATTGGGAAATGTAGTCCCTAGATGTCAAATTATGCGCACAAATAACCACTGGAGATCATTACATCTGTAACATTTCGGAGAGATGTGTCCTAGTATTAATTAATCCACACCTATTTATATCTGCCATGGAAAGAAGACAGAGAGCCCTATATTTACAGGTAGTTCGTGAGATCTCATGAACAAAGTGAAAGAGTCAGCATCTGTATGTTCAGAGAACTGTACGATCTTCATGAAAAATAAATCATAATAGTGTGTAGTGATGATAGAATACACTATTAACTTGTGAATTGAACTGGAACAGAATCACTTATCATGTTGGTATGTTCCTATAAGGAAGGGGGAGATAACCATCACCCAATGCTTAATCATATTGATCTTCTTGCAGAATAATGGTTCAGCTACATCACAAAGAGACCCAAGGTATCTCATCATTAAGTCCCTGTTTATCACTTTGTAGCTTGAAGACCCATTTCTGTTCTCTGTGAAATAAATATTTCGAGACATCAGTGATGTGTTGTGGAATGAATGGCTGTTCCAAGACTGTCCACGTAAAATCATCTGCATGATGATTAGCGTCCAAAAAGTGTCTCGTAAGTCTCGTGGCCTGTTTCTTGCACCTGATAGTGCTCTTGTGTTCTAAAACGCTGGTTTTGACCTTACGGGTGGTCATGCCCACATATTGGTATTTGCAGGGACATGTAATAAGGTAAATTAGTTTGTCACTGTTGCAGTTAGTAAATCTGTTCTGCATCCAGGGCCTGTTGGTCCCGATATCAATTGATTTGGACTGTTGTGTCTGGGGACAAGCTGCACAGGACCCGCAGGGGAAGTGTCCACGGACTGCCGGTAAATTCCACAGGGTCCCTATACTTGGTACGGTTTTTGTCTTTGGTCTGGTATGGACCAATTGGTCACGTAGATTCGTGCTTCTCTTGAAAGAAAAGAGTGGTAAAGGTACGCCAATGTTTGCGCACACTCTTTTGAATCTTGTTTGACAAAGTACTGAAGGTGTTGACAAAAGTGATCCTGTTCAACTGGGATTTAGGTACTGGTGGATCAAGAAGAGCCTCTCTATTGTTGTTGGCAGCTCGTTTAAGGGAACGCCGTACTAGTTTCTTCGGGTATTTCCTCGCTCTTAACTGTGTAGATAGAGCTAGGGCATGATTTTCAAATTTCTCTTTAGTTGAACAGTTTCTGCGAACCCGGAGAAATTGGCCATATGGTAGATTTTCCCGGAGTGACTTGGGGTGATGACTCTCATAACTCAACAAAGAGTTTCTAGCCATGGGCTTTTTGTATAACTCACTCTCCAAACCACCCGGGGTTGCAAAAATCAAAAGGTCGAGAAATGCCAGTTTATTTTTATTAAATTCCACGGTAAACCTCAGGAAATTAAAAGTGAGGCTCCTGCCCTCGAAGCCAAGATATGGACCAGCTGCTGGGAGACTTGGGGTCTGTCTGCAGACCGATGCAGTTTGATGCAGTTAAGGAACGCGCGTCCCATATCTGGCCTCCTACCTATCCTCACACTCGCAGTGCTTGTGACAAAGGGGAAGGAAACAGAACTCAATAAAACAGCACCTCCTTGAATAGCTTGGACAGGTTTTCAGCATAGAAAAAGACTTCAACTTTTGCCATCGGCATTGAAGAATAGCTACAATCTGCAAAAAATATAGAATGTAATGTGTATCCAGTTGGTCAGCCTCGGCTTTTTACAGCAGATCTTATTTAATGAACAGCGCCTCCAAACTCAGAAGAGTTTAATGTTTTTGGCCTACTTTGGTCTATCAATAAATTGAATAGTAATAGGAAATCATGGAATAAAGTGCTAAACGGATTTGGAGCAAAATGTAAACATTAGATGGCTTTCTAGGAGCAATTGTTTCTAATAACGCTTTCTCTATGCATCTTAAACTTAGTGTTGTGTTGTTAATGGCTTCATTAATCTCATAAACTATGTAATAAGCGGTGCAGTGTCATGTGGTGATGCAGGTCAGGCAATTTTGCATTGTAAAAAAATGCTTATTTTTACCTGTAGAAGTATCTAACCATGTGCTTCTTCAAAACACAAAAGTCATTTTATTTTGCTTTTCAAAAATAATTCCCTGGGGGTAGCTATAAGAACATAGTTTTTGGGACCAGCCTGAAATTTGTCAATGCGACCTATGTACTATTAGGTGACACTACAAAATCTCCCATCACAAGGGGTCACAGAATACCCTGCCTAATGAATATTCATTAGGCAGTTTGCTATTTTTGCCCCCTCCCCCCCCTTTGGTAAGCTACAAACCCAGGGATGGTGGCCTGCAAGGAATAGCAGACCACTAACCCAGTCGTTGCATTCCCAAATGGAATTTGACTGGAGCTGCTTCACATTTTTTTTTTCCTTTTTGGGAACACATTGGTAGGAAACAGGTAGTGGTCACCCAAGGTGACCCCATACAGTTTCAAAGGAGAAGCTGCCCAACGAGGACAGCTTCCTCTTTTTGAATGGGGTACCACCTCCTTTCATGAGTCGGTATCTGACCAATGGTTTGGAACCACAATTATGGCCACAAACCATTGAAACACCCCATTGCTGATTGCAATTAGGCAGCGACCTCCCCTTTTATGTCCCTTCCTAATTATGATTCGGAACAAGTTAGTAAACCCATTTTTCTATTCGGAAAAGCTTGAAAAAATCACAAAATGGGTTTAGTACATACCAAAAAGCCATTTTGCTGTTGCAACTTCTGTGATCTTCTGACAGTGTGACAGGGTTTGCGACTGTAAAATGTCTTTGTACTTTATGTCCCATATTGCTTCTCCCTGGCATCACCACCTCAGCTGCAGCCAAGGTCACTCAAAGCAGCAGCAGGGATTCAGTGGATCTGTACTGCCTAGTACAGAAATAGCACAGAGGAGTCGCAGACAGAGTTTCTGATCTAATGATCGTGTGCTGCTAATATCTGTCTTTATCCTTTGTTGCCCTCACCCGTTTCTTTCTCTCGTTCCTACTACTGATCTTTCCCTCATCATTGTCTGCCCACACCCTCCTGTTTCTCTCCTCTCCTCTGTGTATCCCTCCTGCCTTTATGTGATCTCTCTTCTTCTTTTTCCTTGTACAGCTCTTATTCACTGCTTCTATCATCTTGCCCAGGGCACTCTGTTGCAGACCTTTGATCAGACTCCATTGTACCTGCTGCAACCCGCCCCCGCAGCAAAAACCCGTGCCTCCATTTCGTTGCTCAGCTCAGCTCACACAATCGCCTGGTGGCACTTCTTGAGACTGCGTGAATTTATCCAGTTCCTTAGAGAGGAAAATGCCTGCATGCTCTCTGAGGGACTCCTTGTGCACAGTGCCATCAGTAAGGAACGCATAGTGCAGCAGTGCACAGCCACGCAGCCGATCCTTCGCCAAAGACACATTACTTCACATACACAAGTTGTTCTACACAAAGAGAAAAAATGCACAAAATTGAGACAGAACACAAAACGGAATTGTTGTGCATGCCTGTCGAAGAGTATCTCCAGTAAAAAAAAGCAAAAGAAAAAAAGAATAATATAAAATAGAGCTTTTAAAAAGCCTTGGGAACACTGAGACAGTCAATATACATTTGTGCAAAGAAATCCCACATGGTTGGCCTCCATGTTGATCTGTAGCTATTACTCTGTATCCTTCCTACTCTGCTTTTCTCTTCCCAACCTCCCCTTTCTTTACATTTCTGCCTCTTTCATCTTCTGATCTCACTACCGCTTATACCTCCCACTGTGTCCTCATCTGCCATCTTTCTCCTGTTCTTAGCCATTCTGCCCCCATTCTCATCCCTCTTTTTCCACCACTATGCTTTCATCATGTCTCTTCCTCACCCTATTTGTTCAGGAAATAATTTATGTTTTTACCAGATTCCTTCCGTCTTGCAAAACTCACTTCACTACTCTGCGCAAAAGGTAGAGAGCCGAAATGTTCCATTTTTACTAAGATATGGCACACTTCAGTTCTTTCCTAGCACTGGCACACTTGTGGCTGCCTTGTGCCAACGCAGGCACCCTTGAGTCATATTGCAAAGGTGCCTGCATTGTGCCTGCATTTTGATCAGTATAGCTTTTGTGCAGGAAGGAATACATTCCTGCACAAACAACATTCCTTAAAGGTGTATTCCTCTTCATGCAAAGAGGAAGTAGCGAGGATAAATAAAGATATTTCTCCCCATCACGCTAGCCTCAGGAAGGCACACCATTTTGGTGCAAAGTCAAGTTTACAGACATTAGTAAATCTAGCCTTGCGTCAAAATACAAGGGTAGATGCAGATGAACACCCATGTTCCACCCATGTAACGGCTCCCCGACGCATGGTAACGCAAGGAAGAGCGAGTCGCTGCCTTGTGTTACTTTGCAGGTGAAAAGTGACTCAAGGCTACCCAAATATCGACTTGTGTGGCTTTGCAAAAGTCACTTTGTAAATGTCACTTTAAACATTTCTCAGGCCTGCCACTGCAGCCTGTGTGTGCAATTTAAACTGCCATTACGACCTGGCAAAATAAACTTTTTGCTAGGCCTAAACCTTCCTTTTTAATACATATAACTCACCCCTACGGTAGGCCCTAAACAGCCCAGAGGGCAGGGTACAGTGTATTTAAAAAGTTGGACATGTACTTTTAACTTTTACATGTCCTGATAGTAAAAAACACTTAGACTCGTTTTTCACTACTGCAGGGTCTACTTCCCCATAGGATAACATGGTGTTACCTTACTGCATGTATTAAGTGCTAACTTTCAATTGGGAACAGGTAGTAAAGCCGAGTTTGGTCTCCAAAGAATTATAATCCGGATCCCTCTTTAGTGGTAAAGTTGGATTTTAAGTCACAGTTCTGAAAATGCCACTTTTAGAAGTCTGTCTTTTCTTGTCCTGTCTATTTGGTGCCTGCAGTCTGTATCCTGGGTCACATGACTCGGTGTAACTGGCAGTTGGTGTTTATGTATTACTCCCAGACAGTGAGACAAAGGGGGAATAGGTGTGCAGGATGGGCCACTGCTATCAGGATGAGGGGGAGGGAGAGGAACTGTCACCTGTATCACTTGCACATCAGAAAGACTTTCCTCAGCACACTCACAAAGGGTTTCACATTAGTCTTTTGTGTCCCCAGACAAGCTGGGGCCAGGAGAGGGAGGAAGGAAATTCCAGACACCTCAATAGGAGGAGGACTCTTGAAGCTTCTCCCACGTCAAAGTGGGTACTAGGTATAAAGAGTGGAACCTCATACCCAACTCTTCAGATCAATTTGAGACCTGTGGACTCTGGCTGGAAGAATCACTGCCCAGCTGTGAAGTCTGTCTTGCGGCCCAAATCTGCTTTGCTGACCTAGAATTGCTTTGTTGCCCAAGGCATGCTGTTGCTGCAACTGGACTCATCTGCTGGTGTGAGCTGCCCTGCTGAATCCAGTCTGCCTGTCTGGACCCAGAGCTCCAGGAAATCTCTAACCGTCAGTCGGCAGACCCCCTGTTCAATGCCACAGGGACATAATAGGCTTCTTCTAATTTGATGCAACTCCTTGCATCTCAATGCAGCGTGACGCACCTTACCAACGGCACAGGCCACTCGTCGCCAAGTGAAATGTCCACTGTAAATAAAGATGCATGATCCAGATGTATTCTTATATATGCTTTATTCCAGCTCCCAAGTCTTCGTCACCCAAAAAAAGCAGGTCCCACTAGCTCCAGTGCACCAGTGCACTCGCTGCACTCCCCCAGTCACCTTCATATTAGAAAAGAATGTCAAGTAAGGCACGCATCTATCATCCAATCAAGCTAGAACATAATAAATTATCCATGTCTATAATTCTTTTTGACACATATATAAAATCTCTGTGGTAGCTCATCAGGGCTTTTGGGTTTTAATCATTATGTTCTACTGCTCACACTCAACTTCTCATTAGACACCATTAATGATTGTTTCAAGGCTGCATATGCTTGCTCAAATTCTGAATGCCTTGTCTTTGGATATCTGGGAAATCAAAGACCATCCGATTTTCCGTAAAGAACTTAGGACCTCCTTTACAAGATTTTGGCGCATGGCAGCACTTCATGCCTTTCTGCTGCGCTACCGTGCATCAAAAGAAAAGGTTAGAAATGCACCGTATCTCCAAGATACGGCGCATTCCTGTCCTTTTCCCCTGTGCCTGGCAAACAATGAGCTGTCATGCGCCAACGCAGGCACCCTTGCGCCATGGTGCAATGGTGTCTGCACTGTAGGGGGATTTTCACAAGAGGTGTTTTCCTCTTTCTATGTGTGCTGCAGAAAAGGTATTTCTCCTCGTTGCTCCTCCCTTGCACCTCCCCTGGGAAGGCGTAGGAATCTGATGCATTCCCAGGTTTACAAAACCTTGTAAATCTGGGAATGCGTCAGGTTCCATGGATGTGACGTGGGAACACCCACAGCAACACCCATTTCATGCGAGAAATACATGAAAGGGGGCTTTATTTACAAGGCAATGAAAATCCACACATGGTGGCTTTAAGTGGCCTTGTAAACAGTGGCAGGCACCCTGCTCCGACAGAGTGCCAAAAAAATGACGCACCAGTGGCACAATGGGCTTGTAATAAGCCCCACAAAGAGCATTTATTCTGCTGATGGTGGTTGCCTCTTGAGGAATGACTGCTTCAGCATTGTGCTGCCCGTGTTTCACAGGTATCCCAATCAATCAACACTCCAACCAACTGATGACATTTGACAAAATTGTGTTTAATAATGATATGCTGTAGAGGGTTGAAGAAAAATGTGAATGACACAAGAACAAACCAGTAAATGAATAGGGCTGGCTGAAAGCCCCTATAATCATATCATATACATAGTTTAGTAAAATCAAAAGATCTTACCTAAAATGAATTCCAGGCAGATGGTAAAATAATGTATTGGGAATGTAGTTGTACCAAAAGATTCAAAAGAGTGGACAGGACAGTATTTCGGCTGATGACCCCTACAATGACACTACACCCATAAAGTGGTTCAGTAGCAAGGTGCAAAGCTGCAGCCGTGGACTCATTTGTGTTTATCATTTAGCTTATAGTGTTGAATATTCCTTGAGGCACAGCAGAGTGCTCTCACAATCACAGCCACTCTGTTCCCAGCAGCTGACTCTGGAAGTGTTGTCACTCTAGTGCTCGCCTACAACCTATCAAGTGGAATATAATACACACTTACATTAAAAAGGAAGAGCAGCAGGCTGCAGTCGAGGCACAGGAGGATCTTACCCCCTCTGCACATAATAAAGACGACAGCCTTTTGGCTCCAAAGCTCGGAGTGAAACAATTACTATGGAAATGAAGCAGCAGAATAGTGTCTGCTTGAAGGTGTCTCACATCATATCATGCTTTATGGGGCCATCTGCTCTCCAGTCACTAAGAGAAGAAAAACAGAGCAGGCACAGGTGCTGCAAACAGGAGCACATCAGAGAGCAGGATGGAAATAGAAAGAGGCTGGTGCTGCAGAAATTCAATTCTGGACACCACCCTGAGGCTGCAGCAGCCAGGGTGCGAGAGTGCCTCTGTAACCATCAGCCATTGCTCCCCTCCCTGTCAAAATGTCACTTCCGCTAACAAGCCACAACCTGGTGCCGACTCTGAATAACAAGCCACGCTCAAGAATGGCATTATTAGATTAAACCTTAAGTATAGCGGTCTAGTAGAAGCTTCCTTGTATTTCAGGTGGTGTCAAGCATGGGCGAAATAAACTGAATAGTGCACATATCTCTCTTTACATCGGGCAGCCTCATGGTGCCCTTCAGGCTTCAAAGGGGGGACCCAAAGGGGGTGGGCAGAGCACGGGAGCAGGGAGTTTTTACGCAAGGCGCTTCAATGAACTTCAAGCGAGTGTGTGTACCTGGCTCATCTGATTGTCGTTCTTGAAACGCGATCTTTTTGTCTAGGTAAGAAGGGGGGGTGGGGGGAGTGAGGTTTCGGAGACATGTGGACATGTGATAAGACAAGTCTATACCACGCGGCTGCTGACTGCGGACCCCAGAATGAGGTAATACATTGGCCAGTAGAAAATATGAATCCATTGCCCAGGGAGAGGGCAGGAAAACTTAAGTTTACCCATGTTTCTTAAGCTTCCTGCTTTGGCCCGCTATGCAGGTGATATGAACAGTAGTCATGGTTGATGTTAGGGACCTGAGCCAAATCGTAAGGTACAGTGGGCCTCATTTACAAAAAAATGACGCAGCGCGGTACCGCAAACAATTTTGCTGTGCCGAGCTGCGTCATTTTAAAAGCACAGGGATGTGTCGTATTAACAACAACACAATGCATCCATGTGCCGTCCCCTGCGCTGGTGCACAATTGGCTGCCATGCACCAGCGCAAGCACCCTTGCGTCATGTTGCAAGGGTGCCTGCATTGCGTGGATGATTGTTTTCCCTTCCTGCACAAAAACAATCATTGATGGCATTTTTCTCTTTCTATGCTTGCTGCAGAATGCAGCACGCATAGAAAGAGGAAAAAACGATGAGAAATACAAGTATTTCTCCTAGTTGTGTAACTCCTACACCGTGGCGTAGGCTTCTGACGCATTCCCAGCTTTACAAAACTTGTTAATTTCTGGGAATGTGTCAGTTTCCATGGATGTTGCGTGGGAACACCCACAGCAACACCCGTAGAACACCCCTTTCATGCAGAGTAATGCGTGAAAGGGGCCCATATTTACAAGGCCATGAAAAGACATGCAAGGTGAATATGGGCAGGCACACTGCGCCACCGGTGCGTCAAAGAAATGAGGCCCAGTGTTTATTGATCTGGTCCTTCAGCTGGTGGCCACCCCGCCTCTTCTTGCCGACCAGACAGATGCAGTTTCAAATAGGCAGAAGTTAGGACAACTTCAATGCTGTGTGAACAGTACTGTCTGCAGTCTTTGATTGTTGAATTTGTCTGCTTTGATTAGTGTTAATTGTGACTCGCAGCTGTGCTTTGCTGCATTCATTTTCCATTCCTTTATGTACAAATCACCTATTTATGTTTTTGGAGTGGCAGTGTTCTTTTGCATTGTATTTCTAATTATATACAATTTGAATAACCTTCACAGTCTTTTTAAGATTTGTGCAAAATATGCCCTTGAGGTCTGAGTTGAAAACATGCCAGTGGAAATGTGCTGGTTCAATTTCTTTAACATCATACTAAAATCTGCTTCACTACTACAAGGCTTGTTTTCCAACGCTCAAGGGTGCAGGTTGCCCCCTTCCCCAGTTAGGGTCATCATTGATGGTGGAGAGGAGGTGAGCAGCCATGTTTTCCATACTGTCAACAGCCCCACACTACCGACAGTCTGTCACCGTGCATAAGAGAGCCTGTAAACACCGTAGTAGAGTTGGCAACAATTCTAGGCATGGAAGTCACACAGTCCTGGAGGCATTAAACAGGCCCACATATCACAGCCAGGCTAGAATAGACAATGTTTGCATAGAAAAGCACCACTAATGAGGGTTGGCGTGGAGGCCGAGCAACATGGCGGCTCCGCTCTAAGCTCCTGATCTTTTCTTCATGATGTTGGAGCATTCCAGTGGTTTCAGAGATTACAAGTCTGATTTGAGTGAATTTTGCTTCGCTAACTGTCCTGGACACTATCGAGGCTATATGGACATCTAAGCACGCTGCTGTAGCATGTCTGACTTTGACTGCTCCATTCCGGTGATGGTAAGAGTTGGTGGGAGATGCCTGTCATGATAATTGTGTATCCGTCCCCAACAGCCTCACCTATGACAAGAGTCCTCCTGTGCCTAACGCACAACAAATGGTACATTGGGAACCTTACACGCCACAATTCAGGGTTGACGGGCTCATGCACAAGCTTCTGGATTTTCTGCACTGACACCGATAACTTTGGGGGTCTCTGGACGTCTACCCTCATTCATGAGTGTGTGGACTTTGGTCTTAGTGCTCGTATTGGCTAGGGTGGTCCATTGTCTGGCGCTAGCATAGAAGTATACAAATTAAAGAACATATTACTGATTAAGTTGAATCTCGGGGCCAAAATTCTACAAATGCCATCAGAAGGTAGAATTTGATAAAAGGTTGAGATTGTTGCGGACTGCAACAGACTGAAGTTCTCATTGATAGACTATACACACGTTATACAGATAGTAATCTTCTTTAAACTATTATTTTTTAAGAGCATCAGTTTTAATATAAACAAGAAAGTCTTCCAAGCGTCTAATGAAGCAATTGAGTGTTGCCTTAGATGAAAGATGCTGTGACAGAGCATCTGGAAAGGAGATTTCATCCTTTCATAACTTCATGTTTAGAAAAAAGAGATGAATCGGATGGCCTGTAAATAATAATCATTCTGATTTAAAAGAAGAGTATTAGACCTACTCATTCCTTTCCATTCCTAAAAATCTGACATGTCAAGGTACTTAAAAAGCATTCAAGAAAGAAATCCTGCGTGCAATGAATAAAACTGTCATGTGCTGACAATGTACCCAATTGATGCTTATTTCAGTGTATCAGAAATTACCCAATACAGGTAGTGGCATTTTGAGGTGCGTGTTGTGCACCGCTGTTTCAGGATGTTTTCTGAATTAACGGACTATTTTAAACAAGAAACCTCCTATAACTCAACAAACTATCTTCAAAAACAGAAAACAAGCTCACAAGAGTATTAAAATAGATTTATAATCATTATTTTTTCAAAATCAATTAATACTGGAGGTATGAACCTACAATTAAAAGCTTTTGAAAAAGATAACAAGCATCGGCAAAGACAATAGGTCTCACCGTTGTTACCTATTGGCTCTGACAATGCCTTTTGTTCATGCAGTACAGAATCTGCACAAATGCTGATGCTGTACAGCGTGAACAAACGAAAAAAAAGCATGTTGACATGGCTGTGTCATTTTGTAGGTGTACACATGCACGTGATGCAGGCACTATTTTATTTTTTAATAAACCAATCCGCAATGGATTGGGAAATAAAAAAATATATACGAAAATGAAGTTGTGTGAAAGCTTTTATTTATAAAGTGGAAGGCACAGCAGTTTGCTGCCTGGCTCTCCAAAAAACAAAGTTATGCAGGGGGCGGAAAGTGGGACAATGGAGGAGTGAATCAGGGTAGCTGGTTGGGATTAGGAAGGAAAAAGAAATACACAAGGGAGGGAGACACAAGGAGAGTGGGGTGAGATGCACATGAGGGAGAGACCAACACATGGTAGAAGGGAGAAGCACACGTATGGGAGCAACAAGGAGCACATGCAGAGAAACACATGGACGAGAGAGAGCAAAACGAAGCCCAGTTGGGAAGAGAAGCACTCACGGGAGACATATGGAAAATGCAACCACTCTCATGGAGTGCTTAATCAAAAAGAAAAAAGTAGTTCCCTAAAAGTCAGCAGAGGAAGCACAGAAGTGAAAAGGCTATGCTCCAGTGGCGGGACAAACACAAGGTAGACAAGGCAAATCATTGAATAAGAAAAATCAAATGAGAGTGGCAATAAAGCCAAGCAATGGTAAGCAGTGGGTGGGCTCTAACCCTACTGTAAGTTCTTGTGGTGTCCAAGATTCCATGGAATATTGTGTTTTAGAGGAAGAGAGATGAAAATGGTTGCCTTATTAATGAAATCTCAATTGAAATTTTGTAAATTTCATTATTGCTTATGCAAGAGTTCCAATTATGCATAATGCTGACATTTGTGTTTAAATCATTGTTTTGGGAAAGGGAAAGAGCAAAATAAAGTGGAAAACATTTAGGTTCAGCTGTAGTTTAAACTACTATAAAACGTTCAATAGTAATGTTTTTTACCACTTTATGTGGCATATTATTTTAGAAAACAACATACCTGTGTTAGACCTGGCATCCTTGGTGTGGTTTTCCCTGACTTTTTGCCTCTACCTCCTGTGTTTTTGATGCTGTGCTGGATTTCGTTTTTGCTGGCTTAAATGCTTTGGGCACTTTGCCACTGCTGATCAGTGTCAATGTGCAAGTGCTCCCTGTGTAAATTGATATTGTGATTGGTTCTCCCTGGTTGGCATATTTGTTTTACCAGTAGGTCCCTAGTAAAGTGGACTGAGTGTGCCAGGGCTGGTAAATCAAATGCTACTAGTGGGCTTGCAGCACTGATTGTGCCACCCACATGGGTAGCCTTGAAAAGAGGTCTCAGGCCTGCCACTGTAAAGTAAAGTAAGTAAAGTAAGTTCGTTTTTATATAGCGCAGCTACTCACCCTTACGGGTCTCAAGGCGCTGGGGGCCGTCGTGGAAATTAAGTGAGCTATTGCCCAGAGTCACATGGTGCTGAGCTGAGCTGCCGCCAGAGCCGGGGATCGAACTGTGAACCCTGTGCTCCGAAGTCAGCTGCCCTGGCCGCTGCACCACACCTCTCCACTCTGCCACTGCAGTGCCTGTGCACAGTTTGTTAACTGCCATGTCGACTTGGCAAGTGCACTCACTTGCCAGGCCCTACCCTTACCTTTTCTTACACATAAGACACCCCTATGGTAGGGCCAAGGTACCCCCCTGGGCAGAGTGCAGTGTATGTGAAAGGTAGGACATGTACTGGTGTGTGTAACATGTCCTGATAGTGAAATACTGCCAATTTCGTTTTTCACTATTGAAAGGTTATCTTGCCCCATAGGACCGAATGGGGAATGCTTTGTAACATTTTACAAGCATATCTTCCCATAGGGATAAGATTTAAAAATGGAATTTGGTATCCCTGAACTCAGGATTTAATAACACATCTTTTAGTAAAGATGGTTTTTAAATTGTGTTTGAAAATACCACTTTTAGAAAGTGGCTATTTTCTTCTTCAACCATCCTGTGTGTCTTTGCCTGTTTGTGGATTGACTGTCTGGCTTTGGAGTGCCAGGGGCTGGGGCTGGGGAGGTGCAGTGGCTCCAGGAGTCTGGATGAGTCAGCACTAGGCTGAATAGGCCTGATCTGCATTTGAAGTGGTGGGAGGAGTAGCACCTGTACCTGAATAGGGCTGTGCCTGCCTTCCACATTGCTGGTTCTGCCCCCCTGTGGTGTGTCTGGAGCCAAGGCTCACACTGACAATGGAGGTTGTTGTGCACTTGCAGAGTGCCCCCCAGAACTGGTTTGAACTGGGATCAGAGCCCCTTGCACAAAGAGAACAAAGACATTTTGGGGCATAAGTATCAGACCCAAAACCCCAGACTTTAGATCATTCCTGGAATTCAAGAGGAACCTTTGCCAAGGAGAGGAGCTGGAGAGACTGAGGAGAAGTACTGCCCTTGCTGTGTGTCTGGGGTTGGCCTGCAGTTGCTGTTTCTGCCAAGGAAAGGAGAAGGACTTTGCTGTGTGCTATGTCCCCTGCTTGAAGGAGATCTCCAAGGGCCTGAAGTGAGCTGGCCTCCTGTTCTGAAGTCTCAGGGACACAAAGACTTCACCCCCTTCTCCCCTGAAGTCTGCTGTTGTGAGTTCTGACCTGCCTTGAGGTGCCTGTGCCAGTTTTGGGCCTCTGGAGGTTGTTGCTGCTGTTTGGGAGCTGGAAGAAAGAAGAAACGTGAAGAACTGCAAAAATCGACACATCGCTCTTCTTGCGGCTGTTTTCTCGACACATCTCCACGGCGCAAGAAGAATTTCCACGCATCGCCGTGCCGCTTCGAAAACCGTCGCAGTGCCTGTCGCCGCTGCAAGAATCGACGCATCGAGGGATCGCGGCTGAAGAGGACCGACGCATCCCGGATTTCCACGCATCGTACCTTGCGGCACGCTTTCCCGACGCATCACCTGCGAACCGGAACCGTCACGAAGAATCAACGCATCACACCCCATGCAGACCGGACTCGACGCAACTCGTCCTCTGCGTGTCGCAGAACTGTCGCATCGCATCCCCAAGATCTCAGGAGTGTCGCATCTCTTTGTTTTCCGACTCTGCGGCTGTTTGGCTTTGGAACTTTGATGCATCTACAGGTACTTTGGTGAAAAGTCACGCATCTATAGTTTTCTATGGTACAAGTTCTTGAAACCTTTTGAAAGTCATATTTTTAACTGTGTATGTTGGATTTTTGTCGTTTTGGTCTTGTGTAGTTTAGATAAAGATATTTTATTTTTCTAAACTGGTGTGGTGTCATTTTGTGGTGTTATCACTGTGTTACTGTGAGTGTTGGTACAAATACTTTACACATTGCCTTTAGGATAAGCCTGTCTGCTCGTACCAAGCTACGAAGGGGGTGAGCAGGGGTTATCTAGAGTATGTAGCCCCCTTACCCTGACTAGAAGCAAGGGTCCCTATTTGGACAAAGGTACCTACCTCTGCCAACTAGAGACCCCCATTTCTAACATTGGTGGTCAGCGGTGAGGATTTGAACCTGTATTTGTACTTGACCCACAGTGATTGGTGTACATCACTAGTTTAGTGCAGACCACTACGCAACCACAAACTATGTTTTGTTTTTGGTTCTATTTTTGAGTGTCCCTTAAAAGTAGCCACGCATCATGTCTCAGAAGGGTAAACCAGCAAGTGAGATGGTAGAATTGGAGCTTGATATTGAGGCTTTGCATACCTACAGAGTAGATCAGCTCAAGCAATTTTGCAAAGATTTTGGATGTCCCATGAAAAGCAGCTCCAGGAAGGAGGAGCTACAGAAGGCCTTAAGGGCCTGTTGGGAGGCCAAAGAGGCTGGGGAGACAGGTGATGCAGAGATGGATGAGGATGCACAAGGGAATGGTTTCAGATCACAGGATCTGCCTGTCTCAAGAACATCCTCCAGGGCTGGCAGCAACCATACCGCTGGAAGTCTTTCCCCAGAGGAGCGGGAGGAGAACCAAAGGGTCAGAGATCATGAGCTAGAAGTCCTGAGGCTTAAAATGAAGCAGATGGAATTGGAGATTCAGAAAAAGGCAGAGGAGAGCAAGAACGCTCATGCCTTGGAAGAGAAAAAGATGCTTTTGGCTCATGAATTGAGTATGAGGGAACTGGACTTTAAAGCTATGCAAGTGGAGTCCAGTTCAAATGGTGGCAGCGCGCAGCCAGTGCAAGGGGGTAAGGTTTACATACCCAAGGACCTAGTGCAGAATTACCAGAGAGGTGATGACATTTATGCTTGGTTTACAGCGTATGAGGCAGCCTTGAGAATAGATGAGGTTCCTGAGAGACATTGGGGGGCGGGCCTGTCGAAGCACTTTGAGGCCACTTGGAGGAACACCCTGTCACCTTTGGAGGAGGTGGGTAACCTGACCTATCCCCACATGAACGAGGCTTTATGCCTCAAGTATGGGTTCACCCCAGAGCAGTACAGAGAGAAGTTCAGGAACTTTAAGAAGCTTGATTCGGATACTTGGGTTGAATGTGTGAACATGTATAACCGTGCACTGGAAGGTTGGGTGAAGGGCAGCAAGGTAACTGATTACCAGGGGTTGTACAACTTAATTGGTTGGGAGCACTTGAGTAGTCTGTGTGTTCCAGAGCTGCGCCAGCATCTATTGGATAGTAAGCTAACTGATCCCAGGGAGCTTGCTAAGGAGGCGGACTGCTGGACTAGCACCAGGGTCCACAAGATGATTGTGGGTAACCCAGCCAAGGGTGGGCAGGGTCCCCAGCAGAAGAGTGGAGGGGGGACAAGGGTAACCAAAAGGAGTTCTCTAAAGAGCCCCAAAACAGTTCCCAGGGTAAGGAGTCCCAGCCCCCCAAGCCTAAGGTGTCCTGGCCCCCTAAGGGCAGGCACGACAACCCGGGGTCCCCCCAGGTGTTATTCATGTGGTCAGGTGGGCCACATTGCAAGAGATCCCAAGTGCCCCAATGCACCCCCAGAACCCACTGATGCTCCGTCAACGGGATTAGTGAGTGTAGCGCTGGGGGAGGAATTGGTTCCTAGTGAAGGGGGGAGCAAGCAGTTATTACCCTTGTCTCATTCGGAGACAGAGAGATGGTCCAGAGATCCTATCTGCCTGAGAACACTAAGAAATACAGGCAGTGGGTGACCATCAATGGGAGGCGGGTGGAGGCTCTGAGAGACACAGGAGCCAGTGTGACATCTGTCAGGTGTCAATGGGTGTCTGAAGAGCAGGTTATTCCCAATGTACTTCACCCTGTGGTTGCAGCAGACAACTCTGAGCGCTTATGTAAGGTGGCGCTAGTTCCCTCTGGGTGGTGGGGGTCTCAGGTTCCTTGAAGGTGGTAGTTAGTCCATCTATGCCTGTAGACTGTCTGCTTGGAAATGACCTGGAGAGTTCCCCATGGAAGGAGGTGGAACGCCAGGCTCATTTGGAGATGTTGGGTCTGCCTGAGTGGGCCTGTGTGACCACTCGGTCAATGGCAGCCAGTAGGGGTGATCAAGAAGACCTGGAGCCTGAAACAGTGGCCCATGTGCCTGCCAGGAAGAGGAAGGGCAGGGGGCGTGGGAAACCAGCCCCAGAAGTTCCCGTGGTCCAGGAGGAAGCAGACCCTGTGGGGGATGCCCTGGATCCCACAGGGGAGCAAGTAGCCAAACTGGGAGACCTACCAGAGCTGACCCATTGGCAGCAGGAAGGGGGTCCCTCCAGGGAGGAGTTCTGCAGAGCGCAGATGGAGTGCCTTACTCTTATTAGTTTGCAGCAACAGGCTGCAAACCAGGCAGCAGGTGATCAGTCCGGATCACATCTGATTTACTGGGAAGATGCATTGTTATATAGTGAGCCTAAGGTCGCTGAGCCCGGTGCAGCCCGCGTGCTGGTGGTACCCGAGCGCTTCAGGACCTTCCTACTGGGTCTGGCTCATGACGTGCCTCTCGCAGGACATTTGGGGTGCGACGAGACCTTTCAGAGGCTTGTCACCCACTTTTACTGGCCCCAAATGAGAAGGCACGTTGGTACACATTGTAGGTCTTGTCAGACTTGCAAGGCAAGTGGCAAGAGTGGAGGGAAGTGTAAGGCTCCCCTCCAACCCTTTCCTGTGGTGAGCACCTCTTTTGAGCGGGTGGGCATTGACATTGTGGGGCCACTGGAACCCAAGACAGCCTTAGGCAACTAGTTTATCTTGGTCTTGGTGGACCATGTCACCCGGTACCCGGAAGCTGTCCCTCTCCGGACAATCACAGCCCCCGTGGTGGGCCATGCATTGATGGGGATCTTTTCCCGTGTGGGGTTCCTCAGAGAGGTGGTCTCTGACTGCGGTACAAACTTTATTTAGAAGTATATGACATCTTTGTGGGAGGAGTGCGGTGTGGCATACAAGTTCACCACTCCTTACCATCCTCAAGGGAATGGGTTGGTTGAGAGATTCAACTGAACCCTGAAGGGCATGATCAAGGGTCTTGCAGAACCCATGAGACGAAAGTGGGACGTCTTTTTGCCAAGCCTGCTGTTTGCATACCGGGAGGTACCACAGAAGTCCTTAGGGTTCAGTCCCTTTGAACTACTGTACGGTCACCCTGTGAGAGGACCTCTGAGTCTGGTGAAGGAGGGTTGGGAGGGAACTCCTGGTAAGACCCCACAGGATGTGTTCAGCTATGTGCTGGCCTTCAGAAACCAGACTCAACGCTTCAGGAAACTCGCTCAGGCAAACCTGGAAGCTAGCCAGGAAGAAATGAAAAGATGGTATGACCAGAATGCCACTCTGGTTAAATTTCAGCCTGGCCAGAAAGTGTGGGTCATGGCACCAGTGGAGCCTTGTGCGCTCCAAGACAAGTGGACTGGTCCATATGAGGTGGTGGAGCGCAAGAGTGAGGTGACCTATCTGGTTGATTTGCAGACTCTTAGGAACCCTTTGAGGGTCCTACACGTGAACCGCCTCAAGCCACACTTTAAGAGGTCTGAGATAACTATGCTCCTTGCAACAGATGATGGATTGGAGGAGGAGAGTGAGCCTCTTCCTGACCTCCTGTCAGCAAAGGAACATGATGGGTCAGTGGATGGGTTAAACCTCTCTCCTACCCTGACCCCAGAGCAGCAGAGGGACTGTTGCCAGGTGCTGGGACAGTTCGCCTCCCTGTTCTCCCTGACACCAGGAGTCACCAATTGGTGCGCCCATGATGTGGACACTGGGGACAGTCTACCTGTGAAGCAGAAATTTTACAGGGTAGCTGACAAAGTCAGGGCCAGCATCAAGGAAGAAGTTTCCAAGATGTTGGCGTTAGGGGTGATAGAGCCCTCAAGCAGCCCCTGGGCTAGCCTAGTGGTCTTAGTGCCAAAAGCTGCTGCACCCGGTGCCACTCCAGAACTTCGGTTCTGTGTGGACTACCGTGGGCTCAATGCGGTCACCAAGACTGAAGCGCACCCCATCCCCATCCCCAGAGCTGATGAGCTCGTTGATCGGTTAGGAGCTGCCCGGTACTTCAGTACATTTGATTTAACGTCTGGGTACTGGCAGATTGCCTTAACCGAGGGGGCCAAAGAGAGGTCAGCGTTTTCAACACCTGAGGGACACTACCAGTTCCGGGTTATGCCCTTTGGGTTGAAGAACGCCCCTGCCACCTTCCAGAGACTGGTCAACCAGGTATTGTCCGGGCTGGAGGAATTCAGCACCGCCTACCTGGATGACATTGCTGTGTTCAGCTCCAGTTGGGAGGAACATTTGCAACACCTCTGCGAAGTGTTGTAGGCTCTGCAAAGGGCAGGCCGCACTAACAAGGCGAGTAAGTGCCAGATAGGGCAGGGATCTGTGGTGTACTTGGGACACCAGGTAGGGAGCGGCCAGGTGGCACCCCTACAAGCAAAGATTGACACCATTCTGGCTTGGAAGCCCCCCAAGACCCTGACAGATGTGAGAGCCTTCTTAGGTCTCACCGGGTACTACAGACGGTTTGTCAAGGGGTATGGCACCATTGCTGCCCCCTTGACAGAGCTGACTTCAAGGAAGCAGCCCAGGAAGGTGACTGGACTGATGCCTGCCAGACCGCTTTTGATGCCCTGAAATCTGCCATGTGCACGGCGCCCATGCTTAAGGCACCTGACTTCTCCAAAGAATTTGTTGTGCAGACAGATGCTTCAGAGCATGGTGTGGGAGTAGTACTCTCACAATTGAACGACGAGGGCTTGGACCAACCAGTAGCTTTCATCAGTAGGAATCTACTTCCCAGGGAACAGGTGGAGTGCAATTGAAAGGGAAGCTTTTGCTGTGGTCTGGGCGCTGAAGAAGCTAAGGCCCTACTTGTTTGGGACTCACTTCCGGGGTTCAGACAGACCACAGGCCCCTCAGATGGTTCATGCAGCTGAGGGGTGACAATTCAAAACTGTTGAGGTGGTCCATCTCCCTACAGGGAATGGACTTTACAGTGGAACACCGCCCTGGTACAGAACACGCCAATGCTGATGGTCTGTCCAGATTCTTCCACCTTAGTGATGGGAACTCTCAAGAGGGTGGGTAGTTCTCCCCACTTTTCAACTGGAGGGGATACGTGTTAGACCTAGCATCCTTGGTGTGGTTTTTCCTGACTTTTTGCCTCTACCTCCTGTGTTTTTGATGCTGTGCTGGATTTCGTTTTTGCTGGCTTAGATGCTTTGGGCACTTTGCCACTGCAGTGTCAAAGTGCAAGTGCTCTCTGTGTAAATTGATATTGTGATTGGTTCTCCCTGATTGGCATATTTGTTTTACCAGTAGGTCCCTAGTAAAGTGCACTGAGTGTGCCAGGGCTGGTAAATCAAATGCCACTAGTGGGCTTGCAGCACTGATTGTGCCACCCACATGAGTAGCCCTGAAAAGAGGTCTCAGGCCTGACACCGCAGTGCCTGTGCGCAGTTTGTTAACTGCCATGTCGACTTGGCAAGTGCACCCACTTGCCAGGCCCTACCCTTCCCTTTTCTTACACATAAGACACCCCTATGGTAGGCCCAAGTTACCCCCCTGGGCAGAGTGCAGTGTATGTGAAAGGAAGGACATGTACTGGTGTGTGTAACATGTCCTGATAGTGAAATACTGCCAATTTCGTTTTTCACTATTCAAAGGTTATCTTGCCCCATAGGACAGAATGGGGAATGCTTTGTAACATTTTACAAGCATATCTTCCCATAGGGATAAGATTGAAAAATGGAATTTGATATCCCTGAACTCAGGATTTAATAACACATCTTTTAGTAAAGATGGTTTTTAAATTGTGTGTTTGAAAATACCACTTTTAGAAAGTGGCTATTTTCTTGTTTAAACATCCTGTTTGCCTCTTCCTGTTTGTGGATTGACTGTCGGCTTTGGAGTGACAGGGACTGGGGAGGTGCAGTGGCTCCAGGAGTCTGGATGAGTCAGAACTAGGCTGAATAGGCCTGATCTGCATTTGGAGTGGTAGGAGGAGTAGTACTTAAACCTGAATAGGGCTGTGCCTGCCTTCCACAATGCTGGCTCCTCATCCCTGTGGTGTGTCTGGAGCCAAGGTTCACACTGACAATGGATGTTGTTGTGCACTTGCAGAGTGACCCCCAGAACTGGTTTGAACTGGGATCAGAGCCCCTTGCACAAAGAGAACAAAGACATTTTGTGGTATAAGTATCAGACCCAAAACCCCAGACTGTAGATCATTCCTGGAATTCAAGAGGAACATTTGCCAAGGAGAAGAGCTGGAGAGACTGAGGAGAAGTACTGCCCTTGCTGTGTGTCTGGGGTTGGCCTGCAGTTGCTGTTTCTGCCAAGGAAAGGAGAAGGACTTTGCTGTGTGCTGTGTCCCCTGCTTGAAGGAGATCTCCAAGGGTCTGAGGTGAGCTGGCCTCCTGTTCTGAAGTCTCAGGGACACAAAGACTTCACCCCCAGCTCCCCCGAACTCTGCTGTTGTGAGTTCTGACCTGCCTTGAGGTGCCTGTGCCAGTTTTGGGCCTCTGGAGGTTGTTGCTGCTGTTTGGGAGCTGGAAGAAAGAAGAAACATGAAGAACTGCAAAAATCGACGCATCACTCTTCTTGCGACTGTTTTCTCGACGCATCTCCATGGTGCGAGAAGAATTTCCACGCATCGCCGTGCCACTGCGAAAACCGTCACAGCGCCTGTCGCTGCTGGAAGAATCGATGCATCGAGGGATCGCGGCTGAAGAGGACCGACGCAGCGCCGCTCGACGCCGCTGCATCGATCGCCGATGCATTCCGGATTTCCACGCATCGTACCTGTGCGGCACGCTTACCCGACGCATCACCTGCGAACCGAAACCGTCATGAAGAATCGACGCATCACTCCCCATACAGACCGGACTTGACGCAACTCGTCCTCTGCGTGTCGCAGAACTGTCGCATCGCCTCCCCAAGGTCTCAGGAGTGTCGCATCTCTTTGTTTTCCGACTCTGCGGCTGTTTGGCTTTGGAACTTTGACGCATCTACAGGTACTTTGGTGAAAAGTCATGCATCCATAGTTTTCTATGGTACAAGTTCTTGAAACCTTTTGAAAGTCATATTTTTAACTGTGTATGTTGGATTTTTGTTCTTTTGGTCTTGTTTAGTTTAGATAAAGATATTTTATTTTTCTAAACAGGTGTGGTGTCCTTTTGTGGTGTTATCACTGTGCTACTATGAGTGTTGGTACACATACTTTACACATTGCCTTTGGGATAAGCCTGTCTGCTCGTGCCAAGCTACCAAGGGGGTGAGCAGGGGTTATCTAGAGTGTGTATCCCCCTTACCCTGACTAGAAGCAAGGGTCCCTATTTGGACAAAGGTACCTACCTCTGCCAACTAGAGACCCCCATTTCTAACAACCTGTATAATAAATTGATGTGCAAAGTTGTTCATTTGATTTCAGATAACTCTGTATCCATCGCTTGCAATTGTCTTTTGAGTTTTAATTCAATGTAGTCTGAAAAATGATGATAAAGCTAAACAGAATTGTAGGGCTGAAAAATGGTTACATATGTCCACCACTTGTGTCTTTTCTATTCTCAGTCATAATTTTAAACAAGCATTGGCAATGCCAATATGGCAAGCTTTAAAGGAATGTTGAAAATAGCATATGAACGGATATGTATTTGTGTGGTACCAAAGAAAATCAGAATAATATTAGTGTAGGTTAAAACATAAGGTGACAGTGACAGGCGGCACTTTCAAGCCAGACCTAAACATCCATGTAGGTTAATGACTGCGCTCCTCCCATCTGTGATGCTACAAAAAAAAAAATATATTATCTAGTCATCTAAGATAATTTAATAGCATTACAATGTTGTTGAACTTGGCCGTTTCTGGAGGATAATCCCTAAACATTTTGCCTTAGCCCTCCTGTTTTCTGAACCCATTTTGTTGGCTTTCAAGGCTCTGCACACTTTACCACTGCTAACCAGTGCCAAAGTGTGTGTGCCCTCTCCTTTAAACATGGTGAATTGGCTTACCCCCCAATTGGCACATTTAATTTACTTGTAAGTCCCCAGTTAAGAGGTACTACATGTACCCAGGGCCTGTAAATTAAATGCTACTAGTGGGCCCTCAGCACTTATTGTGACACTCGCTTAAGTAGGCTTTTAACAATGTCTCAGGCCTGCCATTGTAGCCTGTGTGTGCCGTTTTAAACTGACATCTCGAACTGGCAAGATAAACCTCTTGCCAGGCCCATAAGTCCCTTTTTAATACATATGAGTCACACCTAGGGTAGGCACTACACAGCCCAGAGGGTAGGGTGCATTTGAAAAGTTAGACATGTACTTTTAAGTTTTGCATGTCCGGGTAGTGAAAAACTCCTAAATTCGTTTTTCACTACTGTGAGGCCCACCTCTCCCATAGGATAACTTTGGATTCTCTTATTACATTTGATAACTTCCTCTGAACCACCGATGTGAGACGCACCCAGGACGCTAGATCTCGCAACGCTCCCCAACCAGGATTTAAGGTACTAAGGGGAATATTCACAAGAACGTGCGATAACTACCGCAAGAGTAGCGTAACGCAACTTTCAATATCGCAGCCTATCGCGGGAAAATACCCTGTGTCAACGTGGAATTCACAACAAGGCGGTAGCAAGCGATAGTCTGCCGAAACCGCGGACAATGTCCGTGATACAACCACCACGATGGAAATAAAAACACAAACCACAACACCAAAAAACCACGCGATGAGGAATCAGCGACAAGCGGCCAGGCCTGCAACACACACCTGGCAGGCGTCAAAAATCACCATAAAAGTAGAAAAAACACCCACACACAAACTGACCAACACCCAAGCACCATGGAGGTAGCCAGAGCAGGCGCAGAGGACGAGCGCAACCCCACAAGCACCCCGGACGACCAGCCTGGGACCTCGGGGACAGGGAAGGGCACGGACAAGAAGACGAGGAAGACTAAGTTCAGTCCACAGGCGAACAGGATCATAGTCACGGAGGTGATGGAACACCATCAACAACTCTTCGTCACCTCCAACGTGTCATTGGGCACCAAAACTGGAATATGGCGGGACATCGTCGACAAGGTGAATGCCGTCGGAGAGCACAAGCGGACAATGGACGAGGTCAAGAGGCGATGGAATGACATCAAGCGGAAGACCAAGGAGAAACTCACCGCCAACCAGAAGGCAGCAACGCAGACCGGAGGTGGGGGCCCAGCGCCACAGCTGGAGCTGGATGACATGGAGGAGCTGGTGTCGACAGTCATCAGTATGGAGACTGTGGCTGGAGTTGGGGGACCGGACACTGCTCGACAGGACACAACACAACCACAACAGGGTGAGTGACCACCAGGTACTGGGGGGACGGGGGGAGATGGCCACAATGGCACACATGCACAAGCAAGCAGGGCACAGTGCACACCCACAATGACCCTGGGTCCTCGCCCAGACCCATAGACTGTCACAATGTACAATGCCATGCTGTCTGAATGTCAACCTGTACCATGCGGCTACATACATGTGGACACATTGTAATACACCATCTCCCCTTCACATCGCAGGGGCATCGTCAACACCTCCTGCAGAGCAGTCCCAGCCACTCTTCACTGATGACGAGGAGGACAACACCAGCATCGACACCCAAACCATCCAAGACATCATTGACCTCATCCGCCACTCACCTCCAGGATCAGGGCAGCCCAGCCACATCAATGAGACCCCACCCACCACCCAAACCACCCAGCAGGAGGCACCCACAGCCCCGGCACTCTCCCAAGACCCCCAGGAACAACACATGGCCTTCCAACGCTGTGTGCTGGAGGGCCAGAGGGAGACGGCTGAGCAGGTACGGGTGGGGTTCGAGCTCATGGCTACCAAACTGGACGCCACCCATGGGTGTCTACATCCGCCCCATGGTCTCCAACCAGCCCTGACTGACATCGCTGGAGTCATGACGCGTAGAGAAGAACACCTGTCTGCTCAGAGTGGCTCCAGCGATGCCAGCCGTGAGCTGGCACACATGCGGAGGCTCATGGAGGACATGGTGCGGATGGAGGCGGAAAGGATGGCAGCCACCGCTGCATACCATCGAAATGTAGCAGGGATCTACCATGCCCTGCAGTACTTCATCATGGCATTGCTGCCACAAGGCGTGTCGCTGATGAATGCGGCTGCCCCCACACCATCCACATCTCCGCCCCCTGGTGTGTCAGTGCCTCCCAGTGTGGCAGGCGTATCCACTCAGGCCCCTGATGTGTCAGTGGCACACAGTGCCGCAGCCGGTACTGCAACAGCCACAGGTGGGGCAGAGCACACATACGAGGACGAGGACGTGGATGGGTTGGCTCTCAGAAGGAGGCACTAGCATACATTTCCGCCACCTGGCCTGTTTCTGCTTGGTCCCGCACATGGCCTCATGACCTTCCACTGACCCCCGATACACTCCGATGCACTCACCTTGGACAGCGACATGGACTGCCACATCCTGTTTGACGACCAATGACACGGCGACCAGACTGCGGACTGTACCCTTCCTCTTCCGCAGTACATGTCATCCCCGGATGAACTCTGGCTGGCCCTCCACGTGCCCATATTGTGTAGTGTGCTCGGCATTGCCCTGTACCGCTCCAGCTGCATAACTGCACTGGAGGTGCAATAAACATCCAGTGACGCACTGCTGTGTCATGTCTTTCATCATTCATGTGTGAATGTGTGGATGAATGTAGGGACAGTGACTTCCCTTGCGTCAATGATGTACATCCTGTGGGATGCCAGTCAGAGGGTGCTACATTGCATTTTGTGTACCGGGTCCCGTGAACACTACAACAGGGACACACGCATCAGTCACTTCCTTGTCCGGACATGGACTGAACCACACCCAGAGCCCATGAGTCATTGTTGCAAGCCCTGCGCTGGTCCGGCGTACGGCAGGCCAGACCACTCCGCTAACGCTCCGAGGGGGGGCCCTCATTGCTACCCGTCGCAGGCGTACTCGCTGGTGGTGTGCAGGTCACTGGTCTAGTTGTCAGCATGTCACAGCCATTCCGAGGGCAGGTTTGCACGCACACCACACCCATCCGGCACAGGCGTCACAGGCCATGTGACTCTGCCAACATAAGGGGCCGACGACGTCACATTCCCCTCTGCCGGTGGTGACTGGATGACGGACGCTCCACGGTTCTCAATCATTAAGGGCCCATGAGTTTTTGCGCACAGGGTTAGTGGCACACGAGGCCTTGTGGACAGCACGGGCCTACCACCACGTGGCGCAGACTGGGGTTGCACAGGGTTAGTGGCACACAAGGCCTTGTGGATGGCACAGGCAGCCCGCCACGGGACGGTGACTTTGGGTGCAGTGAGTCAGTGGCACCTTAAGCTGCTGAGCGGGTGTGCAGCCTGCGATGATGCCCCGTCCCGGCGGTCCGGACAGCTCAGGTTTTGTGTGCCCTGCTGGACCGCAGTGTAGGCCCGAGCCAGCGGGCAGCGCGGGCCTACCGCCACGTGGCGTCGCTTCCGGGATCCCAGAGTTGGTGGCACCCATTGGGCTGAGCGGGTGTGCAGCCTGCGATGGTGCCGGGTGCACTGGTATGTCCTATGCCATGGAGTAATCAAGACCCAGCACCAAACGTGAGACCTGGTGGCTTGCGGAACGGGGCTGCTTGATGTGGAGGGTGCCATGTCCGCGGGCCCCGGGCTTGTGGCTTGCAGCGGCACGTGGTGGGACCTCCTGTCTACGCACCGGTGGCGGAAGGTGAGCATTGAGGCCTGGGTGTGCATGGGCGGGCATGCTCCGATGGGCGGCGGGAGGGGTTGGGGTGCCTCTGCCTGGGTGTGCATGGGCGGGCAGGCGATGTTGTCTTGTGCAAGTGTGTGTACTGTGCCAGTCATGTATCTGGACTCTGTTTCAGCTGACGGCTCTGACTCAGATGTGTGACCTGGTGTCCTGCTATACATACCGGCACGTGGTTGGAGACACACCGGTGGCAGCAGGTGAGGAGTGTGGCCTGGGTGCGCAGGGGCGGCACTCTCTCTCTCTCTCTCCTCTTCTCTCTCTCTCTCCCTCTCTTCCTCTCTCTCTCCCTCCCTCTCTTCCTCTCTCTCTCCTTCGCTCTCTCTCTGTCCTCTGATGTGCGCAGGACACACCTTCTCATCATGTTTTTTGTCTTACAGGCTGTGACCTACGTATTGTCCCGAGGGGAGCGGCCATGTGTCTTCATTTCATTTCGGTGTTCATTTTAATAAAGTTTCATTTGTTGCTTCGAAAGTGAATGTGTGCTGCTCATTTCTGTGACGACACATGCATGTCACCAGTTGTGATTGTGCGACATCAAGCGGAATATTTTGTACATGTTTAGGTGTGGCTGATGTGGCATGTCTTTGGTCGGGGGTGCCAGGGAGGGGTGGTCCTGGGGGTGGTGGCGGTGGGTGTTGTGGCCCTCTTCGGTGTCCGGGCCGCATGATGGGTGGCTCCATGGCATCTGTTGCCCTTCCGATGTAGCTCTGGGCTGTGCTCCCTTTTGGTTTGCAGGCTGCCGTCCGACTTTACACCAGGTCAGAGCAGGTGTAGATTTCCTGGTGCTAACGCGCCTTATCGCCTGATTTGTGTTTTAATGGCCGATGTGGCTGGTCGTTGAGAATGTTGAGGTGTGATGTTGTCGCGCCTTTTGGCATGGGAACGCCCACTCTGCATCTTATTAGCGATAGTTGCGCGGGTCCTCTGTGGCGATGTTTTTTGCGGCTGCTATCGCGGGTAAACTGGTGCTGTGGGCTGTTTACACCAGCTTGTGAATGGGGAGGTATATTTATCACGACTTTGGCTGCGATAAAGTGCCGTTAATTCGGCGATAGCTCCTTGTGAATATGCCCCGTTGTGTAGTGGACCTAACTTGGTCCCTGTATATGGCCCATGTTCCATCGCAGTCGGCCTGAATTTGTGACTTTGTCTTGGTAAGTTGCAACCAGATACCCACAGTTGGCACTTTGTGCTTCAAGACACTATTTTCACTTAAATCTTTAAAATTGCACATATCCAGTTCTACTCATTGGATGTTTGTTATTTTGATCTCAAATAATTTATTACATTCCACTCTAAATTCTAATTTGGTGAGGGATTTTTCTCATGTTGTGTTTTCACTTTATTAGCTTGAAGCACTGCATAAATGCTTCACACATTGCCTCTAAGTTAAGCCGCACTGCTTCATGACAAGCCATCAGAGGGTTAAGCACAGGTTAATTTGGGGTTTGCTTGTGACTTCACCCTGACACAAATTGTGGATGCTGCTTGAGTAGGGTTTCACCCCCCTCAACCAGTAGCACAATTTCCAACTGAGCATGACTACCAAAAATGGTGTTGTGGTGCTAGGATTGAATGAGGGATAACTGTAATGAATATGAGTAAATGGAGTAGAATGTTTTCATGACTGTAAATAAGTGAGTATGTGCCTATTTGTTAGACCAGATGGCCTTAGGCAGTTTCTCAAAGTTATATGATGATTTGTTGTCCTCAGATGAATGGAAAGTTAATTCCACAACTTAGTGATTGCACAAGAGGGGTAGTGTCCTCCTTGTCTGAGTTTAAAAATGTTGGGAACACAGCAGGTATGTGTTGGAAGAGTGTAGATTGCAGGGTGGTGTGGACTTGAACCATGTCCTTTATGAAAGTATGACAAAGCTCATCTATGGCTTTGTGACAAGTGTTAAGCGCTTTGGATGCATCTTGCCTATTGGTAGCCAATGAATAGTATTAGGATGCTGTTCAACTGACGAGCTCTTGGACAGATGCAATATAACTCTTACTGCCATGTTCTGCATCATTTACAGTGTGTGTTGAACATATTTTGGTAACACCTGGTAACATCAGCTATATTGAGCTATATTGAGTTACAATAGTTCAGTCTTGTTCCTACGACTGCTTGATCACTGCAAATGTATATTTAGAAGGCAAGGAAGATATTGCCTTCTTTAATTGGCATAGGTGGATGAAGCATGTGGTGATGAGTTGGGTAATTTGCAATGAACAATCCAGATTAGAAAGTAGGTTTCAGATAGTGTTGGTAGGTGCCAGGGGTTCAACCGGTGATGGGAGACACCACTGACTGGACCAGACTGAACTATGGTCTCTCATAAGCAGGACTTCTGTCTTGTCTGGTTTAATTTTCGACAGATGTCCTTCATCCATCATGCTGCTGATGTCCTGCATTTTTATAGTTCTATATGAAATAGCATGGAGCTTAGTGAAGATTCATGTGGAACTCTATAATCCAGCTCGAAATTATTGCATAAAAGGAGGCATAAAGACTGCTTGACTGAGATCTTGTAATAAAGGTTTTAGCCAAAGTAGTGCTGCTTTTTTAAGACCAATTCCACTTAGTTGAGTGATGGGTTTACTGTGTGAAAAAGCATCAAAGCAGATTATAGGTCCTACAATATCAGTGCAACTATTCCCTTATCATCCTGGACCATTCGCAAGTTGTTCATATCTGCTTAGAGGGTCATTTCAGTCCAGTAGTTGTGCAAGAAAGCCTTTCAACTGCTAGTGTCAGAACAGATAGTGAAATTAGCCCTTTTTAGAGCAACCCTGTGAATGAGTGTGGACTTACTTATTGGTTGGTTGTAAATAGGCCGGACCAACAGATCAACAGCTTGCCATTTCCTTGTGACCCCTCAGATCCCTAACAGGCCCAGACAGGTGCACACACACCTATGCAGCATCCTTTTGGGCAAAGTCAGGAAGTGATGCCTTCACGAAAGTGCCAGTGCTGAAACATGGCTAATGTAGATCTGAGCTGCGCAGCCCAATTATGTTCAGCCATTGTCTCTCTGGACCTGAGCATCACCAGTTACCCTTGACTATCTTCCAAGAACAAGTCTTCTTGGTGTGAACAAGACCTGGCTCTTCGGCTAAACAGATCTGCGGACCCCCCCCCCCCGCGCCTTGAGACCCTCACGGGTGAGTAGCGCGCTTACAATTCCCTGATTGATTGATTGAACAACAGATGTTTCTTGATGTAAAGGGATGCCCTGTGCCTTGTCTTTCCTTCTCCAAATTCAGAGTGATTAAGAGGATGGAACTGAAATGCAGACTGAAGGAACTTCAGTTCCTTACATGGAAAAAACTGCATCAGCAAAAACCCTCTAACATATCCCGTCAGATCAATACAGGAAGGCAACAGAAGAACAAAAAACTTGAGGAAAAATATCAGAAGGACTGACCGCGAACTGAAGTGAGCAACTAGAGAAGGATGACATTGAGACACAGCAGCCCCTGTTCAGTCCACTTTTATATGCTAGGGAAGAAGAATAAGGACTTGGAACCGGATATGATTAATCCGGAAGTAATACTGCACCTTGATGGATCGGTTACTGGGTGAGCTTCCGCTCTAATCTGTATTTCATGTCATTCCATTTACAACTTTGTAAAGGTGAAGGATCTGGATTGGTTTTTAACAAGGAATTGACAATTCTGGAAGGGCAAGGCTTTCCTTGTGTTTTCCCTGTTCTGCCGCTCACAGTCGAATGTGTGTCTGGGGAAAGGAAAAAGACACACGATCGATGGCGGAAAGTAATGCGTTTAACACCCCTCCCTCCCAGAATGAAAACGCTGGCACCATAAGAGTCCACGAGGGAAATACCCTTGGCACAGAGCAAGCAAACCCGCCAAGCTAATGAGTGACAACCCTTAAGGCACCACAACAGATAATACAACGCAGTCAAGTGAGTGAAATGTTTAGCTAGACACCTCTTATTTTCAGATTTCGTAACTCTCTCTCTGACAAAAGCAGCAATGAAGCCCTTGACCCAGCTAGAATGTAGTCACACAGCGTGAAGAATAAAGAATTAAAACAGAATTGTCTGTCTTGTATGTCAACATTAGTGTATCTGGTGGCCTCCTTAAAAACTCAATTAGTAGAACAACCTCTCATTTAATTAAAAACAAATACCATGTTAAAAAATATATAATATGATTCAAATAAAAAGTGAGACAGCTTTGTGGCAAAATGCCACTCCCGTAAAGGAAAGTCAGAGAGAGCCTCTAAGCAATTGTCTGAGTCATGCATTTTTCTCACAGGTTTTCCATTGTGAAACTCATTCTGTCTCTGTGCTCTGGCCTGCAGACTGCACCCGATGAGCGCTATTGAAACGCTAAGTCACTTTAGTGTATCTTCCATTTCTATGGTTTGGCCCTGACTCTGTCAGAACATTAAGCTGTTATTCATAAGTAATTTTATAAGTGACGGTCTTGTAAGAAATTTAGTGCCCACCTGCTTAGGAGCAGTTGAATCCTGGGATGTCGGTTATATGCCATGCCTCTCCATTCTAGATGTACAGCATGCCACTCGGTCTTGGTACTGTGCTATTGTGACTCTGTGTTAGAATAAAAATGTTTTCGCTGTATTGGTTACGTATTGTGCCCTATGTTAAGTTAGCATTCGCGGCACCATTTTATGTTTGTCCGCCATTTTGAGCCATGATCGAAACTAATTTCTCTCTGTCCCTGCTGAAGCAGCTTCGATAGTTTTCGTTTCTCCAAGGTTGAGACTTGCTGTACTAATGAATACACTGATCTTATTAGCGCATACTTGTCCCACTTGATAGAGCCCTGCTCCCACTAGTCCAGCGATGGGCACAGGCAGAACGACCTTGGTTTAGAGATAGTGTGTGCCCGGTCTCAGGATCGAAACTTATCCTTCTGTACCTCCTTTGTGTAGCTGCCTCCATCTGGAAATTTCCAGTCTGGGCGTGCCTTCATTGGTTCTGAATCGTACATAATGTATCACCATGTTTTCTGATGTCAGTCCCTCTGCAGCAATCCTAGAGACTGGGCAGACTGGGCTCGAGTGTACCTGAATAAATATACTTGGTTTGTATTCTCTACTGTCTGACTGACTCTTCATTTGTATGGAAGGCTGAGAGGTGGTCGCGAGTGACCCGTGTGGCCCTAATCGGGTCACTTCCTTCACCTGTTTGCTGCCCACCAACTCCTCCACCAAATGGAAGGTAATTTCGCTACCTATTTTCCTGAATGTAATCTGATTTGGAAAATTAAAATTTGTAAGCTGATTTGAGGCCCTCATTTCAGATATAGAATTCTGAGGCATGGAGTATTGGCGCCTAAAACAGCTGCAGTGGTCTAATGAGATGCACACTTTGGCTAGGGGCTTTTCATACTTTTTGGGTAGCTTTTCTGGGGTGGCCTCTGCTGGTGCTTTTCAAAGGGGATTTACAAAGAAAAGCCAGGCAGAGGGGTAATCTGGAAACACTTTTCAGAAATCTGGGAGGGAATGGAACAAGTTTCACTTGGTACGATTCCAGAGAAGGTTCTGGGCATATTTAAAAGTCTCCACATCTCAGCCTTGTTTTAGCAAGAAGTGCTACAATACCCTTGAGTGGACCTTGATGAGGGAGTGGGAGTAGGGGAATCTTCTCAGAGCTTTTCAGAGCTGTATTGGTTTCTAGAGCGGCTTTGGTATTTCTAGACACATGGCTTTCATTAAAGCGTGGTGACAGTGATAATGGGGTTCATGTGAACTATTTACAGAATGCGTCAGTTTCACCTATACATTGCATGCCTGCTCCCTACTAAGAACCTGTACTCGAACCACTGGCACTTGAGCTCTTGCTACCCTAGTGGACTGAGATGTGGGTCATTGTCCAGCAGGGCAGTGTCCCATAGGTCAGTATAGGTTGTGTGATTCAGGATAACTTAGCCATCCAAACTATGAGGAGCAGAGCTCTTAAACAATGTGGGGTACCTAATGCTAGATTGAAAACCCAAGAGATGCTTAGTTCTTCTCATGTTTCGTATCGGGCAAGTGGAATATTTCTGCCAAAAGTAACGTTAGTTACTCTATAGAAGATCCCTCAATATGTTCACTCTGTGAACAATGCATGTTTTACTTGAATGCATGATGTCTAGGTGGGAATATTCGTTTTCTGAATCTATCATAGTATTCAACCAATCATTAGGTAATATGGTCATACATATGAATACGAAGGGCCTGATTTAGATCTCGGCGGACGGGTTATTCCGCCACAACGGTGACGGATATCCTGTCCACCAAGATATAAAGTCCATAGAACATAATAAGAGTTATATGTTGGCGGACGGGATATCCGTCACCGTTGTGACAGAGTAACCTGTCCGTCTGAGATCTAAATCAGGCTCTAAGTTGTTAGGTCATAATTTATTTGTGATAAATATAGAACATAAAGTGAAAAGATAGCTCAGTGGGTTAATCGCTTGCTGCTGACATCTGCTTTGATCTGTGGGTTATGAGATTGAATCCTGACAAGGTTAACTCATCCTTCAGAGGGCTGTAAATTGTTTTGGGCAATAATAACAGCTATTCTTTACAGCGCCTAGAAAGAACTATGTGGTAAAAACACTGTATCAAAACATGATATTACTGTTTTATTCTTATACTATGCAAAAGCAAATAAGTTCACTTTTTTATCATAAATCAGCAGAGATTTTTGTTTGACTAGTTGGCCAGAACGTCAAATATTATGTGGGCTGATTCAGCTATTCATCGTCAGAGGACTGTATTTCATCACTCCTGAATTGGTTAATAGTAACATCTTTTATTGCCAGTGCAAACCAACTACTCAAATTCTGACAGTAAGTGCGGTATAAAAACAAGCTATTATTAAAGAGGGAATACATAGTTTCGTTTTGACAGGAGAAATAATTTATGTTTTTTGATCACAGAAATAAAGTAAGCCGTTTTTGTACAATTAAATGAGTAAAGAAGGGTCAATTACAGCCACAAATGCTTTCTGTAACTTTCATAAATAAAGGTGCCAGTTCTCTGTGGATGCTACAAAAATTAATAGAAGTCATGAATACATCATATTTTCTAAGGATGATGCATTCCTAATGGAAAAGAGGAAATTGCCGCCAATGTACAATTTGCAAGCTGAGCAATTTCTGTAATGAACAAAGATGAGTCCCAAATATAAATAAAACATCAGTAAGGGAGCCTTGGGAAAATGTGTGATACTTTGAATGCTGGTGCTTTCTTCATAGAGCAGTGGCCAGACACACACCTGTGAAATGAACTAGACATTAAGATGTCTAGTACGCTTTACAGACTCCAGAATATTTAAATATGGACTCATATTTTTCCCATTTAAAACTATTGCATCCTAGATTTTGATTAATTTCTCCATGCACGTCTCAATTATGCCTACTTACTGTAAGAGTTGCCAGTAGCCTGGTCCAGAGTTGCAGACTAGTCTAGTTAATAAACTGCAGCTTTGGCACCCCGAACCTGGTCCAGGCACGAAAATCTTTTGACTCTAAGCAGGTTACTCAAAGCCCCTGGACTATGTCACAGACGGTGAGCACTGCCACAGGTGTGGGCTGAGTGGTGTCTTAAATAGCTGAAGAGCTGGAGTTGCACCATTTTACCATCTTGGTGGTAAATGGTTGCTTGTCTTTAGAAGCATCTGTTGCTGTTATAGGGATATGTGGCTACACATGATGACAAATCTAAAGTTAATAACAGATCATTGCACAATGACATGCACAAAGCAATGTAATAACACATTAAAAACATAATAGAGCACAACAAAACAGTGAAAACAGAGCACAACACAGAAGCCTCCCATTGCAATAATGCAGCACAATGCATAGCAGAACAAATAAACAGCAGAACAGATCATAACTGGGAACAAAAAGCCACACACCAAACATTCTTGACACACATTACCATTTCTAGCAATCCGCTTTCGTAATGCAGTGGTAAAGGGTGTTTACACTAAGTACATGAGCTCAGGACATGAAATAGCTCCAATCTTGTTGGCTCTTCAAGGCATGTAGATTTGGTGTTAAGACGAGTAAATCTATACTTAGGTATAAATATTAACCGTAACAATATTTCAGTAGTCTATGTTTAGGTGACAACATTTTGGTAGCATGATATTTTTTTGTGCTCGCTTCTCTGACATACAACTGATACGATGTTGCTGCAAATCTTAAATTCTCTCAGAGAAATTAATAGTTAGAAACAAGTCAAGACTTCAGAATTATGATACTGGCAAAAAGTAATCAAAAGTACTTTGACCCTGGATTACAGTATACCACTTATTAGTAATTTCTCATTTTGACCACTACTGCAGCAGACTATTCTTTATAGAATGAATTCCCCACTTTTTGGCCTTAATGGTAGCCAGTGTCAAGTGTTGCCGTCATGTAATCCTCACTCTGTGGAGACTCCGGCTTCCAATAGTCTGCTGACTGAAATCTGCAGCTCATCTTATGATATTCAGTTCTCTACCAGAGTGTGTTGGGCCCTACAGAATTAGGCAGTTGGAACACTGTCTGAGGTCATCCAATATTGAAAAGTTGGTGGTCCCCAAGTTTAAGATTAATACTCTGAGCAGAAAACCGAAATCTGCAAACACATGGTCCAAGTGATGGAACGAGCTCCCAGTATATCAGGCAAAGATCACAAGACATGTTCATATTAAGTGTAGGGTTAAATGGCTTTTTAAGGGCTCAGAAACGTGGCCTTGATGTTTTTTGGTGTCTGTTACCAAAGCCTATGGCATCTCACAAAAACAACTTTACTTGAGTTGGTAATAGATGTTACAAATACTTAGAGCAAACATTTCTGTTGTATACCAGCACATAGGAGACAATAATAAAGTCATTGTGAACTTGTGGCAAGATTTTCAGGAACCTATGCAACAGGAAAGCAAGGCCCAAGAATACTGGATAGGAGCTCCTTGAGGTGATAGATGTCAAAGGTTAGAAGATCATTTGGCACATTGTCAATTGTGGTAGCAAACAAATATTAAGTCGATCTGAAGTTTATATCACAATAGCAAAGCAATTTTGTGGCAGGGGCATAGTGGGCAATGCCCATAGCCACAGCACTCCCAGGGGTCCTCTGGAAGAGTGATCAGAGCAGTCAGTAGCCCTGCCCTGATAAGTAATCACAGTATGCAAGAAAACGGATTTTTTTTAAATTGTACAGCTGGGTATCCACGCTTCTCAGAAGCTTGGTGTGCTAGCCCGGTCTGCCCACCCTTTGCCCTTTGGTCTCAGGCAGTTAGTGACAATAAAACTAAAAAATAATAATCTTTGTCTTTTGCATGCCTCTTCTTCTTCTTACGCCAACTTATCTTTTCTACCTCACCCTTCTCTCTTTACCTCTGTCTCTAGCTATTTCTCCATCGCTGTGTATGTGTCTCCGCTCTCTCAACCTGGTCTATGTGTAAATCACTTTTCTCTAAAAACGCCTCTCCTCCCCACCCTTTTTACATGATTCTCAGGACCTCAGCTCTCTCCTGCGTTCTACTGCTCTCTGTGCCTGCCTCTTTAACTCTGTTGCTCTAGCATCTCTATCTCTCAGTTTCCATCTCACCTCATTTTATCTCTTCTCCGTCTACTTCACTTCTCTTCCAACCTCATCTCTTGCCCTCTCTCTCTCTCTAAATCTATGTATACCCCACCTCTCTCTACAGCATTCCTCCCTCTTACCAAAATGTAGCTCACAACTTAATCTCTCAGTGTAGCTCACCATGTTATCTACATCACCTCCCTGCCTCTCCTCTCTTTCTACCCCTGTTCTTTCTGCCACATTTCTCTCACTACCTTACTCCTTTTTTATTATCACTTTTTCTCTGGTTCTATCGCACATCCTCTATTAATCCTTACCTCATCGCTCTATCACATCTTTTTCTGCTCTGCATTCTCCATTTCACCGTACCTTCTTTACCGCACCTCTATCTTCTGATTCCTTTTTCCACCTCACCTCCCTGTTTCCACCTCTCTTCCTACCTCAGAACAGTCTGTACCTCACATTATCTCTTTCTCTACCTCTGTATCAACTTCACCTATTTCCGTACCTCACGTTTCCCTCGCTAGTGGACCGGATTTCACTCCACTTGTTATCTTTTTTTAAAACACACTCCCGCCCCCTGTCTTTCTTTCTTCCCGACTAGCTCCTTTACCTGATCCTTATTTCTCTGTCTCACCATTCTTTCTACCTTACATTTTTATGCATTCTCTTACCACCTCACCTTTTTCCGTGGCTGCATCTTCCTCTCTAACTCACTTTATACCTCCACCTTACCACTCTGCCCACATCACCCCTCGTTGTACCCAAGTCATCCCTCCTACATACATTTCCACCTATCTGTAGCTCTCTGTAATTTTCTCCCTCACTTCAAAATCTTACTTATTTCTCTTCTCTGTATCTTTATTTCTATCTACCTCACCTTTTTCTCTTTACCATATCTCTCCATCCTCATCTGTCGCTCTCCCTTTCTTCTCCCTCTGTTTCATCTGTCTTGCTATGCCATTCTCTTACCCACACTGCACTTCTGTTTCCTACCCTTTCCAACGTCTCTTATTCAGCAGAGTTGAAAGACACATTCTAGCCAGAGGAGTGTACTTTGGCAAGTGTGAAGTGTGGGTTAATTGCAAGTTTGAATGCTACTGTTTCAGAATGTTTAGCACATAATTCATTATGATTTGGCAACACAAGGGCTTAAATTAGCGGAAATCGGTATTAAATTCAAAGTTGTTCCAAACCAGGATGTTGGAGGGGCACAACATATGTCTTGCCCAGAACCCCAACATTCCTTAAAATCACACTCTTGGGTTGTACATGAGAAAATAATTCTGAGTAGTTAGCTACCACAAAGCGTTGTACATATAGAAGAAGATTTAAATATGTTTTCTCTATGTACCTGAGCCATTTTCATCCATCTAAGAAGACTGCAGTTTGGCACAATGAGTTAATTAATGGGCAGGATATATGAGCATCACAATAGTTATCAACTGACTGTTTTGTTTTTTCACATACCATTTTGCAAGTGGCACCTTAAACACATTTAGACTCATAGTTGTGCACAGCTTTTGTCAGAGTGTCTGAGAACTAAACTGTTGTTCCACCTCCCTTTGTCTCTTCAACAATTGCTTTTATCCACTTTATGCAAACATGTACACGCTTATTTACAAATTTCAGTGCTTCCTTCATTTCCAAGTGTTACTTATTTTCATGTATATGTATAATGTATCACATTAATCTTAAATACATTTACTGCACAATGACTAACGTGTAGATTACATCTTTGGTGAGAGATGTGCTTGGAAATGAATAGATAAATAATAAATATATTTCACATTATCAAGAGAAAACTACATAGAAGAATAATTGTAGAGTATGCTTGTATTTCTACAAAGACAGGAACTGAATAGTTGTTTTACAATAAAAACACTAAACGTAGTTGGAACTGAAGCTCATGTATTTTATAAACAATTTGGTGTAACTATAATTGTGCTTGAAGCTAGAATGCCATATGTATACAAACAGAATACTATAGATATGTGATCCCCAAAAGGAATTGAAAGTTGTTTTGCCCAAGTTTTGGCCATACATCCTTTACTATGCATGCCTTAACCATGCATGCTTTTGCCACACATGGTAAGTATACTTAAGGTATGTTGTGAGGGGTCCCCCTCCCCGAACTGCTTTCGGTCCAGGGTCCCAATTCCCTGGGGCCCGCTCCACTTTCAGGAGGGGAGTGGCGTGGGGCCCTTCTGAGGCAGAATTCCTGGGACCTCAAATCCCCAGATACTATTAGCTTCCTGCTTGCCAGAACACGGACAGGGAGACTGCATTCATCCCGCCCGGCGAGAGCAGAAAAGCTCCTCCCAGGGAGGATCAGAGATTGTTTTTCCTGCCTGTGCTCTGGTGGGCAGAGAATTGAAGTGTACTCCTCTGAAGAGAGCAGGGGAAAAGCTGCTCCTGCTGAAGGAGCAACAAGAGAAGCCGCTCCCAAAGACCAAGAAGTGTACTGGCAGGGGAGCTGAAAGGGCTGCGGGGGCCATAGGTCTCCACAACTGGCCCTCTTCCCAAGCCTCTAAAAGACCCCGGGGAAGCCATCCCTCAGGCTGTTATTGTAATAAAGGAGAGGGGACTCATGCGGCCCCATTCCCAAGTCTAAAGAGGACCCCATCTTCCGGGACCAAAACTTTCTAAAGGGTTAGGGGGCCTCTATACCCCGGGGCCGGCTCATGTATAGTGTCCCCAAACCCCGGGACACCAACTTTTCTTCCTGCCCGAGAGCACAGGCAGGGAAATAGTAATGTGCTCTCACCCAGAGGGAGCACAAAGCAGCTCCCACCAGGTGAGAGCAGAAAAATTACCCCTGCCCAAGCTCTCAGGCAGAGAAAAAATACTGAATTGCTCTCAAAAGAAAACTGCTCTTGCGGGGTGGAGCAATGCCGGCTCGCACAGCATCCACAAATGCAAGCAGGGAAGATGGCGGCACTGTGTGGGCCCTCGGTCTCCCCTTGCAGCACCCAACTAGGGATGTGCGGTGGGGTGCCCCGGGTAGCATTGGGGCACCCCGCTTTAATATAAAAAAAGCTGGCTCTGCAGGAGCAGGGAACCAGTGGGGCTGCAGGGGCCCTGGTGCTCCCCCCATAGCTCTCCATCAAAAATAAAGGGTGGGGTGCCCTGGGTGGGCATCGGGGCATATATATATATATATATGTCCAGAGCCAACTCCCGTATTTCAACAGGGAGCACGCTCACGAAGACCGAAAGTGTTCACTTCTCTTTAATGCGTTGGGCCTTCCATGACCCGGCAGATTAAAAAAACATTCAGAGACGCGTTTCGGCTGTCTCACAGCCTTTCTCAATCTGAACAAACATGGATTGGGAGGTGCCTTTTAAAAAATCGTACTAATTAGTGAAAATGAAGAAAACACTATCTGTAGGCAAAAACCGAAATTGGTAAATGAACTCAGTTAATATCGGGACGTATACATAGTATTTGCCACAAAATTTTACGTAAAACATATTGTGCTAATTTAAAAGCAGCAGAATTTCAAAACTACTTATTTTGAACATCCATAATTGATTATGTTAAGTCTAACGTTGCTGCTTCCCAAACACATTCCTGAGCATTTTGTTGAGTCCCATATTGCATATGTTTTTATACAGAATATAGCGCAATGTGCGGATATTTTATGCACCATCTTTGCCGATAACGGAAACCAAAACTAAGGTTTTGCATTTTTAATTATTTATAAACGGAAGCACACTTGAATTACACAAAACCAACTGTACCTCCCACCAATAATTGCTTGCGAATGTAATCAGCCACATTCGGGTTAACCAGGCATTACAAATGTCTTTAGTCAATATAATCTAGCATCACGCCGTTTTTATCTAAATTGTCACCTTGTAACTGGAAGCCCGTTTTGGCTAACCCCGGGCGTAGTGTGCGTAGCGGGGCTACGGGGAGGTCCAAGGAGTTAAAAACAAACTCTGTGGAACTCCGCTCCGCTACGCACACCCGCCTCCACCCCACAAGAAATGCGCAGGCGCGCACGCATGCTCACAAGGTTTAGCGAAACGGCGAAGAAGAGGAGGAGGGCAGCCCGGGGACGCCGCATGCCAGGTAAGTGGTTTTAAATTTATTTTTTAATAATGTTGATTTACTTTTTATAATGGGGGTGGAGGCGGGGGCTGGTCAACTCCGCTCCGCCCGCGGAGTGTGCGGATATTTGCCTTCTCCGCGCTCTCTGCGGAACACAGAGAAGGCAAATCTCCGCACACTCCGCGGGCGGAGCGGAGGTCTCCGCCCGGGTTAGTTTTGGCATGATTAGTGAAGCGTGGAAATCCCATGGTCGGCACAGCGGTTGAAAACGGACAGGTCAGGGAAGGTCTTCCCATAAAAGTAATAGGAGCCCACAGTCCTCACTGCGACGATATTATGCATGGTGCCTAGAACCAGAAACCCTTATTGACATCCTGAGTGCAGCCACATGCTAAATGTAGAGAAACGCAGTCCCTGGGCTGAAAGTCTCCCGACTTCCTCGCGCAAAGTCATCCTCTCCACTTCAGCCAGTGCCGCATATTACTCATCTCAAATGAAAGTCTGGGGGCTTGTCACAAAAGCACTCACGTACCAAATCCCTCTGGTTGCGGTTGTAATGTGACAGCCCAAACTCTGGTGTTGCGTGTAAAAGCGCCACCGCTATGCTTGAAGAAATCCAGAGCCAACTCCCGTATTTCAACAGAGAGCACGCACACGAAGACCAAAAGTGTTCACTTCTCTTTAAAAGAACATTCAGAGACGTGTTTCGGCTGTCTTACAGCCTTTCTCAATCTGAACAATATATATATATATATATATGTTTCCAAGTTGTTGTCCAAAATTAAAGACGCACTCAGCAAAGGATGTTTCGTCAGAAACTTTACTTTCAAACCGGCATTTCATTCCAAACATTTTCCATAGACTGACGCATTTCAGAGCTCCTGCTCTTTCATCAGAGGCTCCACAGAAGCAGTCCACAAAAGCAGTAACACACCCTCTTCTCCCCTTTGCATGCTAGTAGGTAATTGCCCTCAGGTGGGCCTCCCAAGTGAGTTCAATATATATATATATATATATATATATATATATATATATATATATATATATATTTGTTTTTTAATTGCTGACTCCTGCCTGGCCACATTAAATGGGGCCACTTGCAGGGAGCCAGCTGGCCGTGGGGCCCTGGGGCTCCCTCCAGAACTCCCCATTTGTTTTTAAAAACTTGAATTTATTTTATAAAATGCCAAAAAGTGAATAATAAATGAGCGCCCCATAATGCCCTGTGAGAGCTAATTAGATTTTCTCTGTGATGTCCCTATAATTGGCAGGATCACCACTAAACATTTTTTTTTAAATGTTGTGGGGGTTGCAGCAACATTAGAAAAAAAAAAACAGTAAGTCTCCTGGGTCATTAAATCTATGACCCCAGGAGAACTTACCTTATTTTATCAAAACGATTCCCAGGCTGGAGTTTTTGTTCTACAGTTAAGAATGAGGCGCCATCTAGGGGCTGGTGGTATGGCTCAATTTTATGTTGCCTGAAGTTGTTTGAAAAAGTAGGCCTGGGCGAAATTTTAATTATGCCGGAGTAAAAATTATCAAATTTATGCTATTATGCATGCTTGTGTAACTAAGAGTAATTTAGGACAACAATCCTACCACAGGAGTGCAGGAACAACAAAGTAAGAGAAAGCAAGTGGTTGCTGGCTACTATTGTTCATGTCCTGTAGCGCACATAATTATGCATAATTATGAGTAATTCTGCAGTAATTACGCTAGAGAGAATTACACCAGCTAGGCCCACCTCTATAAAAAAAAATTGCACGGCCCTCTTGTGGTTGTTTTTATGATTGCATTTTTTGGGATGCAAAATATTAAAAGAAACAATATGTTTCTGACTATTTACTTTCACATTTTTCACTCACAAAATGTAATGATATAAAAAAGTCACATACATGTTTTTAATATAACTTTATTAAACATATTTTAGTAATCAGTAACAATACACATTGCATTGTGTGAATTATTGAAATACACAAATAAAATTATTGGTGATTTTTGGAGAAAGAGGATAGATGTGTTTCATATATATTGATACGCTCATTCCTTGATAAAGCCGTAGACTCACTGTTTATATTTTAGATATGCAGAAGGTCGTGCGTAGGTTATGCTGATGAGAGGCCGGGCCCTGGGGGATGGCTGCTCGTGAGGGGTTGGAAGCAGGCCAGCCCTGCCGACAACCCCCCGCCACACACAGAGGGTTGGTTTTATGTATGGTAATGAAATCGTACTTAATTTTAATAAACCCTAGAAATTCACTAAAAAAACAAAGGTTAAAGTGATTTTATAATTAGGTGAAGATGTCAGTTAAAACACGCTGTTTTAAATGTACAAAGCCACTGAAATTCACCAGGTATAGTTATCTCAAGTAACTATCACTTGTGCCCTAAAGTAACTATAACTCTCACCCTTGCCATGCAGTGCTAATTACCCCACATATTACATCACTCATGACATCTTCTATGACATATTAATAATATCACAGCAACATTTACAAAGAAATTATTGATGAGAAAACTGCAGGGCGAGTGCGTGAGTTATAGTTATATAAATTATATATATATTTACCTTAAATATACTTATCTTGCATGGTAATGCCATCTGTGTGGTAAAGGTATGCGTGGTAAAGGCATCTGAATGGTAAAGTATGAGTGGTAAAGGACTTTCATGGTAAAGACTGCATGGTAAAGGCTGTTTCCCTCTGCTGGTGAAGTGGGTAGCTCTGGTCTGTGATACATACGCATAGAGATTTGCACAAACCTACCTTCTTCCTCTGTAAATGTGCTCCTTTTGAATTATAATTAAGTATTTCTACATTATTATCTCTTCTTGTTATATCTGTCTTTATATTTTACTTTAAGTATTGAAATCATTTCAATTGCACCACAGCGTCCTCTCTGCAATGAATAACAATTCAAAAATAGATGCTGTACTTGAGATGCATTGTGGAGGTGAAACTACTCATATCTTCTAGCTAACAGTGTTGATCTGGAGCACTTCATCTGGAAAATGCTTCCTCCAAAGAAGCATTGTTGCTTGGTAGCAATGGCAGTTGGGTTTTTACCTTCCACTTTACCTGTACCACAGATGTGCTAAGGGCTGGATGCTGGATTTTTGAGTCCTTTTTCTATACACTGAGATATGGGCGATCCTTTCCAGTAGCCTCAGTGCCTTCCATGGTAAAACTTCACTGGACAACAGACGCCTTCCAGGATAAGCCACCAAGAAAGATAGAGTCACAGAGCAGGAACAAATCTCCAGGTGCTGATGGCAGTAGCGGCCAGCATTGCTTGCGGGTGGGGGCGAGTGCGAGGGGTCGCGAGGGGGGGGGGATTGGCGGGGGTGTCGCAGGGAAACAAAAAAATAAAAGAAATAAAATTAAACTTAACTTTCCACCGGGTCCCGCATCTTCTCTGCTCCTGCTCTCCTGCCTCCAACAGGAACAGGAAGCAGGCAGCGAGGCTCCGTCCGCTAAGCAAATCACATTGCAGCGTTGTGATTAGTCAGGACAGCGCCCAGCCAGGGACTAGTGGGGTGGGCATGTTCTCATGGAGAAGGCAGAGTTGGAGAAGGGCAGAGTGCGCATGATTGGTTTGGGCAGCCCGAGAGGGCCGACCAAACAGTCGTTGCGCACTCAGGAGTGGGCAAACCACTCCTCCTCTGCCCTGCTCAAAGAGCAGAGCAGCCCCACCCACCCACCCGCAGTGAGCACAGCAAACATAAAATGGTAATAACTAAAAGTTATTACCATTTTATGTTTTGGCTTTCTCGCACTGTGAGAAAGCAGTGGGGCGACAGCTCTTCTGCCCTAGTGGAGGAGCCATCCCTGGTTGATGGGCTGAAGAAAGGTGTGCAGGAAATAATCAATTTCGGGAGAGTGGACTTTGCAGATACCAGGAGAAGGAAATAGGCAGAACACCTAAATAAATCGAAGGAAATAACAAGAGCAGAAGGGGTGAAGAATGTGACAAAAGAACTCCAAAAGCGTTGTAGTGCACCTTCCTCCAGGCTTCTGCTGCTTAAATACTTCCTAGACAGGATGCTATCCCAAAACCCTCATAATTGCCATTTTGGAATGGGATAACCTGTAGGAAAAACATAGGACAGTAGGCATCTTGGATTTTTTATATATATATACATATATATTGTGTCACTTCCTGCAAGGTAAGCTGGGAAGAAGATATGGATGCCAGAACGCCAAGAAAAGTAAGATTTCATGCCCAAACAGTTGCAGAAATGCTGACTGATGACATGCTGGAATTGTGCACAGACTTTGATACACGAAAAATGAGACCGCAGGAAGTTTTGGTACCACGGATATGTACTGCTGGATTCGCGGATCTCTGACGCTCTCGCGGTTCTGGTTTGGAGTTTTTACAAGATGGCCCACAAAGAATTGTTTAGGAAAGTACTACAGAAGACGTAAGGCACAAAGCCAGGAATCAGTTACAGATGAAAGGTTGAAAATATGATCAGGGCTCCTCAAAATGGCAGAATTCGGCAGGTCCTTCTTTCTTACCCCATCTGCCTCCGATGTGGTGGTAATCCACATTTAAGCAGAAATGAAAGCCTGTCACCAATAACATCACAGTTTATTGACTGAGTTAGGAATCACTTTCCACAATATTGCACGACATGCTAATTAGTGTTATCGCCAGCTTAAAGTACGTAAACCATGAGCAAACACGGCACGACTGACAAATGTATTTATGTTCAAGGTTTCGGGAGCACAGAGTAATATCAGAACAGCAGAGAGAGACCTGGACCCTCTCATATTGAACAGTCTAATAACCTGAGAGCTTTGCCTGAAGCTCCTTGCCATTGCCACCTGTTGGGCAGAAATGTGTTGTCTGGTTGTTAGTCTGGCTGTGCATCGCGTTGTGGTGATTGGTCTGGGGCCTACCTTAGCTGTTGTTGATCTCTCAGGAGTGGCTGGAAGGCTGGCTACTCTTTCAGGGGTGCTGAAGCCCGGCTCCCGTTGAAGGGGCCATGCCTCTGGAAAGGTGTCAGAGCCTGTCCTGTCTGCTTTATTCCCACCATCAGGCTTTAGAATCTGTATAGTCCACATTTGAGAGACACAATGTGTGACCATGGCTTTGAAAACCGACATTGGCATAGCCAATACTTTTTACATTTTTAAGTACAGTGAAAACATATGTGCTGATCACAGGACAGGGATAGTATAGCAGCATGCTTCCCTCACAGACAGAATAGACACAGCATAGGCAGTGACATCAGAAATTCAGGTTCCATTGCACACATAGGTTGGCTCATAAATAATTTTTGCACAAAGCAGATTTTTAACATTCCATCTTGACAGTATCTGTGACAGTATCTGTGACAGTATATGTGACAGTATCTGTGACAGTATATGTGACAGTATACGAAAACAAGGCCATTGTATTTTAAGCAGTCTTTATGGAATTTAACATGTTTTTCAGAAAACATGTGATTTGCTTTTTCATAAAATGTTCATGTTTTCACACGCTATGCAAATTTAATAGTCTGTCAACCTATTTATTTAACTGTAGAGGGCATTGGGGCTTTAGCAGTGGTATGTTATGTTCCTGCAATTGTCAACGAAGCAAATCCGGGTGGGGAACTCCGCTCCATTCGCAGACTTTTCCGTACTCCGCACACCACGTAGCACGCGGAGTTCTCAAAATCTCCGCTCCGCATTGCGGAGCAGAGTTCTTTTCCTCACTCGAGTTCCACAACATCAAGTTGGTGAGCGCGAGCGAGGAAAATCCACCTCCCAGCACTATTTTCCTCGCTCGTGCTCCCCAACGTCAAGTTTTTGAGTGCGAGCAAGAAAAATCCACCTCCGGCGAGATTTCTCAACGCAGGCAGTCAGATTTCTCAATGTGGTCGGTCGCGGGTGGTCAGGACGGCTCGCATTAAGAAACCTTATGTTCACGTTGTGAAAGTTGCTGCTCAAGTAGAAAATCTACTCAAGTGGCAGAAAAGAAGCAGGGCCCTCTTGCGCTGCTCATTGGTGCCATTCGCGTTGATTTTCCAGTGCAGGACAAACATCTGGCGCTGAAAATCAATGCAAACAGGCATGACCAAGCGCACTCTGCCGCTTGCAGAACACCGTTTAGCGCGGTGGAGTTTTTTGGTCACTTTGCGGAGTTCTGCCCAGGCATACTGGACCACCTATCTTCATTTGTCTAGAGAATGCACCATTCATCTCTACCCATAACTGCCCAATTCCTTTGATTGAAAATAAGTGTAACTTTCTGCAAGTACTTGTTTCTCAAATGCAGCCTCCTGTCACATCTCTTGCTCCAGAATTCAGGAGGACCTACATGAGAATTCGTCATTCAGACCGTTCACCTAGTCCAAGCTAGTTTACTAAATCATTCAGTTAAAAATTCCTCAGTTTGAAGAAAATTGCTCAAATCTATGATGTATTGTAGGATATGTAATGCTTAGTCAAACATTGATTTTATTTGCAATGTGAACTTCAAGGGGCCTTGATTGCTTCTCTACGATGCTTATCAAGCTACTCTTACAAGTCATTAGAATTTTCTTCTAACTCGAGGACTTTTGAAATCCTTTGAGCAGACACTATGTTTAGTCTGCATTCTTTCAGAACATATTGTGATCATCCAAGCTTGAGGATCTGACAGCGTTTAGCTGTCAAATTCTCTCTTGTTTTTCTATGCTCTTCAGACGCAGTCAGCCAAGTGTAGCTCTGAGTTGCCTAATTTGGGGTATTTATCTGGCGTTCAACCAAACTGAGGAGGGAGGAGGAATAGGAGAGAGCACTTTACACAGCACTGGGGATTGTGCTTCAGAGTGCGGTTTACTTTCCCCTTTATTAACGTTTACTAGCTAATATAACTCGCTTTACATTATAGAAAGTTGAAGGACTAAAACTGATATAACATATATACACATATTTAAATAGTTTGACAAGACGAGAGGTTATTTATTCATGCATTTCACAATTTTATATGCTCTGCCAGGTGTCGGCTCGCTTTACAGTTTAACAACTATAGAGAAAGTGTATCCTCTTTACACATGTGGGTGTTCCGATGCAACATCTATGGAACTTGACACATTCCCAAATTTATAACACTTAAGTAAAACTGGGAATGCGTCAGAATCCTATGCCGCCCCAGGGTGAGGCGTAGGAATGGCGCAACGAGGAGAAATACTTTTATTTCTCCTTATTTCCTAATAATTGTTTTTGTCCAGGAAGGAGTCTCTCCCTGCACAAAAAACAAACATCCCCGCAGCGCAGGCACCCTTCCAAAATGACGCAAGGGTGCCTGTGCTGGCGCATGGCAGCCAATTGGGCACCAGTGCGGGGGAAAGCACAGGGGTGCAATGTATTGTTGTTAATATGAAGCAACCCTGTGCTTTCTTTGAAAATGACACAGCACAGAGCAGATAAATGGTTTGCGGCACTGCACTGCATCATTTTTTTGTAGATGAGGCCCTAAGTTCTTACATTCAAGTCAAGTCAATAAACTTTTATCCGATTTTCAAAGAAAATCATACAAGTACAGAATAAAATATTTTCTGCGTAAACAAGTGATAGAGCGCGATTGTGTTCTTTTCATTTGTAGGGGTGCATCATAATCATGAGTAGTTCGCACCTGCATTTATTTTTTTGTCGTATTAACATGGGACAGTAGAATGTGTACTGTAAATGTGAAAGGTGATGTGCTAGGTGTATTTTTCATGTAAACATGAAGAAATTAATGTTGCAATACATACGTGTTTAGCTGAAAACATTAATGTGTAGAGTTTGTGTACAAGGCTTACAATTATTCACGCATTTGATGTGCTCATGTAATGTGTTGATTTAGAAATGCTTAGTAAAATGTCCATTTATATGTGGTTTCATAAGGCCTATGTGCCTTACTCTTATGTTGGCCGGTTTCTTTAGGCCTGAAATGTATTCTCCCTGGAAGCTCTCGTATTAGATTTAAAAGCTGAATTTCATGTGCATGTTGGATTTGTCTTTTCTCACATTTCTGTTCCAGGTGGAGAAATTAATCTTTGTTAGTTAGAATAACGCTTTTGTTTTAGGAGTTAGGCTCAGGGAGGAGAGGATACATTTGTACAAGGAGTGCTGATAATGTGAGACGGTGTTCTTTCTCACTGGAGAAAGCCTGAGAATCAAGGTCACCAAGCCAGGAGCTGGGAGTATCAAAACTGAGTGGAAAATCACCTAGTAGGCGGTGACCAGCTGAATGAGGCGATCGAATGATGTGAAATGGGCGTATTCTATGATTTGGGGTTTTGAATTAGGAACAGTGCCCCGAGGGGTGGAGGGAGAGAAGAGAGGAGATCGATGGAGGGAGAAGGAGCATCTTAGAACGAGCTCCGTAGCCTTAGGCTACTTGACCCATGCAACGTGAGTGCACTTCTAAGGAAGTCTTCACGCACTGACACCTTTTCCTAACTTGCCTGGGGAATGCTAAGTAGGGATGTCACGTTAATCGTAGTGTAGGGACAGACTAATGCTTTATACTTACGAACCTTCAATGAAGTCTGATCTTGACATTGGGGCACTTATTGCCTGCGTTCTGGTTTTGGAATTTGTAATTCTTTTCATGATCCAGCGATTGAACATTGCATGCAGATTCTGCTTTGTATTAGTTCCGATGTACTTTTACAACCTTGTCTTGAGGTGTATGTATGTCCAGTTATTTTTGGCTTTGTAATAAATCCCCTAACTGAGAACCTGGAGTCTGTGCTTCTTTGGAGTCATGAATTATTGGGTAACTTAATTAGTTGTGAAAAATTATTTCTCCCCTCTACACTTCTAAGCAGGCACCAACGGTCCATTGACCAGGGGTTCCAGAGTAAATTGGGAACAGGGAACCCGGCTCCATCACAAGCAAGGTTGAATAAATAATCAGACACATCAGCCCATAAAAGAAATAAAAAAACAGTCACATTAAAAAAGCAATTACATTAAAATTATATAAAAAGAAAAAAAAAATTAATTGAGCAGAGTTATTACTGTCACCAAGTCTCACATTTTGCTTTCTGCTGATCTGCAAACTGCAAAGTTTATTGCTGATGCCCTATTGAAACCGGGGGTAGATTGCCCCAGACCATCAACATTGTGGACTCTCCTTTAAATGTATAATTTGCCACACTCTCCTGTCGATCCTGAAGTCAAGGCTGTTTGATGATAGGAGCTCTTGACCTCCTAGTCTCCTAGATGTACAAGATTTAGCGCTCCTCACCCCAACCAATGTATGAAAGGAATGATATTTGTACTGGATGAACGTAGATGAAAACCAACTGATTGCTGACAGACTGAGAGATGTTTAAGCATTCACCCATTTCACGTTCATGTCCAAGTGCAGCACTTCGATGTGCTTTGCATGTTGCTCCTGTATGGATGGAGAAGGTAGGCAAGGGCTACCTATTCCTCCAGTGCTGTTGGTTTGGGGAACAAGCGTATTTGCTCTAAATATATGAAGGTTTTCGGTGTCTTGCCAAAACCCTGCATGCAGTTCTAAGACTGTGCAGCAAGATCCTGTGATACAGCTTATCAAATACTAATTGCAGGAGGAGAATTAGTAGAGCATTTTCTTGATATCAATAATAAGAGCCTGTTGTTTTATAGTGTTTTAAGCCACTGTTGTTGCAGGTTCAAAGCGTTCTAGCTAACAGATATTATTATCATCCAGTTTTATAGTACTCTGTTTAGGGAATATGCAGGATGAAGAGCTGTGTGGGCTTGCCAGGATTCAAAGTCATGACTTCTAAGAGACTCAAGAACTCCTAGAGAGCACTCATCTCCTTCAGCCATCTTCCCAGCTTTAACAAGCATTTGCAATGCAATAGGTTTCGCATTTGCGAGAGTTTAAGCTATTGGCATTGTAAATGACAATGCCTTTTATGTATCTGTTTTGCTAATTAACACATAAATAAAAGGCATTGTCATTTACAATTCCAATAGCTCAAACTCTTGTAATGCGAGACCTATTTAATTTCAAAGAAATGGTCGCCATTGTCCTGGGCTGCTCGGAAAGTGAAAGCGTGCAGGGCGCGCTGCATGTTGCAGGAAAGCATGTTGTGCCTGCAGTAGGAGAAACTCGTTAAAGAAAATAGTGCTTACAGACAAAAAAAGATGTACTGTGTAACAACCGAAGCAAAAGCGTGGGTCCTCATGGGAGGTTACAAATGAAGACAAGGTGGTACTAAGGAGGGACTAACAAGCCTATTAACGAATCAGAAGTCAGCATTTACGAAGGGGAATGACACAAGCCAATGACAAATATGGGTGGAGAGTGGGCGGGGCTTCTATTGCATACTCCAGTACAGCATGCAACAGCACATTTGCTGTCCAGGCTCGACCTAAAAAGGGTTATTTCACATTGGGCCGTGTTGGTCCTACATGCAGATTTGTGTCCAGGCTCAATAAGGTCCATTAAACTATAAATCATCTTCGTGGTTATGGTACTTAGAGGTTTAGTGATCAAGGGTATTTTGGACGTACTGTTAACTTTGCGCTTCTTTTTGTTGAGATCCACACAAGTTTTACCAGCATCCTACAAACATGGGTTATAATTAGAAGGCCTTTCCTCTACAGGCATGCATAATGACATGCAAAGACGTAGGAACCCTGATATCTATCTTACACTCTGAAATGGGATATCACTTTTACATGATGAGAGTTATTCTAATCTGTGAAGATAGAATATGATTCTTGATTTGCTGAAGGCTGAGTGACTGAAATGAGAATGACATCCCAGTTGAAATTATTTTGAGTTGCAATTTATTACAAAATCCACGAGGTGATGCATAAGCAAATTTATGGCTTTCGCGATTTAAACATCATATCTCACCTGTTCCTGCAGTGAAAAATTATTACCTGGGACAGATGACATTGAGTAATAGCAGTTCAACCAGGAAGAAGGCCGCTGCCATTCCAGACACGACTGATGATCAGGCTATACGTATGCGAGCTTAGAAGTAAAGTATTTTTGGGGATCGAGAGGTCATCATGCGCATCATCTCACCTGTTTGCCCGGTGATTTGTAGAACGTCATTTTGAAAGGAGATGGGGGGGATTGCAAACCCGCCTCCTAGGTCATGAAACTGTCAATACGTGAACATAACATGTTTCACCCGTTTCAAACATCTCAAAGCAATGAGAGTGATTGAGCACAACCAACCTTTGTTTGTCATACGTTTGTACATAATGCATTATTTATGGTCCACTTCCAAAAGCTATATGAGGAACTGCAGAACTGATTTACACAGTTCATTATGCACGGCTCTCATAGAGAGTGAGTACCAGATTGTTATTTTCTGCTGTATTAAGTCACAGGATTTGGAAACAGAAGTTTGACATTGCTGTGACGTCATAAAGGAAGCACTTACTTCCCCTCCACCATCAGCACCATTGTCCTATCATAGTGAGTCTCTGCAGACCCATGTTGAAAGAGGAAGTTCAAACCTGCGCTGACACACTTTCAGAGACCCTGTAAGTGCGGTGCTGGTGTCTTCTCTCTGGAGGGTATAGACCATTGCTTCAGCTGGGAGAGGGGCATTAGGGCGCAGAGGGCCAGATTTATCAAGGGCTTGCGTTGCCCATGCATCACGCAAGGTGACGCAAGGGCAACACAAGCCCTTAAGTGAGATTTACAATGGCACGCGGAGCCACCTTGCATGGCTCTGCATGGTATAGAAAATCTGGAGTAACGCAAGGCAGCACAAGTCATCAGTGATCAATGATGTCATAGAACATGTCATGAGTGATATAATATGTTATGTTTTGTTATGGTATGCTATGTTATGTTATGTTATTGTACGCAGGTGGGGTATTATGTGGTGATGCTGGTTAGGCTTCACCGTGTAATACTCTCACAGAGCCCCAAAGATGGCCCTTGGATTCACAATATTAAATCCCTAACTCAGTCCTGGTACTGTGGCAAAAAGCAGTCAGGCTTTACCAGAGGAACACGTGTTAAGCATTTCATGGCTGATAAGTAATTGACATGACTCAATAGAAATCCAACACCAATTTATAAAAATAAAGTGTATTTTTATTTTAATGTAGACGCCAAAATGAAGTTGATCAGATACATATAACCGGAGTTATGGATTTTAGAAGAAAAACATAATCACAGCAATTCAATACTGCAGAATGTTTGCATTGCGGTCAATAGGAAAAAGTGGTAGTGACAATCGGTCACTTGCAGGTCGAGTTGCCTGGAACCCAAGGACAGCTAAGGTCAAGCAGGTCCCAGGACCAAGCCACGACAGTCAGTTCAGTTTTACCTGGCCCGTGGAGCGCAGTGCAGATTTGTCCTGGCTGTCCCTGGTGCTGAATGTGAGCCACAGGAGTCCTGCTTTTCACCCCTTACACAGTGCTGCGGTGAACAAGATGCAAAAACACAATGACTGGGTGGTTGCTGATGTTGGTCGAAGGTTGGATGCAGTTCCTTCTAGATGCAGCGTCAAGTGCAGGGGTTGGTTGCCAAACTGGCGACCAACAAGCCTTGGCAGCTGTAAATTTTGGAAAAAGGTGCTTTGATGTCAAGTGGTCCCGGGGAACATGGTAGCTGCCTGTAACTTCGTGGAGGCAGGACTACAGTTCCCACAATACTTTAAACCCTCTGGATTCGGACAATCCCTCAGAGGGCCTGATGGCCAGCGATTCTTCAGATCCAGAGTGTTGATTTGCCTACAGTTTGCAGGGGAGTAGTACCACTAGTCTGGGCTTCAGTCTCTCACAGGGTTCCTTCTGTCTAGGGGAACCAAGAGTTAGCCTAGCACGAGTCTCGGTCTGGCAGTTTCAGGAGCGTTGCCATGGGTGCAGAGTATCCCTCTTTTGGTTTGTGCAAGTCCTGTTGTTGCAGACACAGGTCTCTTTGTCCTCTTCGATGCAGGTTGATTTAGAACTGAGGTTCTAGTTTGCGGGTGTCCCTTTAATCCTAGATTTAGGGGAGTTTAGGGGTATGCGAGCAAGTAGCCAATGGGCTGCTAGTTCCTGCATCTAGTCCGCCCCTGAGGTAACCACATGTAGGTCACCTTTTCTACCCAGAACCCACTATTTTTACCACTTTTAAAAATGGCAGAAGTCTTCCTTAGGTGTACAAACCATGTAGCTCACCCTAGGGGTGTGGCTAACCTTCTGGGGATGTACCCCTCCTGCATACCTAATTTCCTACCTGCCAGGTTGCAAATGTGCCTGGGGCAGGGGGAGGGCTGTTTACTCCTTTGGGAGACAGCCTGGATGCATATCAGAGGTGGTGCAGCCTTTGAACCTCATCACCTTGATGTGCCACTTCACAAGCATCCTTGGAAGGAGGAGGTGTGACCTCCTTCCTGTCCAGGCCTTTGTTCTTGACTCCTGGGAGTGTTCCCACTGCCTGGCAGGAGGTCAGAATCTTGTCTTGGTGACAGCAAGCACGGGCTGCCAGCCAGAGCACAGAGAAGCTGGGGTAACCAGGTGGGCAACCTCTAAGGTAGCCACCTGGCTTCATGCCACATTGCCCTCAACACGAGCTCCATGTCACGGGCAAGAAGGCAAGTTGTTTGATACCAGACTTGACATATCTTGTTGGTACCATAATGGAGCTAGCGTCCCCCGGTTTGCCCGAGTGACAGCCCATGTTATACTATGGGCCACCTATCACTTACAGTGTACTTTAATGGAAAAGGACACTATAGGGACACATAAGCTTGCACTTACATGCCTACACCTTTAATATAAGGCACACTGCCTCCTGGGCTCAGGAGGCCTTCCTTGGGGGTGAATGACATATATTAAAAGCAGAGCATTGACTTTGCCACACATGGTGAGGGCAAAGTTGAAATGCAGCAGTTTACACTATTCCTGCAGTCAGCAATGGCAGGCCTGCTGGCAGTAGTGTACTTGGGTCACTCAGGGTGGCGCAAACAGTACAGCAAGCCCTGGGGACCCATTTACTACCCATGCCCTGGGTGCCACTGGTACCGTATTCTAGGGACTTATAAGGGGGTAAAGTCCTTGTCAATTGGTTTGCTAATTTACACATAACAGTTTTAGGGAAAGAGCACGGGCACAGGGTTCTGGTCAGCAGGCTACAGTGCACTGTCAGAGTTGAAAACCAGCATCTAGTAGTCCAAATGGGGGCAAAAAGTGGGGGGACATCTGCAAAAAGCCCATGTTTTCTTACAGTTATGCAATGTTATGTTATGTTATGCTATGCTATGTTATGTTATGTTACGTTCTGAATATTTTTAGAGTGCACTTTCACCTGAGAGGGTATCTTGGTGGTGAGGAGGTGTGAGTTTAGCCACACCTAGTGCCTATTAGGACTACTCGAAAAGCCAGATCTTCAGTTTCTTGTGGAATTCAAGAAGTGGGGAGGAGGCACTTATGTGTAGTAGCAGGTCGTTCCATACTTTAGGAGTGATGCAGGAGAAGGCTCGACTGCCGGATCTGGATTTCCATGTGCGTGGCAAGTAGGAGCCCGGACAAGCAGAGGTATCGGAAAGGTTTGTGAAGGCAGATGCGATAGTTGAGGTATGCTGGGCCAGTGTTATATAGGGCCTTGAAAGTGTGGGTGAGGTTTTTGAATTGTGCTAGTTTGTGAATGGGGAATCAGTGGAGCTCCTTCAGATGTAGTATAATGTGAGTGCGGCACGAGAGACCTGTAACCTTTATCATTGGCTCCTACTTTGTTGATTCATAAGCCTTGCCACAAGGCAACCATCAGAAATATGGTAATATAATTACAAATATTTATAAAATACAGTTGTCAAGACAAAACAATATCCTTACTAATGTGCCGAATAGGGATTGCCATAGTGCAAATCATCTATCCCCATGGTTTTTTCAGGAGGGTTACCAACACTAAAACCCTTGCATACTACAGTAATCTGCGAGATTATAACAAAATGCCTGCCTACAGGCTTTAGCACAGTGTAATAACAATCAATCAATCAGGATTTGGAGAGCGCGGCTAATCACCCCTGAGGGTATCCAGGCGCTGAGGTCTCGTTGGTCTCAAGTCGAAGAGCAGAGTTTTGAGTCCCTTTCTGAAGTACGCCAATGTTGGTGATGTTCGTAGGTGGAGGGGGAGGTCATTCCAGGACTTGGCGGGAAGGTATGAGAATGAACAACCACCGTTGTGGCTCAGGCGGATGATGGGGACGTTAGTGAGGGTGGGGGAAGTGGAGCGCAGTTGTCTGGTGGGCTGGTAGAATTTCAGGCGGTGGTTTATGTAGGCTGCACCCTGGTCATGGAGGGCTTTGTAGGCGAGGGTCAGCATCTTGAACTGGTACCTCTTCTGTATGGGGAGCCAGTGGAGTGTCTTGAGGTGGGGTGTGATGCGGGTCCGTTTAGGGAGGTTGATGATGAGTCTGGTGGCTGCGTTCTATATGGTCTGATTTCTCTGGAGGAGTTGGGTGGTGATCCGTGTGTAGAGTATGTTTCCGTAGTCTAACCGGCTGGTGTTGAGGGCTTGAGTGACTGTTTTCCTGGTGTTGATGGGGATCCATCTGAAGATCTTGCGGAGCATGCAGAGGGTGTGGAAGCAGGCGGAGGAGGCTGTGTTGAGCAGTCATCTCATAGTGAGATTGCTGTTCAGGATGATTCCGAGGTTGCAGGCATGGTCTGTCAGGGTGGGTGCAGGTCCGAGCTCCAAAGGCCACCAGGTGTCATCCCACAGTGAGGTGTTCTTTCTGAAGATCAGCACTTCCGGCTTGTCTGTGTTGAGCTTCAGGCAGTTGGTACTCATCCAGCTGGCGATGTCCGTCATTGCATTTAAGAAGTTAGTTCTGGTGGTGGTGGTGGAGTCTTCCGTCAGTGAGAGGATAAATTGGGTGTCGCCCACATAGGAGATGATGTTGAGTCCGTGGACTCGGACAATGTCAGCCATTGGGTTCATGTAGGTGTTGGACAGGGTTGGGTTGAGTGATGATCCTTGGGGGACGCTTCAGATGATGGTCTTGGTCTTGGGATTGGAGGTGAAGGGTGCGAGTCGAATTCTCTGGGTCTGTCCTGTTAGGAGGAAGGATGCGATCCATTTGAGGGCGTCTCCCTGGATCCCGATGTAGTGGAGTCTTTTGATGAGAGTGTGGTGGGATATGATACTGAACGCTGCTGAGAGGTTGAGGAGGATCAGGGCTGCTGTTTGACTTCGGCCAAGGAGGGATATGATGTCGTCGGTTGTGGCAATCAGGGTGGTTTTGGTGCGGTTGTTGACAAGGAAGATGGATTGGGAGGCGTTGAGTAGGTTGTTTCTTTCTAGGCATTCAGTGAGCTGGTCTTTGATGGCTTTCTCAAGGACCTTGGCGGGGAACGGGAGAAGTGGGATGGGTCAGTAATTTTTGAGTTTGCTGGGGTGGGTGGAGGGTTTCTTGAGGAGGTTTGACTTCTGCATGTTTTCATGTTTCGGGAAATACGGCAGTGGTAATGGATTTGTTGAGGATGGTGGTGACGCTCCCTTAAAAGCTGTTTGCCTTTAACACATACCTTGCACAATAACTAAGTAAAGTTTTCTTGCTTTGTCATAACTTTTCATAACAAATAGATCACAACTAAGGAATCTGATATAACTTTTCCCAACAAATCGATAAGGCCTCTAGCCTTTACCAGTGACTTGACACAATATACAACGCAGGCCTACAAAAGGGTGCAGAAGCTGACAACCATCAGGCATGCATTTTTTAATTTTCAAATATGGACAAAACTACAGTTGGCAAGATGTTATACAACTCATCTCAGTAGGTCCTAACAAGATTCATCACAGTGAAATTCTACTCCCAGGGTTTGTCGAGTGGGTGTCTTACACCATAACTCTTGCATGCAGTGGTAATCGGTGAAATTACATGTAACCAAATACCTTTCTATGGCCTAAACATAATGTGACAACACTCCACTGTTCGAGGGCTACTGGCTTTACCATATGCTTTTCACAACAAATAGGCCAAGCTTACTGCCTCTGTAATAACTTTTTCATAATAAACAGGCCAGAGATATGGCATCAGGCATAACAGCTCCCTGTGCACTAATCAAGCTTACAGTTGTTATCATTGACTTGTCACTATCAGGCCTACTGTACTGAGCATAAGCTTTCCCACAAAGCAACCATCGGACACATGTTCATAAAATTGCAAATGTATACAAAATTACAATCGGCAAAGCAAACTAGTGTCTCTCCTCGCAGTGTAAATCCTCTATACTCATGGTTTGTCAGAGGGGGTAACCAGCACCAAAACCCTTGCCTACTAAGGTAATCTATAAGATTATATGTGACAGAAACCTTTCTGTAAATTTAACCCACCATTTAATGCCTATTGACTTTAATATATGCTTTTCACAATCAATATGTCAGGCCTAATGCCTTTATCATAACTTTTCATATGAAGCAGCCAGGCATAGCCTTCATCATTGGCTTCTCACCATAACCAACTCGAGCCTAATGTACTGAGCCTAAGTTTTCCACAAGCAACCATTTGGCATACAATTATAAAATTACAAATATGTAGAACAATGCAGCTTTCAAAAACATACATCACCCAACAGGGCTTAACAAGAATCATCACAGTGAAACGCCCCAGGGATTGTCAGAGTGGGTGGCCAGCATCAAAACCCTTGCCTACTACAATAATCTGTGAATTCCATGTAATAAAATACTTATCTGTAGGCTTTAATGTAGCGTAAGAACAATCCACACCAAAATGCCTATCGACTTTAACATATGCTGTTCACAATAAATGTCAGGCTCGTGCCTTTACCATACCATCTCATAATAAACAGATCAAGCCTATAGCATTGATCATTGATGCCACCTTAACCAGCTCAGTACTGCTGCGTTGAGTATAAACTGTGCCACATGCCAAAAAGTGCAAACATGTAGCAGCAGCTTTACTTAGAATTCACGCAACGCGGTACAGCAAGCCACGTTGCTGCGCTGCATTGCGTGAATGGGACAGAGCTGAAAAGTGCCAAATCTACTAAGATATGGCACTTTTCAGCTCTCTCCCTGAGTTGGTGCACTTGAGGCTCCCTAGCGCCAATGCAGGCACCCTTGCACCGCTGTGCAAGGGTGCCTACGTTATGGGCAGGATTGTTTCTGTGCAGGAAGGGACATCTTTCTGCACAAAAATAATCTTTAGAGGCATTTACCTCTTTCTATGTGTGCTGCAGAATGCAGCACAAGTGGAAAGAGGAAATAATTGGAAGAAATATAGATATTTCTCTTTGTTATGTCTCATGTTGGAAGGAGTAACATTTTACACATACCCAGGTATGCTAACTTTAATAAATTTGGGAATGCGTCAAAATCCATGGGTGTATGCATGGGAACGCCCATGTTCCACCCATGGATGCATTCCCAACTCAACTAATGCTGCGTTGCGGTACTCTGTATTTACTAAACAATGCAAAGCCACACCAAGTGGCTTTGCATGGCCTAGTAAATACCAAAAATGATTTTGCCTCAGGGCTGAGCCACAAAAGTGATGCAACCCGTGACGCAAAATCATACTAAATCTGCCCGGTAATCTTTCTACTGAAAGCACACAAATTTGGCCCAATCAAATCCTGTACTCGGGGAACCAATAAGTGGGTGGAGCTAGCGCCCCTCTCTTAGTTGGAGTCTGAAAGCTCTTTTTCGTTGGTCACCTAAGGTCAGGTGGCAGTTGCACTGTCAAGCCCAACCTAAAACATCATGCAGGTTAATGGCTGCCCTCCTCCCATCTGTGCTGCTGCCGGAGAAAAACATCGTAAATTATCTCGTTATCAAAAACACTTTGGGGCATATTTACAAGCCCCTTGCGCCACTTTTGCGCCGCCGTTGCGTCACGCATGTGACGCAGCGGCGACGCAAACCATGCGCCGCGTTGCGCTATATTTACAACGTGACGCATCTAGGGAGATGCGTCACGTAGTAAGCCCCTGCGCCACATGAAACCTGCGTCCAGGTTTCATGTGGGCGTACCGGCGCAGGGGGCGTTCCGGCGCAGGAACGCCTCGGAAAAGTGACGTAGTGAAATCTACAAGATTTCACGCAGTCACTTTTCCGGCAGCTGGTGCGTCAAATCCTTACGCCTGCTTCAAGCAGGCGTAAGGATTGACGCACCATGTTAGGGATAGGGTAGGTTGGAACAGTGCTGGAGTTGCGTCGCGCTTGCGACACAACTTCAGCACTGCGCCAACCTTCCGCCGGCAGATGCGTCACGCATCTGCTTATCCTTGCGCCACGATGCGCCGCATTGTAAATGCGGTGCATCGGACGTGGCGCAAGGGTAAACTTGTGTGACGCATTTTCCCTGGCGCATCCCTGCTGATATGCAGGGATGCGCCAGGGAACGTAAATATGCCCCTTTAATAGCATGGCAGTGTCATGTGTGTGCCGCTGAAAGTTCAAGCTCAGGCATCTGTATAGATAAACAAAATGATAACTTTTTTTATGGAAGCACACAACTTCTGCCGGATCAAAACATGCACTCTTGGCTCCCAAGATGTGGGCAGGGGCGGCTCCTCCACGTGGGCGGAGGAGCGTCTCCCCACTGCTTTCAAGCCGTGCGAGAAGCAGAAACATAAAATGGTATAAATACCATTTTATGTTTCTGCTTCTCGCACTGCAGAAGAAGGGTTGGGTTGGGGGCGGGGAGGAGTGGCTAGCCCAATGTTATGGGCGCTGACTGTTTGGTTGACCCCAGGGCCAACCAAACCAGTCATGAGCACTCTCCCGTTTTCTCCATGTAGGCTGCATGCAGCCTGCATGGAGAAAACAGCCTCCCCATAGACGCCGGTACGGACGACGTCCTAGCCAATCACTACGCTGCCATTGCAGCGTTGTGATTGGCTTAGGGGAGGAGAGGGAGGCTGCCTGCTTCTGCTTCCTGTGAGCAGAGAGAGAGAGCAGGAGACCCGACCCAGGACAGGAGGTGAAGGTACGTTTTATTTTTTTCTAATTTTATTAAATTATCCCCCCGCGCAACCCCTTCCCCAGGCGACCCCTCGCCTCCCCACCCGCGAGTCATGCCGGCCGCTACTGTATGTGGGCGGAGCCACAGCCTCTCTCAATCCAGACCATAATAAGAACTCAAAATCTGGAAAGCAAATTAATGCTATGGTAACTGTGTAAGGATCTCCATGATAAGTTTTAGCATTATCTTTGTAACCTACTGTCTGCTACGTTTCATCTGCTACATCTTGTCTGTCATTTATGTCTTTCCTTGGCCACGTCTCGCACTAATCACTGCTTTCTAATCATCTGTTTCAAATCACATCCTGTGTGCACTGCTGCTTTATTATGCTCGTCCTAGACGATGAAACTGTAGTTTTGTTCACTATTCTTAAAATGTTTCGATCCCTTCCTCTCCTATTTCCACATTTGCTACTATATGTTATCATCTTGTTTTTTTCCTTTCCCTTCTTCCAATGTATACATATTTATTTAACTAAACTTGGTGTATAGCGCTCCGACGCCCATGAGTACTGGTCAGCACTATACAAAACTATTCAACAGCATCTCTTATCGCCATCTAGTGCGGTTTTATAGAGCGCGAACTCAACCCTTAGTATTGGAGGCCTTTACATGAGCACCAATTACATAAGGACACATTCATTTTATAGGCACGAGGAGATTAAGTGATTTGCCCAGAGTCACACGATGTTGAGCCAACGCCGAGACTCGAACCTGATTTTCCAGTTCCAAAGTATTCAGTCCTGGCCGTAGCTGCTGCATCCTCTCCATGGCAATTGAAATTGGGATCCTTAATGGATCTCTTCTCTGAATTACTTATCACATATATAAACTCTTTCCTCAAGAATGTGTGGTATTCTTAAAGTGTTTGTTGTATGTTTAACAGTCATAGTTTAGGTAAAGGAAAAGATAAAGTTAAAAATATAAAGGAGGCCTATTAAACAACAAATAAAACCCATAAAAGTATGGATTTAGATTTACATCTCAGCCGGAATGTACTTTTACATGTTTATTATTCACAACCATTCCCCGAGGTATGCCTAGAAAGCTGTGCCAGGGGCACATTTACAGTCATTTTACTTGGAATGTCACGTGACTACCCCAGTAGCTCCTATCCCGACTTTGCAGAATTGTGCATAGTGTAGAACTTCACGCAGCGGGAAGGGGGCTGTAAGAGGCAAGGCCTAGTCAAAGTACGGGAAGCTGCGCTGAGGTCAATGATGGAGCCAGACACACTTGCTCACCGTTCAGCTACTGGTCACGTGCGACCCTAGCCCCTTTATTTATACCCTCCAGCCGAGCCCAGGGGTGCAGATGGATACATTTAAGGGGAGAGGCCGGGTGGCTCTCTGCAGGGGCCTCCAGTGCCCATGAACACTTTCTTCTCCACAGAGAGAAGAAAACATTTTCCCCATGCAGAAAACTCTTCCCTCCACCCCCGTCGAATCTGCGGTTGGTCCATTTCCTTTCAGACTGCAGGGGGAATTACTCCAGCCATTGGATGGAGCAAATCTCCGAATTTTTCCAGGGTGGAAGCGGATCCAAGAAGAATTTGGGAATAGCCACAAACGTCTTTCTTTGTAGGCGTTCCCAGCCTTCCTAGGCAAACAAAGCCTTTGAGTGGGATTTACAAATAATTTACGACTGTGCATTTCTCCACAGCCATGATGGAGAAATCCATAGTAGTAAATTTGGGGCATATTATCAAGGGGCCGCGATAAAATTATCGCCGCTTTAGCGTCCGTTTTTGGGCGAAAAGCGGCGATAATTTTATCGCAATATCATCAAGGACACGCTAGCGCGTGTTTCCTTGACGTAGCGCCCGTTTCCAGCACGCCTAACTTTGCATCTCTAATGAGATGCACAGTGGGCGTCACTGGGCGTACCCCTGACGGACTACCTTGTTAAATATCGCGAAATGTACATCGCGATATTAACAAGGAGTCCCACGCATTTTTGCAGACGTTAGTTTTTGGCGAAAACCGCGGTTTTCGCCAAAAACTAACGTCTGCAAAAATGCAGACTTACCTATACCTAACAATGGGGGTGGATTATGCTGATACGACCACAGGGTCGTATCGGCAAGGTTATCGCCGTTTTCCATGGAACATCGCTGGAAAACCAGCGATGTTCCATGGAAAACACCGCTATCGCTGGGAAATTATCGCCATTGCGCTATGCGTTGTTAATACAGCGATAATTGCCAGCGATAGCCGGCGATAAAAAAAATCTCGCTAAGAGCGGCCAGCGATAATTATCGCTGCCGCTTGATAATATGCCCCTTAATTTCCATCTGCCTGAAATCCCCTTTGTGATTTCCCATCAGGCATAAAAGATTTCCAATGTAAGCTTACATGTAAGACTGAATATCACCTGTGGAATTCTGTGGAATTTTTTACCTGTGAAATTCTGCTCAGAGGTTCGTGGATTAAGCCCAAAATTGTGAAGAAAGCATGTTTTTCCATCATTGGCACACAGAAATGTGTCATATAGCACAGAACAATATTCTGAATTTTGTCTAACATCGCCCCGCAGGCTCACAGTAAGACTCCTGTATTTTATGCTGACAATAGCTGAGCAGCGTCCTTTCTTTCAACAAAATGTCTCTTCTTGCTTATTCTCAAATGATTATTAAATTAAATTATAAGTAACGCCGTGGTTCCCAGCTGAGGGTACTTTAATGTGTTCTCATGCAGGTGAATGTATAATCAATCACAGATGGGAAAGTTGTGCCAGCGTGGGCATGGGCCCTCTAATCATAGCTAACTTGACAAACACCAACCTAGGGGCATGTTTATGAGCCCCGTTGCGTCGCTCTTGCACATAACGTGGTGCAAGAGTGACAAAACTCAAAAATGATATTTATGAAGCCACGCAAGGCCATCTTGATTGGTCCTGAGTAGCTTCATAAATCGCTGCGTTGCCTTACTCTAGGTAGGCATTCCATAGGCATTGCTTGAGTGTTCCTGCGCAACGCCCATGGTTTTTTACGCCTTCTCAGATTTACCAGAAATGGTAAACCTGAGAATGCACCAAAAAGATACACCTTCCCAGGAGAGGCGTAACGAGGAGAAATATCATCATTTCTTCTCGTTACTTCCTCTTTCTATGTGTGCTGCATTCTGCAGCATACATAGAGGAATATGTGTAGTATTGTCTTTCTTTAACATATACCGTTTGAAGTTGTGTTGCTTTAATTCTATACATTCTCTCTTGGAACATGTGTTCCAGAGAGTGGCGGTTTGTTGGCACTGTTTGCCTGAAGTTGTCAGGGGTACTTGTGCTTTACTACAATAAAAGCATTTACTTCATTTAACATTGTCAGCCACTTACTTCATGTGGCGACGCGCTGGACTAGTGTACCCCGAGCATTGAACCATTCGCTATCGCGTGGAAGAACCGTCAAGACGGAAGGTACTTACCCACATCGTATGTGGGTTTCTCATTGCCGCAGAAGCGTGGTTCCTGTTGTTTACTGTGACTTCCAGGAAGGTGTTGGTGTGGTGCCACACACGTTTGACTCTGCTGTGAGAAACGCTGAGTATCCGCATGGTGTGGCGCACAGGAGGGTCGGGCAACGCGTTCCCGACTTCACCAGCCTCCCATACTAACTGTGGGTAACGGGCAGTCATTTGCGGGAGGTGGAGCGCTCGTCCAGGCCCAGGTAAGGGCGTCTGCGCATGCGTCGAGGACGCTCTTCAGAAGCAATTAAGTGCAATCGCATGCAAAAACAGCACGTAAAACCCTGCGGCCATTTTAACTAGTTGGGAAGAATACTTGAGCATTGTATCCTTAAGGAAAGTGCCAAATAACTGTAGAAATCAAAGGAAAACCCGGTGGCTATCTTGTACAATTGGGATAACTGTGGTACAATTGCACTGCAGTACAACTTTCTTCTAGCCTACGCTTCAGGCATCTTTACAAGTTTCAGACAAAAGCATTTACTTAATTTAACGTTGTCAGCCACTTACTTCAATATGCCTCTCAGGATTGTTTTTGTGCAGGAAGGTGTCCCTTCCTGCACAAAAATAATCCTGCATGCAACGCAGGCACACTTGCAAGGGTGCAAGGGTGCCTGTTTTGGTGCTACGCTGCCAAATGGGCCCCAGCGCAGGGGAAAAGGCAGGAATGTGCGGTATTATTTTAAATACTTCGCATTCGTGCCCCTTCCCTGTCACGCAGTGCAGCGCAGCAAGTTGACTGACTGCGCTGCACAGCGCAACAAATCTCATAAATATGCCCCTGAGTGTAGGAATGTGAGGTGGGAAATGACACAGAAGAGGCACAGAGATAATGCTGATGCGTAGGGACACACTTTACAGGAAATTGGAAACCCTAGTGGGGTTAATGCAGTTTCAAACGGTTCCTCCTGCCGGTGTACGGGGCCAGAATAACTGTCATGGGCCTAGATCCAGTTTTTACATAACAGAATCGGTACCAATGCATCTGACACCTTCAGGTATCTTGTGCATAATGGTGTGAGACTGATAAAAGAAAAGTAGGCCTATAGTACTTTTTGAGTTAAAAATAGAAAACTCGGATTTTACCATATGGTCTAGAAAGTATTTGTCAGTAATAATGAGACAGCTCTGCATGCATGACTGCTGCTAAATATTGACATTTGTTCTGGAGTTTACGCTAAAATGCACATATTATAGCTGGATTATGTGTGTGCACTCAGGCGTGCAGTGCACTGAAAGAGCGGCTAGAGAAGACCATCTATAATCAGTCTGGGGCGCATAACCTTGGTCAGCCAGATAAGAATATTGCATTAGGATTTTTTAGCTGCTGCCTTATCGTTTCTTCTCAGAAAAAAAGCAACAAAGAAAGCCTAATAAAAGGAAAAGTTTAGAACAAAATTGCAAAAGCATAATTCTGCTTCCATTATTCTGTGGATGATAAGTAAGTGTTAATAATCTTTTGGATTTCTTTAATTGAATGTAAAGCCAGGCATGCCAGCACCACAGTTCATTTGCATGTGCAAAGATGAGCATTAGACAGATAATGTTCCCAACGATAAAACCAGCATAATTGCGTTTGTCTCCTCTAATAAGAGCATGTTTCATCATTAACAGTTATATAATATAGATATGACTTTATTTCTAAGCGAATCAAACGGATAACAATGAATTTGCTCATAATGCAACATTTTGCCTCTGCTATATGTTGTTTTTAGGTGGTCAAGAGGCAGCTTTAACTCCTCACCAGACTCATCTAATGAAAAAAAATCATAAATAAGCAAGCACTGGCAAAGTCAACTGGTCTGGCCTTGGCCGCCAGCCTTCTGGCTATTCTTGTTCTCATTTGTCATGGTATTTGCAAAACTTTATTGCTTAGGAATATGCCGGGCCCTTAGCAAGCTGAAAAAAATAAATAGTTGCAGGTAAAAAAGTTTTTTTTTCCCAAAAAGAAAAGAAAGAAAGAAAACAGGCAGGAAAGAAAGAAGGCAAGAAAGAAGGAAAGTGAAAGAAAGCAAGATAGATAGAGGAAAAGAAAAGGATAAAAGAGAAGGAAAGAAGGAAAGAGAAGGAAAGAAAGAAAGGAAAAGAAAGGAAAGCAAGAAAGAGAAAAGGAAAGAGAAGGAAAGAAAGTGAGATGGAAAGAGAGAAAGGAAGATTGAAAGAAAGAAAGAGAACAAAACAGAAAAGAAAGAAAACAGACAGGAAATAAAGAAGGCAAGAAAGAAGGACAGTGAAAGAAAGCAAGATAGAGGAAAAAGAAAAGGATAAAAGAGAAGGAAAGAATAAAAGAAAAGGAAAGAAAGAAAGTGAAAAGGAAAGAGAAGGAAAGAAAGTGAGATGAAAAGAGAGAAGGAAAGTAAGAAAGGAAGATTGAAAGAAAGAAAGAGAACAAAAGAGAGAAGGAAAGACAGCAAGAGTGAAAATAGGGGAATGAAAGGAAGAAATAAAGAGAAAGAGAGAAATAAAAAAAGAAGGTAAGAATTAAATAAAACAAAAGAAAATGAAAGAATGAGCAAAAGAAAGAATGAGAGCGAAAGAGAAGGAAAGAGAGAAAGAAGACAAGAATGAAAGAAGGCAAGAATGAAAAAAGAAAGAAGCAAAGAAAGACATAAAGAAGGATAGATGGAAGGAAGGAGAGAAAGAAAAGAGTAAAAAGAGGATAACTTAATACAGAACAGTTTCAGATTCACACAATCTGGTATGCTGTGAAATAGCAGGTCAGAAAGTCAAAACACTCAGAAAGGAATTTACAACACTCTAAAAGGAATTTACAACAGCATTGACAGGAGATGGGACCTGATAAAAATGGAATGTGCATCAGAATTGCCCTGCTACACCTGACTCTAAAGACAAAGGCAACAATAAAGTAATTATAAAGTAAAAACAGAAACACTGGAGGGACCTATCTTGTGTATGAATGTGCTCCTTTTGAGAGAACAAAATGCAGTCACTCAAAGTGAAGTTAACCAGTGCCTTAAGTAGGCCGACCCACTGTCCCATGCTGTAATGGGCGGAAGCAAAATGTGAATGACAAACAACAGACCAATGGAGGAAGAGAGGTGGCTGAAAGACCCTATATGTAAGTATATTATACACATTGTAGTAAAATCAAAATGTGTTGGCTAATGCCAGACCTCAACATAAATGCAAGCACTTATATATACATAATGTGGAGTCTGGCCTTCCCTCTTCATCTGTGGTGCACATTTTGCTTCTATACACCACAGCACACTGTGTGGAGCGATAGGTCAGCCGACTTGCACTGTGAGCGATGGTGTTTCACTTGATTACGTGTGTGCACCCACTGACAAAGTAGTGCACTTTAATATGAGGTCTGCCAGAACAATACTTACTTAATCAATTTTCCTTTCCTTTACCCCTTATCATTTTTATTCCTCCTTGTGTTGTTAAATTATGTTATATGGTTAAAGTAATTCAAATCAAATGGTAACTTTTCTTTACTACAGTAAGAATCATATTTTCCTGTAATATGCAATAAAAAAACAATGCTTTCTAAACCTGTTCTAAATATCCCTGCCTACAATGAAACATTGTACTGTTCAAATAAAATGATATGCAATGGTTAATTAAAAAAAAATTGTTGCAAGCATATGGCCACCAGTTTTTATATGTGGCCGGAGCACTGTCTGTCCACTGACATAGCCATGGCTGGCTCCACCGCTGGAAATTCCATATCTGCGGGATATCCTCGGACTGGAATGGCATTGGATGACCAGCCCAAGTAATCATGCTATCAAGTATCATCTGACAAACTGAGATGAAACAAGATAAAAACTTGAAGAAAAAAACAAGCTGTGTGCATCTGAGAAATCTTAGTGTGATATCATGCTAATCCAGGGGCATTTATTATGAAATCTTATTTACTAGGCTTGCTAACAGAAATTCGGATCTTCAGTCCGGATTTAGATATTCAATTCATTATTTTGTTTTTATTTTTGCAGTTTTATATTGAGCCCAGGCCCGAATTAATACCTGGCTTCCCAGTTCCAAAGTCGGCAGCTCTAGCCATGTGGCCACGCCTCATCCCCAATCATATCATCTCATATTAGGATCTGACACATTAATAAATGAGAATACTTGTGCTATTTTGATATTGTAATGTACAAATCCCACTTTCATATCACATTTATTCTCTCATACCCTTGAAAGCAGTGCTTAATTTGTAAAAAAAGATAAGTGCCAGGGCTCCAGTCACTAGGCCACTGCAGTGTGAACCACACATTACTCCTGCTATGCTGCCAAAGATAGTAACAACACAACTACTAACCATCATACTCCTACAAGTGTGACAGTGCAGACTATTCCAGGCCCCCAAAGCTATAAGAATGGCTTGGGCAGCAGGTAACAGTCATTTTTAATTTATATTGAATTATTATTTAACTGTTGTTGTGGTCATCTCTAAATTATCCAGACAGTGCCACCTTGTGACAGACTGTCACAAGTGCTGCTGTTATCAATTAAGTTCTGGTACCAAGCACTGGAAACCACCGGCTCAAATTAAGCTCTGCTTGAGAGCCTGCTTTATGATGTACAAGAGTGTTTAAATGATTGCATGATTTTCATATCTATATCGAAGTAACTGAAATGCTGTTGTTATGCTAGTATTTTCTGCAAATATGCAAAATATAGGTTTTACAGCATTATCATGTAAACTATCCCTCTGAGTCAACTGATACGATGTTAATTGAAAGCAATATTGGCACATGCCCCTGTGACCATTTCTGGGTGAATTTTTGGGGCTGCCATGTTACTATTCATAGATTTAGCTGAACAGGGGGTGGCGTGGCTTAGCCGGCTGCAAGATGGCCGCACCTTGAGTGGGCTCTGCCGGCCAAGCCGATAAATCCTTCAAAATCCTGGAGAACCCTTACCTGCTACCGCCCAGGACGCTACTGCTGCCCATCTCCGGTGCTCTGGGAGCGGACCGTGCCCGCTCCTGATTCTCTGCGGTGTCGGGGAGCGGAGTTGCGCAGTGGGGCCTGGTCCGCCCGATCCTGCTGAGGGCTCCTGGGCTGTCCTCCGGGGCCGGACGGTGGTCCGTGCGCCGGCTGCGGATTCTGCCGGAGAGTGCCCGCCTGCTTGCTCCGGTGAGTGTTGTTACGGGTGGGGGCGGTCTGTGGCGGGGCTGGGGGCGCTCCCGTTGTACCGCCAGGCCTGGGCGCCATTTGCTGCCTCCCCACGATAGCGGCCCCGGCTCTCTTCTCCGGGCCTGGTGACGGGGGCGGTGCGCCCCCCGCGATTCCTCGCTGCATTCGCCCCCCCCCCTGCTCCCGGAGGGCTGCTGCTGGGCCCTGGACGCCGGTACCGCGGCATACGCGGGGCTCTGCTGCCCCGAGCCGGGCGCCCTCTGTGTGGTGGGCTGGGCCCTGGTCTACGGCCTCTTTGGCGCACTGCCGCCTGGACATTATTGTGGGGAGTGACGCTCGGCCGTGGCTCTGACTCCGCACCTGCCCGCCGTGCCTGGACGGGCGGACTTGCCACACCTGCCCCTGGAGCCCCTGGGGGAGTGGACATAGCGGCGCCACACCGGCTGGGTCCCACCTTGGCTACAGCTTGCTGCCGTACAACGTTGCGGACCGGGTGGCCGCCATTTTGTGCCCGCAAGTCGTTCCTCTGCCTGGCACCACTCCTGTGAGCCCTCCTTGGTGCGTTGTGAACGTGCTGCCACCTACTCTACTTGGCGACCCCCGGGTGGCGTCTCTACCCGGTCTGGCGCGGCCCCTCATCCTGGGACCCCCACCGGAGGCCTTCCACACTGACTGTGGGTACCGAGGGGGCGCTGCCTCACCTTGCCACTGGTACTCCGTTCTTCTGCCATCTTTATTCCTGTGCTGGTGGTCGAGTGGTCTGGGCGGCTGGCCCGCGACTATCGAGCCTGCTAATCACTCTGCCATCGTGTCCGCGAGTGTGGGCGCTGGTCACTCCTGAGCCTGGACATCACACCTGCCCCGCTGGTTCGTCGTAATTTGGGCCTGACTGCCTCCCGTCGCACCTGGGTCTGATCCCCACTGCTTGATCGCCATGGGTCGAACAGATCCCAAGCAGCCCAGACTCACATTTGATCTACGGCGCCAGACGCGCCAGGAGGGTGGCGGAGTGGAGGGGGAGGACCCTGCGTCGCCACCCGACCCACCGCAATCTCGCGAAGATGACCTGAAAGCCATCATGCTGGATGTAAAATCCACCGTCACCAACATCGCGGCCCAGCTAGACCAGCTGTCAACTCGCCTGGACAATGTGAAGGCCCGAGTGGACACGCATGACGCTAGGCTGCTACAAGTGGAAACAAGAGTGTCGGACGTGGAGGATGCGGCCACCCAGGATCGGCAGAAACTGCTACACATGGACAAACTCCTGGCCGTAATTCGCAATAAGAATGAGGATTTGGAGGCGCGCTCCCGGAGGAGCAACCTCCGCATCACGGGTGTGCCAGAGTCCACCAACATTTCCCGTATGAAGGATTTCGTGGAGCAGCTGGTCCGCGAGCTGTTCGGAGATGCCCTCTCGCCCGTGTTCATCGTGGAGCGTGCCCACCGTTCGCTTGGTCCTCGCCCGGCCCCGGGCCTGCCGGCACGTCCCATCATTGCTAAGATTTTGAATTTTAGGGACCGGGACGCCATCCTCAGGGCGGCTAGAGAGAGGGGCGAGATCCGCCACCAGGGCAATTCACTCTCGTCTTATCCCGACTACACTCAGGCTGTCCAGGCGGCGCGTCGTGAGTTCCTGCCTGCCAAGAAACTCCTTCAGAAACACGACATCTCCTACTCTCTGGCCTATCCAGCCAAGCTACGAATCCGTCATGGCTCCAAGACTCTCACTTTCCCGGATCCTAGGGAGGCGTTGGTGTTCGCTAAAAAGCTGGACCGTCCGGAGCGCTCTTCTCCAGCGGGCTCCCGGGCCGCCGCCGAGGCCCAACTCAGTGACAATGACTGAACTAACTATTACCTAGATCTCTATGTTTGTGGGCGATGTTAATTGATCAGACTCTTGGCTGGCCCCGGGCACTGCGGGTCCTCCGTGCCGCCACTGACACTGATGTTCGAGGCTTGAGACTGGGCGGAGCACTTCTGTATTCTGGGTGTTTTTTCTTTCTGGTTGTCTGCTTGACCACGTAGGCTTGGCCACCCTGTCTTACTGGCAGGGGTGTACGCTGGGCGCTGCCATGCCCCCACGGGATAATTCCCTTGTTGGCTGCTCACTGTTTCCTTCCTAGTTGCGGGTTCCTGGGGTGGGTACGGGTGGTATCTCAGCCTGATTGGGGGTTGGTGTGGGTGTGGGGTGGGGGGTGTTCGAGGGGGTCTCAAGTAGGGAGGGTGGGGGGGTTGGGAGGTGGGGGGTGTGCTCGGGAATGTGGTCGTCTGCACTCTGTATGCTATTGACTTGCCAGGAATTGGTTTCCAGATTGCGTTATGTGCGGCGGTCTGGGTTGGGTTGGGGGGGGGGTATTCTTGTGGGTTTTGTTTATTATTTGATGGGGATCGTATTGTTGTTGTGTCCTCACTCCTTGTTTCTCATACGTAAGCATCATGCCACTGCTAGTCATGTTCAAATTTGCACGACTGTTCACGACATCCTCTCTCTCCTTGATGGCACTGTTTTTCCTCCGCTTCTTGCTTTTAGCGCACTTCCTGAGCCCTCCAAGGTTGGGCCGTCTCGAATGGCTGGCTACTGGCTGCCTCCACTATCTGCCTCTGGCGAATGTCCTGTTCCCTTTCTGGTCGGGTATGGGTTGCCCCAGCGCTTACACTGGCTCGCTCTGCTATCTGGCCCCCTGCTCTGCGCCCTAGCTTTATTCAGGTATAGCGTACCATGACTGACATCATATGTTGGACTTGGAATATCCGTGGTCTGAATGATCACCGCAAGGCCAGGCTCATTCACTCTCATTTACAGCGTCACAGGGTCGACATTTGCCTATTGCAGGAAACCCATCTGCTGCCCGAAACTGCTACCAGACTCCAGTCGCGCTATTGGGGGGAGGTGCACTCTTCTTACTATTCCTCTTATTCTAGGGGAGTCTCCGTTCTGATACGCAGGGGGCTCCCCTGGCAGACTAATCAGGTATTCAAGGACCCGGACGGACGGTATGTCATTTTGCACGGTTCTCTGATGTCCCAGCCGGTAACGATTGCTGCTGTATATGGCCCTAACTCGGACGACCCCGATTCTTTCACACAGATATGGCACCTCATTTCTTCCCTGGGCCCGGCGGCCCTCGTCTGGGGTGGGAATTTCAATATTACTCTCTCCGCGGCCCGGGACCGCTCTGGCTCTCACTCGTCGCACCCTCGTTCTACAGCTCTCCTTCAGTCCATACTTACGGACAACTCGTTATATGACGCCTGGAGGCACATGTGGCCCGATGCCCGTGAGGGCACTTGCGTCACTGGAGCCCGGGGTTGCTGGTCGCGTATCGATCTATGGATTGCTTCATCGGATGTCCTCACTTGGCTCACTTCTGTTAAACATATGGCGCGCACGTTCTCCGACCACGCTCCCGTTCAGCTCTGTCTTCGGCCCCCTAACTCCCCACAGCGTTCATTCACATGGCGGCTTCCTCCGAATGCCCTCCGTGATTCTGTTTTTTGCGATGAGATCCAAACGGCGATTATAAACTACTTTGATTTAAATGTCGGCTCGGTGGAATCCCCGTCCATCCTGTGGGAAGGCTTCAAAACAGTCATATGAGGCGAGTGCATCTCCAAACAGGCAGGTGTCCTCCGCTCTATTCGCGCGGTATTGGACAGGACCGAATCGGAGATTAAGGCCCTGGATGTAGAATATGCTGCCCACCCCAAGCCAGAAACCCTTGCGCTACTGCGAGCTAAGCACTCTGAATTTGTTGCGGAGGCCGACAGGGAACTCTCTTTTCTGGGCAGGGAGGCCAGAGCCCGTCGCTTCGGAGAGGGTGATCGACCCGGCAAGACCCTGGCCAATCTTTTACGTCCCCCCCGGGCGGCGTCGTACATCGCGGCTCTTCGGGATGGCGGTCTTGCCAGAACCACCTCCCATGCAGAAATCCAGGTCCGCTTTACGGATTACTACTCACAACTTTACTCTGCGGGCCCCTCTCCTTCGCCCGAGGCCTTTGAACAGTATTTTGATACCCTTGCGCTGGTGTGGCTGGAGGACCACCATCGTGAATTTTTAGACGAGCCCTTCTCTAAGGAGGAGATACTAGCGGCTATAAATAGTCTTCCCGGCGATAAGGCCCCAGGACTGGACGGCCTTCCCGCCTCGTTCTACAAGGCTTTTGCCGCACATCTGGTGCCACACCTGGCCGCCATGTATAACGACTCCTTCGATACAGGCCTCTTTCCGTTATCACTCCGCGAGGCAATGATAACGCTACTCCTTAAGCCGGACAAACCTGCCGATAGTAGGGACTCCTACCGCCCCCTCTCTTTAATTAACATCGATAATAAGATTTTCGCTAAGTTATTGGCGTCCCGTCTTCTCCACCTCATGCCTCTTATTGCCCTCCCCGATCAGTCCGGTTTCATTCCAAGCCGTGCCACATCGCATAATCTTCGCACTATATTCTCGGTCCTTCATCAAATAAACCCTAACCTCCCCGCGGTAGCCGCGCTACTCGATGCCACTAAGGCATTCGATACGCTGGAGTGGCCCTTCCTCTTTTTTCTCTTACCGCGCTTGGGTTTCAGTAACGTTTTAATTCGTAAGATATCTCTTCTTTACACTCGCCCCTCTGCCCGCCTACGAATTAATGGTCAGGTATCGGCACCCATACTGATTGAACGTGGCACTCGACAAGGTTGCCCGCTCTCCCCTATGCTCTTTGCGATTGCGATGGAGCCGCTTGCGGCCCGGCTTCGACAACACCATACTCAGAAGGGTATAGGCTTTGCAGCCCGCACCCTGTTGGTTTCCCTGTATGACGACGACATCACGCTGTATGTCCGACATCCCCAGGACAACCTCAGCCCCTTAGTCCGTGAAATTATTCGATTTGGTGGACTGTCTGGTATCCAGGTGAACTGGAGCAAGTCGGTGTTGTTCCCTCTTACCGATGCCACCACGCCGTTCACGCCGGACTTTCCTTTTGTCTGGGCCTCGGGTCCCACCCGGTATTTGGGAATATGGCTGAGCAGGAATTCGGACGACCTCTGGAGGGCCAACTTCGGGCGCGCGGTGGACTGGCTGGAATCTAAGATACCACATTGGAACCGACTCCCCCTGTCTCTGGCGGGCCGCATAGCTATTGCCAAGATGGTGGTCCTCCCGAAATTCCTTTATCTCTTCTTAAACATTCCAATACCGCTTACTGCACACTTCTTTCGCAAACTCCGCTCTTTGATCATTTCTCTGGTCTGGGCGGGAAAACAGCAGCGGATTGCATATGACATCCTGACTCTCCCAATGTCATCGGGCGGTATGGGCGCTCCCAATTTCAAACTCTATGCCTTAAGTGCCCAGGCCAGTTTCCTACATTTCTGGATCCACCCCACCCCTTATCAGCCGCATGTGGCGGTTGAAGCTGACCTGGCGGCTCCCTGGCCGCTGACTACCGCCCTATTCGCCCCGAGGTGTCGCCCGGGTGCTGAGGTGAACACGGTGGAGACACTGCGTTGGGCCTGGCAGGGATTGCGCCGTCTTTCTAATGTACCGTCGTTATCGGCTAACGCTGTGCCTATTGTGCGACACCCTGCCTTCCCCCCTCTCCAACCCACAGGCAAGGCCAAACATGCTGCCCGAATGAAGCTGACGATTCTGGCTGACCTTTTCCCCGGTGACACTTTTTATTCCCCTCCAGCCTCATCGGGCCCAATGGACACACTGCTCTTTTACCAACTGCGGGCTATCTGCAAGACGCTGCACCCCACGTTTCCCCAACCCCCACCCTCAATGCCGGCTCTTGACTACATATACACATCCCCCACTCCTCGCAAATTGGTAACTCAATTATACGCCATAACGCTGTTGACCACCTCCATCTCCACCGACCGTGCACGCACGGCATGGGGCGAAGAGCTGGGCATGGACATCGCACAAGCAGATTGGAGATATTGCTGTAATCAGACGAAGAGGCTTTCTCCCAACTATCACCTTCGTCTCATCCATTTTAAATATTTGCATAGGCTGTATCGCACTCCGGTTCAGCTACATAGGCTGGGACTTACTCCTCACGATAGATGCATGCGGTGCTCCGCCTCTGCCGCGGATTTTACTCACCTTGCGTGGTTGTGCCCCAGGGTATCGGACTTCTGGCTGGCGGTGTGTGCCGCTATATCTGAGATCACGGCTGCGCTGGTTCGGCCTGATCCCCCGTTGTGCCTGCTGGGCTTTGTTAAATTCTGTCCGGATGCGTCACGCCGCCTGATCGTGATGCTGCTGGTCCTCGCCCGGCGCAGGGTGGCTATGTGTTGGGGCCGCAGACCGGCGCCTCAATTCTCCCACTGGCTTGAGGATGCTTCGAGATGTCAGACCTTACTATCTGAATTTTGGGACTTAATGCCTGCAAGATCCCGCCCAGCTGATATATGGGGTCCCCTGGTGACGTACCTCCACTCCCGGCCACAGACGAGTCGGTCGGCCTCTCCCGCGCTCCCCGCCGGCACTATGCCCGCGGCGGGTGCCGGTGCTGGACCGTGATTGCCCTATTCCCTAACCCCATCTTCCCCCCCGACTGGGATTGCTCCTCTCCCTGTTGCGCTATTCTTTGCAAAAGGTTGTTCACAGTGCCATAATCGTGCAGTAAGAAATAACGAGTCTATCTGAATGTGATTGTCTTCTGATGTATAGTTCAGTGAACAACGGGTCATATATGATGCTCTAAATTGATCAAGTTTGTATTTTGTCTATGCAGAATTTGATAATAAAGGTTTTGAAAAATCAAAAAAAAAAAAAATAGATTTCGCTGAACAAAATGTGGTAACCCATAGTTATTTGTTGAGGCCATAAAACTCAAATGCCGCCACAAACTTGTGACTCAGGACTTTACACATTGCCTCTAAGTTATCTCTGACTGCTTTTTACCACACTACCACAGGGTTGTCATTTATGTTTCACCATGACAAGGATTGTGAGCATTCTTTGATGTGGGTTCTCACCCTGTTCAACAAATAATCGAATTTCTTACGTTTGAGATTTTGTTTTTAATACAGTGCTGTTTTGCTGCCAGCAGAACAGTGCAGATATTTTCTAAAATTCTATTTGGGCAGTCCAGTTTAGTATCTCCCTTGGCCCCCGTCACTGACAAAAATGATAAAATATCATGTCAGTTGTGCATGTTTTGCTGTAGGCATAATAGATGGTCTATTCTGTCTATGAATCTGGAGGCATAGGGTGTGATTGCCTTCCACTTCATAGCCATACCTGTCAGTGACATTTATCTTTTTAGCTGTTTATTACGTGCTTATTGTCATCTTGAGCTTTAGAATACAGGCACCTACAGAAACAGTAAGGGAATTAAACATATTTAGTGTAAGCGTGCGCTAAAGTTCAGTCACATGGACTGGTTCTCACTTCCAACTGTCTGAGTTGTGGACCCTCAGACAAGTTGAAAGCAAAATATTCCTTAAAATGTTTGCTTTTAACAAGTTTTCAGAATCTGAGCTAGTTGGGGTAGACTCTGAGTTGGGAGTCCAGACTGTTCCAATGTTTTGAACCCAGCACTCCTAGGGATCGCCCTCCTTGTTTCTGATGGTATGGTTCTGTCTGATAGGTACGCAGCTCAGGTAAATCAGCTTGAGGGCCAATACTTACCATAAATATAGTACATAGCCCACTCGCATCACATGCAACATGTTACCATCTGGGCCTCATGAGCACATTACGGGGGAAGGGGCTAGGATGGATGTTAGATCCTGAAAGCCAGAAGCAGGTTTGTTATTCTGTCTGCTGGAATACAAAAGTCCCTTCCATAGTGATGGACGTGTTCGCCTGCAGTGGGTGTCCCAGCTGCAACGATGTCTAGATCCCTGGTGCTGATTTTTGTTCTCATAGGCAAACATAGATTATCCATTTGTGTCTGTCTCATGGATTGTGGTCTTGTTGGACAGGGAGGAACGCCTAAACCGGTACCTTAATAGTGGTGGAAGGCTACTGCCTTTGCCAGGACTTAAGTAGCATAAGCACAGAGGTGGCAGCAGAAGTGAACAGGCGTTTTTACCTGTGCCAGTGGAGTGATGCCTACAGGCCCCCCCATGGAAGGCTCCGCTGCTGTGTGCTTAGCTCACCTTTGGCCTTCATCAAGTTAGTGTGTAGCTCTCTGCAGTGCATGTATGTTGTATGCATGTGCTGGGCATATGTGTTCCTGTGAATGGTACAATACATGGAAGATTCTGGGTTCCATTTTGGGAGACCAGGGCTGAGTGGAGGAGCATGAAGAGGTAAATGAAGTCCCCCAGACAGACTTGATTATTGCATTCCTGTGAACTGAGTGGGACACACTGGAGAGAGATCCATGCTCTGGAGTACATTTCAAAGGGTGCTCTTTAATTCAGGGAGAGGTCACTAGAAAGGGATCTGGACACATTTCAGGAAGGAGATAGGGCTCATAAGAGAATCACAAAGAGTGGGGTTGGAGCCCTGGGGTAACCTATTGATGAACATATCACTGTGGCTGATATGGAGATGTGAACCTCTAGTTACACCCATGTCCTGTTTTGTGGGCATATCAGATTTGGAGCTGCTCTTGCTGTGACAGACTATTTTCTAGTAGGAGGGCAGGGCAGAGGAATGGGCACTTCAAAAGGAAGCAGACACTCAACACAAACTTCAAAGTCTCAGACCCTAAATCACATTTGGTATCTGGAAATTGACTATAAGAAGGGGAAGTTGAGGCCCCTACCATTGTCAACTGTCAAGCAGCCAGATGGGCTGTGCAAGGAGGAGAAGCTCTGCAAGACTTCTGCTTGTGACCAGGGTTGGAGGTTAAGGCCTGCCAGTCTTCCAGCTTGAGTGAAGGGACATCACCCATGGGGACCCAAGACCACGGCACCTGAAGCCTGGAGCACCTGTGGCTGCCTGTTTTCCAAGACCAGGGTGCGCTGTGAGAAAGAGGAGAGTGCTGGATGAAGCTAACTCCAGAGGTGGAACCAGGCAAGTAGATCCCTGTAGCAAGATATGAAGAGACGTCTGCTGTACTGATCAGGTCGTCGTGCATGTGCCGGTTCATGTCAGTGACCATGTATGCCAAATGGGGCCGCCATGAAGTTGGCCGTGGTCACCATCACTGCTGTGCCGATGTGTGTGGGGAGTGAAGTTGGCAACCCTGTATGCCATGTGGAGCCACCGTGAAGTTTACTGCTGTGCCGATCAATATATGTACTCACCTGAAAATGGAAGATGCATCACTTCAAAATGTGCTTCATGAAGATCATTATTTCTTACAGTCAGTGTTGCTTATCATCAGTTTTGTCCAACACCCTATCATTGCAACAACAAGATTTTTCAGGTACTCTTTAGATAGATTCGGAGGACAGAATCAAGGTATGAAGGACCACAGTTTATTCCCCACTATTAACTTAACTCATTCAATGATTCATGGGTAGCCTGAAAAACATAACACTTCTGTTTTGTCTCAATTTCTCAGCATACTGTCCTCCAATGTTGTAAGATGCACTTTACGTGGACTCTTTTTCAGTCACTCTGCTAACAGTTTCAACTCTTTATAGTTGCCCTCTGCCCCTAGTTCTTCCAGTGTGATAAGCAAAATTTAGGGGCATATTTACAAGAAGTTATTGCCACCAGAGTGTCACTTTTTTTGATGTTCTGGTGGTGATAACCCTTTTGCCTTATTTACAAGGCGGCGTTAAGCCACTTAACATTTCTTAACGCCGCCTTGTAAATAATGCCTCTGTTTACGCAGCACTTAGCGTGAAAGGGGCGGCCAATGGGTGTTACAGTGGACGTTCCGCCGCAACACCCATTGCTTTTTTACGCTGCCCCCTATTTACAGGGCTGGCATAAATATGGGGCATCGTCAAAAATAAGACCAGGGAAAACCTGGTCTTAAACTGGTGCAACAAGGGGAAATTATTAATTTCTCCTCGTTTTGGCTGTTTCTATGAAGAGCAAATCGCTATAAGTGATTGTTCATGTGCAGGAAGGTGTTCCTTCCTGCACATAAACAATCATTAGAAAATGAAGAGTTGCAACTCAACCTGAGGGAGCTCCAGTGGCGCAGCTAGGCCTCGCCGCCCGTGGCGGTCCCAACCTTTGCCGCCCCGTGGCGGCCATAAGAGCACGGGGGGCGCCGCCCCCAAAACTCGTGCCGCCCAGGGTGGACTGTACCCCCACCGCACACCCCCTTGGTACACCACTGGGGAGCTCGCTAGATACCCAAGCAGCCCTGTTCAGACTTGCAAGGCGTTTGTAAAAAAAATGCTATCACTGCCCTTAGGGGATTTGGATCATTACACAGCAATATTAGAATAATATTAATAAAGCTCTTATATTTGGTTTACAAACATGAGAAAAGTTTGGAAGGTTAAGCAGCAACCATGTTGGCCCAACAATGTTCATGGCTGAGGTATCTTGCAAGTAAGTGCCCCCCCCCAGTAATTCACTTGACCAAAAGTACTGGTAGCTGATCTAATCGGTCATTCAATTTCGATCTTAACTTTAAAAGGGGTTGCAATTGAATATAACAACAGGCATGTTTTCGTCTTTTCCTATTCACCTCGTTGCATTTTTAAAATATTTAGATATTTTATCATTCTCCCATCTCAGAAGAGTATGCTTTTCTTTAAAATGACCTAAGGATACAGCCACTATAGTCCCAAAACTGACAGGTCTCATGTCTATACATTCAGGCCACCTGACAGTGATCTTAGCTTCCCATTCCCTGGACAGGCGAAAATAAGGTATTAATATAAAATAGCATAAAGTAGTGAAATGCCACTGTTTGAATGAAAGAAAAATCAAGGAAGCTTTGTTAGTGACAGTTCATTTTTCTTAAAATTAAACAATTTAAACCATTTAAACTCTTGTTCTAATAAGTTCACTCATGTTAAATGTATTACCATATTGATCTCTGTGAGTGCTTAATTTGTAAAATAATAAGTGCCAGTGCCCAAAGCTTTGCTCAAAAGCCTGTGGCCGGTGCTATCAAATGTCAGGCTGCTGAATACCAAGGCAGTGTTGTCTTGATTCCACCTCATACTTATTTCATCCACCACCAGACACCCACTCCCTTATATCTCACTCTTTCAAGTTGTTTTCCATGCTAACTTTCTCGCTCTAGGAGGGGGGTGGGCGCACACTGCCTCACACTCCAGCACTCAGTTTGCCCCGATGCATCATAATAAATGCAGTGCATGATAACACTTTCTTCGGTGTCAGGCTTTAGTTTTTCACCCTTGTTGGTGCAGCCAGTGCTGTGTATCTCTAGACATGTGTTTCAGGATAATTGTCCTTCTTCAGTAGAGAGCAACACTTTTTTGGGGGTGCTGGAGATGCTGCCCAAAGTCTTCTCAGGTCTCAGTACCACTCGCTGGGCGCAGGTGCATCAACCAGAGCTCGTCAGCTCGTTAGCTCAAGGGAGCCTTTTCAAATAGGAGGGGGGTGGGCGCACACTGCCTCACACTCCAGCACTCAGTTTGCCCCGATGCATCATAATAAATGCAGTGCATGATAACACTTTCTTCGGTGTCAGGCTTTAGTTTTTCACCCTTGTTGGTGCAGCCAGTGCTGTGTATCTCTAGACACGTGTTTCAGGATAATTGTCCTTCTTCAGTAGAGAGCAACACTTTTTTTGGGGGTGCTGGAGATGCTGCCCAAAGTCTTCTCAGGTCTCAGTACCACTCGCTGGGCGCAGGTGCATCAACCAGAGCTCGTCAGCTCGTTAGCTCAAGGGAGCCTTTTCAAATAGGCGGGGGGTGGGCGCACACTGCCTCACACTCCACCACTCAGTTTGCCCCGATGCATCATAATAAATAACTTTCTCGCTCTATCTTTATGTACATTTCTTCCTTTCTCTTTCCCTCTTTTGTGTTTTTCTCTCTCTTTCTTTGGATTAAAGTCTGATGAGGAAATAATAAGTGCTGGCCCACAAAAATGCGTGCTGGTGGGCCCTACCTTCCACCACAGGCTCAAATTAAGCACTGGTGCACAGGATTATTGGGTTATTCTTTCATTTCTATGACGCTTCCTTGGTTTCGTGACTATACACATGTCTATTTTTAAATGTGCTACCTTTTGGCTTTGTCTAAAGTTGTGTCGTCTGTGTGACTGGTTAGTGGTTGTCTCTTGTCAGAACTAAATACTCCTGAAACCTCGTCAACAAGGCCACTGCATGTGCATGTGCTCTTTGAGAACAACCCCTCTATAGAACACTAAGGGGCATATTAGCAAGACCGGCGATAAAATTATCGCCGTTTTAGCGGCAGGAAACTCCCGCTAAAACGGCGATAATGGGCTTGCTAATATGCGTTATAGAATTCCAATAGAAGCCCAGGTTAGATGTCCTGCACATCTAACCTGGGCTTCTATTGGAATTCTATAACGCATATTAGCAAGCCCATTATCGCCGTTTTAGTGGCAGTTTCCTGCCGCTAAAACGGCGATAATTTTATCGCCGGTCTTGCTAATATGCCCCCGAGTTCAGGAATGATTAAAGGGATTTTGATATTCAGCTATTATCCTTCATGCATTAGTCACCAACCTTTAAGGCAGCTGTACAATACATAGGGGCATATTAACAAGGCCCGGCGATAAATATCGCAAAGTGCGCTTAGCGCTTGCATATTTATCGCCGGCTATCACTGTAATTTATCGCCCGGTTAGCGCGTTATCAACAACGCGCATCGCCGAGGCGATAAAATTCCAGAGATAGCGTGGATATCGCCGTTTTCCAAGGTGGAAAACGGCGATATCCTAGATGATAGGGCCTGTGGTCTTAGCCACAGAATCCACCCCCCATGTTAAGTATGCCTTAGTCAGGAATTTAACAGATGTTAAATTCCTGCGTTAAGGCATACTTAACACGGTTTAAAAGATCGCTAACCCTCCTTGATAATATTGCGAAGCTGCCTTCGCGATATTATCCCTGTTTGGTTTCACAGCCACGCCTACTTTGCATCTCATTAGCGATGCAAAGTTAGGCGTGCTGGGAACGGGCGCTAAGTCAGCAAAACACGCGATAGCGTGTCTTTGCTGATAAAGCGATGAAATTATCGCCGCTTTTCGCCCGAAAACGGACGCAAAAGCGGCGATAATTTCATATCGCCCCCTTGTTAATATGCCCCTTAGTAATTATATATCACTCATGCACCAGATTAGGGTGAAAGCTCTTATTCTGCTGGAAGGGAACCGAGCACAGGAGCTCCGAACAGGAATGAATATTAAAAAGAAGGCTGAATAGAAGCGGAGAAAGTGGCGGTGTTGCACTCAGTTCACCCTTTGACAAGAGCAAGCACTCATTCAACATATTAATGTGAGTAAAATAACAGAGGACACTCTTCTAAGGAGAGCTCTGACTGTTTTCGAAATGTGTGGGAACATATTATTAAGGACTTGAAAGCACAGCAGTGTTTTCCTTGCCCTTTGTAGTGTTAGTATGGCTTTGCTTTATCATTTCCACTGAGTAGGTAGGGAAGGGAGAAACTCGTATGAATACCAATGGGAGCTCATTCCCTGTGAAAGGCGGTGAGCTGCAGAGTAAATGAAAGTTCTCCCAGATGCCAGCAGGTCTCAAGAAGATTCACGGGTGCTTTCTGTCAAAAAATGCCCAAAATGCTATTTTGTGTTTTTTACAATGTAATCACGTTGAACATAATTATGGTTAAACATTTGTTTTAGGTTGTGACAAAGGGTGGTACTGCATTTACTTGGCCAATGTCCCTAATGCATCCATATCTAGTTTTAGGGAAAGATGTTTGCCAATTAGGGATTCCCTAGTGGCAACGTTTTCCATCAATCACTGTCCAAATTACCTTAATAGATATCCCAAGAGGTTAGTGGGGCTACTAAGTATTACAGATCACCCATTGGAGTTGAAGGGGTAAATTGGCTCATCTATTTATACTGTGCGCCCTTCTGACAGCAGATTTCTTGGTGAAAACTATTATTTTAATGGATTGGCTGTGGGTCTTTCTATGTCTCTATGCATTACAGATTCTCTGTTTCCTGTGCAGTAACGTATGGCACTTTTAGCGGCCTTCATATGTATACTACAGCCTCATTTTTGTTGTCTGGCTTTTATTCATTTTCAACACAGGTGATATACCTCACATAACTTTATATGCAAAAGATGGTGAAGAGCCCTGGTATGTTGCCACTGAGGAATGTCACAATCAATTGTGTGTTTCTTCCAGGTCGGCCCGTGCGGGTAAGAGCAGTGGGGCCACTCCTTGCGCTCGCCGCATTGCCAACTCGGCGATGCGGCAAGCGCAAGGTTAGTGCCTTTCGTTTTTTTAAATTTAAGTTTCCCTTGTTGTCGTTTGTCGACTCCCCCTCACCCCCCTTCACCCCCTGCTCTTACCTGCACGGACCACGCCTGGTTGCTCCCTCCCTCAAAAATCCTTCTGGCGTCTCAACAGAGAACTACAGGGTAGATTTACGAGTTTTATCACATAGTGTAGCGCAGCAACCCACCTTGCTGAGCCGCGCGACAGGGAAAGGGCAGGCATGCACCATATTTAAGGCAATATGGCGCATTCCTGCCTTTTTCCCTACACTGGTGCCCTTTTGACTTCCTAGCGCCAACGCAGGCACCCTTGCACCAAGTGCAAGGGAACCTGCGGTGCATGCAGGTTTGATTTTGTGCAGGAAAGGGCACCTTCCTGCACAAAAAACAATCCTGAGAGGCATATACCTCTTTCTATGTGTGCTGCAGAATTCAGCACACATAGAAAGAGGAAGTAATGCAGAGAGATAAAGACAGTGGCGGCTCGCAGAGGTAATGCCATGGGGCGGTGAGGCGGGGCGGGGGCGGGGCTGGGTGGGGGGGTAGTGGAGTCCGACATACGACGGCAGGTATTTATTTATTTACGTTCACCTTTGCCGTCGTATGTCGGACTCCACTACCCCCCACCCAGCCCTGCCCTCGCCCCGCCTCACCGCCCAATGGCGTTACCTCTGCGAGCCGCCACTGGATAAAGATATTTCTCCTTGTTACGGCTCTCCTGGGAAGGTGTATCTTTTTGCTTCATTCCCAGGTCTACCAATTCTGGTAAATCTGGGAATTTGTCAAAAACCATGGGAGTTGCATGGGAACACCCATGCAATGTCCATGGAACGCCTTCCCAGAGCAGAGTAAGGCAACGCAGTGATTTGTTCTGCGTTGCCTTATTCCAGATTTATGGAGCCACTCAGGGCCACGCAAAGTGGCCTTGCGTGGCTTCACAAATCACATGTAAGATTTGTGTCACTCTTGCACCACGTTGCATGGCGCAAGAGCGACGTAAACTGGCTCATAAATACGCACCTACGTGTTTCTGTTTATCAGCAGTTGAGCCCAATAAACACATATAAAAGTACATTTGGCCATTAGCATTGTTTAAATCTTGATAGGAATTAAAGGCAATTTCACAAGGGAGAGAACTGGAGTTTGATTTTGTCCTTTAATAATTACTGCCAATTCCAGGTGCCCAGTGTTTGCTATACGCTTAAGCAAATTCAGGTCATCGAAGTCCTATTCCGTTTCTACTGCTTTGCGGTGGTAATCGTCAAATTCCAAACCCTCGACGAAGCACATCAGAATTCGTGGCTAACCAGCGTGAGCTCCTGCTCCCCCCCCCTTATGGAGTGGTTGGACGCTTCGAATTATCGACCCAAATCATCAAGTTTAGTGTCCGGTCTGACATGTTTTGCTTCCCAGCCACGAGGATGAGGAACAAATGTCCCCATGTTTGTGGCGAGATCTAGGTCTATTGCCTAAAACTCACCACAAATGAAAGAAAGCGCTTCCTGCGATGCCGAGGAGGAGGTGCACGTGGGAGAGCGGACACAAGGGGGCGGGTGTAGAACACTCTGGGGGATATTCTCAAGAACGGGCGATAATTATCGCCAACCTAGGATAACGCAATTTTACATAATGCCGTCTATCGCAGGAAACTAACGCTGTGTTAACGGCGTATTCTCAACACGCCGGCAACAGGCGATAGTTTCCCGATAACGCGTCAAATGTCCGTGTTAAAATTACCGGGACGCCGATAAAAAAGGAAACCCGAACGTGAAAAAAGTGGCGATGGGCCCAACAGCATAAAAATATCAGCGATAAGCAGCGCCAGGCTTGCTATCCCCACGTCAGGCGGGAAAAATCACCATAAAAGCTGCAAAAAAAAAAAAAAAACCCAAACAACTGAGAAGCACCATGGAGGAAGCCGGAGCAACTACAGAGGCCAACCAGAACCCCACAAACCCCCCGGAGGACCAGCCAGGGACCTCTGGGAAGGAGAAGGGCAAGGAGAAGAAGAAGAGAAACCCACGATTCAGTCCGCAGGAAAACAAGATCCTGATTACGGAGGTGTTAGAACACCAACAACAACTGTTCATCACCTCCACTGTGTCATTGGCAACTAAAAATGCAATATGGCAGTCCATCTTGGCCAAGGTGAATGCAGTCGGAGTGAAGAGAAGGGAAGTGGACGACTGCAAGAAGCGCTGGAATGATGTGAAGCGCAAAACCAAGCTTAAACTCGCTAACAACCGGAAAGCAGCAATGCAGACTGGAGGTGGGATTCCAGCTCCACAGCAGGAGCTGGATGAGATGGAGGAAATGGTGTCCACAGTCATCAGTTGGGAGACGGTGGCAGGAGTTGGGGGACCGGACACTGCTCAACATGACCTGACCCAACAGCAACAGGGTGAGTAACGACCAGGGACTGGGGGGTGAGGGGGTGGTCCTGGGGGTGGGGGTGGTCCTGGGGGTGGTGGCGGTGGGTGTTGTGGCCCTCTCTGGTCTCCAAGCTGCATGATTAGTAGCTCCATGGCATCTGTTGGTCTTCAGATGTGGCTCTGGGCTGGGCTCCCTTTATACTGCAGGTTTTCGTCCTACTTAAGACCAGAAAAAAGGAGGTCTTAAGTCCCTGCTGCTGACGTGCCTTATCGCCTGTTTTTGGACCGCATCGCCGATCTGGCTGGTCGTTGTGAATATCGCGAAGTGGTGTTATCGTGAGTTTTTGCACGGGAACGCCTACTCTGCATATGATTAGCGTTAGTTGTCGCTGTCAGCCTTGGCGATGTTTTTAGCGGCACCTATCGCAGGTAAACTGACGATGTCGGCTGTTAGCGCAGGCTTGTGAATAGGGCGATAAATCTATCGCCACTTTCGTGGCGGAAAAGTGCCGCTAAATCGGCGATGAGTCCTTGAGAATATGCCCCTAGGTATGTTTGATTCTTGATCATGAGGTCACATCATGCCATACGCTGTAGCAACTACTCTGGCAAAACTAAATTTCAAGTTTCTCATCTGTGACTCATTTCCTGAGAGACGCACGCTTATTTAAATCAATAGTGTTGTAATGACGCTATGATGGTTATGTAAGAGGGGAGTGGGCCCTTCTCGCGAGCGCTCGTGACTTGTATTAAATAAAGGGTAATGAAGGGTTGCTATTAAGGTTGTTAATTGACACATTACAGATCCACCATGACACTTGGCGCTTAATTTTGACATATCGAAAGAATGATCTAAAAGATGCCTGTCAGTCATTTTTTTTTTCTGTAAACTTGTTTAGCTGTAGAACATGAGTTCACTGAATTCTGGCATCTTATTCTTTGAAAGTTAATGTTGAATAATAAAGAAATAAAGAGCAAAAACACGTTGCCACCAGTATAACAGTTTAGTAAAAGTGTGCAGCACTAAACAATATATTTTTTCATAGGTTCCTTGTTTAACAATATGATGGGCAGGTCAAGTGTTTGTTAATAGACCACGGCTGAAGAAGTCAAATTCTTAAACAGGGTCTATCGACCGTACCCACCACTTGACAACCTGCATTTGTGGTTTGCAAGGTGCTCACAACCTTGGTCAGCCTGCAGTAGTCTCGCGCCCGGATACAGTACGGCTCCTGGCATTTGTCATCGCGGTATATTAATCTTAATAAGAATTCTATTTTTACGTCGGTAGTCTCCAGAGCTCATTTAACCTGCCTCTTGCTGTCAAAACCTAATTAGCATTGCATGAGCCTTGCCTCGCGATGGATGTAACACTAAATTATTAATTACAGTAAACAGAAAGTGCCGCCTGAGCCACGACCCCGTGCAGTTAGCGGCTCATCACAATGGCGGCTGGCCTGTCTGCCGCAGACATCCAGTCGCGCGGGAGATATTAACTTTTCTTCGCAGTCATCTCTGCGTCTGAAATGACGAGCATGGTGCATGCAATGTTTTTTAACACATACCTTGGCTAGGCATGCATATGCTTCCACATTTTATGGAAAAAATAACCTTTTCATGATTATTTAATATGGGTGTTCTTTGCACCAGCAATTGAGCAGGGACTCTCTCATTTGGAATGCATGTGGACGTCAGAGCGTGGATGTGAAGCCCAGGGGAACTCGCTTCTACACCAAGGTCTTTCCGCTACCATATAGATTGCTTATGTGTGGCATTTTAATGGTTTCAGTGTACTAATGAGTGACATTCGACTACTAAATGAATGACACCTACAGTGACACTTTTTCTCAAGTAAAACCAGCAATGAAGTCCATGGAAAGAGATAAATATCAGAAATGACACACTTTTGAGTGACTAGAAGCTTTAAAACGATCTTTTATTTGCCACAAAGCACTTAGGGCCAGATGTATGACCGTTCTTTACGGTCACAAACGGGAAATTGCCCATTTGCGACCGCAAAATGTGTCTGTTCAATGTACAAACCCTATTTTGCGAGTCGGTAACCTATTACCGACTCGCAAAATTGGGTTTGAGACTGGCTATTAGGAAGGGGCGTTCCAAGGGCGTCCCTTCCTAATAGCGAGTCGCACTTCTATGTACGATTGTTTTGCGACCCCAATTGCAGTCACAAAACACTCGCAGTTTACCACCTATTTCAAAAAGGTGGTAAGCCACTCGCAAACGAGAAGGGCTTCCCAGGGAACCTCTTCCCCTTTGTTACTGGCAGCGAAAATATTTTTAAGAGCAGGCAGTGGTCCCACGGACCACTGCCTACTCTTAAAAAATTAAACAGAAACGTTTCATTTTTCGTTTTTAAATGCATCCCGTTTTTCATTAAGGAAAAAGGGCTGCATGAAAAAAACTGCTTTATTTAAAAAGCAGTCACAGACATGGTGGTCTGCTGACCCCAACAGGCCACCATCCCTGTGAGTGCTGGCCATTCCCAATGGGGTGGTAAATTGCGACCTGCCGCATGAATATTAATGAGGCAGGTCGTTTGCGACCCCATTGGGAATTGCAAACAGTGTCTGAGACACTGTTGTACATTCCATTTTGAGAGTCGTAAATAGCGAGTTGCAAAACAACACAATTTGCGACTCGCAAAATGGAAGGGTCGTATATCTGGCCCTTAAAGTAGAAGGTCACTTATTTGCTACCCCTTTGTAAGTTAATCGTACTGTAAAATGTGGTGATTGTCTGATGGAGTCACTTGTACGTTCATGATGGTGACAAATATTTATTCTTTTTCAGAGGTAAAGTAAGGGTGTGTTCCCAGCCGAGTTCCGTAGTGCCTCCTTTTAACAGACACTTACTAACAAGCACTCACAAAGCCAATAGGTATCGCATATGAGGCCTATCAGCTTTGTTAATGTTTTTAGCCATGTTGAACAGCATCACAGCTACTATGCACCAGGACGGAAAAAAAAGACCTATTTATGCAACTGTCGCATCATTTTGTAGGCACACGCATGCGTTCAACACATATGCACACAATTACAAAGGTCACTGTTTTGTCTTTTTATTAACCAATCCGAGATGGATCAGTAAATTTTAAAAAAAGTCTGAAAACGCTGTTTTAAAGCAAAGCTCAAAACACTTCTTTAAAAGAAAAAAATAATGCATGAGCTGGGTGCAGGAGTGGGTAGGGGTGAAACAACGCGGTGGGTGGGGAGAAGCAGCAAGTGGAAGAGAACATATGCGAAGGAAAGCAACGTGGAGTGTGGGGGCAGAAGCATATGGTGAAAGAGAGCAACATGGAGTGCGGGGGAGAAGCACAAGGACGAGAGAGCAACACAAGTGTAAGTTGTGTGAGAGAAGCTCATGGACAGAGAAAGTGAGGAGGGATAAAAGCACACGAGGGAGACAGCTGGAAATCACATGCACTCTCATGGAGTGCTTAAACAAAAAGAAAAAAGTAGTTCTCTAAAAGCCAGCAGCAGAGGCACAGAAGTCAGCCAATCAAAGACATAACTAAAAAGGCTATGCTTCATGGCAAGTACAAACGCAAGACTCACAAAAAAAAATCTAATAAGAAGCAGGCAAATGAGAGTGTTAGGACAGAAACTAATAGTAAGCAATGGTGGGGTTCAAGGCCCTATATGTTTTTGGTAAGCCCACAATATGTCTTTTGCATCCAGACAACATGTGCTGTCTGGAAGGCCTGATCTAAAAATAACCCTTTCAGGTGGATAACAAAACACACTGAAAAGCAGATATAGCCAAATTTTAGATCAATAAGCTAAAGTTAGTTAAAAGTGGAAACAAAAACGCATTTGTGGCCAAGTTAATATTCATGGTGACCAGCATAAAACAGCCTCTCACTGTTTTAATAAAACATGTACAGCTCTGTATGTGATGTGGCTGTCTCCTTAGTGGTTCTAGCAGATGGCAATATTGTACTATCTTACTTTCCTCCAGGATAAATCTACGGAAGCTTACTGGCCAAACTCACGTCAGGGTTCAGTTTATTTTTTCACTGCCAGATTATTGTTTATACATTTCTTGATATTTTTCTATTTTGTCTCCATCTCAATAGGTCCCAAATAAATACATCTTGTGAGTGTGTGTGTGTGTATATGTATATATGCGTGTATGTATGTATATATGTGTATATATATATGTGTATATACATTATACGTTATATATTATAGTATCCAATATATATGTATAGCTATAGTTCTATTAATGAAAATAAAAAATGAAAAATGCATATCAACTGGCAAAGCACTTTCTACAGTGCTCTCAGCTCAAAAAAAGAGGGCTATTAACAGAGTATGCATTTAATGGCCCATTTTATCCCACTAAAATATTATTTTGAACTTGTAGTCTTGTGACTATGACTACATAATATGGTCAAGGCTGCAAATCTGTGCCAGAAAAATGCCATTGTAAAGCAATAATAAACAGGAAATAGTCTTCACCAAGAAGTCTTTACCATGTAATGCCTTTACCACGCTTGTCTTTACCACGCATGCCTTTACATGATACACAGCTTCATAACAGATATAAATTGAGACAACACAGTTGATAAATTATGAATGAAATATTCCTAAAAATATCTTTAATACTATGGTGCCTACGAATGATATAAGGAGTATGCAATATCACGAATGTGGACTTGACTCTTTTTGTATGGCAATAGATGTCATGAGCAGATATTTACCCATCGAGGGCTATATCATATTATTTGATTGCATTATAGTTGTATTAAAGTGCGAGTGAACTGAGAATTACAACACGCCAAGATGGCGGAATATTCGTAATGGCAAATCATTGTGACCATCTTCTATGTTTATTGTATTCAGAGTTTTAAAAAAACTTGCTGTTTCCGGCGCGCCTGACAACATTGACAAAGGTGACAGCCGAAACGCGTCTGTGTGTCTGCACGCATCTTTAAGAATAAATAACGATTGAACTCCCCCCACGAGTGCTAATTCCTTTGGGAGGAGTAGGAGCATTAATATATATATATATATATATATATATATATATATATATATATACATGTATATATATACACACACATATAGATATATATATGTGTGTGTGTATATATATATATATATATATATATTTATGCATAAAACACATCTCCGGCCAAGTTAGTATCATATATACATATGTATATATATATATATATATATATATATATATTACCACACAATCCTTCACCGACGAAAGACAAATGGGTCGCACTCCCGTAGATTTTGCAATTTTTTCTTTTTAATTCGTCATTCTCATAAGCAGAGAAACAGGCGACCCATGGACAAAACAGGAACGCGTTTCGGCAGTCAAGCTGCCTTTCTCAACCAATCACAGTGAAATGCAGTGCATCTTCAGTTTTAATGAATGTTTTCTTTAAATGGAAGAACCAATATGGCGCATATCAGGTTGAGAAAGGCAGCTTGACTGCCGAAACGCGTTCCTGTTTTGTCCATGGGTCTATTGAAGCCTGTGCAATAAATGAGAGAACCCCACGATGTTGAGTGCTGGTTCTTCAATCAGATAAGGTTGGGGATTTCTTTATATATATATATATATATATATATATATATATATATATATATATATATATATATATATATATATATATATATATATATATATACATACACATAAAGTATCTCACTTTGTAAACCACTTTGGTAGACCACTTTGTAGACCACTCGGTGCCGCAGACTCTCGGGGAGGGCACCTCCGTACGTGAGAGTGGTAACTCCCATGAAAATTCACAAACAAGTCCAACATGCACTCCAGGGTTTATCAATCCATTCATTTATTCACCTCATGGCAGCAAAAAACACCCTATATATTTATAGCAGTTAACAGTAAGGCTAAATTTAGGGTTTATGGACGGTTAGTGGTAAAGGGTGGTAAGGGTTATTTTACCTACAGCAACAAGGCATGACAATGGGCACCTCCTTTGCCCCTACCTATGCAAATTTATTCATGGGATGGTGGGAGAAGGAGGTGCTGATGAGAATGAAAACTTTCTCTCCAAGATTACATTATGGACAAGATTCATAGATGATGTTTTTATTCTGTGGGAAGGTGATGAAGATGATTTCAACTCTTTCTTAGAAAAATTGAATCACACTGACTTTAATCTTCAACTCACTAGCACATGTAGTCAGACCCACAGTAATTTTTTGGATGTGGAACTACCTGTGACTGATAATCAGTTGATAACAAGAATACACAGGAAGCCTACTTCCACAAATTCCTTGTTACATGCTAATAGTGGCCACCCTAATGCTCTTAAATGGAGCATTCCTTACAGTCAGATATTTTGGGCTAGGAGGATCTGTTCGACTGATGACCAATTTGACAAAGAGATGCATGATATGATTAAACGGTTCAGTGAGAGGGGTTATCCTAGGAGCATTCTAGAAAACGCAAGAAGAAGAGCCAATGAAAAAACAAGGGAACAACTATTATATCCACAAGAGACTGATACAAATATAACAGGCTAGCAAAGTGAAAAGGTTGTTTTTAGAACATAGTATTGCACAGCCCAATATTAAAAGGATAATACAAAAAAATTGGCATGTGTTGAAGAAGGATGAACATTTAAAGGATATTATGCAAGCCGGCCCTTGGATAACATAAAAAAAAAATTAAATCATTGGGAGATCTGTTGACATCCAGTCACTTTGATTCTAGTAGAAATGATAGAGATTGGTTGTCTAACAATATGAGAGGCTTTATAAAATGTAGTTCTTGCAAAGCCTGTCGCTATGGATTAAAGCCGGCACTTGGATAAAATAAAAAAAAACGAAATTATTGGGAGATCTGTTGACAGCCAGTCACTTTGATTCTAGTAGAAATGATAGAGATTGGTTGTCTAACAATATGAGAGGCTTTATAAAATGTAGTTCTTGCAAAGCCTGTCGCTATGGATTAAAGTTTAAAAGTTATCAAGCTTTTGAGGGCCAAACATACACAATTAATGATAGAATTACCTGCAACACGGACCAGATAGTATATGTTCTGAAGTGTGGATGTGACAAGCTATATGTGGGGAGCATGATTAACAAACTGAAGATAAGAATTTTACAACATATGAAGGCAATCACAAATGGTGATAATAATTACTCTGTGGCTTGTCACTTTGAGCAATATCATTAGCGATCACTGGCAACCTTTCAATACTATGGAGTTAAACATATCAGAGCTCATGCAAGAGGTGGTGACACAGAGAAAGAATTGCGGAGACAAGAATCGCGGCTCATTGTAGCATTGGGAAGTGAAACCCCGTGGGGCTACAATACGGATGCCGAACTGTATGTTCATCTATTATTGGATTTTTCTCTCTGTTGGATGCCCCTCCATCTTTGGTATAATGGCTCAAGGAGCTCTATAGGATGATAATTGTTGGACATGTACTATATCCCTCTCAAAAAAGGAATATATGGGCTTTTAAAGTATGTGACAATTTATGAATTGTTTGGGACTTCTATGAATACTGCATATAGCACTTAATATTTCAGTTTCTCTCTTGTTTCCTTTCAATTGGTATATAGGAATATTTAACATAGCACTTTTTCCTCCCGTTCCATTTTCCATCCTCTTTCCTCCCTCCTTTTCTTTGCTTGCCAGTTTTAACCTCGAATGAATTGCAGCATCCTTGGCATCTTTTAATTGTTTAGACGTACAGTTTATAGTCATGATTTAAGTTTTGTTTTTTTATATATGCTGTATATACATCATGCTGAGATATTTACATATGCAGCAGTACTCTAAGCATAGGACGGGCATTAGTAGAGTTGCCCTTTAACGATGGAATGCATTACCTATTGTATATATTCTCCAGAGTGCGTATAGGAGGTGCTATAACATAAGATATCTCTCCTTATTAGGAAAAAGAAATGTGGAGTACTTTGATCTAATTATGTTTACATAGGCGATATGCACTTTAGTGTTTTAACTGTGTTTACATATACATTATGCACTTTAGGATGGATTTTAAGTGAAATATGGCATAGAAATTTGTACCACTGAATGTGAGAAGTTATATGTGCTATGCACTTTAGTACATTAAGCCTCTTACAAAATATTCTCTGATATAGAATCATAAATTAAGAAATATTGCGCTTACTGAAGGAGAACCTAGAGGTGTGGAAAAATTGGATATGTTTACATACATGCATAATGCACTTTAATGGATGAGCAGATTATTTCACAATGCTTTGAAAAGTGTGCATTAATTTGCACAAGGCACTATGCACTTTGAACTTATGACACTGTTCATTTAAGAGCGATTTTGAAAATGTATGGACTAATTTGAGGATTATCAATAGATATATTTACAATAGATATATTTAAAGATTGCATATTGTATAGAAACAGTTGAGTATACACATGAAAAGGTATTGGATGATTTATGATCTAAAATGTATGGGAAAACAAAATGTAATATACATATGAACTGATTGAACTTAGAAATTGGGTAATTTTTGTTAGAAAATGGAGGATGCTTCTTGCCAAAGAAATGCTGCCAGTTATGGCTCTAGTGCTTAGGGACCAATGCAATTGAGAAAGGACTAGAGGTTAAAATAGTGTTCATTGTGGTTTTTACTAGGCCCAGTTGAAGGCATATAACCGAAACGCCTCAACCTGATTTTTTAATTATCTTGTACTTTTTGGACATGAAGCATTCACTTAAATTATAAAACTCATCACCAACCCGACTGTGAAGAATCCTGTATTGTGCCGCAGTGTCAGTGTTGATACGAAGTACGCTGTGTGGAAGCACATATATATATATATATATATATATATATATATATATATATATATATATATGTATATATATATGTATATACTCACACACATATATTTGATATACATGTGTGTGTATACATCTATATGTATATATAGATATATATACACACACACATACATACATATTGCGCTTACTGAAGGAGAACCTAGAGGTGTGGAAAAATTGGATATGTTTACATACATGCATAATGCACTTTAATGGATGAGCAGATTACTTCACAATGCTTTGAAAAGTGTGCATTAATTTGCACAAGGCACTATGCACTTTGAACTTATGACACTGTTCATTTAAGAGCGATTTTGAAAATGTATGGACTAATTTGAGGATTATCAATAGATATATTTACAATTGGCCGGAGATACATACATACATACATACATATATTTATGCATAAAACACATCTCCGGCCAATATTTATATATATATATATATATATACATATATCCAACAAAGAAGATTCCCATTGAGGCAAGCCCACGCAGGTAGCTAAAAATTTCGTTTTTATTCAGGAAGCTGCAGCACACTGGATGGAAGTCTGTTCCAAAATCAAAGCAGCCTGACGCGTTTCATGCTTCACACAGCATTTCTTCAGAGGCATAAGTCCTTCACACGTGAAGCATATCGGCATTACTGATATAGTCCCGCCATCTGCCCCAGTGGGCGTTGGCTCTTGCTGAGCCTGCTGGTTCTTGTAGTGCCGTCAGTGAAACTACAGTGAGTTGCTTTACACGTGTTAAAATTCAAACAGTAAAAACCTCAGTGGGTCTGGAAAAGAGTCCCGCTCTCACCATGTTGCACCTTATAACTTCCCAAAACGGCCTCACTGCCCTTTGTACTGCCTGTCGGTTGACTGCAACACGGTCCATTTTTTCATGGCAGGGCTTCTCCCACGACCGGGACCAGCCGTAAATACATCCAACAAAGAAGATTCCCATTGAGGAGAGCCCACGCAGGTAGCTAAAAATTTCGTTTTTATTCAGGAAGCTGCAGCACACTGGATGGAAGTCTGTTCCAAAATCAAAGCAGCCTGACGCGTTTCATGCTTCACACAGCATTTCTTCAGAGGCATAAGTCCTTCACACGTGAAGCATATCGGCATTACTGATATAGTCCCGCCATCTGCCCCAGTGGACGTTGGCTCTTGCTGAGCCTGCTGGTTCTTGTAGTGCCGTCAGTGAAACTACAGTGAGTTGCTTTACACGTGTTAAAATTCAAACAGTAAAAACCTCAGTGGGTCTGGAAAAGAGTCTCTTTTTAAGAACTGCATGCTGAGAGCACAATGAATTTACAAACACCAAATTATGATGAACCTGTGATACAAACATCAGTGCGCACTCCATTTAAGCCAACATCGACCTTTTGCCCAATCATGTTAAGAGACAATTTAGATCTCTTTAATGATAAGGTCACATTGGAGTTAAAAACACTCTACTCCAAAGTGACACACTCAACGAGAAAGTACAACAAACAGAACGTCATCTACAACAAACTGGTGAAAAAACTCCAAGCACAGAATAAGATAATTGTTCGGCAGTCTGATAAAGGGGGCAATATTGTGCTATGGCCACATGAAATGTATATGGAAGAGGCATTGAATCAATTGAACGATAGGGATTGTTATAAGAGAAACGATATGCAAACAGTAACTGCAGCACGCTACGAATTTTATAACAAACTAGTGGCATGGAAATCAGCGGGTTTAATCTCTAATGATGAATTCAAATTCTTAAAAAATGACCATCCAAAAATTCCAGCCATATATTTTATCCCTAAAGTTCATAAATGCAAATCGAAACCACCTGGCAGGCCCATCATATCTGCTTGTGGAAGTTTATTGGAGAATACGTCACGCTATGTGGACTTCTTCCTGCAAAACCATGTTAAAAAACTTCCCTCTTTTATCCAGGACACAGGAGACTTTCTGAGGAAACTGAGTGATGTGAGGTGGGAAGAAAACTGTATCTTGATATCCTTGGATGTTACAACACTATACACGAGCATCAACCATCGTGATGGCGTCAAAGCTGTAGAACATTACCTAAATACCAGACCTAATGTCATGTACAAGCATAACAAAATGTTAATGACCATGATTTTGATCTGTCTTGAAAATAATTTCTTTTTGTTTAACAATCAGATTTTTAATCAGATCAGAGGTGTAGCCATGGGGGCCTGTTTCTCTCCCAGTTATGCCTGTCTGCATATGGGGCTCTGGGAGGAACAGGTCCTAAGGGTTTCTTATGAAGACATTTTATTGAATCAGGTTTTATGCTGGTATAGATATATTGATGACATATTTATGGTCTGGAAAGGTTCTGATGACAGCGCTCAGAAATTTGTGGAGGACATCAATTGTAATAACTTGAATTTAAGCTTCTCAGCACAGATGAGTAGAAAAAACATGTGTTTTCTTGATGTAGAAGTTTTCATTGCTAACAATAAGATGGAAACAAGATTACATAGAAAGATAACAGCCGGGAACACAGTCTTGCATGCTACTAGCCACCATCCTGCCCATCTGATTAACAGCATCCCATATGGGGAGATGCTGCGCATCCGTAGAGTGTGTAGCACGGATATTGAATGCAGACGGGCACAACTACAGAGTAAGGATAGGTTCCTGGATAGGGGCTATTCTGAAAAAATGCTCAACAGGGCTATGAATAGAACTGCCCATTTAGATCAATCCCAAGCACTCACTAAAATCAATAACTATGATTCTGATGACAAACGTACAGAGTCCCCCACCAGATTGATCCTTACCTACAATTTACAACATAAAGCCCTACGTAAAATCATAAATAAGAACTGGGCTTTGGTACGTAGTGACCATGTTTTGAGCAGTCAGATCACTAGATCCCCCTGTATTACTTTTAGGAAGGCTCGCTCTATGAGCAATTCCTTAGTAAAGAGCAGCCCAGAGGTAGTGGTATCCCAAACATGGCTCAGTCCTAGGAATGGTTTTACACGTTGCACTAATTGCAAGGCATGTAAATATGGGGTCAATAGAACCAGCTACATAACACCCTTTAAACCCAATCCTGTACCTATTACCAAAAGTGTCAACTACAAAACAGAATACGCTGTTTACGTGCTGGAGTGCCCGTGTAACCTGCAATATGTAGAAAGCACTAAGTTGCAGGTGCATAAACGAGTGCTCCAGCACTTGAGGGCCATCACCAACATTGATGTCACCTACCCGGTTGCCCGTCACTTTAAGGAGTATCATAACAGCAAATTAGATAATTTGAAATACTTTGTCTTAGATACAATCCTTCCTCAAAAACGTGGAGGCAACCGGGAGGCAATGCTTAGGAGACTTGAGACTAGGTACATCCTAGAACTGGATAGCAAAATACCCCAGGGCTTGAATTCGAGTGAGGATTTTTACACATGCCTGTGATTGATTCCAATTGCTTTTAAATGAGGATTTAAGTATGATCTTATACCCATTTAGCTGCTGCCTGCATGATAATTGTTTTTAGCTTTCATTTCATTCTTTGCACACTTGCACTTTAGTAAGTCACGGCTGTGACTTTTATAGGTGAATTTTGGTACTGTTTGCACATGCACTTTAGGCAATTTGTGGCATAGAAACTTCTGTAACTAAGGCCCACTTGGGCAGGACTAGGCGTAATTCATTGCATTTATAACCCTTTCCGGCACAATGGTATCTACAGACCAGGTTTAATATTCATACACGGTCTGTACATCATTTGGAAATATCTAGTGATTGTTTTAAATATTTTAGATATTTTAAATATTTTGGATATTTTGGATTTTTTAAACAGTTTACTAAGTTGTGCTTTTTCAATGCGTATATTTATGATGATAATAATATATTTGTCTCTGTCTTTATACATGCATTTTGGTACTTTGCAGTGTTATTTTAAGCTATTTATATACATATTTATATATAAATATTTTTTCTATGTTCATTATGCCAATGCATTTTTTTGAAACCATCACGTGCTAGCACTGTCACTTTAAATATATGAGAGCACTCCACATCTGCGTCATGTGATCAAGGGCACTGTGTTGCTCGAAACGCGTCATGGCGGTGGTGCAGGGCGTCCACAAAATAAAGTAAAAACTTGCACCAGTAACGGGTCTGCATTCGTCATTTTTCCGGCAGAAAGCGCTACATGGCGAAGTAAGCTACATATATATATATATATATATATATTATTATTTTTTTTTTAGAAAGACCACAGAGGCGGTCAAAACACGTCACCTGTAGCCACAATAAAATCCTTTGGAAGTGAGCCCGAGCGTGCTGGAGATATCTAAGCGGGCAAATTGAAGATATATATATATTCACTGAAAAAACCAATGGTTACTGGGACGTTATAGTTAGGCTCAGATTTCACTCGTACAAAACCAGTGAAATTCAGCAGTTAGAGTTACCTGAGTTAACTATAACTTATGCCCCCGCAATGCACTGCTTATGACCTCACATATTACATCGCTCATGACATGGTCAGTGACATCACTGATGACATCTCAAATGACATTACTGATGACACTATCCAGTGAGAGTAAGTATTTTGTAAGAGTTTATGATTTTTAAACATATATACTAAGGTACTACAAAAGTTAAAGTACAATACTATATGTACTATTAACGAGTGATACAACTTTTAATATATATGATGTGAGTGGCTGTGTGACTGTATGTATCCTTGTGTGTATGGGTGTGTGAGTGGCTGCATGGGTGTATAAGTGGTTGTGTGCGTAGCTGTGTGGGTGAGTGAGATGCTGTGTGAGGTGCTGTCTTGGTGAGTGAGTGGGTGTGTCAGTGACTGTATGGGTGGGTGAGTGACGGTGTGAGTGGCTCTATGGGTGGGTAAATGGGTGTGTAGTGACTGTATGGATGAGTGAGTGGGTGTCTGAGTAGGTGTTTCATTAAGTGAGCTTGTGTGTGAGTGACTGTATTGGAGAGTGAGTGGCTGTGTGAATGGATGTATGGGTGAGTACAGGGATGTGTGAGTGCTTGTATGGATGTGTGTATGGGTATGTAAGTAGTTGTGTGAGTGAGTGTATGAGGGTTTGTATGGGTGAGTGAGTGGCTGTGTTGAGAGGCTGATTGGGTGAATGAGTGGGTGTGTGAGTGACTTTGTAGGTAAATAAGTGGGTGTGTGAGTAGCTTTTTGGGTGAATGTGTGGTTATGCGACTGGCTGTATGAGTGAGTAACTGGTTGTATGAGTGGCTTTATGGGTGAGTGAATGGTTGTGTGAGTGGCTGTACAAGTGAGTGAGTGGGTGTGTGAGTGAGTGAGTGGCTCTGGAAGAGTGAGTGGGTGTGTGAGTACTGGTATAGGTCTGTGAATGGGTATCTCAGTGGTTGTGTGGGTGTGTGAGTGGGTGTACGAGAGGTTGCATGGGGGTGTGAGTAAGTGTGTGAGTAGTTCTGTGGATGATGTCATCAGTGATGTAATCAGTGATGTCATTTGAGATGCCATTAGTTATGTCATCACTCATGTCACTGAAAATGTCATGAGTGATGTAATATATGAGGTCATAAGCAGTGCTTTGCGGGGCGTAAGTTATAGTTAGCTCAGGTAACTATAACTGCCAAATTTCACGGGTTTTGTATGAGTGAAATCTCAGCCTAACTTTAACGTCCCTGTAACCTCTGCTTTTTTTCAATTAATTTCTAAGGTTTTTTTAATTGTGTTTGCTAATTATAACGACCCTGTAACCTTTGGTTTTTTAAGTGAATTTCTAAGGTTTTTCAAACTCTATTTCCTAACTATAACATCCCTGTAACCTTTGTTTTTGTTTTAAGTGAATTTCTATGTTTTTTTTAACTAGCATTTGCGTTTGCAGAGAGGTGGAGAAAGGGGCAGGGCCTCCAACAAGCTCTCAGGAATCCCGCTGTGTCGGACTTACTGGAGGTAACAGGAGGGCTTCTTAGCTCCCAAGGTCCCTCAGGAGTAAAGTCGACTTCATCCCCCAACCAGTAGTGCACCAGGAGGCACGTTTGCAGAGTGGAGGAGAAAGGGGGCGTGGCCTCTGAAGACCTCTTAGCAATCCCACTGTGTGGGACTAACTGGAGGTAACAGGAGGGCTGTGTGGGCCCCCCTCATCACTTTTCATATGTTTGCCCCGGGGAGTTGGCGGTCCCCGGGGCGTGCCACAAGGGCACCCCCTGCATTACTATAAAAACTGCTCCCAGGACCTGGCCTACGCGGTATATTTAATGAAGCGCTGGAGCCCGCACTTCATTTTTAAATAAAATTTCAGCGGGAATCACAGTTCCAGCGCAACTCCTGCTGAATTCTTTTTTTTTAAATGCTTTTTTGGTGTGGGGACCCCCTCCCCCAAGAGGCCTAGGGGGTCAGGGTGTTTCTACCTTGCTCCTTTTCTTTTTTTAAAAAATGTTCAACCGAGTCAAAAGAAGGCTGCAAACACTTCCTGGTATGAAGTGTTGGCAGCCAATCCGATTTCAGCACGAGATTGGAGGGGTCACGGATCCTCCGCTTCCCTAGATATACAACTGGAAATGTCTTTAAATATCTCCGAAACTACTGAATGGATTTACAGCATTTAACAAAAAGTGCACTTTCTGGACCAACAGCTGCCTTTCTGCCAAATTTGGTGTAATTCCATTCAGCAGTTTGGGCTGCCTCTAAAGTTTCCTATGGAAATTAACATGGGGAAATGCGTTTTGGGACCCCCCTTTTTCTTGGTCCCCACTTGACGGATCACCCCGAAACGTTCAGCACAGCAGCTGAAGTGAGTGGCGAATTAGTTTTGAAAATTTTGCAAAGATTTGTCAAACTGAGGCCAAAGTTATTGGCAAATGAAAAAAATGCTCTTCCTATGGAAGCGTTTTGGATCATCCCTAGGTTTACATTGTCTTGTAAATCTGGGGAAGCATCAAAATCCATGGGTGTTGTGTGGGAACACCGACTGCAACGCCCATGGAACGCCTCCCTAGCTTAGAGTAAGGCAACGCAGCGATTTGCGCTGCCTTGCCTTACTCCATATCTATGAAGCCATTCAAAGCCACGAAAAGTGGCTTTGCGTGGCCTCATAGATATGATTTCAAGGTTTTCCCCGCTGGACCATTACAAAAAATTATGCTATGGCAACGCAAGGGGCTCATAAATATGCTCCCAAGTGATTTGCCCAGAATCACAGGATGTTGAGTCAATGCCAAGACTCAAACCTGGTTCCCCAGTTCTAAAGTCTCTTGCCATAACACCACATCTTCTCTGCTTAGCTTGTTAAAGAGTAAGGGAACCAATGGGACCACAGCATTACCTTGCTCCTCCTGTGAAGTGCCCCCACTTCAACCTCTCAGTCCCTGCTTCGTGCATTCATTGATTGCCATGCATTGTTTATGGCCACCACACGCTGACAGAACATATGTGGTAGTTGGCTCTGCTTTTTGTCATTGGGTGATTCATGATTCGCCAGCGAGGCACTCGGAGTTCATTGGATCATCATGCAAGTCAAGTATCGGCTGCCAGAAACCATGTCGGACACTGTCTGTGCTGGTCTGGAATCATTTTATTTACAACACCACGTGCAGACAGTGAATAGCGGTAGCCGGGCCGAGCTAGTTCAATTTTTGATCATCGGAATATGTATTTGTCAGACTGTCACACCACACTCTCCATAGAGCACTTTCTCTTCAGCACGCTTGCAGCTTAATTGCAGCTTCTCTTAGAGCACACCTCTGGGTGGTCTGGGGAAACTATAAATGCGTGACTAATGCATTTTAGTGCGGTGATGCGGATACCAGCCCTAAAATGCTTTAGCCTAACCTTTGAGGCGTAGTACTTGGCAGGGCTGTATGTATGCTTTTTGCTCTGGGCTAATAGTGGGCTAATAGTGCTCTGTCTGCATGACCTATTGTTGCTGCTTCTTTAAATTATACAGAGTTGACTTTGGCTCCACCTAGTGGCGTATTTACCTCTCACATCATGCTGTTGACTGTTTGATGTATAATTTAATTTCATATGAAGGGTTTTCATTGCAATGCATAAGGCACTATTTTACACCTCAGGAGTACATTGAATCATCTCCCATTAAATTATTTATCTCATACACGCATTGCATTCACAAAGTAATAATTTTTTGTTTATTCACTACAGAAAGGTTTTTATAATGTTTTTGTCTGGACTTGACTACATCTTTTCCCTGTCTCCACCTTTGCTATTTTTCCTCTGTCTCTTTCCCATTGACTTTCCATTTGTGTTTATTTATCATTGTTTTATCTCTGCATTAATTTCTGCTAGTTGTGTCCATCTGTCCCTTATTTGATGTTCTTTCACCTGTTTTCACAGAAAAAGATTTTTTAAAAGCTATTAGTTTTGCCTGTAATGAGATGAGACATGCAAATACAAGCATGCACAGATGCTGTTTTCATGTGTTAGCACATAAAAAGTCAAACCTATTGGCTTTACCAGTGCTTGTTTTTCGGGTTTGTGAGTGCTGTATAAGCTTCAGGAGCTCCCTTGATGCAGTTGAACCTCTAGAAATCACATTGAAACAGTACTAGATTCCATGAATTTTTACAATAGTAGGTTATTTAAGAAAATAAAGGAAACCTAACAACGTCTTGCAGATATTTGGATAGTCATTGCTGTATTTCCATGAATCCAAGTATAGTTGCAGTGCATAATTCACAATCTCTTTATCTTAATTATTATTTTTTTGAGAATAGCATAAAAATCCATTTCTCCCCCTCGACCACCCTTTCAAGCTCATCTGTAATTGCAACGGAACTACCATTACAGTGAGTTTCAGTAATTGCCAGTGCAAGATTAGCCAGGATGATCAGTAATTAAATCCCCCTGTCTAATGTGGAGCAGCATTGGAAATTGGTATTTCTGCACCAATTTCTGTATGCGAGTACAGGGTCAAAATTATTTATTTACCATTAAATAAGGCATTTTATGTTATGTTATATTGATTTGTCTAGCGCACTAATCACCCGAGAGGGTATCCAGGCACTTGAGCAGGTGTGTAGGTTTGTGGTCCCCAAGGTGCTTATACGAAGAGCCAGGTCTTTTGCTCCTTGCGGAACTCAAGAAGTGAGGAGGAGGCTCTGATGTGTTGAGGGACATCGTTCTATGTCTTGGGTGCGACGTAGGAAAATGAGCGACATCCAGGTTTGCTTTTGCAGATGCGGGGAATGGGTGCGAGTGAGAGTGAGGCAGAGCGTATGTGCCTGGTGGGATGGTGAAATTGCATGCAGCTGTTTTTGTATGCGTGGGCGAGAAGTTTGAATTGGCTGCGCTGGTGGATGGGGAGCCAGTAAAGCTTCCTGAGGTGCAGTGCGATGTGAGTGTGGCATGGGAGGTCGAGTGTGAGTCTTGCAGCGGTGTTCTGGATGGTTAATTTTTCCTGTAAGAGTCGAGAGAGAGTATTGAGTTGCTCAACTCTCAGAGGATCCTGTCACCTGTCCCGTGGCCCTTGATTTCTCAGACCCTTCCTCTAACTCCACTTTACTACCTGTGCTCTTCCCCAGTTAAACTGAGGACCCCACTATCCCTGTGCCACCTTCTACCTCTCTCCTCCTTTCCCCCGTACATCCTCTGCCCCCAGCCTGCCTATTGAATTGCCTGATCTGTTGCTTTGCAGCTATGTTTGTGCTTTATAAACCTTACTCAGGCACACACACACACACACACACAAGAAGTGGTTTTACAATAAGCAGTCCCTTTGGCTGGACTAAGCACTAGCAGGCTAGTCCTATAGTCACTGATTCTGCACATCTGAATGGAAGCAGGCGGCTCAGATTTCCATCATAAAGGACATTCAGTACACTTTGAGCTGCACGGCAGATGCTCCAAGGAGACCATCATTAAAGCCTATGCTCTGTTTATAAATCCACTTAACGAGAGTAAGTACACACCATAAAGTGTCCTAATTAGTTTAGATGCACAGCCGTTATGTGTCACAAATCACAGGGACTATATGATGTGCTATTTAAAACCCAAGCTATCTGCGCCTCCTACTAACACCAATCTTTAATTAACTTGAGGATGGAACTCACCTTCATTGTTACTCATTATTTGTTCCTCTTCTCCGCTCCTCCAAAATGTAATTGAAATAAATCAAGTAGATAACACACATAAAATCAGGGAATGAAGATGTCTTGTTCATTAGTTCCCTATCACAACCAAAACATCTACAGTGTTTAATCCCACTATTAATTTGAAAAGGCAAATGTGACAAAGACCCTCATTACGAGTGGCTCGATAATTCAGACGGGGCTGGTAATGAGAGTTGTCAGCTAGAGGTGGACGAGTCAATATATTTACAGGGAGAGCCGAGCCAGAGCCAAGCCAAGAGTCTGGCTCGGATCTTAGAGCCTGTGCATGAGCTGAGCCCTGAAAATGTTTGGTGTGTAAATCACACAACAAACATCACTAAAAATATGATAAAGCCGCTTCAAAATTCAAGAACTTCACCGAGAAGTACTTATTAAAAGTGATAGTTTTTAAACATGATCCATTAGTGCAGTAAGAGGCAAGACAGTTGTCATGTAAACCCTGTATGTGACCCAGATTATTATAGAGCAACATTAAAGTCTAACAAATCAAGCACAATAGGTTTTTGTACAACAGAGACTCACATCGTTGAAAGGGTTTTCATACGCGCTAAAAGAAAAGCGAGTTTTGGTGAAATAAAATATTTGCCTATGATCACACAATTTAGCCAGGGATGTCGCCATTTATCCAGTCTTTCTGGTTTCACTTTGTACAAATCAGCCAGAAATGTGTATCTATTTGTCTTTCCTTGTGTTAAGGCTTTATTTTGGCCTCTTTGTGCAGTGCTCTGCAGTTTTTATACAATAGGAATTCGACCTGGTGATATTGAGCCGAAGCGGAGACTCATACCTGGTCGGCAGATCTGACCATAATACCACATCCTGGGTAGAAGGAAGCAGGCAGGCATCAGCCACATGAATGTTTAGCTCTGTATGGGCTCAAGAGTCCAAGAGGACCTTGAGCTGAGCCAAAGCCAGGCTTCAGGCTCAAGCCTGTCTCGAGTTTTTAATAACTTGCCCAACTTTAATGCCCACCCTGTCAGAATGCATTTTGCTGGAACACTACAGCTCTATGGTGTTTTACTCAGAGATTTCAGAGATATGTTAACGGATTTGTTTAGAGCAACAACTCACTCCCAAAGGAGTATCCCGGCGCGAATGCTTGTACTGTGGAGGAAGATGAAAAGCTAATAAACTTAAAAGATCTTAAAATAACCTAATTTTTTATAAATTTCTTAAAAATAAAAAAGTTTTGAATAAGAACAAATATGGGTCGCCAATATATTCTAATGATATGGGGCCAAATAAAAAAAAGAACTCCCACCATTCTGGTTCATTCGAATCAGGCAGGGTAATACCGGTGCCATATTTGAGGATCTAAGGCATTTCCATGGATGATGAAAACTGAATATATATTGGAGATAGAGGGGCCTACCCTGTACAATGCTCTATGAGCATGGCAGAGAAGTTTAACAATATGTTTCCTGACGGGAAGCCAGTGTAAGGATCTTAGCATATTGTTAGACATGGGGTCTCAAGTTGGCAGAGGTATGCACCTTGTCCAAGTAGGTACCCTTCCTTCTAGTCAGGGTAAGGGGGTTACACTTCTAAAATAACCCCTGCTCACCTCCTTGGTAGCTTGGCACGAGCAGTCAGGCTTATCTCAGAGGCAATGTGTAAAGCATTTGCACATAATATACAGTAATACAGTGAAAACACTACAAAAGGACACCACACCAGTTTTAGAAAAATAGCCAATATTTATCTGTGTAAAACAAGACCAAAATGATAAAAATCCAACATACAGTAATCCATAAACGAATATTGCAAGAATAATCTTTAAATACCGTTTTTTGAAGTTGATTGCTCCATCCAGGACTATCATGGCGTCATGGACACCAAATCCAGCAGTTCAGGCCAACCGTGGCCAGCTACGGTGTTAGGAAGACCCACAAAGAGTACCTTGGAAATGCAGGGCGTCATGGACTTTTTGCTGAGCTCCGAAGAAGCAGCGTCATCAGCGTCAGTTCCGGAGGTCGGTGCAGAAGTCGTTGGGCCCTTGAAGTCACACGCGTCGTAGATCGAACTCCGTGAGGTTGAAGTCAGGAGCGTCAGCAGGCGTCGGGGCTGTGGTGCGAAGTGGAGCGGTGCGGCATGCGGTGCCCTCAGGTTGCGGTGCAGGCAGTGACGCATCGGTGAGACTAGGGCTGCAGTGCGAAGTGGGGAGATGCTCGTCGTGGTGCTGGCAGGTCACACTGCAAACAGCCTCGTCATTGTTGCTGTAGCGCTGTCGTCGGTAGACAATCTGGAGTTGATGGTGCCGGCGTCGGTAGGCCAAGGCTACAGTATGGGATGGGGAGGTGCGTCGAGTGACTTATGAGCGGTGCCCCGAGGCCACAGTGCAGGCAGTGGCATCAAGGTCAACGTGGAGGGGCATCGTTGGGGATATCAGGGTGGCGATGTGAAGCGTGGCAGTGCGAAGTGCGGTGCCCTTAGGTCACGTGCTAGCAACGGCTCGGTGGCGACGTCAGGTGGCAACGGTGAGACCAGGGTTGCAGTGCGAAGTGGGCGGTGCTCTCTGCGGTGCCAACAGGTCACGGAGCCAGCAGCGGTGTCGTTGACAGCATCTGGTTGCTTTTTCTTCTGTTGCATCACAAAACACACAGTTCCCAGTGCTGGTAGCAAATTATCTTGAAGTCTTTGCTGTTCCTGAGGCTTCTTGAAGCTCTACCTCAAACCCTTGGAGAAACTCAGGAAAATAAGTTGTAGAAAGTCCAGGCCAGTCATTTCACTGCCCAAGACAGAAGCAGCCACTGCAGGCCAACACAATAAAGCACACAGCAAAGTGGCTGTTTCTCCTGAAAACTTTTCCAGCTCTTCTTCTTCTTGGCAAATTCCTTAGTCCAAACGAGTTCTAAAGTTCTGGGGTCAATACCCCAATATGTTTACTACTTTTCCCTTTGAGGTTTTAGGCAGCAAGTACCTCTTGCTCAGTAGAAACCAGTTCTGTTCTCTCTAGTCCAGCTTAACTACAGGAGGTGGAGACAGCATTGTGCAGAGCAGACACATTCTATTCATGTGCTAGTGAAAAACTCCTCCCACCACTCTAAATGCAGAAAGGTCTATTCAGCCTGGCTATTAGTCACCCAGGAAAGGCAGGACACACCTCAACCCCACTTGTGCCTGCCTAGTGTGAATGCACATCCCTAGCTCCTGTCACTCCAAAACCAGACGGTGAATACACAAAAGGCAGAGGCACACATGTTGGTTAAACAAGAAAATGCCCACTTTCTAAAAGTGGCATTTTGAAACACACAATTTAAAAAACACCTTTACTAAGAGATGTGTCATTTAAATTCTGAGCCCAGGGAGCCTAAACTCCATTTCTCAAACTTTTTTCTCAATTGAAATGTTACAAGGCAGCTCCAATGATCACTTATGAGAAAGACAGCCTTTCAATAGTGAAAAACGAAATGCACAGTATTTTAACATCAGGACATGTAAAACTCACCAGTTCATGTCCTACCTTTCACATACACTGCACCCTGCCAATGGGGGTACCTTGGGCCTACCTTAGGGGTGCCTTACATGTAAGAAAAGGGAAGATTGGGGCCTGGCAAGTGGGTGCACTTGCCAGGTCGACATGGCAGTTAAAAGCTGTGCGCGCAAACACTGCAGTGGCAGGCCTGAGACACATTTGAAAGGCTACTGTGGGTGGCACAATCAGTGCTGCAGGCCCACTAGTAGCATTTGATTTACAGGCCCTGGGCACACACACAGTGCACTTTAGTAGGGACTTATTAGTAAATCTAATACACAGGGAGCACTTGCACTTTGGTACTCATCAGCAGTGGCAAAGTGTCCAGAGTACCTAAAGCAGCAAAAGCGAAATCCAGCACCCAGTCAAAAAATACCGGAAGTAGAGGCAAAAAGACAGGGGGAACCACACCAAGGATGTCAGGTCTAACCATTATGTTGATTTTTGTATGACTTGAGATGAACTGTTGTACTTTGGAGAGCCCTGATGAGCTGCAAATGGAAAGAAGGTAGCTCCAAACACTAGGCGTTTATGGTGATATGGTATATTTATGGCCATAGTAGAATCTGATTCATTTTGATTGGATCTAGTGCTGATAAGTTATTTTAGGGGAGTATGCATACCATCTTTCTGATTTCTTGTTCTATGCCATACTTTTCTCTCTGTGCTCTAAGGTTTGTCTTGTGGAATCAGTCATGTTTCTTTGTTGCTGCTTCCTGCGAAGACTAACCCATGTTTTCAAAATGTAAGTTCACATACATCACGACTAGCATGTGCTTTCTAACAAGAGCCCTTGTGAATGCATGCTAATGGGCACTTCAGTATAAATGGCCCTTGCTTCGTGCTACCTTTATTAGGGCGTCGGGGTAGAGGCTGTGAGGAATATTTGAGAACATGTTTAAAACGCATCTTCAAAAACAACAAATGCCACAGTGTTTATTGGCAGTGTTGTTGTGTGCATAAGAAGATTAACATCTGGCAAAGGTGGCATAGATTATTAAATCCTCTGTAGTCTAGTCGAGGACTGCTCTATTAGGTGCAGAGTATGACAGTATTCGATTATGCCACCTCTACCAAGATGGGAATCAGTCATATGTTTCTTGAACCACTGGTGTTCACTGTCAGCAGCAGCATCATCATGGCCTGCCAATAGCACTCGTCCTGCCTGCTGGGTACCTCTCTGTCACTGCCAATGTCTACGGCCCACAGGGAATGCCAGCTTGCCTACCATGTGATGTCAAAGTAAGCGCATATTTGTGGAATTTTACAGGAGCATTGCTCTTTTCAGAATGCATAATTTCTGCCTTTATGGTGCAATTGACCAAATAAGGGTTATGGGAAGGTTTTGTTTTTGGGTCAGGCTATCAGCAAAGGTAGGTGAACATCTACAGAGATGTACAATTGTCGATATTCATATACCTCCACAGGTAGTTTCACAACGCTTAAACACAAGCATGGCTCCTCCCCCACCATATTCAATGGGACAGAACATGAAGGGTTCTCTCCATGACAGAAATTATTTTAACTGTGGAGCAGAAAAGTTAAATATCAAAATACCCATTTGCACACACTTTTCCACCTGGTGGAAATTCCACCTGCATACGTTTTATGTTTTATATTTCATGTGGATATGTAGGGTTTTTAAACAGTAATATAGTAAAACTCCGGGAGCCTCCTCTGAATCCCTTAAATATCTGCAATGTGATTAGAACATGGGGGAAATCCAATGAGAGTTGGCATCAGGCATTGAGTGGAGAATCTTAATGGTTTAATGGCTGCAAGCACAATGTATGTTTTGTAAATGATCCACTTAGTTGGGTTATATCACTAATCCTTTAACCATCTCACAGAGTAGATGCCCAGATGTGCACATTGTACATTATCTCCTCTACAGGAAATCCATATTATCAAAGATGGTGGCTGTCACTCCCACAGACAAGAGTCAGATCTACATAAAAGCTGTCCTAATGAGAAATGATTCACAGCCATCCTACAATTTGTCACTGCGCCTGCAAAGCAGTGTACACCACAAATATTTCCTCCTTAAAGGAGATATTATGGTCTAAATGGGGGGGTGGCTGCTTAATGCATGCACTTCCGCTGCAGGACGAATATGATCCCCTGTGCAAAACCACTTCCCCACCTCCGCCAAATCTGGGAGTAATCCATTCCCCTTCCCATCCTGGAAATCTGTTGACTGGAATAAAAATCTGACCCTTTCCAGGATGGAAAGAGGAATGAAAGGAGGTTCTGAATGTTCTTGTACAAACTCACCTGTTAAGGGCGTTCACAAACTTCCAATGGTACCCACGCCTTGGAACACCTTCAAACTTCCATTGTTTCACACCATGAGTGGGATTTATGGGTGAAGAGATCGCCAGACCCGTAAATGGGTTTATGCCTGCCCAAATCTCTTTGTGAAGTCCTGGCAGAGGTGAAACAAGTACATTCGGCCATAAATGTACTTTTACGATCACATTTTCTTTTCCAAATAATTTGGTATTTAAATACAACTTTGTTCGTCTGGAAGAGAACATTAACAATATGTGTCACAGAGCTTATTTAACATGGGAAGGGGATTTGATTACCTACCTATACTTCAACAATTAAATTCGTATAAGAAGTAGAACACATGCAGTGAAGCTAGAACAATTTTGCTTCAGGCATGAGAATAAAGCCCAATATATTTGTTCGCACCTGCTTTCCTGTACAACCACTTTCCATCACAGTTCTGTCAGGTGTAGAGTAATATATTCTTCATAGTACAGCACACATTTTTTCCAATGCTTACTCACACAGAACTAGAATTTAGAGGGGTCTTTCGGATGGAAAACAACAATAAAACACTTGGCTCTCCACCAAGGCTGAATTGTACTTTAGTGTGTGGAGAGCTATGCTAGTTAATAGGCTCACTTCAGTTGTGGGGGACTATGCACAAAGGCATTTTTAAGAAGTCCTTTAGTACTCTTTCCCATAATCTTACATGTCTTTGAGATTCGGCCACAAAACATTTAAAATGGGAATATTCAGGAATATTCAGATATTGTATTGTATTGTATTGTAATTGCATTTATATAGCGCTTACTACCCCTGACGAGGCGTCGAAGCGCTTTTTCGGCGAGTAGCACGCTACTCCGGGACCCATAGAGGATTAGTGTTGAATTAGTATAGTGAAACATGCAAGTACATTTTAAGTGGTGGATAGGTTAGTCAGTTATTTGGATTTGGAATGATAGCAGAAGGATAGAGGAGGAAAAAAAGGTTTGTATTTATATAGCGCTTGTTACCCCTGATGGGGTGTTGAAGCACGCTACTCCGGAAGCCCATAAAGGATTAGTGGTGAATTAATATGGTGAAATATGAAAGTAGTTTCAGTGGTGGATATTAGTCAGTTATTTGGAGTGAGAAGGATAGCGGAGGGATAAAAAGGGAAGAAAGGTTTGCATTCATATAGCACTTGTTACCCCTGATGGGTGTTGAAGCGCTTTTCTGGCGAGTAGCACGCCACTCCGGAACCCATTAAGGATTAGTGTTGAAAATTAGTATAGTAAAAAATGAAGTAATTTGAGTAGTGGATATGTTATTCAGTTATTTGGGTAGAGAAGGGTAGGTGGCGGGATAGAAGAGGGAAAGAGGTTTGTATTTATATAGCGCTTGCTACCCCTGATGGGGTTTTGAAGCGCAAGTAGCACGCTACTCTGGAACCCATAAGTATTAGTGTTGAATTAGTATGGTGAAACATGAAAGTAATTTTAGTGGTGGATATGTTAGTCAGTTATTTGGATTGAGAAGGGTTGGGGAGGGTAGAAAGGGAAAAGGTTTGCATTTATATAGCGCTTGTAACCCTGATGGGGTGTTGAGACGCTTTATTGCCGAGTAGCACGCTACTCTGGAACCCATAAAGGATTAGTGGTGAATTAGTATAGTTGAAAATGGAATTTGAGAATTGAACATGTTAGTCTGTTAATTTTGATTGAAAAGGATAGTGGAGGGATAAAAGAGTGAAGGATTTAAAAAAATTTTTTTTTTAGGTCTTAGCAGTAGGAGAAGGCTTTTGGATGAGTAAAAGGGGGTTTTGGAGGGGAGGAGTCAGGGAAGAGTTTAGAAAGGTTTGTTTTAGGGGATCGGTATAGTAAAAGAGGTGTCAGATGATGCAAGGAGGGGTAGAGTAGGAGAGAGTCTAGAAAGGGTTATTTTGGGGATCATAGTAGTGGTATGGGGTTCGGGATAAATGAGAGTGTGGATGTAGAGGATATATTGATAAATGTATAGGATGAGAGATAGGGTAGTGCATTGGAAAGAGTAGTAGAAAGAAGTTTGAGATGAGTCAGAAGGTTGGGCTAGAAGATATATTGAGATAAGTATAGGCTGAGAACTAGGGTAGTGCCTTGGAAATGCTAAATTAGAAGAAAGTGATAAATATATAGATCCATAAGTACATTGAAAGTATATAGATACATAAAGGAGGGAAGTATATGTAGATTAAAGATATTGATAGAGGTATAGGATGAGAAACAGGGTAGTGCATTGGATATCCTTTTTCAGGAGAAAAGTAACAGAGACACAGATCCAAGTACATGGAAGGTACATAGATGCACAATGGAAGTAAGTACATGTAGACCAAAGATGATATTTATTTATTTATTATTATTATTATTATTATTATTATTTTTCTCTTAACAACATAATTATTCTACATGTTTATACAAAGCAATACACAAAGATAGGTACATGTCTATAGTGAAAACAAATGCTTATATACAGAGGGATATGCTGTAAATTTCTGTTTGCGTATGATGCTTATGTGGGGAAGAGCCAATTCTTGAGTAGTTTTCTGAAGATAAGGTGGTTGTCGGTGGATCTTATGTTGGGGGGTAAAGAGTTTCATAGTTTGGCTGCTTGAACAGAGAAGGATGTGCCACCCATGGTTTTTTTCTTGTATCTTGGGATTTTGAGGCGAGATGCTCCTTTAGAGCGGAGGTTCCTCTGTTGAATGTGTTTGGTGATTTTATTCCTGATGAAGAGCGGTCCCATTCCATGTATTGCTTTGTGGGTGATACAAAGCAGCTTGAACGTGGATCTTCTGGCAACCGGTAACCAATGCAGGGCTTTCAAGGCAGGGGAGATGTGGTCTCGCGGTTTGATATGCAAGACAGCTTGGAGTCCATGGTCATTCCGAGGTTTCTTACTTCCTTCGATACTTTAGGTGGTGATCCCAGTTCATTAGGCTATGCGGCAAGGGGGTTGTAATGTTTCCAATCGCCTCACGTCAGTATTTCCGTTTTTGAAGTATTCAATTTGAGATGGCTCCAAGTCATCCACTGATCCACGGCTCTGAGACAGCTGAAAATTGGTGATTTTCCAATGTCTTTGGGGCATTCCAGTTGAAGGAGTATTTGCGTGTCATCTGCATAGTTATAGCACGTGAGGTGAAATTTATTGATCAGTACTGGTAATGACTTCATGTAGATGTTGAAAAGCATGGGCGAGATGATAGAACCTTGAGGGACCCCTGCTTTTGTGGAGTACGGTTTGGACGAGAAAGGTGGGGTATGGATGACATTAGTTCTGTTTCGAAGGTAGGACGCGATCCAGTCTAGAGCAGTTTCCTCTATGCCGGCTTCATAGAGTCTTTGTTTCAGAGTGTCATGGTCAACCGTGTCAAAGGCAGCCGAGAGGTCCAAGAGGAGTAGCGCACCAACTCCGTTGCGGTCAACTGTATTTTTCAGGTCATCCCAGATGGCAAGGAGGGCAGATTCAGTGCCTTTTCCCGGACAGAATCCTGTTTGGAAGTCTGAAAGTATGTCATTCTCTTCAATGAATTGTGACATCTGGGCGAACGCTGCTCTTTCTATCAGTTTGCCCAGGAAAGGTCCATTTGTAATGGGTCTGTAGTTGTCAGGGTTCAGCGGGTCCAAGTTTGTTTTCTTCAGTAAAGGGCGTATGTGTGATTTTTTGAGTTCTTCTGGAAATATTCCGGTAGTGAAGGAATCGTTGATGATTCTTCTTACTGGAGTGGCAGCAGAGGTTGTTAAAAGAATTGTTTTGAATATGTGTGGTGGACAGGGGTCAGAAGGGCTGCTGGCAGGCCTGCTTGCTTTGACCAGGTCCATAAATTCATCGTGTGAGATGTGTTGGAAGGAATGGAGAGGCTTGGTTAGAGTATTCTTGGATTGTTGTTTTGTACAAGGGTTAGTGCTGGTGCTTTGTTTCTGTTTTAAGTAGGAGTCCAACATGTTTGCTTTGTCCGTGTAATGATTTGCCAGTTTGTCTGTGAAATCTTGAGTAACAGGATGAGTTCCTTCTAGGCAATTTGGTTTGCGAAATTCATTGAGTATTTTATAGAATTCTTTATTTGCACATTTAGCGTTTTGAATTCTGTCTGAATAGTACCTTTGCTTAGCTTTTTTGATAGCCGACTTGTATACTCTGTTAATTTTTTGTAGGTGAAGTTTGTCTTGTTTGGCGTTTGTTTTGAGCCAGGTACGTTGCAACTTTCTAATTTGTTGTTTTATGTCTTTTATTTCTATGTTTCTCCAAGGTGCTTTTTTTCTTTTGTTATGTTGTGTGGTTATGAGTGGTATCAGGATGTCAAAAGCTTCTTGTAGCCACTCATATAGTTTTTGAACAGAATTTATTGTTTCTAGATTTGTACTTGATGTTAGTTGTGTTTCTAAGTGTTCCAAATTGAGTTTGTTCCACTGCCGATAGGTGGATGGATGTAAGGTAGTTTTAGGTGAGTCGCTTAGTGTTGTTTTATGTTGGAAAGCAAGCAAGTGGGGGTCTGACCATGTGACTGGAGTTATAGTTTGAAAGGCAACTAGTTCAGTATTAGCAAAAATGACATCTAGGATATGTCCAGCGGTGTGTGTCGGTTTGTGGACAATCTGATGGAGGTTCAGTGCGTCTAGGCCAGTGATTATTGTTTTTGGATGGGTCATATTGGGTTTGTCAAACCAAATGTTGAGGTCACCCAGAACGCATAGGTTGGAGTGTATTGCTATCAGGTTTGAAACTGTGTCTAGAAGTGCGTCTGGCAATGTTGCCTTGCTAGGTGGAGGTCTGTAAAGGAGCAGGAAGTTACAGGAGGAAGACGGTGTAGGATTGCATCTTGTTAGAAGAGCCTCACAATTCTTTATGGAGATGTCGTCAATTTTAGTGATATGTATTGTTTGCCTGAATACAACAGCTAGACCACCTCCTTTTTTGGCTATATGATTTTGGGTGATTGTTTGATAGCCTAGAGGAATGGCTTCATGCAGGACTGGAGCCATATCGGTTATGAATAGTATGTCTGGTTTTGCATCTGTGAGAAGGTCGTAGATGTGATGCTTGTTTTTAGAGAGGGATCGAGCATTTATTAGTAGACAGTTTAGAGAGTGGCCTTTGGTGATTGTGAGACTTTGTTTTGTAGAAGAGTGGTCAGTATTGTGTGGGTTTGTAGCAGGTGTGTTTTTAGAGCTGGCATTAGCTGTATTAGGATAGCAATCGTGTAGCTGTTCTGTATCATGTTCCTCATCCAGCATGCTAAGAAGGCATTTTGATGGGTCTGCGTGTGTATGTGGTGGAGATGGTGTTTGAGAGTGAGTTGGAGTGCTGTGTTGTTTTCGTGGTGTAACATTGTGAAGTAGACATGGGGAAGCGAAGTTGTGAGGTATGGCATGTTGCTTATATTGTTTGCGTGTGTTTAATGTGGAAGGTGTATGAGTCAGGGTGGTGGTGCAGCATGTGGGTCATGTAGTAAGGTTCTAAATTGTCCAATGGATGAGAGGCGGTTAGAAGAGAGTTGCTGTGTTGCTGTATCTGTGTTAGGTGTGGTGGAAGAGAGAAAGCTTGGCATTGGAGTTGGTTCCTTTGTGTTTGAAAGGTGGGTGTATGTTTGTATTTTGTGATGGTAAGTATTATGAGGTGTTGTGCTTTGAAGATCTTGTTGTGCTGGTGAGTGTGATATGTTTTGTTTTTGAGGAGTAGTGAAAAGGGGTGCTGATGTATATGTTTCATGCAATGGATTTGGCTGTATAGTATTGTTTGTGAGAGGAGGTTGTACGGTAGAGGGGGTGGTGATGTGTTTATGAGTAGAGTGTATGATGTGTGTAGGTGGGAATGAAGTAGAGGTAAGAGTGTCTTAAACTGGTTTGTTGCAAGAGTTAAAAAGTGTGGTGGTCTGCAGTTTGTGTGTTGTACGTTAGTGTTATTATGGTAGAAGGGAGAGGAGGGTGTTTATTGGACAAATGATGGAAGGATGATTATATGTTTGTTAGTGGTAAAAGGTGGTATGTTAGGTGTAATTACAGCAGGGAGCGTGTGTCTGGATGGGATGTAGTTATGTATGGTGTCGATTGGCGTTGTGTTAGTGATGAGTGTATTGGTTAGTGGTATGATATAATTGGTTAGATATAATTAATTCAAATAGAAAAGGACTGTTCCCTCCATGCAATTTTATTAATTGGGTGTTGGGAGTTTTGGGGCTGATTCACAAAGGCATTTAAAAGTGTGTAAAAGAGTACCAATTGCTGTTCTTTTGCAAGCTTTTGAGAACCAATTTGTATATGTAGTCTGCTCCCTTGGAGAGGGACTAAACGGGAGGAGGTGTCCACATTCCTGAACTTGTGACCTGAGTAGTAATTACATTTTAGCATTTTAACCCAAAAATATTGTCACTCTGGGCAAAGCACTTTATCCCACTGTGCCTAAAAATGTAAATCTATAACATCCATTGACAGTCAATAGGTCTTGCATTTAAGGGCTAGTGCTGACCTATTGGCTTTGCCATTGGTTGCTGTGTGTAATAATGCATGTATGTGTGTCTGTTGCGATTCATACGTGCATGTGTGCACACAGCAGACATCTTCTCATCCCTTCTAGATGGCTGCCCTGTGCGCACATTCATGTTTCATGATGCCATTGGTGTCTATTTTAATTTACCATTCCAACATGGCTGACAGTCATGTTGAAATGATAAAATGAAAACTAACGAGCTCAGCCACACTCAATAGGTCTTGCTAGCATTTTCTGTTACAAACCAGAACTATCTGTTTGCAACCCAATAGAGTTTTATATTATCTTGTCTGTGTTTTAAAATATACTACCCTCGTCTATAATAGCATGAAAAATAAGTGTTGTATGTTCTCTCTCTGTCTCTCGCTAGTATAATTAAGAACTATTATGAGGAATTAAGATACTGTTGATTGTGGCAGGGCTTTACTGGGAGTACATACATTACATACAGGTGAGACATGATTGTAAGCCAACATAAGAGCACTATATCCTTAGAGTACATGTGTTTGTCAGGCATAGGGCATAAAAACTAAACTAAGGTTCTGAATGGTAATGTATGAGATCACCATATTGTTTTCAGATATTATTTTCAGAGCTACAGGTCATATTTAGAATACAGAGAATGAAGAATTTCTGTTCTCTGAAAGCTGCTGGACTATGTGCAATGATTAGAGCTGCAAGGCCATCCGGCCTCACACAAATCAGGCTTAGTAGGAAATACAAATGGTAACTGACTGCGATGGGTAAATGCCAGAATACTGTCTGACTGCAGGCCTGATGGCTTTCTAAGGTATGGGGGGATAATTAAAAGGCTTGGCATATACATATTTTGGGTATTCTAATAACCAAACAGCCAATGCAATAACTACAATAACTATGAGGCTGGTAACATATATGCAGATAATAGGTAGTTACCAGACTAATCGAATAGAAAAAGAAGGGAAATGTGATATAAAATATTGAAGGTATTTATTATATTCAGCTTGTTATATATTATGACTGTTGAGTGATAATTGCCATCATTCAGATACACAAGATTTATGTACGATTAGTAAATATTAAATAACCTTTGATTGTGAAGTGCCATATAATGTTTAAAGTCCCTCTGCAGATGAAAGTGGGTCTACACATTTGGATATGACTGATCTCTTCAATTTACATTGCACTAATTCTATGCTAAACTCCTTTTAATGTATGTTTACTGCAGGAAATCGGGATGCATCGCCTTAGCAAGTTTTTCAAAGATTAAACCGTAGGGCGATTTTCACTTTTACTGCCAGGGTTGGATTTATCTGGTGTGTATCACATGTCGCAATAGAATAAAGTTAATGATCATTTGATTACCCAGCATAATCCCATTTCATTGTTAGCTATAGACTGGCCACTGAATAATTTTTTATTTTTTTATTTTTATAAATTCTTTTTATTTAACTTTTTCTCAGTTTGGTTGGACATTTCCAGCAATATGTTTAACTTCTCAAGACACATACAGAAGACTGCAGTACCGCTCCATTATTTGAGCAACTCCACTGCAAGGTCACGGTTACATGTCATTCACGTTAGATGAACACACATTACTCAATCAACAGGCTACGCTGTCCCATACAAATATTTACCAAATCTTCTGAGTGTCAGTTCAGTTCCAAGGCATGCACAGAAGAAAAAAAATATTTGTGTCTTTTTTAGTAAAAACATAGGGTTACCATTTGCATATTTTGAACAAAAAAAATAAAATAAAGCTGTATACTAGAAGAGATGAAAGTTGACAGACCAGCACAGAACTCCGATGAGACTGTGACTCAGAAAATCGCTATCAAAAACCAACTGGAGTGACCAGTGTGGACTGATTTTCTTGACGGAGCCTGAGAGCACAAAGATCCATAGGGTTCCAGCAGCACCTGCTTTTACAAATGTGCTCTGCATTCAGTAGCGGCCTGTCCCCTGCCAAAGTGGCAGCGGCCCGGAGGCGGGAAGTGGGGGGGTGGTTCGGGGGAGAAAAAAAAGTAAAGAAATAATAAAAACTTACCTTAATGCCACCGCCATCTCCCACCGCATCATGCTCTTTCCGCATCTGGGCACAGGCTCCCAGACCGCACTGCGGCCAATCCTGACGCTGCATGGAAGCAATGTCAGGATTGGCCTGAGTGCAGGCAACTTGCGCTCCCAGGCAGACTGGGAGCCTGTGCCTGCTCTCCCCAGCCCCAGCAATTCAGGTGGGGCTGGAGAGAGCTTCTGAGCGCATGAGGGTTTGGCCGGCCTGAGACAGCTGGCCAAACCGTCATGCACAGTGAAGGGAGTGCCCACCACTCCCCCACCAGCAGTGTTATCTCCTGGACCCGCCCCCAAGACTCATAGAGTCCTGGGGGTAAGTCCAGGGGATTAAAATAAAACAATAATAAAATGGGTTTAAAACCCTTTTTATTAATGTTTTATTTGAGTGTGGTGGCAGGGGGAGCGGCGCTTCTGCGTTCTAATGGAGCGGCCGCCGCTGTCTACATTTATTTACAGTCCTTTCTCTCCAGCAGTTCTCTATCAATTCTGTGCTCACATTCTCTTTCTGCCCTCCCAACCAGTCCTCAGCTCTGCCTGTCCCTTACTATGACGGTCAGTGAGGAGAGTACTGAGCCCCCACAGAAGAGCAGGAACCCTCCTAAGAGTGGACAGGCAAAGTCTGCACAACTCGTCATGAAAGCTGCCATTTTTGATCCTACTCCGATGGAAGCATACATGGATAAAGGCAGCATTTCTAGTCAAGGCGCAACTTATACAACAAACAGGTCCTATGCACACGCATATGAGTAAATTACAGTACAAAACACATTTTGTTGGTCTAGGATGAAGACAATGATGTCCTGATTTTGGAATGTTCACTTTAATGGTGTGCTGCTTAACAAGCCAGTCAACACGTGTTTCGTCAATAGGGTGTTGAACCCTTGACTTCTTCAGGGCTGGAAACAACATAGAGAATAACGTTTGTCACAAATATGTTTTCTAGATATGATAACGGTACAACAAACACCTTCAAGGATAGTTACATTCAAAGGTGTACCAGGAATGATCTTGAGTGTGGGGAGAAGCACCAGAGTTTAAAGAATAAGATTACCAAAGAATTCAAACAGCTAACCGTGATCATTAAGAACCCTTATGGGGACAAGGACATAGGTCCTAATAGTGCATATGGACTTCAGGCGAAGCCTGATTAAGTCCACGCAGTGTTGGAGCACAAATGGTGGTGAATTCACACCTAAAGGAAAGCCTATTCCAAGGTGAATAAGAGTCTATATTGTGAGTGCGGGATCATAAGTAAACTGAAGATTGCGACGTGCCTTTCAAGACTTGGCATAACATAAACAAACGTAAGAGTGCAGTGATGTACGGATTCTATCACAAACTTTTGTGAAAATGTGCACCAGCCTACCTGTAACGAGGCAAGTGGTTTCTTAGACCTGAAACAAAAGGTAGGCGCACCAGTCAAAACAAAATCCCTTATGTATATGTAATAACACAGGAGCTATGTCTACAAAATAAATTGAGGCAGGCGCTAATGCAAAAGGCTCACCTAAAAACCGGTGATAATTCCGACCCGGTAGGTCATAAGTATTCCACAATGATGGTCTGAGAATAACTCCTTATCTTTACTGCAGTATGAGTCTGGAAAATAACAGCTCACATAAGTATTCATTGTGTTAGTGATTCCACAAAGCATCCAATAAAAAACGCTATCTATTCTCATTAAAGCCAACATAGTAGTATACTAAGTGTTGTTCATCACACAACAAATCCACTAAAAAAGCGTTGTCTATTCTCCTTGATGCCCACATCGTATTTTTACCTTAGCTCAGGGTGTCACACAATAATTCTTGACCCATTCACGTGGTCAGTTTTTCTCAATATATGTTCCAGCCGAGTTCGGCATGCTATTCTTAGATCCAATATTGAAATGCCAAAGTATGGCAATCTCAGTCCATACGGCCCAAATAAGCCGTGGGTAAGTCTAAAGTAAAGCGAGAAAAGGTCCCAGATTAAATGAAATATATGTCGCCGTATTCTATCGTGTCAATTAATACGATAGAGCGACTAAAGTCCACAAGATCTCCCCATGTCTCTTACCTGTCACGAGTACGCCAGACTCTCCTCATGTCTCCGGGACCGCGTTCCAACCGGATACGATAGGAGACGCGACCCGGAAGCGTATTTAACCTGCCTCACGCAAAAGAACAACTAGACCGTGCAACCCTAAGTCGAGTGTGAGGAGACCTGGAAGCCTCACATAGGAAGCGCGGTGTCCGCCCCCGTGTAGCATGCAGTGCGTGCATTTTGGAGTTCAGATAGGACCTGTGTGGGTGTAAAAGTGAATTACAGACAAAATCAGTGAAATCAGGAGATTGAAAATACCACTGCATGCAATGCAAAGAAATTAAAGTATACAGAAAGCCTAATAAATATAATTCCAAAAATCCTGTGTGGTGTGCCAATCAATCGTAAATTACAAACACAAAAGATAGAGTATACAAAGGAGGGCATAGTGGTGTTAGAGGATGCTTAAGAGATATATAAACATTACACAGCTAACTCAGTACAACATCATAAACATGCAAATTGTGCCTGGTACAAATTACTCTGCGTTCCATACTGGTTTAAGGCTGGTACAAATTACTCTACGTTCCATACTGGTTTATGGCAATAAGCAAATGTAAACTTGCGTGTGTCACGACAGAGCACAAAACACAATAGAATTTACTGTATCACAAAAGGAAATACATGCAATAGACACAGTGCTGCTCTCAATTGCCTAGGAAATAATGCATTTCTCGATCATTGTTAAGACCTTGTTCGAACGTTCTCAAACGCATTATCCAAATCGCCTCGGAACGTCTGAGTCGTAGTTCCCTGTTCCCTCCCCTGGGGCTGGGTTCTATCATGTCAATTCCATAAAAAAGAAAATGGTTGTGTGGACCTTGGGAGGGACATTCCCACACATGTAATGCCATTGGGTATCTGGGGTCCTGTTGTTTGAGAGCCCGAGAGTGCTCCCCAATTCTCTCTCTCAGGGTCCTAATGGTGCTTCCCACATATTTACGTCCGCAGACACATTCAAGCACATAGACCACAAATTTTGTGTTACAGTTTATGATAGATCTGATGTCATATCCTTGAAATGCAATATCTCGAGTGTACTGGCACACGATTAACATTCGGATAGGTTCATATGAACATACTATGGACAGCTCTTACATTGTCTGTCCTACAGAATCTAACGCGCTATGAATACAAATAGTGGTATATGCACAGACGTACTTCCTTAACGTATAAAATAAAGTAGGACTAGTATATGACTGTATTAGCTATATTAGCTTTCTACAAATATTTAGTATGTGATGATTTCATTAGCTTTATGAACTTTATACAAATGTTTATATATCTCTTAACCATCCTCTAACACCACTATGCCCTCCTTTGTATACTCGATCTTTTGTGTTTGTAATTTACGATTGATTGGCACACCACACGAGATTTTTGGAATTATATTTATTAGGCTTTCTGTATACTTTAATTTCTTTGCATTGCATGCGGTGATATTTTCAATCTCCTGATTTCACTGATTTTGTCTGTAATTCACTTTTACACCCACACATGTCCTATCTGAACTCCAAAATGCACGCACTGCATGCTACACGGGGGCGGACACCTCGCTTCCTATGTGAGGCTTCCAGGTCTCCTCACACTCGACTTAGGGTTGCACGGTCTAGTTGTTCTTTTGTGTGAGGCAGGTTAAATACGCTTCCGGGTCGCGTCTCCTATCGTATCCGGTTGAAACGCGGTCCCGGAGACACGAGGAGAGTCTGGCATACTCGTGACAGGTAAGAGACATGGGGAGATCTTGTGGACTTTAGTCGCTCTATCGTATTAATTGACACAATAGAATACGGCGACATATATTTCATTTAATCTGGGACCTTTTCTCGCTTTACTTTAGACTTACCCACGGCTCATTTGGGCCGTATGTACTGAGATTGCCATACTTTGGCATTTCAATATTGGATCTAAGAATAGCATGCCAAACTCGGCTGGAACATATATTGAGAAAAACTGTCCGCGTGAATGGGTCAAGAATTATTATGTGACACCCTGAGCTAAGGTAAGAATACGATGTGGGCATCAAGGAGAATAGCCGTCGCTTTTTTTGTGGATTTGTTGTGTAATGAACAACACTTAGGGGCATATTCTCAAGGAACTATCGCCGAGTTAACGGCACTTTATCTAAGCCAAAGTCGCGATAAAATTATCTCTCCATTCACAAGCTGGTGCAAACAGCCGATATCACCAGTTTACCTGTGATAGCACCCGCAAAAAACATCGCCACAGATGAGCCCGGCAACTATCCCTAATGAGATGCAGAGTAGGCGTTCCCGAGCAAAAAGCTGCGACAACACCACAACCCAACATTCACAACGACCAGCCAGATCGGCGATAAGAACACAAAACAGGTGATACGGCGCGTTAGCAGCAGGAAATTAACACCTGCTCTGACCTGGTGCAAAGTCGGACGACAACCTGCACCAGAAAAGGGAGCCCAGCCCACAGCCACACCTGAAGAACAACAGACGCCATGGAGCTACTCATCATGCAGCTCGGAGCCCCAACAGGGCCACAACACCCACCGCCACCACCCCCAGGCCCGCCACCACCCCCCGGACCCCCCCCGCTTTCCCCCCGGACCACCACAGAGGCAGCGCAGAAAAAGACAGTGGACCTTCAGGAAACGCACCAACCTCACAGACTTAACCTCAGAGAATGTCATTGCCCACTACAGACTCAAAAGGCCAACCATCCTCCGCATCCTGAACATCATTGCCCACAGGCTGACGGTACCAACACAGCGGACAGCCAACATCCCACCTCAGACAAAGCTGCTGGCTGTGCTGCACCTGTTGGCCTCTGGGACATTCCAACCAACAACCGCCAGAGTTGGAGGAGTCTCACTGCCAGCCCTATCCAAGTTCCTCAAACCTGTCCTGGATGTCATCATCAGCTTTCTACCCCAGTACCTATACTTCCCCCACACTGCGCAGGAACAGCTGGAGACCAAGCAAGGCTTCTACGCCATAGCTGGCTTCCCCCACGTGTTGGGGGCAATTGACTGCACACATGTCCTACTTGTGCCCCCTGCCGACACTGCACACAATTACCGCAACAGGAAGCACACGCATTCCATCAATGTGCAGGCAATAGTGGACCACCGGGGACCCTTCACCAATGTCGTCGCCAACTACCCAGGCAGTGTGCATGATTCATACATCTTCCGACAGTCCATCATCAACCGGCGCTTCCAGGATGGCACCTACGGAAATGCAATGCTCGTTGGTAAGTACCAAATGAACACACCCCACACCTCAACTCCACAATCATGCAACTCACAACTCTGGGAATACACACATTACAAACTCACATACAACATGCCCACCCACCACACACGACAGCACAACGTACTGCGGTAACCTGGGCTAGCCATGTACATGAGCCATCAACGGCATGGCACCTCAGCCACACAACAGCAGTATGTGGGGAGAGGTGGGAACCAGGCATGTGCGAAGGAGGCAAGTGATCCATGAATGCGAATGCACACAATGCAAAGTGTGGCGTGGAAGTGCTGGACAGACTGCAGTATGCAGACCACAGACATATCCATGTCGACACATACTGCTGGTGGTGGTAGTGTTGTGGACATTGGGCGCAACCATGTCACCCCAGCAAGTGGGGAAGTTCTCAGAAATGTAGCTTGTTACGTACCCCCTGTAAGCGTGTGCGGAGTGGGCTTGCCCGGAGTACGCCAGGCTAGCGTAGGGGTGTGAATAAAAAGCACATAGCCCTGGGCGTGGTTCTCTTCCGGAATGGTCAACGTGGCTACCAGGGCTGCGCCTCTCACCCCGCCACGAGGCCAACGCCGTGTGCGGCGGTGCCTGCGATCCTGTGGGCCTGCCGCAGCCTGGGCCGCTGGTCCCCGAACCACTCTCGTCCGCCCCTGCCCATCCAGGCCTCATTGCTCACCTACCATCACCGGCGTGTCTCCAAGAGGGCCCACCACGTGCAGGTGCTAGCTCAAAGCCAGAGGCCCGCGACCTTGGCAGCCTCCTCAGACCATCACGGCCTCCGCAAGCAAGGCCCGCAGTACTCCTTTCATGTTGACGTACTCCACCGGCATACACAGCGGTCAAGTAGGTCACACATTTGGAACTGAGTCTTGATTCCACAATGGCAGAGTACATATTTATGGCATCGTTTATATCCCTATACTCCCTTCGATGTGGTGCCACCAACTCTGTGCATAGCATTCCGACCATCGTGTCTGTGGGCCCTTGCGGACTTCTGCCTTCGGCCTACACAGCGGTCCAGCAGGCCTCACACCAATCCAATACAGTCCGTAACAGGCAGGACACGGCATCGTCGCAGGGTGCATTCCCGCTCCGCTCTGGTACCTCCACCTCCATCAACCATGAATCTTCTCCACATGCCATTTCAACGCCGTGTGTTAGAGATCCAGGAGGAGCTAGCTGCACAGCGGTTGCCCCGCGCTGACCGCTGCCTCCGGCACACACTGCGGTTAAGTAGGACGCACAATTGGAACTGAGTCTTGATCTGTTCATTGCAGAGTTTATATCATTGTACAAGTCTCATCGCAGACTGCATCCCCTTCCAGCTCTGGGGCCACTGACTCTGTGCCACGGGAGTCATGGACACTATGGTTGAACGTTGGTGGCGTCTGAGTCTATGGCTTGGGGGTTGTCTTCATCATCATGTAGATGATACTGACATTGTGGGAAAAAGGGGACTGTAGCATTCAACTCCTCCATATTGCCTGTTTCTGCTTGCTTCTGCCCTCTGCATCATGCCCTGGATGGACACCTTCCACTGACCCCGGTAACACTCCGCGACATTCTCCTTGGACATCAACAAGGACCCGCTCAGCTCTCGTGGCCCTACCTCAGTGCATCGCAAGTCACCGTCCCGTGGCGGTGTGCCTGTGCCGGCCGCTGAGCATCCGGGGCCACCGACTCTGTGCAGCTCAAGTCATGGACCCTTGCTGTTTGTCATTTGAACTCATGATTGTCTGATCACTGTTGTAGTTGTTGCCAGCACCAACCAAGCCCTGAGGGGTGGCTTACACTGCCCAACACCCATCCAGCACAGGCATCACTGGACGTGTGACCCTGGCAAGTAAAGGTGCCGGGCGCACGTGCCCGTAGCCAGTTCCACTAATTATCTCAGTGCGTCTGTGTGGTCATTCTGTATGCATGAGGGCCCCGGGCCATACCACATTACATTGTGCTGTGTACAGCGTGCGCAACCTTGTCACCTCAGGCAGTAGGGTGGACCTGGGACATGTATCTGTGTCGGACCCCCCTGTGAGCGTGAGGGAGTGGACCGGCGTACGGCAGTATGGCTTAGGGGTGTGGTCATTCAACACGTGGCTCTGGGCGTGATTGAGTTTAGGCCTTGCCAAGGCAGTAACTGATGCGTGTGTCTCAGGTGTAGTGTCTGCGCCACCCGTCACGCAATATACAATGTTGCTATGTAGCATGCCCCCGGAGTACGGGCTCGGCCAAGGGGTAAATGAGGGTGCGCAAGCCCGCTTGGGGTCAGGGGTCAGACATGCCAACTGTTGTGTGTGTTGCTATTTCCGCAGCATAAGCCAAAGGTCTACCCTCAACGGCATGGCGAGTTCAGCCAGGCATGAACTCTACATCTGTGTCCGCCCTGTCCTTACCATAGGCCTACACACACGTGTCCGTCCACCTTCAGCGCACGACATCACTGTGTCGTTGTCAGGCTTGTGGACATGCGCAGACAGGCATGACAATAGTGTGCCGTAGGGGGTGCAAGTGATGCAACCGCGCTGCGCACAGTAGTGAATGGGCTCGGGGGGAGGGAGGAGCAGCAGTGAGGCCACGTAATTCACATTGATGCCGCTCATGTGCAACAAGCAGTACATGTCATGCAGGAATCACAAAGTCACACATATCACACACCAATGAACCACTGAGCCTGCCAACACATCATGCAGAACCAACTATTGACTCACGTCTCTCTGCACTGTCACAGGTGACCGAGGATATGCACTCTGCGCTTGGATGATGACACCCCTCCGAGCCCCGAACACACAGGCCCAGAGGCAGTACAATGCGGCCCACAAACGCACCAGGGGCATCGTGGAACACACATTTGGCGTGTTGAAGTCACGTTTCAGGTGCCTGGACGTCACAGGTGGGAGGCTCCTGTACAGCCCAGACATCGTGTGCAAGATGATCGTTGCATGTTGTGTGTTGCACAACATATGTGTACGCAGCAAGGCCCCATGGATACAAGTGCCAGATGCACCGGAAGATGATGAGGAGGATGAGGCAGGTGGACCACACCCCACTGCAGCCGCAGCAGGACTTGCCCGTAGGAACACCAATCATTGACAATTTCTTCACATGAGCACGTCACGTTGTGACTGTCCTTGGCAATCATGGAACAGTACAAAATGACCACAGGCACAGCATGTGCTAATAAATGCATTCAAAATACACATTCCCTGAGTGCATGTCACTCATCTGAACAGGCACATCACTCAGACAAGTGTGAGTGCGACATGTATTGCTGACAATTTTCTGATTTGTTCATGGATGGTGGGTGTGTCACCTCTGTGCAGAGGGGCTGTTTGGGGTGTCACGTATTCGGACTGCCAGTTCTGTGTGTCGCAGTTAGTAGGGAATCCCACTCTTCGGCGTTTCACATGTGTCCAAAATCGTTCCATTTTGGCTGCAATTTGTGTCCTACAGGTGACAACAGGGCACCTTTTGGGGTCAGATATGTACCACCATGATGCAGGGATGCCCCCTGTGGCTGAAGTACCACAACATGGGCAACATGTACGTAAGCGGGAGTCACTGCCCCTACATTCGTCCACGCTTTCATGGTGGATTGATCATGGTCATAACACGTCTGTGTGCAGGAGGGGTTGCTTGTCCCTCTGCAATGTGAAGGGGAGATGTGGTTTCAATGTGTGTTCCATGCATGTTTCAGCATTGGGGCAGTTTACATGCAGACTGCATGTCAATGTACATTGTGACTGTGAGGAGATGCCTATTTGATGCGGGACAATGGTCATTTGTTCAACGTCACGGATGTGTGGTTGTGCTCGTACATTGTCATCTCACCGTTTTTTTGCTCTGCTCTTATGGTGCATTTTCCCGCATGACACGTGGGAATTGCAGGCCTATTGCTGGTTATCGCTGATTTTTGTATCGGGATTGGCATCATCGCTACTATTTTCGCGTTCGTGTTTCGTGTTTTTTAGGCGTCGCGTTGATTTTAGCGCGTTCATTTGACGCGTTAGCGTGGGACTATCGCATGGGGCCGCCATGTTGTGAATACCACGTTAACACGGAGTTGTTTTCCCGCGATAGACTGCGATGTGAAGCGTTGCGTTAAGCTAAACTTGCGGTGGTTATCACACGTTCTTGAGAATATGCCCCTTAGTATACTACTATGTTGGCTTTAATGAGAATAGCGTATTTTATTGGATGTTTTGTGGAATCACTAACACAATGAATCCTTATGTGAGCTGTTATTTCCAGACTCATACTGCAGTAAAGATAAGGAGTTATTCTCAGACCATCATTGAGGAATACTTATGACCTACCGGGTCAGAATTATCACCGGTTTTTAGGTGATAGAATCTGGACATCACTGCACTCTTACGTTTGTTTATGTTACACCCAGTCTTGAAAGGCACGTCGCAATCTTCAGTTTACTTTTGAGCCCGCACTCACAATATAGACTCTTATTCACCTTGGAATAGGCTTTCCTTTTGGTGTGGATTCACCACCATTTGTGCTCCAACCCTGCGCTGTACTCAATCAGGCTTCGCCTGAAGTCCATATGCACTATTAGGACCTATGTCGTTGTCACCATAAGGGTTCTTAATGATCACGGTTAGCTGTTTGAATTCTTTGGTAATCTTATTCTTTAAACTCTGGTGCTTCTCCTCACACTCAAGATCATTCCTGGTACACCTTTGAATGTAACTATCCTTGAAGGTGTTTGTTGTACCGTTATCATATCTAGAAAACATATTTGTGACAAACGTTATTCTCTATGTTGTTTCCAGCCCTGAAGAAGTCAAGGGTTCAACACCCTATTGACGAAACACGTGTTGGCTGGCTTGTTAAGCAACACACCATTAAAGTGAACATTCCAAAATCAGGACATCATTGTCTTCATCCTAGACAAACAAAATTTGTTTTGTACTGTAATTTACTCATATGCGTGTGCATAGGCCCTGTTTGTTGTATATAGCCGGACCCTAGGATCCTAATCTGAGGGTTTAGGGGTTTTCCCTCACCTATGGCACCGCATCTAATTGTTTCCTTTTGTGTAACATCACAGTATTTGGTTAGCCCCGTTTAGATATCCTGTGAAAATTAACACCCCCTTTTCGTTTGTAAGGCGCAACTTATGTTTAAACAAAAAAAATTCATGTAAATACAAAACATGTCTCTGTTAGAAATGGGGGTCTCTAATTGGCAGAGGTATGCACCTTTGTCCAAGTAGGGACCCTTACTTCTAGTTAGGTTAAGGGGGATACACACTTTTAGATAACCCCTGCTCACCCCCTTAGTAGCTTGGCATGTGTAGACAGGCTTATCCCAAAGGCAATGTGTAAAGTATTTGTACTCAGAACACACAGTAACACAGTGAAAACACCACAAAGGGACACCACACCAGTTTAGAAAAATAAGATCTAAACAAAACAAGACCAAAATGACAAAAATCCAACATATATATATATCAAAATAGCACTTAAATACAGTTACTTGCAAAAATAGCACTTGTAGAGACAAATAGCTCCACCTGCAGCTATTACGACATTGTGACAGGCATAAATCCAAAGTACAGCTCCGACCATGTGCGCGGCTTCGGGCAGGGAGTCACGCGGACCCTCAAATAACAGTACCTTGCAAAACAAAGTCTATGGACAATGCATGGCATCGTGGAGGTGAGGCGTCGATGCCGAGGTCGAAGCCGATTCCCTGGTTGCCACGGGGGAGGCGAGGTGTTGTGTACGTGAGTCGGCGACATGTCGAGTCTAGGACAGGGGAAGTCGGCGGCGGCGGCGGTAAGGCTTTGGTTCCGGTGAGGCAGTGCCAAAATGAAGAGTTCGTGAAGTCACCCTCATAGGTTATCGGCTCTGCGATAAAGGGATACTAGTGCTGGTGGTGGTGGCATTAGTGCGTTCTCTGGTGTCGGCTAAGGCCGACAACTGTAAGCGGTAGGCGCCGAAGGGCTGCAGAGCTGCAGGGCAAGCCAGGCGCTGCGTCGTGCACTTCATGAACGGTGCCTCTGGCCTCAGTGCAGATCACAACGTCACTGGCAGCAGTGCTGACAGCGTAGAAGTTGTTTTTCTTGCTTTCTTTAAGTTTCTACCAGCTCCCAAATGCAGGAACAACCTCCAGAGGACCACGACTGGAATAGGCACCTCCTGCCAGGTCAGAACTTCCAGCAGTGGAGTTCAGGGGAGCTGGTGGTGAAGTCTTTGTGTCCCTAAGACTTCAGAACAGGAGGCCAGCACACACAAGCCCTTGGAGATTCTTCTTCAAGCAGGTTCTAAGCAAAGTTCCAGTCTTTGTCCTCTTCCTTGGCAGAAGCAGCAACAACAGGCCAACCCAGCAAAGCACACAGCAAATGGGCACTACTCCTCCTTACAGCTCTTCTCCTTGGCAAAAGGTTCCTCTTGAGTCCAGAAGTGATCTAACTCTTTAGGGTTAAAGGTCCACTACTTATACCCCATTTTGTCTTTGTTCTCTTTGTGGCAAGGGTCTCTGAGCCCAGTCCAAACCAGTTCTGTCCTCTCTAGTGCAGCATAACTACAGGAGATGGAGACAGCCTTGTGCAGAGGAGACACTACCTATTCAGGTGTAAGTGAAACTCCTTCCACCACTCTAAATGCAGCCAAGGTCTATTCAACTCAGCTCTGAGTCACCCAGGTAAGGCAGGACACACCTCAACCCCCCTTGTGGCTGTCTACAATGAATGCACATCCCCAGCTCCTGTCACTCCAAAAAAACAGCAGTCAATCCACAAACCAGCATGGTTAAATAAGAAAATTACTACTTTCTAAAGGTACCATTAAATATAATGGGGTTACTCTGTGTCCCTCAGAACCTGGGTATACAGTTATGAGCTACAAACAGTTCTGTCGGGTAAAGAAATTGTAAATAATGTAATTCATTAAACAATAAAGACTGGAAGGGCCTGTAAGTAAACCCATTCAACTTTTGGGAAACTTCTCCTGACTCAAATAACACCGATCTTTGAAGAAAATAATATCTTAAACCCACCAACACAACACAAACATCAAATCAAATTATGTTTTAAATATATTATTTTTCATATATATATATATATATATATATATATATATATATATATATATATATATATATATATATATATATATATATATATATATATATATATATATATATATATATATATATATATTTCTTGAGTCTTTTCTGCACTTCCACGCTGTGCTCCAAATCGAAGGGTGCGTCGTCGTGGGGATCTTTGCAGCAAAATCCAATTAATTACAGAAATCCTTTAGAAAGGAAGACGACGCCATGTGCGATTAAACTTCATTTATTTGTCAAACCGCCATCGGACGCGTTTCGGCTGAACCCAGCCTTGCTCACCAATGGCGAGGTAGCATTTCCAGCATTCTTTTAACCGGCACCACTTTAAAAAATGTGAGACTACAAGTGCATAGACATAAACAACATACCCGTAGTTTTACAAGCAGATCCACCTTTGCGGGAGTTTAAACTACAAGTCCATAGACATAAACAACAGAACTGTAGTTCGTTATACATCACGGGTTAAATCCACGGATAAATAGCAGCCACCTAAATTCATAGTGAATAATTATTGTTTGACATTTATAGTGCCCATTGTTTTAAAGCACATAAATATTTAAACATTACATCACATTTTATTATTATGTGACAAGAGGTTGACGCTGCGTTATTGACGTCCAACAACATTAAAATTTATGGAATGCTGCATTGACTGTGTACAGCCCAAGTGGGCAATTAAATGGGATGTAATGTTTAAATATTTGTAGTTTAAACTCCCGCAAAGGTGGATCTGCTTGTAAAACTATGGGTATGTTGTCATTGGTGAGCAAGGCTGGGATCAGCCGAAACGCGACCGATGGTGGTTTGACAAATAAATGAAGTTTAATCGCACATGGCGTCGTCTTCCTTTCTAAAGGATTTCAGTAAATATACATATATATATATATATTTTCATATTTCTGTTTTGCTTTTGTTGGCCTAAGTGGGAAGGGTATGCCCAGACGTAGGTCCCATGCTCACTGCGCCACTGGATTCAAGTTAGCCTGGCTGATGAGGGCTGATGTCCTGAAACCGGTTCCAGGATGCTTGTTTCCAGTCCAGGGAGGACCTGGTTTGGCAGTTCGTGCTGGACTATTCCCATGAGGAACAGGGTAATGACTAATTTGCATATGGCTGGGTTCAAACTAGGGTGGTGTGGTGAGCAAAAGAATGAGGAATTAAACCCAGATCTTTGTGACTGGGGATGAATGTTTACATTGTTCAGCCTTCCATCCATCATTTGTTCCTTTTGATTTTATCGCCCTAAGTGGGAAGGGTATGCCCAGACGTGGGTCCCGTGCTCACTGCGCCACTGGATTCAAGCTAGCCTGGCTGATGAAGGGTGATGCCCCGAAACCTGTCCCAGGATGCTTGTTTCTGGTCCAGGGAGGACCTGGTTTGGCAGTGCTGGCTGAACTGTTCCCATGAGGAACAGGGTCAAGACTGATTTGCATATAGCTGGATCCAAACTGGGGTAGCGTGGTGAGCAAAATAACGATGGATTAAACCCAGATCTTTGTGAATGGGGGTGAATGTTTGCATTGGTCAGTGCTCCTTCCATCATTTGGAAACAAGTTATCCTGAGCACCACTAAGTGTGTGTTATGAAATTAAAGTCCAATCCGTCTTCTTTCCACTCCGATGTTTATTCTTGAGATATTTTCATCACAGGTCACTATTCATCATTCCTTGACACGCTACAATGTTCTCCAAATAGCCAACACGTGTTTCGTCAGACATGATGCATTCGCATCTCTGACTTCATCAGGGCTCTCAAATATCACTCAACTCCAGACGTCAAATGCTTAAAGTAGATTTCTGTTCAATCACTATTCCTTTCTAGTCCTCCATCCAGGACACTTGATAACAAAATTAAAATTAAAATCCTTCTGACCGGGGTGGCAGAGAGTATTCCTCACTCGTCTTTCTTCGGCGTCTTGCACACAATTTGATATTTTAGCATTTTACTGTGGGGACTACTGAGAATCTTGCACATAGAGCCTTGCCACATTCTCCTTCCATCATTTGTTCCTTTTGCTGCAGGCCCACTAGTAGCATTTGATTTACAGGCCCTGGCACACTCACTGCACTTTACTAGGGACTTACCAGTAAATCAAATATGCCAATCATGGATAATCATTCATAATAACAATTTCCCTAGGGAGCCTTGCACTTTGACACTGATCAGCAGTGGCAAAGTGCCCAAAGCATCTAAACCAGCAAAAACGAAATCCAGCTCAGCATCAAAAATACAGGAGGTAGAGGCAAAAAGTCAGGGGAAACCACGCCAAGGATGCCACGTCTAACAGTCTCTACAAAAAAATGTATGTCAGCTTGTTATACTGTGATTGAAAATGTTGCATATTTTTCCATGTATGAGAAAATTTAGCGAATAAATATTTCCCTGTGTAATGAGATGGAGAATTGATACCATATCAAGTTGGCGGCCGGGCTGAATTGAGGAAGATAAACATTCGGCAGAGGGCAATCAATGGTATCCCTAGCGAAACAACACCACATTGGCAAAGTTAACATTTTTTATTTGTTCTTCTAACGGCAACAGAGAAGTGAGACTATCAGGAGAAGGATCAAATCACAGTATGCTCTCCTCATAAATTGCCTGTCAATCATCCTGTGCACTAGCGCATAAATATATAGTGGGCACCCCAGTAGCATTTCTTAGCTAGGGGGCCATGTGGTAAAAACGAATAAAACAATTTTAAATATGAGTAAGAAGGGCAGGGAGCATCAAAAGTCAGGTAGTGGTGGGTTTGGGTGTGGAGAGTGTGGCTGTGGTACGTAGCAAAACTAAATTACTTTTTTAAGCAGTTCACATCTGTGATATTCCATAGGTTGATACCACGGAGGATGGACAACCCTGTTAGCCAGTGAGTAAGCCATCTGAATCACTGTTTTGATGGCAAATAGGGCTGTTCAGAAGCCTATTTGTATGTATGTACTTGTGTGTCTTTGCATGTATATGTGGTGTGCATTGTGTGGTGGCTTAAGGTATTTTACAAATATGTGTTTTACTTTCCTGTGAATAAGCACTTTCCAGAGTTATGTGCTGGATCGTGCATGGGATAAAGCGAACGCAGGGGATTTTCATTCTTAAAAACTCTGGGGCATATTTACAAGCCCCTTGTGCCACTTTTGCGCCGCCGTTGCGTCACGCATGTGACGCAGCGGCGACGCAAACCATGCGCCGCGTTGCGCTATATTTACAACGTGACGCATCTAGGGAGATGCGTCACGTAGTAAACCCCTGCGCCACATGAAACCTGCATCAGGTTTCATGTGGGCGTACCGGCGCAGGGGGCGTTCCGGCGCAGGAACGCCTCGGAAAAGTGACGTAGTGAAATCTACAAGATTTCACGCAGTCACTTTTCCGAGCGCTGGTGCGTCAAATCCTTACGCCTGCTTCAAGCAGGCGTAAGGATTGACGCACCATGTTAGGGATAGGGAAGGTTGGAACAGTGCTGGAGTTGCGTCACGCTTGCGACACAACTTCAGCACTGCGCCAACCTTCCGCCGGCAGATGCGTCACGCATCTGCTTATCCTTGCGCCACGATGCGCCACATTGTAAATGCGGCGCATCGGACGTGGCGCAAGGGTAAACTTGTGTGACGCATTTTCGCTGGCGCATCCCTGCTGATATGCAGGGATGCGCCAGGGAACGTAAATATGCCCCTCTGTTCTTCAGAAGCTAGCAAATATTGTATCAATTTTCAGACGTGTTAATATCTGATTAATATAACTTTGGATAAAAGCCTTCTGTCATGGAAACACATTTTCCTTTTTTTCTACAACTAAATTGGTAGACATGTACTTGTGGTGAATATCTTGTATGTAAGCACTATTGTGCATTTCTGGAGTACCTCAATGTACCTCAATGTACCTATGTACCTATGTTTTAATCTCTTTAAGAAGAAGCTTTACATATTCTATTAACCCCTTCGCTGCTAGGCCTTTTCCCCCCCTGTGCTAAGCCTTTTTTTGGCTATTTGGGGTAGTGCGCGCTTAGGCCCCTGTAACTTTTTGACCACATAAGGTATCCACGCCAAATTTGCGTCCTTTTCTTCCAACATCATGGGGATTATAAAGGTACCCAGGGTTTGTGGATTCCCCTGGAGGGGTCCCAGAAATTAGCCAAAATACAGCAAAATTTTAGTTTTTTGGGAAAAATGGGAAAAAAGGGCTGCAAATGAAAGCGTCTGGGTTTTTCCCTGCAAATGGTATCAAAAAGGGTTTGTGGGGCTGAAATCACCATTTTCCCAGCTTTTAGGGAATGACAGACTTTTGTCAGAAAACCAACATTTTTTTACACAGTTTTGGCATTTTTCTGGGACATAGCCTATTTTTGCTATTTTTTGTGCTTTCAACCTCCTACCAGTTAATGGTAGAAATGGGTATGAAAGCAATAATGGATCCTGGAAAGCTATACATTTTAGAAAAATAGACAAAATTCTGAATTCAGCAAGGGGTCATTTGTGTAGATCCATCAAGGTTTCTTTATAGAAACTTACAGTTAAATATAGGAAAAATTGAAAATTAGTTGAAAAAAACAGCCTTTTGTGTCAACGTTTTCACCTGTAACTTCTTCTAATTATGACAGCTCTTTGAAAGCAATATACCGTTACATCCGCTGGACCTTACTGGTTGTGGGGATATATAGGACTTGTAGGTTCACCAAGAACCCGACGAACCCAGAGTCAAAAACTGAGCAGCAATTTGCAATGGCTTTTTATTATGTACCGGGTATATAGCAATTATTGTGGGAAAATGTATACATGGAAAAATCGGTATGAAAAACACCTATGTATTTCTGAAATGGGAACAAATTATAGAGTTTAGAAACAGTAGATATTTGCACATTTTCAAAATTGGGAATACTCATACTCGCATGAGAATTATCGGTCATTTTTCAAAATGACTTCTTTTTTACACAATGTCTTTCATTTGGAAGGCAGAAATGCATCGAAAGTCAATAGGTAATAACAGTTGCTTTACAAATCTGAATTACCCTAAGTCTCCCGATAAAAATGGTACCTCACTTGTGTGGGTAGGTATAGTGCCCACGACAGGAAATGGCTCAAAACCCAACGTGAACACACCACATTTTCTCAATGAAAAATTACCCTTTTTTTGCAAAGTGCCTAGCTGTAGTTTTTGAACCCTAGCTCTCCCAGCACCTAGGGAAACCTAGCAAACCTATACATTTTTTAAAACTAGACACCCAGGGGAATCCAGGATGGGGTGACTTGACTGCCTCCCACCAGGTTCTGTTACCCAGAATCCCTTGCAAACCTAAACAATTGTCAAAAAAAACGCATTTTCCCCACATTTCTGTGGTAGAAAGTTCTGGAATCTGCGTGGATCCACAAATTTCCACCCACCCCGCGTTCCCCAAAGTCTTCCGAGAAAAATGGTACCTCATTTGTGTGGGTCGGCCTAGTTCCCGCGACAGGAAACGGAGCAAAACACAACGTGGTCACACCTCAATTTCGCAGTGAAAAATGACCCTTTTTTGGCATAGTACCTAGCTGTAGTTTTTGAACCCTAGCTCTGCTGGCACCTAGGGAAACCTAGCAAACCTATACATTTTTGAAAACTAGACACCCAGGGGAATCCAGGATGGGGTGACTTGACTGCCTCCCACCAGGTTCTGTTACCCAGAATCCCTTGCAAACCTAAAAAAATGTCCAAAAAAACACATTTTCCCCACATTTCTGTGGTGGAAAGTTCTGGAATCTGCATTGATCCACAAATCTCCACCCACCCCGCGTTCCCCAAAGTCTTCCGAGAAAAATGGTACCTCACTTGTGTGGGTCGGCTTAGTGCCCGCAACAGGAAACGGCGCAAAACGCAACGTGGACACACCTCAATTTCGCAGTGAAAAATGACCCTTTTTTGGCACAGTGCCTAGCTGTAGTTTTTGAACCCTAGCTCTGCTGGCACCTGGGGAAACCTAGCAAACCTATACATTTTTGAAAACTAGACACCCAGGGGAATACAGGATGGGGTGACTTGACTGCCTCCCACCAGGTTCTGTTACCCAGAATCCCTTGCAAACCTAAACAATTGTCCAAAAAAAACACATTTTCCCCACATTTCTGCGGTGGAAAGGTCTGGAATCTGCGTGGATCCACAAATTTCCACCCACCCCGCTTTCCCCAAAGTCTTCCGAGAAAAATGGTACCTCACTTGTGTGGGTCGGCCTAGTGCCCGCGACAGGAAACGGCGCAAAACGCAACGTGGACACACCTCAATTTCGCAGTGAAAAATGACCCTTTTTTGGCAAAGTGCCTAGCTGTAGTTTTTGAACCATAGCTCTGCCGGCACCTAGGGAAACCTAGCAAACCTATACATTTTTGAAACCTATACACCCAGGGGAATCCAGGTTGGGGTGACTTGACTGGCTCCCACCAGGTTCTGTTACCCAGAATCCCTTGCAAACCTAAAACAATGTAAAAAAAAACACATTTTCCCCACAATTCTGTGGTGGAAAGTTCTGGAATCTGCGTGGAGCCACAAATTTCCACCCACCCCGCGTTCCCCAAAGTCTTCCAAGAAAAATGGTACCTCACTTGTGTGGGTCAGCCTAGTGCCAGCGGCAGGAAACGGCGCAAAACACAACGTGGACACACCTCAATTTTGCAGTGAAAAATGACCCTTTTTTGGCAAAGTGCCTAGCTGTAGTTTTTGAACCCTACCTCTGTCGGCACCTAGGGAAACCTAGCAAACCTATACATTTTTGAAAACTAGACACCCAGGGGAATACAGGATGGGGTCACTTGACTGCCTCCCACCAGGTTCTGTTACCCAGAATCCCATGCAAACCTAAAGAATTGTCAAAAAAACCACATTTTTCCCACATTTCTGTGCAGGAAAGTTCTGGAATCTGCGTGGATCCACAAATTTCTACCCACCCCGCGTTCCCCAAAGTGTTCCGAGAAAAATGGTACCTCACTTGTGTGGGTCAGCCTAGTGCCCGCGGCAGGAAACGGTGCAAAACACAATGTGGACACACCTCAATTTCGCAGTGAAAAAGGACCCTTTTTTGGCAAAGTGCCTAGCTGTAATTTTTGAACCATGGCTCTGCCGGCACCTAGGGAAACCTAGCAAACCTATACATTTTTGAAAACTAGACACCCAGGGGAATCCAGGATGGTGTGACTTGACTGGCTCCCACCAGGTTCTGTTACCCAGAATCCCATGCAAACCTAAAAAATTGTCCAAAAAAACACATTTTCCACACATTTCTGTGCTGGAAAGTTCTGGAATCTACGTGGCTCCACAAATTTCCACCCACCCCGCGTTCCCCCAGGTCTCCCGATAAAAATGGTACCTCACTTGCGTGGGTGGGTCAAAGACCGGCGACAGGCAAGGGCCCAAAAGCTATTGAGGCGACATCAAAATTACCTATCACAAACCAACCTGGTTTTGCATGGGGGTCCCATGAGTTTTTGGCCCGGGGCTCGGCAGCCATGTAGGAAACCTACCTAACCCACACATTTCTGGAAACTAGACACCCGGGGAATCCAGCGAGGTATGGCTTGCGTGGGTCCCCCATCATTCTCCTACCCAGAATCCCCTGCAAACCTCAAATTTTGCCGAAAAATTCACTTTTTGTCAAATTTCTGTGTGGGAAAGTTCTGGAATCTGCGTGGATCCACAAATTTCCTCCCACCCAGCGTTTCCCCAGGTCTCCCGATAAAATGGTACCTCACTTGTGTGGGTAGGCATAGTGGCTGCAACAGGAAATGGCCCAAATCGTACTGTGGAGACTTCAAAATTACCTATAGCAAAACTACCTGGTTTTTGGGGGCACCTGAGATTTTGGCCCGGGCTCGGCGGCCATCTTGGGAAAGTACCAAACCCAAACATTTCTGAAAACTAGACACCCGTGGGAGTCCAATGAGGTATGGCTTGCGTGGATCCCCCAACGTTTTCCTACCCAGAATGCCATGCAAACCTCAAATTTAGTTGAAAAAAACACATTTTCTACATATTTTTGTGTGGAATCACCGTGCCGGCACAAATGTCCTACCACCCAGCGTTCCCCTTGTTCTCCCGAGTAAAATGATACCTCACTTGTGTGGGTGGGCCAAAGGCCTGTGGCTAGGAAGAGCCCAAAACATAGAGATTTAGAGTATAGCACCGAGAATTCTAAGCGCTACATTTAAAAAAAAATACGTTTTTAGCCAATTCTGCTTTGGACACCCACACAAGTGAGGTATCATTTTACTCGGGAGAACAAGGGGAACGCTGGGTGGTAGGACATATGTGCCGGCACGGTGATTCCACACAAAAATATGTGGAAAATGTGTTTTTTTCAGCTAAATTTGAGGTTTGCATGTCATTCTGGGTAGGAAAACGTTGGGGGATCCACGCAAGCCATACCTCATTGGACTCCCCGGGTGTCTAGTTTTCAGAAATGTTTGGGTTTGGTACTTTCCCAAGATGACCGCCGAGCCCGGGGCCAAAATCCCAGGTGCCCCCCCCCCCCAAAACCAGGTATTTTTGCTATAGGTAATTTTGAAGTCTGCACAGTAAGATTTGGGCCATTTCCTGTTGCAGCCACTATGCCTACCCACACAAGTGAGGTACCATTTTTATCGGGAGACCTGGGGGAACGCTGGGTGGGTGGAAATTTGGGGATCCACGCAGATTCCAGAACTTTCCCACACAGAAATTTGACAAAAAAGTGAATTTTTCGGCGAAATTTGAGGTTTGCAGGGGATTCTGGGTAGGAGAATGATGGGGGACCCATGCAAGCCATACCTCGCTGGACTCCCCCGGGTGTCTAGTTTCCAGAAATGTGTGGGTTAGGTAGGTTTCCCTACATGGCTGCCGAGCCCCAGGCCAAAAACTCATGGGACCCCCCATGCAAAACCAGGTTGGTTTGTGATAGGTAATTTTGATGTCACATCAATAGGTTTTGGGCCCTTCCCTGCCGCGGGTACTTGGCCCACCCATACAAGTGAGGTACCATTTCTATTGGGATACTTGGAGAAATGCAGGGGGGTTGGAAATTTGTTGTTACTTTCTGCAGTGTGAAAATGTGGGCACAAAAATGCAAGGAAAATGTCACAGTCACATTTTGAGGTTTGCAGGACATTGTGGGTAAGATAACTTGTTGGGATCCACAAGAGAGATATCACCATGCACTCCCATGGGTGTTTAGTTTACGACAAAAACTACAGTTGTTAGGTTATTCTTAAATGAAATGTACAGCTTGGCAGAGAGACAAAACAGACAAAGATTACTGCACAGCCATCTATTCCTCAAACACACACACATACTGGTTGGATTTGGCACGAGGGCGAGTGATGGTTCAGTATATAAAATTGTATTAACAAGAGATTTCACAAAAATGAAATGCACTGTCAATAATTGAATGGACAAAAAAACTGAACCAGTGACTCGCAGCTCGTGAGCTGTAAAGCCACTTCAAGGCACCAACCGCTTTACAGGCCATTCACACACCTTTCATACATGATACACACAAGACCATTCACACCACCAGGCACAAAACCAACACATTACAACATTCACAAAACAGGACAAGGTACACCCTGCTTGACAAAAACAGAAAAGACACATTTTTATGCACAACCACCTATTCCTCAAGCACACATACATACTGGTTGGATTTGGCACGAGGGTGAGTGATGGTTCAGTATATACAGTTGTATTAACCAGAGATTTCACAAAAATGAAATGCACTGTTAATTGAAAGGACAAGAAACTGAACCATTGACTCACAGCTCGTGAGCTGTAAAGCCACGACAAGGCACCAACCTCTTTACAGGCCATTCATACACCTTTCATACGTGTGACACATACAAAACCATTCACGCCAGCCGCGGGCCCAGCACATTACAACACTCACACCAGCAGACAGCGCCATTCAAGGGCCCATCACTTTCACACGCCCACATTCCTGACACAGCAACCACACCAGCTCACGGATTGCGTTGAGTGGCGTTTGGCTAGCAGTGTGTGTAGTGACCAGCAGCTAGTCACTACTCACACACCGCCAGCCAAGCGCCAGTCCACGCACACCGCCAGCCACGCGCCAGTCCACGCACACCGCCAGCCAAGCGCCAGTCCACGCACACCGCCAGCCAAGCGCCAGTGCAAACACACCGCCAGACAAGCGCCAGTACAAACACACTGCCAGCCAAGCGCCAGTACAAACACACCGCCAGCCAAGCGCCAATCAAAACACAGCGCCAGTCCACGCACACCGCCAGCCAAGCGCCAGTCCACGTACACCGCCAGCCAAGCGCCAATCAAAACACACCGCCAGCCAAGCGCCAATCAAAACACACCGCCAGCCAAGCGCCAGTCCACGCACACCGCCAGCCAAGCGCCAGTCCACGCACACCACCAACCAAGCGCCAGTCCACGCACACCGCCAGCCAAGCACCAGCCCAAACACACCGCCAGCCAAGCGCCAGTACAAACACACCGCCAGCCAAGCGCCAGTACAAACACACCGCCAGCCAAGCGCCAGTCCACGCACACCGCCAGCCAAGCGCCAATCCAAACACACCGCCAGCCAAACGCCAGACCACGCACACCGCCACACAAGCGCCACTCCACACACACCACCATCACATTTAGGATTTTTTTATATAAATAAGAAAACACAAACAAATTGCAAATAGATACAAATCTACTAACACAAAATCTGAAACTCAATACACTACACAAATGCCAACCTTGAAACTGAACCAAAAATATTAAACAATAGAGGCCAGGCAGTTCACTTTACCACTCATGGATGCTCCCAAAAATTATTTTGCGTGTGGTACATTCTAAAACAAGCAGGCACACACAGCCCAGGGTTAGAAGGACACTCGGGGCAGTACATATGAGTCTCCTTCCGCATACCTCTTCGCCAACAGACTCTACATCTCCTACTGGGAAAGTCTTTTGAGGGTGTGGGAGGAATGTGATCAGGAAAGTGGCGATCTTTCAATCTAGCAACATCCTCCACCACTCCAACTCTAGGAACACTTGCCTGTTCCACTAAAACAAGGCTGCCTATTACAGACTCTTGAAACTTAGCAAAAGTCATCTTTGACTCAGGACAAGAATCCTGGAACACAACAAAAGCATTAAAGGTTGCCAAGTGGAAAAGATGGATAGCCAACTTCTTGTACCAAATGTAAGCCTTACGAAGAGCAGCGTAAGGTTCCAACCTCTGATCTACTCTGTCAACACCTCCCATGTGCTTATTATAGTCTAAAATGCACACAGGTTTGCGCGCTTCAGCAACCTGACCCCAAACAGTCACAGGTGCAGTGCTTTCATCATGGATGGTAGACAGCATGTAGACATCTCTCCTGTCTGAAAACTTCACAGCTAGAAGCTCCTCGCAACGCAACGCACTGCACTGTCCCCGCACAAGCTTTTGACAAACAAGTTCTTTTGGGAAACCTTTACGGTTAGAGCGGATTGTGCCACAAGCAACAGTGTCCACTTTGGCCAATTCCCTGAACAACTGCACACCAGTGTAGAAGTTATCTACATATAAATGGTGGCCTTTGTTAAAAAATCCTCTTCCAAGTTCCCACACAATTTTCTCAGTCACTCCAAAAGTGGACGGACAACCAGGGGGTTAATCCTGGATTCCTTACCGGTGTACACCCTGAAATTAGAGACATAGCCAGTCCTACTGTCACACAGCATATACAGCTTAATTCCATAGTGTGCCCTCTTACTAGGAATGTATTGCCTAAAACCAAGCGGCCCTTGAACAACACCAAAGACTCATCCACTGCAATTTCTTTCCCTGGAGCATAGATCTCAGAAAATCGATCAACAAAGTGATCAATGACAGGCCGAATCTTAAAAAGACGGTCACATTCAGGGTGATCTCGTGACAACGCTAAACCATTATCGACAAAATGCATCATCCGAAGCAGAAGCAAATACCTATCACGACTCATGACTGCCGGAAAAATAGCAGTTGCCATTGATGCAGCGCGTACAATAAAAACTATCCTCCTCCCAGGCTACTTACAGGTCATCCAGGGGCAAACTATATTTCTCATATCCACATGACGATGGGGCCCATAAACATCGCCTAAACACACACACATACACTCCTGGATTTCCTTTTACACCTTTATGAAATTCCGTACTCCTAGGAGAAGCATGAGAACTAAATGGAGAACACCATTTTGTGTACCGCTGGAAGAGCAAGGATATCTATTTATCTTAATTTGTCACTTTCTTTTAATTATTTCTTAAGATATTCCTGCTCATTGTTTTGTCGATGAATCATTCATTTAAGAAATTAGTTCATAGTGATTAAGACCAGCTAAATCACAATCAACCAATTACTCAGGTCACAATCAATTAGGAAAATAACCACTGAGTCATTTTGGTTTTTAAAGAATCTTAAATTTTATATAATTTTAAAAACATGAAAAGATTTAATACTTTATTCAATTATTCATTTTAAATTCACAATTTTATTAAGCATAATCAATTTATTGCAGAAAGGAAATTTTGTCATGAAGCCAAAAACCTTAGTTACCTGCCTAGCTTCCTAATTTAGCCTAATGATTTCTAACCTAACTTTGGGATTAGAAATAGCCTGAATCTCATACTCAACTGTAAAGTTAAGACCGCAACAGCAACTTCAGCTCGTCAGCATCAGCTACCTGCAACCCGTCTCCTCTACTGCAACCACGACTCTCGAACTGCAACTCTCTGTGACTGCAACCGCGACTGACATCAACTGCCTGGAACTCACCCCTCCACTAAGAGTAGGCCCTCTTATACCCCAATTCTAACTTTGCTAACTAACTGTTGCAACATTAATATCACGCTTTTCTTTCATTGGTCCATGCATGTCATCTTATTCATTCTTTAATCAAGTTCTCTTGGATTCAAGGGTCCTTGGATCATTTCCTTTCCCATACGCTTAAACATTTCCATCCGATTCGATCAGTTCATTTGTATCTTCTTTTGACACATTCAAGAACTCCGCAGTCATTGTCCTTTCTCTTGGGCTCCTTTCCCACGGACTCTCTCCTGATCATTACGGCACACTATCAGTTCAATTAGGTCACACCAGCCTTGACCATTTCTTGCATCCTAGCCTCTCAGAGACATCACGCGGCTCCAGATTTCTTCAATCTCATCCCGTACCACGTGTCCCCTTGCGCCTGCGCACATCTTCCCACTGGCGGCCATTTTATCTCGCCACTCGGTTCTACTTTAGAAGCACTAATTTGAGGCAAATAAAACATAATTAAAATAGAGAAAAATATCCCTTTCGTTTCCCTCCCATCTACGTACCCCAATTAGTTGTTACCTAGCAAAAGCGACATTTAAGCTGCTCCTTACTTACCATCACTATTGTTTTTGCAACAACACATTTTATTTCTATGAAGCACAAACATGCATTTATTTTATTTAGTACGCTTTTTATTCTTACGTTATGATTAGACACACGGACATTCATTATTAGATTATTTAGCACGTATATTAGCATATTACCATTCCCACATATACAATGTTGATTAATACATTTAACGAACATTTTTAATTAATTAATTATATAATTTGTTAGGGGTTAAATTTTTTATTTTTACTGCTCCATCAATCCCCCTTTGGTGATTTTTAAATCACCACATAAAACCCAAGTCATACTTCTTTTCAGGCAGCATGTCTTTCATCCTTTACTTTCTGTTATTCATATCTCTGTCTCTTCTTCATCTTGCCTTTTAGTCTCTTTATACATGCTTTCTTTCATTTTCTCCAACTCAATTTCACCCATTTCTCTCTCTCTTTCTCTCATTATTCTGTTATTTCTTCTTATCTTATTCTGTCTTACTTTTCTCTTTATACATGTTATTACTATTTTCAATATCATTGCTAACAATATCACTATAGTTGCTACTATTATAACTTTCCCTATTACTAGTTTACTCATCCTAGTTAACCAATTTGCTACTGAGGAAAACCCTCTACCAAGTTTTCCCAAAACACTTTCAACCTCCAGTGGGACTAATTCTTTGTGCAGACTTGTAATATTTGTAATATACTTCTGTATATTTTCACTGTTATCCGGAATGTAAGTACAACAATGTTGGACTTTCAACATTCCACAGACTCCACCCTCTTTTGCCAAAAGAATATCAAGGGCAAGCCGATTTTGCATCACCATAGCTCTCATGGCAACCATTTCGGTATTTACCATTAAGAACCCTCCCGCAGTATCTGTAGACAAACGATCTACTACTGTGGATAACTTCCGAATTTTAAATGCATTCAAAGATATTCCCACTGCTGGTATCAATGCTCCAAAAATATCTCCTACAACTTCTGAAAAACGTGTAAATCTATTAATCATCTTGTATGCTCCCTTTTCTTCTCTGTCCATGTGAAAGATTTTTGGAAAGACCAGGCCTACATAGCAAGTTCCATACCAATGGTCCGGTAACCTGTAATAAGCTCTATTCCCACAAATATAATAGATACCTGGAAATATTGGATCTTTTCCACCTTTGAATCCCCAACCTCCCAGAATTTGATAATTGTCATGGCAGACACTGGAACCTACAAAGTAATTGTCATAGACTGTCTTATTTCTCCTAATGCACAACTTTCCTGTTTGCGGCCAGTCTAATGTCATTGCTGCATTTATCTTTTTCCCTTCATGATTTCCTTCCTCAAACGTCCATAAGCGTTTTCCTTCCTCTTTTATTGCTTCTTTTTGAAATTTCATTCTTCTTTCCTCAACCATGTCTAGAAATACTTTTTCTTCTTTCCTTAACTCACAGGTAAGGTTGTTACTAACTATTTCTTCTAACGTTAATTTTCTATGTTCTAAAAAGAATTCTCCTAAAACCTTTGCTGGTTTTACTTTGTTAAGTTCTGGCACTACAGGAATGTTTGCAAATATCTTATCTATATCAGTATAATAAGATTCTAATCTACCTGTTTTATAAAATAAACTTGCTATTACACTACATGTTATTCCATAAGTCAAAGGTAAGTGATGATAAGTCACACCTTCAGATACTGATGCAGGCAATTGCATACAAACATAACAATCTCTCACTTCCATTGTTTTTACGTACTCATACAACAACTTTGTAAAAACATTCTTTGAAAAATCTGTTACTGACCTATCCTTATGCAACTCTGCACTACTTCTTAAAACAACTTGTTCTTTAATATTAGTTTCTTTTTCTTGTTTAGTATCATTCTTTGCTTCTATCACAGCTACACTAATAGGAATTGTGATTGCTAATACTATCCATATGGTCATTAATAACCCTGTACAAAAGCAGCACATTTTGCACCATCTCTTTATAAAATCACATTTATTTCTTCTATTCTCATTATTCTCCATTTTTCTTTTTCTATTTGTTAATTTTTCAGAAAATTGTGTCACTACACCTCAAAATGACTTAGACGCCACTCTGCTTTCAAAAAGTCTTTGCTTGGTACTTTCTTTAATTCTCTCCAGAATTCTTTCGTTGTCACATCCGGTGATTTGTCACATCCAGTAAAATTGTCACGTCCGGCAGAAGCACTTTAAGTCTTCACTTCAGTCCTTTTGTTGCATCTCACCTTTTCCCATCCGACTTCTCAGTCTCTGGTTTCCGTGAGTGTTTTCTTCTTCTCCTTTGTAATCTGTTAGTGCAATATACAGCCACTCAGGTGACTTAAATTTTGAATTTATTTTCCTTGTCCTTTTGGACTTTTGTAATCTTTTTCCACTGGGTTTTTCTTGTCCCTTTTGACTTGTTACTTCATTTACTTGTTCAGCATCTTCATCTTCTGCTCTTATTATTCTATATCTCAATTTTCTTACATAGCTGTTGGGCCAATTATCTCCTTTTCTTGGCCTTTTTACCTCACCCTCTCTTTCTTCTCTTTCCGACCTCCAATTTCTTTTTCTTGATTCAGTCTTTGCTTTTTCCTCTCCTCCACTTTCTTCTGTTTCTGTTTCAACTGTCTCACTATTGTTTCTTATTTTGAAACTTATAATCTCGTCATCTCCTACTGGTGGATCTGTCTTCTCCTTTTTGTTTTCCCTTATCACTGTCCCTCCTCGGGGTTCTTCCGATTTGGTGTTTTCCTCCTTATCTGCTTCTGAATTTCCCTGTTCTCCTGTTTCTCTATCTATCCCTATTGCTCCTCGGGGTTCTTCTCGATTTTCTAACTTTTTGTGTACTTCTTTCCCTACTTCATCTATTAATATTGTTTCTGAAGGATTTCCACCATAACTTGTACTTGGTTGTTCATCTAACTCAATTTCTTGCTCAGTTTCTTCTCTAATTGGTTTATAACCCCAAGTTCCCTTTCGGAATTCTTCCCAATTTGCAGCTGAATCATCAGATCCTGAAGTTGTGTCAGATATTTCCAGATGTCGACTTACAGGTCGATCTTCAAGTTCTGGAACTTCTGAATTTCTTTCTTCTTCTTCTTCTTGTTCCTCTTCTTCTCTAGAGGTGTTTTCCGTTGGGGTCTCCAGATGTCGACTTTCAGGTCGATCTTCAAGTTCTGGCACCCTTTCTTTTATCTTGGTTGTTCCCGCCGTTAAACTTTTATCCCACACTTCCAGACGCCGACTCACATGTCGATCTGTAGGTTCTGGAATTCTGATTGTGTGGCTGGCATGAACCCAGTTCTTTACTCCTGCACACTTGACAGCAGTCGTTGTTACTAGGATTACCTGTCTTGGCTCATCCCAACGCGGAACTAGACAGTTTCTTCTCCTGTGGACTTTAATACGGACCCAGTCTCCTGGATTCAAGTCGTGGGCTGGTTTTCTTTCAAGAGTGGTCGCATCCGGTCCAACCTGATGAAACACAGAACGCACCACATCAGCCAGTCCTTTGCAATAATCCAGTATTAGATCATCAGTTATTGTTAATAACTTGTTGACTGGTACGTGGGCTTGTCTCATTGCTCGTCCCATGATCATTTCATGAGGACTGAGTCCCGTTTTCTTTTCAGGGATGCTTCTGATGGTCATCAGAACAAGAGGCAGTGCATCTGGCCATTTGAGTCCTGTAGCTTGACACATTTTTCCTAATCTGTTTTTAATTGTTCCATTTATCTGCTCTACTACCCCAGAAGCTTCGGGTCTGTAAGCACAATGTAGTTTTTGTTTAATACTCAATGCTTCACAAATCAATTGGATCAACTCATTTTGAAAATGTGTTCCTCTATCTGTCTCAACTGTGACTGGAAAACCATACCTCGGAATGAACTCTCGTAGCATAAGTTTTGCCACGGTTGTTCCATCATTCCTTCTTGTGGGGTATGCCTCCACCCAACGAGAGAACAAACAGACGACCACCAGAACATATCTTAATCTGTTACTAGGGGGCATCTCAATAAAATCCATCTGTATCCTTGTGAATGGACCTCCTTCTCGTCCTATTGTTCCTAGACTCACTACTGTCTTTCTTCCTGGGTTAAATTGTTGACAAATAAGACATCTTTGACAAAGACTTTCAGCAATGGCTCTGAATTTTGGATTATACCAAGTTTGTCTAAAAGTCTGATCATTGCATCTCTCCCAATATGAGCTTGTCCATGGTACATCCGTGCCATGTCTGCAATCATGCTATCAGGCATAACTGGTCTTTCATCTCTGTATACCCACACTCCATTATCTTCCTGTCTTCTACATCCTGCTTTAATCCAGTAATCCTTTTCCTCATCTCTTGCTGTTTCTTGTAACTGCCTTACTTCATCCCACGTTTCGACTGCATTAGTGAAAAGCAAAGGACAAGAGACATGCTCCCTTTCTCTATTTCTGTTCAGGGACGCCATGTTTTCTGCACAATATCTAGCGATCTCGTCAGCATAATTATTGCCAACCGCTATGTAATCTTCGTTTTTCTTATGCGCCTTGCACTTCACTACAGCTATTTGTTTAGGCAGCTGTATCGCCTCAAGCAGTTTTTTAACATAATCTCCATTTCTGATAGGTGTTCCTGCAGATGTCAAAAATCCTCTTTGTGACCAAATCTGACCAAAATCATGTACGATGCCGAAACCATATTGGCTATCGGTCACAATCGTGATTCGTACATTTTTCCCCAATTTACATGCTTGAATCAAAGCAATTAGTTCCGCGACTTGGGCAGACCTAACTCCTTTCAGACAAGACGCTTCCATTACAGTTGCCACTGTGCATACTGCATAAGCTGCGCTTAACACTCCTTCCTTTGTGCGTAAACATGAACCATCTACAAACATGACATAATCGGATTCCTTTAACGGTTCATCTTTTATGTCAGCTCTTGGTTTTGTGCAATATTCCAGCACATTCAGACAATCATGTTCTACTTCATCTTGTTCAATTATACTCTCTTCATCTGGCAATGAAGTCGAAGGATTTACATTTATGCATCTATCTATGGTCACATTTTCTGCGCTCAAGATGACTTTTTCGTACTTAGTCAGCCGACTATGTGTCATGTACTGTGTTTTTGTTCTTGTCAAAAGAATTTCTACTGAATGGGGAACATATACTCTCAGTGGATACCCCATCACTATACCTTCACTTTGTTCCAGACTTACACAAGTAGCAGCAACTGCTTTCAAACATCCAGGCAATGCTTTTGCTATAGGATCTAAAACAGCTGAAAAGTAAGCTATAGGCCTCTTCATGGTGCCATGTTTTTGTACCAGTACTGAAAATGCACATCCATCTCTTTCACTGCAGTATAACTCAAAATCTTTCTCATAATCAGGCATGCCTAATGCAGGGGCCTCACACAGTTTCTTTTTCAACTCTTTGAAAGATTTCATTTCTTCCTTGTTTAACTCAAAAGGGTCTTTTACATCTTTCTTTGTCAATTTTTGTAATGGTTTTGCAATCAAAGAGAAACCACTTATCCACTGTCGACAATATCCAACCATTCCCAAAAACATTCTTACCTCTCTTTGAGTCATTGGTGCTCTCATTCCTTGAATCATTCTTACTCTTTCTGTCGCTATTTTCCGCACTCCTTTCTCAATTTTATGTCCTAAATACTGGACTTCTTTCTGACAAAACTGTAATTTTGAAGGGGACACCTTATGTCCTCTTTTCTCCAAATGGTTCAGTAAAGCAATTGTGTCACTTACACATGCCTCTTTGGTTTTCGATGCCACCAATAGGTCATCGATATACTGCACCATCACTGATTTTTCTGGCATTTTTAAATCTTCCAGAGATTTCTTTAGAATCTGATTAAAAATTGAGGGGCTCTCTGTATACCCCTGAGGAATTCGGCACCATGCCAAAATACGCTCTCCAAAACGGAATGCAAATAATGGCTGGCTATCTGGATGCAAAGGAATAGAGAAAAATGCATGACACAAATCTATCACAGTGTACCACTCAGCTTCATGCGGAATTTGATATAGAATCACTGCAGGGTTTGGCACTATTGGACAGCATGGTACAACTATTTTGTTGATCTTTCTCAAATCCTGTACTATTCTGTATGTTCCATTTGGCTTTTTCAGTCCCATAATAGGTGAATTACATGGACTGCTCATGATTTCTTTCAGAATTCCCTGTTCAATCATCTTATTTATCACAGGAGTTATTCCTTCAATTATTTCTGGAGTTAATTTGTACTGTGGCGTGTTTGGATAACTTATCCCTTCTTTCACTGTCACTTTTACCGGATCAACTTCTCTCATTAATCCAATGTCTTCTCCTGTAAAATCCCACACACTTTCTTTCACTGCACTTCTTAATTCTTCTGGAAGTTTTTCTGCATCAAATGCAGGAAACAATCCATTCATTTCAGGTTCCTGATTCATCAAAGTTACTTTATACAAAGCATCTTCGTCTGAAGTCTGAAAACCAATTCCATCTGGTGTACAATAAATTGTGCAATTCATTTTACACAAGAGGTCACGACCTAGAAGATTTACAGGACTACAATCGCACACTACAAATTTATGCATTTTCCTAAAAGAACCAATTTTTACTTCTACCAATTCAGTAAGTGGGGTTTTAATCTGCTGATTGGCAACTCCTACCACTTGGATGCATTTACCTGAGAGAGGAAGGTTCGGAATTTCCACTGACCTAACAGTAGAACGGGTAGCTCCAGTATCGACAAGGAATGTTACGTTTGCTCCATTCACTTCTCCATCCACAAAGGGACCAGACTGATCTACCTCTAGAGTTGCGCCAAGCACGCACTCTTTCCCCTCTCTTGCGCACCGTCAGAAACTTTCATCTGGGTCATCCTCACTCTGATGCAACCAATACTGGGAAATGTTAGCTGCTCTCGGCAACTGTGTTACCTGCTCTCCTCCGTAGAATCCTGTTTCTGTACTGTATCTTTGCTGGTTAACAGTGTTGGGAAGTGGTGGTTGTGGCACCTGACTTTGTTGAACAACTACCTCATTCTGCACCTGTGGAGTTAATGATTGATGTTCCGGATTAGGTTTAGGTGGGAACTTACACTCATTTCTCCAATGCCCCAATTTTCCGCAATTATGACATGGCCATTTCTTCTTTGCCTCTTCTAGACTCACTTGTCCTTTTCCTTTACCTATATTTGGTCGCATCTTATTTTGTCCTGATTCGTTTCCATTATTATTATCCAATTGAGCTTCTTGTTTTTCTGCCACTTTCACTTGTGCCCACATTGCTTTTTCTTTCAACTTACGCTGTTTACTCTCTATTTCATCACTACAATACTTAGCATACCTCAGCACCTCATCTACACTTGCATTCTGCCAGTTTATCATATGTTGCTTAATCATATCACTTATTTCTTGTTTCAAGCCAAATACAAATCGGTATACAAAATGACTCATATCCTTCTCACTTAATTCCTCATAACCACTATACTGTTTGAAAACCAACAACAATCGCTCATAATATGCATGTACACTTTCCTTGCTTTCCTGTGTAGTTCTATCAATCTTAACCCAATCTGTCTCTTTTGGAGGAATCTTATTTTTCAAAAAGGTAATCACCTTATCATATTTCTTCATCACATCTGGTCCTGGAGCTCCTGTCTTAGGATCTCTTGGATATTCTGTAGTTGGCCAGTCAACTGTAATCTTACATTCTGACCACAGATCCGTTGGTACCACTATGTCAAACAATCCATCCAAATCTATCCACAACACTTTCGAGACCTTTACAAACCTTTCTACCTGTCGGTACCACTCAACTGGCTTTTCTCTTAACTTTGGAAAGTCATTTGTAAATGACAGGATGTCCTGCCTAGTCCAGGGAACATGCACATAACTACCACCTGGAGTTTCTCTCATAGGGTACTCTTTAACAACATGTTCCTTTTCTGTTATCATAAAAGCCAATGAACCTTTGTCTACGCTTTTCTCATTCTTCTTCGTCCATCTAACCATCCTCTGCTACCAAGAAATCTGATGCAGCGCGTACAATAAAAACTATCCTCCTCCCAGGCTACTTATAGGTCATCCAGGGGCAAACTATATTTCTCATATCCACATGACGATGGGGCCCATAAACATCGCCTAAACACACACACATACACTCCTGGATTTCCTTTTACACCTTTATGAAATTCCGTACTCCTAGGAGAAGCATGAGAACTAAATGGAGAACACCATTTTGTGTACCGCTGGAAGAGCAAGGATATCTATTTATCTTAATTTGTCACTTTCTTTTAATTATTTCTTAAGATATTCCTGCTCATTGTTTTGTCGATGAATCATTCATTTAAGAAATTAGTTCATAGTGATTAAGACCAGCTAAATCACAATCAACCAATTACTCAGGTCACAATCAATTAGGAAAATAACCACTGAGTCATTTTGGTTTTTAAAGAATCTTAAATTTTATATAATTTTAAAAACATGAAAAGATTTAATACTTTATTCAATTATTCATTTTAAATTCACAATTTTATTAAGCATAATCAATTTATTGCAGAAAGGAAATTTTGTCATGAAGCCAAAAACCTTAGTTACCTGCCTAGCTTCCTAATTTAGCCTAATGATTTCTAACCTAACTTTGGGATTAGAAATAGCCTGAATCTCATACTCAACTGTAAAGTTAAGACCGCAACAGCAACTTCAGCTCGTCAGCATCAGCTACCTGCAACCCGTCTCCTCTACTGCAACCACGACTCTCGAACTGCAACTCTCTGTGACTGCAACCGCGACTGACATCAACTGCCTGGAACTCACCCCCTCCACTAAGAGTAGGCCCTCTTATACCCCAATTCTAACTTTGCTAACTAACTGTTGCAACATTAATATCACGCTTTTCTTTCATTGGTCCATGCATGTCATCTTATTCATTCTTTAATCAAGTTCTCTTGGATTCAAGGGTCCTTGGATCATTTCCTTTCCCATACGCTTAAACATTTCCATCCGATTCGATCAGTTCATTTGTATCTTCTTTTGACACATTCAAGAACTCCGCAGTCATTGTCCTTTCTCTTGGGCTCCTTTCCCACGGACTCTCTCCTGATCATTACGGCACACTATCAGTTCAATTAGGTCACACCAGCCTTGACCATTTCTTGCATCCTAGCCTCTCAGAGACATCACGCGGCTCCAGATTTCTTCAATCTCATCCCGTACCACGTGTCCCCTTGCGCCTGCGCACATCTTCCCACTGGCGGCCATTTTATCTCGCCACTCGGTTCTACTTTAGAAGCACTAATTTGAGGCAAATAAAACATAATTAAAATAGAGAAAAATATCCCTTTCGTTTCCCTCCCATCTACGTACCCCAATTAGTTGTTACCTAGCAAAAAGCGACATTTAAGCTGCTCCTTACTTACCATCACTATTGTTTTTGCAACGACACATTTTATTTCTATGAAGCACAAACATGCATTTATTTTATTTAGTACGCTTTTTATTCTTACGTTATGATTAGACACACGGACATTCATTATTAGATTATTTAGCACGTATATTAGCATATTACCATTCCCACATATACAATGTTGATTAATACATTTAACGAACATTTTTAATTAATTAATTATATAATTTGTTAGGGGTTAAATTTTTTTATTTTTACTGCTCCATCACCATCAAGGGACTAGTAGACCAATATGAAGACATTGATGGCTTCCTTAGCAAGCCCATCAAAAAAGTTAAACCCAAGAACTTCTTCATCTCTTCCAGATTTGTGGGAGTCCACCGGGTAGCTCTAGAGTGGGGCTTAAGACTGGCACTGTTGTCCCTCAAAAACTGTTCGGCATACAAATTAGTCTGCTCAAACATCTCTGCCAAAAACACATCGTCCATAAACAACTGAAAAAAATGTATCGGAAAAAAGTTTTCAGTATTCACTCTACACCCTGGAACACCAGTAAAGTCTGGCAATGCCGGCTGCACCATGCCTGGGGCAACCCAGAGATCAGCACTTTCAACGGGAAGCCTTGCAGCCCCAGGCTGCAGCCCAGATGCTTCTTGCCGCACTATACCAACGGGAAGCCTTGCTGCCCCAGATGCCTCTTGCCGCACTACACCAACGGGAAACCTTGCAGCCGCAGGCTGCAGGCCAGATGCCTCTTGCCGCACTACACCAACGGGAAGCCTTGCAGCCCTAGGCTGCAGCCCAGATGCCTCTTGCCGCACTATCGGCACATCAATCTCCTCCTCTAACACAGGCACTTCATCCGCACTAAGAGTATCTTCAGTATCCGATGATTCCATGTGGAGAGAAAACTCACTGCCTGAATCGTCCCCTGCCTCCTCTGACTCAGATGCAGAGTCAGTCTCTGAACCATGGTCAGAGGAAGACTCAAAAAGCATACCTACAACCTGCTGAGCAGTAATCCTGCGGCTAGCCATTATCCTTACTAAGAAAGGAGACTGCACAAACAAGTCAACAACAACCAACACTGTGCAAAACAAGTAAGTAAAATAATGTGTGCCTTTATCACAAAGATCTATATACTCAAAAACTATACAATTCACTTACAAGAGATAGCTACACTCACCAGCACCTACTCTGCAGAGACACAGCAAAAACGATATCCCACTAGAAAGAAAAAAACCAAAACCAATTACTCACAAGACAACAAAATACACATCGAGCACAAATGCAAAAAGTTTTTGACACTCAAAACACAGAAGCCAAACATACTGCTATTATTACACCAGTTGCAAAAAACAAATTCATGCAGAGAAATGAAACTCATTTACATTGTACAAAAAAAACTCTCTTACCAAACACATGCAACTACACAAACAGCAGAACCACCAGTAACGAAACCGCAACCTGGAACAGTCTAAAGAGCAAAAGCCTTCAACTAGAACAAAACAGGAGAAATAAAGCATTGCAATTGCAATTCACAAGAAATAAAACAATTAACATTATAACACGCTATGTTACTACCCAAATGGTCAATCGGCCAGATGGGCCTTCAAATAGGGCTGAGAAAAATAGGGGGTGATCTTGCCCAAGGGATCGGGTGAAGTTGTCTGCCAGGCCAATCTGCCCCCCAGGTGGGGCAGAAAACAGCAGACAGAAATTTGCCCCCTTGCAAAAGTAATAAATCCCTAGTGCCTAGTAGTGTTTTCTGCCTACCCCCTCCCGCCTAGGGCAGAAAGGCCAAAAAAAGGGGCAGATCTGTCCCCAGGAAGCAACCATGTCGCTTTCATTACTCGCAAAACAAAATCCCTGGTGCCTAGTGGGGTTTTCTGCCCCCCAGGGGCAGAAAGGCAAAAAATAGGATGATCTGCCCCCGGGGGGGGGGGCAGAATTCACATATAAAAACATTTGCCCCCTGGAAGCGACCCTTGGCCAAGGGGTTGCTTCCATTTTCATTTAAAAGAAGTCCCTGGTGTCTAGTGGGGTTTTCTGCCCCCCCCCCCGGGCAGAAAGGCAAAAAAACCAGGCTAATCTGCCCCCGGGGGGGGGGCAGAATACGCATACAAAAACAATATGCCCCCTAGCAGCGACCCTTGCCCAAGGGGCCACTCCCATTTCATTTTTAAAATGAGTCCCTGGTGTCTAGTGGGGTTTTCTGCCCCCCCTGGGGACAGAAAGGCCCAATAAAAATGCTGATCTGCCCCCAGGGGGGGGCAGAATACACATTAAAAAAAAAATTGCCCCCTGCAAGCAACCCTTGCCCAAGGGGTCGCTTCCATTTTTATTTAAAATAATTCCCTGGTGTCTAGTGGGGGAAAGGCAAAAAAACGGGCCAATCTGCCCCCAGGGGGGGCAGAATTCCCATTACAAAATAAAATGGCCCCCTGGAAGTGACCCTTGCCCAAGGGGTCACTCCCATCACAATTTAAATAAATGCCCTGGTGTCTAGTGGGGGTTTCTGCCCCCCCCTGCAGAAAGGCCAAAAAAACGGGGCGATCTGCCCCCAGGGGGGCAGAATGTCCAAACAAAGAAAATTGCCCCCCTGGAAGCGACCCTTGCCCAAGGGGTCGCTTCCATTTAATTATAAAAGTTAATCCCTGGATCTAGTGGGCTTTTCGTTCCCCCCCCCCCCCTGGATCAAAAAACGGCCGTAAAAACGGTCGATCTGTCCCCAGGGGGGCAGAAAAGTCTTTAAAATTATTTGCCCCATAGGAAGCGACTCCTTGCCCAAGGGGTCGCTTCCTTTCACAAAAACCATCCCTGGTGTCTAGTGGGCATTCCTGCTCCACGATCGCGACGCTGTGCGCGATCGTGAAGCAGGAATGCCCTGCATTGAGACATCAGGGGAGAGGAAATACTCTTTCCTCTCCCCGATGCCTCAAGGCATCCTGTTTTGGCCCCCCACCCCACCGGAGACAAAAACCTACCTCCTCTCTGGACGCGCTGGAAAGAAATGATTTCCAGCGCGTCCGGCATCTTCCTGGTGACGTCGGCGCGCGCTGTGCGCGCTGACGTCATGGGGAAGCGTGGGAGTCGGGGGTGGCAGCGGAAAGTCTTCCGCTGCCACCCCCTCTGTGGGGGCAAGATCGATGCCCCAGGGGGAGCGCCAGCGCTTCCCCCAGGGGCTGTGCTCATGACGGAGCGGTTCCGTCATTAGCACAGCCCAACCGATTCTCATGACGGAACCGCTCCGTCATGAGCATCGAAGGGGTTAAACTACTGCAAGAGCAATGCAACGCTGTTTCAACATCACTGGTTTCAATCAATCATGTCAAGAGAAACAAAGTGCTTTGAATTCTTGGACGGGGTCATCAAATATACATTTTGCTACATTCTCTAAATTGTCTCTAGAACTGAACCAACAAAACAAGCATTGGCAGCCGATAGGTCATCTGTTTTTTTGGGGAAGCGTTTGGTAATAATTGGGCGACTTTGTGTGTGCCATCAGCTGTCCTAGAAAGAAAATACTATAGTTTATGCAACAATCTTGGCTACAACCAGATGGAAGCTGGGAGCGAGGCCCTTTTGCTGAACACACTGTACTCTCAAAGTTTAAGTTGCCATTCTAAGTGGGAAATTGAAGACATACACTGCCAAATTATTGCATAGTAGACATGTTTGACAGAAGAACACTATTTCATTACATCTTTAAGAAAGTCCATGTGCATGTGTCTGTACTTTACGTTCAAACAGCTGCAAATCCAAAAACATGTGCTAAGACACCAAAGAGAAACAAATGAACGTACAAGGGAAATTGGAGAATAGTATTGTGTCTTTATGATAAGCTAGGACATTCAAATAGCAAGCACTTACTGTTAGAAATGGGATTTTTGGTAGGCTAGGGCATGTGCCAAAGCCAGGCAGAAACTACCACTCTAGTCAGGATAAGGGAGTTACACTCCTAAAATAACCCCTGCTCACCCCTTTGGTAGCTTGACACGAGCAGACAGGCTTATCTTAGAGGCCGTGTGTAAAGCATTTGCACATAACCAACAGTAATACAGTGTAAGCACTACAAAAGGACACCACACCAGTTTAGAAAAATATCCAATATTTTTATATACTTAAGACAAGACCAAAAATGATAAAAATCCACAATACAGTACTTATAAATCTTCAGTTATCAAAATATGCTTGAAAAACAGTTCCTTGATGTCGATAGCTCCGTCCGGGCTATCACGGCGTTGTGAACAAACAAATCCAAACAGTTCTGGCTGACCGCGGCGTCGCGGGCCAGCTACGGTGTCAGGAAGACCCGCAAACAGTACCTTTTAGAAATGCAGGGCGTCGACGACCTCTCGTTGAGCTTCCAAAAGCACGGCGTCCGCAGGCGTGGGTGCCGGAGGTCGGTGCAGGAGTCGTCGGGGCCCTCGAAGTCACACGCGTTGCAGATTGTACTCATCTCTGTTGAAGTCAGGAGTGCTGGCGTTAGTAGGCGTGTGGTGCTGCGGTGCGAAGTGCAGCGGTGCGGCGTGTGGTGCCCTCAGGTCACGGTGCGAGCAGTGGCATGGTGGCGGCATCAGATGGCGTCGTCGGTGAGACCAGGGTCGCGGTGCAAAGTGAATGTGGTGCTCGTCGCGGTGCTGGCAGGTCACGGTGCAAGCAGCGTTGTCGTCGTTGCTGAAGCGCTGTCGTCAGCTGACGAACGGGAGTCGATGGCGCTGGCATCGGTAGGCCAAGGCTGCGGTGCGGGATGAGGGCGGTGCATCGTGTAACTTTACGAGCGGTGCCCTCGAGCCACGATACAAGCAGCGGCGTAGTTTTTGGCGTGGAGCGGCGTCGGCGGGGATACCAAGGCGTCGTCGTGAAGCGAGGCGGTGCGGAGTGCGGTGCCCACAGGTCGTGGTGCGAGCAGCGGCTTGGTGGCAGCGTCAGCAGGCGTCGTCGGTGAGACCAGGGTCGCGGTGCGGCGTTGCGGCGGTGCCCTCTGCGGTGCATTCAGGACACGGAATCGGCAGCGACGTCGTCGGGTTGCTTCTTCTTCTGTTGCAGCACAAAACACACAGTCCCCAGTGCTGAGGGCAGAAGAGCTTGAAGTCTTTGCTGTTCCTGAGACTTCTTGAACAGGGGGCAAGCTCTACCTCAAACCCTTGGAGAAACTCACAAAAGTAGATTGCAGAAAGTTCAGTCCAGTCCTTTCACTGCCCAAGACAGAAGCAGCCACTGCAGGCCAACACAGCAAAGCACACAGCAATGTGGTAGTTCCTCCTCACAGCTTCTCCAGCTCTTCATCTTGGCAGTCTTCTTGGTCCAAAAGAGTTTTAAAAGTCAGGGGTCTGGGCCCCAATATTGATATCCCAAAATCCTTTGATCTCTTAGGCAGAGAGGGTCTGTGCCCAGCCAGAACCAGTTCTGCCTTCTCTGGTGTGACTTCCTGGCAGGAGGTGGAGACGGCATGGTCAGAGGCAGACCAGGCCCTTTGAGGTGCAAGGAAATCTCCTCCCCCTTCCCCAATTGCAGCCCAGGTCTATTCAGCCCTTTCCTGACCCACCTAGACTATCTGGAGCCACTCCTGCTCCCCAGCCTTCTGTCATCCAAAACCCAGACAGGCAATCCACATTCCAGCAGAGGCACACGGGATGACTGAGCAAGAAAATACCTACTTTCTAAAAGTGGTATTTTCAAACACAGAATGTAAAAATTACCTTCACTAAAAGATGCATCTTTTGATTCTGAGTTCAGGCATACTAAACTTTCTTTTCCTACCAAATTCCCTGGGCCAGTTATGTTTATAAGATGTTATAAACAAACTCCCCATTCTGTCCTATGGGGAACAGGTAGCCTTGTAATAGCGAAAAACGAAATTGGCCGTAATTCACTATCAGGACATGCCACACACACCAGGGCATGTCCTACCTTTCACATACACTGCACCCGGCCCACAGGGGTACCTTGGGCCTACCTTAGGGATGGCTGACATGTAAGAAAAGGGAAGGTGAGGGACTGGCAAGTGTGTGCACTGGCCAAGTCGACATGGCAGTTACAAACTGCGTGCAGACTCCGCAATGGCGGGTCTGAGTTACCTTTTCAGGGCTACTCACGTGGGTGGCACAATCAGTGCTGCTGGCCCGCTAGTAGCACTTGATTCACAGGCCCTGGTACACTCAGTGCACTTTACTAGGGACTAACAAGTAAATCAAATATCCAATCATGGAAACACCAATCCATAACACAATTTACCACAGGAGCACTTGCACTTTACCACTGATCAGCAGTGAGAAAAGTGCGCAGAAACACTACGCCAGCAAAAACAGAGTCAAAACCGGGAGGTCAGAAAGCAAAAACTCAAGGGAAACACGCCAAAAGATGCCAAGTCTAACACTTACTAAACAGAAATTCCTGAAACAAGCAATTAAAATGTCCCAGTGCAGCATAGCAAATACATCAAGACTCAATTACAAGCAACACAACGTGCTACATTTGCACTCTAACAAAAGGATTACTGGATGCTCCATCAATAAAACCTAATGGGAACACAAATAAGGAAATGTAACAGTATACATAATGCAATGCCCTTTACGGACAGCCAATCAAAGCAATGGCAACCAATGAAAGACACACAAAAGCCAGTGACTAATAGGGGCTGGGCCAAAGCTCACTCGCTCACTATAATTCATACTGTTCTTTGCAAAGAACTGATGACAAATCCTTTTACTAACAAGAAAGGGATGGGTGCAAGGTCACGACCAAGAGATTTTCACAAAAGTCCTAAGAATTCCTATCTTGCAGCTATTAGCTGACATAATATCAGAGAAAATGCGAACATTCTCTGTATGGATTTGGTTATAGCGTCCCCCCCAAAAAAAAATATTATTATAGTCTTTCTTTAAGTTTCAAGTTAATACAGCATGCAACTGCCTTTAATAGGAAAGGAATGCTTTCCAGTTAAATGTTTTAGATAATAAAGCAACGTACATCAAGGTTTAAAAATGGACAGCCCATCCTTCACTGTGAACCTCCCTTAGATGATTAAGAGTGCAAAAACAAATATTTATTTTAATATTTGAAGCTGTCCATCTTTGCTGCAGTTCGCACCACCCTGGTGATATGTTATCTAATTAACATATGTATATGAAGCATCGCTCTAGTGCAGGATTCTCCAACGAGTAGCTTGTGAGCTACTGGTAGCTCTCCACCTACTTGAAAGTTGCTCTCCTGAATTAAAAGCTTTTCCTGGGTTGACTTAATATATGTACATCAAAAATAAAAAGTGTGTATGCGAGACAAAAATTTGTGTATTTTCGAAACTCACAATTTGATGTTTGGAGAAAAATGGTTTAATTTGAAAATATCTTTAAACTGATGGTTGAATGATAAATCATGTGGCACTGGGTAGAATTATTACTAATAGTAACTTGGTGTTGGGGCATTGAAGCTATGGCTGTTATGCATTACAGCGCCTTGACATTCCCAGGAGTAGCTGTGTGCTCTATAAATGTCTTTCCTTTCATTCATTCATGAATTATCTATGTGGAACTACTCTACATTGATAAAAAAAATTACTGCTAGCAACCATTCCTGATGCACTGAGGTGATCACTGATGGTAATCTTGCATATGATGGCCACCAGGGCTCGAGTCGGGGTACCACGCGGGTGGACGGCGTCCCCCCACTTATTTTACCGGGAGCTCGATAACTGGAGCAAATGGAGCCACACATTCACTCTTTGGCCTCTCTGGGGCGAGATCGGAGCTCATTCAGAACGCTGCTCACGCGCTGGCTTCTCTGTTGCAATCGCATCTAAGGGGTGAGCGAGGGGAGGCAATGAGTCTGATGGTGCAAGCCACCTTTTGTGACGTCAATTCCTGTCATGACGTCAGCGTCCCCCCACTTCTTTGTTTAGGACTTGTGCCCTGATGGCCACTAACATAATCTTGTATGATGTGGTCACTATTACAACACTAATAATATTAGTAGCTCATGATGGTTCTTATTGAACATAAGTAGCTCTCATTACCCAAAAGGTTGGAGACCCCTGCTCTAGTGTAGTGTCTGCTTTACACGAGAGCGATGCTTCATGTACGTATGTTAATGAGATAAGTATTCATATTCAGATATAGCATTCCCTTCTCAACACACGTTCTGGGTTCTACAATTTGTTTTAGAAAATGTTTTCCCATCTTTTATCTTGCTCACGTATTACTATTGGAACCCAGGCAACTAAGTAAAAAGGTACATACATATCTGTATCATAGCTAGTTCTATGCGAAGCTGGGAAGGTGTGGGCTACGAATGGAAATGCAGCTTCAGTTTCTACTATGGAGTCGGCGAGTTTCTTCTCAAGCTGTTTGTTCTTCGCCTTCCGCCGAAGGTTAGCGGAATCTGGCCTTCTGTGACTCCGTCGTCAAGGCCTTTGCATTTCTTTCATCCACTTCATGAGGAGAGAAGCACGCAAGGGCCGGTGTTCGTCATCCGGTTAGGAGAGACAAGAGATGATGGGCGCGCGCTGATTGATGCACGCGCCTGGCAGTGCGTGGGAGCATTGAAACATCCTTGTCCGTGCGCTGCTGCTGCGTGTACTGAAAAACAAACATATACTGAAGGAAAGTCATCGTTATTGCATTAGTTTCTTTCCCATTGCTGAACAACTCCAGCGCAGGCCTGTGTCACATTGGTGTGCCGGTACCGCACTGTACGGTGTTTGTGCTTCAATTTTCAGAATAATTGAAATTGAGGATTTCGTTATTTTTAATTCATCAAAATAAAAATGAAATAAACGACATTGTGTAAAATGCTAGTATTCGGGTTCTTATTAGATAATAACACCATAATATTTATTCCTGTCAGTGTACAATCAAGCCTAGTTTGTGTCTTCACAAATTGTAGAACCCAGAACGTGTGTTGAGAAGGGAATGCTATATCTGAATATGAATACTTATCTCATTAACATACGTACATGAAGCATCGTCATCGTACTCGACTCATCACTCTCCATGAACCGACAGGTCAACGCCGTCACCTCCAGCTGCTTCAACACCCTCCGCATCCTCCGCAAGACCTTCAAGTGGATCCCCCCTGAGTCAAGGAAGACAGTCACTCACGCACTCATCACCAGCAGACTGGACTATGGAAATGCACTCTACGCCGGCATCAACAAGTCCCTACTCCGCAAACTCCAGACAGTACAGAACACCGCCGCCAGACTCGTCCTCGGCATCCCCCGACACGAACACATCAGCCAACTCCTACGAAGTCTCCACTGGCTCCCCGTGGAGAAAAGAGTCACTTTCAAAATCCTCACTCACGCCTACAAATGCCTACACAACAACGGACCCAAATACCTCAACGACAGAATCAACTTCCACGTACCCAAAAGAAACCTCCGATCTTCCAACCTCGCACTGGCCGAAACCCCGCGCATCCACAGAGCCAGAGCAGGCGGAAGATCCTTCTCTCACATTGCAGCCAAGACCTGGAACGAGCTACCGGCAGACATCCGACGCACCCCTCCCTGAACACCTTCAGGAAGACCCTCAAGACCTGGCTCTTCGGCTAAACAGATCTGCGGACCCCCCTCAGCGCCTTGAGACCCTCACGGGTGAGTAGCGCGCTTACAATTCCCTGATTGATTGATTGTCTTATGGCAAAGACCCAGTGAGTCATCTGTGCCCACGAGTCCACTGTATCAGTGTCACCCATGCCACAGAACCTGCTTTCTGACTCTGCTGGTGCTGTCAGTGCTGTAATACATGTCGTGCTGCCAGCCTGTGTCACAGGACGGGAGTGACAGGACAGCGCACTGCGCTTTTATTACAAAGGTGAGCACCTGGAGCGTGTTCTACAGTGCATTATGCACTCAGCTTTGGCGTTTGGAATATATAGCAGTACTCAGCAGAAGTTAAAGAAACATGAAACGTGGACCTTTGGCAAGCATGTGTATCTCGACAGGTCTTTTTTTGTTTCTGTCTTCATAATGCACAAATCATTTCGACGCCTCTTCAAAGTGCACTGAGCCCATCTAGATGCATGTGAGCAATGGGTTAGTTGAATTGCTACTTACGTCTAAGCACATATAGTTTGCTGTGTAGAAAAACATTAAAAAAACAATAAAAGACACATTTTTTCGAGGCCTATCAATCCGTTTCAAAGATAGAGTTCATTAAACATCCAATCAGACTTTTGATGGTTTATTATTGCTAAGTTTATTTGCTTATTCATTCTTCCAGAACTCAACTGGCCAACACATGTTTCGCACCCATGTACAATCAAGTACGTCGCTTCATCAGGGCCTTATTCAGCTTGAAAGTGCTGATACACAAACTCATTCAAGATCAGTGTCTGTCTTCGTATTATAATAATGATATTCTGTCGGTCCAATATGACAATAAAAAGAATAAGTGAACTATGAAGCTTTATCAGCAACTGGCATGATAACCGTCATCCGATGAGGTGGTACATGGAAGACTCGCTGGACGTTTAAAGGACTCTGTCTCCATCTCTGAAACGGATGGGTAGACCTCGAAACAATTTGTCTTTTAGTGTTTGTTGAAGATAGTGCCAGCTGAGTTCAGCACTAAATCAGTTTGCAGAGGCCAGATAGTCTTCTAAAATAGACATTATATCCCCCCCCCTTTGTTGTATGAAAATAGGACGTATTCAGGGACATCTTAAGGATTTGGTGTCCCTAGGCTAAACTTATTTTGGGGCCCCCTTTTCAGAACAGATATGAATTTATGATCCAATTTCAGCTCTTCTATGCCCTCTGTGGCCAGGTCACTGACAGTGCACAGGTACACTGGTCCAAATTCTAAATGTGTTTTCATCTAATATTCAGGGATAGTGATGTGTGTTTTCAACATTATAACACAGCAGTAGCTCACTAATATTCCTGCAAATAATCTCTATGACACCCTCCCATTTCTAATATGTGTGCTCCTCTTTAGATCTAAAAGAAACTTTTTTGTGGATGTTGCATGATACATTAACACAACATTTCTCTGCAAAATATCTGTAATAGACAATCACACATCAATCACTTTAAAAATAAATGAAAGGAAACCGGTATTTAAAACAATCTATTTAAGAATTATTAAAGGTGATACGAGCAAGACTCTGCAGAACAGAGCTGGCTCTATCAGGGGACACCCTTAGAGGCTAGGGCACTGGGCCAGAGCCCTCTTTGCCCATGCCTTAAAACGTCTCTGAGCGTATTTTGTTGAAAGCCATGTCCAACAAATAGCTCTCCACACACCAAAGTACAGCTTCCTATGATGGTGGCTATTCCTCTTTCTTCTACTGTGGTGGTTGTTCCTCTTTCCTCTACGGTGTGTTCATGTCACTGATGCAAATTCTGTGCCACATTTCTGTGACCTAACCTAAAAGACTGCAATGTCAATTGAGATTGCCAGACATACATCATGAAGGGGCGGCTCCTCCATTTGAGTGGAGGAACTTCGCCCCACAAGCCCCAGAGCTGAAAAATAAAATGGTAATAAAAGTTATTTATTACCATTCGATTTTTCAGCAACCCAATCCGAACTAAGTACCAGGACAGGGTGGGGCCAATGCTGCCGAGTGGCAGCAGCAGGGAGCTGCCTGCTTTAAAATGCTTATGTCTCTTTGGCCAAACGTCTTGGAATGGCCAGCCAGACATGTGCATTTTAAACGTCTCTAACGTAGCTGTCATAGACAGCTGGGTTAGAGAAAATGCAAGCCTCAAGTGCTCTCAGGAGTGCTGAGAGAGCCTGCTCTACCCAATCCTGGTGCTGCTCTCATGCTGTAAGAGCAGCACCAGGATTGGGTAGTGCAGTTTCCTGCATCCGGAGCTTCAAGAAGATACCCGAGGGAGGAGAATGTTGCACTGTGCGTGGAAGGTAAGTCTATCTTCTTTATTTTTTTTGTGTGCTCCCCGCCTCACCACTCTCGGTACATGCCAGCCGCCATTGACATCATGTTTATGGATCAGAGCACATGCAAGGACAGCCTCTCAGTGCCCAGAGTACATACAGCCCAGCAAATCCAGTCCCATATATGCAAAACAAAATGTGGGGAGATAATGTCTAAAGATGCATTTTTCTACACTGAAAAGAGAGGCCGCCAGCATAATTTAAATTGCAGGGCCGCTAACAATCCCCAATAGATCTTAATTAAAAATCTTCCAATTATCATCCTCATGTTCAAGTTGTTAGTGATGGTAATGGAATGCATACATTTTGCAGTAACTTGAGAGAAGTTTCAGTACAGCCAGGACTCAAATTCTGTCCTGAGTGCTTTTCGCTTGCTGCATCCCATGGCAGTGCTCATTATGAGGTAATGGCTTATTTGAACAGTCTAGAGGCAGGAGTCGTTTAAAGAGAAGATTGAGTATCTAGGTCAGATTAGGATTAAGATCTCTTCACTCCTTGGATCTTCCCACACTTTTTTACCCACTGACATTTGTATGATGAATTGTAGGTATCAATACCTAAAGTAAGAGGATAAAAAATACTTAAGCTTATTCGGGGTTCTGGCTGGTGTGTATTTAACAGTGCAATTTCCTTACAAAATTATTTAACAGCACACAGTCAGATAAAAGCTGAGTTACAATGGAGTAAAGGAGAAATGTCCTCATGCTCCATATCGCTTCCATTGGCAGCCAGTAGCATGAATACTCGATTTCAAGTCAGGTTATTCACAGCAGCGAAAAACTAAATGAATCTTTTCACCATTTTGTCGCATAACAGTGCCTGCTTTCTTGATGCTTACTCAAATGTCGGAGATTGTATTCTGAAACCTTGTATAGTATGACTGTAATGCACATTGTCTGGATAATACACATAAGGTGTTATATTCCATATAGGTACCCTAGGCGCAGGTAACATTGCAACCTTTCACCTATATTTTTCCCTACATTACATACATAACGGTTCTTAGGCACTGACCTTTTACCTAGATATGACACTGCATTCAGAACACGGGTATTTCCCTGGTTCGATTCTCATACATTATGCATGAGGCTTCTTGGAAGCACAGCAGGACTAACAGTAGGATTACCATCTCCTATATAATATCTCTGTATAAAGTTCAGGCCCAACGTCATCCTTTAGGCTGACACAGTAACACAGCAAGGTAGGACCCCTGGGGAGACCTATGGGTATATATACAGCACATCTTGCTTAGGAAGATGGAGGAAACCGTGACTTCTCGGCTGACACACTGACCAGAGACGCTGAGGTTCCTGCATGCAGACGCTCCAGCTAGCAGTGGTCTAACATCCCTCGCGGGGTGTCCAACTCGAGACCAGGACGGGGTCCCACATTCTCTAAACTCTCAGGTAATGGGGTGGACTAGATCCTAGAGGGATTCTTGGCAGCACACCTACATAGATGCTTGGTACATTTAGGTACATCTAGTTAGGGAGGCATCGTAGGAGTACGCACTTTTTATCATGTGTTTTATGTACTTGTATATATTCATGATTTATGCAAGATGGTAGAACTATACCATCCCTTTACTTTTGTAATATTGCTAATCATATATCTCTGCTACTGTCTAATGGTTGTTGCAGCTCATCTATGCTACACTAGAATAACAACTGTTCAATAAATCCTTATTGACAAACACCCAGTATGGTTATTCTGTGTATCTCTGAGACAAACTAAGTGAGCTTGAGTGACTGAGCGAAAGGTAGTATATTATTTCCACGATCCTGGGGGATCAGGGTTGTCATGTTCTGAGGTTGCCAGAATCTATTCTCTCCGTGATGAGAGGAGAGTATAGTGGCACTGTGAGCTAGCTAATACAGACAGGCTAACGTATCCGGTGGGGGCACTCGGAATCAGTCTGCCACCAATCCCACAGTTTATGTTATCCAAACACGCAGATCCTGTAAAGGTAATATAGGAACTACACGACAAAGGATGTGTTTAGTCTGTGTCTTTAACTGCACTATATATGTCTAATGCTTCCTTAAAACCAGAGGAAGAATGTTATTTACCGTAGTTTATATCTACAAAAAGAACAACATTCAAATAACCATGGCTCTGTCTTCTCTTCCTTCCAAGGTAGATAGTTATTAGGAGTGGTGAAGATACAGCAATTACTTAAATCCCTGATTGGCAAATTTACATGTGCTTTCTTACTTTATACTATTGGAGCATCACAATTTAGGCTCCACCCTTATACATCACACTTTATTAACGTGGAGTGAAGCATTCAAATGTACTCCTGAAGTGTATTCATTGTAGAAAACTAGAGATATTAATGTTTAGTTCAATTATGAAAACAGGTAGTTCTCATTTATATTTGCACATATGTCTTATGTGTTATTCAATTCTTTGAAAATGCATTGCACATGTAACCATGAATGCATGTATTCTTGTTGCTTTTATTTTGAAGTTATACATGCACCTATAGTCATGTATTCGATGTGGCCATGGCAAATGTTTAACTAAACTTACCATGACCAGCCTTTATTTCTGAACATGAAATGTATTTTGTTTGCTCTGCATGTTATTTCCTTTGCAGGTGCGCTTTTGTGATTTTGTAACTAGAGAAAGGAGTGTTATGTATTAGAGATAGTGAGGACTGAGAAGAGAAATACTGGCAAGAACGGGACAATTTAATGAGCAGAAGAAGCCTCTTATTCATCGTATATCAGAAACGTAGGGAAACTCAAGGTTGCCGACGCTATACAAGTTCAGTGGGATGGGAAAGTCTGAAGATGTTGCAATTGTATCTCCGCAGTTAAACACCATTGGTCCTTGGAGGAGTGGTGCGAAATATGGCTGGTGGTGAGGCATCAGTGTGTTTTAATTAGGGTTCACACTGTTAGATGTTAGAGCACATCCTTTTTGACTTCGAGAGGTACAGACCTTGCTGCTCCTTCTGTCCTTGCAAGTGTGTAGCCCCCTGCTGAACACTGATTAACTTTTTTTTTTCTTGAATATTTCTACTCAAACCTTCGCTATGCTGACACCTTTCAGCAATTCAGATTTCCCTGAGACCTTTTATTTCAACCCAGCCTCATTTTAGATTTAGAGCTAGACTAGATGATTTTAGAATCTATCCATGTTTAGGAAGGAGGAGCAGACCTTCTTAAAAGAACACCAATTCCAAAATCTTGGCATCTGTATTGTTCTGACTGTCGTTATTTTATGCTTCATGCTACTGAGTCAGAATTTGCTTCAACACCTTGATTTGCTGGTCGTACTTCCTTACATTTATAACATGCTCTTGATTTTTGCATTTACTGGAATAATTATTAACTAGTAATAAACCCACTTAACTTTAGTTACAGATTCCTGATCCTTACTGTGTGGACAAATTGGTTACATGTACTTTAAATTGTTAATTTGAATATCGACTCCCTTTTACCTCTCAGTCAACCAAAAAGATCTTTCAGGTGAGAAATAGAAACTGTTTCCTGCGCGCCCACACTTTCATTAAAGTGATTCTGCATTAAAAATAAAAAGATTTTATAAACAGATCCTCAAATCTTGTTATTTTATACGGGAATGTTTTCTTGCCAGAAAAGCAGCTTCTCATTTCTAGAATTTTGCGACTCATCTGTTTTAGATGCTGAGCCCTAATAAGTTGCGTAGTTCAGGGTTTAGCAATTCTTAAAATTTGGAGGTTAATGTTTAACGCTTATAATTCTAAAATGGCTTAGCAAGGGGCAATGACGTTTTAAACACTATTATTATCATCAACTGTACTTCTATGAATTGGTGGCTTCAACATTATTCTGCATCAGGACTGATATGGAAGAACCAAGGTTAAAGGCACAGATAAATGAGGTTTCATTTAACAGCAATCATGGAAAGTTTATCTTTGGATAGGTTTCAGAGGGAAATGAGTAATGTTTATAACATCAAAGATCTCAACTGCATATTTCTGAATAGAATAATCAGTATCTATTGTTTAGTTTTGATGAATTTTCCCAATTAATTTCTTTTCTTTCATTTAGGGGCCTGGTCACAAAAAGTAGGAAAGCTACTCTTGAATATTTACATTTACATCACAGTGTAGAGATCATACCTTTTGGATTCACAAACTCCCCAAGGAATCCTCATGGAAACCTATGCTTGGAACAGGTTTCCATGAGGGTTCCTTGGGAAATCACATAATTTCCTTGTTAGGACTGCATTCCCTCTATACGAAGTTCTCTGTTGGAGAACTTCGCACAGGATGAACAGAATCCCTCATGAAAATGTCCCCTTTTTGTTTCTTTTTTTGTAATTGGGGAAAATATGTTTCCACTTGGAGAAACCTCTTCCCTTGCACTTGGGGGGGATTCAGTTCCCTCTGCAGCATAGAAAGGATATTTGCACCACCACTTGGCTGAAAAAATACATCCCTTTCCAGGCTGGAAAGAAATGGGGAATTATAGAAGTTTGTGAACAAGTACCTATGTGGGCTTCCACAAACTTCCAGGGCTAACTGTGCCTTGATGTGCCCTGGTTCCCACTCCTGGAGGCGAATAAATCTCTGCACTCATCCTGGAGATCTCCACATCCATAAAGGGCTCACACTGGCCAGGGATCCCTTTCTTCATTCCTGATAGGGGCAACTAAGGTAAATTCGGTTAACACAGGTTTATGGCCGGATTTACATTTGTGAATAGGCCCATACATTTCAATCCTACTGTGTTGGCCCAACTATGTGGGCCTACTTTTACAATGATGTGTCTTTGCTGGTTCATATGTCACAATCTAGTAATGTAAATCTTGTAATGTAAACTGCATAACATGACCATGACTTACACAATCATTCATCAGTCTTCAGTGCTCTCTCTGGGTTAAAAAGGCCCACAAGGGGCCTGAACGCCTTTTAATTTAAAAAAGTAATGACGTCAATGACTGTTTCCAATGCACTGCAAGGGCTGCCTTCCTTTCAAACATCACTTTATTTACAGATGTGGTATGACATATTGATGAATGCTGATGCCACATAATGAGCTGCTAATAAGACTGATACATACCTCACAAAATGAGTTTAGAGGAAGCATCCGGAATATTCTGCTAATGTAAGCCATTCATTCAGGTGCTGGCTTTGTGCTCCCATGTGGCGCCGGAATACATGTCTGAACTCGGAGAACCTGCCATATCATGTTCATTGTGCGCAGCTACAGAATAATGCATTTTGCTTGATGCCTTTAAGTTAAGGTGGACTATGGGTCTGTTAGATATATTAAGAAATATATTAAGTACACCATCAGCACAATATCATCAGCACAATACACTCAGTCAGGATTTGATCTAGCTCTGCTGGTCCAATTATTTAGGCAGCCATCTGATTGTGCATAGTCAAATGACATTTTACACCTGTCCCTCAGTATTTCCTCCTTTGCTCACAGTGTCCCCCAACATGGTATTGAACACTGGTAACCCAATTCTTCCCTTTAATATTTTTGCCATCAATATCCAGGCAGAATGGAGTCTGTACCAAACTCCAGCACTACAGGCATCACACAAGGTTAAAGAGTATCCGCTGCTTCCTTATAATCTAGTCACCAAAGATGAGAGTATTCAGTGTAAGCGACTTCAGATTCAGATGGGCATAGTGTCTCTTAACTTGAAAATGCTAACTATCTTTTTTATTCAGCAAAAAGTGATTGTGATGTTCAGGAATGTGGTTTACAGGAGGGAGGCCAAGAAAGGGCTTCTACAAGGATAGGCGAGCTGATCCTGAAGTGCACCAGTGGTGTCCCTGAATAAGGACTCGGAGGATCCCCTAATATTGTTGTGGAATTTAGGCCTTTTCATTCCTAAGACCTTATTCTAACAAAAATTGTCAATGCTTTCCTTGTACTCCACTCATGTAAACCACATTCTTGAACATCACAATCACTTTTTGCTGAGTAAAAAAGATAGTTAGCTTTTCAAAATGTTTTTTTTGTAAATTTAGCCAATATATATTCTTCAATTTGGAAAGTGTGATGTCGCTTAAGTTCCTTGGTAGAACATGGAACGTTGAGTGTGGGTGTTCTAGGGGAGTCAGTTGACTCAAGTCCTCGATGGATGGGGTCGTTAATAAACCCTCTACTTGTGACTACAAAATCCGGTGTTTCTTACCTCATTACACTGGCGACGATCGCGTGAAGAAAGAGGGATAACCGACCCCAACATTGGGAAGAAGGAGAAGAGTGCAAGAGGAACAGTTCTTGAAAGAAAAAGGGAAAGGACGCAAAGCGGGAAAGCAGGATCGCGGAAACACCTTACCGGAGTAGCGGTCATCTGCGGTTGACGCACATCGCAGGAAGAAAGTGGATTCCCTGTAAATTGTGGAAAGCGCGAGGAAGAAGTGGCTGCTGGAACGCAGATCGCGCCTGCGCTTCACGCTGACTGTTGGCTGGTGAGTGGCATGCTCTTTCGCCCGCTGAAAAGAGTCTGAATGGCACGCAAGGGCTGCGCAGACGAAACAAGCGCAATTTCCATAAGAAAGAAGACCGAGTGATTGCGTGGTGACGACGGCGGCGGCCATTTTTGAGTCAGGCATTGGGGAAAGGAAAGAAGTGCAATTTGAAAAGGAAAAAAGGACAGAATGGTTGAGTGGTGATAGCGGCGGCCATCTTATCTGTACTATTTGTGGAAAGGAGGAGTAAAAAGGAGAATTTTGGTGAAATTAAAAAAAAAAGAAGGAAAAAAAGAAGAGGAAAACGATGAAGATACAGTTACTAGTTTGCCACCACAGTGACAAGCACACCTTAAGGTACTGTGGCAAGCTTGTCACATTGTGAAAGAACAACTGCATATTTTGACAACACGGTACCAAGCACATTTTTTTTTTATTTAAAAAAAAAAAAATTGTTTTAAAATTTGAATTGGGTGTAGGCTTACGGAGTAGCATATTTTATGTTAGTTTACAGTATAAGAAGACAAATATTACATCTAAAGCTGGTCTAAGAATAGTAGGCATTTAGGTAAGTTGTGGAGGGTGTGATTCTCTTGGTTTAAAAAAAAAAAAAAAAGGTGGAAAAAATATTAAGAGAAAATGCAGAATGTAACTCCGCCACCATTTTTCATGACAAGTCCAGGGGAACCACCGGTGAAATGGCAGAAGTGGAAGAAGATTTTTGAGAATTATGCGAGGGTATGTGGTTCAAATTTAAGTGCGGAAAGGAAACAGGCACTTTTACTTCACTGTTTAGGTGGAGAGGGGCAAGAAGTATTAGAAAATCTGCCAGTGTTAAGTCAAATATGTCAAAGAGGATTGAACGAATATGAGGTATGTGTAAAACAATTAGACCTACACTTTCTGCCTAAGGTGAGCACCATTATGGAGCGATATTATTTTGGGTTAAGAGAGCAAGGAAAGGAAGAAACTGTGGAGGAGTTTGTCACTGCTCTTAGGAAACTGGCTTCAAGTTGCAAATTTGGAGAACTGGTAGAAGAAAGAATACGTGACCAGTTTGTATTAAAATGTGGTAGTGACAAAATAAGAGAGGAACTTTGGTTAAAAGATGAACCACCTTTAAATGAAGTTATGATAATTGCAAAAAGGGTTGAACACATGCTGAAATGTGTGAATGAATTGAGCAAGGTAGGGAAGTCTGCAGTTACTCAAGAAAAGGTAGAGGAAGTTGTGTGTCAGGCGGTACATAAGTCTGACACTGATAATAAAAAGAGTGGGGAGGATGAGAAAAGGAACAAGACTGGTGAGGATATAAAAAGAAATGTTTTGCCTTTCCAGGGGACTTGTTATCGTTGTAGGAGAAGTGGTCATAAAGCGAATGCAAATTTTTGTCCGGCACTCAGTGTGGTCTGTAACTATTGTGGGAGAAAAGGGCATTTCACAAAGAACTGTCGTTTCCGAAACAAAAGAGATGGGAAGATTGATGTGAAAGAGGTCAGTTTTCAGGTGAATGAGGTGTGTGGTTTGGAACATCCTTCGGAATGGGTTAAGATAGAAGATGTGAAAATAAAGATGAAGTTTGATTCTTGTTCTCATCTCACATTTATCTCTAAGGAGATTTTTGAAGAAAATTTTAAAAACAAAGTAAAATTATTAAAAACCGATGTAAGGCCAACAGGTTATGGGGGAACTCCGATAAAAATGTTGGGATACTTTCAGACTTGCCTGGAGTGCAAAGAGAGATTTACGGATGCTAAGATCTATGTAGCAGAGAAAGGGGATAACCTACTGAGTTGGACACACATAGCGAGGCTTGGAATTATTCTTGATCCTAATGGGAATCCTCCTGTATTGGTGCAGTCTATAGAGAATGTTGGTGACAGGTATGTGAACAAGTTTAGAGAATTGTTCAAGGACTCTTTAGGACGTTTGAAGGGCTACAACCATTGTATCAAGTTGAAGTTAGGTGCAAAGCCCATTGCAGCAAAAGTGAGGAGAATTCCTCTGAGTATACAAGAACCTGTACAAAAAGAGATTAACAGGTTATTGGATGCAGGTGTGATTGAGCCGGTGGAAGCGACAGAGTGGTTGGCTCCCATAGTTGTGGCTAGAAAGAGCAATAATGAAATTCGTCTTTGTGTGGACTTACGTGCACTCAATAAGGAGGTGGTTGTGGACAAATTTCCATTGCCTAATATTGATGAGATGGTTTCAACCTTGGATGGTGCTTGTTATTTTAGTACACTCGATTTAGCTTCGGCGTATCATCAGGTGCCTTTAGAAAAGAGTTCACAGGAGCTTACTGCTTTCATTACACCCATGGGAGCATTCAAGTTTTTAAGGATGCCCTTCGGACTGGTCTCAGCCGCCTCTGTTTTTCAGAGAATTATGAACAATGTGGTTAAAGGAATTAAGGGTGTAAGGTGTTATCAGGATGACTTGTTAATTTACGGTAAGTCCATAGAAGAACATGATGGGAGAGTTGAAAAAGTGTTGAACAGGTTAACGGTAGCTGGCTTGACCCTACGTTTTGATAAGTGCAAGTTTGGGGTGACAGAAGTAGATTATTTGGGCCATCATATATCTGGTAGTGGTGTCAAACCAAAAAAGAGTTGGTAGAAACTATTGTAAATCTAAAAGAACCATGTTCGAAGGAAGAGCTAGCATCATTTTTGGGTATGGCTGAGTTTTATGGCAAGTTTATAAAAAAATTGCAAATAAAACGTGTCATCTAAGAAGCTTGCTGTGCAAGAAGACAGAGTTTGTGTGGGATGAAGTGTGTAAGGAAGAGTTCAAGAATGTTAAGCTAGATCTTAAAAATGCACCTGATTTACAAGCTTTCAAACCTGGTGAATTGACGTACATTGTGACGGATGCGAGTAAGAAAGGACTAGGTGCATTGTTGATCCAGAAAAGAGGTTGTCAGGAGTGTTTGGTCGCTTGTGCGTCAAGATGTTTAAGAGGAGCAGAAATAAATTACTCTGTCATTGAGAAGGAGGCGTTAGCCATCTTTTGGGCTTTGAATAAATTTAAGAAATTTGTTTGGGGTACTCAATTCATTGTGAGGTCGGATCATAAACCGCTTAAGGAGATTTTCGAGAAAAAGGGTTGGACTCAATTTCTTCGAGAATCAGGAGGTGGGTGATTTCACTTCAGGAGTTTGATTTTGCTATGGAATATATTCCAGGAGCAAGTAATGTTTCGGCAGATTGCCTCTCACGTTTGGTAGATACAGTAGAATGTCAAGATGTGTTAGGGTTGGAAGACATGGTGGATGAGTTTGATGTGAAAGTTTGTGAAATCACTTCAGGAGCCATCAAGGAAGATGAATGGAGGGAAGAAGTAAAAAAGGACAAGGAAATGCTAAAAGTGATGGATATGATTACACAAGATAAAGGGAGCAAGCTTGAGAAGCCTTGGCTAATGGTGTGTGATGAGCTAGCCATTGCTAATGGCATTTTAACCAGAGGCATGAGGCTGATACCCCCAGTGGGTTTGAGGGACAACATTATAAAAATGGCTCATGAGGGTCACATGGGTATTTGTAAAACTAAAGAACGTATAAGGCAGGACTTTTGGTGGCCTGGTCTAGATTTGATGGTAGAACGCATGGTGCGTGATTGTGTCCCCTGTTCCATGAGCGACAAGATTCTTAAACCCAGACAAACTCCTATGGTCTGCAGGAAGTTACCCATGTGTCCTTGGGATGAAATAGCCATTGATATTGTTGGACCTCTTCATGGTGAGCATCAGACTCCGTATTTAATAGTTTTACTTGATTTATATTCACGTTGGATTGAAGTGAGTTCTGTACGTGACATTTCTACTCAAGCTGTGATTAAGTTTTTAGATGCTATTTTTAAACGTGAAAGTTTTCCAGGTTCTTTGTTATCAGACAATGGCCCACAATTTTGCTCAGGTGAAATGGAGGAATATTTGACTAAGTGCGGGATTGTACATAAAAAAACATCGCTTTATCATCCAGAGACAAATGGGGCCATAGAAAGATTGAACAAGACATTGAAAGAAAGTATTCAGTTAGCAAGAGTTAACAGTTTGAATTGGAGAGAGGAGTTGCAAAGAAGAATTACAGCTTACAGATTTACGCCACACTCATCAACAGGGAAGACTCCTTTTGAATTATTCAAAGGAAGATCTGCAAATACCATTATCTGCCCTGGCTGGATGACAGTGGAAAAAGGTATAAAGGATAATGACATTGGTCAGTGGAGGAACAAAGAATTGGTTTTACAAAGGAAAAGGAAGAGTTATTTTGACGCTTACGAAAATCGGCTAAACTTGTGGAATTCAAAGTGGGAGACAAAGTTAGAGTTAAAGCACCTGTTGGTTGTCTCAACTGGTCGAAATTCACTGATGTAAGGACAGTGGTAAAGATATTCAAGAATGCACTGAAAACAAATGATGGTCGCATCTGGAATCTTAGCCGAGTTGTTCATGTAAAATCCAAACATGATGATGCAAGTGATGTAGAAAGTTCAAGGGGTTTCTCTTCACAAAAGAAGTGTTTTGTACCCATTCGCAAGAGTGTAAGATCTTGTAAGTGTCCAGTTTATCTTAAAGATTTTATAAGAAATTAGTCATTTGTAGTTTATCTTAAAGATTTTATAAGAAATTAGTCATTTGTTTATAGATACTTTGTTGTGGGTCTTGTTTTTTTTTGTTGTTTCATATGAGTGGGAGGAAAGGTGTGGGCAACATTTATATACTTTCGCACTTATGGGGTACCTAGAATCTGTATGTTCTAATTTCATTTTATGTTGTTTCAAATTGTAAAGAGGAAGAAGTGTGATGTAGCTTAACTTCCTTGGTAGAACAAGGAACGTTGAGTGTGGGTGTTCTAGGGGAGTCAGTTGACTCAAGTCCTCGATGGATGGGGTCGTTAATAAACCCTCTACTTGTGACTACAAAATCCGGTGTTTCTTGCCTCATTACAGAAAGCAACATCCTCCCTGTATTATCCATATTACAGGTCCCTCCACACTTCAATTCTGCCGACTGTTCAATTTGCTGTGCATTTGTGACAAATTCTAATTCCAAGAAAATGATTGTGTGCTTGGCTCCTGTATTTTGAAAGCCTCAAAAAGCATTGCTTCCATTGTGGGAAGCAGTGAAGTTCCTTATGGCTTCACAGAGAGTCTTCTGCAAATGAATTCCACTTGCAAAGTCTTCTTCAATAACATTTTAGATTCTGTTTTTCTCTCTACCAGTAATTCTACCAGTAATTTGCAGTCACATGATGATGAGCTATAGACTCCTGCTTTAAACCACAACTCTGAGTCAATTCTCCTTTCATGTTGCTTTTAATTACATGCCATTGCCATTGTAAACATGACGGTTGCATCTTCATTACAAAAATCATCCTGCAAAGAGGTTGCCATTAATTTGCCCTGGCATGGCGCGGCCTCTGCCAGCTTGCTAAACAATCAAAAACTGCAAGGACAACTTGGAAGAGAGGTTTCACCGAGAGAACTCTAGGGCCAATACAAGCTCAATCGAGATTAATTCATAAATTTAATAGTCTATAAGGCTGGTTTCATCTGTCCTTTATTCATCCCTAATAAGACACCTCCCATGCAGACATGTCTTCTTCTCAAGCTTCCTTCCCACATGCGGGTCACCAATACAATTATTTGTTACAGTAATGCTTGTATTAACCTTTTTTTTTTTTTAGAAAGGTAGCAAGACAAGTAATCGACAAAACATGAACACAAATTCTCCACAGATCAATGGCGGATATTGACAATAAAATGTCGTAGCACGGTGTTACTCCAAAATTGGTAACGCCGTGCCCCGACATTTTTTTAAACGCAGGGATGCAGCGTATTTACAAAAATACAGCACACCCCTGCATTTCCCCTAGTGCTGGCGCTAAAAAAGCAGCCCAGCGCCAGTGCAGGTACCCTTGCACCATGTTGCAAGGGAGCCTGTGCTGCAGGGGTGATTGTTTATGTGCAGAAAGGGACATCTTCCTGCAAATAAGCAATATTTAAAGGAGATTTGCTATTTCAATGTGCACTGCAGAATGCAGCACACATAGAAAGAGCAAAATACGAGAAGAAATTAATATTTTCTCCTTGTATCGCTATCCTAAGGCCAGGTTTACCTAGTCTTAGTTTTTGGCACTGCCCCATCCTTGTAAATATGGGGCAGCGTCAAAAAACAATGGGTGTTGCAGTGGAACGTCCACAGCAACACCCATTGCCTGCCCCTTTGCTGCAGCGGACTGCTGCGGTAAGGGGCATATTTACAAGGTAGCGTTATGCCACATTAAGTGGCTTAACACTACTTTATAAATATGGGGTAGAGAACACCACCGGAGCGTCAGAAAAAGTGACAGTCTGGTGGCATTAGGGGCTTGTAAATATGCTCCTTTGTTTCTTTCCAAGAACAGGATATGTAAGGCAGTGCAACACTTTTTAATTTTGAAATCATTCAACCCATAACATGCATGATATATATAGATTATATTCAATAACCCATAGCTGATTAAATTTTTTCAGTAAGTTTGTCATTTGTAAGACAAAAGTTTGTTTCATAACTAACATCAATCTCATCTACCAAGATTGCAACAAAGACGTTTCCCCCACTTTCCATTTATGAGATATCGGCCAATGTGCCACTAAAGCCCTTTAATAGATCACCTTCTTAACTTTAGTGGGAAATGCAAACGGTTCACAACAGCCACCAAACATTGCTAAAGGGGGATTAGGTAGTCTCTCAAAATCTGCCTCCTCACTTAGGGCCATGAGTTTGTCACGCAGTGCAGCGCTGCACTGCGGGACAGGGAAAGGGCAGGAATGCACCGTATTTACGGCAATATGGCGCATTCCTGCCTTTTCCCCTGCACTGGTGCTCTTTTGGCACCCTTGCACCATGGCATAAGGGTGCCTGCGTTGCACGCAGGCTTGTTTTTGTGCAGGAAGGGACGTCTTCCTGCACAAAAACAATCCTGAGTGGCATATTCCTTTTTCTATGTGTGCTGCAGTATACAGCACACATAAAAGAGGAAGTAACAAGGAGAAATAAAGATATTTCTCCTCCTGAGAAGGCGTATCTTTTGGCGCATTTCCAGGTCTAGCAGTTCTGGGAATCTGGGAGTGCGTCAAAAACCATGGGAGTTGTGTGAGAACACCCACACAACGCCCATGAAAACACCTTTCCAGGGCAGAGTAAGTCAATGCAGCAATTTGCGCTGCGATACATCAGATTTACGGAGCCACTCAAGGCCACGTAAAGTGGCCTTGCATGGCTTCATAAATCACATGTAAGGTTTGCGCCGCTCTTGCACCATGTTGCGTGGTGCAAGAGCGACGCGAACCGGCTCATAAATAGGCCCCTTAGTTTTAGAAAAATCCTGCACCAGAAATGCTCTAATAATGGACAAAGCCATAACATAGGAAGCCAACTCCCCTCAGCTGCACCACACCTAGAACATCCACTAGAATATAGCACGGGCATAATACAGCATATGTCTCAAATAAAAATGAACTCTTTTAAAGTGGAGTTTAATGGCAAGGTATGAATCTCCAAGTTCACTCTCTTCCTGTCTGTCAGAGAACGAAATTTCCAAAATCATTCATCGGTATTCCTTCGATTTTTTTCAAGTGAGATGTTAGTAAGGAATTTAAATCTGAAAAATTCAAGAAATCTGCCCTCTACCAGGCACAGTTGAAAAGCCACCATGAAGGCCTTCAAACTTTCTGACCTCTTAGAGCCAATCCATTAGTTTCCTTTTGTAAATGCATTTTTATTGTATTATTAAATGGATCCCCTACATACTTTACGATTTACAAATATTCGTATTTATGTTCTTGCATTTTGTATTCTGTGTTCTTCTAGTCTTTCAGGGCCTGTTCGAGAAGTGTATATTAAAACAATCAACACTTCTCAAGTAACTATAAACTGTTAGGATCTTTGGAGTTTTTTTTTTTACAATATCTTCTCAGTTCGTGGTTGAATTTCCTGAGGGACAGGGGGTTATGTTTAAAGTAGGAAAGTCACTCTATCCCCTAATTATCTACTCCCATGTGTTCTAGTGTCATGTCCATTCCCTTTTTGCAGTGATTGAGTCTAAAATTAGCTAGATTCTAATTCTAAATGAGTCTAAATTTAGCTTTGTCCAGGCTCCTTTGAACCCCATTAGCCTTTTAACTGCAGATATTTCCTCTGATGCTAATCCTGTATTTTTATTTTATAGTATAAAAACTGCCCAATTACACTCTCGCATCCTCCATTTGTATTTGGATAGCATCAAATCCATACAAACCTGCTCAGTGTGCTAATGTACTTCCATCTCACCATTTTACGTTCTACATGAACACACACTGGCACGTTCTAATGGACAGTGGCCGGAAGTAGATGTTTGTTCTAGCCTCCCTGCTAGTCTCTTCATTATTGGAGCATTTGCTAGATTGCAATTCTGGATGTCATACATATTCACTCTTTTTGTGCCAGTTGAATTTTTAAGGTAATAGACAATATTGTGTTTCTGGATTATGAACCCTGAGGAATACCTTGCAAACGTATGAAACTGGATGACTAGAGAAATTGGACAACATAATGTATCACAAAACTGAATATTGATTTTCTTCAAACACAAAGATTAATCAACACACGTTGACAACTATCCTGTTGGCCTTCTAACAATGAAAGCGGAAGACACTGATCCTGCGCAACCCCTAATTCATGAACCAGGGACCAAAGAAAATCTCGTCACACATAAATTGCTTTACCAAACAACGGGGCCCATCACACATTACCCATAAATGATCCCTGAAGGCGGCCGCTGGATTTGGGGGGGTTTAATTTGTCAGTTTTATTAAACACAATACTACACTTCACATTTATAACATTTATAATTCTAACTATTCGTAATCTCAAATGTCTTCTTCCTTTGGTTGATGGAGCATTAGTTGAAGAGTTGATGGTGACTATGATTAACTAAACAGTTTAAGATTTTAACTAAATAACCACAGAGTCATTTCTTCAGTTAGTGATTTTATCTTATTAAATGCTCATAAATCAGATTGTCAGTGCACACACAAGATTACATATAAGAGAACAAATTATCAAGCAATGTAATCAAAATGAATCATTTGCATCAACATCAAAGCGTGCATAGGAATGGGGGAAGAGAAGGTACAGCATAAATACTTGCAGAAATATATTGCAAAATTAAAGCAATTAAGGAGGGTGATACCCACCAAAGAATCAGGAAAACCACTTCCTTGGCTGAGGTTGTGGCAAGAGGTCCCCAGAGATAGGCTCAGAGGACAAAGTTAACAGGACAGATATAGCTAAGTTGCCATAGACTAACAACCAGAATTAATCTCCCAATCAATCTACCTTGATCTAGTTCTCCTCGGACGCAGTCTTCTCCCAAGCACTCCCGCAATGTTCTCATACCTAAAGTGTTCTCTGGCTTAGTGCTGGTCCTCTCTCTCTGCTTTGGTGCGCTTCTCTCTCTTCAATATTCTGTGCGTTCTTTTCTCTCTGATCTGCCACACCGGACTGCACTGCTATCTCGGACTGCACTGCCTTCCCACATCCCAATTGGGATGTCAATTATACCCTCATGACTGACTTACTATCTTACAATGTTGCAGTATCAGTAGAAACTCGGTCTGTGATTGGTTGTCATAAATCATACTAGCGTCGCCTCATCCAGTTCTCCTCACAAATCCATCCTATACCGGTTTTAACAAAGGAAGGATTTAAGACCAATACATTCGTATACCACTAACATTCATAGTTATACATTTTGCAACAATTGTACATTATGATATCCGCTTCACATTCAAATTGCACGTAGTGATGGCTGTTCCCACAGTGGCTGTCGCGTCTTGGCACATAAACAATAGGACACAGGTCAACATGGCCTTCACACGGATTGCATCAGCTGGTACACTCTGCAGTCTGCAAGCAGGCAACCCATCTTGGCGCATGCGCTCTCCATACCGACCAAGACAACCACATGCTGGTTCAAACAAGAGGCCATTTTCATGCAGGCCCAATCCCGTACTAAAGTAAAATAAACACAAAAGAATATTAATTCATGAAATAAAACCCGTTATGGTTACCTCCCACCATACTAATACCCTGTATTAATTAATTCCTAGCGAAAGCTATTAATTTAAAGCAACTCTTTCGTTATTTGTGCACCACATGCAAAATGTGCAATGTACAACACAGCATAAACATGCATTAGTACGATTTTTCAAAGCGCAAACAGTTAATACGTACTCATGCCAACATGATTTAGTATATTATGTAAAATGCGTTTGCCCCTTGTGTAAATGTATGCATTCAGGGTTGGTTAGTCCATGCAGTCAATACATTATTATGGGGTTACTTAATTTCATGAGGATGTAGATTTACAAACCTCACTCCATCAACACCCACTCACAAATCCCAGTGGGACTAATAATACTCTCATCCACTGTTCTCTTCATCTGATCTGACAATTATCTCAATTGCACGAATGCTAATTTGTGCATTGGGTCATTAATCACATTTGAATACTTTATAGTGCCAAAATCCCTTTATTTGGCTCATTCTTTTGTTAAACAAACTCTCCAAATGTTAATTCTCACTTCTGCAATATGCAATGCATTCTGGTGAGTTTTTCGTATGGACTTATTTGCAAAGGGGCATATTTATAACAATATCACGTGGCGCAGTGCAGCAAAGTCACCTTGCTGTGCTGCGTGACAGGGAAAGGGCACAAATGCGCCATATTTAAAAGAATACAGTGCATTCCTGCCTCTGTCCCTGCACTGGCACCATTTTGGCTGCCTAATGCCAACGCAGGCACCCTTGAACCAATGTGCATGGGTGCCTGTGTTGCATGCAGAATTGTTTTTGTGCAGGAAGGTACACCTTCCTGCACAAAAGCAATCCTGAGAGACATATTCATCTTTCTACGTTTGCTGCAAAATGCAGCACACATAGAAAGAGGAAGTAACAATGAGAAATAAAGATATTTCTCCTCGTTACGCTTCCCTTAAGAAGGTGTATCTTTTTGGTGTATTCCCAGGTCAACCACTTTTGGTAAGTCTGGGAAAACTCAGCGCTGAGGAGGCGCTATTATGTGTGATTTTGCACTTCGCATTTCAGTGCGGTGATGCGGACCACCACACTGAAATGCATTAATCTAACACCTGATGCGTGGTACATGGCAGGGCGGTCAGAGGACGTTCATTTGCTGCAAGCCTCCATTGTGTAGCAAGCTCCGTCTACAGCAGTTTGAAAGAACTTGGTAACAGGTTGAGGGCTCCATGTGGTATTTCAGCGGTGCACACGCCATTCTTACCTTTTCATAATAGTGAAAGCCTTACAGTTTCTGTGGCACATTAAATCATAGTAGACGGAAATGTGATGGCATGCCGGATATCCAGATGTGGCATCTAGGGGTTAGTCTGTTGACTGTGATTTCGAAAGACTAACCCCCTTATGTTAACATGCTAAAAATAATCCGGAAAGGGAAAAGCATCCGGTATGTGGGTCACTAGAATCAGTTTCACACTTGGGTGCAATTTAAACATTGCTAGAAATCCCCATGGTGTGTACCGGTATTACAGAACCCACCCGCTGATTTCCAAAAATATCTGTGATGTCACCAACTCCTTTTTGCTGTGGGGCAGTTTTGCGTCAATTACTGGCAGAAAGAGTGTTTTATTCCCCTAAACCCTGAGACATGATTCAAACCAGTGCTTTAAACTGGCTAGTACTCACCTGTACTGAGTACCTGCAATTCTTAGTTTTATCACTCTGAGTACCGGCACTTCTCTACTGCATAGGAGAGTACCTGTACTCATAAAAGGGTAGGCTCATTGGCAGCGAGTGCTGGTGAGCACGAGTAGAACCTGTCTCTGACAGCCAAGGCGCCGCTTCTGTAGCCCTGATCTGAGCCCCAGCTAAGCTATTCAGCAGGACTCATTTGCATAATGTCTGGGTGCTCATCATCATGCTGTGTTTGACAGAGCAAGGTCCATTCAGGCCCTGTGCTGTCAATCACATTCGCACTATCATGTGCATTTGTGCAAACACAGGAATCAAGGCAGTCCGCCAATTAGGAAAGCCATGGGAGGTAAAGAGTTTAAAATGGCTTTAATCATACCTAAGTCTTTTGTGTGTCTGCTTATGCCTGTGTGTTTGCCTGCATGTGTGTGCCTGTTTTTTGTGTGAAAAAAGCAAGAGAAAGAGGGAGAGAATCGAGACACTCTCAGAAGGTATTTTAAAGAAAATTTGTGGTGCTTTGTTTGTGCATGTCTGCTCAGTGACAAAGGTTCATAAATAACGTAAAAGGGAGGGTCGGTGGGTGAGTGAGTGAAAGGGTTGTGTGAGCGAAAGGTTGGATGGATGAGTGAGTGAAAGGGTGGATGTATCGATGGATGGATGAATTAATGAAAGAAAGGATGAGTGAAAAATGGATGGATGAGGGAAAGAGAGGATGGATGGATAAAAGGGCGGATGGGCGGATAAGTGAATGAAAGGTAGTAAGGGAGGATGGAAGAAAGGGTGGATTGATGGATGAGTGAAAGGGAGGATGGATGGAGTGAAAGAGTGGATGGAATGAAGGAATGAAAAGGTTGATGGATGGATGAGCAAAAGGATTGATGGATGAGTGAAAAGGTGGATAAAGAGATGGATGAGTGAATGGATAGATGGATAGGTTTGGAGATTGATCAGTTTGGATATGGAAGGGTGAACAGATAGAATGGTGAAAAACTGAATGATGGAGAAAAGACTGAATAGACGACAGAATGTAGTGGTTAAATGGTGGACATCAGGAGGTTAATGGTAGGATGAAAGGATGAATGGATAGATCGATGGAAGAGACAAGAGATCCCTTCTGGGGAGGGTCGTGATGAGTTGCTTCATTTCCTTGGCGCCATAAGAGCTTTGGTTCAAAGTAGGGGTATTTTCATTTTTTCACTACTCCTGTGCTCAAAAATATATAGTATTGAGCAAAACAACAGCAATTAACAGTATGGCATTAAGAAGGTGCAACTATTAAAAAAAAAAAGTAAATGTTAACATATTATCGCATTTGGCTTTAATTTTTTGTAATGAGTTAACGTGTTTTGTTTATATAAACACATTTCTCATGTGTTTTGGTATGTGCTGCAACTATTATAGAAGTCATTAAGTATCATCTTTTCTTGCCCTTAGCCCTGCCCATAGTCCCGCCCACTCACCACACCTCTAGCTCGTTTTATGAGTATCTACATCAATTTTTTCCCATTTAAAGCACTCATTGAAACACGTCGGAAATGGCTTCTGGTAATATTAATACCAAACCTGCCTTGTCTTGCATATTTCATCTCAAATTTAACATTGAGTCATTTGGTTCTATCCCGCCCTTTCACCGTTAACAAATTGTGTGATCCTGTGCAAACTATTTCAGCTCACAGGATCTTCCTTCGTTATCTCCCGCAGTCGGGAGTGTTGTACTTAATTTGAGCAGGTGGGGGCCCTGATTTCTGGGGACTGGCACTTATTTTTCTCCACCAGGTATTTATCAAGAGCAAAAGATAAAAAAACAAAGTGGAAAGAAGGAGGAAAAGAAAGACGGAAAAACTATCATAAAGGGAAAAAGAAGAAACCTTCAAGAGTGAGATAGAGGTTCAGGTAGTGTCTGGTAGTGGATTAAGGAGGCATAAAGTGCCGACCTTTAATTGCTCTGACAATGGGTTCTGAGCAGAGCTTTGGGTACCATCATTTAGTGTTGTACAAATGAAGCCCTGTTTGGTGATGTTCAATATGCTGTTAAATCTGGCACAGATATGGGAGGCCCTGCCCGCTGCCTTCATTTTAGCATCTTTAGACTGGTCAAATTCAGGTCCCATTGGAAAGGAGAGGGGCGGCGGATTGGGAAATATCACTGGCAGTTCTTTATGGAGCCAACCCCAGCTGTGCGCTCTCTTTTCTTTAGATGGATGTAGCCACTGAAGCACAGAAGGCCAGCCCAAAGATTCTGCTGATGTGTCACCCAATACAGCCACCTCCTCAGAATTCTTCATCAGCTCTTGCGAGACCATTGGCCGCTGCTGATAGGATCAGCGCCTCCATTCATAGGCAGGGGTTTATTGGCACCTCCTGGCTTCTGGGCCTAATTGGCGTCATTAGGTTTAGCCAGAGATGTGCTTTATTTCCTTAACTGCTCAACTCCAGAAAATCTTGTTTGTTTTTTCCCCCTTTTTACAAAAATTCTTACGCATTTTCGATTAATTTGGAAGTTGGCCCAAATGCTAGTTAGATTTATGTAATGTATACATATTTCTTTGTTGTATGATTAAGATGTATTAATGATAAATGATACAGTCTTTAATGTCTTTTGATGCCTGACAACTACAGCATATAGGGCGAAACACGACTGTGATTGTTGTGCATCTTTGAGATGTTTAGCCCTAAATCACACTTAAAGTGGCACTCACTATAGAACATGACATAATTCTGAGAATTTGATTGCATTAGTTGAAGCTGCGCTGTTTGTTTTCTAGTGAAAAATGTGCTTGCTCTCACTTGTGCCTTGATTATGGGCTGAAGCCTCCCACTAAAGGGATGCTGCGAGTGTCTGTATGGTGTGCGCAAATTTATTTCCTTGAGGTGGGGAATATCTATATTACTACAATAGGTATTTTATCCTATTTTGCTCACCATAACAAGGAAATATTTAGAATCAGAATGACAAGGCTCATTTTCATTTTATAATATTTTAAGACAGGAACAGATCTTACCCTTGAGTGTAACCTGACCAATAACTTCTCCAGGCAGTATTTATTTTCATTTTTCAATGCCTGTGGGACATCTCAGTAGGTTGCTCCTTGTTCACTGAGAGAATATAGGGGCGAGGTGTGCTGCAGGAGGCCCCCTAATCCCATGCGCCTTCTGAACAAAGATCCTACTGAGGTAGATAGAGCTCATTAAGGCATCCATAATCTCCGCTGCGCTGGTGTGATTGGCGGCGAGTGGGCGGGGTACGGCATGAGCTGTAACTCATTCATTTCATTCTCCCCATGTCTCCAACTTGCTCTGGGATGACAAAAATGGGGGGAGGGTGTCGTCGAGTTTGATCTGCATCTCTCCATCAGGAGTGGGTCTGAGGGATGGTTTGGCGGGGTGCTCGGGTTCTTTGCATCCCGCGTCTCCTGTTGTTGATAAATTGTTAGTGTTCCGCCTTGTTTACGTTTCTGCAGAATGAAGGCAGTCCTGAATAAATGGAATAGATCAATCGAAAGGGAGGCATAGAAGCTAAAGCAGAGCAGATTGGTGCACTGAAATGGGGTTGAAACTAAATATATATAATTGATAAACCCCCTGGGGCCTGGCCCAATGCTGCAGTGAATTGAAAAAAAATAAGCTTTTTGGCCCTGGTGGGGTCACTGGGGGACCCCAGCACCGGGTCTAGGGGATCATGGTATTCCTACTCTGCCCCCTTTTCTTTATTTTTAACTTTTTTTCTTGGGACTCGGCTGAGTCTGAGTCCCAAAATGGCTGCCAACACTTCCTGGTTGAAGTGTTGGCAGACAATCAGATCTTTGCACAAGATCTGTAAGCTTCACGGAGGCTCCGCGCCTCTAGATATACAAATGTAGTTTTCCTTTAATATCTCCAAAACTACTGAACAAATTTACACCAAATAATAAAAAGGGCTGTTTCTGGGCCAAGAGCTAGCTTTCTGCCAAATTTGGTGTAATTCCGTCCAGCAGTTAATGTCTAAAATCCCTGTGGGGAATTGCTTGGAGAAAACGTGTTTTGGCTCCCCCCCTTTTTTTCGGACCCCGGTAGACGAACCACCCGGAAACGTTCAACACAGCAGCTAAAGTGAGTGGCAAACTAGTTGAAAATTTCGTGAGGATTCGTCAAACAGTGGCAAAGTTATTGGCAAAACAAAAAATGCTTTTCTTATGGAAACTAGGTCCTAACTATAACTACCTACTGGTGACTGCCAGTAGGTAATTTATATATATATATATATATATATATATATATATATATATATATATATATATATATATATATATATATATATATATATATATATATATAATATAACCTACTGGCAGTCGCCAGTAGGTAGTTATAGTTAGGACCTAGTTTCCATAGGAAAAGCGTTTTTTCTTTTCCCAATAACTTTGGCGCCGGTTGACGAATCTTCGCGAAATTTTCAAAACTAGTGAACAGCTCCGGTCAGCTCCTGTCTTGAAAGTTTCGGGGAGATTTGTCAAGCGGGGGCCGAGAAAATAGGGGGGTCCCAAAACGCGTTTTCCCCATGTTAATTTCCATAGGAAACTTTAGACACGGCTACAGCCCGAACTGCTGAACGGAATTACACCAAATTTGGCGAAAAGGTAGGTTTTGGTTCAGAAAGAGTCCTTTTTGTTAAATGGTGTAAATCCGTTCAGTAGTTCCTGAGAAATTCAAAAAATAAAAGGTGGATAATCAATTTTCCATAGGAAACTTTAGCCAAGGCTACAGCCCGAACTGCTGAACGGAATTACACCAAATTTGGCAAAAAGGTAGTGCTTGGTTCAGAAAGCGACCTTTTTTTTCAATGGTGTAAATCCGTTCAGTAGTTGCTGAGAAATTAAAAAAATAAAAGTTTCGATATCTAGGGACGCAGTGGATTCACGAACCCTCCCGACCACGAGCTTCACTGTGATTGGCTGCCAACACTCCAAACCAGGAATTGTTGGCAGCCATCTTGTGACTCGGTAGAACCGAGTCACAAGAAAACAGTGAAACAAAGGTGAAAAACAAGAAAAGGGGGCAGGGTAGAAACACCCTGACCCCCTAGGCCTGCTCAGGGGGTCCCACAGGGACCTCCAGGGCCAAAAAAAGCATTTTTTTAAAAAGAAATGGCAGAATTCGCCCTGGGTGCGTGAATCCTGCCGATAAAATAAAGCCCACAGGTGGTCCAGGTCCCGGGGGCATGCAGGAAATGTATAGTGGGGGCCCGCGTGGGCCCCCGCAGCCCCGGGGACTGCCACCTCCCCGGGGCTTCATTTATGTTTTGCGGGGGGCACGCAGCCACCCCGCAGCCCCAGGGACCGCCACCTCCCCAGGGCTCTATTTAAAAAAAAAACAATAATCTGTTTGAGGGGGCTCGAGCCCCCCCACACGCCCCGGGGACCACCACCTCCCCGGGGCTTTGATGATAAAAACGTGGGGGGCACGTAGCCCCCCCACAGCCCCGGGGACCGCCACCTCCCCGGGGCTCTAATTTTTAAAAAAATAACCTGTTTGGGGGTCCGTTACGGACCCATAGGGACCACCACCTCCCCGGGGCTTTGCAATGGTAGGGAGGGCGGCCGCGCGGCCCCCCTCCTGGAGCCTTTGATGGCCCTGGGGACCGCCACCCCCCAGGGCCGGCTCCTGCAGTGTCCCGGGGTGCCCACCCCCGGGACATTGCTGTTTGCTATGGCAGGGCGGGAGCCGTGCGGCTCCCGCCCTGTCATAGCAAACTCTGCTTTGGATTTTGGAAGCGAGAGCAGGAAACCTGCTCTCGCTTTCAAAATCCAAAGCAGATTGCTTTTCCACAAGGGGAGCTGCATGTCAGCAGCTCCCCGTGTGGAAAAGCAATCCGGCTCCCGCAGGACGCAGGTAGCCGGTGGGACCGTGGGGGCATTGGGGCTCCCCCCACAGTCCCCAACGGACAGGCCAGGAGTGGCCCGGGAGGCCCCAATAAGTAAAAATAAAAAAAAATAAAAAACACGCAAAGGCCGGCCCCGGGTGATGGGGTCCCCGGGGCCATTATTTGCCATAGGAGGGGGGCCACGCGGCCCCCCTCCAAATATTTTTTTGCCGTGTTTTAAGTTGGGGGATTAAGTCTCCTTGAATCTTGAGGGTCCCTAGGGGCCAACTAGCCCACCAGGTACCTCCAGTAAGCGCCACAGAGTTGCGTTGCAGAGAGGTGTAAAAAGGGGCGTGGCCTCGCACCACCTCTCTGCAACGCAGCCCTGTAAACTGGATCCGCCCGCCGATCCGGCTTTTACCTCATGAAGGTTGCTGTAGTGGATGTCAGAGTGCGTCTCAAACTGGTGGGAACCTTGGAGCTTTGATTTACAACGCGGCCTCCCAGCCGCGGGAGACGCACCACCCGGAAATTTGGGGCCACGGGGCTCCGAATCACGGAGTCTTAATGTGGAGGCATCCATTGAGGATTGACAAGCCGGAGGAGCGAGTGGAGGCCCATTGGTGGGCTTGGAATGTTTCAGACAGCGGCACATAACTAAGGCACACACTACAAGACCCACAAACCAACGCTGACTCATGTGAGTCGCCCATTGGAGGGCTCATATCATAAGTGGGAGGTGTGGCCTTTATGCCAAATTGACTGTCGTGCCTCTGAAGAGTGCAATGAACACGAAACGCGTCAGGCGTGAATCGACAGGCATGCTGTAAACTGGATCCGCCCGCCGATCCGGCTTTTACCTCATGAAGGTTGCTGTAGTGGATGTCAGAGTGCGCCTCAAACTGGTGGGAACCTTGGAGCTTTGATTTACAACGCGGCCTCCCAGCCGCGGGAGACACACCACCCGGAAATTTGGGGCCACGGGGCTCCGAATCACGGAGTCTTATTGTGGAGGCATCCATTGAGGATTGACAAGCCGGAGGAGCGAGTGGAGGCCCATTGGTGGGCTTGGAATGTTTCAGACAGCGGCACATAACTAAGGCACACACTACAAGACCCACAAACCAACGCTGACTCATTTGAGTCGCCCATTGGAGGGCTCATATCATAAGTGGGAGGTGTGGCCTTTATGCCAAATTGACTGTCGCGCCTCTGAAGAGTGCAATGAGCCCGAAACGCGTCAGGCGTGAATCGACAGGCATGCTGTAAACTGGATCCGCCCGCCGATCCGGCTTTTACCTCATGGAGGTTGCTGTAGTGGATGTCAGAGTGCGTCTCAAACTGGTGGGAACCTTGAAGCTTTGATATATATATATATATATATATATATATATATATATATATATATAAAAGCAACATGTACCACGCCACAGCCACATCACCCCCCACCTGAGGAACCTGCACTGGCTCCCCGTCGACAGGAGAATCTCCTTCAAACTCCTCATCCACGCACACAAGGCACTCCACAAGACTGGCCCAGCCTACCTCAACAGACGACTCCTCTTCTACGTCCCCAACCGCCAACTCCGCTCCGCCGACCTCTCCCTCGCCACCGTCCCTCGCATTCGAAGAACCACCACCGGCGGCAGATCCTTCTCCCACCTCGCCGCCAAGACCTGGAACACCCTTCCACTAAGCCTACGACAGACCCAAGACCTGCTGACCTTCAGGAGGCTACTCAAGACCTGGTTGTTCGACCAGTAGCAGCACCCCCCCTTTTTTCTCCCCCAGCGCCTTGAGACCCTCGCGGGTAAGTAGTGCGCTTTACAAATTCTGTGATTGATTGATTGATTGAACATGCCCTCATATTTCAGAGAGAGCGACACATGCCGCTCCAGCCGTTGTAGTGCAGTAAGTATTTTATTACAGTGAATAATGCATTATACATATTTTCACTGAAAAAAACAGAGCTTAAATAACGTTATAGTTAGATGAAAATTTCAGTGACAAAGTAACATTTTAAACAAAAAAAATAATTAATTCACCAGTTATATTAATATCTAGTAACTATAACTCGTGCCCTAAGTTAACGATACCTTGTGCCCCCGCCATGCACAGTCTTCTCATCAATAATGTAATTTCAAATGCTGCAGTCATGTTATCAATGATGTTATGGAACATGTCATGCGTGATGTAATATGTAGGGCATTTAGCTGTGCAGGGCAAGGGCATGAATTATACTTACTAGAGATAACTATAGCTGGTGAATTTCAGTGGTTTTTGGAGTTTAAAATGTTATGTAGTCACTGAAATTTTCAATTAATTATAACATTTGTTTTTTTCAGTAATTCTCTATGGTTTTTTAAACATAAAGTAGCATTTTATTAATATACATAAAGCCGACCCTCTGCCGTTCACGGCCTGGCCTGCGTCCAGGCACTGCTGCCAAACCCCTGTGCATGGTGTAGGGTTAGCCAATGGGTCTGGCCTGCGGACAGTCTGCCCTACCCCACTCACGGTCTTCTGCAACACCAAAATTTAAAAAGTGAGCCTATTGGCTTTATCAAGGGGTGAGCAATATTTAAGAATATTGATTATTATAAAAATGTTTAATAAAGTTTTAAAAAAAAACATGTCTGTGATTCTTTCTTTTATCATAGTTTTTATATTTACATTTTGTGGGTGAAAAATGTCAAAATATATAGTCAAAGACATATAGGTGAGTTTTTTATAAAAAATAATACACCATATCCCTGAGTCTTTCTATTAACACCTTTCGGCCCAGAAAATGCAGTCACAAAAACAACCACAAGAGGGCCTTGCACTCCACCTGAAGAGCATAGAGCACCAGTTAGAAGTGGTTTAAAAAACATATGGTAAGTTCTCCTAGAGTCATGGATTTAATGACCTAGGAGACGTACTGTTTTTTTTCTTAATGCGGCTGCGGGTCTGCTGGACTCACTGAAAGCCCCCAACAACATTAAAAATGGCTTGGTGGTTCCCCTCCTATTATAGGGGCACCATCAAGCTCTAAAAAATATAAAATATAAAGCCCTTGCAGGCCATTACGGGGCAATCCTTCAATGGAGCAGTGAAAAATAAATGAGCGGCTCCTGCTGCTTTTTATTATTAATTTAAAAAAATAAAAGTTACTGTGGGTGTCCCGGTGCCCACTCGGAACACCCATATTTTATTTTGTAAGTCCTGTGTACCCCATCCCACAGACCTGTGATTTTTTATTGAAGGGAGAGGATGTGCAACCCCTCTCCCTGTACCACGAGTGGCCCTGAGAACCCCATCCCCAGGGTCTTTTCTTCAAAATAAGGGGAGAGAGATGTGCAGCCCCCTCCCTGAACCACCAAGGGCCCCGTGGACCCCATGACCCAAGGCCTTCTTTCTTAAATAAGGGGAGGGAGACATGCAGCCCCGCCCGAACCTTCACCCCAGGAACACCCATACCCTGAGAGGCTGCGGGGGAAGCCCCAGGCCCCCTCGGGCCCCAGTCGGCACCCCAGCCAGCTCCATCCTGGGTGCTGGCAGGATGGGTGCAGAATTCTGCTACTGCTCCCACTGGGCAGGAGCAAACTAGTGTTCCCTGCCTGGGGGAGTGTGTGCAGGGTAAGCCCTCACTCTTCCGGGCAGGAAACCACAGTGTCCTGGGGGTGGGCTCCCTGGGATACTGTAAAGTATCATGCTCCGGGGGATGGGGGACCCAGGGTGAATACAAACACGGGAAGGGCACACAGCCTCCCTCCCATTTGAAAACAATTTTGGCCCCCGGAGCTGGGGTCCCCAGGGCTCATCAGAGGCTTGGGGAGGGGGGTTGCATGGTCCCCTCCCCTATTTTGAAAAACTGTTCCCGGGGGATGGAGTACATGGGGCCTAAAAGAGGCTTGGGAAGGGGGGGCCCAAGTGCCCCCCCTCCCCTTTACTAAACCTTTGGTCCCGGGCGATGGGGTGCCCAGGGCTCATCTGTTGCTCAGGGAGGGGTGGGTCATGCGCCACGTCCCCATTTTCATTAATTTGACCTCCAAAGGATGAGATCACTGGGGCCCATCTGTGGCTCGGGGAGGAGGCATGTGCCCCTCTCCTCTTTTTGATTAATTTGGCCCCAGGCGGTGGGGTCCCCATGGCCAATCTATGGATGGGTAGGGGGCCGCACGCCTCTCCCCTTATATATTTTAGGAAACGTTGGCGGGTGTTTTTTATTTCTTAAAAAAGTTGTGATAACGTTAGACTCCAGCTGGAATCCCACAGGATCACAATTTTTTTTGTTTTTAATTATTTTGGTCCGGCCTCTCCCCAGCAGGGCTTAGGGTGGTAGGGTATCCCTACCTTGCTTTATTTTATTTTTTAAATTTAAACAGAGGGCAGTGGACTAACACCTTGATTCCTGAAATGGCTTCCTGCAACATTTTTCTTCATGTTGTAGGCAGTCAATCAGAGTGCTTGCTCCCTTGGTAGCATGTCTCCCGTGGGGGCGAATTGGCCCAAGGGAAAAAAAGCCCCATGGCCAATCAAAACTCTCTATTTTTTAAAATTGGGATCAAGGGACTTTCATTACAGTCCCTCGAACCAAACCGTCCAGATATACAAATATATTTGAGACTTTATATCTCAAAAACTACTGAACAAATGTACACCAAATCACAAAAAGCACTCTTTTTGAACCAAGATCTAGCTTCCTGCCAAATTTGGTGCAATTCCGTTCAGCGGTTTTTTGGTAGTGCTTCTTAAATAAGTCTATGAAAAATAAATTGCGATTTTGCCCCTGTAGAAAGCTGGGTTTCTGTTGCAGTAACCCCCCCACTTTTTGCCAGACTACTGATGCACTTTGACTTGATGTGGCCTGGGTCCCTGCCAATCAGGTTCCCAGGGCCTGTGTTCTTTCCCAAAAACTGTACCTTGTACCCCCAGTTGGCACTCTATGGCCACAGGTCAGCCCCTGGTAAATGGTACCACAGGTACCCAGGGCACTGTGACCATGGAAGGCCTCTAAGGGCTGCAGCACTTATTGTGCCACCCTTAGAGGCCCTGTACCTTTACACTCACACACTGCCTTTGCAGGCTGTGTGTTTTGGTGCAGAACAAAGTGAAGAGTCGACATGGCACACATCCCTGTGTGCCATGCCTACAACACACTGCCCTGGCATAGATCAGCCACCCCTCTAGCTGGGTGCACTATACCAGTGGTGAGGGTACAGGTGCATGAGCCCTGTACCCCTACAGTGTCTAAGTCAATTCTTAGACATTGTAAGTGTAGTACTGCCATTAAGAGTATATGGTGCTGGGAGTTTGTCATTACAAACTCCAAAGTACCATAATGGCTTTGCTGAAAACTGAGAAGTTTGGTATCAAACTTCTCAGCACATTAAACCCACACTGATGCCAGTGTGGGATTTAATAAAAAATGCACTCAGAAGGCATCTTAGAGATGCCCCCTGAAAAACGACCAGCCTCTGGTGGGTTCCCTGACTGGTGCACACCAGCCTGCCACCACGAGACATGTTTCTGGACCCCTGTGGTGGGAGCCTTCGCTCTTTGAGCCCAGAAACAAAGCCTTTCCTGGGCGGAGGTGTTCACACCTCCCCCAGGCCAGGAAGAGCCATCTGTGGCAGGGGAGCTTCAAAGGCCTTGCGCCTTTGTAATGCGACCCCCAGCCTCTCCTGCTATCAGGAGAAGGCCCCCTTCCTGTCTCCCCTCGTTTTCGGCGGGAAGACCAGTGGGAAAAATTAGCACAGCCCAGAAGGTGTGCTCACCTCTGCCAACCCTACCCCTCAGGTGGGGGAGGCGAGGTGAAGCCCACTCTTCAGTGCCCGCCATCTTGCAGATGGCAGGCACTCTCCAATCAGGACTAGGGTTGGTGCCCACTCCCCCACGTGGGGTGAGCACACAAAGGGTGTAGTCACCCTAAGGTCAGTAGCCCATTGGCTACTAACCTCGAGACCCCTAAAACACCCCCTAAATACAGTATTTAGGGGGCAGCCCTGAACCAAGAAGGGAGATTCCAGCAACCTAAGAAGAAAAAGGACGAAAGAAGACCCCCAGTAGAGGAGACTGCAGAGAACAACTGACTTGGCCCCAGCCGTACCGGCCCGTCTGCAGTTTCCAGAGATCCTGCGCCAAAAGTCGCCGTGTCCTGCAGCCAGCGACATCTAGAACCCTGGGAGGACTGACTGCCTTCACCAAAGACCGGATCTCCTGTGAACAGCAGCTCTGTTCAAAAGAAAATTCCCAAGACAGACTCTGAGCCTGATGAGGACAAGGAAACCCAAGCCTGGAACCACCACTGCACCCGTTGCCTACGGCCCAAGTTCAAGTGGCCACCGGGCCCAGCTAGGTCCCCCCAGCGCTCCAGAGTCCGAGTCCACCGTGGGTTGAGCCCTCCAGGACTCCCCAAAGTTGCCTGCAGCCTCTGCACGGAGACCCCCTCAACCGAGTGGCCCGGTAAGGTGAAATCCGACCTCAAAAGACACCCCTCCATCCAGCCGCCCTGCACACTGGAGAAGAGAACCCAAGGTGCACCTACGTCCCAGAGCCCTCCAACTTACCTGCCCAGCTGTTGCTTCCTCCCAGAAGTCTTCCTGGACCGAGCCTGTAGCTGAAAATCAAAACAAAAAATCCCAATGGAAAACAACACGGCACCCGATGCCAAACCAGCACCTTGCACCCAGTCGCTGCTGCGGGTGCACTTTTTATGCTAAACAGGTTCCCCTTTGCCCTGAGCTTAACACCAGGAGCTTTGCTCCCACAACCCAGTGGCCTGCACGTAAGCAGCCACCAACCGGAGGCCCCATATCCCCCGTTGGATAACATTGGGCCTCAACACTCTGCACTCACCCGCCCTAGTGCCGCTGAGGGTGGAACAAGAGTGCATCCTTGACCCTGGGGGACCCCTGAGTCTACCCCCAGAATACCAACTACCACAACCGAATACTTACCTTTGAACCGATAACCCTATTTTCCTCCTTTCTGTGAAAAGTTTCCGAGTGTGGAGTTGGAAAATCTATAAAGTCTTTAAAACTGTAACCAAATAACAAAAACGCTTTTACTTACCTGTTTACAGGAAATGTCCCAGTGCAGTATCCAGGTATACTGCACTGTGTAAGAAAAGTAATCTGTAAAGTAATCTACTTGACATTCTACTAAAAAGCCAATACAAAGTATATGTACAATATTTCAAAGCATTGCATTACTAGTAGTTCTACTGTAATCAAAACAAAAGTATATATACAACTGCAATGCAAACTGTTTACAAAGTGTATTATTATTGCAAAGTACTTATCACTTACCTGTGCCAGGCTTGCTTGGTTCTAGGAAATAAAATAACTAAAAGAATATTTTTATACAAACAACATTAGTCTGAGTTCAGTCTTTGAGTGTGACAATCATTTGCTAATTGAGTGTGTACAACAAATGCTTAACACTACCCTCTGATAAAGCCTTACTGCTCGACCACACTACCACAAATAGAGAGTAAGGTGCTATCTACTTTTACCTCTGCCTACCTTTGGGGTTCCACTGGACTCTGTGCACACTATACCTCACTTTGGTATAGTATATACAGAGCCAACTTCCTACATTGGTGGATCAGCGGTGGGATATACAACTTTGGATTTGTTGGACTAGCTTGGTTACCACCTGATCACACGACAGAACTATTAAATTTTCTTTAGAATTCAGATTTTTTTAATTGACATTTTTTCCAAATTACTAAAAGTCTTGTTAGGGCCTTTGTTAAGTCCCTTTAGAATTTTAGAAAAATAAAAGTCACTTTAGTTAGGGATAAGAGGGGTTAGAAGTTTTTTAACAATGTCTCTTAACAAGAACCCAGCTGTTAATGAAGATAACCACAATGGCATAGAGGACCAGGTTGAGGAGCTCGACCTCACCCCTTACCTCCACTTAGCTGTTAAGGAGTTACGGTCCCTATGCACAATTAAAAATATAACCATAGGGTCCCATTCCACCAAACAAAAGCTCCAGGAGCTGTTGGTTAGGTATGCTAAGGACCATCCTTCTGAGAATGGTGAAGACCTCTCAGACATGGAAGAAGATGAAGGGGATGAGGATGCCATCCAACCCCCCCACCCCCACTTCATAGGGAGAGAGGGGCCCCAGGGACCCTGACTCCAAGAATCAACCTCTTAGCACCTAGAGGCCACACAGGTGGATCAGGTGCTTCTGAGGACATTGAGTACAGCCTCAATGAAGAGGACATCCTGCTAGCCAGGTTGACCAAAAGATTAGACCTAGAGACCAGACTCCTGGCTGTAGAAAAATAAAGAGCAGAGATGGGCCTAGGAACCATGAATGGTGGCAGCAATTTAAAAAGTTTAGAAAAAGAAGGGTCCTATGATCCTAAAATCCCCAAAGGGATTGTCCCTAAATTTGGGGATGGTGACGACATCACCAAGTGGTTCACAGCCTTTGAGGGGCTTGTGAAGCCAGAAAAGTGAAGAAAACTCACTGGGAAGCACTACTTTGGGAAATGTTCTGTGGTAAGTGCAGAGATAGACTTCTGAACCTTAGTGGGGCAGAAGCAGAGTCCTATGAACTCATGAAGGGCACCCTGATTGAGGGATTTGTACTCACTACTGAGGAGTATAGAATTAGATTCAGGGGGGCTCAGAAAACCCAGAGTCAGCCCTGGGTGGAATTTGTAGACTACTCAGTAAAGACACTAGATGGCTGGTTAACAGGAAATACAATTTATTTATGAAGGAACACATAATAAGTAATTGCATTGATGAAAAGTTGCATCAGTATTTGGTAGACCTAGGTCCAATTTCTCCCCAAGAATTGGGAAAGAAGGCGGACCACTGGGTCAGAACAAGGATAACCAAAACAACCACTGGGGGTGACAAAAAGAAAGGGGTTACAAAACCTCCCCAGAAGAAAGACAGTGAGCATCCAAAAGATAAAAGTAAGGAGTCCCAGGTATCCCCCCAAACCTTGTCCAGGAGGGAGGGCCCAAAGACACCTCACAAACTAAAACTGGGTACCAAGGTAAGAGTTGGGATCCCAACAAGGTAAGGTGTCACAACTGTCAAAAGACAGGACACCACACCAAGGACCCTAGCTGTCCTAAAAATAAGGCCCCTAGTGTAGCACCAGGGGATGCCAGTGTAGCTTTGGAGGGTGGTTCCTCAGATGAGGAAGACTTCATAGCCTTCAACTGGAACATGGGCCCAAAAGGTGAGCTGGAGATTCCAGGGGGGAGTAGACACTTCCACCACCTACTGGTGAATGGAATTCCAGCCACTGCCGTGAGAGATACCTGTGCCAGTCACACTGTGGTGCATGACAGGCTGGTACTCTCAAACCAGTATGTCCCAGGGGAGACAAAGAGAGTAAGGACTATCCCAGGGGAGGTCACTGTCAGGCCTGTGGCCTTAGTGCCCCTAGAAGTAGCTGGGACCCTTGGTTGGAGAAAGGTGGTTGTCAGTAAAGACCTCCCCCTTGATTGTCTCCTTGGGAATGACCACTCAGAGATTGGTCTGAGTCAAAGTGAGGTACTGGCCCAGGGCCAGTCTTCACCCGAGCACCCTGGGAGGGCTGAGCCTGCAGCTATGTAGGTAAGCCCATAAAGGGAAAGAAAAGAAAGTGTAGGAAAGGGGGCAACTGCTAGCCACAGTTCCAGTAGGCCATGGAGATTCTATCCCAATAAGGGAGAACTCCAAAGTTGGCACTGGTAAAGTCCTCCCTAACCCACAAAAAGACCTGACTAGTCAGGCAACTGTCCAGCCTGAGTTGGTGGCTCCTCAGCTGACAGAACAGAGGGTGGAAGAAGGAAGTTCACTACAAGGAGTAAAGACCCCCCCCCACCCTTACACAGCAGACAGGCAACCAGGACCCAACAAAACCTATAAGCTAGCCCCTTCACCTACCAGTGAAGAGCTAAGGGTGTGGTTCTGGGCACTGACAGCTGTCAGTGGCTTCTGCTGGGTGTTAGCCTTCATGGCAGCACTGCCCTTGGCATGGTGTCCTAGCCCCCTGCCAAATAGCAAGATAGGCCCCCTGACCCTATTGGTCATGGTGGGGTTACTCAAGCTGTGGGTAACTTCTGTGGGTACGCTGGGTTTTGCCCTAGCAAAGTTAGAATTTGCAGAGGTAGGCACCTCTGAACCCAAAATTAAAAGTTGGGGTAAAGACACTAAAAAGCTAGGAAAGGAGCATTGGGAATTAGGTCCTAAAACTGTTGAGGTAGGCCAGCTCCCCAAAGGGACTGACCTGGACAGAAGGATGTAAGGCAGAGTAGGCCCTGCAACTTTCAAACCACTTCCTCTACTCTTCCTCGCCTGAAAGACTAGAAAGACTCTCCTAGCCTTTGGGCTGGGGGAAGGGCTTGTGTAGGAAGCTGGATTTCTGTTGCAGTAACCCCCCCCACACATTTTGCCAGACTACTGATGCACTTTGACTTAATGTGCCCTGGGTCCCTGCCAATCAGGTTCCCAGGGCCTGTGTTCTTTCCCAAAAACTGTACCTTGTACCCCCAATTTGCACTCTCTGACCATAGGTCAGCCCCTGGTAAATGGTACCACAGGTACCCAAGGCACTGCGACCAGGGAAGGCTTCTAAGGGCTGCAGCACTTATTGTGCCACCCTTAGAGGCCCTGTACCTTTACACTCACACACTGCCTTTGCAGGCTGCGTGTTTGGGTGCAGAACAAAGTGAAGAGTCGACATGGCACACATCCCTGTGTGCCATGCCTACAACCCACTGCCCTGGCATAGATCAGCCACCCCTCTAGCTGGGTGCTCTATGACAGTGGTGAGGGTACAGGTGCATGAGCCCTGTACCCCTACAGTATCTAAGTCAATTCTTAGACATTGTAAGTGCAGTACTGCCATTAAGAGTATATGGTGCTGCGAGTTTGTCATTACGAGCTCCACAGAACCATAATGGCTTTGCTCACAACTGAGAAGTTTGGTATCAAACTTCTCAGCACATTAAACCCACACTGATGCCAGTGTGGAATTTAATGAAAAATGCACTCAGAAGGCATCTTAGAGATGCCCCCTGAAAAACGACCAGTCTCTGGTGCGTTCCCTGACTGGTACACACCAGCCTGCCATCACGAGACATGTTTCTGGACCCCTGGGGTGGGAGCCTCCGCTCCCTGAGCCCAGAAACAAAGCCTTTCCTGGGCGGAGGTGTTCACACCTCCCCCAGGCCAGGAAGAGCCATCTGTGGCAGGGGAGCTTCAAAGGCCTTGCGCCTTTGTAATGTGACCTCCAGCCTCTCCTGCTATCAGGAGCAGGCCCCCTTCCTGTCTCCCCTCCTTTTCGGCGGGAAGACAGGCGGGAAAAATTAGCACAGCCCAGAAGGTGTGCCCACCTCTGCCAACCCCACCCCTCAGGTGGGAGAGGCGAGGTGAAGCCCACTCTTCAGTGCCCGCCATCTTGCAGATGGCAGGCACTCTCCAAACAGGACTAGGGATTGTGCCCACTCCCCCAGGTGGGGTGAGCACACAAAGGGTGTAGTCAACCTAAGGTCAGTAGCCCATTGGCTACTAACCTCAAGACCCCTAAAACGCCCCTAACTACAGTATTTAGGGGACAGCCCTGAACCAAGAAGGGAGATTCCCTCAACCTAAGAAGAAAAAGAACGAAAGAAGACGCCCAGCAGAGGAGACTGCAGAGAGCAACTGACTTGGCCCCAGCCCTACCCACCCGTCTGCAGTTTCCAGAGATCCTGCACCAAAAGTCGCCTTGTCCTGCAGCCAGCAACCTCCAGAACCCTGGGAGGACTGACTGCCTTTAACAAAGACCGGATCTCCTGTGAACAGCAGCTCTGTTCAAAAGAAAACTCCCAAGACAGACTCTGAGCCTGCTGAGGACAAAGAAACCCGACGCCTGGAACCACCACTGCACCCAGCGAGGTCCCCCAGTGCTCCAGAGTCTGAGTCCTCCGTGGGTTGACCCCTCTAGGACTCCCTGACGTCGCCTGCAGCCTCTGCACGGAGACCCCTCCAACCGCGAGTAGCCCGGTAAGGTGAAATCCGACCTCAAAAGACAGCACTGCATCCAGCCGCCCAGTGCCCTGGAGAAGAGAACCCGAGGGGCACCTACGACCCCGAGCCCTTCAACTTACCTGCCCAGCTGTTGGTTCCTCCCGAAAGTCTTCCTGGGCCGAACCTGCAGCTAAAAAACAAAACCAAAAATCCCTATTGAAAACAACAGGGCACCCGTCACCAAACCAGCACCCTGCACCCAGCCGCCGCTGCGGGTGCCCTTTTTGTGCTAAACAGGATCCCCCTTTGCCGTGAGCTTAACACCAGGAGCTTTGCTCCCACAACCCAGTGGCCTGTTCGTAAGCAGCCACCAACCGGAGGCCCCCTATTCCCCATTGGATAACATTGGGCCTCAGCACTCTGCACCCGGCCGCCCTAATGCCGCTGAGGGTGTAACAAGAGTGCATCCTTGACCCTGGGAGACCCCTGAGTCTACCCCCAGAATACCAACTCCCACAACCGAATACTTACCGTTGAATCAATAACCCTATTTTCCTCCATAGGATAACATTGACTGTTTTTCTGTGAAAAGTTTCTAAGTGTGGAGTTGGAAAATCTATAAAAGTCTGTAAAACTGTAACCAAATAACAAAAACGCTTTTACTTACCTGTTTACAGGAAATGTCCCAGTGCAGTATCCAGGTATACTGCACTGTGTAAGAAAAGTAATCTGTAAAGTAATCTACTTGACATTCTACTAAAAAGCCAATACAAAGTTTATGTACAATCTTTCAAAGCATTGCATTACTAGTAGTTCTACTGCAATCAAACCAAAAGTATATATACAACTGCAGTACAAACTGTTTACAAACTGTATTATTACTTATCACTTACCTGTGCCAGGCTTGCTTAGTTCTAGGAAATAAAATAACTAAAAGAATATTTTTATACAAACAACATTGGTCTGAGTTCAGTTTTTGAGTGTGTGACAATCATTTGCTAATTGAGTGTGTACAACAAATGCTTAACACTACCCTCTGATAAAGCCTTACTGCTCGTCCACACTACCACAAATAGAGAGTGAGGTGCTATCTACTTTTACCTCTGCCTATCTTTGGGGTTCCATTGGACTCTGTGCACACTATACCTCACTTTGGTATAGTATATACAGAGCCAGCTTCCTACAGCACTCCCCCCTTTTTCTCGGGCCCGCTTGATGGATAATCTTGAAACATTCCATGCACAAATTAGAAAAAAGAGCACTTTTTTGGAACCTTTTGTGAAGATTTGTCAAATGGCGTCGAAATTATTGCTGACCTAGCTATAATTACCCAGGGGGTACTTTCCATAGCTGATAAGGTCAGCAAAAATGACCTCATATTCACAGACACTCTGATTCAATATCATCATCCATTTTCCCCTTCAGTTCATGTTGTCTTTTGTAGTAATAATTATCAGGCAGGTCTTTTATTCCATCGGGCATTTCACCGGTGGGCTGAAGCCCTAGCAGGCAGGTTTTTAAAGACCAGGGCTGCTCCTGGTGCCTCTGTCACAGCAGGCACTGGGAGGCTTCAAGAGAGAGAAAGAGAGTGAGGGGACGGTAGAGAGAAAGTGATTAGAGAGGGAGAAGAGAGAGAAGAGACAGAGAAAGGATGGATGGATGGAAAAAGAGCGATAGCGCAAGGAGACGGTTTGAGCATTTTTGCCAGGTCTGCTTTGGTTCTCCAGTCCTCTGCTTGTTAGCTATGTCCCTGTTCATTCTGTGATTCTGTTCATTGTCACTTATAAGAGTCAGTAAACTCTGGAAAAGGGTAAGTTTGGCTCCACCCTTTCACTTCTTGACTATGCCATATATACGTGCTTATGGTACTATATATTTGTGCGCGTTAATATCATTAAAGTAAAGTGGTGCACTACTGAAATACTGAATGTGAATTTGCTGTATAATTCAGAGATTTACATTAGTGTGCATACTAATGTTTTCCTTATAGTGATACCAAACTGCAGTTTTCATTTATGTCTGCATTTGTGTAGCTTGAAAATGTTTCTTAACTCTATATATATACTGACATATTCATTTGAATAGTATCCCTACATTTATTTTATAACTGTATATGTATCCATAACCATGCATTTATATGTGTATTGAAGTGTTCTGCTACGTTAACGTGACCAAAGACCCTTAAGCATTTGGACTCTCATTTTTAACCTTCAATGTGAAAGTCTGCTCAGTTGCAATATTTTCTTCTTCTTTGCAGGTGCGTTCATATGTTCTCACTCTTGGTGAAAGGCACATTGTGTATGAGAGATAGTGAGGTTCGAGAGACTAACGTTTGTCAAGGATGAGAGGCGCTATTGAACTAAGGGAGAACCCAGATTTATGTTATATCTAGAGATGGGAGGAATCCAAGGACGTGCTGATGTTAGGATCAGGAGATGGGAGTACTGAATAAGGTTGCAAAGTTCTTCTTGAGAAGGTGGAAAAGTACTGGGACATGTGATGTGGGATTCTCAAATGTTCTGTGGAGTTTTAATTGGTGATCACCCTTAGCTTTAGGCAGACTCCTTTTAGATTCAGAAGGGAACAGACCTCTTTGCTATATTTCTGTTGTGCGGCTTTATGCTATGCAACACTCCTGATTTTGGAGAACTTCAACAGAAGTCTCTATAATGCTGACTGTTGGACCTGGCCCTTTCTACAGGGTTATGCCCAAACTTTTTGCCTGCCTCCGCCTATTTTTCGGACTTTCTTTTTGTTGGCTTTAGGACTCTGGGCACTTTACCACTGCTAACCAGTGCTAAAGTACACATACTCTCTCCTCTAAACATAGTATGATTGGTTTACACCTGTTTGGCATATTTGATTTACTTGTAAATCCCCTGTAAAGTGGAATACCATATACCCAGAGACTGTAAATTAAATACTACTAGTGGGCCTGCAGCACTGCTTGTGCCACCCACAGAAGTAGCCTTTCAAACCTGTCTCAGGCCTGCCACTGCAGGGCCTGTGTGCGCAGTTTAGTGCCACTTAGACATGACATTTAAAACTAATTGCCAAGTCTTGAACTCCCCTTTTATTACACATAGATCATCCCTAAGGTAGGCCCTAGGTAGCACTATGGGCAGGGTGCTGTGTAAGTAAAAGGAAGGACATGTGCCTTTATGTGTCATGTCCTGGCAGTGACAAACATGCTATTTCATTTTTCACTGCTGTGAGGCCTACTCCTCTCATAGGCTAGCATTGGGACTTCCCTTATATACTTTTAAGTGGTAATTCCAGATCAAAAAGGAGTGGCGGTGCCATATTTGGTATGTTTAGAACAGTGGTGATAAATCCTACTTACTGGTGTAGTTGGATTTTACATTATTATTTTAGAAATGGCACTTTTAGAAAGTCGGCATTTCTCTGTGCTTATGACTCTTTGGGGCTTATTTACAAGAGAATGACGGAGAGCGGCATTAAGCCAAAATTGCTAACGCCGCGCTCCGCCATTCGGAAATTCAGGGACGCGCCCTAATTACACGAATGATGCGCATCACTGCATTTTCCCTAGCGCTGGCGCTAAATTTAGCTGCCTAGTTGCGGGGAATGATTGTTCATGTGCAGGAAGGTGTCCCTTCCTGCACATAAACAATCAGTAATGGCGATTTGTAACTTCTATGTGTGCTGCTTTATGCAGCACACATAGAAGTTGCAATTCGTCATTTTTAAATGATTGTTTATGTGCAGGAAGGGATACCTTCCTGCACATGAACAATCACTACTGGTGATTTGCTGTTTCTATGTGTGCTGCTTAATGCAGCAAACATAGAAACCACAAAAACAAGGAGAAACAAATCATTTCTCCTCGCTTCGCTAGGTTAAGTCCAGGTTTTCCCTGGTCTTATTTTTGGCGCTGCCTCCTATTTACACCACCCTTGTAAATAGGGGGCAGCGTCAAAAAACAATGGGTGTTGTGGTGGAACGCCCACTGCAACACACATTCCCCGACCCTTTCACACTAAGCGCTGCGTGAAAGAGGGCCTTATTCACAAGGCAGCATTAATGCTGCCTTGTAAATAAGGCGAAGAGCTTATCGCCACCAGAACGTCACAAAAAGTGACATTCTGGTGGCGATAAGCTCTTGTAAATATGCCCCTCTATGCTTTGCAGCCTGACTTCAATACATGTCTGGGCGACAGCTACACTATGTGCATGCTTTCTAGACAGCCACAACACAGGAAGGGCTGGGTGTGACAGAGGATACATCTGCATTCATCTGCATACTGATAGTCTTCCTGGGCTAGGAGAGAAAGAGGTGGAAGAGGTAGTTCACACTTACATTTGAATAGGTTGTGTCCTGCCCTCAATCAAAGGGCTGATTTACCCCCTACTGATCGTCTGGAGCCAGGGCTGGGTTGTAAGAGATTGTTGCACACTTCTAAGGGTTCCTTTGAAGTCACCCCTTCATCAAAGACGTTTTTGAGTATAAGTACTGGGGCTCTGACTCTGATGTTTTTAGGCACTGCATGGGACTTGTAACCAGACGCTGCTGGTTCTACAATCTGCACATTGCCAGAGGACTGAAGTGCTGTGAGGAGGGCCATTTTTGCTGACTACTTTTCTGTGTTGGCCTGCTGCCTGCTGTTTGCTGGGCTGTAGGAGAGACTGCCACAATGCAACCAACCTTTATGTGCTGGCCTGCTGCCCGCTCCCTGCTTGTGCCCCAAGTGTTCTCCCAGGGCATGTTAGCTGTCCCCCCCTAGTTTCTTTCAGTAGCTGGGCTTCACTCTGCGTGTGTCACGAAGGACCCGTGGGGCACGTTGCTTGTATAGTGCCAGTATCTGCACAATTGGTTTCCCCCCTGCCCATTCGAGTGGATCATGAGGGTGACAAAAATACAGTGATTGCTCCGAGGAGGGAGCGCATTTGCCTCTCACCCAACACCCGTAAAGGGCCTGAAAGAAGCAAATTCCTTTTTCTTTGGTGATCACAATGTTCCCTTCCTGACTTCGTGCGTGGGGATTCTAACACTGACACCTTAATGCTACTTAGTTCAGGCTTAGTTTAAGTAATTTAGACTTACTCATGTATAGGCAAAAGGACCGGAAATCATATACTAATCACCAGATTTTGTTCCTTATTTTCAGCATTGCTATTACTGAATTCCTTGAATGCTTTATGCTATTGAGGTTAAACTTTGTCAGCCAATTTGGACGTCCAGTAGTGATTCTGCATTTTACAATATATTCTTGAGACATGTGTACATCAGCTTGGCTTTGAATAAACCTACATTTAATCCCATTTACTGACTTTCGGGTCCTCACTGTGTAGCCAAGTGGGCTACACTGTAAATTGAACTCTTGGATGATGTTAACTCAGGCATCTAAAAAGGTCCATCACAGGGAAATTTGGATATTTGGCTCAGTGCTCTGGCAACTTTGTACATTGCCCTTTAATCCCATACCCACACCGTGCTCTTTCCAGTTCCCTGCACTTTTCCTCCTGCCCTGACTCCAGTTCTACTGCCAAATCTTTGCTCCTGTTTTCTTTATGCTTATTTTTTTCGATGGTGTCTCAATCTGCCGCTATTGTGTCTTTTCTCACTTTAATCTGCCACCATTTGATTAGAAATATATGTAATGTGTACTAAGTGATTCAAACTAGTCCCTAGCCGTCTTTCGTGCTGTGATCAGCAATGAGACAGAAGAACAAGTGCTTTGAGAAATGCCACCAGATCTAAGGGAAACTATAACTATGTCAACATTCAAGTGTAATAAATCCTAAAAGTGTAAAAAAAAAAGGCAAATGCTTGCATGGGGAAGATGTTGCACTATATCTGTCTTTAATGAGGATATCAGATGAGCCAAAGGAAATGATTTAGAGCATTGATCGAGATTTGAAAAGCTCTATTACTGCAGATGACTCATCTTTTAAATGTACTCTGGTTTATTGGATTGTGACTCATGGAATGCTTGAAACTTTATTAACTGAAGAGTGATGATTTAGCTGCACATGGACGCTACTTTTCGCGTTGACATTTATACTACTGATATTGATAGCACAGATATGCACCAGATCAGGGGTAGAAGCAGAAATGGTCGGGTCACGCAGCAGTCGGTGTATTTGCACACCACCTGCTGAGCGGCCTGGCTTTCATGTTGCACTGTAATGGGTGTGCATATTCGTCACAGTGTGGAATGGGCGCTTGGTATGGTTTGCAGAAACCTCCCTCATGAATGACAAAAGATTCTGATTACCTATTCACTAACTGAGCTGCTTTAGTCCCGGTTACTTACTGGTAATCCTCATTACTCTTACTCCTACCCGGTCGAAGAGAGGGGTCTCGGCTTCCTGGGCTGCCTTTAATGGGGTGGCTTTGGATGAAATCTGTTGTGCAGGGACTTGGGCTTCTGAGTCTACCTTTATTAAGCATTACAGGTTGAATTGCGCTCTGAATGACCGTTTGAATTTTGGGTGTGGTGTTTTGTGTGCTGTGGAGCCTGAAGCTCCTTGTTGATTCTTTCATGTCATTAAAAATTCACTGTGGTGCGCTTCTTTCCTGTGAGTTGTCTGGGTTTTCTGCCGGTGTTCCAAAGGCTTTCACTTTGAGGAGGTTGCTTTGGTATGCCTCATGTGTAATGACTGGGTCGAGGACAAGGGACGTAGAGGTAACGTCCAAATTACTTACCGGTAATCCTCATTACTCTTATCCCTACTCATCCTCGACCCAGTCATGTTTCCCACCCACCCTCCCTGTGTCAGGCCTTTGTTGTGCTTGGTATGTCAGGAAGTGCTTTGTGCTGGCTATTGTATTATAGCCCCTAGCAAGAGGGTGGGTGGAGCTAGCAAGTGTTTCCTGTTTTGTTTCCTGTCAGTGAATATACTTCATGTGTAATGACTGGGTCGAGGACGAGGGACGTAGAGGTAATGCAGGGATGGAGGTCTGCAAGGGACAGCAGACTCGTGTTTGCAGAATCCCGTGCAACTTTTAATGCACCACATGTTTCTGAAAGGAATAGGGCTTCATTAAAAAAAAAAATTGGATTTCTGTGAATGACACTGGAAAGAGTGTGCCGCTGTCAGCCCCGCTCCTCGCAATGCCGACAGCCCACATTCGGAACATGGAAGCTGTCCATCTGGAAAAAACAACCATGAGGTGAATGGATGCACCCCCTTTTGGGATCCATAGTGTCATCTTTCTTTTTGCCACAATTGTAGTCACCAACCGTTAGTACATTCTATTGTGATTTTGAAGAAGAAAGGTCGCATCATCGTTTCCAGTATGGCCTTCTTGAGTAAGTATTTTTATTGTGCCAGTCTCTGCTCAAACCCGGTGATACCTTAAGTTAATTGATGACAGATACATTCAACAAAAGACATGAGTAGACTGAAGCAGAAAAATCGATTGATACTCCATGGGGACAACAGTGTTAAGTGAACTGAACAAAATACAGATTCTGCAAGCTGTCACACATGCTTTATTTACCCTTGCCTCTTATTTCCTAGCGAAATCTGCAAATTACTGCAGCTCCTGAGTGCTTGTTGCCGCTGCCAAAGACATATGGCTCGGCTCTAAACATGCCCATTAAGCCATCTGTAGTGTTCATTGTGAGGTTTCAGCTTGAATGGTGCTTTCTGAACGTCACCGTGAAACTATTAGGCCAGACATTCAGCGAAACCGCAGCACAGCACATATTAGCATTCATTCAGAATGGAGCCAGGCGTTTTTGCATCTGCAGTGGAGGCTTTGCCATGGGAGCACTTGAGACGTGGTTACATTATTCACAATGAAAATTGCCTCAGCAAGATTTATGTTCTATGACGTCAAAGCTGCCCCATATGCAATGAATAATTTCACAGGACAGGGCGTGTTTGCATTTCTGTCATCGAGGGCACTGCTAACCCAGGCAATCCTTGTTTTCACATGAGCAATATAAATTAATGACCTCAAGTAGAAAGGATCACCCATGATGCTTTGCTGACAGAAAAATATTGACTATACTTTGTGATGGCTCCTAACAGCTGCTCGTTCCCGGCCCTGCTCTTTCAGTCCATGTCATATTTCCAGCCTTTGATTATTCTACTTTGCAAGCTGCCTTCTTCTGCATTTACACAGAAATAATAAAAATGGATATGTATGTTGTGAATGTGCTTATGGGCGTGGTTGCGCATTTACATGGTCAAGTATTGTAACTAAGCTAGCCCACTCGGAGAATTTATCAAAATGAACATGAGCAGCCTAGGGGTGGGGGCATAGGCATCCTATCTGGAGAAAAAGCTAATAAACAAACCTTCCTACATTTATACTAGAGGTGGGAGAGCCAACAGAATAAAAGGGCGAGCCGAGCCAAGGGTCTGGCTCGGCTCTTAAAGCCCATGCACGAGCCGAGCCCTAAAAATGTTTGCTATAATTAGTGGTGAGCCATGGTGAAGATTTGGCAGCAAGCGCACGAGGCGGAGAGTCCCGCCCGCCATCTCTCAACCAGGAGCATAAAGGCCAGTGCAGCTAGAGGACCTGAGGACCATTGAGGGGGGACTGTGCTGCAGCCAAACACTGTGTGTGAGAAGTGATCTAACACATGACACCTGGGAAGCCCTGGAAAACGGTAAAAGAGTTAACATGGAGACAATAACTCTCGGCATCATGCTCCATGAGTAAAGTTGCACTTGAAGTGGAGTTGATCTGCTAACCCACAACTGCTAGAGTTGGAGGAGTCACACAGCCAGCCCCATCCAAGGTCATCACACCTGTCCTGGATGCCAACATCAGCCTGGTACCCCAGCACCTCCACGTCACCCACACTGCGCAGGAGCAGCTGGAGACCAAGCAAGGCCCCTACGCCATAGCTGGAGTCCCTCACGGGTCAGGGCCAATCAACTGCACACATGTACCCCTCGTGCCCCCTGCCGACACTGCACACAACTACCACAACAGAAAGCACACGCATACCATGAATGTGCAGGCAATAGTGGACCGCCCGGGACTCCTCAACAACGTCGTGGCCAACTCCCCAGGCAGAGTGCATGATTCTCACATCTCCCGACAGTCCATCATCACCCAGCGCTCCCAGGATGGCACCCATGGAAATGCAATGCCCGTTGGTAAGTCCAAAATGAACACACCACACACCTCCAGCCCACAGTCATGCAACTCACGACACTGGCAATGGGCACGCAGCACAACTTCATTCAACATGACACACAACATGCCAACCGACCAGACACGACAACACGACTCCATTGGGAATCTGGCCTTGCCATGTCCACAACCCAGCCACGGCATGGCACCACAGACACACAATAGCAGGATGTGAGGAGAGGCATGGAGCAGGCATGTGCGAGAGCGGCAAGTGACTAAGGAATGTGAACCTAGCCAATGCCAGGTGTGGCGTAGAGGTGCCTGACAGACCACAGAGTGCAAACCATGGAAATGGCCATGTGGAGATCAACTGCTGGTGCATGGAGTGTAGTGGCCAGTGGACGCTACCATGTCCCCACAGGCTGTGGGGCAGAACGTGGAAATGTCGCACGTTACGTCCCCCCCTGCATGCGCATGCGTAGTGGGTTGGACCTGCGTACGCCAGGCCTGCGTAGGGGTGTGAACAAAAAGCCAGTCGCACTGGGCGTGGTTCTCATTCGGAATGGACAACGCGTCTGCCAGGGCGGCGCCTCTCAGCCCACCACGAGTCCAGCACCGAGCGCGGCGGGGCCTGCGTCCCTGTGCGCCTGCTGCACCCCGGGCCGCTGGTCCCCCGACCCGTCAAGCCTGCCCCAGCGCACCAACGAGGCTCCGCTCACCTGCCTACACCGGCGTGTGTCAAAGAGGGCCCACCACGTGCCGGTGCAAGCTCCAAGCACCAGTCCCAAGCTCCAAGCACCTCTGCAGCCTCCGCAGACCATTGCTGGCCCACCCGACGCTGGCCCACATTACTCCTTTCTCATTTACATACTCCACCGGCGTCCTCTTTGGCCCAGTAGGTCCCACATGTGGAACTGTGTCCTGAGTCCTGAATGGCAGTGACCCCCAGTCCGTGGCAGCGGCCACAGCACCAGACTCCCTTCGATCAGTGAGGCATAATTCCATATCGCAGGCCTGCGACACGTGGTGCCACCAACCCTGTGCAACGCAAACCGGCGACACGTGGATGAGGGCTCAGGCCTACCCTGTAGACCAGTAGGTCCCACATATGGAACTGTGTCTTGGGTAAGATGTGGAGGAGTCCACACCATCAGACACGCCTCATCGCAGGCGGCATCCCCTAACAGCACTGGTGCCACTAACTCTGTGCGCAATGAGTCATGGGCACTATCTGGTTGGACCTTTGTGGCGTCTGAGTCCATGGCCTGGTGGTTTTCTGCATCTTCATCTGGCTGGACCGGACTTGGTGCCCGACATGTGTCTGTTCCATTCATCTCCACCATAGCGACTGTTTCAGCGTGGTTCTGCCCTCTGCATCATGCCCTGGGGTACACCTTCCACTGTCCACCGAGACACTCCCCGACAAGCCCCTTTGTCATCTACGGAAAGCTGCTCTGCACTCGTGACCCTGCCCCAGTGCCCCGCAAGTCAGGGGCCTGTGGCGGTAGGCCCGTGCAGGATGCTGTGCACCCGGGGCCACTAACTCTGTGCAGCACAAGTCATGGGGCCTTTATGGTTGAATGGTTGTGTCCTTTACGATGTACACTGTTGTCGATTTCTGACTGCACCAGGCAGCCCTTCCCGGCTGGTGTGCACACACCCCACACACATCCAACACAGGTGTCACTCGATATGTGTGCCTGCTAATAAATGTGGCCGGGCGCACGTGCTCGTAGCCATTCACACCATCTGAGCAAGTGTGTCCGTGTGGTCATTGTGTCAGCATGATGGGCACGGGCCCTGCAACCACACAGTGTGCTGTCTTCAGCAGATGATACCATGTCACCTCAGCGTTGGCAGTGACCCTGGACATGTAGCTTCGCACGCCCCCCCTGCATGCACAAGCGGGGTGTGCTGGTCCGGCGTACGTCAGGTCAGCGCAGGGGTGTGCTGATTCAGCAGGGGGAGCAGGGCGTGGCTCGGACCTGGGGTGTTGTCGCCACCAGGGCCACAGTAGTCTATGTTGCAATGTAGCATGCACCAGGAGGGCGGGCCCGCACGGACGGGGAAATGTAGGAGCGCAAGAACGCTCGGGGTCTTGGCACATGCATGCCAGGTGTTATGTGTATGAGTCCTGCGGCTGCATGAGTCAGTTGCCTAGCCTCATTCGCAGCGCGATCACAGCCAGCCTGGACTGTACACCTGTGTCCGCCCTGTCCAGCCCATTGGCCTACACTCACGTGGCCGCACACCTTCAAAGGCCAGCGTCACGGTGTTGTTGGCATGCTGCTGGACATGCGCGGACAGGCATGACAATGGTGTGCCGTAGGAGTGCACGTGATACAGCCGCGCAGCGCACACAAGTATTGCAGACATCCCACCACACCCACGACAGGCCTCTGTACATCTCCTGAATGCATGCAGATGGTGAAGTTACTGTAGGGATGAAGGGTCCTTTGTCTGTACTATCAGGCGGTGGCACATCTGCAGCTCCGAGCTGGGACTTGCATGTGGCCAGCACCCCCTGACAGATACGATAGCATTTACTTGCGACTCCCACACTACGCACTGCCCAACGTGAGACCAACGTGTACACATCCCGCACGCAGAAGTCCTTGGTCGTAGTTAGCGTGCATGAGATGGCCTTCACACGTACTCCCACCCCACCCCAGGCCTGCACCCGTTGCACACAGACACTTCTCATTGCTCCGAGCTGTGCCATTTCATCCACAGGACTGGCGCAGGGCAAGCCAGTGCCGCTTCAAGCAGAGCCACTGATGTAATGGCAGACCATCCCGGACACATGCTCGACTCCAGTCACGTGGACCTGTACCGTGCACATCTGCTGCATCTACTGGGGGCACTGCCGTTGGCAGTGCTGCGGATCAGTTACTGGCTGAGCTTCCGCCTTGCGAACGTCACCTGCGTTCAGCCTGTGTTGCATTGTCGCTCATGCATATTCGAGTGGACCATGGATGTCTGCCTCTCCAACGTGACTGTAGCTGACCTGGATTTCGACGTGTGTGTGCGCCCCCTGTTGGCCCACGACCAGGAGTGTCACCGTGATGCCCGTTTATGGCATGCATGGATGTTTGACATGAATGCTGGCAACTGGACCTGGGAGATTGCACGAGTCGTCGTGTGCAGTGAGCACATTGAGCCGCTACCCGATTGGGCTTTGGTGCACATTGGGGCCAGGGGTTGGAGTCAGCACATCTGTCCGGGTCAGCTGATGGATTACGTCGACGACATGTCAGATGTGGTGGAGAACGATCTCTCATTGGAGATGTTGGCCTACGCTGCTGCACTCGCGTTCATGGACGAGTGACAAGGTATCTGCAGCCACAACTGGATGTGACCCATTGCACATGTCCCGACGCCTGGTTGCATGTTGGGAATCTGGTCACATGTCCCAAGACGACAGTGGACATGGCTGCATTGGCCTGGACTCCTGATCCATGCGCGGACAACCAACGCGGGTTGGCACTGACTTGTGTTGGTGATGGACTCCCCCGGGGTGGACATGTGTTCTTTCCTACGTTCCTCATTCAGACATGCTGCTGCATTGGTCTGCATATCGTGGCACATCTCTTGGCCGTACTGACACGCACTTGTTGATAAAGTTTCCTCACTTTCACTTGTCTCCAACTGTGTTGTGTCTTGATTTGTATGCCGATGTGTGTGTCACGGACTCTCTGGCTCCCTGCCATATGTGCATTGCTCCCCCATCAGGGCTGTGGGTTTGTACTTGTGCATTATCATGTCCCTGTTTCGTGCTTTGCCAGATGCGTATGGCCGTTTGCCGGCCACAAGCGGGTGCACTTGTGTCCTGTGTTCTGTTGTGCAAATGTTGGTGTTTGTACCACATTGTGGTAGATGTTGGGGTGCTCTGCTTCCTGTATGTGTGTGCTGCATTGTGTGTGAGATGTCCCTTCAACTCTGATTTGGCTCATCCTTCTCCCTTTCAGGCAGTGTGGTTTTCACTTCTGTGCTTGTTCAGTGGTGTGATATTGCCGGGTCGTGTGACTTTTACCCTTGGTTGGTGTTGTTACTCTTGGGCATGGTTTGTCTGCAGTTGTGCTGTGCTTAATTGTGCATGTGTGCCATTGTGCCCATCTCCCCCCGTCCCCCCAGCCCCTGGTCGTTCCTCTCCCTGTTGCTGTTGTGTCTGTTGTTTTGGGGCGTTTCCGGTCCCCGGGTCCTGCCACCATCTCCAGACTGATGTGGTGGACACCATTTCCTCCATGTCATCCAGCTCCTGGTGTGACGCTGGACTCCCACCTCCGGTGTGCATTGCTGCCTTCTTGTTGTTGGCATGTTTCTGCTTGTTTGTGCATTTCGCTTCATTCCGGCTGTTCTGGTTTTCTTCCATTGTCCTCCTCCGCTCTCCGGCTGCATTCACCTTGTCCACGATGGCCTGCCATGTACAATGTTTTGTTGCCAATGGGGCTTGTGGGGTTGTATACTGGCTCCGGTTGCCTCCATTGTGCTTGGCTGTTGTTTTCTGTTTGGTTTGTCTTTCTTTTTCAGGCTTTTGTTGTGCTTATTCCCGCCTGCCGTGTGTGTGTCGCGGGCCTGGCGGTGCTTATCGCTGCTTTCCTCATCGCGAATGGGCTAATCGCACGTTTTGTTGTGTTGTGGTTTGTGTTTTTATCTCCGCCGAGGTGGTTGTATCGCGGACATTGGCCGCGTTTTCGGCGGACTATCGCATGGTACCGCCGTGTTGTGAATTCCACGTTAACACAGGGTTATTTTCCCGCGATAGGCTGCGATGTGTAAAGTTGCAGTAACATTTTTTGGAGATGTTTAGCACACGTTCTTGTGAATAGACCCCTGAATCTACTCCAACGTCAGCAAACTAAGGAGGACAATGAATGGAAAGGCATCTGAAATGCATGCACTTGCGAGCTGCAAGGCCTCCTACATCACTTACACAGAGAGGGGAGAGGTGCTGCTGTGGTACGGGGGCATCCGCTTCCCTTCTGAGTGGCACACCCCAGCTGCCCGAACTGTTCCAATTGGGTGGCAAGTGATATATTCTTCCCGGCCACCCCTGTTCACCTGGAGGAGAACTTGGAGTCTGGCTGCCCTCAAGAAGGTGCACCCGAATGGTTATGCTAAGTAGAACTGTTACATATGATATGTTGAGTACTGTTAGGCTTTTGTTTTTGGAATTTACTGTTGAAAGGGATGCCTTTAGCAAATTGGGGATGCTGAAGTGGGTGGGTGGTGGGATGTCTGTTAGTTGTTATACACAACACCAGAGTGCTGCTTTCAACACTACTTACACAGTGCACTATACATTGATCCTTTGGTTCCTTCATGCTGCAACTTAACTCATAATGGTGATATGACCCAAACCCAGGGACATGAAACACTATTGACATGGAGCGTACGGGGACTCAACAACCCCCACAAAACTCGACTGGTTCTTGCCTACTAAACTCGTCACAAAATACAGATAGATAGCTCTTTTACAAGAGACGCATTTGACACGAAGTACAGAACGCACCATTGGAAACCGCTTGGCAGTATACAGACTGACATCGTCCTACTCATACTACACTAGAGGGGTTAAGATATTGGTGAAACAGGGAGTACCATTCAGAGTTACCCACACTATAGTAGATGAGCAGGGACGCCTGGCAATAGCACAGGGTAGTCTTTATGCATCCCCTATAACCGTAGTAAATACTTATGAACCCAACACAGACGATGCAGGCTTTCTTTTTTAGCACTATTTGGCGACATATACACAAATTGACACCGACAAACATTGTGGAGGACCTCAACATCTATTTAGTTCCCAACGCGGACAGATCAGCGGTGACTGACTAACATGACAAGCAGCCTGCCGGTGTGATCTGGGAGGGACTTGACGATATGGCCTGGTGGACATTTGGCGGGTGTGACACCTGACATCAGATGAGGGAACGTACACATCCTCTGTACATGGCTTCTGGTCACGCCTCGACTACTGGCTGGTGTCTCGTGAGTTGTGCACATGCGTGGAGGAGGTCACACACATGCCTCAGACACTGTAAGACCATGCACCAGTGAAGCTGAGTATAGTGATTCCTGCTCTGACCCATGCACCGTTTACGTGGCGATTTCAGGCGACAGCACTACTGGACCCTGTGTTCCGGGATGGGCTTCATACTGCAATAGCTGAATACTTCGATAAAAATGTTGGCTCGGTCGATGGGATGGAAGCACTATGGGAGGCATACAAGGTCATTATTAAGAGAATATACATTAGCATGCAGGCAGGAGCTTTAAAGGCAAGTACAAAAAACTGAAGACACTTTGCGTTCCTTAGAACAGGACTATCAGTGCAACCCTAGACATGCCGCCCTCGCTGCTATAAGAGAACTCGCCACCACATTTAATGGCTTAGCAACACAAGAGCTGCAGTTCCTATCCAAACAACACATAGCGCGGCCCTACGGGGAGGGAGGTTGACCAGGACATAGTTTGGCTGAGAAGCTGCGAGACCCGCAAGGCTGAGAACATATAGTGAAGATAGTCATCCAGGAAGCTACAGAAAACTATGCCACGCCCTCCATCCTCAATGGCTTCACACGCTTTTACACCTGCCTCCACAATACCCGTTCATAAGCCAAGGTGGACAAAATAGGTGCCTATCTGGAGGGCATGGCGCTAGCATAGTTGTTCTCTGGACAGCGTGAATACCTGATTCACCAATAAGACTAGATGAGGGTAAAGAAGCTAAGTGCAAGCTTCTGAATGGTAAGGTCCCAGGACAGGATGGTCAAACTGCGAACTTTTACAAAGAGTATGCTTATCTCCTGACACCACATCTACACGCCACAGATGAGGAGGCATATCAAAAGCAGAAGTTGCCCCCCTCTTTGCTCGAAGCGTTGCTAGTGGCTCTGCAAAAGCTTAACAAAGAGCCAGAAATTTGCGAGTCGTACAGACCACTATCATTAATCAATATTGATACAAAAATTCTAGCCAAAGTACTGGTGACATGCCTCCAACCATTACTCCCCAACTTGATCTTGCCTGATCAGTCAGGGTTTATACCGGGCATATCCACTGCGCATAACTTGCGAATCATCTTTGTTTTGCTACATCAACTAAATCCCTCCCTGCAGGCAGCGGTGACTCTATCGAATGGAACTATATGTTCACTAATATGGCCAGGATGGGGATTCCGGTTGCATTTTTGCGCTGGGTACGCTTAATATACGCTAGGCCGGTAGCCCGAATGCGCATTAACATGCACACCTCAGAGGAGTTCCCCAAACACAGGGGCAGGGATGCCCTTTGTTGCCATTATTATTTGCGATAACGGAACCACTGGCCTGTGCCATTCGGCAGAGACATGCCGCCTCTGTATTGAACTTTCGGCTCTGTCCTCTTAGTATATCATTCTACGCAGATGACATGGTACTGTACATCAAAGATCATCATGCGCATTTGTCACCTGTGATTAGGGAATACATCATGTTCGAAAGATACTTGGGCTGAGTATCAATTGGACGAAATTAGTTATATTCCCACTAACGCCCAGTAATCTGGAGTACTTTCTAGAGTTTCCATTGGTTTGGAGCATGGGCCCGGTTAAATATCTTGGCATATGGATACATAGTGACCCAGACTTGGTACTCAGATACAATTATGGAAGGGCTATCTCCAAATTAGAAGAACAGATGTCCAGGTGGTCACGACTACTATTATCCTTAGCTGATAGAATAGCCGTTATGAAAATGGTGGTCCTGCCTAAGTTTCTATACCTCTTTATTATTGTACCCATTGTATTACTGCTACATTTTGTCAATAAACGTAGGGTACATTTGCGAACACTAACGTGGGCTGGTAAACAGTCGAGTATCAGTTGGAATACACTCACAATGCCCTACTCCCCCAGGGGTTTCAATGCACCTGACCTCTATTTATATTATTTATGTGCACAGGCTCATTTTGCACACTATTGGTATGCACCACATGAGTATATACCTCACCTTGCGGTGGAACATGATGTTGCCCATCCCATACCACTCCAGGCTATTCTACCGCATGAGAGAGCGAGTATAACATGCACCACAATCAACACAGTACACTCTACCACAAAGAAGTGGTGAGTACTGGGAGGATGAGCATGGAAAATGTCCCTATTTGCACCGGCACTACTGCTATGGTACAACCCCGTAATCTCGGTCTCTAGGGAGAGTACCGCGCTGCGGCTGCTTGATCGAGCAGGCCTAAAAACTATGAGAGATGCCAACCCTAAAGGCCCCTTTGTGACACTAGAGGATATATCCTATACTCAAAGGCACATCCCACTGCTGACATTTACATAATACCGCCTTAGAGCGGTACATGGTGAATTCTACCCACATTTCCCACAAGAGCCACCCACGCTAAATGCACTGCATACTCTTCTCACTAGCGACACGCGGTGACATTTGATCACAAAAGTATATAACGCAGCGCAGACGGATCGACCACAGGCCCCTGAGAAGGCACTAGAGAGCTGGAATGCTGTGCTTGACAGACCACTGTAGGTGTCAGACTGGAAATTCTGCTGTGCACAGGTACATATCCTCACCTCTAACTGCGAACTGCGCATTATACACTTCAAATATTTACATCAAATCTACTATACACTTACTAAACTATGTAAATTTGGTCTGCGGGAAGATGGGAACAGTGTGCGATGTAGGTTGGCAGATGCAGATTTTCTGCACTTGTCCTGGCAATGTGACTCTATAAGATGATTCTGGACTGAAATCACGGAGGCACTGTCAGCCATGGTGCTCGATCCACTGGACCGTGACCCTAAAGTGTGCCTACTTGGGTTGGTTAAGGGCTTTCAGCCAGTAAATTCTAAATTTGTGTCTGTAGCTCTGCTGTTAGCAAAGAGGAGAGTAGTCTTGCATTGGGGTAAACGAGCTGTACCCACCAGGAAGAAATAGCTGTCTGATATGGCCTACTACAGGTCTCAATTGGAAATGTACGCTGAAGAATTGCCACTGGACTCGAGACCTAAAAACATTTGGGGCCCACTTACGACATACTTATTGACTATGAGACATGGGGGAGATGCACCTTGGGTATTGGGCACATTAGTATGTTGCATATTTATGTCTGCATATACACTACTGGAAGGAAGGGCACTGTGGATATACTAATGTGATGTCTAAAAGGCACTGGTGAGTGCTATGTTAATGCATTGCCTCTGAATATTACATAGCAATAAAATGAATTTAAAAAAAGAAAATGTTTGCTATGTAAATCATACAACAATCCTTATGTAAAAAATTATAAAGTCTCTTCAAAATTAAAAAGTTTTGGTGCAGTGAAATATTTTCCTAAGATCACACAATTTAAGGAGGGAAGTCGCGATTTGTCCAGGTTTAATGGTATCACTTTGTACTAATCAGCCACTAAATGGGCCTCTATTTGTCTTTCCTTATGTGAATGGTTTGCTTTTACCTCTTTATACATTTTTCTGCAGTTTTTACATAGCGCAAACGCGAGGTCACATTAATGTTTTATAGGCACTGGGAGATTTAGTGATTTGCCCAGAATCACAGGATGTTGAGCAGACTCTGAGACTCAAACCTGGTTCTCCAGTTCTAAAGGGTGCATCTCTGACCTTAATGCCACATTCTGGATAGAGGGGGGGGTAGGATGGCAGGCAGAAGTCATTGGAAAGCTCGGATCGTTATGGGCTCGGGGTCCATAGGACCGCGAGATGAGCCAGCGCCAGGCTTCTAGCTCGAGCTTTCAGTGGCTCACCCACCTCTAATTAGTACTACAGTGCATAGACCAAGGTGCGTGTATTATCCTAGTTCACTGTATAACTAACTTGAGTAATCATAACACTGCTCACTGGATGGTGTGTAACTTATTTAAATGATGTTATGGATTAAACCAATGGGGCTAATACTCACAAGGGCCTATTTAATTAGGGGGTGTGTCAGAGCACATATTTAACATCTGGTGTGGGTTAAATATACCAGTCTACCACCGCACCTATTTTTATTTTTTGCAGTTTTATATAGCGTGAATTCGACCTGAAGCTATCAGAATGCTTTACATGAACAGCAGTTGCATTACAGACGGACACATTCGCTTCTAGGCATGAGCAGATTAAGGGATTTGCAAAGACTCAGGATATTTGAGCCTCCCGCCAGACTCGAACCTGGTTCCCCAGCTTCAAAAGTCGGCCACTCTAGCCGTTAAACCACATCTTCTACCTATAGTGGCGGCAGTCACGGTTCGGGGGTGGGAGGTGGTCAGGGAGACGGGGGAAGTGAGTGTAAAAAAAAAAAAAAAAAAACGTACCTTCTTGCCACTTCCTCACCACATTTCTCCTCCGTAGTCCCTCTCTCCGGCCTGGAACAGGAAGCACACCCAGGCTCCCAATAGTCAATCACAATGCTGTAATGCAGCATTGTGATTGGTTTGAGCACCGTGTTTCGGCACTCAGGCAGGCAGTGGGAGCGTGAGCATGTTCTTGCAGTCTGGGTGGAGAACATGCAAAGTGCGGCCGGCCAAACATTCATGCGCACTTACAAATTGTGCTCCCCACTCCCCCTGCTCCTGTCGTTAGAGCAGTCTCGTCCTGCCCTACAAAGATGTTGCAGCAGGAACAAATAAAATGGTAGGAACGTCCAGTTAGTATAATTTTATTTTTCCTTTATTTCACTGCTAAAAGCAGTGGGGCGACGCTCCTTTGCCCTAGCGGAGCAGGGCCGGACTGAGAACTCAAAGCAGCCCTGGCAATTATGCCAGGCCAGCCCCGAGGGGGGTGCGCAAATGTGCACTGCTGCTTTTTGTTACTGGGGGCCGATATTGCAGCACCGCTGCAAAACCGGTCCCCAGTAACAAAACTAGCTCCCACCGCTCCAAAACCGGCCCCACCCTTCCAGCCTCCCAGGGAAACGGCCGATGCCCGCTACGGCCAGTCCGGCCCTGTAGCGGATGAGCCGCCACTGCCCACCTATGAGCAAAAGCATAGAACATGCAGATGTGGTGACTGTAATATGCTACTTGACACTATTGTGCAGGGAGGGGAGGCGCATCATCAACCACTTGAGGACTCTTATGAGTAACAGTCCCGCGCCTTATTTAACATGGCACTAAATCAGCATACTACACTCAGTGCAGCTCTTTAGCTGTTGGTGAGTTGCTTCGTCCATGTTAATATTTCATATGACCTTGCCCCTCTTTGACTGGTTATGTGCAGATCTAACAGAGTTGTTTTTATAGGCCTAAGAGTGCTATAGAAACCAATACAGTTGCATATTTATTTAGTGCTTCACACCAGCATTTATCCAATTCCAAAAACCCTGTCAGAAAATGGAAAGTGAAGCACAGGCAGTAAAGCGATTGTGCCAGGATCACACAAAGATGCTCGGTAAGGAAGCCAGGATTTGATACTGAGGCTAATGGATGAGCACCTAGAAATGTAACAGCTAGCCCCCCAGCCCATGTGTAGCACAAGGTTTTGTTTTCTGGTTAAAAAGTGCCCCCAGTATTCTTTTAACATACCATAGTTCTATACATGTAAGTGTAGGACATTTAGACTCTGAGAGAAATATCATGTCCACCTTATCGCAAGCAGAGCTAGTCTGGCTCTGCCAGCGACAGAGGCGCTCCATCATGCCACCAGTGCCAGCGATGGACACAAACCACACGGCATCTCCGTAGGCCCACAGAGAGGCCTGTGCATCAGCCAGGAGGCCAATAATACTCAGCAGTTACATGCTGCCGCATCCGCTGCTTAGGCAACTTCCGTCAAGTGTGAAAATCCCAGAGAATGAAAGCAAATCCTCACAGTCCTGCCCATCAGAGCATGGCTCGCCTTTAACCGTATTATACTGTATCAGGGCGGGCACCGAACGCACGGCCCCCTTCGCTCGAGTGTCTGTGTGGTAGAAACAGCATGCCTTATACCAGAGCTTCATCTGTCTCTGGTGGTTGTCCAGAAAAAGGTTCACGAATGACACACGCATTCTCTGACAGATTTCACTATTGTGGATATCTTCTGTGCAATACGGCGCAGAAGGTTACTAATGTCCCCCTCTTCTCGCCAACATCTTCACGTCTTTAGTCAAAAGCTCCCTGCGCTTAGGGCTAGCATATGATTCCCCATGACTGCAACACAAAGTTTCCAGTACTGGACTGTTAGTCAATAAACGAAAGTATTCTGGCAGTTGCAGTGTTGATTTACTTAAACTGAGCAAAACAGTGAGCGAAATAACAGTTTTTTACAAAGCTTCATAGCAATTTATGTGCTTTTACCAAACCCAATAGGTAATGCATGCACTTTTATCCATTTTAATTACAGTTTGTTTATTAGCCTCACAAGGATGAATGACTAAGGTGGTTTTGGCAGGATTCCAGCTCATGAATTGCAGATCTCAACAGCTACTCTATATAATGACTTAAGTAGTTGAGTCATCTTGGCTCTTGTAACAAATTGGGTTATTAGTAGAGGGGGGTGGGAGCCACACTCAAATATTAAACGCAATCTTTGTCATAGTGAACCACAAAAATTTGCTAAATTAACCTGTGCTTAACCCTCTGGTAGCTTGGCACAATGTGTAAAGTAGTTATGCAGTACATAAACAGCAATAGAGTGAAAACACAACACAAAAAAACCCCAAACCAATTTAGAAATATAGAGTACATTTTAATAAATGACATGATTCCAAAACGAATTAAATCCAAAAGGTAGAACCAGAGTTTTGAATTTTTACAGTTTTTAATGAAAAATAGTGCCTAAAAGATCAAAGTGCCAACAGTGAGTATCTGGTTGCACTAGACCAGGCCATAGTCAAAGTTAAGGGCGACTGCAATGGAGCAAGAGTCGGATACAAAGGGTGGATTGGGCCCGTATTGGCTTACCTTCAGACTTAGAAGACATTTCAGAAAAAGCTCTTGAGAAGGCTGTATCGGAAGATAGGGTATCGATGACACGGAACCGCTTGACGAGGTCTTGGTGAATCCAGCAAAAAGGGTGGGAAAAGCTCAGTGCGGGAGAAGCTAGATTCTCAGGCCGAGGAGGTCCTGATCATCGATGGGTGCTGATCGTCATTGAGCCCGGTGCAGATTTCTATCTTTGGACTTAGAGGTTTTTCTGGATCTTAGATTTACCCAGCAGGATGAAGCTGCAGCTATATACCATCGCCAGGGGGTCCCACAGAAGAGCATTTGCGAGAAGAAGAACATAGCGGGAGCTATGTTGAAGTGAATTCCGTGGGTGATTCACCTTGGTCGAATCGGCATGCAGGCAGGTCCCGGTCTCCTGTCAGTTCTCAGAGCAGATTTTGCTGAAAAATGTTATAAGTTCCAGGTTTGGGATTTTGGTAGGAGGAGGCCACTTTAACACCACACCAAGGGGCCAGGACCTGGGGGAGCACCACTTGGTGCCTAGGACTCACTCCAGCAGGGACTAGCAGCCGCAGCTTGATAAATTATAGTCTCTGGAGCTTGTTGTGTCCCTGTAGCTCAGACAGGAGGCCAACCAGCTAGCCATTGGAGTCACTCTGGTGGTCAAGGGTTCAAGGAGCAGGTCCAGTCTTCCTTCCTTAGGCAGCTGGACAGCAGGGCAGTCCTTCCAGCAGCAGGGCAGTATTCCAGCAGCAGGGCAGCAGAGCAGTCATTCCTCTAATCTTGTACAGGTCCAGAATTGAACTGATTTGGGGTCTAAGAGTGCCACATTTTATCCCCAGTGCCATCCTTTGTGTGTGGGGCAACACCTGGCCCACTCCCTTGCCCTTCCGGGGTTTGGCTTCCAAACGTAGGGGATGACAAAAAGCTAGTGTCAGGTTCCTTTGTGTGTGCTTCAGGCAATGTATTTAAAGTGTAAGTGGGGCTGTTTACAGCTCAATCCACAGCCCTCCTGCCCACATCCAGGCTCCTTTGTCTCACTGTTTGGCAGCAACACACAACCGACAACAGCAGAGTAATGTGACCAAGGCTACTGGCAGAAAGGCACAGTGGGTTTGGGCATACAAATGCCAGCTCTCTAAAAGTGGCATTTGTACAACTGTAACTTTAAATATAACTTTACTATTAAGGATATTTTGAATTACAATTCAAAAGATACCAAGACGTATTTTTCTACCTGTTCCCAATCAAATGTTAACACTTATTAAATGTAATAAGGCACCTCAATGCAAGTGTATGGGAGAGGTAGGCCTTACAATATCGAAAAATAGCTTTAGGAGTTTTTCACTATCAGGACATGTAAAATCTAAAGCTGCATGTTCCACTTTTTAATACCATGCACCCTGCCATAGGAACCTCTAGGGTCTACCTTGGCATGACCTATACGTATGAAAAAGGTTTAGGCCTGGCAAAAGGTTTATTTTGCCAGGTAGAAATGGCAGTTTAAAACTGCACTACAGGTTGAAGTGGCAGGCCAGAGACAGGTTTTAGTGGGTAGCACAATGAGTGCTGCAGGCCCACTAGCAGCATGTAACTACAGGCCCTGGGTACATGTAATAGCAGTTACTAGGGACTTACAAGTAAATTAAATGTGCCAAATAGTTATCTAAGCCAATTGTACCATGTTGTAGGGAGAGAGCACTGTTTAGCAGTGGTAAAATATACAGAGTTCGAAAGCCAACAGAAATAAATTCAGCAAAAGAGGAGGGGTGAAGGCAGAAGGTTTGGGGGGCTACCACCCAAGGGTATAAGGTCTAACAGCTCTCATCCAATATGAAAAGATAGCACCAGCAACTCTGTGTGTGACAGATTCTGTTGGATGCACTAGTCTTGTTAGGTTTCATTACAGATAAAGATACAAACACAAGCATCTGCAACACAGTGAAGGCTTTGAAAGGAATTTAAAATGTGCATGTGGGCCTGTTTGTGGCCACTCTCATATGCACGCTACGACACAGGAAAGACACCTAGAACTTCCCTCTTCAGTCCCCTGCAGCTCCGTTCATTATAGCGCATAGTTCTCCAGGGTTTGATCCATGACAGCACCCCCTGCCTCTCTAGAAGGAAACTGAAAGCTGCCAGTGTTCAAAATAGGCCCCTTCAAAATTTAACTTACATTATCTAAATAGGCATGTTAAGAAAGAGATGAGCCTTTTTCTTGATGTCATCATTGTTTCTTATGCAAAACAACCTTTCTGCACATTTTATAACTGCAGATCCATCTGCTGCCATCAACCCCTAGTTACATACTATGAAAAAACCAGCAGATGGACCTGCAAATAATGTGCCTGCAGCACAGAAGAGTGGTGTAAGAAATTGAGTTATTAGTTGCGAAGGATGTGAATCCTTCACAAGTAAATGGTCCACAATTGTCTCCCCACTGGGAACCAGCTACCCCATTGCTGCACTTGACTCACTCAGGGTAGTGAAGCAGAGCTGTTCTAGCCCTACTCAGAGGAGATGGTGTGGGCTAGTAATCTGCATTCGCTGGCATACAACAACACTACTCAATACATTATTGTACAGTCAATGCTTTTTCTTTTAAAAAGGTAAATAACTTTTATTACACACATACACTACTACTAAATGCTACTACTAATATTACTACTATGAAATATTATGCATTAAATTACAAATATGTACATTAGGTAGATAGAAATACCTTAGGTAACACTCTCACATCATATTACACCCCTATTGGGTCTTGAACCCATAATCACAATACCCAAGGACCTATACCAGATGCAACATAACATAACAATATAAGGGGGTGTCATTTTAAATAAAAGAAGCCTATTGGCTTTGTCAAGGGGTTACCGCATTAGTGTAACAATAATCACATATTATATTTTGTCAGTAAAACCCATGACATCAATAACCATGTTCAAATGCATACACTTATTTAGGTAAGCATTGCAATGGTCATTGTTAGAATTGTCAACAGCCTATTTGAAATAAAGCATTGCAATTCAAAACAAACTCAACACATATGTCAGAGTCTCTTTTTAACATTCTACAGGGCATCTATTGCAGCTATAGGAACAACCACTAAGGATCCCTGAACTGCCAAAGAACAAAAGCTCCAGCTTTAAAGGGGCTTAAAAATGTGATAATCTTGTCTGAGGTTCATATTTTCAATAACCCTAGAAACTTATGGTGGTATTAAACAAAACTCTCTGGGGAGGCCACTACAACTTCTGCAGCAGCCTGCAAAACATGCCAAGTTTATTGGAAAGGCCCTTGCTATCCTAGGGCCACCACAAGCAGCAGAACATGTATAAATAAAGCCCACTAAGGGGCGCTCCAGGCCGGGAAACATGCATACTAAATGAGCAGTTGCTCCGCTCTCCTTTCACTTTGCAGCCATGTGCGTGTGTTTCCTTTTTGCTTTTTAGTTTGGTTCTGGGTGCTGTGGTGCCACCCAGAGCACCTGCAACCTCTATGCTTGTTGAGTGCTGCAGGGGGGATCCTCAAGGCCCCCTTGAACCAGCCATCTCCCCGCATGCACAGCACTCCAGTGCGCAGGAGCCAGCATCTCATACGGGAACAACTCCTTGCTTGCTCTATTGCCCAAGCTGTCCTGCGGATGGGGAGAGTGAGCTCATCTTTTTCCCTGGCCCATGAGCAGCAAGGGATGGGGGGCGGTGTAGTGGGGTGTCTACTGGCCTCCCCACCTTGCTGGATTCTCCATCTTCTTTGTTTTTGTTCTGAGGGTTGGGTTCCCTGTGGCCAAAACTTTTCTCAGGGAGTGGGCTCCACACAAAGCCCTCTAACCAGAATAATTAAATGAAGATGCACCAACCCTTGGGCCCTGGCGTACGCAGAGGTTTCCTTGGAAATGCAGCAGAGCGCCACACACTCCTTTTTCTCTGTTGCTATTTTTTAAAGGGGTAATTCTTTGAAAAGGCAGCACCCTGTTCCCATAGGGCAGATTTTGAAGATCTTTGGCTTGTTTTGCTCCTGGTGGCCAGGACTACCCACCAGGGGCATTTTCATCAGGCCTTCTGACCTCTGCAAGGGCACACTTTGCAGGTAGTTTGATTAAAGATGAGGGGCCAGATGTACGACCATTTTTTGCGGTCGCAAACAGGAAGTCGGCACATTTGCGACCGCAAAATAGGTCTGCACTATTTACAAACCCTATTTTGCGAGTCGGTAACCTATTGCCGACTCGAAAAATCAAGTTTGCTACTCACTATTAGGAAGGGGCGTGTCAAGGGCATCGCTTCCAAATAGCGTCTTGCACTACAATGTAAGATTGTTTTGCGCCGGCAATTGCGCCTGCAAAACACTCGCAGTTTACCACCCATTTAAAATGGTGGTAAGCCACTCGCAAATGGGAACCCCTTCACCTTTGTGACTGGCATTGAAAATATTTTTCAAAAGCAGGCAGTGGTCCCACGGACCAGTGCCTACTCTTAAAAAATGAAACAGTAATGTTTCATTTTCCTTTTTTAAATGCATCCCATTTTCCTTTAAGGAAAACAGGCTGCATTTAAAAAAAACTGCTTTATTTAAAAAGCAGTCAGAGACATGGTGGTCTCCTGACCCCAGCAGGCCACTATCCCTGGGAGTGCTAGCCATTCCCAATGGGGTCGCAAATTGCACCTGCCTCATGAATAATAATGAGACAGGCAATGTGCGACCCCATTAGGAATCGCAAACAGTGTCTGAGACACTGTTGTAAATTCCAATTTGCGGGTCGCAAATTGTGAGTCGCAATACAACGCAATTTGCAACTCGGAAATTGGAAGGGTCGTAAATCTGGCCCTAAATGGCTTCCTACACAAGTCTTCTTTGACTAGCTTCTGGTGCTCTTCTACTGCTGGTGGGGGCATCCTACCCAGCAAACACAATAAGATGATGGACGGAGTGCTGAAGCTTTTCAGACTCTCACCCCCAGTCATAGATCTGGGTTGAATCCATCATCGTTCTTCTGCTCACTAAGCCACCGCAGTTTGGACCCAGCATATGCAAATCAGTCTTGACCCTGCTCCTCATGTGAACAGTCCATCCCGAACTGCCAGGCCAGGTCCTCCCTGGACTGGAAACAAGCATCCTGGAACCAGTTTCACCCCATATCAGTCAGTCTAGCTTGAATCCAGTGGCAAAGTGAGCAACGGCACCCTTTGCAGGTACTTTGATTAAAGATTAAATGGCTTCCTCCACAAGTCTTCTCTGACTAGCTCCTGGTGCCTTTCTCCTGCTGGTGGGGGCATCCTGCACAGCCCCTCCTCTACCAGACAGCAGAGCACCCTCCTGCTCACACTCCTCAGGGCCCAGTGCCTCCTGGCTGTCTTGAAGGGCATCGAGGGGGGCTTTGGAGTCCCGGTATTCCCCCAACTGGGCCTCAGAAGGCATAAGGAGGCCAGCGCCACTGTCCTTGGAGCGATGACTCATCCTAGTCCTGGGGTCAGCTGGATTCAAACTCCTGAGTCCATCTTGTAAGGACATTAGGTTGCTTCTTTCTCCTTCCACTGTTATCATCTCCCAGGTCCCTGGGTCTTCATCACTATCTCTACTTTTACAGGGGTTTTTAAATGGGGGTGGAAAGTTCTAGATCCCAGGCATCCCTAGCCAACCATAGGATGCCACATCATTACTCCACCCGTATCCCGACCCTCCTAAACAGAATTCTGGGACAAGCAAACATGGCGCTGTCAAGTTTTCTCTGAGAAGAACTCCTCTGATGGCCAGGGGCGTAGCTTGGTCAGTAAGATGGGGGCGTGGGGTGAGCTTCAGGTTTTCCAACAATCACGCTGGCATATGATGTAAAAATACATTATACAGGGGCAGGGCACATGAAAGGGGTTTAAGGGGCAGTGGAAAGGGAAAGGAATGCAGCTTGGAATGGGTACTAAGTGAGGGAAAATACAGTATTTTGTAAACTTACCAACATATTTGAAGACTTTCAAAACTGAGAAAAGGAGAGAGTGTGTGTGAGTTTTTGTCTGTTTTGGCTGGTGAAATCCGACAAACACCTAACCATACCTGACTGAAAGCACCTGTACCCAACTATTTCCCAGAAAATAAATGTATTAGTGGGGTGTAACACCCCCCCATAGCTACACCCCTGCTGACGGCCTCAGTTTCACCACCAGCTGACATCACTGCCAGAGCCCTTCCACCAAAACGTCAATGGCGAGCCCCTCCTGTGCTTGCCCCAGATGTCTGGGCTTCTGCTTTTCTTCTGTAAGTCCCGGCTGTCCCAGCCCAGGTGCAGGATGGCAAGACAATTATCAGATGTAGATTTTCCTTCCCACCCCTTCCTACCCAGCAATTCAATAAATCACTAATAATTGTTCCTTTTGTGTAGGGAGCCTTTGTTCCCTCTGCTGGGAAACAGAGCAATTAACTTATCCCAGTTGGGGGGGACTAAGGTCTGGATTCTGATTGAGCTGAGCCAGAAAAATATGACAATTCTTAAAGTCCCATAAGATGTTGATTTAGTGTGTTCGGAACTGCAAAATCAAAGCGTGCATGATTTACCCCAGTTTGACATCTTGTTGGACTGTGTAGGCCTAAGTAGAGCCAAACTGCACCTTAAGGCAGATTTCGCCTATATGCAGTCACGGCCGGCATGACTCGCGGGTGGGGGAATGGGGGGGTGGGGGTCATGTGAGTTCGCGGAGTGGAGGCGGGACAGGTTTAATTTAAAATTTTAAAAAACTTACCTTACCGGGTCCCGCGCCCCCTCAGCTCCTGGCCGGGTCCCGCGTTTTCCTGCTGCTCTCCTGAACAGGAAGCAGCCACAGGCAGCCTCCCTCCCCTCCTCTAAGTCAATCACAATGCTGCAATGGCAGCGTTGTGATTGGTGGGGACGGCGCCCAGCCTATGCAGCCTACATAGAGAAAAAGGAGAGTGCGCATGACTGGTTTGGTCGGCCCCAGAGGGCCTACCAAACAGTCAGGACCCACAGCATTGGGCAAGCCACTCCTCCCGTCCCGCCCACCCACCCACCCCCAGCCAGGCATACCCTTCTGCTTTCTCTCAGTGCGAGAAGCAGAAACATAAAATGGTATTTAAAATAACATTTTATGTTTCTGCTTCTCGCACTGCGAGAAAGCAGTGGGGTGACGCTCCTCCGCCCTAATGGAGGAGACGCCCCTGCCTATATGTATAAATAGGGAAAGCTCTACAGATTTTCCAGTAAACCCTACTGTCCTGTCTATGAATGCCCACTAATATTATAAGGCCTACCCTAGGTCAGGACGTACCATTGCAGAGCCCCTTCTGTGCCAGGCGAACTGTGCACAGTTTCTGGGCTACACACGATGGTTGTCTCACACCCGCAGCCCGCACACATGCTCACACACGTGTGCACAAGTGTTTACATATAACCAGTTCAGTACCTATTACCTTAGCTGTGCTGCAGTGGCCTTATTTTGAAATGTGTACACTAGCAGTAAGCACGCTGAGTCCAATTAACGTGAATTTAACGTGAGTGAGACTTGGGTAGTGAGATTCACCCACAGTACATGTCCGGTAAAAGTGGGTAGTCATAAGCGAAAAATCCTTGTGAACTAAATGGGCGGACCAAATTGCTACAGGTTAGAAATGCAGAGGGAGCCCAGGGCTGAGGTAGAAGCATCCCATATCAGCCCCTCCTCCCGAGCCAAGCCAGGCTTAGAATGGACACCACCTCACCAACAGGTGAGGAGGCAGCAGGACGAGGAAAGTGAACGTGTCTTATGGATATGCAATAGCACAAAGAACGGGGAGCAAAGAGCAGTACAACAAAATGCTGTAACACAAGCTGATTGACACTTCAAGCACTGAATGAGTTTCATAGGAGCTGATCCCAGATGTGGAGGAACACTGACAACAGAGCTCTGGGTGACAAGGGCTGCTCCTTTGCCCCACTCTATGTAGGATGTCCTGTGGGCTGATTCCAATGTGAATGACACTTCAAATGAGCAATGGTTGAAGGGGGCTTGCAAAAATCCCTACTTTCTATACATTTTACATTATTATATTCATTGCAGAAGTCTGGAGAGACAGTGAAAGCTGTCTCTAGCCAGATTTAAACAAGCATTTGCAATTCAATAGGTCTCGCATTTATGAGAGTTTGAGCTATTGGCATTGTAAATGACAATGCCTTTATGTATGTGTTGTTTTTAAAACCGATAAATAAAAGGCATTGTCATTTACAAAGGCAATAGCTTAAACTCTTGCAAATGCGAGACCTATTGCATTGCAAATGCGTTTAGTGACCGTGCTATAAAATCTTTTGAAAAGCGTTAGGAGAGAGAGTGTCCTGCTTGCAACAGCAGGCAGAACAAAGCTGTTTGAGAAAATAGTGCTCGGAGGCTGTAATTAAATCCTACCGAGTAACAGCACTAATAACAGGGGGTGTCGCCATGGGAGGTTACAAAATGAGACAAGGTGGTACTAAGGAGGGACTACTAAGCCTATTGACCAATGAACAGCCACAGTTTACAGTGGACAATGACAAAAACCAATGAAAAATAAGGGCGGAGAGTGGGCTGAGCTTCAAGTCTCTACCTGAATACAGCATGCCTCGCAGAGCAGCCAGCGCATGCGCTGCCCAGGCTCGACCTAAAAAGAACTCTGGCAGCCCTAGTGAAACTAGGCTGCATACACCAGAGGAGTAGAAAATACCTTAATTTGTTAATAAAATATATAAAAAATAATGCACGTTTTGTGAACCTGCAATCTCAATTCAAGAGCTTTCTTTAAAAAGTATACATATGCAAATTTCTATCTACCGTATTAGCTATAACCGAGGAAAATATTAAAACACTTCTGAATAGAGCGTTCTGAACTCAAGACTGAAAAAGAAATTCTGTCTGGGTCCCATATGAACACAAATCCCCCAGGCCTCAGACCTCCTTCCTCTGAACCTTCCATGGTTCTTAAATCGGGATTGGACAAATATTGTTCTGCAGCACTATCCCAGGGCCAGGTAGTGGAATCCCCTGTGAGGGCATCAGCATGCTACCTTGCATGCCCCCATACTACCAATTAGGAGCAAATGATTTGCCCTCTCATTTAATTGACCCCCCCCCCCCCTCCCAGTCCTCGAATCTGGTGGTTCTTGTATCAGCTGTGTGTAGGTGGAGCAGTGAGAAGCTGGCAGCTGTGCTAGTACATGGCAACATCACAGCGAGCATGCTGGTCTGACAACCGCTTGATGAGTTGATAAGCAGCTCTGGCTGCTAATCATTGGTTCACTGGACTGGAATGCGTCACTGGGATTGCATAGACAGATCTCCCATCCAATCCACTCACACATGGGTGGAGTAGAAGGAGTAACTGACAGCTGTGGCACCTCATGGTGCAGGAGATCAATAATGATCTACAGGGTTCAGGCTTGCCCCAAAAGGAGACAACTAAAGAATGAGGGGCGCAGACTGCCACAGAAATAGAAAAAACAGCTCTGTGAACGCCTGGCCTCCTCATGACGCCATCCAAAGGTCTTAGAAGAAAGACTCCATGAAAATAGAAAAGCTCTGTTGTACACTGATCTACCCCCAACAGAGTAGTAGTAATAAAACAAAAATAGCAGGTAAACCCTCCAGGAATATGCGAATATGAACAAATGCTCAGGCTTGTCTTGCCGGGTAGTCTCTGAGTGAACCAAAGTTCCTCTGACCCCCAGAGCCTGCGTGGCATGGAATTTGGCCATGCCAAGTGGGATCTTCCTGTGAAAAAGCCTTCCATATTAGAGATGTGGGAAGTCATCTAACAGACATGAAGGCACTAGCTTGTATTGGAACAGGAAAAGAAGGAAGTCCCACCACTTCCTGTGAGTGTATATACAAGTCTCATACCTGCAATCTTTCTTTTGTATTTGAATGTGGTATTTGTATAGCGCAAACCCAGCCACAAGACAGCGGAGCACTGCTCAGGGTCAAGGCAGTTCTTCCTTTGTCTTATGCCCAATGTCAGTCAGGCTGCCAGAGGGAGGTACTGTTGGGGAGACACAAAATCCAAGTGAGAAGGAGGCGAAGAATAACGCACTCCCTAATGCCAGTGGTTCCCTGTTCCTCCCTGGTTCAGGGCCTAATGGCCCCAGGGGGGCTGGCCTTGCATGACCTGGCGCTTGTCTTCTCTTGTGCTTGGTCTTGTCTGTCCCTGTGTGGTTGTGTGCAATCTGGCAGTGATGCTGCATCGTCTGTCAGGGGTAGTAACAGGCAGCTGCACCCAAACCCAGTGGTGGATACAGCCCTTTACCACACCTTCTATACATTGTGCACAGACTGTGAATGTCTGCTTCATGTGGAGTCCACTTCGCCTGTCCCCAGTTGCTCATGTCGTTGGCATTTTGTCAAGCCTTTACCCTATTCTTCAGCATTCAGGACAAGACCTTTGGTCTCTAAGTACAGGTCAATGGCTTTGCCTTTTCCCTGCACCCTATCCCCACATGAGAGGTTGTTCTTTAAGCCATACTTTCTGGGCTTTCTGCACTGGAGGTGCCCTTCAGTTTCCTTGCTTTTCTTAACTTGTAAATTTCAATTGTTTTTAGGTTTAGGATTAAAATTATAACATACCTTTACCGCATGTTTTTTAGGTGAATTTCTATGTTGTTGGTATTTAATTAGTATAAACAAACACGTTGCATAGTATTGGTTTTGTAAATGAATTGTTTGTGGGTGTATTATGGTATACTTATCAAACACCTCTATATCTGCCAGCAGTGCTCACATTTCTTGATGGGTCCAGCTCTGGGTGCAGGATGTTACCTTTGTTCCTGTCCTATGACCAGTCCTCTGGGCACAACCAGCTCTTGGAACAGTGTTTGGTTGGCATTATCTTTTGACATCAGGAGGCTTTGGGCACTGGGAGGAAGCCTTTTCTACAGCTGAAGCTAGCCTCTTTACTGCCACAGCTTGCTGGCCACGGCTCAGCCGACAGTGCCCTGCACACAGTCTGCCTCCAGAGCTTATGGGGTACTCGGGTATGACTTCTTGCCATACCCAGTCCAAGCCTTAGAACCATTAGTTGTAAAGTGAAAGCCCTGGTGCCAGTTTCTGCATCTGTGCAACCATATCATGGATATAGACAGAAAGAGGGCTGCGTTTCCACTGTAAGTAAGTAGTTGTGGACAGAGTCATTGTTAGTGTCTCCATTGACAGAAACAATGATGTAAATGTTGATGAGCTTTCCAACGTCATTAATGCTTGCTTTAATGATGCCATTTCCAGTGTCATCTCCATAGATTGATCGTAACGGCTACTGCATATGCACTCACTTGAAATACATGCATTTGGAGAGAGGTCTGCACTTGCACTCACTTGAAAAACATATTGTGTTAACCTTAGTAGTAGATAGATGGCTATTATACAACTATGGACTGTCCCTGTTTGCACTGCGGCACACCGTCGAACTGGTGCACTACGCGCAAACAAGGGTTAGTGCACTCTGTTACTGATTAATGCGCTGACACTGGGGCAGATGGAAACCCGCGACTGCCCGCTGGCAGCGCATCATTGAAAGACGGCGTGGCTGCTTGAAGCATCTGCTCAGTCTTTCACTCTGCAGCGGGTACTGCCTGCACTTCAAAGGGGCAACAGAACTCCCCCTGCATGAGGATGCAGTAAGGTGACTCCACCTGGTTGCAGGGGGATGTCTAGGAAGTCGATGGGACCCCCTGTCTCTCCCTAGAGGCCTGCCCTCTGGCTGCACACTGATCGTGCACCACCTTTTTGTGGACCGCAGTCAGTGTGCCTCCTGATGGCCTCTGTGTTCGCATCCATAATATGGTGTGGGTTCAAAGACAAAGGGGCAAATTTATAAGAAACTGACGCATCTGTAGAGATGCGTCAGTTTCCCTGCACCTCCTTGCGAGAACCTTGCGCACCATGGATGCGCTGTATTTACAATACGGCGCACCATTGCGCAAGGATTGACAGTTGCTTCAGAAATTCTGACGCATCTGTCAGCCCAAAAGTCACGCATTGCTGGAGTTGTGTCACAAGCAGGGCGCAACGCAAGCAATGCTTAGGGAAGGGTTATACTCAATACACTGCATCACTCCTTACGCCTGCTCCAAGCAAAAGTAAGGTTTTGACACAGGGGCGTCCTAGAAGTGGCGCAGTGAAATCTTGTAGATTTCACTGCATCACTTTTACGAGGCTTTCCTGCATGGGAATGCCCACCCTGCATACATTATACCTGACGCAGGTATAATGTGACGCAGGGCTTTACAACGTGACGCATCTCCATAGATGCGTCACGTTGTAAATTAGCCGCACTGTTTACTCTGCTGCTGCGTTACAAAAGTGATGCAACAGCGGCGCAAAAGTGTCACAAGGGGATTATGAGGGATAGTTCTCTTTAGATAGTGACGGTGCTGTATGTGTGCCAGTACTATCTGTATTATAGTAGCTGAAGGGGCCACACAAGCGTCTGATGCTCCCTATAATACTACAGTACCCCGGGCCCCAAAAAAGGGCACACAATCCGATTGCGCCCCCAGGGCACTGTATGTAATACGGCTCCAGATGTCTCTTAAATAAATACATACAGGACTATGGCTGTTGTAGAAGTGAAACATAGCTTACATGCTAATAATACATCCTGGTTTTATGGTCTTTTAGGCCAATGAAAATGGTGAATTTTAGTTTGAAGTGTGACTTGCAAAACAACATTGTTTGGTGAACATTGAAAAGTTGCTGGACGGGTTTACATAAATAACAGAAAGCTAACCGGAAACAGATGCCTTTCGCTTCATGCCTAGTCTTAAGTTAGCCTGTCCATAGGTTTCGATGCTTTGTTTTAGTAAATTTCTCGAATGGGAATTTAGAGAAGTGATAACGTGTTAGGTCCTGAACAGTTCTTTGCGGGTGTGAGATACTAAATATGATCAAAGGTAAATAAATTACATCTAATGACGTTGTACTGTGATTTTATTTATTATATATCTGATGTGAAGCATCTGTTGGTGGATTTTGCCTAAGTGCGGTGTCTTCTGAGTGCAGGAGGGTTCAGGGGGTTTCCCCCCCTCCCCCCCGAGAAAATTTTGAAAAAAGAGTGGGCAAATGTGAGAAAGCAAGAAGGTTCATAAAGAATTGTCGGCTTACCTGCGGTGTAAGGATGCGTTGGAGCCTCGCTAGCGGAATTTGAAGTGAACATTATTGAAAAAGATTATATAAAGACAGCCGCTTTTTGGGAGGATTATACCAGCAAGACTGAAATCGTGTGTGTGCAAGGAAGCATAATTTTACAGATTCTAAACTCAGGAATTTTAATTGTTCCATGTGACAAAGGAAGATTATTCGTATAGTAAACCGAATACAAGGATCACATCACTGACCCCATCAGACTCTCTGGACCAGGGGCTGACAATATGCCCGGCAGATTTAGTGAATTGACGTGTCAGTAATATGGAATAAGGATTAATATCACAGGCAACCAACCAGTGCCAATTAAGAGAGACTCATATATTGTCTTGATAAAGATGGGACATCTATAGAACCATCGAAACGCGTCGACGCTTCATTCAACACAATCCATGGATTTAGCTTATCCTGTAGATAAGAATATTAGACTGTATCCAGGAATAGCTTTCAAATTGTTCAGATCGGATGTGTTTTTAGATGACAAAATGTATTGTCTGTTTTTGTCTCTCTGTTTATTGTTTGTTGGTACGCCTATTTTAGAAAATTTTTAACTACATATGAATTTACCATTAATGTTTCTGTAATTATTCCTATAGTGTATTATAGGTTTTCTGTGGATGAAATATAGGATTGTGATTTTGCTGCTAGTACAATCAACTTTTACAGTGTCTTTTATTTTAATATTTGTTGGTTTTAAATAAAAAAAATGTTTCTATACAATTCACAATTGTTTTAGTTGCATGTATAACCTTTTTATGATCTAACATATGGGCTATAAATCTTTCTGGCTAGGTACTTTGAGACCTAGTACTGTATCCTATATATCTTTTTACCAAGGGATATTTATTTCTACCTAGTCTTAAGTTAGCCTGTCCATAGGTTTCGAGGCTTTGTTTTAGTAAATATCTCGAATGGGAATTTAGAGAAGTGATAACGTGTGAGGTCCTGAACAGTTCTTTGCGGGTGTGAGATACAGTTTGCATAGCTTGCCACAAGTGGGGAATATCGGTGGTTGTTAGAATCTGAATGGTAACTAGTTGTAATCATAATATATAAAAAACATTTTTAAAGCAAATTGTAACTAAATATGAGCAAAGGTAAATAAATTACATCTAATGACATTGTACTGTGATTTTATTTATTATATATCTGATCTGAAGCATCTGTTGGTGGATTTTGCCTAAGTGCGGTGTCTTCTGAGTGCAGGGCCTCCACCCAGCCTCCACCCCCATGTCAGCCAACCAAGCTGAGCCTGGACTAAAATCTCATAATTCGGCCTACAGAACTAACCTACAGGCTAGAGGGCCAACATGCCTGTCTTAATTACCCAGTGGCGGCTGGTGAGATTTGAAAGTGGTGAGACGTTAAATAATTATTGTACTGCACTGCAGTGAGCGAGCGTAGCGAGCGAGCCCGAACAACCTACGGAGGGTACAGGGTGTTCCAATCCCCCACCCCCCCCGAGAAAATTTTGAAAAATGAGTGGGCAAATGATGCATTTTCAAGCAAATGTGAGAAAGCAAGAAGGTTCATAAAGAATTGTGAAAGTGTAGTTATGACATCAATAAAGAGATTTCATATGATAATGACGTAGGTTCCTGTTGTTTCTGAGCTCAGTACTGCCCTGCAGCAGTCATTTTGTACATACACTCCAATTCATAAGCAACCAGCTAAATAATCTATGTAATATTTCAGCCCACAGAAACAAGATAAAATTAGCCTTTTAGAAATCCAAACTGTATACAGTGTGCATACACACATTACAAACAGGTTTTGAGGGTCCTACAAAGCTAACAGTCCAAAGAAATTTGTAATGGGGCAGCGAGACTGGGGCTTGGTGCTTGACAGGTCTTACATACAAGCTGCAGAACAGCAGGTGTTCCTGCTGGATAAGTACAATCAACCATTCGCTATAATTGTGCAGATTTTTCACTTATTTAAAAAATAAAATACAAGGCTCTGCTCCTTTCAGCACTCCTACCAAGGCAGGTCTTAAGGTGCACTCATGTAGCTTATAGCCGACCTTGGTTCCCAGTGCCACCATCCCTGATCCTTTCCTTCGACATGGGCATGAAACAGCGCCCCATGGTTATAGGGACCAAGCTTGGCACCCACAGGATTCAGCTTGGGTATGCCAGGCTTTTTTTAAACTTTCAATGTCTGACCTGTCGCACAACACATACTCGAACTTAATCATTAAATCTGTGGCGCTTCAGAGCCATTTCAGTCAGTACCTGAGGAGAAGCTGCCATTTGCTGCAGATTCTCATCTGTTACTACACTGCACCATTCAATTGGATATTAAAAACATGTTATTTTCGTCCTCGATAGCTGCGGAAGTGTGGCATGAGGAGGTTCATAAAAACAAGTTACTATGCTTGAGTAGTGCGAGTGCTGCTGCTCCTGACTGCAATGTGCTGCTGTTCCTGAGACCCAAGCATACATCCCACAGTCAAAGCATTCACTGTAAAATGAGGGAAGTGGAAAACAACAGACTCCACGAAGACTCCGCACATTATGAAAACAAGTAAGCAGCTTTATTTCTCCAGGGGTGGTTGCATCAGCATACGAGTCCAATTCACGAATGCAGCAGCCTACATAGAGAAAAAGGGAGAGTGCGCATGACTGAGTTGGTCGACCCTGGGGCCGACCAAACAGTCAGTACCCACAACAGTGGGCAAAGCCACTCCCCCCCTGCCCTCGAGCAGGACCGCCCACCCTCCCGCCCCCAACCAGGCACTTCTGCTTTCTCGCAGTGCGAGAAGCAGAAACATAAAATGGTAGTTTTACCATTTTATGTTTCTGCCTTCTCGCACTGCGAGAAAGCAGTGTGGCGACGCCCCCACCCCCCAATGAAGGAGCCGCCACTGTAACTTCTGCGGCGGCATCACCTTCATTGCTTAGCTGCCCCTTGATGTCTACACACAGATTAACAAGCAGGAACAGCCAGGGTGCTCCACCTCTGAAAGTCTGCAGGAGTAGCCTTCTCTCTCCTTCTTGAATGCTGTGCTCGCTCTCCCTCTCACTCCACCAGTCACTTTATTCACATCTCTCTGCTCTCATTCACTACCAAACATTGCTCAGAAAAATCACATAGATCCCGATTCTCAGAACCCACACACATTTTTGCATGACATATTAATGTTTCATTTCCAGGACAACACAATTTTCTTTTGTTAAAGGGTCTCCCTAAGATCCAAAAAATAGCTTTTCACCTGAAGGTAATCGCCAGCTTTCCTTTTTTAATTTTGTTTTTTTATTGAGGTCATAACTGAGACATTAACAAAAAAATTACATCAATTAGCAGTGCTAAAATAGTAAAATATTACAGTCAGACAATCGCTAACTGCGTGTAGCTGAATGCATAAAAAAAAAAAAAGAGTGCAGCCAATGACAAGAAAAAATGAAAATAGAAAAGACCTATGGAAATGGGTGGTCATGACCAGACTGCAGTTGCTCCAAGCAGGCTTCAAACGGCGCCCATATCTTCCTGAGATGAACCTGCCGATCATCATTGTCGATAATCAGGCACCCCAGAAGTCCTACATTGATAAATTCATGCCATCAAAGCATAGCATTGGGAGCCTAAGCCCATAACCAATGTCGAGCCAAAATAAGTCGAGCTAGGGCGATAGCACAGAAAAAAATGCCACCTAAATGAATGGTATAAAAGGTGAATGGCCCAGTATGATTGATTTTGGATCCCACCTTACAATAGTTGGGCAGTGCATATTCATCTTACCAAATACTGTCGACCAATAGTGGAAAATGGCAGGATAGGTGGCAAAAATATTAACTGAATCAGCCCGGTCAGCGGAACATCGGAAACACTTGGAGTCCTCCCTCAAATTCAAAACTGTGTTTGAGAAGACATTTGTATGTCTCATTTCTTCCAGGATTGCTTGAACCCCAAGATGTTGACTCCACTTTTCCCCTAAAGTCTGTAAAATATCAGACCAATGTTGGATCTCCGCCACCATCTGAACCCAGAGATGTTTTCGAAATGTCCATGAAAATGTTAGAGACTTATTTTGGTCCACGGATCAATGTCGTACTAGAACGTCACAAGTTTTTCATGAGAGTCCAAGAGCCTAATGAAAAGGTTGGAAATTATATCGCTTCCTTGAAAACCCTTGCCCGCACATGTGATTTTGGTGATTTGACTGAGTCTTTAATTCGTGACCAGTTGGTCAGATATACTAATAGCTCACGTGTGCAAGAAAAACTTCTATCCAGAAATTCTACACTGAAATAAGCTATTGCCCTTGTGGAGGGTGTGGAGAACACCTCCGGCTGGGTTAAAGAAATGAAAGCTCAAAAACCGGTATCAGAAGATGTTTCATCTCCAAGTAGTATTCATGAAGTAGCACTTAAGGAGATTTCACCAGATCCTAATGACAATGTGTGTAAAGTGGTTCAGACACCGAAGGTTAAACATCATAGTGAACCTTCTAAGATCAAATGTTATCGTTGTGGAAGTCTTAATCATGCTTCCAATAACCCCAATTGCTATGCTAGGAATTCCACTTGTCATAAGTGTGGAATCAAGGGTCACTACGCTAGAGTTTGTAGATCTGGTGGTAAAGTGCGTACTGTGGAGTGCATAGAAACTGTGAAAGATAATCCTAAGATGGTGGTGTGGAATGTGAGGAGTGATGGAGTTGTTGATGCTGACTCCATAAATATGTCTGAGTGTGAAGTTGAAATTGGTGGTAAATTATTTGTTGTTTTGGCCGATTCCGGTTCTCCTTTCACCATGGAAGGCAATGAATTATGGAATAAGACATTTCCTGACACTCAACTCTTTCCTCCTGACATTAACCCAGTGAGTTATGGGGGGGGGACACATTGATGTTTCCGGGTACACTGTCATGCGGATACAATTCAAGGGAAGGGAAACCATTGGCAAGGTTTATGTGGCCAAACGTGGATCTCTTAGGCTGGAGACACCAAAGAGACTTGGGAATAATTCTCAACCCTAATGCACGGAATCCCTCTGACCAGGTCATGGTGGTAAATGATAGTTCTGATACTAACAAGTTCTTTGAGGAATTTCCTCGTGTGTTCACAGACAAGCTTGGTCTTTTGAGGGACTTTGAACACCGTATCATTCTCAAGAACAATGCTGTGCCTTGCGTGCACAAGGTTAGAAAGGTTCCAAACATGATGTTAGAACCTTTGAAGGTTGAACTGGATAGGCTGGTGGCTTTGAATGTTATTGAAGAGATTGAATCTTCTGAATGGTTGGCGCCAGTGGTTTTGGCCCCCAAGGATGGTGGCAAGAACATCAGAATGTGTGTGGACTTAAGAAGCCTGAATAAATGGATATGGGTGGATCGCCAGCCTCTCCCCAATATTGCTGAATCAATTACCATGCTTAAGGGGGCCAAAGTTTTCACTGTTTTGGCTCTGTCATCGGCATATCACCAGGTTCCGCTCCACCAGGACTCAAAACATCTTACATCCTTCGTGACACCACTGGGAGCTTTTCGCTTTGTCAGAATGCCGTTTGGACTAGCCTCGGCAGCGGCATGTTTCCAGCGTGTCATGAAGATGGTACTTGGTGATATGTCCAACATATTATTTTTTCAGGACGATATTTTGATCTATGGTAAAGATGACTAAGTGCATGACATTATGTTGAGGCAAGTTCTCATGAAACTGTCGGATAGGGGTCTCACTGTTAATAGGCAAAAATGTAAAATTGGAGTGTCATCTGACACTTACTTAGGCCATGTTATTTCGGGGGAAGGTATCCAACCTAAATTGGAATTGGCCAAGAGCATTGTTGACGCCCCTACTCCCAGTGATAAAGAACAAGTGAGGTCTTTCCTTGGACTCGCTGAGTTCTATTCTAAATTTATCAAGAGTTTTGCCACCATCGTGGAACCCATTAGAACTCTGCTCAAAAAGGGGAACCAATTTGTCTGGTCTGATGATTGTAATGTTGCATTTTGCTCTGTTAAACATGCTATCAGTAAGATGCCTACTCTTGGCCATTTTGATATGAGGAAAAAGACAATACTTACCACAGATGCTAGTCTCTCTGGGTTGGGTGCTGTCCTCTCTCAGATAGATGCTGGAGTTGAGAAAGTGGTTGCATTCGCATCCAGGGCACTAAAAAAGCTGAGCAGCAGTATTCTTGCATTGAAAGAGAGGCTCTCGCCATTGCATGGGCCATCAAACATTTCAAATTTTATTTATGGGGGATACCTTTTGTGGTGAGATCTGATCACCGTCCTCTAGTGCAGGTGTTCTCATGCATGGAAAGTGAGAGACTAACTCCCAGGTTGAAGAGATGGAGTGAAGGTTTAGAAGAATTTAATTTTCAAGTGCAATATCTCCCAGGTTCGGCTAATAAAGCCGCAGACTGCCTGTCCAGACTACCAATTGAGGACAATGATGATTTGTGTGATTCGGAAGCTTTGACAATTTGCTGGGTCAAAGAAACTACTATCACAGAAAGTGAGTGGGCTGAAGCTAAAACTCAAGATGTTCTTATGTCTCTTGTTTCTGATTTGGTGGTTAAAGGGTGGCCTGAGAACAAGAATGTTGATGCTGATTTGGTACCTTTCTGGTCCATCAGAGATGAGTTAACCCTATTGCAAGGTGTGTTGATGCGTGGTGAAAGGTTACTACCTCCTTGTAGCTTGAGGTCCAAACTGGTCAATCTCGCTCATGAGGGGCACTTAGGAAGGAGTCTTACAAAATCCCAGCTCCGTGAGAGATATTGGTGGCCAGGTATGGACCATCAAGTTGAGGAAGTGGTTAAGGAGTGCTACCAATGTGCCACGAATGACAAATCTCGAGTCTCTAATTCTGCCCCTCTGTCTCCGGTGGAGGTTCCATGTAAACCTTGGACCAAACTAGGTTTAGACCTTATGGGTCCATTTGAACTGTTGGGACCCTCTGAGAGATTTGTTATTCTTCTAGTGGACTACTCCTCAAAGTGGGTTTCTACTAGTTGTGTGAGCTCTGCCACTACTAAGGTGATTCTAGACTTCCTTAAGGATGAATTTGCCTGTGATGGTATTCCTGAATTTTTGATCACGGATAATGGTGTACAATTTACCTCCCAGGATATGCAAGATTTCTTAAAAGATTTTGGTATAACCCATCTCAGAACCGCTCTTTATGCACCACAGGCCAATGGTCTTGCAGAACGTATGAATAGGGTGGTCAAGGCGTGTGTTCAAAGAGCTTTAGAATCTAAGGTCTCTCTTAAAGAAGTTCTGCGTGACACTTGGTGGGCACATCGCACTACTGTTAACTATGTTATGCAGTCTTCTCCTTTCCAAAGGTTGCGTGAAAGACAGGCCCACTCTAAACTTAATCCTGGGTGGTTGCCTTTGAGAGATTATACAATATACAAACTGGCCCCCGCCCATTGAGGCGACGGGAGCATTAGGGTGCACAGCCCAATATTCCAATGTGAATCCATTACCATCAAATTTTGATCAATATTTATCAATTTGTTCAAAATATTCGACAAGTCGCGGGATGTTTGTTTTGTGGCAGGTAAATTCACATGAGTTTGGATTGAGACACATGGGTGATAGGGCATTTGGGGATTTTTAAAGAGCGGGGTAGGGTGCACTGATTTGCGTTGGGTAATATCATTTTTTAAATTTGCGCGTATAATCTCGTTGATTTTGAAAAATGTAAAATGTTTTTTAGGCATATCGTTATGATACATTTAATGTCCAAACAAGTTGCGTTAAATGAATGAATTGATGAACTTTATTGATGTAACTACATTTGAGTTTTATCCATGATGATACTGATATTATGTCCTTTTTGATCTAGTTACCCCTGAAGAAGGGCGTCCAAGCCCGAAATGCATTGGGTTTTTAACTGTCATATGATTTAACGAGGAGGATTGAATTATAATGAGTTTGAGGAAAGCCTTCGGGCACCTGTTGAAACTATGGAATAAAACAAAGATGAACATTTGGTTACTGACTTGTCGAATATTTTGAACAAATTGATAAATATTGATCAAAATTTGATGGTAATGGATTCACATTGGAATATTGGGCTGTGCACCCTAACGCTCCCGACGCCTCAATGGGCGGGGGCCAGTTTGTATATTGTATATTGTATCATGCGCACGGGCGGAGCGCAGTAAAGGGTTGCACGCCCGAACATATACGCCTGGAGCAAGCACAAAAAAAGTGGAACGTGAGTTTTTGAACACTGAGGTGTGCACTCCATGCCTCTATTTTTGCCTTTGAGAGATGCCATTTCCTTGGATAAGGAGAAGGTGGATGCTAGGATAAAATCCTATCAAAGGAAATATAAGGAGGGATATGACTTTAAAAAATCTGTGAGGGAGAGATCATGGAATGTGGGTGGCAAAGGAAGGGTGTCACTGAGTTTATGGGCCCCTTTGTCATTGTTTCCATCCAGAGGAATGTTGTGACTGTGAACAATGGATGCAAGTGGAGCATGTCGCGACTGGTTAAGTTTGATGGTGACAGGTCACTGTATCCTTCTTGTTCAGATACTAGATTGCATGATAGAACTGATCCTCCGTCTGGTACTCATGCCAGGACTTTTCCATCGAGGCTCGCTGTCCTCCCAGACGGTCCTTGGATTATAATATGTACTGATTTTGCCTGACTTTGTTATCTCTTTCTTGTGTTCTTCTTCTCTTCTCCTTACTTTATCTTACCTTGCTTGTTTTCACTATTTCCTTCTCTTTCATTTAATTCATTAGTACGGGGGATGTGTTGTAATTACTTGAATTGCCATGTCCTGCTGTGATGTATTCAAGCTCGTGTTAAGTGTTCCAGCTCGTGTTATGTGTTCCATGTTTCCATGGTAATGTCTCCGTGTGGGGACAGTTGGAAGCTGGAGGACTTGGAGCTGGCTATCTATGATGGTGGTACTGTTAAACTGGAATAAAACTCTTGGAAACCTACCCAGTGTCAGTCCTTTGAACACCTGACTAATGCCCTTCTTAGGCGAGCCCCGCCGCAGATATTCGAGAAAGGAAATAGCAGAGAAATCAATGGCTGCCGCTTTCAAACCCATAATGAAATTTGATTTGAAGCTAGCGGAAAAAATCTGCTCAAGGAAGAGAAAATCGCTGGGATAGTGTCTCAAACTAGAGAAGAAAAAATTGGGATTTAAACCCACATAAGGATACGCATTAAATAATGTAATTTCTGAAATCCCATTTTCAGAAAGGCCCAAATAGAGTTGAAAATGCTGTGTCTTGAATCAAGTCCGCTTGAAATAGGCAGACCCGATAATACCAGAACGTGGGGTGAAATCAGCTCCCCAAGGGAGATATTCTGGGAACTGACCTAGGCCTCAAGGTTCATACTTTGCTTAGTTGGGACATGGATGCTGCTAAAAAGTAGACCTGCAGGTCTGGTAGCGAAAGTCTACCCACCATACGTGGCCGCTGCAATATCTGTATGTTTACCCTAGGCTTCTTGTACCCCCAAATTAATTTTTGCCAGATTGCTTCAATCTGTGCAAAAAAACCTTTAACAAGCTACAAGGGTATACACCGAAAGAGGTATGAGTAGCGAGGAAGAATGATCAATTTAATTAAGTTGCATCGTCCGATTAGACCCATATGTAAATAATGCTGTTTACTGAATATCTCCTGAGTTCTACTGGCTAATGTGCCATAGTTTAGCTCAATTACATCCTCCATTTTCAGGGAGACTTTAGAACCCAAGTAGGTTGCCGATTTGATCCATCGTCTATCATCCCAAGAAGAAGCAGTATTAGCTAAAACCAAGTCTTATCAAGGTTAAGTTTATACCCGCACAGAGCCCCATACTCATTTACCATTCTTTCAATATCAGCTAAGGAATCCTCCGGTGCAAAGGTCAAGATAGTCATATCATTCACATAGGCAAGCACTTTGACCTCGAGTTGATGGATCCACAACGAAGCAATGTCCCTTGAGCACTTGAGGGCTTGAATATAGGGTTCTATGTAAAGCGCAAACAGCAGAGATGAAAGTGGACATCTCTGTTGGGTGCCACGATTGCTCTGAATAGGGTCAGTGGAAGAACCTGAACATAGAATTCTAGCCTTAACATTCTTGTATAGCTGCTGAACCCGAGTGATGAAATGCGGTCCAAGCCCTGAAGCACCATAGTGGCCCAGAGAAACGGCCATGAAACCCAATTGAAGGCTTTTTCAGCATCTAACATTATTACTCCTACCGGATTTCTCTGAGCACAACCAGCCTCTAGAGCAGTGATAACCATATTAACGTGGGCAGTAGTATTCCGCCCTGGAACAAAGCCATGTAGATTCTTGTTGACTAAATTAGAGATGCCCGTTGCAAGCCTGTTAGCTAAAATCTGAGCCTTAATCTTTGAATCAGCATTGATCAGCAAAATTGGCCGATATTAGCCACAGCAAGAGGGATCTTTCCTTTTCTTAGGAAAGATGACAGTATTGGTCTCTGTCCATGACCCAGGAACCTGCCAAGATGACTCGAAAGAGTTTAATAAATCACAGAGGACCGGCACAATGAGATGTGACAGTCTGACGTAAAATTCCAGTGGAAGTTGATCGGGGCCACATGCCTTGCCTCGTGCCAAATGGTCAATAGTGGTTTCTACCTCCGAAGTAAATATTTGACCCTCTAGCCTCTGCTGTTGTACCAGACACAATTTCCGATAATGGTATGTCCGAAGAAACTGAACAGTTTGGTCCATGGGAGGGAGGGGGGGGACCAAATCCTCATCATACAGTTTCTGGTAAAAACAGCAAAACTCTTCACGGATAAGGTCAGGATCAGTCCCTATATCCCCTTGAGTGTTCTTAATACCAGAGATAACCGAAGCATTGATTCTGCTGTGGACCGGGAAAGAAAGAGATGGGAATCTCAGTTTTCCATCCCTTAAAGGGTGAAAGGCCACCATTGACAGTAAGGATGTGAGCAGCGTGTCATGCTCTCACTTGACCAGATGTTACATTAAGTTTAAAAGAGGATTGATGATGCCTGCTGCTACCACTCATCTCGCAATCTTCTGCCAGATTATGGAGCGTAGATGCTTTGGTGGACTTCTTTAATATTTGATGGTATGGCTAGTCTACAGTTGTGTCTTTTCTTTTTTAGCTTGGTGTGGTGGTGCGCTGTTTGACCCCACTGTAACTGGAGATCAGGCCTTACAGTGCCACTCATGGATAGATCCACATAGCAGTTGCAAACCACTTCTTTCAGAAGTGTTGTTATTCCTACTGGATTTATACCAGAGGTCTTCAAACTTTTGTGGCGGGCACCCCTGGAATGGCATAAGTTGAGGTAAGGGGGCACCAGACATTGATCAAGAGGAGCTTTTAGTTTGCCCAGGGCCACTGGAATTATATGATTACAATGTCCATGGTGTTTTTTTGCATAATTATAGAATTGCTGCATTTGCCAACATAATCCATCATCTGCAGCATAATCTGCAGATTTTAACCCCCCAAAAAAATTGGATTCTAGCTCAAACAGTTCATAGGTTACTAAAAATACTGCAACGTGTGTTGCTGCACAGTGGAGGGCCCTTTGCAAATGTTGACTGGTCAACTTTCTATAGCTTATTGCTATATGTGGGTGTTAAACTAGTACTAATGAGGTGAAACCAATGCCAAGACAGTGGTAGCAAGTTAAAATCTACAAAATAAGGAAGCAATACTATTACAAAATGTGCCACATTACAGCGCATAATTTGCCTTTTCTTACCACATAATTTACTCAACCCTGCCACATAATTTGACCCTCACCTATTGCATAATTCTTGTGACCCTGAGTATGCTCCTGGGAAACACAGACACGCATCATGCTGACAAACAGCACTGTGATGTTATGGAAAGAAATAACTGAAGGCGAGCCACAATGTAATGGGCTCTGAGTAACTTTTGTGTAAGTCTTCTCCTGGCTGGGAGTAGGTTTCTAAGGAAGCCCTCCAACTAACACCCAACATCTCACCCTCTCATTTCTTATTTTCATCTCAGGACACTATTAGGGTGACTAGTCTGCCAATAGCATTTTGGCAATCATGTATTTGACTGCACTTTAAAAAGAGCTAACTGAACATAACTGCAATGTTCAAATTGTTAAATGAGTTCAGAACTGGCAAGTGACCCCATTTTTTAATGAAACCTCTTCAGCTAGTCCTGGTATTTTAGCCAAAAGTGCACTACATTTTGGGACTTGTAGTTTTGTATTTAACTCTGTAAGGATGGGCTCAAAAATTCCACTCACCAAAGTGCTTTTGGCTACAATGCTAGGACTGGCTGAGGTATGACTCATGACAAGTTGTCAGCTGGTATGAAAACGTAACAAAATAAAAGGCAAGAAAGAATGACAATTTTTATCAAAATTTCTTTGTAGCCTACTAAAATTACACATTTTGGCTCCTTTACTGCAAAGTTTTTTTCAATGTCACATATAGGATTTAGTGTGAGAAAAAAGTGAACAAGAATACTACTTCTGGGAAATTCTTTCATTACGCCTATCTACAGTGCAATCTTACGTGAAAGTTTTGGCTTTCTCGCTATGTTTTAGCCTTTAAATGTAGTGAGTAATTGATAAGCACTACTGCAAATCTGCTTTGTCTATATTTCTTAGGGGGTGTGCCCCCATGCCTCATACAATTCATTAACTTCCTGGTAGTATTTGACATAATATAGAACAAATGTGATCATTTATGTTTGTCTTTCTGGGGGTGTTGTAACTCAATGCATCCTCCCCAGCGTCCCAAGTCCCTGCTGCTCAGCCAGTGTGTGAGGTCATGTAGAATGTTGAGAGTGTTTGTGGGGTTGAGTGTAGAGGGTTACCAAGGCAAAGAGTTTGAAGCCTGTAAGGAACAAATGCGCCTGGTAGCCCCACCAGTGTCGATTACTTCAGTCAGCCTGCAGTCCAAGGCATGTTCACAGGCCAGCGTATAGTGGGCCAGAGGGGATTGAATGTCAGTGTTACAATGTGAACTGAACCGACACCCAAACATCTGCTATGCAAGTGGATTGGCAGTACTTAAAGTGAATTTGCAGCATTACTAGCAGCGTTACAACTTTGAATACGAATGACACTTATGAGGAACAGTGTTTTTGTCCTGCTTAATCTGAAACTGTATGCTGATTTAGTGTGACTGGAGTTGACATGTACAGCATTTCATCGTGTTGGAAGATGTGCCGGTGAGATGTGAACCGGCAACACATGAAGAGGTATATGTTGACGTACTGCGGACAAGTACATCAAAGGGTGAAGAGTGAGTCTGGATTGGAGATCTGCACCAGGACTCCCTCCCAGGTCATAGGTGAATTCGCACACTGGTGCTGTTTTGGCACTGGGCTCGGGTGATAGGTTGCTGACCTAACACATTAGAGGTCATGTTGTATTTATTGTTTTACCATGCCTAATTGGCTGCTGTCTGCGGGTTTGAGTGTTGCATGTGTCTCAGTGTGTGGGTGAGTGTTGCACCCCTGCTTGGTGTATGTGTGAATGCAGTATGGGATGTGCGTATTGCGTTTTGTGTTGCACTATGAAGTTTCCCTGAGTGTGGGAATGTGTTAGGGTTTGGGTCTGATGTGAGACCGTGTGTGGTGTGTGGGTTGAAAGATACCCATTGCATAATTCCCTGTGTGAGGAAATGGGTTGTGTTGAAAGATACCCAGTGCGACGATTCCCTGTGTGTGGGAATGTGTATGGGTTGGAAGATGCCCAGTGCTAAGATGCCCTGGGGGTGGCGGCAATGTGGGGTCGTGTGCCCTGGAGTATTTTGCCTGAGACTTTAGTCCCGTCAGGTATGGAAGAAGTTGTGTGCGTTGCGGGGTCATGTACCCTGGAGTATTTTGCCTGAGACTTTGGTCCCGTCAGGTATGCAAGAAGTTGTGTGTGTTGCGGGGTCATGTACCCTGGAGTATTTTGCCTGAGACTTTAGTCCCGTCAGGTATGGAAGAAGTTGTGTGCGTTGCGGGGTCATGTACCCTGGAGTATTTTGCCTGAGACTTTGGTCCCGTCAGGTATGCAAGAAGTTGTGTGTGTTATCAGGTCGTGTACCGTGGAGTGTTTTACCTGAGAGCTTCGGTCCTGTCAGGTGTGCAAAAGGTGTGTGCAGTAGGGGGTGAGTGATGGTCTGCCGTGTTGCACCCCTGTTGTGGCTTCAGTTCCCGAAGTCCCGCACAGCATTATTTAGTTGTGATTTTAATTGCAGGATTATATCATAGTGATCTTTGGAAGATGTGATTTTTATTGTATCCAAAGTCATAGGACTGCTGTATCACTTCCCATCTTATGTCTTATGATATTTTCAATTGTGGTTTTAATTATATATATAAAGAGGGGAGATGTGTTGCGACATAATGCACCCTCCCAGCGTTCCAAGTCCCTGCTGCTCAGCCAGTGTGTGAGGTCATGTAGAATGCTGAGCGTGTTTGTGCGATTGAGTGTCAGTTGAAGATATGGGCTGAGCAGCATGGATGCTGCTCCTGGTGGGGCTTAGCTATCTACTTACCTACTTGTAACTAAGATCTAATAAACCTTCTTATAACCTACACTACGGCCACTGGACTTCCTTTACAACAGGGGGCCCATTGAAATTCATTTACACAAGTTGAGGACACGCCTCTAATAAGTTTGAATGCCATTGTCTTATACCATGGAGGTCATATCGCTGCTTCAGAGCACTATTGCTCTCCTTAGAGTTGAGTTGATCCCTTTATGAATGCAGTATCTGATTGTGGCCCATGTGCGAGGGGACATATTGTTTACATTGATGGAGAAATCATTCTCCTGTTGCTGATAAGGTTTGCCACCTGTGCAGGGACAGTGCAGTGCAGGGCTCATTCAGCACGGTGAGGCTGTTGCAGATCCACAAAGACCTTGCACCTTTCAAGATGCCATAGCCCTCATTAGAAAACACACGCAGCAAAGCCTCACAGTCTCTGAATGCAAGAGCGTTCCTGTATTCTACAAATGGATTATTTATATAAGAGGGGAGGCATCTGATCTTTCTCCTGGGAAGAGAAGTATCTACAGAAAATCTTTGGGGACAAGAAAGGAAACACAGATCCAAGCAGGGATTAGAACATACTAATATGTCCCAGCTCGAAGACCCTGGTGCCATATTTTATTCATAGAATTTCATTAAAATGAAAAATTAGCTTTGCTATGCCGTGTTTAATAAATCATGAGACTACAGAGCTTACTTTATTGCTTTATTGATAAATGTGGATGTCGTTTGAGATTATTAATATTCTGTGGTTGTCATTGCAATCTTATGTATGAATCACCGGTAGGATGGTAATAACAACAGACACAGCCAGAGACTGACAGGAATTGTTGGATTTGTGTTTGTGGTATAAATATTTAGATTTTTTGACAATATGAAAATAATCATTCTGCCAGGGAACTTAACAGCCTGATGCCAGTTCAAGTTGCATGGTGCAAAGGTTCATGGCTCATTTACCGGGTCTGGTGGCTCAGTGGACTAATGCATCCACTGTAGGGGCCTGTGTTCAACCTCATGGTCACAGGTTCGAATCCCGGCGGGTCCACTCAGCCTTTCATCCATTTGAGGTCGATAAAATGAGTACCGTTGGGTAACAATAAACATCTGTTATTCAGCGCCAAGATGCCCCGTTGCTGGGGTGAACGTGCGCTTTACAAATACACATGTTATGTTATGTTTTTATTAATTTCACTTTACATATAGACATTCTAATTTTGTACAACGTCTAATTTATATAAAAGGAGGAAGCACTCTTGGGTTTGTTGACTTGGTAAGCTCTACTCTTACCCCTACATTTTACTACATGTTTTTCTGACCATTACCAGTGTACCATCCCAATGTTACCTCAACATCCAAAATGTATAACATCCTTGGGCAGTGACATAGCCGGAGTCCTGCATTCTGTCCCAGTAGAAACAGGTTGGGAGTCCTAGATGAGTGTTACATTGAGTGTAGTTCTGCAAACTTCCTCCCTGCTGATGCAGTATAACTGGAAATGGGGGTGGACGGGGGTTATATTGGAATAAATGCCCTAAGTTTGCAGTAATCAAGTGGCAGCAGTTGTTGGTCCAGGTGGAAGAGGAAGCCCAACATCAAATGATGTCCACTGTGAGCTTACAAGTTTATCCTTTAAAGGATGGTGAGTATGGCACTGACATCCTTAATAGCTGGCAGTGGCTCCTCTGAGGTGCATAATTGTAGAGAACATAGGGTCAGATGTACGAAAGCTTTTCGCATTTCTTAACAAGACGAATCGCAATTTCGGCCCGTTAAGAAATGCAGAACAGCCTTTTCATGTTTGCAAAGGCCAAAAACGGGTTTCAATTTGCGATTACTACAAAATGCAACTCTGATTTAGGAAACGCAAAAAGGGATTACCTACTTGCGATTCCTAAAGCACAGGTAGAAAGCATTTACTAAACTCTAATTGCTAATTTAGGAAATGCTGTTACCATCGTCAATGGTAACCATATGCAAAATTACAAAATGCATTAAAAATGTATTTTTTTATGTGACATGAAGCTCACATATGCCCTTAGGGCATATGTGCACTTACATGTGCACTACAAATTTCGGAGTGCCTCCAGGGGGGCCTTAAGCTCAGAGGCATCCTTGGGTTTGGATTTCCTAAATTGTGATTTTCTATTAGGAAATCGCAATTTAGCAAATGCAAACCATTTCCTATTAGGCCCATAGGTGGGAATGATAGCATTTCCTATTTGTGATTTCCTAATAGCGATTCCTACAATCTCAAATTTTGTACATACCATTTTGCATTTCCTTAAGAAATGCAAAATAAGAATTTCGTGCATCTGGCCCATAGTGTATGGATGTGTTTTAGTAGACATATTGTTGTAGGACATGAGGGTAGGAATAACTGACTGGTGACTGGCCTCGGTGAAAGAGGACTGGTATATGGATGGGTATTTCTGGATGTGAGGATGACATTGTGCATTATATGAGATGGGATACATGGGGTGATGGTTTACATGTGCAAGGGATGAAATGAGTTTGTCAACTGGTTATCAAGGACATCGAGCATATTTATTCTGCTGGAATGGTGGTTTGCCCAAGCCTTAGAGTTTTCTGCCACTGAAAACAGAATGGGCAATGTTCCCTGTTGAATCCTATCAAGTACAACATGTTACTGTGATCATATTATTATGTGATCATATTATTTCAGAGGACTATTGGCCTACGCGCAGGTTGTGGGCTTTCTTGCTTTTCCTATGCTTTTGTTTTAGCTAAGTTTTCTGTTGCCAGGATTAGTTGGTGCTAGTAACTTCTAAGCATTTTTTTATCCTAGTACGGACATTGTTTAGCTTTTTCTAAGGAGCATTCTGAAGGTGTATCGCACTGATACCTCTTGGGTATTTTTTTATAAAAGTTCATGTAACTTGATAAGATTTTCCTCACACACAGTTAGCAGTGGTATAAATATGCTTGCAAAAGTCCTCCTTCTCACCTAGAAGCACCCTCTGCACCAAACTATGAGTACTTCACATATTTTTGGTAGTTTTTTTTAATGCTTCCAAGTATTTTGTGAGGACATACCTATGTGACTTTGCACATCACTGCTCTTGTGACCTACTTGAGAGTTCTTTCTGTGAATTACTGTGCTCATGCTCCTCCCACTAAACCCTTAGCTTGAGGCATCCCACAAGTCTTGATAGAGTGAAATTCTAATTTTGCTAATTAAACACATTCATTAGTAAAGTGCAATTTATAACGTTAAAAAGTATGTGCACATTTATCGCATAATTTATAGTAGGTAATCATACTTGGACATTATACACACACATTTGAGTTAACATGTTGTAATAAATTAGGCTAGCCTAAATATTAATGTCAATTTGAAAGTCAACTTTACAGGTAAGGCTAATAGTTCCTCTTTTCACACATTTACGCAGTTGCTTTGCACAAGATGTTTTCCTTTTTCTTCTCACTGCAGATGCTGTATTTTTCCAGTAGCCCTCTATTAGTTAGTGAATAGGCATTTCCTATATATTAAACAACTGATAGTGAGATTCCCACTGGAGGCTGATACCAGGAAGTGCAACTTGTGGGAGGAGCTGTCTGAACCACGAGATTTTGATCAGAGTAACAACGCAAGGACAAAGCCATGTACGAGCCATTGTTAAGAAGTATGAAACTGGGGAGTTAACCTGCTCCCAGAGTTTGGAAGAGAATGATTGGTTCCTGAAAGTGGGAACGAGTTGAAATGTTGCAACTATTGTTCTGTTAAATTATAATAGTGTGTGTTCCTTAGACTAGTGAGAAGCAGATCTTAGAGATGCTTGCTGACTTTGAGCCGAGAAGACCCTTCTAGCCTCTGCTAATGTCCACTGCCTGAGTGCTAAGGCTTCATGCCTATTGTTAGAAATGGGATTTCTGGTTGGTTAGGGCATGCACCTAAGCCAGGCAGAAACCACCACTCTAGTCAGGGTAAGGGAGTTATACGCTGAAGATAACCCCTGCTCACCCCCTTGGTAGCTTGGCACGGGCAGTCAGGCTTATCCCGGAGGCAATGTGTAAAGCGTTTGCGCAACACACACACACATCAGTGACACACTAGGCACACCACAAAAGAGACTGCACACAAGGATATATGAAAATAGCCTTTGTATTATTTACACATACACAAAGCACATTAGACCATAAATCACGCAGTAACAGGTAAAACACCTTTAGACCACATAACATAAATCACCGTGCCACTAGGCACCTTGTCGTAAAGCAAGCATGTTAAACATATTAGACCACAGAACAAATTACTGCGCCACTAGGCACTTGTCATCAAGATGCATATGAGGCCCATAAGACCACCATGACGTGAATTACGGTGCCACTAGGCCCTGGTCATAAGAATGCAGATCATACCAGCATACACATTGAGTACTTTGCATCAGCTTGGGCCATAAGCACTTTGCCAACTAGGTACTTAACATGGCATCACAGGTAGGAGGAAATATACGCTACCCTTGTCATTAGAAAATCATTACTGTACATTATAAACCATTTTGTGACACACCCTTACTCATGCTGTCGCCAGGAGGAGGAAAAACAACATTCCTCAAGGAGTAGGAGCCATGAGGAGCCACCGCCCAAATTACCATACTTCTATCCTTCTCCCAGGCGTCAATTGCATTCCATGATGCGGCTTCAGCAGGTTATCGGGCTGCCTGCCTATCTGACCATGGCGGATGTGGCCCGTAAAGAAATGCCCCTAACAGCGGTGCAGCTGCGACTGGTTGAGGGGGGACTCAATCCCCCACAGGTTCTCGAGGTTGCAGCTGCCCATGGTACGTCCAATACAAGGGGGAGGTGCCCACACTTCCTGCGAGGGCAGGCAGACCTCCCCTAGTAACCCAAGAAAAGACTGGCTGCCCGTGACCTCACAGTGCAGCGACCGCACCGGGTTCTCCTTCCGGCGGTCACGGCCCTACCATCGGGTGGCGGTGAGTTCTTCTTTCCGGCCGGATCGGGTGGGCGCGGCCTTCCTTGTTGTCCTCCCTCCTCCGTGGCCATCAGCTCTCGTCGGAAGCAGCTGAACAGAGCCCGCGAGGCACCGGCTCCTCCGGAGTGTGGCTGGGCCACGCCCCTCTCTTCACGATAGACAGACCTCCCGGTCGCGGGATTCCTCACAGTGGAGAGACCGCCTTGCAGCCCGGGGCCGCGTAGCAGAGCCCTGGCTGCAAACAACAGAAGCGCTGCAGGGGCTACAACAGGGAGAGCGCTCCTTCGGCTGTAACTCTCCCCTCCCGTGACTCATCCGCCACGCTAGAAACATCTCACTATTCGAGCTGCCAGGTCACCAGCCATAAAAGAGGCTTTTCTCCCACGCTATGTGGAGAACAAGAGAGCCCTTACCAAGTACAAGTTTTTCCAATAAACAGGGCAGGTCACACAACTCGGCCAAATCACCGGGACTCAAATTCCAAAGTAGCAAGTTAAAGCGCTCCTCATGCGCTTTCTCTCTTAGAATCAAGATGTACAGAACACAGCGCTGTAGTGCACCAGAACCCAAGGTGCTCCTGCGAAGATACCGCACCCAGAGCACTTACAGCGCAATGCACATGGAAACTTTGCTGTCCCTGAGTTTCCCAGAACAGGAGGCCAGCACACACAGGCCCTTGGAGACTCCTCTCAAGCAGGGGGACACAGCACACAGCAAAGTCCTTGTCCTTTCCTTGGCAGAATCAGCTACTGCAGGCCAACCCCAGACAGCACACAGCAAAGGGGCAGTCCTCCTCCTCCAGTTTCTCCAGCTCTTCTCCTTGGCAAAGGTTCCTCTTGATTCCAGAAGTAGTCTAATTTGCTGAGGGGTTTAAGGCACATACTTATACCCCAAAATGTCGTTGATGTCTTTGTAGCAAGGGTCTCTGAACCCAGTCCAAGCCAGTTCTGCATTCAGTGGTGCAGCATGACCACAGGGGGTGGAGACAGCATTGTGCAAGGAAGACAGGCTCCATTCAGGTGTAAGGTAAATCTCCTCCCACCACTCTACACGCAGCCAGGGTCTATTTAGCTCAGGGCTGGGTCATCCAGGAAGGGCCAGGCACACCTCAACCCCCCCAGAGGCTGTCTACAGGGAATGCACATCCTCGGTCTCTGTCACACTGAAACCAGACAGTCAATCCACAAACAGGCAGAGGCACAGAGGATAGTGGGACAAGAAAATAGCCACTTTCTAAAAGTGCTATTTTCAAACACACAATTTAAAAACCATCTTTACTAAAATATGGGTTATTAAATTCTGAGTTCAGGGATACCAAACTCCACTTTTCTATTTTGTCCCTATGGGAAGATATGCTTGTAAAATGTTACAAAGCATTCCCCATCCTGTCCTGTGGGGCAAGATAGCCTTTCAATAGTGAAAAACAAAATTGGCAGTATTTCCCTATCAGGACATGTTACACACACCAGTACATGTCCTACCTTTCACATACACTGCACCCTGCCCAGGGGGGTACCTAGGGCCTACCATAGGGGTGCCCTATATGTAAGGAAAGGGAAGGTTTGGGCCTGGCGAGTGGGTGAATTTGCCAGGACACATGGCAGTTAACAAAACTGCGCGCAAGCATGGCGGTGGCAGGCCTGAGACATCTTTTTGGGGCTACTCATGTGGGTGGCACAACCAGTGCTGCAGGCCCACTGGTAGCATTTGATTTACCAGCCCTGGCACACTCAGTGCATTTTACTAGGGACCTACTGGTAAAACAAATATGCCAATCATGGAGAACCAATCACAATCACAATTTACACAGAGAGCATATGCACTTTAACACTGATCAGCAGTGGTAAAGTGCCCAGAGTCCTATAGCCAACAAACACAGGTCAGGAAAAAAAATAGGAGAAAGAAGCAAAAGGTTTGGGGATAACCCTGCAAAAAGGGCCATTTCCAACACCTATGCATTCCTATTCTCTCATCAGAAACCTTTATTTGGTTTTCTGAAGCTGAAACCTTACCTTATTTTGCTTAGTTTAAATTCCATTCTTTCCCAAACCTTCTTTAATTTAGTTTAGGCATTTTTTCTTTATGGAACATTCTTGTTGCAAAGTCTGCATTCTATTTGTAATTCTTACAAAACTGTTCCATTTTACTTTATTGTGAACTATTGACTTTTAGACAATTTGAATCTGAAATAATGATAACTAAACATTGAATACTTAATAAATTAATGTATTTTGTTTGAACTAATTAGTTAATAAATCCCTTTAAACTTACTTCAATTCTCCTTGTCGTTTCCTGTGAAGCCCTAATTGATCTTCACTGTATATGGTAATTTATGTAAATGACAGCTCCATATCTACTAACAAAGGTTAACAAATGTCCACATGACCCAGGATGGGGGCTATATGATGATTATACCTGACATTTGAGATACAAAAATCCCCGATTGAGCAGTCTCCTTCTGGGGTCACTTAATTTTCACACTTTAGAACCTCTGTTTTCAAAGCTAATCTGCATCCCTTCCAGCAGTGCACAGTCATCGATGCCAGTCCTCTGCCCTGAGATACTCAACAGTATGGCCTTTGTGAACAATGTGTACCCTACCTCCTGTCCATGACCTCAGAGAATGTGGCGTGGCATGTATCTCTGTGGTGCTCACCAGCAGTGATTGGAGTATGTAATGAGCCAAACTAGAATACGACTGCCAATACGAGTGTCACTCAAAGGACATTCAAGCAGGAGTGACACCCACAGTGAGCTAGTTTTGGTGCACAGGCACACAAAGGAGGAATCGTTGCAGACTAGTGCACCAGAAGGAGGAGAAGGGAATGGTGATGTTGAGGAGTCGGGTTGGACCACGGAGGCATTTGTAGTGAAATGAACATTGGTGTATGGTTTAATTAGCGTGTGCTGAACTCTGCAGGGCCTCCCTCTCATGAGAAGGGATTGAGACACTAATTCTGTTGATGAACTTCATTAATATTCCCTATAAAGCTTTAGAAATCTATTTCTTCCAATATGAAAACCACATTCTACTGATCTTGTGGTGTCATTTTTGATTCTCTATGAGTTATATTAATGGAATGTGTCTTGGTCATAGCTGGGGTGTCAAAGTGTGGATTCAGAACAATCCTCGTATGACAGGAATGTTCTGATTGAAGGGCACTGAACAAGTGCAGTTCTACATCTTTGATGGCTGGATGGATAGAAGTATAACAAGCATTGGCATAGCCAATAGGTCTCGCCTTTGGGACCTTATAAGTGTTTAGCCATGCAACAGTTGATGTTGTTGCACCAAGGATATTGTGCTGCATAACTAAACACTTATAAGGTCCCAAAGGCAAGACCTATTGGCTATGCCACTCCCACCCTGTAAGGTACTAGCCCCTCCTTTAAGCGCATTCAGCTCTTGCATTTTCAACCTGCGTCGTTTCAACATTTATTTACAGGGCTCCCGAGACTCGTTAATAACATTGTTGTGGGTCCAAAGGGTTGTCATATTATGGCAAACACGGTCTCGATTGTCACAATTTGCGATCACCACGGGACTCCGAGGAGCACATAAAACTGTGGGCAGTGAGTGAGCGTGTAAGCAGGTTACATGAGCTTTACCATCGAGCACAGGTACAGCACAATAACAAGAACAACGGACACAACACAGTTGTGAATTAAAGGATGGGGTTTATAACACATGCTTGAAATTATTTAACTGTATGCTGGATTTGCACAGCTAAACTGAAAAACATTAATGTAAAATGAAATGGTGGCGCTAGGATGTCAGGGAGGCTCGAGGTAATACTGAAAAGCGTGATGACGAAAGAAGAGCGCGAGAGAGCCAGAGGAGTGTGAGAGACGCCAGGACCACGTGGGAACCAGGGGAAAGCGAAGGGAGTGCCGGGGAAGTGAGGGAGAGAGGAGTGCAAGCTTACAACGAAACAGCGAGGTAATGAGAAAGTAGCGATGCTGGACTGCTAGAAGAGAGTGAGCGGTTGACAAATGTCGCCGGGTGAGTGAGAACCAGATGGGAGTAAGTGAGAGCTAAATGGAAAGCAGTCGCGCGCGCAGCAGTGATTAAATGAAAAACGTTAATGTAAAATGAAATGGTGGCGCTAGGATGTCAGGGAGGCTCGAGGTAATACTGAAAAGCGTGATGACGAAAGAAGAGCGCGAGAGAGCCAGAGGAGTGTGAGAGACGCCAGGACCACGTGGGAACCAGGGGAAAGCGAAGGGAGTGCCGGGGAAGTGAGGGAGAGAGGAGTGCAAGCTTACAACGAAACAGCGACGTAACGAGAAAGTAGCGATGCTGGACTGCTAGAAGAGAGTGAGCGGTTGACAAATGTCGCCGGGTGAGTGAGAACCAGATGGGAGTAAGTGAGAGCTAAATGGAAAGCAGTCGCGCGCGCAGCAGTGATTAGAGAGGCGGAGCGAGGCGCGCGCGCTTGTGCGCGTAACCGCACGCTGGTGGCCGCTTTCGGAGCACTTTCAAAAGCCCCTTACTAAATGTCTCGCAGAGCAGCGCATGCGCGCTGGCTCAGCGAGACCTAAAAATGATGTGATAATCAGTGGCGGCTGGCAGGGATCGGGGCTACGGGAGGGGCTCTCCTTGTCATCCCTCTGTTCTGTCAGGAAGCACCCAGGCTCCCCATAGCAAATCACAACTCTGCAATGCAGCATTGTGATTGGTAAACACAGAGGCTCCCCTGAGCCAATCACAACGCTGCAGGGACTGGGGGCCTGGGCATGTTCTCCACCCAGGCTGTATTTAAGCCTGGGTGGAGAACATGCAAAGTGCGTATGACTGTTTGGCCGGCCCCAGAGGGCCGGCCAAACAGTCATGCACACTGATAACAGTGCACACCACTCCCTGTGGGGTGCCTGTTATCCCCCCTGACCCTGCCCCTGCCCCTGCCCCCAAGACCCCGGGACACAAAATAAATCAATTATAAAGCAGGGTTTATTATCGTTTTATTTTTATTTTATTTTTCGCTGCTGAAAGGGCCATGGCGGAGGAGCCGCTGCTGGTGATAATGTATGTTTATTGACGTAAAGGGTCATCTTTTTAATGAACAGGAGTCTTTTTGCAGAAAGTCTAAATTATCAGGCTAACCTGAATGCCCCGGGGGACATATTGGTCTTAAAGTCACTATTGTTTTTTTTATGAGCTCCACATAAGATGACTGTTTATGCAAACACATTCTGTGATCTTTCTTCTACATTTGTGAGCTCTTTAAAGGAAGGAATTTGCTTGCTTAGGAAAGCTATTAATCTTTATTTGGGCAGACATGTCATGCAAACCTGGAACAGGTCCAGCAATATTCTGAAGAGAAGGCACTGTGCACTGGTCCCTAATTTAGGAAAGCATGATGTCCAAATTTGTGACCCAAAGTCACTGTCATTCGCATTTTATTTGATTTCCTGTGTCAAGTTCCAATAACGTTATGAGTTCATAGTTTGCAGCAGTAGCAGCTGCTCCCGTGAAGCAGCAGTGGGGCGGGGAGGGGCCAGGAGGGGTTTAAAAGACAACAAAAAAAACAGAACGCTTACCTGGCGGCCGGCCGCCTCCTCTCCTCCGTCCTCTCCGTCCTCTTCCTGGCTTCTGTGCAAGCAGGAAGCACCCAGGCTCCTCTAAGCCAATCACATTGCTGCAATGCAGCGTTATGATTGGTCTGAGCTCTGTGTTTCGGCACTCAGACAGGGAATGGGAGCCCGGGCATGTTCTCCACCCAGGCAGTAATGCAGCCTGGGTGGAGAACATGCAAAGTGCGCATGACTGGCCGGCCCAAGACGGAAGGCCAAACAGTCATGGGCACTTAGAGAATGCCACCACTCCTCCCCCTGCGCTGCCCAGCCCCGCCCTGCAAAACTGCCTCAGCACGGAAAACTAAAATGATCATAACCTTGCGTTATTATCATTTTATTTTTCCTTTTTTACAGTGCTGAAAGGCAGCGGGGCGACACTCCTCCGCCTCAGCAGAGGAGCCATCCCTGGTTTGCAGTCTGCTGAAAGTGTCACTTTGAGCCAGACAGAACAGAAACAACTTGCCATGCACTCTGCACATGCGCGGAGTCTAAAATAAGCTTTCGAAGGGGAACCTAATATTTCACCAGAATTCACTGAGGTTGAAAGAATGATACCACTGTGAATTGTCATCATCGCATTTTCTCTGTCTCGTTATGGGAGGAAAAATGGGCCCCATTAAACTGGGATGTGAACTTTTAGCGAGGCAGGAAGGAGCCTGAGATGGATGAGTTTCAATTATAAGTTTATTAGCCACACAGGAGCAGGAAGAACAATAACATGGTTATGTTATTCCATCTTTCAATGCATTATGAATCAAAATGAATCATAAAGAAATGCATTAGAGTCGTGAAACTTTAGATTGGCCTTTCTATTCCAAGTTAATCCATGCCACGTCTGATATAAGACATCATTCATCCAGCCATAATCAGGACCCTCTCTGCTCTCACATTTGTAGGGCTGCAGATCTCTTCAGACATTGCCCTATGTCACATCTTCAGAGGCACTACTAAGATTTAATCATTAGAGGGATTCGCATTTTTCAGAATTGATACCTTGTTTATTTTCTGAGTCAACAGGAAGCACATCAATCAATCAAGGGTTGGTAAAGCGCAACTACTCACCAATGAGGGTCTCAAGGCGCTTGGGGGAGGTGGGTTGCAGATCCGTCTGAATCTATCAGTGCATACTTACAACCCCATTAATAATAAAAAATAACATGTGTAAAGGGTAGCATGTACTAGAAATTGCCCAGAGCCAGGGTGCGCAAAGTAGGCCGAAGAGGGCAGGATTCATGCTAGTTTTGTAGGATCACCACTGACAAAGTAAAACATAGTGTTTTTATGTGGATAAATTCAGAACCTGACATGCCCACCTGGACTGAAGTTGGGCACCCCACCGGCATTTCCGATGATTCTGACCTGCTGTAATTGGCCACAGTTTTAGTTTTTTCAGGGTATTTTCATAGTACAGTCCATAGGAATTGTTAATAAAATGTGAGTGCAGCGTAGAGAGGAATAACATTTCTTTATTCTTGTTAAAACAGTGTTTCTAAGACTACAGCTAACACGTGTTTCACCCCCTGTGGCGTGCAGGCCTCTGGCTTTTTCAAGGCTGCAAATAGAACATAATGATATTGGTATTATAGTTGTCCTAACATGAGTGGATTGCTATCAATTAAAATGAGCTTCACTATTAAAGTTTTTGTTGTTCTCAGTCAGTAAAAGCACACTGTGATATGAATTTAGTGAGGTAAAGAAAACATGGCTTTGAGCGTTTGCGGTGGTGGGAACAAAATCATTATGCATGTGACTGGGTGAAGAAAAAGCCCTTGCTGTGGCTTCTAAAATAAGGGGCATATTTACGAGCCCCTTGCGCCGCTGTTGCATCACTTTTTGTGGCACAACGGCAGCACAAACCACCAAATAATATTCATGAGGCCATGCGGCTTTGAATGGCCTCATAGATATGGAGTAAGTCAAAGCAGAGCAAATTGCTGCGTTGCCTTACTCTGTGCAAGGGAGGCGTTCCATGGGTGTTGCGGTGTGTGTTCCCACAAAACACCCATGGTTTTTGACACATTCTCAAATTTACAAGGAGTTGTAAATATCGGAATGCGTCAAAATCTTACGCCTCCTGAGGTGAGACGTAATGAGGAGAAATATCTTTATTTCTCCTCGCTTATTCCTCTTTTTATGTGTGCATTCTGCAACACACATAGAAAGACGAAAACGCCACTATGGATTGTTTCTGTGCACGAAGGTATCCCTTTCTGCACAGAAACAATCCTGCTGACAACATAGGCACCCTTGCACCATGGTGCACGGCTGCCTCCGTTGGTACAAGGCAGCTAAAATGGCGCCAGAGCAAGAGGAAAGGACAGGAATGCACTGTAATCGATAAATACGGTGCATTCCTGCCCTTTCCCGGTGGCTCAGGACAGCGTAGCAAGGCCACCTGCTGCGTTGCTCTGCACCACTATTCTTGTAAATATGCCCCAAAGTTTCTAACTGTGCAGAAAAGCATGCCCTTAGATGTAGGAGGAGTAATAGGCTAAATTTTGGTTACCCTAACTTGCAGTGGTCTTGTTTAGGGTGGTCGTTTTTGGCTTCTGATTAAGGTGCTAATCACCCCCCCAAGTAATTTTAGAGCTCATTAAATTTCAGGGAACGACTAAGGATCAGAAAGTGGCCTTATGCACTCTCCACTGACTCCATGTGAATAGAAAAACTACCATGAAAAAACTTCCAACTGATACACAGCCCAACTGAGGCACAGCCACTGTCACACAGTCCTACTGAGGCGCAGATGCTGTTAGGGATACACAGTACTTCCAAGGCACAGCCACTGTTAGTGATGCACAGTCCTACTGAGGCACAGCCACTATTAGTGATACACAGTCCTACTGAGTCACAGCCACTGTTAATAATACACAGTCCGTCCAAGGCACAGCCACTGTTAGTGATACACAGTCCTACTGAGGCACAGCCGCTGTTAGTGATACACAGTCCTACTGAGGCGCAGCCGCTGTTAGTGATACACAGTCCTACTGAGGCGCAGCCGCTGTAAATAATACACAGTCCTTCCAAGGCACAGCCACTGTTAGTGATACACAGTCCTACTGAGGCACAGCCGCTGTTAATGATACACAGTCCTACTGATGTGCAGCCGCTTTTAATAATACACAGTCCTTCCAAGGCACAGCCACTGTTAGTGATGCACAGTCCTACTGAGGCACAGCCACTATTAGTAATACACAGTCCTACTGAGACACAGCCACTTTTAATAATGCACAGTACTTCCAAGGCGCAGCCACTGTTAGTGATACACAGTACTTTCAAGGCGCAGCCACTGTTAGTGATACACAGTCCTGTTAGTGATATACAGTCCTACTGAGGCGCAGCCACTAAAAGTAATATACAGTCCTTCTGAGGCACAGCCACTATTAGTAATATGAAGTCCTACTGAGACACAGCCACTTTTAATAATACACAGTACTTCCAAGGCACAGCCACTGTTAGTGATACACAGTACTTTCAAGGCGCAACCACTGTTAGTGATACACAGTCCTGTTAGTGAGGCACAGTCCTCCTGAAACACAGCCACTTTTAATAATACACAGTCCTTCTGAGGCACAGCTGCTGTTAGTGATACACAGTCCTACTGAGGCACATCCACTGTTAGTGATACACAGTTCTACTGAGGCGTAGCCGCTGTTAGTGATACACAGTACTACTGAGGCTCAGCCGCTATTAGTGATGCACAGTTCTACTGAGGCGCAGCCGCTGATGCACAGTCATACCGAGGCGCAGCCTCTGTTAGTGATACACAGTCATATAGAGGCGCAGCCTCTGTTAGTGATACACAGTCCTACTGAGGGGCAGCCACTGTTAGTGATACACAGTCCAACTGAGGCACAGCCACTGTTAGTGATATACAGTCTAACTGAGGCGCAGCCTCTGTTAGTGATAAACAGTCCGACTGAGGGGCAGCCACTGTTAGTGATACACAGTCCAACTGAGGCACAGCCACTGTTAGAGATATACAATCTAACTGAGGCGCAGGCTCTGTTAGTGATACACAGTCCAACTGAGGCACAGCCACTGTTAGTGATACACAGTCCAACTGAGGCGCAGCCTCTGTTAGTGATACACAGTCCAACCGAGGCGCAGCCACTGTTAGTGATACACAGTCCAACTGAGGCGCAGCCGCTGTTAGTGATACACAGTCCAACTGAGGTGCAGTCGCTGTTAGTGATACACAGTCCTACTTAGGCGCAGCCACTGTTAGTGATACGCTGTCCTACTGAGACACAGCCGCTGTTAGTGATACACATCCCTACTGAGGCGCAGCCGCTGTTAGTGATACAGAGTCCTAATGAGGCACAGCCGCTGTTAGTCATACACAGTCCTACTGAGGCACAGTCGCTTTTAGTGATACACATACACAGTCCTACCGAGGCACAGCCGCTGTTAGTGCTACACAGTCCTGCCAAGGTTCAGCTGCTGTTAGTGATACACAGTTCGGTGAGGGACAGCCACTGTTAGTGATACACAGTTCTACTGAGGCATAGCCGCTGTTAGTGAGACACAGTACTACTGAGGCTCAGCCGCTGTTAGTGATGCACAGTCCTACTGAGGCGCAGCCGCTGTTGGTGATGCACAGTCATACCGAGGCGCAGACTCTGTTAGTGATACACAGTCATACCGAGGCACAGCCTCTGTTAGTGATACACAGTCCTACTGATGGGCAGCCACCGTTAGTGATACACAGTCCAACTGAGGCGCAGCCTCTGTTAGTGATACACAGTCCTACTGAGGGGTAGCCACTGTTAGTGATACACAGTCCAACTGAGGCGCAGCCACTGTTAGTGATATACAGTCTAACTGAGGCGCAGGCTCTGTTAGTGATACACAGTCCAACTGAAGCACAGCCACTGTTAGTGATACACAGTCCAACTGAGGCACAGCCTCTGTTAGTGATACACAGTCCTACTGAGGCGCAGCCACTGTTAGTGATACACAGTCCAACTGATGGCGCAGCTGCTGTCAGTGATACACAGTCCAACTGAGGCACAGCCGCTGTTAGTGATACACAGTCCTACTGTGGCGCAGCCACTGTTAGTGATACACAGTCCTACTGAGGCACAGCCGCTGTTAGTAATGCACAGTCCTACTGAGGCGCAGCCGCTGTTAGTGATACAGAGACTTAATGAGGCACAGCCGCTGTTAGTCATATACAGTCCTACTTAGGCACAGCCGCTGTTAGTGATACACATACACAGTCCTACCGAGGCACAGCCGCTGTTAGTGCTACACAGTCCTGCCAAGGTTCAGCCGCTGTTAGTGATACACAGTCCTGCCGAGGGACAGCCACTGTTAGTGATGCACACTCCTACTGAGGCACAGTCACTGTTGGTGATATACAGTCCTACTGAGGCACAGCCACTGTTAGTGATGCACAGTCCTACCGAGGCACAGCCACTGTTAGTGATGCACAGTCCTACCGAGGCACAGCCACTGTTAGTGATGCACAGTCCTACTGAGGCGCAGCCACTATTAGTAATACACAGTCCTACTGAGACACAGCCACTTTTAATAATGCACAGTACATCCAAGGCGCAGCCACTGTTAGTGATACACAGTACTTTCAAGGCGCAGCCACTGTTAGTGATACACAGTCCTATTAGTGATACACAGTCCTACTGAGGTGCAGCCACTAAAAGTAATATACAGTCCTTCTGAGGCACAGCCACTATTAGTAATCTGAAGTCCTACTGAGACACAGACACTTTTAATAATACACAGTACTTCCAAGGCACAGCCACTGTTAGTGATACACAGTACTTTCAAGGTGCAGCCACTGTTAGTGATACACAGTCCTGTTAGTGATGCACAGTCCTCCTGAGACACAGCCACTTTTAATAATACACAGTCCTTCTGAGGCACAGCTGCTGTTAGTGATATACAGTCCTACTGAGGCACATCCACTGTTAGTGATACACAGTTCTACTGAGGCGTAGCCGCTGTTAGTGATACACAGTACTACTGAGGCTCAGCCGTTGTTAGTGATGCACAGTTCTACTGAGGCGCAGCCGCTGTTGGTGATGCACAGTCATACCGAGGCGCAGCCTCTGTTAGTGATACACAGTCATACAGAGGCGCAGCCTCTGTTAGTGATACACAGTCCTACTGAGGGGCAGCCACTGTTAGTGATACACAGTCCAACTGAAGCACAGCCACTGTTAGTGATATACAGTCTAACTGAGGCGCAGCCTCTGTTAGTGATACACAGTCCTACTGATGGGCAGCCACTGTTAGTGATACACAGTCCAACTGAGGCACAGCCACTGTTAGTGATATACAGTCTAACTGAGGCGCAGGCTCTGTTAGTGATACACAGTCCAACTGAGGCACAGCCACTGTTAGTGATACACAGTCCAACTGAGGCGCAGCCTCTGTTAGTGATACACAGTCCAACTGAGGCGCAGCAACTGTTAGTGATACACAGTCCAACTGAGGCGCAGCCGCTGTTAGTGATACACAGTCCAACTGAGGCGCAGCCGCTGTTAGTGATACACAGTCCTACTGAGGCGCAGCCACTGTTAGTGATAGGCTGTCCTACTGAGGCACAGCCGCTGTTAGTGATACACAGCCCTACTGAGGCGCAGCCGCTGTTAGTGATACAGAGTCCTAATGAGGCACAGCCGCTGTTAGTCATACACAGTCCTACTGAGGCACAGTCGCTGTTAGTGATACACATACACAGTCCTACTGAGGTACAGCCACTGTTAGTGCTACACAGCCCTGCCAAGGTTCAGCTGCTGTTAGTGATACACAGTTCTGCGAGGGACAGCCACTGTTAGTGATACACAGTTCTACTGAGGCATAGCCGCTGTTAGTGATACACAATACTACTGAGGCTCAGCCGCTGTTAGTGATGCACATTCATACTGAGGCGCAGCCGCTGTTGGTGATGCACAGTCATACCGAGGCGCAGCCTCTGTTAGTGATACACAGTCGAACTGAGTCGCAGCCTCTGTTAGTGATACACAGTCCTACTGAGGGGTAGCCACTGTTAGTGATACACAGTCTAACTGAGGCGCAGGCTCTGTTAGTGATACACAGTCCAACTGAAGCACAGCCACTGTTAGTGATACACAGTCCAACTGAGGCACAGCCGCTGTTAGTGATACACAGTCCTACTGAGGCGCAGCCACTGTTAGTGATACACAGTCCCACTGAGGCAAAGCCGCTGTTAGTGATACACAGTCCTACTGAGGCACAGCCGCTGTTAGTGATACAGAGTCCTAATGAGGCACAGCCGCTGTTAGTCATACACAGTCCTACTGAGGCACAGCCGCTGTTAGTGATACACATACACAGTCCTACCGAGGCACAGCCGCTGTTAGTGCTACACAGTCCTGCCAAGGTTCAGCCGCTGTTAGTGATACACAGTCCTGCCAAGGGACAGCCACTGTTAGTGATGCACAGTCCTACTGAGGCACAGTCACTGTTGGTGATATACAGTCCTACTGAGGCACAGCCACTGTTAGTGATGCACAGTCCTACCGAGGCACAGCCACTGTTAGTGATGCACAGTCCTACTGAGGCACAGCCACTACTAGTGATGCACAGGCCTACCGAGGGACAGCCACTGTTGGTGATGCACAGTCCTACTGAGGAGCAGCCGCTGTTAGTGATACACATACACAGTCGTACCGAGTCACAGCCGCTGTTAGTGCCACACAGTTCTGCCAAGGTTCAGCCGCTGTTAGTGATACATAGTCCTGCCGAGGGACAGCCACTGTTAGTGATGCACAGTCCTACTGAGGCACAGTCACTGTTGGTGATATACAGTCCTTCCGAGGCACAGCCACAGTTAGTGATACACAGTCCTTCCGAGGCACAACCACTGTTAGTGATACACAGTCCTTCTGAGGCGCAGCCGCTGTTAGTGATACACAGTCCTTCTGAGGTGCAGCCACTGTTAGTGATCTACAGTACTACTGAGGCACAGCCGCTGTTAGTGATACACGGTCCTACTTAGGCACAGCCGCTGTTAGTGATACACAGCCTTACTGAGGCGCAGCCGCTGTTAGTGATACACAGTCCTAATGAGGCACAGCTGCTGATAGTGAGACACAGTCCTACTGAGGCACAGCCGCTGTTAGTGGTACACTACCCTACTGAGGCGCAGCCACTTTTAGTGATACACAGTCCTAGGCACTGTAAGGGATATACAGTCCTTTCAAGCCACTGTTAGTCATACACAGTCCTACTGAGGCACAATCACTGCTAGTAATGCACAGTCCTACAGAGGCACAGTTCTGTTAGTGATACACAGTACTTTCAAGGCGCAGCCACTGTTAGTGATACACAGTCCTGTTAAAGATATACAGTCCTACTGAGGCGCAGCCACTAAAAGTAATGTACAGTCCTTCTGAGGCACAGCCACTATTAGTAATATGAAGTCCTACTGAGACACAGCCACTTTTAATAATACACAGTACTTCCAAGGCACAGCCACTGTTAGTGATACACAGTACTTTCAAGGCGCAACCACTGTTAGTGATACACAGTCCTGTTAGTGAGGCACAGTCCTCCTGAAACACAGCCACTTTTAATAATACACAGTCCTTCTGAGGCACAGCTGCTGTTAGTGATACACAGTCCTACTGAGGCACATCCACTGTTAGTGATACACAGTTCTACTGAGGCTTAGCCGCTGTTAGTGATACACAGTACTACTGAGGCTCAGCCGCTGTTAGTGATGCACAGTTCTACTGAGGCGCAGCCGCTGATGCACAGTCATACCGAGGCGCAGCCTCTGTTAGTGATACACAGTCGAAGAGAGAGGCGCAGCCTCTGTTAGTGATACACAGTCCTACTGAGGGGCAGCCACTGTTAGTGATACACAGTCCAACTGAGGCACAGCCACTGTTAGTGATATACAGTCTAACTGAGGCGCAGCCTCTGTTAGTGATACACAGTCCGACTGAGGGGCAGCCACTGTTAGTGATACACAGTCCAACTGAGGCACAGCCACTGTTAGAGATATACAATCTAACTGAGGCGCAGGCTCTGTTAGTGATACACAGTCCAACTGAGGCACAGCCACTGTTAGTGATACACAGTCCAACTGAGGCGCAGCCTCTGTTAGTGATACACAGTCCAACCGAGGCGCAGCCACTGTTAGTGATACACAGTCCAACTGAGGCGCAGTCGCTGTTAGTGATACACAGTCCTACTGAGGCGCAGCCACTGTTAGTGATACGCTGTCCTACTGAGACACAGCCGCTGTTAGTGATACACATCCCTACTGAGGCGCAGCCGCTGTTAGTGATACAGAGTCCTAATGAGGCACAGCCGCTGTTAGTCATACACAGTCCTACTGAGGCACAGTCACTGTTAGTGATACACATACACAGTCCTACCGAGGCACAGCCGCTGTTAGTGCTACACAGTCCTGCCAAGGTTCAGCTGCTGTTAGTGATACACAGTTCGGTGAGGGACAGCCACTGTTAGTGATACATAGTTCTACTGAGGCATAGCCGCTGTTAGTGAGACACAGTACTACTGAGGCTCAGCCGCTGTTAGTGATGCACAGTCCTACTGAGGCGCAGCCGCTGTTGGTGATGCACAGTCATACCGAGGCGCAGACTCTGTTAGTGATACACAGTCATACCGAGGCACAGCCTCTGTTAGTGATACACAGTCCTACTGAGGGGCAGCCACCGTTAGTGATACACAGTCCAACTGAGGCGCAGCCTCTGTTAGTGATACACAGTCCTACTGAGGGGTAGCCACTGTTAGTGATACACAGTCCAACTGAGGCGCAGCCACTGTTAGTGATATACAGTCTAACTGAGGCGCAGGCTCTGTTAGTGATACACAGTCCAACTGAAGCACAGCCACTGTTAGTGATACACAGTCCAACTGAGGCACAGCCTCTGTTAGTGATACACAGTCCTACTGAGGCGCAGCCACTGTTAGTGATACACAGTCCAACTGAGGCGCAGCTGCTGTTAGTGATACACAGTCCAACTGAGGCGCAGCCGCTGTTAGTGATACACAGTCCTACTGTGGCGCAGCCACTGTTAGTGATACACAGTCCTACTGAGGCACAGCCGCTGTTAGTAATGCACAGTCCTACTGAGGCGCAGCCGCTGTTAGTGATACAGAGTCCTAATGAGGCACAGCCGCTGTTAGTCATATACAGTCCTACTTAGGCACAGCCGCTGTTAGTGATACACATACACAGTCCTACCGAGGCACAGCCGCTGTTAGTGCTACACAGTCCTGCCAAGGTTCAGCCGCTGTTAGTGATACACAGTCCTGCCGAGGGACAGCCACTGTTAGTGATGCACACTCCTACTGAGGCACAGTCACTGTTGGTGATATACAGTCCCACTGAGGCACAGCCACTGTTAGTGATGCACAGTCCTACCGAGGCACAGCCACTGTTAGTGATGCACAGTCCTACCGAGGCACAACCACTGTTAGTGATGCACAGTCCTACTGAGGCGCAGCCACTATTAGTAATACACAGTCCTACTGAGACACAGCCACTTTTAATAATGCACAGTACTTCCAAGGCGCAGCCACTGTTAGTGATACACAGTACTTTCAAGGCGCAGCCACTGTTAGTGATACACAGTCCTATTAGTGATACACAGTCCTACTGAGGCGCAGCCACTAAAAGTAATGTACAGTCCTTCTGAGGCACAGCCACTATTAGTAATATGAAGTCCTACTGAGACACAGACACTTTTAATAATACACAGTACTTCCAAGGCACAGCCACTGTTAGTGATACACAGTACTTTCAAGGCGCAGCCACTGTTAGTGATACACAGTCCTGTTAGTGATGCACAGTCCTCCTGAGACACAGCCACTTTTAATAATACACAGTCCTTCTGAGGCACAGCTGCTGTTAGTGATACACAGTCCTACTGAGGCACATCCACTGTTAGTGATACACAGTTCTACTGAGGCGTAGCCGCTGTTAGTGATACACAGTACTACTGAGGCTCAGCCGTTGTTAGTGATGCACAGTTCTACTGAGGCGCAGCCGCTGTTGGTGATGCACAGTCATACCGAGGCGCAGCCTCTGTTAGTGATACACAGTCATACAGAGGAGCAGCCTCTGTTAGTGATACACAGTCCTACTGAGGGGCAGCCACTGTTAGTGATACACAGTCCAACTGAAGCACAGCCACTGTTAGTGATATACAGTCTAACTGAGGCGCAGCCTCTGTTAGTGATACACAGTCCTACTGATGGGCAGCCACTGTTAGTGATACACAGTCCAACTGAGGCACAGCCACTGTTAGTGATATACAGTCTAACTGAGGCGCAGGCTCTGTTAGTGATACACAGTCCAACTGAGGCACAGCCACTGTTAGTGATACACAGTCCAACTGAGGCGCAGCCTCTGTTAGTGATACACAGTCCAACTGAGGCGCAGCAACTGTTAGTGATACACAGTCCAACTGAGGCGCAGCCGCTGTTAGTGATACACAGTCCAACTGGAGGCGCAGCCGCTGTTAGTGATACACAGTCCTACTGAGGCGCAGCCACTGTTAGTGATAGGCTGTCCTACTGAGGCACAGCCGCTGTTAGTGATACACAGCCCTACTGAGGCGCAGCCGCTGTTAGTGATACAGAGTCCTAATGAGGCACAGCCGCTGTTAGTTATACACAGTCCTACTGAGGCACAGTCGCTGTTAGTGATACACATACACAGTCCTACTGAGGCACAGCCGCTGTTAGTGCTACACAGCCCTGCCAAGGTTCAGCTGCTGTTAGTGATACACAGTTCTGCGAGGGACAGCCACTGTTAGTGATACACAGTTCTACTGAGGCATAGCCGCTGTTAGTGATACACAATACTACTGAGGCTCAGCCGCTGTTAGTGATGCACATTCATACTGAGGCGCAGCCGCTGTTGGTGATGCACAGTCGTACCGAGGCGCAGCCTCTGTTAGTGATACACAGTCATCCCGAGGCGCAGCCTCTCTTAGTGATATACAGTCCTACTGAGGGGCAGCCACTGTTAGTGATACACAGTCGAACTGAGTCACAGCCTCTGTTAGTGATACACAGTCCTACTGAGGGGTAGCCACTGTTAGTGATACACAGTCCAACTTAGGCGCAGCCACTGTTAGTGATATACAGTCTAACTGAGGCGCAGGCTCTGTTAGTGATACACAGTCCAACTGAAGCACAGCCACTGTTAGTGATACACAGTCCAACTGAGGCACAGCCGCTGTTAGTGATACACAGTCCTACTGAGGCGCAGCCACTGTTAGTGATACACAGTCCCACTGAGGCAAAGCCGCTGTTAGTGATACACAGTCCTACTGAGGCACAGCCGCTGTTAGTGATACAGAGTCCTAATGAGGCACAGCCGCTGTTAGTCATACACAGTCCTACTGAGGCACAGCCGCTGTTAGTGATACAGAGTCCTAATGAGGCACAGCCACTGTTAGTAATACACAGTACTTCCATTGCGCAGCCATTGTTAGTGATACACAGTCCTACTGAGGTACAGCCACTGTTAGTGATGCACAGTCCTACTGAGGCACAGCCACTGTTAGTGATGCACAGTCCTACCGAGGCACAGCCACTGTTAGTGATGCACAGTCCTACCGAGGAACAGCCACTGTTGGTGATGCACAGTCCTACTGAGGCGCAGCCGCTTTTAGTGATACTCATACACAGTCCTACCGAGGCACAGCCGCTGTTAGTGCTACACAGTCCTGCCAAGGTTCAGCCGCTGTTAGTGATACACAGTCCTGCCGAGGGACAGCCACTGTTAGTGATGCACAGTCCTACTGAGGCACAGTCACTGTTGGTGATATACAGTCCTTCCGAGGCACAGTCACATTTAGTGATACACAGTCCTTCCGAGGCACAACCACTGTTAATGATACACAGTCCTTCTGAGGCGCAGCCGCTGTTAGTGATACACAGCCCTTCTGAGGTGCAGCCACTGTTAGTGATCCACAGTACTAATGAGGCACAGCCGCTGTTAGTGATACACGGTCCTACTTAGGCGCAGCCGCTGTTAGTGATACACAGCCTTACTGAGGCGCAGCCGCTGTTAGTGATACACAGTCCTAATGAGGCACAGCTGCTGATAGTGAGACACAGTCCTACTGAGGCACAGTCGCTGTTAGTGGTACACTATCCTACTGAGGCGCAGCCACTGTTAGTGATACACAGTCCTAGGCACTCTAAGGGATATACAGTCCTTTCAAACCACAGCCACTGTTAGTGATACACAGTCCTACTGAGGCACAGTCACTGCTAGTAATACACAGTCCTACAGAGGCACAGTTCTGTTAGTGATACACAGTCCTACTGAGGTGCAACAGCTGTTGGTGATCCACAGTACTACGGAGGAGCAGCTGCTGTTAGTGATACGCAGTCCTACTGTGGCGCAGCCACTATTAGTGATACACAGTCATACTAAGGCGCAGCCGCTGTTAGTGATACACAGTCCTACTGAGGCACAGCTTCTGTTAATGATACACAGTGCTACTGAGGTGCAGCCGCTGTTAGTGATACACAGTCCTACTGAGGCACAGCCGCTGTTAATGAAACACAGTCCTACTAAGGGGCAGCCGCTCTTAGGGGTACACAGTCCTACTGAGGCGCAGCCACTGTTAGTGATACACAGTCCTACTGAGGCACAGTCACTGTAAGTGACATACAGTCCTACTGAGTCGCAGGCACTGTTAGTAATACACAGTCCTTCCAAAGCACAGCCGGTATTAGTGATACACGGTCCTACCGAGGCACAGCCACTGTTGGTGATACACAGTCCTACTGAGGCACAGCCGCTGTTAGTGATACACAGTCCTACTGAGGCGCAGCCACTGTTAGTGATACACAGTCCTACTGAGGCACAGCCGCTGTTAGTGATACACAGTCCTACTGAGGAACAGCCACTGTTAGTGACACACAGTCCTACTGAGGCGCAGCCACTGTTAGTGACACACAGTCCTACTGAGGAACAGCCACTGTTAGTAATACACAGTACTTCCATGGCGCAGCCATTGTTCATGATACACAGTCCTTCTGAGGCACAGCCACTGTTTGTAATACACAGTCCTACTGAGGCACAGCCGCTGTTAGTGATACACAGTTCTACTGAGGCGCAGCCACTGTTAGTGATGCACAGTCCTACTGAGGCGCAGCCACTGTTAGTGATGCACAGTCCTACTGAGGCACAGCCACTGTTAGTGATGCACAGTACTACTGAGGCACAGCCACTGTTAGTGATGCACAGTCCTACTGAGGGACAGCTACTATTAGTGATACACAGTCCTACTGAGGAACAGCCGCTGTTAGTGATACACAGTCCTACTGAGGCGCAGCCACTGTTAGTGATACAAAGTCCTACCGAGGAACAGCCGCTGTTAGTGATACTCAGTCCTACCGAGTCAGAGCCCCTGTTAGTGATCTATAGTTCTACTGAGGCACAGCCACTGTTAGTGATACACAGTGCTACTGAGGCGCAGCCGCTGTTCGTGATAAACAGTCCTACTGAGGCACAGCCGCTGTTAGTAAAAAACAGTCCTACTGAGGGGCAGCCGCTGTTAGGGTACACAGTCCTACTGAGGCGCAGCCACTGTTAGTGATACACAGTCCTACTGAGGCATAGTTACTGTAAGTGATATGCAGTCCTTTCAAACCACAGCCACTGTTAGTGATACACAGTCCTATTGAGTCGCAGCCACTGCTAGTGTTACACAGTCCTACTGAGGCACAGGCACTGTTAGTAATACACAGTCCTACAGAGGCACAGTTCTGTTAGTGATATATAGTCCTACTGAGGCGCAGCCACTGTTAGTGATACACAGTCCTACTGAGGAACAGCCACTGTTAGTGACACACAGTCCTACTGAGGCGCAGCCACTGTTATTGACACACAGTCCTACTGAAGAACAGCCGCTGTTAGTGATACACAGTCCTACTGAGGAACAGCCACTGTTAGTGACACACAGTCCTACTGAGGCGCAGCCACTGTTAGTGATGCACAGTCCTACCGAGGGACAGCCACTGTTGGTGATGCACAGTCCTACTGAGGCGCAGCCGCTGTTAGTGATACACATACTCAGTCCTACCGAGGCACAGCCGCTGTTAGTGCTACACAGTCCTGCCAAGGTTCAGCCGCTGTTAGTGATACACAGTCCTGCCGAGGGACAGCCCCTGTTAATGATGCACAGTCCTACTGAGGCACAGTCACTGTTGGTGATATACAGTCCTTCCGAGGCACAGCCACAGTTAGTGATACACAGTCCTTCCGAGGCACAACCACTGTTAGTGATACACAGTCCTTCTGAGGCGCAGCCGCTGTTAGTGATACACAGCCCTTCTGAGGTGCAGCCACTGTTAGTGATCCACAGTACTACTGAGGCACAGCCGCTGTTAGTGATACACAGTCCTACTTAGGCGCGGCCGCTGTTAGTGATACACAGCCTTACTGAGGCGCAGCCGCTGTTAGTGATACACAGTCCTAATGAGGCACAGCTGCTGAAAGTGAGACACAGTCCTACTGAGGCACAGTCGCTGTTAGTGGTACACTATCCTACTGAGGCGCAGCCACTGTTAGTGATACACAGTCCTAGGCACTGTAAGGGATATACAGTCCTTTCAAACCACAGCCACTGTTAGTGATACACAGTCCTACTGAGGCACAGTCACTGCTAGTAATACACAGTCCTACAGAGGCACAGTTCTGTTAGTGATACACAGTCCTACTGAGGTGCAACTTCTGTTGGTGATCCACAGTACTATGGAGGAGCAGCTGCTGTTAGTGATACGCAGTCCTACTGAGGCGCAGCCACTGTTAGTGATACACAGTCATACTAAGGCGCAGCCGCTGTTAGTGATACACAGTCCTACTGAGGCACAGCTGCTGTTAATGATACACAGTGCTACTGAGGTGCAGCCGCTGTTAGTGATACACAGTCCTACTGAGGCACAGCCGCTGTTAGTGAAACAGAGTCCTACTGAGGGGCAGCCGCTCTTAGGGGTACACAGTCCTACTGAGGCGCAGCCACTGTTAGTGATACACAGTCCTACTGAGGCACAATCACTGTAAGTGATATGCAGTCCTTTCAAACCACAGCCACTGTTAGTGATACACAGTTCTATTGAGTCGCAGCCACTGCTAGTGATACACAGTCCTACTGAGGCACAGTCACTGTTAGTAATACATAGTCCTACAGGGGCACAGTTCTGTTAGTGATATACAGTCCTACTGAGTCGCAGGCACTGTTAGTAATACACAGTCCTTCCAAAGCAGAGCCGGTATTAGTGATACACGGTCCTACCGAGGCACAGCCACTCTTGGTGATACACAGTCCTACTGAGGCACAGCCGCTGTTAGTGAAACACAGTCCAACTGGAGGCGCAGCCGCTGTTAGTGATACACAGTCCTACTGAGGAACAGCCACTGTTAGTGACACACAGTCCTACTGAGGCACAGCCACTGTTAGTGACACACAGTCCTACTGAGGAACAGCCACTGTTATTAATACACAGTACTTCCATGGCGCAGCCATTGTTCGTGATACACAGTCCTTCTGAGGCACAGCCACTGTTTGTAATACACAGTCCTACTGAGGCACAGCCGCTGTTAGTGATACACAGTTCTACTGAGGCGCAGCCACTGTTAGTGATGCACAGTCCTACTGAGGCGCAGAGACTGTTAGTGATGCACAGTCCTACTGAGGCACAGCCACTGTTAGTTATGCACAGTACTACTGAGGCACAGCCACTGTAAGTGATGCACAGTCCTACTGAGGGACAGCTACTATTAGTGATACACAGTCCTACTGAGGCACAGCCGCTGTTAGTGATACACAGTCCTACTGAGGCGCAGCCACTGTTAGTGATACACAGTCCTACCGAGGAACAGCCGCTGTTAGTGATACACAGTCCTACCGAGTCAGAGCCCCTGTTAGTGATCTATAGTTCTACTGAGGCACAGCCACTGTTAGTGATACACAGTGCTACTGAGGCGCAGCCGCTGTTAGTGATAAACAGTCCTACTGAGGCACAGCCGCTGTTAGTAAAAAACAGTCCTACTGAGGGGCAGCCGCTGTTAGGGGTACACAGTCCTACTGAGGCGCAGCCACTGTTAGTGATACACAGTCCTACTGAGGCATAGTTACTGTAAGTGATATGCAGTCCTTTCAAACCACAGCCACTGTTAGTGATACACAGTCCTATTGAGTCGCAGCCACTGCTAGTGTTACACAGTCCTACTGAGGCACAGGCACTGTTAGTAATACACAGTCCTACAGAGGCACAGTTCTGTTAGTGATATATAGTCCTACTGAGGCGCAGCCACTGTTAGTGATACACAGTCCTACTGAGGAACAGCCACTGTTAGTGACACACAGTCCTACTGAGGAACAGCCGCTGTTAGTGATACACAGTCCTACTGAGGAACAGCCACTGTTAGTGACACACGGTCCTACTGAGGCGCAGCCACTGTTAGTGATGCACAGTCCTACCGAGGGACAGCCACTGTTGGTGATGCACAGTCCTACTGAGGCGCAGCCGCTGTTAGTGATACACATACTCAGTCCTACCAAGGCACAGCCGCTGTTAGTGCTACACAGTCCTGCCAAGGTTCAGCCGCTGTTAGTGATACACAGTCCTGCCGAGGGACAGCCCCTGTTAATGATGCACAGTCCTACTGAGGCACAGTCACTGTTGGTGATATACAGTCCTTCCGAGGCACAGCCACAGTTAGTGATACACAGTCCTTCCGAGGCACAACCACTGTTAGTGATACACAGTCCTTCTGAGGCGCAGCCGCTGTTAGTGATACACAGCCCTTCTGAGGTGCAGCCAATGTTAGTGATCCACAGTACTACTGAGGCACAGCCGCTGTTAGTGATACACAGTCCTACTTAGGCGCGGCCGCTGTTAGTGATACACAGCCTTACTGAGGCGCAGCCGCTGTTAGTGATACACAGTCCTAATGAGGCACAGCTGCTGAAAGTGAGACACAGTCCTACTGAGGCACAGTCGCTGTTAGTGGTACACTATCCTACTGAGGCGCAGCCACTGTTAGTGATACACAGTCCTAGGCACTGTAAGGGATATACAGTCCTTTCAAACCACAGCCACTGTTAGTGATACACAGTCCTACTGAGGCACAGTCACTGCTAGTAATACACAGTCCTACAGAGGCACAGTTCTGTTAGTGATACACAGTCCTACTGAGGTGCAACTGCTGTTGGTGATCCACAGTACTACGGAGGAGCAGCTGCTGTTAGTGATACGCAGTCCTACTGAGGCGCAGCCACTGTTAGTGATACACAGTCATACTAAGGCGCAGCCGCTGTTAGTGATACACAGTCCTACTGAGGCACAGCTGCTGTTAATGATACACAGTGCTACTGAGGTGCAGCCGCTGTTAGTGATACACAGTCCTACTGAGGCACAGCCGCTGTTAGTGAAACACAGTCCTACTGAGGGGCAGCCGCTCTTAGGGGTACACAGTCCTACTGAGGCGCAGCCACTGTTAGTGATACACAGTCCTACTGAGGCACAATCACTGTAAGTGATATGCAGTCCTTTCAAACCACAGCCACTGTTAGTGATACACAGTTCTATTGAGTCGCAGCCACTGCTAGTGATACACAGTCCTACTGAGGCACAGTCACTGTTAGTAATACATAGTCCTACAGGGGCACAGTTCTGTTAGTGATATACAGTCCTACTGAGTCGCAGGCACTGTTAGTAATACACAGTCCTTCCAAAGCAGAGCCGGTATTAGTGATACACGGTCCTACCGAGGCACAGCCACTCTTGGTGATACACAGTCCTACTGAGGCACAGCCGCTGTTAGTGAAACACAGTCCAACTGAGGCGCAGCCGCTGTTAGTGATACACAGTCCTACTGAGGAACAGCCACTGTTAGTGACACACAGTCCTACTGAGGCGCAGCCACTGTTAGTGACACACAGTCCTACTGAGGAACAGCCACTGTTATTAATACACAGTACTTCCATGGCGCAGCCATTGTTCGTGATACACAGTCCTTCTGAGGCACAGCCACTGTTTGTAATACACAGTCCTACTGAGGCACAGCCGCTGTTAGTGATACACAGTTCTACTGAGGCGCAGCCACTGTTAGTGATGCACAGTCCTACTGAGGCACAGAGACTGTTAGTGATGCACAGTCCTACTGAGGCACAGCCACTGTTAGTTATGCACAGTACTACTGAGGCACAGCCACTGTAAGTGATGCACAGTCCTACTGAGGGACAGCTACTATTAGTGATACACAGTCCTACTGAGGCACAGCCGCTGTTAGTGATACACAGTCCTACTGAGGCGCAGCCACTGTTAGTGATACACAGTCCTACCGAGGAACAGCCGCTGTTAGTGATACACAGTCCTACCGAGTCAGAGCCCCTGTTAGTGATCTATAGTTCTACTGAGGCACAGCCACTGTTAGTGATACACAGTGCTACTGAGGCGCAGCCGCTGTTAGTGATGCACAGTCCTACTGAGGCACAGCCACTGGTAGTGATGTACAGTACTACTGAGGCACAGCCACTGTTAGTGATGAACAGTCCTACTGAGGGACAGCTACTATTAGTGATACACAGTCCTACTGAGGCACAGCTGCTGTTAGTGATACACAGTCCTTCTGAGGCGCAGCAACTGTTAGTGATACACAGTCCTACCGAGGAACAGCCGCTTTTAGTGATACACAGTCCTACCGAAGCAGAGCCCCTGTTAGTGATATATAGTCCTACTGAGGCACAGCCACTGTTAGTAATACACAGTCCTACAGAGGCACAGTTCTGTTAGTGATATATAGTCCTACTGAGGAACAGCCACTGCTAGTGACACACAGTCCTACTGAGGCGCAGCCACTGTTAGTGACACACAGTCCTACTGAGGAACAGCCGCTGTTAGTGATACACAGTCCTACTGAGGAACAGCCACTGTTAGTGACACACAGTCCTACTGAGGCGCAGCCACTGTTACTGATGCACAGTCCTACTGAGGGACAGCTACTATTAGTGATACACAGTCCTACTGAGGCACAGCAGCTGTTAGTGATGCACAGTCCTACTGAGGGACAGCTACTATTAGTGATACACAGTCCTACTGAGGCACAGCCGCTGTTAGTGATACACAGTCCTACTGAGGCACATCCACTGTTAGTAATACACAGTCCTACTGAGGCACAGCCGCTGTTAGTGATACACAGTTCTACTGAGGCGCAGCCACTGTTAGTGATGCACAGTCCTACTGAGGTGCAGCCACTGTTAGTGATGCACAGTCCTACTGAGGCACAGCCACTGGTAGTGATGTACAGTACTACTAAGGCACAGCCACTGTTAGTGATGCACAGTCCTACTGAGGGACAGCTACTATTAGTGATACACAGTCCTACTGAGGCACAGCTGCTGTTAGTGATACACAGTCCTTCTGAGGCGCAGCAACTGTTAGTGATACACAGTCCTACCGAGGAACAGCCGCTGTTAGTGATACACAGTCCTACCGAAGCAGAGCCCCTGTTAGTGATATAAAGTCCTACTGAGGCACAGCCACTGTTAGTGATACACAGTCCTTCTGAGGCACAGCCGCTGTTAGTGATACACAGTTCTACTGATGAACAGCCACTGTTAGTGATACACAGTCCTACTGAGGCGCAGCAACTGTTAGTGATACACAGTCCTACTGAGGCACAGCCGCTGTTAGTGATACACTGTCCTACTGAGGAACAGCCACTGTTAGTGATACACAGTCCTACTGAGGCGCAGCCACTATTAGTGATACACAGTCCTACTGAGGAACAGCCACTATTAGTAATATACAGTACATCCAAGGCACAGCTACTGTTAGTGATACACAGTCCTTCCGAGGCACAGCCACTGTTAGTAATACACAGTCCTACTGAGGCACAGCCACTGTTAATGATACACAGTCCTACTGAGGAACAGCCACTGTTAGTGATACACAGTCCTACTGAGGCGCAGCCACTTTTAGTGATACACATTCCTACTGAGGAACAGCCACTATTAGTAATATACAGTACTTCCAAGGCACAGCTACTGTTAGTGATACACAGTCCTTACGAGGCACAGCTGCTGTTAGTGATACACAGTTCTACTGAGGTGCAGCCACTGTTAGAGATGCACAGTCCTACTGATGCGCAGCCACTGTTAGTGATGCACAGTCCTACTGAGGGGCAGCCACTATTAGTAATGCGGGTTCCTACTGAGGCACAGCCACTGTTAGTGATGCACAGTATTACTGAGGGACAGCTACTATTAGTGATACACAGTTCTACTGAGGCACAGCCACTGTTAGTGATACACAGTCCTACTGAGGCACAGCCACTGTTAGTGATACACAGTCCTACTGAGGTACAGCCACTGTTAGTGATACACAGTTCCACTGAGGCACAGCCGCTGTTAGTGATACACAGTTCCACTGAGGCGCAGCCGCTGTTAGTGATACACAGTCCTACTGAGGCACAGCCACTATTAGTGATACATGGTCCTACCGAGGCACAGCTGCTGTTAGTGAGACACAGTCCTACTGAGGCACAGTCGCTGTTAGTGATACACAGTCCTACTGAGGCGCATCCGCTGTTAGTGATACACAGTCCTACTGAGGCACAGCCGCGGTTAGTGATACACAGTCCTACTGAGGGGCACCCGCTGTTAGTGATACACGGTCCTACTGCGGCGCAGCCACTGTTAGTGATACACAGTCCTACTGAGGCACAGTCACTGTAAGTGATATGCAGTCCTTTCGAACCACAGCCACTGTTAGTGATGCACAGTCCTACTGAGGCATAGTCACTGTTAGTAATACACAGTCCTACAGAGGCACAGTTCTGTTAGTGATCCTCAGAACTACTGCGGTGCAGCCGCTGTTAGTGATCCACAGTACTACTGAGGCGCAGCTGCTGTTAGTGATACACAGTCCTACTGAGGCGCAGCTGCTGTTAGTGATACACAGTTCTACTGAGGCGCAGCCGCTGTTAGTGATACACAGTCCTACTGGGGCACAGCTGCTGTTAGTGATACACAGTGCTACTGAGGCGCAGCCGCTCTTAGTGATACACAGTCCTACTGAAGCACAGCTGCTGTTAGTGAGACACAGTCCTACTGAGGGGCAGCCGCTGTCAGTAGTACATGGTCCTACTGAGGCACAGCCACTCTTAGTGATACACAGTCCTACTGAGGCACAGTCACTGTAAGTGATATACAGTCCTTTCAAACCACAGCCACTGTTAGTGATACACAGTCTTATTGAGTCGCAGCCACTGCTAGTGATACACAGTACTGCTGAGGGGCAGCCACTGTCAGTGGTACACGGTCCTTCTGAGGCGCAGCCGCTGTTAGTGATACACAGTCCTACTGAGGCACAGTCACTGTAAGTGATATACAGTCCTTTCCAACAACAGCCACTGTTAGTGATACACAGTCCTACTGAGGCACAGCCGCTGTTAGTGATACACAGTCCTACTGAGGGGCAGCCGCTGTCAGTGGTACATGGTCCTACTGAGGTGCAGCCACTGCTAGTGATACACAGTCCTACTGAGGCACAGTCACTGTTAGTAATACACAGACCTACAGAGGCACATTTCTGTTAGTGATATACAGTCCTACTGAGTCTCAGGCACTGTTAGTAATACACAGTCCTTCCAAAGCACAGCCAGCATTAGTGATACACGGTCCTACCGAGGCACAGCCCCTGTTAGTGATATACAGTCCTACTGAGGCGCAGCCGCTGTTAGTGAAACACAGTCCTCCTGAGGCACAGCCGCTGTAAGTGATACACAGTCCTACTGAGGAACAGCCACTGTTAGTGATACACAGTCCTACTGAGGCGCAGCAACTGTTAGTGATACACAGTCCTACTGAGGCACAGCCGCTGTTAGTGATACACTGTCCTTCTGAGGAACAGCCACTGTTAGTGATACACAGGCCTACTGAGGCGCAGCCACTGTTAGTGATACACAGTCCTACTGAGGAACAGCCAGTGTTAGTAATACACAGTACTTCCAAGGCGCAGCCACCATTTGTGATACACAGTACTATCAAGGCGCAGCCACTGTTAGTGATACACAGTTCTACTGAGGCGCAGCTGCTGTTAGTGATGCACAGTCCTCCCAAGGCACAGCCACTGTTAGTAATACACAGTCCTACTGAGGCACAGCCACTGCTAGTGATACACAGTCCTACTGAGGCACAGTCACTGTTAGTAATACACAGACGTACAGAGGCACATTTCTGTTAGTGATATACAGCCTACTGAGACGCAGGCACTGTTAGTAATACACAGTCCTTCCAAAGCACAGCCGGTATTAGTGATACACGGTCCTACTGAGGCACAGCCCCTGTTAGTGATATACAGTCCTACTGAGGCGCAGCCGCTGTTAGTGATACACAGTCCTACTGAGGCACAGCCGCTGTTAGTGATACACAGTCGTACTGAGGCACAGCTGCTGTTAGTGATACACAGTCCTACTGAGGTGCAGCGGCTGTTAGTGATACACAGTCCTACTGAGGAACATCCGCTGTTAGTGATACACAGTCCTACCAAGGCGGAGCCCCTTTTAGTGATATACAGTCCTACTGAGGCGCAGCCGCTGTTATTGATACACAGCCCTATTGAGGCATAGCCGATGTTAGTGATACACAGTCCTACTGAGGAACAGCCACTGTTAGTGATACACAGTCCTACTAAGGCGCAGCAACTGTTAGTGATACACAGTACTTCTAAGGCACAGCTGCTGTTAGTGATACACAGTCCTACTGAGGCGCAGCCACTGCTAGTGATACACAGTCCTACTGAGGAACAGCCACTGTTAGTAATACACAGTACTTCCAAGGCGCAGCCACTGTTAGTGATACACAGTCCTGTTAGTGATACACAGTCCTTCAGAGGCACAGCCACTGTTAGTAATACACAGTCTGACTGAGGCAGAGCCGCTGTTAGTGATACACAGTTCTACTGAGGAACAGCCACTGTTAGTGATACACAGGCCCACTGAGGCGCAGCCACTGTTAGTGATACACAGTCCTACTGAGGAACAGCCACTTTTAGTAATACACAGTACTTCCAAGGCGCAGCCACTGTTAGTGATACACAGTACTTTCAAGGCACAGCCACTGTTAGTGATACACAGTCCTGTTAGTGATACACAGTCCTTCCGAGGCACAGCCACTGTTAGTAATACACAGTCTGGCTGAGGCACAGCCGCTGTTAGTGATACACAGTTCTACTGTGGCGCAGCCACTGTTAGTGATGCACAGTCCTCCTGAGGCGCAGCCACTGTTAGTGATGCACAGTCCTACTGAGGGGCAGCCACTATTAGTAATGCACAGTCCTACTGAGGCACAGCCACTGTTAGTGATACACAGTTCTACTGAGGCACAGCCGCTGTTAGTGACACAGAGTTCTACTGAGGTGCAGCCGCTGTTAGTGATACACAGTCCTTCCAAGGCACAGCCACTGTTAGTAATACACAGTCCTACTGAGGCACAGCCACTGTTAGTGATACACAGTCCTACTGAGGCGCAGCCGCTGTTAGTGCTACACAGTACTACTGAGGCGCAGCCGCTGTTAGTGATACACAGTCCTACTGAGGAACAGCAGCTGTTAGTGATACACAGTCCTACTGAGGCGCAGCCACTGTTAGTAATACACAGTCCTACTGAGGCGCAGCCACTGTTAGTAATATACAGTACTTCCAAGGCGCAGCCACTGTTAGTGATAGACAGTCCTGTTAGTGATACACAGTCCTTCCGAGGCACAGCCACTGTTAGTGATACACAGTTCTACTGAGGCACAGCCACTGTTAGTGATGCACAGTCCTACTGAGGGGCACAGCCGCTGTTAGTGATACACAGTTCTACTGAGGCGCAGCCACTGTTAGTGATGCACAGTCCTCCTGAGGCGCAGCCACTGTAAGTGATGCCAAGTCCTACTGCGGGGCAGCCACTATTAGTAATGCACAGTCCTACTGAGGCACAGCCACTGTTAGTGATACACAGTTCTACTGAGGCGCAGCCACTGTTAGTAATACACAGTTCTACTGAGGCGCAGCCGCTGTTAGTGATGCACAGTCCTTCCGAGGCACAGCCACTGTTAGTAATACACAGTCCTACTGAGGCACAGGCACTGTCAGTGATGCACAGTCCTACTAAGGCACAGCCACTGTTAGTGATTCACAGTACTACTGACGCACAGCCACTGTTAGTGATGCACAGTCCTACTGAGGGGCACAGCCACTGTTAGTGATACACAGTTCTACTGAGGCGCAGCCACTGTTAGTGATGCACAGTCCTCCTGAGGCGCAGCCACTGTAAGTGATGCCAAGTCCTACTGAGGGGCAGCCACTATTAGTAATGCACAGTCCTACTGAGGCACAGCCACTGTTAGTAATACACAGTTCTACTGAGGCGCAGGCGCTGTTAGTGATGCACAGTCCTTCCGAGTCTCAGCCACTGTTAGTAATACACAGTCCTACTGAGGCACAGCCACTGTCAGTGATGCACAGTCCTACTAAGGCACAGCCACTGTTAGTGATTCACAGTACTACTGACGCACAGCCACTGTTAGTGATACACAGTCCTACTTAGGCACAGTCACTGTTAGTGATATTCAGTCCTTCCAAGGCACAGCCACTGTTAGTGATACACAGTCCAACAGAGGCACAGCCACTGTTAGTGATACACAGTACTACTGAGGCACAGCCACTGTTAGTAATACACAGTACTACTGAGGCACAGCCACTGTTAGTGATGCACAGTTCTACTGAGGCACAGTCACTGTTAGTGATATACAGTCCTTCTGAGGCGCAGCCACTGTTAGTGATACACAGTGCTACTGAGACACATTCCCTGTTTGTGATATACAGTCCTTCCAAGGCACAGCCACTGTTAGTGATACACAGTCCTACTGAGGCACAGCCACTGTTAGTGATGCACAGTCCAACTGAGGCACAGCCACTGTTAGTGATACACAGTACTTCTGAGGCACAACCACTGTTAGTGATGCACAGTTCTACTGAGGCGCAACCACTGTTAGTGATCCACAGTGCTACTGAGGCACAGTCACTGTTAGTGATGCAGTGATACACAGTACTTCCAAGGCACAGTCACTGTTAGTGATATACAGTCCTTCTGAGGCGCAGCCACTGCTAGTGATACACAGTCCTACTGAGGCACAATCACTGTTAGTAATACACAGTCCTACTGACGCACAGCCCCTGTTAGTGATACACAGTCTTACTGAAGCACAGCCGCTGTTAGTGATACACAGTCCTACTGAGGGGCAGCCGCTGTCAGTAGTACATGGTCCTACTGAGGCACAGCCACTGTTAGTGATACACAGTCCTACTGAGGCACAGTCACTGTAAGTGATATACAGTCCTTTCAAACCACAGCCACTTTTAGTGATACACAGTCTTATTGAGTCGCAGCCACTGCTAGTGATACACAGTCCTACTGAGGGGCAGCCGCTGTCAGTGGTACACGGTCCTTCTGAGGCGCAGCCGCTGTTAGTGATACACAGTCCTACTGAGGCACAGTCACTGTAAGTGATATACAGTCCTTTCCAACAACAGCCACTGTTAGTGATACACAGTCCTACTGAGGCACAGCCGCTGTTAGTGATACACAGTCCTACTGAGGGGCAGCCGCTGTCAGTGGTACATGGTCCTACTGAGGTGCAGCCACTGCTAGTGATACACAGTCCTACTGAGTCTCAGGCACTGTTAGTAATACACAGTCCTTCCAAAGCACAGCCAGCATTAGTGATACACGGTCCTACCGAGGCACAGCCCCTGTTAGTGATATACAGTCCTACTGAGGCGCAGCCGCTGTTAGTGAAACACAGTCCTCCTGAGGCACAGCCGCTGTTAGTGATACACTGTCCTTCTGAGGAACAGCCACTGTTAGTAATACACAGGCCTACTGAGGCGCAGCCACTGTTAGTGATGCACAGTCCTACTGAGGGGCACAGCCGCTGTTAGTGATACACAGTTCTACTGAGGCGCAGCCACTGTTAGTGATGCACAGTCCTCCTGAGGCGCAGCCACTGTAAGTGATGCCAAGTCCTACTGAGGGGCAGCCACTATTAGTAATGCACAGTCCTACTGAGGCACAGCCACTGTTAGTGATACACAGTTCTACTGAGGCGCAGCCACTGTTAGTAATACACAGTTCTACTGAGGCGCAGCCGCTGTTAGTGATGCACAGTCCTTCCGAGGCACAGCCACTGTTAGTAATACACAGTCCTACTGAGGCACAGCCACTGTCAGTGATGCACAGTCCTACTAAGGCACAGCCACTGTTAGTGATTCACAGTACTACTGACGCACAGCCACTGTTAGTGATACACAGTCCTACTGAGGCACAGTCCCTGTTAGTGATATTCAGTCCTTCCAAGGCACAGCCACTGTTAGTGATACACAGTCCAACAGTGGCACAGCCACTGTTAGTGATACACAGTACTACTGAGGCACAGCCACTGTTAGTAATACACAGTACTACTGAGGCACAGCCACTGTTAGTGATGCACAGTTCTACTGAGGCACAGTCACTGTTAGTGATATACAGTCCTTCCGAGGCGCAGCCACTGTTATTGATACACAGTGCTACTGAGACACAGCCCCTGTTTGTGATATACAGTCCTTCCAAGGCACAGCCACTGTTAGTGATACACAGTCCTACTGAGGCACAGCCACTGTTAGTGATGCACAGTCCAACTGAGGCACAGCCACTGTTAGTGATACACAGTACTTCTGAGGCACAACCACTGTTAGTGATGCACAGTTCTACTGAGGCGCAACCACTTTTAGTGATCCACAGTGCTACTGAGGCACAGTCACTGTTAGTGATGCAGTGATACACAGTACTTCCAAGGCACAGTCACTGTTAGTGATATACAGTCCTTCTGAGGCGCAGCCACTGCTAGTGATACACAGTCCTACTGAGGCACAATCACTGTTAGTAATACACAGTCCTACTGAGGCACAGCCACTGTTAGTGATACACAGTCCTACTGAGGCACAGCCACTGTTTGTGATACACAGTCCTGCTGAGGCACAGCCACTGTTAGTGATACACAGTCCTTCTGAGGCACAGCCACTGTTTGTGATACACAGTCCTTCCAAGGCACGGCCACTGTTTGTGATACACAGTCCTTCCAAGGCACAGCTACTGTTAGTGATACACAGTCCTTCTGAGGCACAGCCGCTTTTAGTGATGTACAGTGTTTCCGAGGCGCAGCCACTGTTAGTGATACACAGTCCTTCTGAGGCACAGCCACGGTTAGTGATACACAGTCCTTCCAAGGCACAGCCACTGTTAGTGATACACAGTCCAACTGAGTCACAGCCACTGTTAGTGATACACAGTCCTTCCAAGGCGCAGCCGCTTTTAGATATATACAGTCCTTCCGAGGCGCAGCCACTGTTAGTGATACACAGTCCTTCTGAGGCACAGCCACTGTTTGTGATACACAGTCCTTCCAAGGCACAGCCACTGTTAGTGATACACAGTCCTTCTGAGGCACAGCCCCTGTTTGTGATACACAGTCCTTCCAAGGCACAGCCACTGTTTGTGATACACAGTCCTTCTGAGGCACAGCCACTGTTTGTTATACACAGTCCTTCTGAGGCACAGCCACTGTTAGTGATACACAGTCCTTCCAAGGCACAGCCACTTTTAGTGATATACAGTCCTTCCGAGGCGCAGCCACTGTTAGTGATACACAGTCCTTCTGAGGCACAGCCACTGTTAGTGATACACAGTCCTTCCATGGCACAGCCACTGTTTGTGATACACAGTCCTTCCGAGGCACAGCCACTGTTTGTGATGCACATTCCTTCCAAGGCACAGCCACTGTTTGTGATACACAGTCCTTCTGAGGCACAGCCACTAATAGTTTTGCAAAGGGGTGGACATAGAGGTCTGAAATTACGTGAAGCGCCAAAGGTTTAAGTGAAGGCAAGTTTGAAAACATTTTCAGTGTTGATTTCACTGTTTCTGCTTTGATTCTGCTCTCAGGGTCTTATTCAGGGCTCTCCTGGAACTTTGTGATTCTAGGCTCTGCCTCCATGCTTCACCTGCTTCAAGATGGTGTGTTTGAGAGTTAAGTGTCTGAGCATAGGTTCCTGCAAGGGGCGTGTTTGGATGACCGCTTCTACAAGTACCCTGGGCTGAGTCTAAGGTAGGACTTGTAAACAGTGCAAAAAACCTTGAACGTAATTTGTGTATCAACCAGGACACTATGTCCAACTTCGAGAACAGAGTTTATGTGGAGCATATTCTGTGTGCCTGCTTTTGTAACCTTTGCAACTAGTCTTTGTGTTTTTGTGACTCCTGTATAGCTTATATGGCAGTAGTAGAGATGTGCCATGTCAAGGGCTTTAAGTCGGTTTAGAGAAGTGACAGGATTGTTTCAGATGAAGGACGGTTTCAGGTTGAGTCCCTCAACCACTATATTAACATGTGGATTAAAGGAGAGTGTTGAGGTCTAATATACTCTCAGGTAATTTCATTTTTGTAGACGTATATTAAGGAGTTCGGATGTCTGAGGGTCAGCCAATGGTAATGAGTAATGAGTTCGGCTCTGTTCCTCACGAGAATCCAGGGTCAAAGTGGGACAGAAAATAGGCAAAGGGACCAAAATGAAAGTGGTCCCCATTAGAGAATCAGATAACTAAACAAGCATTTGCAGTGCAATAGGTCTCGCTTTTGGGACCTTATAAGTATTTAGCTATGCAGCCCATTATCGAAAATTACTGCAACGTAGCTTCACTCACATGTTTTTTTTAGCACAATGACATCCTCAGGTGATGGCAATCACCAAAACACAGGAAAGACCCAGTGACTCTCGGTGATTATTATATATTATTTTTTTTAATCACAGAAGCACAAGTAAAAGTAGTAAAGTAATTATTAGTGGCATCAGCTACTAAACTGGAATGCACCTTGATAAAATACTTGGGCTAATCACAGGCCTGCAGTGAGGGAGGTGGGAAAAGATTATTGGGTAAGAAGACTCGGCAAGTTACACAAATATAGAAGTGCTGACGAAATTAAGGGCATGGCTTAAAAGACTTAAGCTTAAAATCTGTGCTCAGCATAGTGTGCCCCCCAACTGGTATTTTGTTACTTCTGTCATTGCATCCAGATATATAAGACAACAAGTCTTAGTATAGAGGAAGTATTTGAGGGCATAATTAGTAGTAAGGGGGATAAGGCACCGGGACCCGACGGGGTCCCGATAGACCTTTATAAAAATGAAATGGCTTTATGGTCGCCGTTCTTAACTCGAGTTTTTAACGTCGCCGTTGAGACTCATTTTCCTTTATCATGGGGCCAGTCAATTATAATACCAATTCATAAGAAGGGTGTTAAGACCGCTGCCTGTAATTATCGTCCAATCTCTTTATTGGACTCGTCTATAAAGATCGTGAGTAGGGTCATGCTATCAAGACTAGAAGCCTGGGTCCAAGAAAAGTCAGTCCTTACCCAAGTGCAATATGGATTCAGAAAGGGTGTTGGCACACTGGAGCAGTGTGTCAACCTGGATCTTTTGATCGGCAAGTATACACTTGCTAAGGAGGGAAATTTATATTTATGTTTTGCTGACCTTAGCATTGCTTTTGATTTGGTAGACCATTCTATTTTATGGCCCTTATTGTTAGATATGGGTGCCCCCAAAGAGATAATATTTTTTTGGGCTAGATTATATGGGGAGCTGTCAAGTAAGGTGCGGTACGGTCATTTAGGCGAATATACCCCGCTTTTTAAAGTCAAAAGAGGCATCCGACAAGGCTGCGTCTTAGCTCCATTACTTTTCTCATTGTTTATCAATGAAGTCGACGCAGCTCTGAAACTGTTTGAGTCGGATGCCCCTAGGGTGGATGGGAAGCCTGTCCCAATGCTTTTATATGCCGACGATGCGGTTTTACTTTCTCGCACCCCTATTGGGCTACAGCGTCTTATTGATAATTTTACTGTTTTTATTACTAAAAGAAAACTTTTAATCAATAAATCAAAAACTTTTGTTATGGCTTGCGGTAGGAACCCTATAACATCTAGTTCTTACCTTATTGAAGGTTCCAAGGTTCAGATAGTCAAGACATTTTGTTACTTGGGCATTACATTTGCAGGGAATAGGTCATGGGCTCAGGAACAGGAAAATGCCTGTTCTAAGATGCTTAGAAATATAAATGGTATTTTCAGATTTGCGGCCAAACTGGGCAATCGACGCATTAAAGATATGTTGACAATTTATGAGATATGATGCGTCACCGCAGCTCTTTATGGGGCAGGTGTTTGGGGTCACTTTCAGGGTAATATATTACAACAAACCGAAAATTCGTTTTTAAAACGTTTACTTTGTGTCCCTTCATCTGCCTCCACGGAACTGATCCACCGTGAGGTGGGCATCAAATATATTTCAGACCTGGCTTCAACACGACCCCTCTTATTATGGAAATCAATATGGTCAAAAGAGGAAACAATATTTACTCAATCTATTATACGGGACTGCCTCAAACTGGAGAACTGTTTAAGAATACCCTGGCTTAACTATATTATTTATTGGTTTAAATCTTTATTCAACTGTGATATCCGATTGGATCCTGGGTGTACTGTCTCTGTTGCTAGAGCCGAGATAAAATTAACTTTGCTAGCAAATAAAATAGAGGCTCGTTCACGTGTTACTAAGAATCAATCAACTCTCCTCTTCTATTTGCAATTGGACCTTAAACAGGGTTTCCAAACTTATCTGTCAGTCGTGACAAGAGCTTCGCATCTTTGTGCTGACACGCTTAAGATTGGGTATTGTACACCATCTTGTTAATTTTCCAATTATGAACCAGTGCTCTGTTCACGCATGCCCATGTGATGGAGTTTCACGACAAAGCTGCTGCCATATGTTATTATTTTGCATATTTTATTCTCATCTTAGGAAATTTTATTTAAAACCTTTTTTTCTACACTATAATATAAGATCCACTACAGATGCCATGAACTTGCTTTTTAGATTGGATGATCCACGATAGTGCTTTTATTTAGCTACATTTCTTCTGAAATCTATTAGTATTAGGAAATCTATGATTATTGACATTTGATTGTATGTTTTAAGGGTATCATGTAATTATGTGCATTTGCACTTTTGAATTAGGATAATATATGACCCAGTAAATGCTTGGACCCTTTTGTGAATCATGCACTTGCACTTTGTATCCGAACTAATATGTTTACGAACTTTGATATATTTGCATTTTCCATCCCACTGTTTCATAATTTTTTGATTTTACTGTAGATTGAGCTTTTTATGCCTGTACTGCTTATATGGTTGATTTATTTAACCGAATAAAAGCTTTTAAATCGTAATCGTAAGACAACAAGTCAGATTACACCTACAACAAGCCAGGACTATTGGCTTTGTCAATGGTTGTTGGTTGCAGAACAACTATGGCTTTGTTGTATATGATATTGAAAATGGTTTAGTTCTTGCGGGCAAAGTTGTGGCATAAGGCTAGAGTTTCTGACTTTGGAGCTAGCGGGAAGCAGGTTCGAGTCACAACGTTGGCTCACCATTCTGTGATTCTGGACAAGCTTCTGAGCCCCGTGCCTACCAAAAATAACATGAACGTTGTCTTTGTGTAATGTAACTGATGCCCATGTAAAACGCTTCAATACCTGAGGCATTTAAAGCTGTGAACTGTTGCCGAGTTAAGATTTATTTTTTCCACCCCTAGGGAAAGGGCGAAAATGGAGACCTTGATAGGGACCCGTCTCAGCACCTGGTTGGACCCGGCCCACTTAAAGCCCTAGGTGAAGTGTAGTGCTGACATTATTTGAACATGGCAGAGGCATACGCTGTGAATGAAGTTTTAAGAAAATCACAGACCCTGAAAATGAAACCAGTGGATAAGCAACACGGAAAGAGAAAAGCAGAACAAAACGGGGTGCAGAGGAAGAAGCAAAACGGACAGGCAGGTGGGAGTGGACTAAGCCACAAGGACAGCTGGTGGAGGAAGAGGAACCACACGGACAAGGGGGTAAAAGAATGGTTACACGAGGAAAGAAAAGTGATCCACGGAAGGAACGCACAATCAGTACAAATTCTGTGATGTAATGCTGCCACTCCGGTTGCAGAGGCGAAAATAACTCTCCAGCGGATAATCCCACAGAGGAGAGTCTCCGATTACAGACGCAGGGGGGTGATCTGCAAAATAAAAAAAAAGAGAAAACAAGTCTCAGCGTCGGCTCAACATCCGGTAATTCTGTGCAAATCACGTACTCTACCCGTGCCTACCAAATAATGAATGTGTCCTTGTGTAACGTAACTGGTGCTCATGTAAAGGGCTCCAATACCTTCGAGTCGAGTTCGCGCTATGTAAAACTACAACAACAAAAAAACAACGCCTGACCTGCAAGAGCCAGATGGGAGGAGGGAAGAGAGGCCATCACACGCTGTGCTGTGTGATGGCCAACCAAAAGAAAAAACAACAATTGATGGTCAGAATTCAGAACAATTTCATACATTCACCCCAGTACAGAGATCTGGGCCTAAATCCATTGTTTTTTTGTTCACCATGCCATTCCAGTTTGAACCCAGCCATATGCAAATCAGTCTTGACCCTGTGCCCTATGGGAACAGTCCCGCCCGAACTGCTAGGCCAGGTTCTCCCTGGACTGAAAACAAGCATCCTAGGACCGGTTTCGGGGTTTCACCCCTCATCAGCCAGGATAGCTTGACTCCAGTGGCATGGAAAGCACGGGACCCACGTCTGGGCATTCCCGTCCCTCTCGGGGTGACAAATGCAAAAACAACAATTGATGGACAGAATGCAGAACAATGTCATACATTCACCCCAGTACAGTGATCTGGGCCTAAATCCATCGTTTGTTTGCTCACCATGCCATTCCAGTTTGAACCCAGCCATATGCAAATCACTCTTGACCCTGTGCCCTATGGGAACAGTCCAGCCTGAACTGCCAGGCCAGGTCCTCCCTGGACTGGAAACAAGCATCCTAGGACCGGTTTCGGGTTTTCACCCCTCATCAGCCAGGATAGCTTGACTCCAGTGGCATGGAGAGCACGGGACCCACGTCTGGGCATACCCGTCCCACTTGGGGTGACAAATGCAAAAACAACAATTGATGGACAGAATGCAGAATAATGTCATACATTCACCCCAGTACAGAGATCTGGGCCTAAATCCATCGGGGCAGATTTACAAGCCCCTTGCGCCACTTTTGCGTCATTTTTAACATGGAAAAAATGACGTAAAAGGTGTTGCAAGGGGCTTGTAAATCTGCCCCATCATTTTTTTGCTCACCATGCCATTCCAGTTTGAACCCAGCCATATGCAAATCAGTCTTCACCATGTGCCCTATGGGAACAGTCCAGCCCGAACTGCCAGGCCAGGTCCTCCCTGGACTGGAAACAAGCATCCCAGGACCGGTTTCGGGGTTTCACCCCTCATCAGCCAGGATAGCTTGACTCCAGTGGCATGGAGAGCACGGGACCCACGTCTGGGCATACCCGTCCCACTCAGGGTGACAAATGCAAAAACAACAATTGATGGACAGAATGCAGAACAATGTCATACATTCACCCCAGTACAGAGATCTGGGCCTAAATCCATTGTTCTTTTGTTCACCATGCCATTCCAGTTTGAACCCAGCCATATGCAAATCAGTCTTGACCCTGTGCCCTATGGGAACAGTCCCACCCGAACTGCCAGGCCAGGTTCTCCCTGGACTGGAAACAAGCATCCTAGGACCGGTTTCGGGGTTTCACACCTCATCAGCCAGGATAGCTTGACTACAGTGGCATGGAAAGCACGGGACCCACGTCTGGCGTTTGTTTGCTCACCATGCCATTCCAGTTTGAACCCAGCCATATGCAAATCACTCTTGACCCTGTGCCCTATGGGAACAGTCCAGCCTGAACTGCCAGGCCAGGTCCTCCCTGGACTGGAAACAAGCATCCTAGGACCGGTTTCGGGGTTTCACCCCTCATCAGCCAGGATAGCTTGACTGCAGTGGCATGGAGAGCACGGGACCCACGTCTGGGCATACCCGTCCCACTCGGGGTGACAAATGCAAAAACAACAATTGATGGACAGAATGCAGAACAATGTCATACATTCACCCCAGTACAGAGATCTGGGCCTAAATCCACCGTTTTTTTGCTCACCATACCATTCGGGCTGGACTGTTCCCATGAGGCACAGAGTCAAGACTGATTTGCATATAGCTGTGTCTGAACTGGGGTGGCAAAGTGAGCTAAAGAATGATGATGGATTCAACCCAAATCTGTGACTGGGGGTGAGTGTTTGAAAAGTTTCAGCACTCCGTCCATCATCTCTTTGTGTTTGCTTTGGCCAACCAAAAGAGCCAAACCAAGAGAGCTGAACACACAAAGGAGGGACTTTTACAGAAATGCACCAATAAGAAGCCAGCATTCTGAATGCCACAGATAGTAACCAATGGCAATTGGTGGGTGTGCCAAACCCCATAGAAAAGATAAAAGGTGGATGGAAGCTCGACCTAAAAAGTGTCCCACATTTGCAAATCAGGGAGGTTTTGTACTTGTACACACATGATGTATAGGTGTTTTGCAAGGTATGGGAGACAGCATGCATATATGCTGGCTGCAGATAATGTTTGTGGTAATAGCAGAGAAATCAATAGTAAAACTCTCTCACCAGTGAATAAATCAGGACCACAAACAGACAAAAAACAAGCCCACCCACAGACCAGCCCTTCTAGCACTGCCAGATTGCCCTATAAACCAGTCCGACCCTGCAACAATCTTATGTTGGTGCTGTTGAGCAGGGCAAGCCCATCTTCACTGAAGCACATTATCCAGACACGAGGTGATGTTGGATTGGTGCCCTTGTTTGTTTTCAAGTTGGAAATAGATTTGGGTGTTATTGTCATACATTTCCAAGTTAACCTGATACTGCTGAAGAAGCTCCAGCGGGGATACATTTTCTCTAAATTACCTGCTCTGAAGTTAATCAGAATCAGAATTATCTACTGCATCTGCACACCTACGCTAGCGCATGGTAATAAGGTACATTTTTATTTTTTACAAGTAAAACAATACAATTCACCACTTTTGATAAAGCCATGATAAAAAAACAATGTTCACCAATCATAACACATTTACAATTTATTAAAGAAAGAAATATGAACATTTCCCTGGTGGCCCTGCCAAACGGGATCTAAAAAATCCTTTCGACTTAAGCAGCTGCCCTAGGAACCTCAGATTTAGGTTCAAATCTAGCTAGACTCAACATCATGTGATTCTGGCAGATCACTTAATCTCCCTGTGTCTAAATGTGTGTAAAATGTTTTATGGAATCCCCACTTGATGTACACAATCTTGTAGATTGCCTCCTGACCCCTCACTGTGACAGCAATCTGTTGCTTCACAGTTAGGTTCTTGCTATAGAAATTACAATACATACATACATACAAGTACACATACCTTGAAATTACATGTATTACTGTCAAGCATTCTGTATTAAATATTTCAATTGTCATACATTTGGAAAAACAATGAAACTTCAAAAAGTTGCCCTAATGGCCATCAATTCACATAGTCATCTTTCGGTAAATAAGTTCCTCTAAAGCCAATGTAAAAGCATGCCACTGAATATGTACACAAACACTACTGCTGGGTAATAATAGATACACCAGAGCTGCAATCCCCTCCTCCCCCCGCCTCCGAGACAATTCATCTTTATGGGGCACATGCATCAAACTTCATTTTTGCGATTACCAAATAGCTATCTTTAAGAAATCGCTATTTGGTAATCGCAAAATTCAATGCATCAATAAAGGGTGCAAATAGCGATTCTCTAATTGCGATTCCTTAAGAATCGCAATCGCAATTAGGGAATCGCTATTTGCTATTGCGACTCCTTTCTTTCCTATGGGCCTCAAGGCCCATTGGTGGGAATGGTCATGCATTGCCTAAATTGCGATTACCTAATTGGTAATTAGCGTTTCCTAAATGCACAGTTCGCATTTAGGAAAGGCTTCTTCATGTGCATTAGGGAATCGCAAATTGCGATTCCCTATTAGCATTTGCAATTTAGGTAATCGCAAGATATTGCGAATACCTAAATTGCGAATCCAAAAACTTTCATGCATAGCAAAAGGCCATTTTGCGATCGCAAATGGCCGATTTTTGCGAATCGCACTGTTTGCGATCGCAAAATTGCTTGATGCATGTGCCCCTATATAACCTCTTTTTCAGAAATATTTAAAGGCAGCTTAGATGGAATCTGAAGCATGACTTTTAATGGACCTCACTGAGGATGCATGAAGTAGAACCTTTTAGTCATTCAAACTGCTGGTGCTGCAGTCCAGAGGGAGGAGACCTGCTACCTGTGTTGTGGCACTGCTCCCATCTACAGCCATTCTGGTAGACGATAATGGATAGGTTATACAATGCCAGTGACCTCCATCTTCCCCCGTCATTCCGTCCAGCTTCCCTACATAATGTACAAACACTGGTGGACTGTCCACGCGTACCAACGAAGGGATGATAGCGCCCATATTGGCGGCCAAGGTCTGCATCCTGCACCCCTGGAGACAGCGATCCATTCCTACCCTGGTTGAATGGCTGACAGAGCGAATGAGAATAGCTCATTGCGAACACGTCATTTATGAAATCAATAATAAGATCTTTGAACAAGACTAGGCACCTTTTCCAAATGACACAGGACTCAGTTAAAGAGACATCTGACTGGTCTAACACCCCCTGCTTAAAACTTCAGTCTTGTTTCATACTCTTTCTCTCCCTTGACCCCTGTGAGACGACCTCCTCCCATTGATACCCAACTGCATTGGCATGGCTGTGGCTACACATATATTATTATGGCCCCGGGCCTTACCTTACATCTTATTCCAACAGAGAGCTAAGACATCCTGTCTGGTTAGGAAGAGTGACTGCTGACAGTAGCTGTATGTTCCTGTTAATGTTCCAAGTGCTTTTGTTCTGAACGAATGACCTGAAATATACAAGGCATAGGTCAATGGCTTAGGTTTTTCATACGTAAGAGTTTTTATTGCCGCTTACCCTAATCCTGTCCAAATCTCCCCCCTCACATTATGCACTTTCCTAACGCCTTCAGCTGCCACCCTCCCATTGACATTATGGAAGCCTCTCTTGTTCTCAGGAACATCCCTTGCCACGAGAGGGCCAATTAAACTCTTTCAGGAACTGTTGTAAGTTGATGTGGTTGCCCTGTGTTCTTTACGGGGAAATTATTGTTTAGTGAAATGCGGAGGCGGGAGGTATCCTCTATAACTTCATACAATGTGGGTTCTGTGCCCACTCTTATCAATAAAGAATTATTGCAAAAGAAGAGACATACTATTACATTTTGTTTACTAATCCCACACTGTACCAAGAAGCATTGACAAAGCGAATAGGTATAGCATTTTGTAAGGAGAAGTTTTTGAAAGAGTTGGGTGACTTTGGAAGTCTGTTGTCCGTAGCTGTCCTGGATAGAAAATCCCATAATAAAGTGATTCAATAATATGGAAGATGGGAGTACAGACTGCACTGGTTGGCTTTATTATATAAGAAAAGTGTTATGAAAAGATCCCAGAAGATGATGCTTCCATTATAAGTGATGAACTCAAAAAGCAAAATATTACATACTAGATATTTTTTGACAAAAGGTCAGTATTTTCATTGCATCTTTAATAAAGTCTATTCACGCTCACATGCTTACTTTGTGATTTAAAATCAAAAAGCTGTAAATTCAGCATTTTATCATAACAGAAAAGGAAACCAAATGAACATGCAAGAATGATAAGTGCATAGCACTGTATTTATAGCAGTATAAAGACTCCGAAGATCAAGCACTTCCTAAAGAAAAAAGCCATCAATCAGCAACTAAAATGCCATTGGTTCATTAAAAGTACACACAGGTTGTAGTCTAACAAAATGACTACTTAGCTCCATCACCACAATACACAAATGGGACAATGCGGCAAGCCACAAAATGCCATATCGTTGATGGAAAACTGATCCAAGCCATGGCAAACCATGACAAGTAATGGATGTGGGGTTTGACCCAAAGCCCACTGTGTCCACACTGCTTATTATACTTTTTGAAGAACTGATTGGATGAGGTGTACCAGACTGCTAAAGCTGTCTATTGCCAGACCTAAAACAAAATAAAGATATTAGTGGTGTAGTAATGATGTGGACATCGTATGCTCAAGTACAGCCACATTCAGCAGTCTATTGCAGTGCTTTTTACCCACGATGGGTGACTGGTGATAGCCCAAACTCTGCCCCCAGGTCTGGGATGTTCATAAGGGCACCACAATGCCCAACAGCAATGCTCTGTAGCTGGTCCTATCTGGTGCTAGGGTTTTGTATCCCTGCTGACAAACAGGAAATGCAGCTTTGTAAGATATTTTGTGAGACCAGCTGAAAGTAATGTGCCTCTATAGGCAATGGATTTTCTTTAAAGACAGGAAGCCCCCTCCCTCAAACCGAGAGCAGGTGCGAGAACTACTCCCTCAATATTCAAGTGAGCACAGACTGCCCAACACCATAAACATGGCCAACTGGATACATTGTCATGCATTTGATGCTACATGTGTTTAGATAGCAAAACATTCATTGTTTAATTCTTTATCACAACCAGATATTGTTCAGCAATTATTAGCCTTAATTAATTATAGTAATTATCAGTCCCAAATGAGTTATTGTCGATGTGAAATATACTTTTATTCATGTCACTAATCAAAGAATACTGGATATCACTTTCACTGAATGCTTTATTACATTTACCATTTGCTCTACAAAACCGAATTTTCAATTGTTTTTCTTATAAGAAACCACATTTTTCTCTGCAGATTCTCTCGTTCCCTGTTATTTAAAGTATTGTTCGGAAGCATCCAGGGGTAGCAGTTGCTACTCTGGCTTGGTTGCCCTTTTCAACACCTGCCTATTGCTGCCACTGTTGTTATGGGCAGAGGCAGCAGCAGAAAGTAAACTGAGCCCTATAAGCTCTGTTTATTTTCTGTCGATATGACCTTTGCCCTTCCCTTAGCACCTCAGAAGCTAGTAGGATTCTGTTGATGGCTTAAGCATGGCATAAGTGTCAATGGGCAGAAAATGTCTGTGATGCTAAATGTTCTGCCACTTGCATCTTGGTGAAACATAATTCATGTCATTAATACATGTTATGCGTTTTTAAGAATTAATGGTGCTGCTATTAAAAAAGAACATCTATCAACAGTGGCACAGTAACATTTAATTAGATATTCACAATATTTTATTTTGGAGACTGGGTACAGAACATTTGCTTCTTTCATTACCTCCTTCAAATTCTGTATCTAGTTCACTCTGTGGGTTGGCACTTAAAAACCATGTGACATGAGAAATGTACTTTTTCCGTTCACAATACTATATTTAAACATTTCTAAAGCTATTCTTTAAAATCATCATGGAAAAAGAATAAAAACATTTATTTGGCTGTACAGGTATTTGCTAGGAATGTATTTGTGTTAGTTGTTTGAACATAGTAAATGTTTGAAATTGAGTTACTGGTTGACTGGGGTGTGAGCCCTGGTCAAGCAGCAACCACAACCCTTGTCAGGGTAAGGTACAAGCATACCACACATTAACTCGTGCTCAACCACCTGGTAGCTTGGCACAGTGCAGTCAGGCTGCTTAACTTAGAGCAATGCCAATGTGTAAAGTATTTGTGCAACACTTCAACAGTAAAACAGTGAAAACACCACACAAAAAGATCCCAAAAAAGGTAAGAAAAATAGATTTGAATTTAATAAATAAGACAAGACCAAAATGACAAAAAATCCTATCAGTAAAATCGTAGTTATCAATTCTTAAAGAATAAACTGCAAAATAGTGCCTAAAAGAGCCAACAGTGCCTATCTGGTCTCGCTGGACCGAGTCAAAAGTTCAGGCCGACCATAATGGAGTGCAATAAGCTATAGTTCCAGATTAGTCCAGCTGAAGTTTTATTTTCTCAAGTTTTATTCCAAGGGTTCCGTCTTGCATTGGAGATGGTCATGAGGAGAAAGGAGAGAGTCAGAGTAGCAGTCGGCGTGGTGAAAAGAGGAGGCTGGGTGTCGCAGATCAGCATGCTGGAGCTTTACGTTGGTGGTCCACCCCGAGATGTCGATGCTGTTGTACAAAGAGACTGCCAGCATGCGCTGGATTTCGGTGCGAGCGGCATGGTTCCAGTATGAACAGGCCTGTTTGCGGTCGCAAAGAGCCCAAAAGCTTGATTTTAAGAGCTCTAGAACCACACCAAGGATCCAGGACCTGAGAGGCACCACTTGGGGGTCAGGAACCCACTGAAGACAAGTCCAGTAGCTGTTGGGGAGACTGTATGTCCCTAAGGGTCAGATCAGGAGTCCAGCAGACTAGCCCTTTGAGTCTCACTGGGGTCCTGGTTCAAGTTCTTCCCCAAGAAAGAGGGCAACCGGCAGTACGCCAGCACAGCAGGGTAGCAGTTGCCTCAGGACAGCAGTTCAGTAGAGGGGCAGTCCTTCCAGCAGCCCATCAGTCCGTTTTCCTCGAAGAGTATCCACAGGTCCAGAAGTATAGTGAACAGATAGGCCCTTATTACGATGTTGGGCGTTACCAACACTGTTGAGGGAAAGGAACCGCCCGACCATGGGTCGGTGGCTCTGCAATCCCAATTAGGATGCGACCGCACTTAGGGGGTCATTAGGATGGCGAACGACTTTAGTCCGCCCGCCATCCCAGTGGTAACGGGACAGGCCGCCTGCCATGTGGTGGTCCCGCACCCCTGATTAGGATGCGACCGCCACCCTGGCGGTCGCATTCCGCAGTTTAACATTGCGGCGGGTGCTGCTGTAAGCAGCACCCGCCGCAATGTCAAATTGACATGTTGTGCATTTCCATGCACAACGTGGCAGGCACCACGCGGTGCCTGCCACCTTGTGCATGGAAATGGAGGGGGGTACCCAGTACCCCCCAAGGGCACCCCCCACCTCCCTGGGGGCCCACAACGGGCCCCCAAAGCAATTCCCCACCAGCCTTTCCATGGCGGCGATGCCGCCATGGAAAGGCCTTTAACCGCACGCATGCTAATATGGATGGCGGTGCCTGCTAGGCACCACCACCATATCAGGGGCCAAGTCCGCCCGGCCGGCAGAACGATTGCCGACCGGCGGAAAAGCGGCGGATGCACTTTGCGTCCGCCGCGATACCCCCGCCATTGTAATATGGCGGGGGGTATTACTCGTTATGATGGCGTAACGGTCGCCACCGTCGGATCGGCAGTGGCGAATGTTACGACATCGCAATGACCCCCTAAGTGAGGTCGGAAACTTCCATTTTTCAATGGGAGCTTGTGCTGCGACCTGAAAACACCTGTAGCACAAGCTCCCATTGAAAAATTGAAGTTTGTAAACATCCTTGCCACACGGTGCTTGCCACATGGTGCCTGCCACACGGTGCCTGCCACACGGTGCAGGAATGTTGAGGGGGGCACCATAGGTGTCCCCCAGGGCAGTATGTGCACGGCCAGGGGGGGAAGAGGTCCCTGCTTGGGGCCCCCATCTCACTTTACGACAGCCCTTCCATGTCGGAAACCGGCATCATGATCCCGACGGCTGGAATGCCATCCTTAAGGGATTATACTGAATATCCGGAACCTCGTCGGATTCCCCCGCAGGATTAAACTCCGACCGACGTCATCCTAATACGGCGATCGGGCTTTAAGCCTACCATGTCAGGTGGAAAGCCTCCAACCAGCAGTTGAAGGCTTTCCGCCCGACATCGTAATCGGGCCATTAGTGTCCGAGGACCTTCTTTTATACCAGTGAAGAGTTGGTGTCTGAGTTCCTTCTTTTATACCCTGGTTCTAGAAGGTGGGAGTAGGTTCTAGACAATAACTTTGAAGTGCAGGGAAGTTCCTGCCTCGCCTGTCCTGGCTCCAAGCTGGCTGATGTGAAAATGTAGGGTCATGCGACCCTTTGTGTAAAGGCAGAGCACAGGCAATTCAGGTGTAAGTGGGGCTGTACTCAGCTGTGCCCCCATCCTGCCAGCAGATGGCCCACTCAGGCACACCTAATGCCTGTATTATGTGACTGTCTGGGAGGTATTCACAAAGTCTAACTGCGACTATAAATGAACAGGGTTTAAATGAATTCAAATAAGGCCACCACAGATGTGCATAATTTTACAGTGGCTATCTAGGATAAAACAAAAAAGCATTGACAATGGCAATAGATTTCACAGTCACAACCTATTGGATTTGCCAGTGATGGTTTATTTTGCAATGCACGTTTCCACGGTTCGTTTATTTTTTATTTTATTTTATGCTTAATCGACTTCTAACTTCCATTCATGTTCAATATCGCTTGTTGTCCATTGTTTTTGAAGCCTCATTGATGCCTTAATAGTCTTGATCAATTAGTTTTATCAACCTTCTAGCTCTAGTAACAGCGGCATACCTACCTCACTTCAGTTAGCACCTCTGTAGGTGCTGCAGACCACATGCGCCATGTTTTCATCTTATTAGTGCTCTTTCCAATTTGGTCCAAACTTACGGAACCTTACTCTGAGTCTCGTAACTTTGTTTTTATTACTTGTAGTCTTAAATCATTGCTTCAAATCCCACAACTGAAATCATACCTTTTCCATCACACATTCAGTTTCTTTTTATTTCCATAGGGACTTCTTATGTAACAAGCACATTGAACGTACCTACATTTATCATATCGTATAACAGGGAATTCCCATGCTACTGCCTCAGGTGGTAGGTATCCACCAACTCTTCTGCAGGAACCTTTGCAAGAACACTGGGCAGGATATTAGTATAATGTGGTGCACTGTCCCGGTTTGCACCACAAGCAACCTCAAGAACTGTGTGCTGCATTACAGAGAAAGCATAGGCAAGCGCACCTCCACTGGTGAGAGCATAAAAAACTGAGTAATAGTTTTCACCTACCACTCCTTTTAACTGCAGGTCACAGGCTTTTGAAGAAGGGGGCGTAGATGGATCTCCCTTTGTGGGTGGGTACAGTTTGTGACTGCAACAGCATGAGAGGGGTTATCTTGGACACCTAGAACATGCAATCACTGGGCCTCTTCCTAGTGCATCTCCCAATGACCTGTTTGTCCTTGCATTCACATCATGAATAAGGCACAGGTGGAGGGGAAAATAAGGAAGCGCCCCTGCCAGTTTGCGTGGGTGCAAACTGTGCAACAACATGATGGGTGCCTCTAATGTAATACAGAACTGCCACATGGCTGAAAAAAAACTAGTGCAAATGCCTACTGCATCCCAGGGGCACCTATTTATTATAGTCCCAGATGATATTGGGAATCATCCAAGCATTAGTTTTATTGCAAAGTGTATCCCATTGGTTGTCCACTTCCAAGATCCACAACTGAAAAATGGGAGGTCATACAGAATTCTAGCCTGGCGGACATACTTATCCAAGTGGCATGATCATGCTACTGCCCTCCTCTCTATCTTTCCCTTTAGGTTTACCCTTGACCAGTGTAGGAAACTGGAAAGTTGTGCAGGATGTGAGGCCTGCACAAGTAATAGGTCCACAATTTCCCCTTACTGGAACCAAGCACCCCATTGTAGCGCTTGACTCTCTCACGGTAGCGAAGCAGAGCAATGCAAGGCTGATTCAGGGGAGGTGGTGTGGGCTAGTAATCACCATTCACTGGCATTCGATAAGAACACTCAATAAATGATTGTCCAGTCATTGCTATTTCTTTAGAAAAAGGAAAAGTACATTTATTACACACACACTACTAAATGCTATGCATTAATTTACAAACATATACTAAGGCAGATAGCAAATACCATAGATTACAGTATTAAATCAGATTTGTCCTCCTAAAGCGTCATGTCCCTCATAATCCCTGTACCCCCAACCTATACCAGACAGCGCATCACAGCATAACGGGCTGTCACTTTAAATAAAGCCAGCCTATTGGCTTTATCAATGGTCACCACACCATATAAGGTAAGCCTTTTGATTTTTTTAGGGGTTATCACAACATATAAGATAAGCGTATTGGGATTATCAAAGTTCACCACATTTGTTGAACATCCACTAGCAACATAAATAAATAGTAATTAAGCTTTAAACTTAAACATAATGTGTGTCTGTGTCTTTTTTCTACACATTAAAGCCACATAGAATGCTATCATAGAATCAGCCCCTCAAGGACATTGTACGGTATGTGTCTTCTTTATACACCCTCAAACCAAATAAAATGCCACCTTACATCCAACCCATAGAGGGGACTGCACCCCTATCTGTAGAGAAAAAAATATCCAGCCTTGGAAAGATTTTCAATCTGATGACAATCCTTGAGGGGGGGGGGGGGTCATAATTTCCTTGACCCCGCAAACTTAGGGTCAGTTTTTAAACGTTACTCATCGGGAGCTGCTGTAACTCATACAGCCCCCACAATACCTCCTGAATTCATTGATGGTGCCTCTGCCATCCTGCGGCCAACACAAGGCAAGCAAAATATGCAAATGAACCTCTCCTGAGGCATTATGAGGTCGCTCCCTCTGGGAAGGAGTAAATATTTTAACAGCGATTCTTCTGCTGTGCTGGGAGCTCACATATCTATTTTTTTCTTTGTTTTCCTTTTTTGTATTTTTAAGCGGGGATGCTGAGTCCAACCAGGGACACCCCCGAGGCAGGTTCATGCAGTGGGGCCGCGGGGTAGCTGGAAGGCCTCTCGTACCCGGTCTGCTCCCCGCACACAGCACCATGGTGAACGGTAGCCGGCAACAGCCGTCCTCCTGCTCCCACCAGGCAGGAGCATTCTTCTGTTGTCTCCACACAGGGAGAAGCCACGCTTCTTCTGCGTCCTGGGGTCCCAGAACCCAATACTATTCTTCGGGACCTGGGGATGGAGTCCTGGGCCTAATTGATAAATACGCCCACCTAGGGGATGCACATCCCTTTCCCCAGTGAACAAATAATTAGCGTTGCAGCCAACCCTCAAGCCCCGGCCCACCCCAGGAGTTCTCTTTTATAGAGGTGGCAGACCCCCACACAATCCCTCACCCACTGGGGGGGTTCAAAGGTAAAATCTTTTAAAGACCATAACTCAGGCCCCGTTGGGCAGATTTAAGCAGTCTTGGGCTCGTTTTACTCCTGGTGGTGAGTTCTGGCCACAATGAGCAGTTTTAGCAGTCCTCCTCACCTCTAAGGTGGTGGATGTTGCAGGAAGCTGGTTCCACTGGCTCCCTGCACCAGCTCTCCTCCTGGCCTTTGGTGCTCTTCTCCATCTTCTGGGCACAGAAGTCCAGATCTTTCCCCCAACTGGTCCACACAGGGCTTAAGGAGACCAGACATGATTTTGGGGTCAACTGGGGCAGAGTCTTTGGTTCTTTTGGGCATCAGCAGAGTTTCTTCTTCCAGTTGTCTCTGGCTGCTGCCGCTGTTGCAGTTCCAGTGAAAAGAACAGCACAAATAAAACTTTCTTTCCCTTGTGAAAGAGTTTTTAAATGGGGTGGAATAGTAATGCACAGAGTATGGAAATTATTGAATGCAGACACATTTTTTAATTCCACATTTTGTAAAGCGTGAACTTATCAACCATAAGTGTATTCAGGCGCTGGGGTGCTGTTGGGGAGATTAAGGGGCATATCAGCAAGGGCCGGCGATAATTATCGCTAAGCGCGCTTAGCGCTAGGATAATTATCGCCGGCTATCGCTGGATTTTATCGCTGAGATAGCGCGCTATCAGCGACGCTTATTTCCAAAGCGATAAAATTCCAAGCGCAAGCTGCCAAATGTGCGATTATCGCTGGAAATCCAGCGATAATCGCACAACGTTTGGTGAAAGCTTGATGATAGGGCAGGGCAGACTTAGCCATTATATCCACCTTCCATTTGATATAATGGCTAAGTCAGACTGAAAGCAAGCGTAAGGAAAGTAGCGATAACCGCGGTTAGCGCTACTTTTCTTATCGCTACGCAGGTTAGCGATCAGCTTGCTGATAGGAGAAATGTCTGTTAGCGACATTTCTCACGTTATTTTGGGGAGGAACGCCCACTTTGCATCTCATTAGAGATGCAAAGCTGGTGTTAAGGGAAAGGGCGCTAAGGCATGGATTCACGAGATAGCGTGACCTTGCTGATAGTGCGATAGAATTATCGCCGCTTTTTGCCCGAAAACGGACGCTAAAGCGGCGATAATTTTATCGCGGGGCCTTGATGATATGCCCCATAGTGAGCTATTACCCAGAGTCACATGATGCTGAGCTGAGCTACCGCCAGCTCTGAGGTTCAAACCGTGAGCCCTGCTCTCCTGAGTCTGCTGCTCTGGCCGCTGCGCCACACCTCTCCACATGTACACATTTAAGATTCTAGAAGCAAAGCTCCAGGCCCCCTGGCCAATCCAAGGGTGCATCATCAACTCACCACACCTGTAACAATCCTCCCACACAGCATGCAGGGACAGTTCAAGATGGTGCCTTCCAGAAGTCACTGGTCACATCTCCTCTGGGAGCCTCAGCTCTGCCCCTCTCTGACATCACTGGAAGGGCCTTGCCCACCTGTGTCAGCTCCAGTTGTCTGGGAAACCTCCTTTGTTCAGTGGGCCTGGGCTGCCCCCAGCCCTGGTACAGTGTGGCAGCTAATTAACAGATGCAGATTTTATTCCCCACCCCTTCCTGTTCAAGAGCTGAGGTAGCACTATTAATTGCTTCTTTTGTGTAGGGAGGCCTTTGGTCCTTCTGCTAGGGAGAAATGAAATTAACTTGTCCCAGCATGGTGACAAAAGGCCTGGGCTCGAATCCTGAAATATGGCAATTCTGGCTGACCCATAAAATGTACATATTTGATCTTGGGACCTGCATATATGATCTGGGCACACTCTTTTCACCCCAGTTTCATACTTAATGGGACTTTGTAAGCCTAAGGGAAGTGAAACTGCTCTCTAAGGCAGATTTCCCCCATATGTATAATAAAGTGTCACTGCAGACAAAACAGTAAACTATAGTGACTTTACCTATGAGTAACCACTAATATTATGAGGCCTAGACCAAGTCAATATCTAACCCTGCAGAGTCCCCACAGTACCAGGCTACCTGTACGCAGTTACTGGGCTGCGCACAGCAGTAGTATCACATGTGCAGCCCTCTTAGAAGGTGGTTCTGACACTCTGGGCCGCCCGGATTTTTCGCTTTTGAGCACCTATTTGTTGAGCTTTTACTGTGGGAGAGCCTCATAAGTTGGGACTCACCCACAGTGAACTCATGATGAAAGAGACTGCGTGTGGATTTTACTGGTGTCCCCCTAGCTTGACTAGGCCGCTGCGCAGCAGCTGGAGTAAGGGGCACCGGGCTGGTTACATGCATACACCTGTGTACATGCGTGTGCACACGTGTAGGGGCTGCGCAGGGGAGGTTCCTGGCGTGCGCAGCCCAGGAGCAGATACAAAGTGAATGGTGTGGCAGGACTTATGCAGAATTGGGTGGTGACATGGAATAGGCTTTATACACTGGGAAGAAACATGGCAGGGAAAGTCAGTGTGTTTTACTGTGTTTTTCACTTCATTATTCCCCTATGGGGAAGTGGAGCCCATGGGCTAGTGTCACTTTCCTAAGGCCTACAAATTCCAGACACGCACTAAAGTCCACTGTAACGGGTGTGAGAAGAAGTATTCTGCAGAGTCCAGAGTCATATTTGTACTGCTTTTGGGTCATCCAGAACTGTCATATTTCTCTGAGTCAGCCCTAACCAGGCCCTGGCTGGGGGTTGACCTCAGTAGCCTGGATTGATGACCTTTCTTCCCAGAGCGAAGACCTCCTCTCCACGAAGAGAAGCTGGGTGGAGCTGCAGGCTAATTCATCAGCAGCTGTCACTGGGTGCCAGGCACCAAGCTGCACAAAGGGGAGGCACCTCTGGGGGGAAGGGGCTTTCAGAGACTATGTGGCAGGAGACCCTGGATGACGCCATCTTGAACCAACCCAGAGGCCTGGGCAGGAAGGAGGGAGCAGGGGCAGTGAAGTGATGTCGCTGTTTGATAGGACAAACAGAGACTTCTGCCAGCCCCCTCCCCATTCTCTTAAAAAGTGTTTGCACAGGAAGAGGAGCTCTCTCTGGCGTGTGGTCTGCAGAGGCAGAAGGTGCTGGAGCCTGGCGCAATGGGCAGTTGGAAGAAGGAACCCCCTGACTGTTCCAGGATCCTGAACAGCGCCAGGAGAAGAGTCCAGGACCAGTGCGCAGAAGCAGGGGCCTCTGCGCAGGGAGAAGAGAGGCCTAGGAGGAGAGCCAGGCGAAAGGCTGGCGCAGGGAGCCAGTGAAGACAGCTCCCTGCTGAATCCCCCCTCTTAGAGGCAAAAGAGAGTGCTCCCAGTGGCTGGGGAGCACCACCAGGAGCAAGAGGAGGCCAAGATCATCAAAATCGGGCCCCTGGGGGCCGAGATACGCCCCCCAGAAGGTAGGCGACCTTTGACCTCAGAGGGACCGACGATGAAGCGCGTGGGGCTCCGCCGCCAGTCTATGATGTGCCCCCGGGGTGGGTCAGGTCCCGGGGGCTGCCCCCAGCAGGAAGAAAAGCCAGGGAGCGCCGTCGCGCTCCCCGTGAAGGTGGCCAAGCGGGGAGCCAGGAGCCCACCCTGGCCCCCGGCGATGTGGGGGGGTGGGGAGCGCCGTCGCGCCCCCCCCGATGGGAAGCCTGAAGGGGCCCGGGACCCCAACTCCGGGCCCCAAAGCCCAGAACACAAGGCGGGGAGCGCCGTCGTGCTCCCTGTGAAGAGCCCCAACTGAAGGCCAGGAGCCCACCCTGACCTCCGCGGACACTGGATGCCGGGGAGCGCCGTCGCGCCCCCCGGGAAGGTTCCCTGGGGCCCAGGACCCCAACTCCGGGCCCCGATGCAGGTTGCGGAGGGGAGGAGAGCGCGCCGTCGCGCAACCCCCCTCGTGACGAAGACTAAGTCGGGGAGTGCCGGCGCGCTCCCCGTGAAGATGGTGAGGGGGCCCAGGACCCCATCCCCGGGCCCCGAAGTACAGGAAGCGGGGGGAGTGCCGTCGCACTCCCCCGAAGACTCGCCTGTCCCGCTGCAGCCGCCGGGTCTGCCCGCAGCAGACCAGAATAGCAGAGCTGGCTCCCGCGGCCGCACACAAGAGTGCGGGCCGGGCCGGGAGCCAGCCGGAGCAGCCGGGGGTGGGCTCCCCGGGCTGTCCCCACCTCAAACCGTGCCGAAGCTGCGGAGGGCCCGGGTGGGACCAGGCCCCCACGAAGAGGAGGAGGAGGAGCCAGGGGCCCAGGTGGGACCGGGCCCCAGAAAACTGGAGAGAAGGGCCGGGGGTGGGCTCCTTGAGCCGAAACCACATACCTGGGGGTCCGGGTGGGACCGGGCCCCCCAACAAGCCTGGCGATGTGGGAGGGCCCGGGTGGGACCGGGCCCCTGCGAAGGGAAGCAGGTTGCGCGGCTCTCCCCGACACAGCGGGAGAGCCGCTGTTCTCATATGCAAGGGGCTGAGGAGAATCGCCCCATAATGCCTTGCAGGCCTGGACCGGCCTGAAAGGGGGAAACTGCTTTTTCTCGGTGCGTAGTGGCCCCAGGAGGACGGGGTCACCACCAAGTGAGTGCCACGGTGCAGGGGGAGCTGCAGGAGCAACGCAGTCTCCCCCAGCACAACGAAGAAAAGTCCCTCCCTAAGTGTCTAGGGAACCTAAAAGAATAACCCCTCCAGGGCTCAGCCAGCATTTTAACACCTTCTGGGCTGGAACTTTTGTTCTACAGCTGAGGGTGTATGGAGAAGTGCATCACGGAGTGAAGGGCTGAGTTGGAGATGCTTGGAGAAGGGCATCCCCTGGAGGTGAAGAGGTGTAATTGCACCAGAAATGCTTTTACTAACGTTATTTCTTTTAGAGGGATTGAAGGTCACGTGTGAAATGTGAAGTACCTGTGTAAGGTGATGTCATAAGCAAAGTGGGGTTATGTTGCCAGACATTTCTGCTAGGGTGTCTGGCTGTATATGCGTAATCCTGTGATTTCATCTGTGATGCCTTTTAGGGGCTTTAATTACAATGCATTATAATGATCAACTAAGGTGATGAGTACTGTCATTCTAAAGTGCTGCTTAAACATGTATTCTTGCTGCTGCGCTTAAGTGAAGAACAACCCAGACTGTTAGCCCTGAAGATGTAAGGGTGCATACTGTATGGACAATATGAGATGCTCAGTCAGGGTTATGTGTCACTAGGGCAGGTGAACCTATTTTTAATTCTCGTTGAGATAATGGGGTGGGTCGCCACTGGGATGGTGCCAGTGCGCAGGGCCCTTGCTCCAGGTTATGTTCAACACACTGCATTAGGGGGCAAGATGATGTGCATACATAGGAGTGGTGGTACCAGACCCCACCCCCCTTTTGGGGAGGGGTGGAGATGTTATGCAATGTCACAAAGTAAATCCAACAGCTTATGTATATTTGTAAATTGTTGCATAGTATTAAGTAGTGTGTGTGTTTAATAAATGTACTCTTACTTTTATAAAGCAAAGTACAGACTGGACAATCAATTATTGAGTGTTATTTCTGCGCACCTGTAATGGTGATTACTAGCCCACACCACCTCCCTTGAGTAAGCCTCAGACTGTTCTGCAACGCTACCCTCTGAGAGTCAGGCGCTACAATTGGGTGTTTGGTTCCCAGTGAAGAATAAATGTAGTCATGTTATTTGTGCAGGCCTCACAGATGCTGCCTTGTTTTCCAACAAGCCCACACACTTGTGCACACGTGTTCACATGAAACCAGACAGGTACCCCTTACCCTAGCTGCGTTGCAGTGGCCTTATCTTAAAAGGTGTACACATGGTAAACACGCACAGTCCATTGACCATATGATTACCGTGGGCGAGACACATGTAGCCAGACTCACCCACAGTAAAACGTCCTGGTCCGAGTGATGAAGTAAGCACATAATCCTGACGTATTAAATGGGCAGAACCAATTCAGCAACAACAACCAGCAAGTGGTACACATCCCAGTGAAAGTAATGTTTTTGGGCTCAGATATTCAAATCTCCCTGAAAAGGTCACTAGGAACTGGTTGGCATACTTCCAGGTTTCCTCATCACCACTGACAGAAGATGTGCTCTATATCTGCACCTCTTATTGATGGCACAATCTGGGAGATGAATAGGCGAGGCAGGAGATAAAGGGGCTGTGTCACTGTGCCTGAAAGCCTTTTGCAGTGTTGTGCCCATGTCACAAAAGCCGTGCTGAATGGGATGCGAAATTGGAGGCAGCTGCTCAAATGATCCTTGCAGTATGTGTTGCACTCGCCCAGAGCAATACGTGTGTGTCATACCAACGAGCACGAAAGTGCTGATTCTGTCAGCCCTCAAAGGTTCTCGTCATTGGCTTTTGTATCCCCCTCCCCACGAATTGACTGCGGATGCTGGGAGCTATTTTTAGCTTGGAAAAGAGGTCATGAATCAGGCAGGAGAGAGGCCTCCCCAGGTACATTACTGTGCAGTGAAAGTCATTTTAAATCCTTATTGCTGCATAAGAGGTCAGACTCTGCTCTGGAAAGGCGTGCATTACAAGGCAATGAAGGTGCTGGGAAAGGGGCATGCAGAAGGAATTAAACTTGTAAAAACAGATGCAGAGTGTGGTAATGCACAGAGTATGAAATGACTGAATGCAAACAGAAGCACACAGGTGTACACATGCAAGATATTTGTCAATACAGAGACATACATTTGCCAAACCAGTAATGAATTATGGATGAGCTCGCACTTATCATATTTGTTTGGGAACTTGTCAGGAAGAGAGACACAGCTATAAACTATGTCTGAAGGCAAAATAAAACGTGGCATCTGACTGTACGCAAGGACCAGCTACCTATCTAAAATTGGCACCGTGTAGGCACTTCAGTCATAGATGTGTTTTTGCTTTATGAATCTGTTTTAATGCATACGTGTTAGACCTGGCACCATTGGCGTGGGTCTCCCCTCCATTTTTCGCTTTTTGTCTCCTCTGTGTTTGCTGGTGTTAGATGCTCTGGGCGCTGTGCCACGGCCATTCCGTGCCACAGCGCGAATGCTCCCTATGGTAAATTTACTGTATGAATTGATGTTCCCATAATTGGCTCATTTGGTTTACCTGTTAGTCTCTAGTATAGTGCACCGTGCGTGCCCAGGGCTGGTAGACCGAATGCTGCTGGTGGGCCTGCAGCGCTGATTGCACCATTCACAGAAGCAGCTTGTAAAGTGGAAAGTCGAATTTAGTATGCCTGAGCTCAGAATATTAAAGTACATGTTTTAGTGAGGGTTATTTCTATATTCTGTGTCTGAAAATACCACTTTGGGAAAGTGGGTATTTTCTTGCCTAAGTCTTCCAGTGTGCTCTGCTGTTATGTGTATTGGCCGTCTGGTTTTGGAGGGACAGGGTAGGTTGAACCCGACCTGGGTCGAGTAGAGAGATCTGCAGCTGGAGTATGGGGAGGGGTGACCCTTTGATCTGAGCAGGGCTGCGCCTGGCAAGGTGAATGATGGCTCCCCCTCCCACGGTGTGTCTGATGGCAGACCCCCTCTCCTAAAGGGCAGGATGCCGCCTCGTAAACAACGTGCCCCCAGGACCTCCCCGAACTGGTTTTGAGAGAACAAAGGCGAGGGGGGTATAAAGATGTGCGCGAAAACCCCCACGAGGGTGTTACTTCTGGATGCCAAGACGAACCTCTGTCCGTGTAACTAGAGGGAAAGGACTTTGAAACTTTCATCCATCTTGCTGAAGCAACTACCCAAGGGCCTGATTTAAACTCGCCTCCTGCTGAAGTCTCAGGGACATTAGACTTCACCCATCAGCCGTCTGGATTCCTATTTGAGGGGGATTCTACCCGCAGGTGAGGCCTCTGTTGAGAATTCCAGAGCCTCTGGTTCTACTGCGGGGAACGCGGGCTGAAAGTCGCTATCGCTATGGTGGGCCGCTGCAGCTGAGGAGCTGTGCCGCTGAGTGCCCGCATTTGCCATCCTACGGAAATCATCGCTATCGCTATTGTGGGCCGCTGCAGCTGAGGAGCTGTACCGCGGAGTGCCCGCATTTGCCATCCTACGGAAATCATCGCTATCGCTATTGTGGGCCGCTGCAGCTGAGGAGCTGTGCCGCTGAGTGCCCGCATTTGCCATCCTACGAAAATCATCACTATTTTGGGCCGCTGCAGCTGAGGAGCTGTGCCGCTGAGTGCCCGCATTTGCCATCCTATGGAAATCATCGCTATCGCTATTGTGGGCCGCTGCAGCTGAGGAGCTATGCCGCTGAGTGCCCGCATTTGCCGTCCTACGAGAATCATCGCTGTCGCTATTGTGGGCCGCTGCAGCTGAGGAGCTGTGCCGCTGAGTGCCCGCACTAGTCACCACTTCCAGGATCTTGTTACCACCTGCGGGTGCCACTGGGTGCCCGCCTTTAAGCCCCGTCCCAGGATTATCGTGAGTGCACGCCGCGGACCACTACAGCCGGGAGCTGTGGCCGCTGCGAGTCCGCCTGTCATCACCGCGGCTTCCTTGTGAGGCTGCGTGCCGTGCCCCTTTACATCTCAGGTACATTGTGCATCACCGGGTCGCGTGGACCCCGGCCCCGAACTAAGTCCATTCCACCCCCGTTTCGAGTGCCTTTATTGCTTATGAAGTGAATGTAATTGTGTGCATTGTGGCTCCTTGAGTGCTTTTAGCCTCGTGTTCAGTCTATATAAAGATAACTATTTTTCTATAACTACTTGTGGTGTCCGTTTGTAGCATATCTCCTGTGTTATTGTGTATGGTCATAAATGCTTCACACACTGCCTCTGAGATAGGCCTGTCTGCTCGTGCTACGTTACCAGAGGGTTGAGCAGGGGTTATCAAAGGGTGTAGCCCCCTTACCCTGACTTAGGAAGAAGGATCCCTATTTGGACCTCGGCGCCAGCCGCAGCCAACTAGAGATCCCCATTTCTAACATTGGTGGCAGCGGTGGGATCAGGACTTGCATTTGTGATCCACATACAATAACCAGTGTATGCTACTAGTGAGTGTAGGCCTAGGCGCAACCACGTACGGTTTGATTTTGTTCTATTGTCGATTGTAATTGCCAGTTATGTCTACAACGGGTAGGCCAACGTCCAATGCTTCGGAGGATCTCATCTTTGAGGAAGAGAGGTTACAAACCTACACTGCCAAACAGCTAAAGGCTTTTTGCAAGCGATTCACAGTCCCTGCTGCGGGTCTCTGTAGGAAGGAGGAGTATCAGAAGGCCCTTAAGGCCTGGTTAGAAGCGAGAGAGTCCGCTAGGAATGAGGGAGAGAATGCTGGAGGGTAGCAGGATGACGAAGTGGATTTAGTGGGAGGTAAAGCACTTTCCAATCCAGGTACTAGAGTGTCCTCAAAGGATCTGTCTCCAGAAGAGATGGAGGACAGGGAGAGAGATAGGAGGCATAGTTTGGAGATGGCCAAATTAGAAGGTCAGAAGGACCTAGAGAGTAAAAAATTGGATATTGAGAATAACAGGTTGGCATTTGAACTTGAGAAAATGAAACTGGAGCATGAGAGAGTATTGAGGTAGCTGGAGATCAAGGCTAAGAGCTTAGAGATCTCCCCCTCTACCGAGAGTAGAGTGTATATACCCAAGGATGTCATCAAGGATTTCCATAAGAGTGAGGATATTGGGCAATGGTTTGCCGCATATGAGATAGCCATGGTGTCCCACCGGGTCCCTGAGAAGGATTGGGGAGCTGGGTTGTGGGGACGCTTTGTGAGTGATGGGAGGGATACCCTGTTGGATCTGCCTGAAGAGAGCAGGATGGTGTATGCCCATATGAAAGAGGCCTTGATGACGCGATATGGTTTGACCCCAGAAATGTACAGGCAGAGATTTAGAACCTGTAAGAAGTTAGAGGGTACCACTTGGGTCGAATATGTGTCTTTTTTTTGCAGAGCAATGGATCGCTGGGTAAAGGGTAGCAAAGTGGAAACTTTTGAGCAACTGTATGATTTGTTTGCATGGGAGCATTTATCTAGTAACTGTTTTCCAGAGCTACACCAGCACCTTGTTGATAGCAAGCTAACTAACCCTAGGAAGCTTGCTGAGGAGGCGGCCCGCTGGGTGAGCACCCGGGTTCGCAAGGGTCCTGTGGGAGACTTCGCCAAAGGTGGGCAGGGTCCCCAGCAGAGAAGTGGGGGGACAGGGGTAAACCGAGGGAGTTCCAGAGAGGGCCCCAAAGTAATTCCCAAGGGAACCAAGGAGTGGTGTCCCAGTCTCCCCCTGAGAAGAAGCCAGTGACCCCGACAGGTAGGCCTGTTCATAGGGAGCCCCTTACTTGTTTTAAATGTGGTCAAGTGGGCCACCGGTATTATGATCCCCAGTGTCCCCAGAGGGACCTCAATGCCCCACCCCGCGCACCACCCGCCAGCTTGCTAGTGTAGCCCTGGGAGGGGAGGAGATGGGTGCCCAAGGTGGGTGGGATCCCGTGGAATTGACCCTTGTCTCGCTAGGAGACTTTGAGAAGGTCCCTAACCCCACGCTGCCTGATAACACTAAGAAGTACAGGCAGTGGGTGACCATCAATGGCCATAGGGTGGAGGCTCTGAGGGACACCGGAGCTAGTGTGACTGCTGTAAGCTCCCGGTTGGTGTCCAAAGAGCAGGTTGTCCCCCATGCATTCTGCCCAGTAGTGTCAGCAGACAACTCTGAGAGCCAGTGTGAGGTGGCTCAGGTTCCCTTTGAGTGGGGGGGGTCTCAGGAACTCTTCAAGTAGCTGTGGGGCCAGCCATGCCGGTAGACTGTCTGTTGGGCAACGATTTAGAAAACTCCCCGTGGGCTACGGTGGAGAGGAAATCTCACTTGGAAATGTTGGGTCTGCCTGAGTGTGCGTGTGCGACCACTCGGTCCATGGCAGCCAGTAAGGACGTTCAGAAGGACCTGGAGCCTGAAATTATGGCCCAGGCCCCTGCCTTACAGAGAAGGGGTAGGGGCGCGGGAAACCGGCCCCCATAGTTCCCACGGTCCAGGAAGGAGCAGACCTTGAGGGGGATGCCCTGGAGCCTACAGGGGAACAGGTAGCCGAACTGGGGGACCTGCCTGAGCTGACCCATTGGCAGCAGGAAGGAGGGCCCACCAGGGAGGAATTTTGTGAACAGCAGAAAACGTGCCCTTCTCTCGAGGGGCTGCGGCGACAGGCTGCAGCCCAGGCAGCAGGTGATCAGTCAGGGTCACATCTGATCTATTGGGAGAATGACCTCCTTTACAGCGAGCCTAAGGTTGCTGAGCCTGGGTCAGCCCGTGTGCTGGTGGTACCCCAGTGCTTCAGAGCCTTCCTACTGGGGTTGGCTCATGATGTGCCATTGGCAGGACATCTGGGGCAGACCAAGACCTTCGAGAGGCTGGTCACCCACTTTTTTGGCCCCAGATGCGCAGGAGCTCAGATGCTCACTGCAGGACATGTGAGACTTGCCAGGCAAGTGGGAAGAGTGGGGGAAGATCAAAGCCCCACTCCAGCCCTTTCCAGTTGTCAGTACCCCGTTCGAGCGAGTGGGCATTGACATCGTGGGGCCTCTGGACCCCAAGACAGCCATGGGCAACAGATTCATCCTGGTCTTGGTGGACCATGCCACCCGGTACCCTGAAGCCATCCCACTCCGGACAGTGACGGCCCCCGTGGTGGGACGTGCACTGATGGGGGATTTTCTCCCGTGTGGGGTTCCCCAGAGAGGTGGTGTCTGATAGGGGTACTAACCACATTTCCAAATATATGAAATCTCTGTGGGAGGAGTGTGGGGTAACTTATAAGTTTACCACCCCAAGGGAATGGGCTGGTTGAGAGATTCAACCGGACCCTCAAAGGCATGATTATGGGCCTAGAAGAGACCATGAGGCGTAAGTGGGATGTCCTCTTGCCATGCCTGTTGTTTGCTTACCGTGAGGTGCCACAGAAGTCCCTAGGGTTCAGCCCCTTTGAACTACTCTATGGTCACCCGGTAAGAGGGCCTCTTAGTCTGGTCAAGGAAGGCTGGGAGCAATCTCCCAGGAAACCTCCCCAGGATGTGTTTAGTTACATGCTGGCCTTCAGGAACCAGACTCGGCGTTTCAGAAAGCTTGCTGAGGCAAATCTGGAAGCCAGCCAGGAAGAGATGAAACGTTGGCACGATCAGAATGCCACTCTGATTGAGTTTCAGCCTGGTCAAAAGGTTTGGGTCATGGCCCCAGTGGAGCCTTGTGCGCTCCAAGATAAGTGGACCGGACCATTTGAGGTGGTGGAGCGCAAGAGTCCTGTTACCTACTTGGTGGACTTGCGGTCTCCCTGGAACCCCTTGCGGGTCCTGCATGTCAACCGCCTGAAGCCCCACTTTGAGAGGTCCGAAGTGGGCATGCTCCTGGCCACAGATGCTGGGATGGAGGAGGAGAGTGAGCCTCTTCCTGAAACTCATGTGTGCAAAGGAGCAAGACTAGTCAGTGGAGGGTGTGGTCCTCTCCGCCACACTGACCCCTGAGCAGAGTGATTGTCGCCAACTGTTGGGACAATTCAGTGATCTGTTCTCCCTGGTGCCTAGTGTCACTGATTGGTGTGTCCACGAAGTGGACACTGGGGACAGTCCTCCTGTTAAGCACAAGGCTTAGCGAGTGACTGACTGGGTTAGGGCATCCATTAAGGAAGAGGTTTCCAAAATGTTTACTTTAGGGGTGATTGAGTCCTCTAGCAGCCCTTGGTCCAGCCCAGTGGTCTTGGTACCAAAAGCTGCAGTGCCTGGTGCCACCCCAGAACTTCGGTTCTGCGTGGACTACTGAGGTCTCAATTCAGTCACAAAGACTGACGCGCACCCCATCCCCAGAGCTGATGAGCTCATAGATCGGCTAGGGGCTGCACGGTACCTCAGCATGTTTGATTTGACGTCTGGGTATTGGCAGATCGCCTTAACTGATGGGGCAAAGGAGAGGTCTGCATTCTCCACACCAGATGGGCACTACCAGTTCAGGGTGATGCCCTTTGGGATGAAGAATGCCCCTGCCACCTTTCAGAGGTTGGTCAACAGGGTGTTGGATGGGCTGGAAGATTTCAGTGCCGCCTACCTGGATGACATTGCAGTGTTTAGTTCCTCATGGGAGGACCACCTGCGCCACCTCTGGGAAGTGTTGATGGCACTGCGAAGGGCAGGCCTCACAATCAAGGCAAGTAAGTGCCAGATTGGGCAGGGTTCTGTGGTGTACTTGGGACACCAGGTGGGGAGCGGCCAGGTGGCGCCCCTACAGCCCAAGAGCTGTGCTGCTGAGTGCCCGCATTTGCCATCCTACGGAAATCATCGCTATCGCTATTGTGGGCCGCTGCAGCTGAGGAGCTGTGCCGCTGAGTGCCCGCATTTGCCATCCTACAGAAATCATCGCTATCGCTATTGTGGGCCGCTGCAGCTGAGGAGCTGTGCCGCGGAGTGCCCGCATTTGCCATCCAACGGAAATCATCGCTATCGCTATTGTGGGCCGCTGCAGCTGAGGAGCTGTGCCGCTGAGTGCCCGCACTAGTCACCATTTCCAGGATCTTGTTACCACCTGTGGGTGCCGCTGGGTGCCCGCCTTTAAGCCCTGTCCCAGGATTATCGTGAGTGCACGCCGCGCACCGCTACAGCCGGGAGCTGTGGCCGCTGCGAGTCCGCCTGTCATCACCGCGGCTTCCTTGTGAGGCTGCGTGCCGTGCCCCTTTACATCTCAGGTACATTGTGCAACACCAGGTCGCGTGGACCCCGGCCCCGAACTAAGTCCGTTCCACCCCCGTTTCGAGTGCCTTTATTGCTTTTGAAGTGAATCTGTAATTGTGTGCATTGTGGCTCCTTGAGTGCTTTTAGCCTTGTGTTCAGTCTATATAAAGATAACTATTTTTCTATAACTACTTGTGGTGTCCATTTGTAGCATCTCTCCTGTGTTATTGTGTATGGTCATAAATGCTTCACACACTGCCTCTGAGATAGGCCTGTCTGCTCGTGCTACGTTACCACAGGGTTGAGCAGGGGTTATCAAAGGGTGTAGCCCCCTTACCCTGACTTAGGAAGAAGGATCCCTATTTGGACCTCAGCGCCAGCCGCGGCCAACTAGAGATCCCCATTTCTAACAATAGTTCTTACTCTTCCTCCCACACAAGGACTTTGACTCTCTGTGCAATCTGGTGAGATCCATTTGGTTTTCAGGCATGGATAGAGGGGCTCAGGTGGTCTGGGTAGAGGAGGGCATTTGTTCAGTAGACAGGAAGCAGCATGCATTGCTTTCCCATAGGTTGATGAGAAAAGTGTGAAGCCATTTAAATAGCACACAGTATCCTGATGAACAGTTTCAGCTACTTCTGAATGCACATGTATGAGGATAATGGGTAAAGCTAAACAAACCTCACGATTCAAAAGGTTAAGATATAAAATAATGTAAGACAAAATTTAAGAAATGAAAAACAATGGATGCCTAGTAATCTACTAGACAAATAGAAGTATCTAGAACAGACGTATGAAAAAAATCACAGTTAAAAAACAATGCTGGTTAAACTAGTAAGATAATGGGAGACCTGATGCAGACAAGATGAAAGTAACTGAGCAATAAGGCATCTCTTTTAGTTTGGAGAAAATGTTATGGAGACCAAATCCCGGGTAAGCGAGGGCTGGACAGAACGCTGGTCTACTCGTTTAATTACTCCATGTTGCTGCAAAACTCCTAAAGATGCCTATAAGCCTTGATTACAATTGGTGCATGTAAGGTTATTAATTTGGGTGGAGTGCTCAACCCCTTATAGCAATGATGAAATGGAGCAATGGCGCAAGTAACACCTGTAGTAATCGTCAGCACGCATGGTATATGAATATTACTATACCCCATGATCCTTTAACAATTTCTGTTGTCAATTACGTATTATATAATTTTTTTAGTTATTAATCTGGTTGATTTTTGACATACAGGTGGCCATTCCTAATTAAACAGGGAATTAAGGGGCATATTATCAACGAGGCGATAAACAATTATCGCCGCTTTTGCGTCCGTTTTCGGACGAAAAGCGGCGATAATTTTATCGCCTAATCAGCAAGGTCACGCTATCGCATGAATCCTTGCATTATTGCCCTTTCCCAACGCTCATCTTTGCATCTCTAATGAGATGCAAAGTGGGCGTTACTAAGCGTACCTCGGATGGACTACGTTGCAAATATCGCTGATGTTCACATCGCGATATTTACAAGGCAGCCCACATGATTTTAGCAGAGGTTAGATTTTGGCGAAAACTGCAGTTTTCGCCAAAATCTAACGTCTGCTAAAATCCTGACTTAGCCATCCCTAACATAGGGGGTGGATTCTGCTGATACGACCACAGGGTCGTATCAGCAGGTTATCGCTGCTTTGCAGGGAACATCGCTGGAAAACCAGCGATGTTCCCTGCAAAACGGCGATAACCTCGCTATCTCTGGAATTTTTATCGCCTCTGGAGAAACGCGTTGTTAATAACGCGCTACCAGGGCGATAATTTCCAGAGATAGCCTGCGAAAGGACTATTATCGCTAAGCACGGCCAGCGATAATTATCGCTGGCCGTTGATAATATGCCCCCATGTGTTTTATAAAGAAATTCCCTACAGAACCGACTGTTCTCCATACCAATTGACTTCGCAGGTTCTGCGGGATACTGGGTTACCCCATTAGCCATAACTGTAGAAACATTCTGTGGCACACATTACATAAACATTGCACCAAGGCAGTCCATTTTCGACTGACATTTGCACTGAATGACTATGTAAAAACCGTTTTTTAAAACAAAGCTCAATTGAAACGTTGTTTTAGAATTGGCCGATCAGAGCAAAACTTGACTGGCCAGTACAAATTTTGACATGCCGGCCTCTGGACTTACAGGAACACCATTCATAAATAGTATCTGTGGGCACTAATTACTTACTTCCAGTGCCCTAAAGTAGAACCCTGTAACTGCTCCCCCCCCAGCGTTACTGGGTACACCTCTAGAAGCATTGGTAGCTCGGGGGGTGATACCGGGCATTAAATCCGGAGCTCTGAGAGTGCAGTGACTAATGAGGAATTATTTGGAGAATCAGAAAATTGTGGTACTGATTCTGCATATTATTCCTTATATATCCCAGATAAGTCATCCATAGACTTCACCTGCTGGTGGACTGTCGGGGTTAAAGAGACCAGATAACCAAAGTTACGGGGTATTTTGCAATTCTGATGTGGCAAGTAACAAATGTTACCGGCCTTGTTACGGGTACCAGAGACATGGTAATATGGGCCTAAATCATATTCCCCAATAGCCTTCAGGAAATGCATCAGCTTTTGACTATGCATTATATTCTCCTTCTATTTCAAATAGCAGACTGGGTAGTATAGGTTTTTATGTGGTGTCCTGATGTATCCAATGATGTCAATCCTAGCAAATATATTGAAAATCTTAGACCTCTCTACCTTTAACATACATATTGAATCTATTCATGGCCAAATTAAACATGAGTAAGTGATGTCATGAATAAATTCTGAATAGACAATGAAGGGTGTGGTTTACCTTCAGACACCCAAGTCAAGAGGCCTAAGACAGGCTGCCATAGAACAATGTGTGCTGTAAAAATAAAGAAAGTGAGTGGTTGAATATGACTCTGCTGCTATACAGAGAACTCCTTTATCAATGTATTTATTTATTTTGGGTTGCAAAAAAGGTCTGCTGCACAGATCTTTGGTAGGATTTTGTTGCTCAGTGAAGCATATCAATCTTTTTATTGGTCCATTGCATTCAATTGTTGAGAATGGTTGTTCAACTATGTGTGCTGGTGCCAGGAGTTTTCTGGTCCAGTACATCTGTCATGGGGCCAGGCAGGGGCGTAACACAGACCCCCGCATCCCCGGCGGTGTGGGGGGGCCCCCGAGCTGCAGGGGGCCCCCTCAGCACAGTACTTAGGCGGAGCGCTCCGTATTAAATCCGGAGCGGGGGCCCCTCCGTGTACATTGCAGGGGGGCCCCTTAAACTTTCGTTACACCCCTGGGGCCAGGCAAAGACAATAATGGGTTAGCCACTTTCAAAGTAGGCCGTGTGGCTTTAGCACTGGTGGTGCACTTGATAGAGAGTTTGAAGGGTGGTCTGCCAGTTCACAGGTCAGCAGAGGCATGTTATGTTAGGTTACAAATTTCTCCAGAGCGTGACAATTACCCAAATGATGTGCTGTTGCTTGTTATGAGGAATGCAACAGTCAGGAGAATTACAGTGTTCATTATAAGTTAAAAAGAAAAGTTCTAGTGAATTCCCCATTGTAAGTGATTGAGGGAAAAAGTACTATCTTCAAGCCTACAAGTTAAACTTACGAGATGCTATCTAATATTAATTTGTCCAAACTTCAAAAATCTTGTAAAACAAGTGCTAGTCCTCACTTTTCTTGTCTAATTACCTTATAGCTTGGAAGAATACTTGCAGCTAAGCCTGGGTTTATGCTTCATTCATCCATGTCTCTGCTAATTTGGAATATCAAAACCATGGCTTGTGATCAGATAAAATAGTTCAGTTTTGTGTTTAGAAAGAGAGTGCATTTTGAGTACTGCACAACAAAGGGGAATATTTACAATGAAGTGACAGAGCACGTCGTTAGTCTCCTTGGCTTAACGCTGCGCTCCTCCTCCTTAGAAATGCAGGGCTGCACCATATGTACAACAATATGGTGCAGCCCTGCGTTTCCCCCTGCGCTGGTGCTAAATTTAGCCGCCTTGCGCCAAAGCACTGTAGTGCAAGGGTGTCTGCATTGAGAGGAAGATGTTTGTGTGCAGAAAGGTGACCCTTCCTGCTCAAACAATTTTTAAATGGTGTTTTGTAACTTTTATGTGTGCTGCTTAATGCAGCACACATAAAAGTTGCAAAATGTCATTTGTTTTGTGATTGTTTATGTGCAGGAAGGGTCACCTTCCTGCACATAAACAATCAATGGAGTTTTGCTGTTTCTATGTTTGCTGCACAACGCAGCACACATGGAAACAGCAAAAACGAGGAGAATAAAAGCATTTCTCCTTCTTTCGTCTTTTTAAGACCAGGTTTTCCCTGGTCTTAAATTTGGCGCTGCCTCCTATTTTTGCCACCCTTGTAAACAGGGGGCAGCGTCCAATTCATTGGGTGTTGCAGTGGGACACACACCACAACACCCATTGCCCTCCCATTTCACGCTAAGTACAGCGTGAAAGGGTGCCTTATTTACAAGGCAGCGTTAAGCCAACTTAAGTGGCTTAACACTGCCTTGTAATAGAGTAAATCTCTATCGCCACCATGACGTCACTCAAAGTGACAATGTGGTGGCGATAGGGCTTGTAAATATGCCCCTAAGTGCATTATGCGAATCGACAGGTGAGGTAAGCTTCGGTTCTGTACCGAGGGAAAAGGCTAGTGAGGTAGAATTCAGTGCTTTATCCATTGAAAGGGTCCCCAATACTTTGTAGAAATTAGATGAATCTTAGAGATTAAGGCCTAAAAGTTGTTCCTTAGAGGAAAATAACGGAGATATTTTAGCCCCTTGCGCTGCCGTAGCCTCACTTTTTGTGATGCAACCGCAGCGCAAACCAACAAACCATATTTTGGAGGCCACACAAAGCTACTTTGCATGGCTTTGAATGGCCTCATATATATGGAGTAAAGCAACGCAGTGCAAATCGCTGTGTTGCCTTACTCTGCACTAAGGAGGCATTCCATGGGCATTGAAGTAGGTGTTCCCACGCAACACCCATGGATTTTCGACTATCCTAGGTTTACAAGACCATGTAAACCTGGGGAGGCGCAACGAGAAGAACTAACTTTATTTCTTCTTCTTTTTTCCTCTTTCTATGTGTGCTGCATTATGCAGACCACATAGAAGGAGGAAAAAACCTCCTAGAATTGTTTTTGTTCAGGATGGTTCCCCTTCCTGCATAAAAACAATCCTGCCTACAACACAGACACCCTTGCAACTGTGCAGGGGTGCCTGTGTTGGAGCTAGCCTGCCAAAACGGTGCCAACGCAGGGGGAAAGGACAGGAATGCCCCGTATGCCATGGATACTGCGCATTCCTGACCTTTCAGTTTGACCCAGGACAGTGCAGCAAGGTGACTTTCTGCGCTGTGCTGCCCTGTGTCAAGTCCCCATAAATATGCCCCTAAGTGCTTGCCTTCTGAGACCAACTGGGCAGCATGCCTGGCATTAGGCATGGACAAGCGCCAATGGCTTTGCTTTTGGTGTGATCGCACACCCAGCCTGCTATCGTTTTTCAGAGAACGTCTGCACTTGCTCCATTATGTCTGAAGCGAACTAGACCACAGATCGCAGTGTAGAGCTGTATTTGTGGAAAATGCTCGACTCACTAATAAACATAGAAAGCCTAACAGCCTTTTCCCAGCAAGAAATAAGCCTCTAGCCCCTGCCACTAAAACAGAAGACTATGGCCCTGATTACAAGTGGGTCGAGTTTGCAGACCCCTGCATAAATCCCTGTTTGCACAGGGTTCGGAATTACAAGTTGGGTGGTATTTACCGCATCCATTAATTATCGGGCGCATTAAATGTCTCACCTTTGGTTACATTTTTACAGGTGAAACCTTGTTAGCCTCCCCTGCTAAATACTGCGGGGCAGATCTACAAGGAAATGCAGCAGCGCGGCAACGCAAGCCCTTTGGCTGCGCCACGCTGCGGCACTTCCGAAGCACAGGAATGCGACATATTTACAATAATATGTTGTATTCCTGTGCTCTCCCCTGCTCTAACGCACAAACTGCAGCCATGCGCCGGCGCAAGCACCCTTGCACCATGGTGCAAGGATGCCTGCGACATGGGGAGATTGTTTTTGTGCAGGAAGGGGGGCACCTTCCTGCACAAAAACAATCACTACAGGCATTTTCCTCTTTCAATGCGTGCTGTAGAATGCAGCACGCATTGAAAGAGGAAAAAACGAGGAGAAATGAAAACATTTCTCCTCGTTGCGCCTCGCTACGCCTCCCCTGAGGAGGCGTAGCATTGACAGGCATTTCCAGATTTACGATTCCTCGTAAATCTGGAAATGTGTCTCGTTCCATGGGTGTTGCATGGGAACACCCACAGCAACACCCATGGAACGCCCCTTCCACGCAAAGTGCTGCGTGTGAAGGGGCCATATTTACAAGGACAGGAAAAGTCACGCAGGGTGTCTTTTCCTGTCTTTGTAAATATGGAGAAGTGAAATGCGCCACCAGTACGTCACAAAAAGGCTTGTAAATCTGCCCCCTGCGAATTCATAGTTTGCACTATGATGTCTGAGTTACACAGCATCTCCGGTGTCACTTAGCTCCTGTCTGTCTTTTATATCCTTTTAACAGTCAGCAAACAAGTTGGAACTGTATAGCTTGGGAAACGCTTGGCCCTGGTGTTTATGAATTGGAAAATGGAGTGAGTTTGACTCCTTGGGGCTGCCAATTTATTCATGTTTATCCCTGATGTACTCTTCTTTTATTTTGAAAAATGTCCTGTTGTCAACTGTGTCCAATTCTTCCAATATATCAATATTTGCAGCTTTAAAATACCAGCTATGCATGCAATTCTGGTGCCTTGTAGGACCATTTTAAAGGACTGTGCAATTTTCCATGCATAAATTCAAAATCCGCTGACAAAAAGTTTGTGTGTGCCGCCGTGTCCTGCTCTTGAATATTAATTAATCCACGACCTTGTCTGCTGCAAAAATAGGGACGTGCCTGAAGCTGCAGGCGCGCGTCCTTCAACTACCACCCACACTTGACTTATGTTTTATTGTTATTCATTCTTAAGCTGTCATTGTCATCCTGTTGATAATGTGTGTCAGCGAGTGACTCACGCCCACGCTGGCCTGTCTGTTCTTCTGCACTGAGACTGGTTTGTGTGAAACTTCAGATGTGTGTACATTAATGTGCTTGTGATGCTGCGCTTGTTTTACATGTCCCCTAACCCTCTAGGGATGCACTTATTATTATTATAATTATTATTATTATTATTATTAATAATAATTCTTGTACAGCGCCTAGCTACCTGTGAGGTTTCCCAGCGCTGGAGGACATTGTCAGTAACCTGCGTGCATACAATTGCCAAGTTTTTAACTGTTTGCGGAACAAAATCAGTGTGTTGCAGGCTCTGATTGACTCAGGAAGTGTGTTGCACAGTTTAGGGCCAATGAAAGAGAAAGACCGACCTCCTATTCGGGAGCGCCTGAGTTTAGGCACTGAAAAAAGGGACTAGTTACCAGAACGCAGTGTGCAGTAGGGAAAATAGGGCAGAGCCAACTTTTGTAAAAATTCAGGGCTTGTGTGGATCATGATTTTATACATGAAGCAGAGAGCCTTAAAGTTGATGCGTTTATCCCCGGTAAGCCAATGGAGCTCCGTCTTGAAGGAGACCGGACACTGAAGAATGTTTGGAAAGCCGGATAAGCAGCCTTGCTGCTGCGTTTTGAACCATCTGAAGGCGTCTGATTACTGCCTTATCAGCAGCCAGATGAAGGATGTTGTCAAAATCTAGTCTAGAAAAAATCATGGCTTGAATGACTGTTATTTGGGCAGAAAAGGGGAGCAACCATAGGATCTTTTTAAGATATTTCATAGTGGCAAAACAAGAGGAGGTAATTCTGGCTACTTGCGGCTTCATGGACAAGGTGGAGTCCAGCCAGATGCCCAGACTTTTCACCTTGTTGGCCGGTTCGGGGAGTGAACATAAAGTGTCAGGCCAGTGCCTGTGGCCCCAAAGTTGGGGGTTTTTGCACAGTATTAGCACCTCAGTGGTATCCCCATTTAGTTTAAGGGAGTTAAAGTTCATCCAGTTGGCAACACGGCTGAGATAGGAGTTAAGATCTTGTGTGCCAGCTTCCCGTTCCGACGACAGCAAGAAAATGATCTCGGTGTCATCCGCATAGCAAAAAATAGTCAAGCCATGCCTTTCCGCTGGATCCGCTAAACGGCGGACGTAGATGTTAATGAGCAAGGGGCTAAGAGCAGGTCCCTGTGGGACAACCCAGGTGAGTGCGCAGTATCGGTAGGAAAAACCTGAAAGGTGCGGTCAGCCAGATAGGATTTTAGCCAGGCAAGTGCCACGTTTTGAAGGCTGAGTTGGGCCAGTCTGTCTAAGCTTTTTGTGAGACACCGTGTCAAAGGCCGCACTGAGGGGGATATTCTCAAGAACGTGCGATAAACATCACCAAAATAGGCTAACGCAACTTTTCACATCGCCGTCTATCGCGGGAAAATAACTCCGTGTCAACGTCGTACTCTCAACACGGCGGTAACATGCGATAGTTCCCCGATAATGCCTCAAATGTCCGCGATACAACTACCGCGACGGCGATAACAAAGGAAACCCGAATGTGAAAAAAGTTGCGATGGGCCCAACTGCGATAAAAATCCAGCGAAAAGCAGCGCCAGGCCCGCAAGTCCCACAGGTAAGGCAGGAAAAATCACTATAAAAGCGGCAAAAATGAAATACAAATAAAACACAAACAACTGCGAAGCACCATGGAGGTAGCCGGAGCAAGCACAGAGGACAACCCGAACCCCACAAGCCCCACGGAGGACCAGCCTGGGACCTCGGGGTCAGGGAAGGGCAAGGAGAAGAAGAGGAAGACGCGGTTCAGTCCTCAGGAAAACAGGATCCTGATTACGGAGGTGACAGACCACCATCAACAACTGTTCGTCAGCTCCACTGTGTCATTGGCAACAAAAAATGGAATATGGCAGTCCATCGTGGACAAGGTGAATGCAGTCGGAGTGCTGAGGAGGACAATGGAAGAGCTCAAGAGGCGCTGGAATGATGTGTAGCGCAAAACCAAGCTGAAACTTGCCAACAACCGCAAAGCAGCAATGCAGACTGGGGGTGGGGGTGGTCCTGGGAGTGGTGGCGGTGGGTGTTGTGGCCCTCTTGGGTCTCCAAGCTGCATGATTAGTAGCTCCATGGCATCTGTTGGTCTTCAGAGGTGGCTCTGGCCTGGGCTCCCTTTCTCCTGCAGGTTTTTGTCCTACTTAAGACCAGTAAAAAGCAGGTGTTAAGTCCCTACTGCTAATGCGCCTTATCACCTGTTTTTGTCCGGCATCGCAGATCTGGCTGGTCGTTGAGAATATCGAGAAGTGGTGTTTTCGTGTGTTTTTGCACGGGTACGCCTACTCTGCATATCATTAGCGTTAGTTGTTGCTCTCATCCGTGGCGATGTTTTTTGCGGCAGCTATCGCTGGAAAACTGGCGATATCGGCAGTTTGCACCAGCTTGAGAATAGGGTGATAAATCTATCGCCACTTTTGCGGCGCTAAAGTGCCGATAAATCGGCGATAAGTCCTTGAGAATATGCCCCTGAGATCTAAGACAATCAGTGCAGCCATGCCACCCCTGTCTAACAGTTGGCACAGGTGTTCTGTGACTCCTAGCAGGGCGACGTCTGTGCTGTGATCAGCTCTAAATCCTGCCTGGGAGGAGTGAAGGACATTTTCTAAGATTTTCGACAGAATGGGCAGTAGTGACATGGGTCTGTAATTTGCCCAGTTAGAAGGGTCTAAGTGGGTTTTTCAGCAAAGGGAGTACCATGGCATGTTTCCAGGTTTTAGGTATGTGGCCTTCTCTTAATGAGGAATTCAAAAGATCCACTAATAGAGACAGGATATGCAGACTCAAGGAGCTCTGCTTAGAAGAGGGTCAAGCGAGGAACCTGATTTGATGGACCGTAATAAGTCCATGAGTCGGGCAACATCCCAAGGGGGGAAAAAAGTGTAAGTGGGATGGTAGTGGGAAGCTATCTGATGGAGTTACTTCCTTGTGTGGTGCAAGGTCGAGGGTCGGGTGGAAAGAAGCCATTAGCTCCCGTGGCCAGAGTGAGGCAGATATTTGTCACCTTATTGACAAAGAAATCTGCCATGGCTTCGCATAGATCCTGCGACAGTGAAGTAGAGGGCATAATATTGCTGGGGTTGGAAAGGTCATGGATGACTTTAAAGAGGGACTTTTGACAATTGTGTGCTTTTAGTTTTAGTAGAAGGCAGCTCGGGCGATTCGGCATTGAGCATGATACATATTCTAGGCTGCCTTAAAAACTGATTTTGTGTCATTATCATATTGCCTTTCCAGCATCTTTCAAGTCTTTTTCATGATTTATTTTCTTCCTGTAGGGCCTCATTATACTGTGGGGCTGGAGGGTCCTTCCTGGCCCCAGTTCTAAGTTTGGCCGGCAGGATTAATTCAAGGGAGTTTTTTAGCCAGTTGTCAACCACGGGGTAGTCAGAGTCAACTTAGGATACTAATTGGGGGAGAGTATTCGATAAACTAGTATTAAGAGCCGTGATGTCCAATTTGGTCCAGTTTCTGGTCATTGCTTTAGGTCTGGTAGCTGTAAAAGGGGATAGGGGATTACATGATAGGGAAAACGGGAAAAATTGAATGGGATAAATGCCTGCATTGTGAAGTCAGTGGCAAGGTACCACGGCATAGGGACAGTTACTTGTAAAGCCTGCCCTGTTGTTCTAAGACTCTATTCCATTTCATTGATGATGGTGATGTATGTCTTAGCAATATTTGATAAAGCTAAACTCCTCTGCATTTTAAAGATCTTTTGTCTTAATGGGACTTTTTCTTTGTCTATTTTTCCTAGGTAAGTAGCAGTTTTGAAGAAAGTTTAGAGTCTTGTTGGTGAGTTGTCTGTGTTGTGATTCTTAATCGTCCCTATTTATATGTACTTCAGATTCATGCCCAGTGGGACAATGCGCCTAATGTTGAAGATTTTGTGTTAATGTCTTGACATTCGTTTGACAAAATGGATTGCCTTCTTACAAAAAAGTATTTCACAAGCATTTACAATGATATTTAACCACCTGTGCAGTTTCTGTAAGAAAGTGTCAATCAACAGGTGGCTTGTGAGATTCACAAATCTGTTATCATGTCTATTTTTTCACTCTTGCAACTATGTGTACTGTTATGAAACATGGAAGCCACGGCCTACCGGGGCCAACATGACAAATACTTCATAGAAAGGAGTCAGGGAGGATTCTTTCTAGTTGAATTTCCTTTTGTTATTTATAATAAAATAATCTTTTCCCGATTGTAGCATTAGATTAGATTTGACTCCAATGCAGTGACCAACTGATGGTAAACTCATGAGGTCTATGGTCAGTCCTTAATGATGCATTGTTTTCAGTTACAAATTCCATAAAAGCTTCAGTTTTTGTTAAATCTGATCACTATCCAACCTTTCGCCACGCTTGTGGTAGTATTGTTAATGTACCTGCAGCTTCACTGAGCTCATCCCGGGAATCCACATTCAGGCGTCGGGGGTGCAGACAACCTTTACAGCCAGGAGCATCGAGCATTGCTTTATGATGTTCTGAAAGAGGCATCAAGGTGAAATTTCAGCCATATGAATGAATGCCAGGCTTGTGTACTGCAGCAAGGCACCATAAACTGATCCGCCTCAAAGATCTGCCTGGTTGGAGGGCTCGGTGGTAAAAGATTTGGAAGATGTAAGGTATGGGTTTCCTACTGAACACTTGGCTGGATGGACATCACAAGTGCATTCCTCAGCTTGAGTCATTATAATGTGAGACATCTACCTGCTTCTGAACTGGCAAATTATGTACATATTTGGTATTTGTAGAGTGTAAACCTTGCCAAATGATTCTGTAGCTGAGTGCAGAGTGTGTGGTTCTGTACCTTCTTCCTGAGTTATTGTTGGCACTCTGTTGGGTGCATATCGAGCTTAGATAGATGACCTTGAAGGTAACTCTGGCCCTAATGGGAAGCCGTTGAAGCAGGCGGGGGGAGAGCATGCTATGGTGTGCTAAACCAAACGATCTAGGTAGAGAGAACCCTAAAAACCCAGGAGGAAAGTAGTATTGCAAGTAATAAAAATGAATAAATAATAAATAAGATAAAATGTAGACCATACGTCGAGCCCTGAGGTGGGCAAACTTTGGTTGGGAAGTCAATATAAATAAATACCACTAGCGCTCTTCATCAAAGGACAACTCCTCTTTCATTAGTTGAGCGGATGAATCTCACTGGGAAAAATATGGACCTATCCATTGAAATGTTTGGGGGATACCAGCACCATTTTTATAGCTTGCTCACCTGGACAACTTTACCTCTGAGAAGTGAAGGATATTTTTTATCTTTAAGAGTGGAAATGTACATAATAAGAGATTAAAATAGCTGTAAAGAGTTTCTATTACTCCTAACACCCACCCCCTTTCTTTTGAAAAAGATGTGATGTACAAAGAGGACTTATCCTTATATCTTGGACGTGTACCTTCATTGTATGTGTGCATTTTTTAGACTCGGTTGTTCTGAGAAAGGTGACTTAAAGAATGTATGTCCTCCGACATTGTATATTGTCCAGTGCATTTTACCGGTTTCTGGAAGAGAAGGAAGTTAGATGATCACGAAGAACTGGGATTACAAGCACAGGGAAAGAGGTTTTATAAGAAGACTGTTGTGAGGTACTCTCAAGTTTCACTGATATATCTGCACTTGAAACAGGCAGGGCGATTTTACTGTTGTGAATGTATTTTGTATATGATGTCTAATTTGTAGCTGCATACAGATAGATTGTTATAAAAAGGCAAATAACTCTTTACTAGAAAATGTGTTTTTTAAATAGTAAGTTGATACCTGTTTCTTCTGATTTAGGTTATGAATTAAGTAAAAGTCAAGTTACCATAGAGCTCTAGTTTCTAGTTAGTATGTTTTACATATATTAGCTTAAAACCACATGGATATAAACAGGTTGATGAATGGCTGAAGGTAGGGTGGCTCATCGCTAACTACTTGCGAGGTTTCTTCTATGGAGGAGAGCGGGAATGAAAAGAGAGATTTCTCAAAGTAGACAGAGATAATGGTGCGATGTACTAACCACAAATCTAATCTGAGTGTCAAGTTATTTATAATTCTAGAGTGATTCACCCAGATCAGGACAATGAGATCAGCAATAGAGGTAGGTAAAAACCAGTGCATTGAGGGATCTCATCCTCACACGGCACGGCCAGGGAATCAAGCGAGCATTCATGGTGCATACACCTGTTTCAATCGCTGATTCCAGAGCATTATTGAAGTCTAAGGAGTATGTTTGGCCAGGCCATTTACCTCATCAGACATTTCCTCTGAGGGCTGGAGCCATGCAAGGCTTGTTTCTGAATGCCCACTCCCTGCAGGCATGGAAGCGGTGTAAAGCTCAAAGAGGGAGAGGAGGGAAAAGAGATAGACACAAGAGAAAGAGAGCAAAAGGAAGCAGAGAGTGAGAGAGGAAGAAGAGACATCTAGGAGAGAGGCAAAAGTGATAGAAACAATTCATGGAAAGAGAGAGGAGGATGAAGGGAGCAGGGCTGGTTTGAAAAGTTTTACTAGGGCTGCTTTAGGTTCCCCGTCACGTCTTGCTCAGGAGCATATGTCCACTGCCATGCCCAGACTGGAAGCAGCCTGTTGTGGATCTCGATTGTCAAGTTGATCGCGGATTTTGGAAACCACAGATTGTTTAAGAACTTTGAACATGGTGGGAAGGTTGACTTTGAATTGGAAGCAATGGCTGAATATCTTCTTGAGCAGAGTATAATGAAAGCTTTTTATGTGTTACTACGACTTTTCCTAAATTACAGGGAGGTGTGGGATTCAGAACAAGAGCATGGCCATTTTGTAGGGAATTTATGGGTGCAGAAGATTCATCCGATGAATCCCAAAATTCTTCACCTTTATGTTGTTTCCATAGTGTTGTCAATAGAATTGTAGCCCTGTGCACGGAATCCTGGGTGCTTTGATGTAATGTCCAGTTGTTTAATCTATCACTTATAAAGGCAGGGGCTTTTGTATTAGCAGGCTCTTTAACACAGAATAAAATGTAACTTTTTTATGAAAGGAAAAATACTCTGCTAATGATCTATTTAAAAGCTACTTGACACAAATAAATGAGAGTTAAAGTAACATGTTTAGAGCAAGATTTACTATGACTTTGCACCAAGTTTGCATCACAAAAGTGACACTAACTAGCACAAAGTATAGAATTGTATTTTCTTTCTAGAGTAACATTTGACACTGGAAAGTAGATCTTAAGTAATGGAGTAACCCATGGGTGAGACTTGAATGGTCCCATGGGTGAGACTTGAATGGTCCCATACAACCACTTTCAAAAGATCAGGCCGAAAATGTCGACAGGATGGCAATTACCTTTGAAGATGAAATCACTCACACCTTAGATAAGATTGCCCCGTTTACTAAGGTAAAAATCAAATCTAGATCTGCTCCTTGGTTCACGGAGCAACTAAAAATAATAAAACATTCTTGTAGAGTGATTGAACGTAAGTGGAGAAGGAGTAAAGATCCCACGGACCACAGAAAGTATAAACATATTCATCGTAATTACATGGAGAGCATCAGACAGGCAAAGAAACTGTTTTTGCTAAATCGCATTGAAAAAGCGGCGAACTCTAATAAGGAGCTCTACAGGGTCCTAAAGGAGTTTACATCACCCCAACTAAAGATAGGGATCACTCCCTCGCAGGACTGGATAGATTCCCTCTCCAAGTTCTTCGAGGAAAAAATTAATGTTATACACAACTCCTTCCCACCTCCAGAAGCTTCAATTAAAAACCTGGGGGCATATTAGCAAGGGCACTATCGCCGCTTTAGCGGCACTTTTTGCCGCTAAAGCGGCGATATTTATATCGCCCTATCAGCAAACTGTCTCTAACAGCAGTTAGCGACAGTTTGCGGGCATTAGCGCCCGTTTTTACCGCTTTGCATGTCAGCGATATTTATCGCTAATGACATGCAAAGTGGGCGTTCCCGACGAACAAACCTGGGAAACACTCGCTAACAGGCCTATCGCCTATTAGCAAGGTGGCCATGGCCCCAGTTAGCGACGTGAAAAGTCGCGCTAACCGGGGTCATCGCTATTTATTTAACACCTGCAATTAGCAGGTGTTAGCCATACCTAACATGGGGGTGGATTATGCTGATACGACCACAGGGTCGTATCAGCAAGGTGTTCTCCCTTCTCCATGCAACATCGCTGGTTTTTCAGCGATGTTGGCCCATTTCCCCGCTATCGCTGGAATATTCATCGCCATAGCGCTAATCGTTGCTAATACAGCGTTAGCGTGGCGATATATTCCAGCGATAGCCGGCGATAAAAAAAATCACGCTAAGCAGGGTTAGCGATGATTATCACCTCTTCTTGCTAATATGCCCCCTGGAAACTAACCCGGTCTTACAAATATGTCAGTCCCCCGTCCTGGAGGAATTCTTCCAATTTCAATCCACTGAAGTGACAGATACCATGTTAAAAATAAAATCTGGCTCACCAGCTGACCCTATCCCACCACGTTTTTTATTAATGGTAGCCCCCATTCTTCTTGAAAGTGTCACCGACTTATTCAACTATTCATTAGTCCAGGAAACAGTTCCAAAAATATGGAAAACCGCTAGAGTTAGACCCATCCTGAAGAAACCTAGTGCAGACCCTAATCTCCTGGTCAACTACCGTCCGATCTCACTGCTCCCATACTTTGGGAAAGTACTCGAATCCATGGTCAACAGACAACTTGTCCATCATCTTGAGAGTAACCATCTATTGGACCCTCACAGTCTGGTTTCAGGGCCGCCCATAGCACTGAGACAGCGCTGGTAGAGGTAGTGGACAATATCAGACTATCACTGGATAGAGGACAATCCTCTATTCTCATTCTGCTAGACCTGTCAGCAGCTTTCGACACCATCTCCCACAGCATTTTAATACAACGGCTAGGGCAGATTGGTGTCAGAGGAAAGGCCCTGGGATGGTTTAGGAGCTATCTGATGGATAGAGTTACTACTGTCCAAGTCGGCGACATCAGTTCCTGTAGTAGGCCAGTCACGATGGGAGTACCACAGGGCTCTATTCTGAGCCCAACACTTTTCAATCTCTACGTAACACCACTGGCCAGGGTGATTAGATTGTACGGTTTTGACGTAATGTCATATGCTGACGATACTCAAATTCTAGTCACCCTTGGTCAGAACCCCATTGACACCAAGGCCCGCTTCAGGGACTGTATGATCCACGTCAACAGGTGGATGAACGAAAACCATCTACAACTAAACAGTGATAAAACTGAGATAGTATTTTTTGGGAACGCACAAAAATATTGGACTAATGATTGGTGGCCGGCTACCCTGGGTCCTAGTCCAATACCTAAACAATCGGTTCGAAATCTAGGGGTCCAAATCGATAATAATTTATCGAGGAAAAACCAGGTGAACCACATAATTAGGTCCTGTTTTGGTACTATGCGCAATTTGCGTAAAGTTTTTAAATGGATCCCCATGGAAGCAAGGAAGCCATTGGTCCAGGGATTGATCATCAATCGCATGGACTATGGTAATGCCTTACTGTCAGCTATTAATGAAGATCTCTTATCTAGGCTGCAGGTCCTGCAAAACACTGCAGCTAGGTTGGTCTTAAATCTTCCATCAGGTTCTCCCTCAGCCCCAAACCTGAGACGGCTTCACTGGCTGCCTGTGAGAAAGAGAACGCGTTTTAAGATTCTCTGTTTGGCACACAAAAAACATGTATGGCAGTGGCCCTTGCTACTGGAAAAAGAAGTTGAACTGGCATCAACCAAGCCGGCCCCTTAGTTCCAGCAATCAGCACCTCCTTGCCTCCATCAGAATTCGTACAACTCGTAATGGAGGAAGATCTTTTTCATTCTTAGCCCCCACTTTTTGGAATAAGTTGCCACTACACCTACGTGCTATGGCTGATTACCACTGTTTTCGTAGGGAACTAAAAACATGGGGGCATATTATCAAGAACGGCGTTAAAAATTATCGCCGGTTTAGCGGCAGAAAACTGCCGCTAAAGCGGCGATAATGGGCTTGATAATATGCCCTTGAGAATTCCAATAGAAGCCCATGTTCTGGTGTCAACATGGGCTTCTATTGAATTCTCCAGGGCATATTATCAAGCCCATTATCGCCGCTTTAGCGGCAGTTTTCTGCCGCTAAACCGGCGATAATTTTAACCCCGTGCTTGATAATATGCCCCATGGTCTTTTGACAACTGACCATCCTGTTTTTTTTTTTTCCTCTATCAGCTATATTGGTTGGAGATGTCTGCTAAGCGCCATGAGACCTTCGGGTGATATGAGCGCTTTACAAATGTCCCATGATTTGATTTGATGGACTTTGATGCTAGGCTCTATCTTCTAAAATGGTAAACAAGGCTTTGCAGCAAAAAATAATGTTTCTTGGGGAAAGGGCTGAAAAGGAGAAAGGTTTTCATTTCTCCTAACTTTTCAAATCAGTGTAGGAAATGTAATAAACTATGTCTAAGCATAGTATTTTGGACTGGAAGAGTAGTCTTCCAGTACAAAACCCATGCTAGACATCACACACACACATACATGCTCACACACACGCACACTCTTACACTATGTTGCAAGGGTGTGTGTGTGCCGCAAGGAAGTCTCGAAGAGCACAAATGTAGGGGGAGAGAGAACAGCACCATATTTTGTTCGATATGATGCTATTCTGCTCTCCCTCTTTCAGGCAACGCAGCGCAGCGGAGTAACTTTGGTTGCTCCATTGTGTGCAGTCTTAGTAAATCTACTGCATAATGGCAGTTTTCTATACAATAATTGGGGCACAGACTACGATCATGACAGTGATGATTTTAATTGGAATTTCTTCAATGCCTTTTTAAAGTAAAGATGTGGTGTTTAAATAAACATGATCTTTCCAGAAGCAACCTTATTTTTTCTATATTTGACTTGTGTCTGCCCTGCATTTCAACATTTAACCTTTCTGCCATGTGGACTTTGGCTATGAGAGGATGGAAATTTAGTTTAATGACAAGGAACCACCGTCAGACTACCTTTGTCTTAGTCTCAGCAATGGCACTGGACCCCTCGTTTGGCACAGTGGCCCCCGGTGTCCTTTCCTCCCAGTGAGCTGAGAGTAACTTAGGTTCACTAGAATTTCATTACAGATGCTTTAGCATTCTAACAATTTGTGAGAATAGAATTCACAAGGGGATGGGGGCACATTTTCATTAGTTTATTAAGTATCCCTTCGAGACAGATGATAGTTCAGGTTAGAAAATGTCTGTTGCTATATATGGATATGACTAAAAATATAAAGTAATCAAGCACATAGATTCTCCTTTAAGTCTACAGTGCTGGACCACCAATGTTAAATTCCTATCTAGCTCTATTCACCCTTTGTTGGACAACAGTTGCACTATCCAATGACTGGCTTTAATGGCTAAGAAGAGCTTTCAGAGAGGGACTGTCTGGACACTGACTGACCACAAGAGGTAGTATGACCCTATAACTTCATATTTGCACTAAAGCCCTGATTTGTCTGATGGAATCCAACTTCCTCTGAGTGGTATGCAAAGATGTGAAGGTTTCTGTCACATATTGAGTTATAACTTTGGGGGCAGGGCTACCCCTACAAACTCAATACACCAACGCTGGTTTGGTGAAAACAGAGTTCTGAGAGAATCTCTGCTCAACTTCAAGTAGCTGTGGCACATACAGGAGGCAATCCCAAGAGAAGTGTGTGCTAAGTTCAAGCAGTACTAACAGTTTTAACGTAAAGAACACAACACAATTAAATTCCCAAACCAATTTAGAAAAATAGGGAAACGTTTAATGAGCGAAAATACACCAAGATTATCGAAATAGGTTAAGGAGAACCAGACGCATGGACTTTTAGAGTATTAAGGCACAAGGAGCCTAGAAAGAGGTCAATCACTATGAACAGCAGTTCACAGTGGAGAAGGAGCTAGGCGCAATTTCTGGCCAACCATAATGGATTAGAGGTCAGATACACCAAGTGGGTTATCCTGGTCAAAGGGTTTTGTCTTCAGACTTTGGGCCATATGTACGAATTTCAGGGATTGTGATTTCCTAATTGCGATTCTTTTCGAATCATAATTAGGAAATGACAATTCCTAATGTATGAGACCTATTGAGTTTCATTTAGTGATTCCTAATGGGGTCTCAATCAACCTACCTCATGAATATTAATGAGGCAGGTTGCAGTTTGCGACCCACTAGGAATTGCAGCCATCACAGGGTTGGTGGCCTGCTGGGTTCGGGAGACCACCATGTTTGTGCTAGCTTTTTAATTGAGCAATTTTTTTTGATTTTTTTTTGGAATGCAGCCCGTCTTCCTTAAAAGCAGGATGCATTTAAAAAGAAAAAAACGAAACCTTGAATGGAGGATGCGTCGTGCAGCGGCGGTTCTGAAGAGGCTGTTGGCTGCGATTTGATGTGGATTTTTGCGAGGAGTCCTATCCACGCAGCAGCGGCAATGCATCAGTTCTGCTTGGCGGTGCACCTTAGGCCCACTTCTGAGGGTCCAGGACTGGGGTGGCACTACTTGGCAGGGTTGACTCACAGATGGCAGAGTCCTGGTGCTGGTGCAAGGTTGTTGGAGGCATGTTGTGTGCCTGAGGCTTCAGATCAGGAGGCCAGTCATCTAGCCCATTGAATCACTCTGTGGTTCTGGGTTCAAGAGATGCAGGTCCAATCCTTTTCACTCAGACATGAGGGCAGCGGGCAGCAGGACAAGGCAGCAGGGCAGCAGTCCTTCAGAGCAGCAGTCCAGCAGAGTGGCAGTACTTTCAGCAGCACAGCAGTCCTTCTTCCTGGCTGAGTATCCACAGGTCCAGACATGTACTGAAAAGGTGGTATCTGAGGTACAATGGTTGTACCTAGTGTCCTTCCTCGGGAAGGTGGGAAAAGCAAATTTCCTTTGAAGTCCCCAGGCACCCTGCCTTCCCTGCCCTGGTTCCAGACTAACTACAGAGGGTATGCAGCTTTTTGTGTGGAGGCGGGACACAGCCTATTCAAATGTGGGTAGGGCTGTGCCTAGCTCCTCCCTCTCATCCTGCCAGTGATTGCCCATCCAGGCACACCTAAACCATCTAGTGTACGTGGCTGTCTAGGAGGAATACACAAAGCCCAACTATCAACTACATCCAGTCATGTGACCCAGAGACAGACTGGAGGCATCAAATGACTAAGGTAGGAAAATGCCAACTTTCTAAAAGTGACATTTTCAAAATTGTAATTTCAAATCTGATTTTACCATGAAAGAGGATTTTTCATTAAATTCCAGAGATCCCAAACATGAACTGGTTACCTGCTCCTGTTTGGAAATTACAATGTATTAAATGTAATAAGGTAACCCCAATGTTATCCTATGGCAGAGGTATGCCTTGCAGTATTGAAAAACAAATTTGAGTTTTTTACTGCCAGGACATGTAAATCTCAAAATGACATGTCCTACTTTTAAATACATTGCACCCTGCCATGTAGGCTGTTTAGGGCCACTCTAGGGGTAACGTACATGTATTAAAAAGAAGGTTTGGGCCTGCAAAACTGTTTTTTTTGTCCGATCGAAATGGCAGTTTAAAAACTGTACACACAGGCTGCAATGGCAGGTCTGAGACATGTTTAAAGGGCTGATGAAGTGGGTGGAACAATCAGTGCTGCAGGCCCACTGGTAGTATTTAATTTACAGGCCCTGGGTACTTGTAGTACTTCTCTACTAGGGACTTATAAGTAAATTAAATGGGACTATTGAGTATGAGCCAATGTTAGAATGTTTTAAGGAGTCAGCACATGCACTTTAGTACTTGTTAGCAGTGGTAAAGTATGCAGAGTCCTAAGGCCAGCAAAAACGAGATCAGCAAAAATGGAGGAGGAGGGCAAAACGTTTGGGGGAAAGACTTCCCTAAGGCTGGCAGGTCTAACATTCAGGATGGATAGGATGATGTAATTGCAATCCAAACTGTAACGCTATGCCATATAGCACACTGTAGCTAATCCTATGCTTATTAAACTACTTCTTTGGTAAACAGCTTTGTCTTTTTCTAGCTTGATATGGGGAGTAATTGAGCTAATTCTATGCTTAAAATGCTGTTAGAAAAACAGGCATTTTAGGTGAATAGATTTAGGTCCTGATCAAAATAGGGTTTCTGGTTGGCAGAGGTATGCACCCTGTCCAAGCAGGAACAACAATCTTAGTGAGAGTAAGTATAGTACAAACTAAAAGTTTACCTGTGTTCACCCTCTGGTACCTAGGCACAGAGCAGTCAGGCTAAACTAAAGAGGCAATGTGTAAAGTATTTGTGCACACACAGTAACACAGTGAAAACACCACAAAAGTACTCCACACCAGTTTAGAAAAATGGCCAATATGTATCTGAGTAAATCAAGACCAAAATAATCCAATCCAACATACACAAGTCAAGTTATGAATTTTGCAAGATTAAACAAAAATGTAGTGCTTAGAAATCAATAGCTCCAACTGGGGTTATCTGGTCACGCTTGGCTGGTGCAAATCCAAATGTTCAGTCTGACCGCGATGGATAGGGGACCAGATTCAGGAGTCATGCAGACCCACTGACAGTACCTGGAATGAGTCAAAGTTCTGGGACGATGCATTGAGCAAAGGAGAGGATACGTTGCTGTGGAAGGCGATGCGTCGTTTCCGAAATCTGGTAATATCGTTGATGCCAAGAAGTGATGTGTATCGGGCTGATGTGTTAATTTTGAACAGCTGGGCTGTAGGCAATGCATGCAACACACAAGTGATGGGTTGGCGCGAAGCGGTACAGGACCGGGGATGCATTGAAGTTCAGGGATGAGCGAAGCAGACGTTGATGATGTGGTGTCTGAGACTCGTGCAGCAGCGGTGATGCAGAGGCACTGCATCAGCACAGTCAGGGCTGTGTTGTAAGTCATGGTCATTGTGTCGCGTAGTTGGCGAGGAGTGTCCGCGGCTTAGGTGCAGGCAGGGGTGATGCATTGATATAGCAGAGAAATGCGCTGGTTCCAATTTGTACGTCTGTGTCAATGCTTTGGTTTCTTGAGTTGCAGCACCAAACACTCACTTCCAAGGGCCCAGGACTGGATTTGGCACCATTTGGCAGAGGAGGGCTCACTGCAGAGGAGCCCAGGTGTGGGTAGCAAGACGCAGGTGAAGTCTTTGATATCCTGAGACTTCAGAAACAGGAGGAAAGCCCAACAAGCCCATGGAGAACCTTTAGAGATGCAGGATGTAGAAAGTCAAGTCCAGTCCTCTCACCCCCAGGCAAGCAGCAGCAGGCTATCACATCAAAGTAAGCAGCAAGGTGGCAGTCCCTCCTGGCAGCACAACAGATCTTCTTCCTGGTAGAATGTCCTGAGTTCCAGAAGTGTTCTGAGTATATGGTGTCAGAGGTCCAGCACTTATACCCATTTTAGCCTTTGAAGTAGGGAGAATTCAAAGAAAGGTCTTTGTAGTGCACAAAACAATGCCTTATCCTGCCCTGGCAACAGACACACTACAGGGGGGTATGAAACTCTTTGTGCTGAGACAGGCACAGCCCTATTCAAGTGCAAGTGTCAGCGCCTCCCTCTCACTCTAGCTCAGGAAGACCCATCAGCCTGGGGATGGGCCATCAGGATATGCAGGGCACGCCTTAACTCCTTTTGTGTGTGACTGTCTAGAGGGAAGGCACAAAGCCTAGCTGTCACCCAACCCGTATGTGTATTCCAGAGACAGATGCACAGAATGGCTAAAGTATGATAATGCCAACTTTCTATATTTGAGCGTCTACATACTACACAGCCCCCCGACCATCCGCGACGGCTCCCTTCTGACTCCATCGCACAGAGGACTTTTCCGATAGCGGCTCCATTGAGATTGCCGCCACCCTTCAAGATACGCCCGCACCTGGGCTTAATGATCTAGTCCTACCGGGGCAGTATACTTGCATGACCGATTCCAGGCCCTGCTACCGCTGGATCCGTCTTGACCGCCCCCACGCATTTCCCTATGTAGTATCTCCGCCTGTATGACAGGTCTACTCTCGCCCTGGATCGCTCCCCTTGTAGACATCTGCCCTCACGACTGCTCACTCGGATTTTTGAGCAACTTTCCAGGCATTTGTTTTACCTTCAGTCCTGATGATGATCCCACAATTTAAGTTGGGATCGAAACGTCGTCGACACCTACGTCTCTAACTCATGTTGTATAGATATTGTTTTTGAGTAAAAGACGTACCCCTTATTGTGGCTTCTAATTTTCATTCTATTGCTTAAGTCACTTTTAAGTCACTTGCCTGCGGTAAGGAAATCGGCTGTTTTCCCCCTACCTCCTCACGCCTTGCTCACTCATTATTGATTTTTTTGTTGTTTTGTTATTTTGGTTCTTAATAATTAAATATTTTGTATGCATAACTAAAGTAGCCTCAAATTTCATTGTGACTTTGTGGCCATCTTATCCATTTCTTACTTTATAGGGACCTTTGTTTCTGAGAATCAACTTTCTAAAAGTGGCATTTTCAAGCCTGCAATTTTAAAACCAGCTTCACTAAAAGATGTATTTTTAAATTGTGAGTCCATAGACACCAAAATTACTCTTCCTATCTTTTCCCAATTGTAAAGTGTTACACGGCCACTCATGGTAACTTATGGGATAGATACAATCCACACTCTCCTGTACTGCAGTACCCTTGTTGCCGCTTTGAGTGCACTTCTAATGCTCAACCGGTAGCTGAACAGACCCAGAGGGGGGTATCTGAGTCTTCTATTAATTTGGTAAACACTTCTGCATCGCAGAGGGAATTTCGCTGTTTTAGCTTGAACTGTCGTTCCCTGTCCAAACATCAGCTCCATTTGTTTCATTTTCTCATTGATGAAGACCCTGACGTTGTTTTTTTAATGGAGACATGGCTTCATGATGGTTCTCTACCTGATATTATTGCGGCACTGCCTAACAACTTTTCCTTGTTGGGTATTAATAGGCCCCACAAGGTTGGGGGTGGTATCGCTATTATTTATAAAAACTAATTACAATTGTAAAATTGTGGACCTCCAGATCCCGAATTGCGAATCTTTGGCTTTTTCTATTTCTTTTACTCATAAGTTTACCTTCTCTGGCGCTCTTGTCCATCGTCCCCCTGGGCCATTGCTCAATTGGTGCTCAGCCTTTTGTGATCTATTGGCTCCTCATATTCTCCGCTCTGCTAACTTCTCTGTGCTTGGTGACCTCAATCTCCATCTTGAGAACTTTGAAGATAAATCTGCCTCTACTTTTATTGAGGACATGAATATTCTCAATCTTATACTATTAAATTCACTTCCCACTCACATTGCTGGTCATCTTCTTGACCCTATTTTCTCTAATTTCTCCATTATCTCTGTTGCACTTCCTGTCCAGCTTTGCTGGACTGACCATTTTGCAGTTCCTTTTTCTATTAAGCCTCTCAACACTTCTTCCGTTAGATCTACTGCTCAGCCTAAAATCCGGAACTGGTCCAAACTTAATTTACCTTTCTTGAATAATGTGCTTTGGGATAATATCCCTGTTCTTGTCTCCTCCCCTGACTTAGCTCAAGTTAGCATGCATTCTTGGCTCTCTTCAGCCACTGATGTTGTCTTGCCTCTTGTCTCTAAACCCCAGATCAGGACACATTGCCCGGCGCTTTGGTTTACTGATTCTCTTAAACAAGAGAAAAAGCGCTGTAAAGCGTTAGAAAGGCAATGGAGGAAACTTTATCTGCATGATGTTAAATTAGAGTTCTAGGGAGCTTTGAAGAAATATCATGCTCTATGTAGATCGGCACGTGCTACCTTTTTCATAGATAAGATCTCTAGCTCTCAGCACTGCCAGAAAACTTTGTTTAAGGTGGTGAATCAACTCTCGGCCAACAGTGCATTTCTGCCTTCCCCTTCGCTTACTCAACCGCAATGTAATGAGTTAGCATTGTTCTTTGATAACAAAGTTAAGTCTATCCATGCTCAACTTGCGGTGGATGTTGTTCAACAAGGGAGCATAATATTTCATACTTGCTCTTTGCCAGGTTCCCACGAATTCACTCCCCAGACCTCTGCACCTGAGCACTCCGAACAGATCAGCTTTTGGCCTCTCTTGGATTTAGCTCTATTAAGTCCGGCTCTCCTGCTGACCCCCTCCCCCCCTCTATACTCAGCCGTCTGGACGACACACTCCTCTCTGTGATTCTTGACTTACTCAATAATTCCTTAAGTACAAGTTTGGTACCGAAGGTGTGGAAGCATGCTCTTGTCCTTCCTTTATTAAAAAAGGAGGGTCTTGACCCGCTTTGTTGGTCCAACTTTCGTCCTATTTCTCTTCTTTCTGTGTTCTCTAAAATTTTGGAACGCATATTAATACCTTACTTTCCTCTTTTGTTATAACCTCTAACTTGCTTCATCCATCTCAGTCTGGATTCAGACATGGTCACAGCACTGAGTCTACTCTCCTTGGGGTCACTGAGCATCTCAGACTACAACTTGACTCAGGGGGAACCTCTGCGCTCATCCTGTTGGATTTGAGCGCTGCGTTTGATACGGTGTCTCATTCCATTCTGTTAGAACGCCTTGAAGCCTGTAGGATTATGGGCGTGGCTCTGAAATGGCTGAGGTCTTTTCTTACTGATCGTACATTTTGGGGTTTTTCGAACAATGTGAGATCGCACACATTACAGCTAACCTCTGGAGTCCCTCAGGGCTCTATTTTGAGCCCTTTACTTTTTAATATATATGTTCGCCCCTTGGCTGACATTGTGGAAAGGTCAGGTCTGACTATCTTCTCCTATGCTGATGATACTCAGATAGTCTTCTCCCTTTCTGCTGCTCGGCATCAAAATCCTTCCTTATTGTAGTGTGGCTTGAGGAATGTACCTGCCTGGTTGACCAGTAATGCTCTGAAGCTTAATGGTTCTAAAACTGAGGTGCTGATTTTGGGTAATAACCCTGAGTTGTGGGGTATTCAACACTGGCCTGATGATTTGGGCCCTGTACCTTTTCCTGTGTCTAAAGTCAAACATTTGGGTTTTATTATTGATCAAAAGCTCTCTTTTAAACCTCAGGTCTCCAAGGTTGCTTCATCTTGCTTTGCTGTTCTCAGATGGATCAAAAAAATCCTTTGGTTAATCCCATTGGCAGCTCAGAGAACTGTTCTGCAGGCCCTGGTGACATCCAGGTTGGACTACGGTAACGTCCTTTATCTGGGTGTTGATAAAGCCTCTTTACATCGGCTACAGGACATCCAGAATGCTGCTGCCCGTCTTCTTTTTCATCTGCCGAGATTCGCCTCCGCTTCTCCTCTACTCCATCAACTTCACTGGCTTAGAGTCAGTAAGCGTATTGAGCTTAAGTCCCTCTGTTACATGTTTCGCTTCAAATGGGGCCTTGCTCCTTCTTACATTGAAAGCCTACTCACACTCTATGTTCCGGTTCAACAACTGTGCTCTTCCAGTCTTTCATTGTTCTCAGTTCCCAGGTTTAGGCTGGCCCGTATGAGGGGTCGCTCCTTCTCTTGTCTTGGCCCCAGGCTCTGGAATGCCTTTCTGCTTGACCTCAGAAACTGTCAATCCTTGTTGGCCTTCCGTAAGAATTTAAAGACACTGTTGTTTAGTGACTCTGTTTGACCTCCCTGTTTTTTCTCTGTATCTTTTTCTTTATTTCTGTTCAGCTGTGGTGGCCTCCACATGTCCAGCGCCGGGAGACCCTGTTGGGTTACTGCGCGCTTTACAAATGTAAAATACAATACAATACGATAGATAGGCCTTGCTGTAGTGAGATACGAATTTAAGGGTATTTCACTACCAGGACATGTAAAACTGAAAATTACACGTCCTACCTTTTAAATACACTGTACCCTGCAAATGGGGCTACCAAATTCTACCTTAGGGGGTGACATATATGTAACAAAAGGGAAGGTTTGGGCCTGGCAAGTCGGTGAACTTGCCAGGTTGAATTGGCAATTTAAAACTGCACACACAGGCTCTGTAGAGACATGCCTTAGGCACGTTTGAAGGGCTACTCATGTGGCTGGCACAATCAGTGCTGCATGCCTACTAGTAGTATTTGATTTACAGGCCCTGGGCACATGTAATGCACTTTACTAGGGACTTGTCAGTATATCAAATATGCCAATCATGGAGAAACCAAATGCCATTACATTTTAGATACACAGCACTTGCACTTTAGCACTGGTCAGAAATGAAACAGAGCAAAGAGTCCTAAAGCCAGCAAAAACGAAGTTCAGCACAGTCGAAAACAGAAGATCAGAAGGCAAAAAGCCTGGGAAACCACACCCAAAGATGCCAGGTCTTTCAGGCCCTCATTACAAGTGGCCATGTTTTAGGGGCAATAATTATTGCACACAGTAAAAACAATAAAAACTGACACGTGTTTGGAATAAATATCACTTGCCATAATATTCCCTTATACGTTTTGCCCCTGAAATGGGGAATAGCATGCACATTTTGATGCATAATGCACCAAAATCAGCATGTCTCGGTTAATTACCGGGCAGTTTCCTCCTGCTAAACATCAGCAAATTTGCCCTTCTGAAACTGATTCAGGTGACGCAGTTTACAGTGTGCTAAACTCTGTAAATGTCTGACTTCTGCTATATGTGGCATAAGGAGTTAATGCACATATCAGAATAGATCAGGCCACTTTTAATGAGTGTTATGATTATTCTACAGCTCTTGGAGAATGAACATATAGCATGGAGGATGGCCATGTTCTTGAAGAAAGTATTATATCAAAGGAAATGCATTGTAATTTAAGCGCTGAGATTACGGGCGCATTGTCATATTTTTATCAAGTTTGACTTTTAATAATAATTTTGCATAAACTATTTTTCTTTCTTTTTATACCTGTCTATTTATGAGTAAATGAATTGTGTGTTTCATGTGCTTTTATGATTGTCTAAAAAAGCAATCGAATAAAGTTTTCCTTGACCTTGAGTGTTATGAGTGTTGTTGGCGCTGAAGAACTTCTACATCAAAATGAGCCACCATATAAATCCAGGAACCTACCCAGAGCTACCTAGCTTCAGTTGTGTATTACATACAACTGTTATTCAAATGCTCCTCAAATGTTCATTTCTTCCCTTGTGGTGCTGGATGGATTCTAATTGGTACGTGATTTTCTTGTATTCACTTCCTGTTTGGGTTAAACTGTTTTTAGCATCATCTTGTCTTTGTCTGGGTTCCCTTTTAAAACGATTTGTTCATCCTATGGGAATTTCCCTTTTAAGTAAACACTAAATAGAAAACATATTTGAAAGAAGTTCGTGCATGCTCTTGGTTAGTCACAGCCCCATTAATAGTGAATACATGCTATGAAGATAATGGGGCATGAATCATGGAGACTCATGGAAAGGCTGGGTTCAAAACCTTGTGGAACCATCAGAGCATGATTCATCTATTTAACTTGTGTTTTCCACTTATTAAATCAATCAGCAGCTGTTCAGAAAATACCATCCGCTTAGGAAGAATGAAATATACCCTTTAATCTTTCTATTCCTGAAAAACATGGCGGGATGACAGATTGGTTTCATTTAACTAAATACCTTCCGGGAGAACATGGCACTTGTCTAGCCATTCTGGATTAATTTCAAATATTCTGATACGAGGTGACTTTATGTGCCTTCTTAGGCAAGTTGATTACTATTAGTTAACAGAACAGATCAGGTTCATATGCTTTTTCTAGCTATGCACACAGAGCTTTTCAGGAGTGGCTCGTGTCAGGGAAAAGAGGCGGGTGGATGGGGGCGACAGAGAAAAAGAAAAAAAGAAAAAAGCACTTACCTGCAGCCTTCCAGCGTCGGCTCTTCTGGCTCCACTGCAGGCAGGCACAGGCTCCCACATGCATGAGAGAAGCTTCGGGATTGGCCAGACAGACTGGGAGCCTGTGCCTGCTCTCGCCAACCCAGCAACACAGCTTGTGTTGGGGAGAGCTTCAGTGCCCTTCACGTTTTGACTGGCCTGAGACAGCTGGCCAAACCACCATGCGCACTGAAGGCAGTGCCCACTACTCCCTCTTCAGTACTGTTACCCCCTGGCCCCACCCCCAAGACTCGCACACAGAAGAAAAGTAAACAATAATAAAACGATTTTTAAACCTGTTTTATTACCATATAATTTTTCATGTTTTTGAAGGTGCTAGCAGGGGGGCCCCCCGCACTCCTCCGCCATAGTGGAGAAGCCGACGCTGGAGCTATTGCTGTGTGTTTCTGTTTTATGTATGAAACAATAACATATTCTGGATAACACTATGCTTGCTATTTTATATCATTTCCAACACAGATTTTGTTTTTAAAGCATGTTGCATAACTTTGCCATTTTTCTCGCCCCTTTCATGGTGTAATGTAAATAGAATGGTTGTAGAAGACAATGTCTGATATAATATTTTATTGATTTTGCTGAAAGGCACTTGCACAAAATACTTAACGTAATTTTGTGAACCTCCCTTGGCTCTCGGCTCTTTCTAACCGATATAAGTATAGACCAAGGATATTCGAATACGTTAATCAGGTTAATCAGTACCATTTTATGTTTCTGCTTCTCGCACTGCGAGAAAGCAGAAGGGTTTGGTTGGGGGCGGGCGGGTGGGCGGTCCTGCTCTAGGGCAGGGGAGGAGTGGCTTGCCCACTGTTGAGGGCGCTGACTGTTTGGTCAGCCCCAGAGGGCCGACCAAACTAGTCATGCGCACTCTGCCTTTTCTCCATGTAGGCTGCATTCAGCCTACATGGAGAAAATGGCCTCCATGTAGGCTGCATTCAGCCTACATGGAGAAAATGGCCTCCCCATAGACTCCTGGCTGGTCGGCGTCTCGACCAATCGCAACACTGCCATTGCAGCATTGTGATTGGCGTAGGGGAGGGGAGGGAGGCTTCCTGCTTCCAGGAGAGGAGCAGACACGATGCGGTCCCGGGCCGGCGAAGGTAAGTGACTTAAATGTCTTCAGTCTTTAGGAAATACAAGTTATCCTGAACACCTTGGGTTGGACAAAGAATATTTTGAATCTGGAAGAAAAGAGACTTGGTGAAGTCATAGTCTTTTACTGATTAAAGAGGAGAAACACAATACTTATATTTAAAACTACATTAAGAATTTACATTCACTAATGATGAAACTTTACAGAATACTGTATAGCCATCCATTTGGTAGTGTGGGGCGCATATCCAAGCAGGAAAACGCAAATTTCATATAGATATTTATTAGGCACTAGGATGATGGAGAGCCACACTATTGCACCAAAGAAAGTTTTTAAAGGATCATAAAAAAACTCTTGAATTTTTATTAAGGCAATTGAGTGCTAACTAGGGTTGATTTTCTTTAGGGAGTTAAAATGGCTGCTAAATCAGTCATTGTAAAGATATGTTTAAAACTAGTAGCGACGGGCAATGTCTAATCCGAGTTTAATTCTGCTTTTCACATCATTTGATGAAGAGAGAGGTTTACCCAAATTGACCAACCGCTTCATAACTCTCAAGAATGGTCCCATTCAGTTGTGGGCTTCTCCTAAAAGTTTGGTCCATTGTACCTAGTCTTTGCAGCAGCAGCGAGTGGTGAACTGCATCCAAGGGCACTGAACTGCAAGAAAAGAAAGGCACCGTTTTTGCCTGCCCACCATCAATAGCCCATAAGTCCCATCCTTAAAAATGCTTGGTTCCATGACCTGGCTGATTATACAGGATTTGTTGAACCTTCAGGTGTGCATGTAGTTGCTGATATACCACAGTTTCTTACTTATGAGAGGTTTCATATTGGCTTATAAATAAGAGTACTCTCAGTAGGTGAAAGTTTGCGCTTTTCCTGGAGATGATCATCTTAGCCAACAGAAACATTTTAAAATTTGAGGTTGAAAACTTGTTAAACTGGGAAACCACATCAGAAATGAAGCAATCCAGATTCTCATCCACTACATTTCAAGGCTAGACTTAGATCCACCCCTTGCAGAGTCAACATTTTTCCCTTTTAACAAATGGGAGATTTGAAACCACAAAAGGACCAAGCCACTTGGTAATGTGGTGGATAGCTAAGAATACTGGGGATGACAATGCATTCACCACATCCAAAAATGAGAACAGACAGCTAGTCTCACTGATAAACTGGTCTACTCCGTCGTGTGCCCCAATGGACATGTTGAGCATCCACTACATCCTTTTCCCTCTAAGTCAAGTTATTCCCTTCCTGGCTCCCTCCCCGTAAACATTAATGCCCAAACATTAAAACAATCCCAGAGACTCCATCATGGAGATTTACCAAAATATTGTACAGGTCCTCTTAAAACCAATCAGGAGTACCAGGAGGTCTGTACATGTTTACAGCTGCCGTCAACACATGGTGCCATTTTGAATACAGTACAACCACATTTTTAAGGGGCCTACAACTCAATGGTCCAATTGAGATGGATTCAAGTACTTAAGTATCAAGAAGTAATATCACAAATAGTCATACCCTGCACTCATTCAAATTATACATTCAGTGTGTCTTACAGTGGTTATATCCATTCCTACCAACCCTAATGTAAACTGGATACATCTAGTTCATATATTGATGGGAACCAAATAATACCAGTTGAATGTACATATAGACAAACGTGAGACTTGTTTGCTCATTTATACATTTCAATTGACCTTAAAAAAAATACGCTCATGTTTAAAGTGCGTTCCGCTGAATGCATACTTCATAGGTCTGGTGCAGGTGATGTAGTGCCAGCAAAAGTGATTAAGTGGTAAGAAATAAACAAACTACTGCAGGTGAATTTCAAGACTTAATCTCTTACATAAATAAGGAAACTAGTAGCAGTTGTATAGCACACTTTGCCGTGGAGGCGATTCCATGAGTTAGGGCCGGGTGTGTGTACTTTTGGTAGTTTGCATCCAGCATTTTTGCAACCAGAATTGTTTTTATGAACGAGCCTATATAGAAAACGATCGGTTCACGAAAAAGGGTTTGGAGAGGGTCGCACTTTGACCTACCTCATTAATATTTATGTGGTAGGTTTCATAGTGCGAATCACCTTCAATTGGGGGAAATCACAGGGATGGTGACCTGCTGGGGCCCTTTGTGAAAGGGATACTGTTGGAAATGACCATCTTTCGCTTGGCATTCCCCCAGATTGTTGCCTTCACTGCCCTATGTTTACTGAACCCGAAGGGCCAAAGTAAAGAAAGTTGCACTGAGAAGACACAAGCTCATTGTTTTTCAGGCATCCTCTGCCCCCAATATGAGAAAGACATTGACAGCAATTTTATTGCGGGGTAAGAATGTAGATTTTTTTCAGTAGGAGTAATGCCCACTGAACAAGTAGATCAGGTTACCTTATACCTTTTAGATATCTTTGCAACTGGCGTTACAATTTCATACACAGAGTAAATTCCCTACACTGTTGTGATTTTATGTTTTTTTGTTCTGTATATTAGGTCTAATTAAATCTTTGTCCACTTCTCAACACAGCGCCCATCTCATTACATTTTACTTTGTGTCTGCACGCTCTTACAGACTTACAAATCATGTTTAAATATGAAATTAAATATGGAAATCGTTTGCATGTGCAGTCTCTTCAATGCAGTCATGATCCCGAAGTACAAGATGTTTCTTTTCTGCTCTAGTTATAATTGCAGTTCAGAGAATGATGCTGTTGGGCTGGGGATGGGAGCGAACGCAGGGTAGGCAGTAGATTGCTTGATAACAGACAGCCATGACAGTTTTCTCTAAATTGAAATGCACGCCTTAAGACAGCACTTGAAGGAAACAGCGAACATTCAAGCTAGTGTGGGTGTTTAATTTATTCATACAGTATGTTAAGGCATTATTATCTTGAAGATACTTATGCGAGCACTTTTTTTAGTCGACAAAATTCAAGATGAGGGCAGAAAACGACCACTGATTTCCAAACACTGTACTTAGAGATGCCGATATTTTCAGCAAAGTGGTTAAAAAATAATAGTATCAAGAAGTATTTTCCCCTTTGCAGCAAGTTGCTTGTTTGAAATCTCCTCCAGCTGAAAAATAACTCTTTTTTTCTCCAGCTGTCTTTTAAAACTATAAAGAAGTCTGAGGCCTGGTGTAGACTAGCACCAAATTTCACATTTCTTCAGGAAAAAAATGGCACCTCTTTTCTTCTGGAAATATACGACCTATCAGGTCTATTGGTTCTGCTTCCTTTCAGGACACTTCAAGCCACATTAGACTTCCAGAGAAATGTATGTTTTTTCCCCTGAGTCTAAGCCCACATGTCATGGCACTCTAAATACTGATATCAGGGGATTTCTATTTGTGTGAATCTCCTATTAGTGAACTCATATATTATGATCTTATGTGAAATGTTCTGGATAAATGATAGGCACAAGTAAGGTTACCTGCCTCACACGTACTTTAAATATGAGTAAATATGAATAAATTGATAGAATGGTATCTACCGCCCGTCTCCTCATTGAAATCAACTGATTACTCTTCAGCTTCTTTAATAATGGTGGTGATGCACTGCAGTGCACCTACTTGTGACTGGTCCTAGGCACAGGGGCATATGAGGACTAGTAGATGAAGAAAGGGGGAACCTAGTTTAGAAACTGAACACCCATGCAAGAGCCTTATCAGACACAAAAATCACATTAAGAAGGCTGTAACATACACCAGGGGCCAGATGTACGACCATTTTTAGTGGTCGCAAACAGAAAAGCCAGTCGTTTGCAACCGCTAAAAAGGGTTGTGGTATGTACAAACCCTATTTTGCGAGCCGGTAACCTGTTACCAACTCACAAAAAAGGGTTTGCGAGTCGGTATTAGGAAGGGACGTGCCAAGGGCGTCCCTTCCTAATAGAGAGTCAAAGTACGATAGTTTTGCAACCCGAAAATGCAGTCACAAAAAACTCACAGTTAGCACCTACTTCAAGTAGGTGGTAAGCCAGTCGCAAATGGGAAGGGGTCCCCAGGAGACCCCTTCCTCTTTGTGAATGTATGGGAAAATATTTTTTAAGAGCAATGCCTGCCCTTAAAAAATTAAAAGAAAAATGTTCATTTTTTTCTCTTAAATGCATCTTGTTTTCCTTTAAGGAAAACGGGCTGCTTTTATAAAAAAAAAGTTGCTTTATTTAAAAAGCAAACACAAACATAGTGGTCTGCTGTCCCCAGCAGGCCACCATCCATGTGTTCTTGCCCATTCCAAATGGGTCGCAAATTGCAACCTGTTTCATGAATAATGATGAGGCAGGTCATTTGCTACCCCATTGTTAATCGCTAAATGTGTCTAAAACACATTAGTACATTCTGTTTTGCTACTAGCAAAAAATCAAATTGTGCTTTGTGCAAAATGGAATGGTCATACCTTAGGCCCAAGGAGTAGTAGGAAAGAGGGCAATATCTGTTGACCATACAGGGGGCATCTGGGACCCCACAAATAGAAATGTGTACAAGAGCACTTGACCATACGGAGGCCATCTGGTACCCTGTAAATGACAGAAAACACTGCCCTAGTTGACTCATGTTAGATCGAGGGCCATAGGACCCAGCCTCGGTATTGAATTCACTGCAAAGAAAACCCGTGACTTAGCTCATACTCCCCCAGGTTAGATGAAGAGCCACAGAGTCTACCCTCACCTGTTGAATTACTATTCTGTCGAAAGTAAAGTGCCCATAAAGTGAAGAATTGGCAAAGATGCACTTTACCACAAATATGTAAAATAATATAACTGTATCCAGAAATTTCATGATGAGTGCATTTGACTAGTTGAGCCATCTCTCATCGATGTACTGCTGAAATATTCATGTGGTGCGATGGTTGCAAATAATGATGGATTGTGATTTTATTGCTAAAATAATATGGATTAAGGCCATTTTATGAAATCCCATATACTCAGAATACCTATTTCACTTTTTTTTTTTAAAGCAAGATACAATAATTTCCTATACCATATTATATAGTTCATTTTATCAATAAACACATACATCAGCAAACAGTAAAACTGATGAAGAAGTAAGTAAAGAATACATTTTCACTCACCAGGAGAAATTAGCATGATTAAGTTGAGAAAAGCTCCTTAATACATGGAAGGTGACAACTCGAGAATGGAAACAACAGTCTCACCAATTTAATACAGACGAGAATTTTGGTGTGAATTAGAGTGGGTTGCTATAGTTAGGTAGCAGAGCCCTAAACATGAAGTAGGGTCTTAATGGTTTCTGGGTTTTAAGCTCCCGTGGTCACTTATGAGGAGACTAGTTTTTAAATTAGAGGTTCCTTGAGCATGGCAGAAACCTGCATACTGAAGTAAGGCAAGACTTCATTTTGTAGTGGGCCAACCATTTTTCCTGTTGGTTTTACTGGCATTTGGACTCTGTCGACAGACTAATATTCAGTGGTACAGCACATGTCCTCGTGCACTAAACTTGCACTGTGAAACTGATTACGCCCTACTGGGTCTTTTAACTTTCCACTTAGGCCGTGGTAAGGTGGAACAGAAATGCGCTAGGGAATGGAAGTTAAATGCCATATGTGGGTTGTAGTGTATATCTACAGTACCCACATATATAACTAAAGTCCAGGGTGTGTCCTGGCTGGGCTGCAATTTTAAAACCACTACAGAAACTCTAGGCAAGGAAACGTGGCTTGCCAGGTAGAAAACCTATTTTATTCATTTTGCCACCTAGGTGTGCCCTGTAAGCCCTCAAGCCAGTGTGCTAAATGGATAAAAGTGGGTCGCACTAAATATTAAAGATAACTGTGTCCCTGTAGTGAAAAGTTACCAAAGTTCTTTGTTACTTAGTAGGACAAACGAACATTGCCAAGAACAGGCTGATTGTGGATAAAAATGAACATCAGATTATTATATTTTAGCCTGGGCAAATGTTAATCAATTGCTTGGAAAGTATTTCCTCTTTTTGCCAAACGTCTGATTCAATGAAGAGATTAGATTTTTTATACACTTAGTGGAAAAGAAACCTTTTAAAATGCCTGATACAAAACTGGAATTAAAATGAGTTTGTCCTACTGTCTCTGCTGACTCTTGTGAGCATCCTTATTTATCATGAAGTGCTGTACTGCTAGAGAACAAAACAGTTGCTTATAACGGCAGGCAGTGGCGTAGCTGGGGGCGGGGCGGTGGGGGCGGACTGCCCCAGGTGGCACAAGTTTTGGGGGCGGCGGGCGGCCCTCTCCTCCCGCTCTTACCTGCGGCTGATGCGGCCGCATGAATCGCCAGCGCCCCCCCAACCCCCACTCTTCGATCAAGCTGGGATGGGCGGCCTAAGGCCTAGCTACGCCACTGACGGCAGGAAGTCTGTTGCAGTGGAAACAACTGACGACTTACGAAAGAGGAGTCAACTGAATGGGTACAAAATCAGTTGGTAACACATCTGCCCCCTCTCAAGTGGAAATTGTAAATGAAGATTCAGGTAACAAAAACGTATTCAATCATTCAGTCAACCTTTATTGTCGGATTGGATAATAAAATCCATCAGTAAATAAAGCCCGATAAAACCAATAAAAGTTAATGAAAACAATAAAAGCATCACTGACTTAAAAATCTGTGACGCATGATTATGTACAAACATTTGCAAATAGTAAGCAATGGACCGGATACCCCGGTTCAATATTTTAGATCTTATGAGCCAAACTGCATGCAAAAACCTAAAAACATCATAAACTTCATACAGACTAGCATTGGTTTGACATAATCTTAAGGCGTTGGTAAGATTAGATACCCACAATGACTGTCATAGAAGAAAGGAACAACCTATCTGGTTCTAGGATTTGAATAGGCAGAAATGAAAAACAACACGTTTCTCAGAGATTACAATTCAGACAATTCAGGTTTAGTAACAGGAGGTGATCAAGAAAAAGTAAAAATAGCTTTTTGAAGGATGCCATATCTAAACTTCAGATACAAACATATGGAAAACAAAGGTTTAATATAATCTAAACAATCCTTATGCTTAAATTCACATATTTGGAGCAAAAATACCTGGGACCAGCTACCAAGTGTATCAGAAGATTCACTTCTCTGGATAATAAGTCCCCAGTACCATAGCAACAGGAGCTGACTGGATAGATGAAGTGTTAAGCCATAATTCTCTCAAATCTAGGTCATTTAAGGATCTCTAGACATAATTTATCCAGAGAATCCTCAGAACCTTAGGTTGACTGATAATGTGGCTAAGCACATCTCTATACGGCTTCAACTTTTCAATACACCAATATAGGTAGCCAGTAGACGATGGGCCTCGATTTTGAAAACTTTCCAATGGGCTTCTATGCAAAATCTAATCTTAGTGGCAGTAATGGGATGCTTTGACCTAGGTTCAAAAGGGACCTTGTGTATTTATTCTCATCTGTCCCTAACATTGACACATTACAGTATTCCCAGAGCTCTGCCCCATAAAGAGCAGCGCTAGAGGCTTGAGCTTTGTAAATTTCTATAGCAGGGAAGATCAGAATACATCAGTATGGCAGAAGTCCTATGCTTAATCAAGAGAGAACTCTTTGTGATGCCCAAGAATTAGAGTCCGTTAACCTAATTCCAATATAGTAAAATTGTTGTACCCTCTCTAGGGAATTCTCATCCAGCATGATCTTCCCAATAAAGTTCTTATGTCGATTAAAGGCCATAAACTTGGTTTTCTGGGCATTCATTTCCAACCCACGAATAAGGAAAACTTGTCTAGTAATATTTGTAAGCCCTTAGCAGATTTTTAAATGAAAAGGGTATCGTCGGCAAAAAGTAACCATACCTTTTTGTCAGCTAAAGTTGGTGAGTCATTTTCCCAGTTAGCCATAAAGCAAATGCAACTTTTAACAAAAAGGATGGCTAGCGTGGGGGGTAAAAACGCAATCCTGGTGAACTCCTTTGTTAACATCAATTTTTTCTATTAGTTTGCCATTAGGGCCCTATCTAACCTGGGTGTAATTATCTTCACGGAGGCATATTATTATATTTGGAAAGTCGGGGAGACTCCCATGCTGCTAAGAACTTCCCATAATCTCGCTCTAGGTACCAAGTCAAATGCTGATCAGAGATCGACAAAGGTAATTTAAAGGTCCCTCCCCATCAGTGTCCACTACCTTCCCCTTGGCCATAAGGAAACAAAAAACCTGATCCACATTCAAGCTTGTGCCCTAAATACAGTTTGAAAATAACTTATTACTTCATTTTCTATTATCCAATCAGATACCTTTTTGAGGACCTGTTTGCAAAAGATCTTTGAGTTGTTGTTCAAGAGACCGATGGGGTGAAAGTTACCTGGAATATTTTGACAGCCCCTTTTAAAGATGGATGCAATCTCAGCCCGCTTCCATGATGGGGGATTGGAGCACCTAGAGCTGTGGTGTTGGCATTTATATTAATGTAATGCACCCAGACTTTGGGGTATATTCACAAGAACATGAGATAACTACCGCAAGAGTAGCGTAACTCAACTTTCTATATCGCAGCCTATCGCGGGAAAATAACCCTGTGTCAACGTGGAATTCACAACAAGGTGGCAGCAAGCGATAGTCTGCCGAAACCGCGGACAATGTCCGCGATACAACCACCACAATGGAGATAAAAACACAAACCACAACACCAAAAAACACGCGATGGGGCAAAGTGCGTTGAGGAAATCAGCGACAAGCAGCGCCAGGCCTGCAACACACACCTGGCAGGCGTCAAAAATCACCATAAAAGTATAAAAAACACCCACACACAAACTGACCAACACCCAAGCACCATGGAGGCAGCCCGAACAGGCGCAGAGGACGAGCGCAACCCCACAAGCACCCCGGACGACCAGCCTGGGACCTCGGGGACAGGGAAGGGCAAGGACAAGAAGACGAGGAAGACCAAGTTCAGTCCGCAGGCAAACAGGATCATAGTCACGGAGGTGATGGAACACCATCAACAACTCTTCGTCACCTCCAACGTGTCATTGGGCACCAAAAATGGAATATGGTGGGACATCGTCGACAAGGTGAATGCCGTCGGAGAGCACAAGCGGACAATGGACGAGGTCAAGAGGCGATGGAATGACATCAAGCGGAAGACCAAGGAGAAACTCACTGCCAACCAGAAGACAATAACGCAGACCGGAGGTGGGGGCCCAGCGCCACAGCTGGAGCTGGATGACATGGAGGAGCTGGTGTCGACAGTCATCAGTGTGGAGACTGTGGCTGGAGTCGGGGGACTGGACACTGCTCGACAGGACACAACACAACCACAACACGGTGAGTGACCACCAGGTACTGGGGGACGGGGGGAGATGGCCATAATGGCACACATGCACAAGCAAGCAGGGCACAGTGCACACCCACAACGACCCTGGGTCCTCGCCCAGACCCACAGACTGTCACAATCTACAATGCCATGCTGTCTGAATGTGAACATGTACCATGCGGCTACTTACATGCGGACACATTGTAATACACCATCTCCCCTTCACATTGCAGGGCCACCTCCTGCAGAGCAGTCCCAGCCACTCTTCACTGATGACGAGGAGGACAACACCAGCATCGACACCCAAACCATCCAAGACATCATTGACCTCATCCGCCACTCACCTCCAGGATCAGGGCAGCCCAGCCACATCGATGAGACCCCACCCACCACCCAAACCACCCAGCAGGAGGCACCCACAGCCCCGGCACTCTCCCAAGACCCCCAGGAACAACACATGGCCTTCCAACGCCGTGTGCTGGAGGGCCAGAGGGAGACGGCTGAGCAGGTGCGGGTGGGGTTCGAGCTCATGGCTACCAAACTGGACGCCATCCATGGGTGTCTATGTCCGCCCCATGGTCTCCAACCAGCCCTGACTGACATCGCTGGAGTCATGACGCGGAGAGAAGAACACCTGTCCGCTCAGAGTGGCTCCAGCGATGCCAGCCGTGAGCTGGCACACATGCGGAGGCTCATGGAGGACATGGTGTGGATGGAGGTGGAAAGGATGGCAGCCACCGCTGCACACCATCGAAATGTAGCAGGGATCTACCAGGCCCTGCAGCACTTCATCATGGCATTGCTGCCACAAGGCGTGTCGCTGATGAATGCGGCTGCCCCCACACCAGCAACATCTCCGCCCCCTGGTGTGTCAGTGCCTCCCAGTGTGGCCGACAATCCTCCTCCGGCTCCTGATGTGTCAGTGGCACACAGTGCCACAGCTGGTACTGCAACACCCACAGGTGGGGCAGAGCACACATCCGAGGACGAGGACATGGATGGGTTGGCTCTCAGAAGGAGCCACTAGCATACATTTCCGCCACCTGGCATGTTTCTGCTTGGTCCCGCACATGGCCTCATGACCTTCCAATGACCCCCGATACACTCCGATGCACTCACCTTGGACAGCGACATGGACTGCCACATCCTGTTTGACGACCAATGACACGGCGACCAGACTGCGAACTGTACCCTTCCTCTTCCGCAGTACATGTCATCCCCGGATGGACTCTGGCTGGCCCTCCACGTGCCCATATTGTGTAGTGTGCTCGGCATTGCCCTGTACCGCTCCAGCTGCATAACTGCACTGGATGTGCAATAAACATCCAGTGACGCACTGCTGTGTCATGTATTTCATCATTCATGTGTGAATGTGTGGATGAATGTAGGGACAGTGACTTTCCTTGCGTCAATGATGTTCATCCTGTGGGATGCCAGTCAGAGGGTGCTACATTGCATTTTGTGTACCAGGTCCCGTGTACACTACAACAGGGACACACGCATCAGTCACTTCCTTGTCCGGACATGGACTGAACCACGCCCAGAGCCTACGAGTCATTGTTGCAAGCCCTGCGCTGGTCTGGCGTACGGCAGGCCAGACCACTCCACTAACGCTCCGAGGGGGGGCCCTCATTGCTACCCGTCACAGGCTTACTCGCTGGTGGTGTGCAGGTCACTGATCTAGTTGTCAGCATGTCACAGCCACTCCCTGAGGGCAGGTTTGCACGCACACCACACCCATCCGGCACAGGCGTCATAGGCCATGTGACTCCGCCAACATGAGGGGCCGACAACGTCACATTCCCCTCTGCCGGTGGTGGCTGAATGACGGACGCTCCACGGTTCTCAATCATTAAGGGCCCATGAGTTATTGCGCACAGGGTTAGTGGCACACGAGGCCTTGTGGACGGCACGGGCCTACCATCACGTGGCGCAGACTGGGGTTGCACAGGGTTAGTGGCACACGGGGCCTTGCGGACGGCACAGGCACCCCGCCACGGGACAGTGACTTTGGGTGCACTGAGTCAGTGGCACCTTAAGCTGCTGAGCGGGTGTGCAGCCTGCGATGATGCCCCGTCCCGGCGGTCCGGACAGCTCAGGTTTTGTGTGCCCTGCTGGACCGCAGTGTAGGCCAGAGCCAGCGGGCAGCGCGGGCCTACCGCCACATGGCATCGCTTCTGGGATCCCAGAGTTGGTGGCACCCATTGGGCTGAGCGGGTGTGCAGCCTGCGATGGTACCGGGTGCACTGGTATGTCCTATGCCATGGAGTAATCAAGACCCAGCACCAAACGTGAGACCTGGTGGCCTGCGGAGCGGGGCTGCATGATGTGGAGGGTGCCATGTCCGCGGACCCCGGGCTTGTGGCTTGCAGCGGCATGTGGTGGGACCTCCTGTCTATGCGCCGGTGGCGGAAGGTGAGCATTGAGGCCTGGGTGTGCATGGGCGGGCATGCTCCGATGGGCGGCGGGAGGGGTTGGGGTGCCTCTGCCTGGGTGTGCATGGGCGGGCAGGCGATGTTGTCTTGTGCAAGTGTGTGTACTGTGCCAGTCATATATCTGGACTCTGTTTTAGCTGACGGCTCTGACTCAGATGTGTGACCTGGTGTCCTGCTATACATACCGGCACATGGTTGGAGACACACCGGTGGCAGCAGGTGAGCAGTGTGGCCTGGGTGCGCAGGGGCGGCACTCTCTCTCTCTCTCCCTCTCTTCCTCTCTCTCTCCTCTTCTCTCTCTCTCTCTCCCTCTCTTCCTCTCTCTCTCTCTCTCCCTCTCTTCCTCTCTCTCTCCTTCGCTCTCTCCCTGTCCTCTGATGTGCGCAGGACACACCTTCTCATCATGTTTTTTGTCTTGCATGCTGTGATCTACGTATTGTCCTGAGGGGAGCGGCCATGTGTCTTCATTTCATTTCGGTGTTCATTTTAATAAAGTTTCATTTGTTGCTTCGTAAGTGAATGTGTGCTGCTCATTTCTGTGACGACACATGCATGTCACCAGTTGTGATTTTGCGACATCAAGCGGAATATTTTGTACATGTTTAGGTGTGGCTGATGTGGCATGTCTTTGGTCGGGGGGGTGCCAGGGAGGGGTGGTCCTGGGGGTGGTGGCGGTGAGTGTTGTGGCCCTCTTGGGTGTCCGGGCCGCATGATGAGTGGCTCCATGGCATCTGTTGCCCTTCGGATGTGGCCCTGGGCGGTGCTCCCTTTTGTGGTGCTGGCTGCCGTCCGACTTTACACCAGGTGTAAAGTTCCTGGTGCTAACGCGCCTTATCGCCTGTTTTGTGTTCTTATCGCCGATGTGGCTGGTCGTTGTGAATGTTGAGGTGTGATGTTGTCTCGACTTTTGGCACGGGAACGCCTACTCTGCATCTCATTAGCGATATTTGCGGGGGTCCTCTGTGGCGATGTTTTTGCGGCTGCCATCGCGGGTAAACTGATGCTGTGGGCTGTTAACACCAGCTTGTGAATGGGGAGGTAAATTTATCATGACTGGCTGCGATAAAGTGCCGTTAATTCGGCGATAGCTCCTTGTGAATATGCCCCTTTGAGTTCCTAACAAAACATGTCCACAGGGATCTTAGTCAAGCCTGGAGCCTTCACCTGTCCCTGAATAGTAACAGCTTTCTGAGTGCCTAGCAAAGAAAAAGTGATGGAATAACTAGTGTCAGTCATGGGCTGGGGAGTGCTACAATCAGTTTTAGGCTTGAAGGTTGATGTCAACAATGGGTTGGACTATAGTGACTTAAAATGCTCCACCCGGTCCCTAGGTTGGTTATGGACCTCAGGGCTGATAGCAATATTACGGCCACCATAACTTATTCAGCCAGAGCCCTTTCCCTCACACAGTAGGAAGGAAAAATTGGATCAAGAAAAGGCAGAGGGGAGTTCACTCAGTCATTCGTTGACTGGCTGTTTGCCTTTGACCCTGTGCAGTGCTCTGCTGCCTTTAGGTTACATTATATACCCCGGGCATGCACTTTAAACAGCTATGTGTACTGTCAGTTTGAATAAACTACATTTTACTATAGGAGTGATGGCTCTTCACTTCAGGGCTCAAGATTGCTTTTCACATTGTCTACAGAATAACAGATGGGAGAAGATAAAGGACACATGGACGCATGCAGTACACTAGTCCATATGGAACAGACATGTGAAACTTCAAAGAGCTTTAGACAAGGAGAAAGACCAACTTTTCACTATGTACCAGAGATAGGCCTATTCAGCACACCGCTCTCAATGCCAGATGACAAGCTGACAAAACCAGGCAAAATTCATGGTCCAAGGTGGCATAAAATGCTGAGAAATCAAGTAAATTTAAAAGCTGTGATGCATGTGCCATTAGCAGCCCATCTGGCAGTAGGACTTAAAGCAATATAATGTGGGAAACATAAGTTGTGTGGGTGTTAGTATACAAACTCTCAGAGCAACGTGTTTTTATTAAGTCCGCAAAAGAAATCTGTGCCATCTGCCACACTGTCAATGTTTGTGGACAGATTTCAAAAAGTAGAAAGGGGTTTTATTTCTTCTACAAATGTTACATGCTGTTGCAGAGTTAGGTTTGACGGTTTTGGTAGTTTCTCCTAGTTCTTTGAATGTGTTCTGTTACCCGAGCAGTAATGGCTAGATCACAGGCAGATATATGTGAAAAGAACATGTGTATTACTTTTTTTAAAAAGAGGAAGACCACAGAAGGATGCTGTTTTGGAGCAGTTAAATCGATCACCCAAAGTCACTGCAGCAACAACAAGGGAAGATGTCTTCTTCCATTGCACAACCAGGGGCTCTATTACAGAGAGTGCCCCAGGGGGAGGTGGGTGCCCGCTTTGTGCACCCCTGGGAAACTTTGATCTTACAGAGGAGCAGTGGCGGCTGGTGACATTTGAAAGTGGTGCGCGTAAAAGTTCAGAGTGTTTGGACTGGTCTGCATCAACACCCAAACATGTAAAAATGACATTCAAAATGCTGCATAAACTGCCTTTACTCACAAAACTGCATAATGAGCCCTTTTCATGCCACAGAATTTAGTCATCCATGCCACAGAATTTCCTCCTGTAAAGCCACATATTTCAAGTACTTTGGTTACAAAGATGGCGAGCAGTTCTTGGGTCAGCGAAAGCTGACTTCGACATAACATACTACAGATATTGAAAATTCAAGCTGAGAATATGTCAGTGGTAGATCCTCTAAGATTAACATGTGGAGGAAGTGATCAGTGAGTTAGTGTCTGGTTTATTTGTTTGTCCAGACAGTTTGCATGCAACTCTTTGATGACAGTTCATAGCTCCCTGTGCTAGATTGTGATTGTAACTTATGAACTGCACAGTAACAAAAGGAGCTCTGTGATAAAAGCAGTATCCCACTGAGCATTGCCAATAAAATACTGTTCAGTGATCTGAATAGCATAAGTTCTTTGCAGCAGGCATATTAACCCTCTGCGCTACCTTAGATGAATCAACACTGCAACTAGACAAGATTACCGCAATAATACAGTTGTGCTGCGCCCTGCCTTTTTTTTCATAAATTGATATTAATGCCACATTCAGGGCCATATTCTCAAGAATGGCGATAACATTATCGCCGCTTTAGCGGCAGGAAACTGCCGCTAAAGCGGCGATCAAGCCTCTATCGCCGCTTTAGCGGCAGTTTCCTGCCGCTAAAGCGGCGATAATGTTATCGCCATTCTTGAGAATATGGCCCACAGAGTTTTAGAAATCGGAACGAGACCACCTTTGAATATCACCTTCCCTTACCCGGATTTAACTCACAATGTAAGTGTTTGTAGCCTCATCAGGGATAGTACGTGCTATATAAATGCAATTATAATAAATGCAGTTTAGAACGAGAAACAAAGGGGCATATTACCTAGGATTTGCGATAATTATCGCAAAGCGCGCTGAGTGCTGTTTTTTTTATCGCCGGCTATCGCTGGATTTCATCGCGGAGATAACGCGTTATTATCAACGCTTATCTCCAAGGCGATAAAAAATCCAGCGATAGCGGCGAAACCCAGGAATAGCGCGAGTAATCCAGTGATAAAATCACTGCGCTAATGAAAAGCTTGCTAATAGGCAGGTGAGGACTTAACCTTGCAATCCACCTCCCATTGACAAGAATGGTTAAGTCAAGTTTTTAGCAGGTGTTAAATTCCAGCGATAATCGCGGTTAGCGCGACTTTTGTTATCGCTTCGCAGGCATTGCTAATAGGGGGAAGTTGTGTTTGCGACTGTTTTCAGTTGCTTTCATTTGGGAACGCCTACTTTGCATGTCATTAGCGATAATTATCGCTGACATGCAAAGCGGCAACAAAACGGTCGCTTTCGCCATAAAGCTGTCGCTAACAGCTGTTAGCGACAGCTTGCTAATAGGGCGATAGAAATATCGCTGCTTTAGCGGCAAAAAGTGCCGCTAAAGCGGCGATAACGCCCTTGCTAATATGCCCCAAACTTCTAAAACGTACCAACCATGAGCTGGGTGATGAGTGTTTAATTTGAGCCGGTCGTTGCATTTGGGGCCGACGGACATTCTTTTTATTTTTGGTTGGGAGGGTCAATGGCTTATTAGACACCCTTGAGATACGGCAACCGTTACATTCCACAACGGCTCTGCTGCACTTCTGTGTAAAACTTTGGGCACCGTTCACATTCCTGTATAAATTAAGCACCGGGAAAAAATGCACCTATTCGGGGGCTAATGCAGTGAGCATTATTATTCCTGGCCTGGCTCAAATCATGCAGAACGGAGTGACTCAAAACCGATAGATTTATTGAAGATTTTAACAAAAGGGCCCTGTGCTGTTGCGCACCTCCGTTCTGCGCTGTCCTGTCCCGTAAAATACCTGATTGAAACACGGATAAGGAGACCGCCTGGAGGCGCGGAATACCTCGTCTCAGAATTTAAAAGTTGTAAATGTGTCAGAAATTAAAGGCGTGCTCCTTTTATTCCAAAGCAGGCTCGGTTTCTACCAAACCATGGGATTTCTGCAACTATACAAAGACGAGCTCTGCCTAGGAGTGAATGTTTCTGCTGCTCTCAAGACAGTTTTGTTTTTATTCTGCAGAACTCCAAACGAGCGGGGCCAGCCCTCGCTGCCCCATGTTTCTTTAGAAGCAGACGGGTTCCCTGGGCCGGATGTCGACTGTGGGGCAGTATGGCGCTGGAACTCACTGTGCACGAGAAGGGCAGTGACGACTGTGCTGCGTGGTAGTCAGAGTCTGGGATCAGTGTACTGCTGTGCTGGTACTCACTGTGTACGGAGAAGTATCGTGTTGGAACTCACAATGGGTGTGAAGGGCAGTACTCGTGTTTTGACACAGTTCTCTGCATGTAATGACTGTGTGTGTGCAGCGTGGTGTTCTGTGTACTGCTGGTACTCACTGTGCTCGGAACAGTGCTCTTTTGGAACTCACTATGCACAAGAAGGGTAGCACTCACTGTTTTTGGACAATTTTCTACTTAATTATTGTCAGTCGCAGCCGGCATGACGGGTGGGTGGGGGGAGAAGGGGTGGAAATGGGGTCGTCGCGGGGGGGGCTGGGGGGAGGCGGGAGGGGTTCGTTTAGGTTAAAAAAATATAAAATAAATTAAAACTTAACTTACCGTCCTGCGCCGCTGCCACCTCAGCTTCTGGATGGGTCCGACTCCCACCGTCCTGCCTTTTCCAATTCCTGCATCGTCATCAGGAAAGGCAGCCTCCCTCCCTCCCCTCCGCCAATCACAACGCTGCAATGGCAGCATTGTGATTGGTGAGGCGCATCGGAGAGCGCCCCAGCCGGGCCATTTTCTCTATGTAGGCTGCTGCATGCAGCAGCCTACATAGAGAAAAAGGGAGAGTGGGCGGTCCTGCTCGAGGGCAGGGGGGGAGTGGCTTGCCCACTGTTGTGCATACTGACTGTTTGGTCGGCCCCAGGGCCTACCAAACAGTCAGTATGCACAACAGTGGGCAAGCCATTCCCCCCCTGCCCTCGAGCAGGACCGCCCACCCCCAACCAGGCACTTCTGCTTTCTCGCAGCGCGAGAAGCAGAAACATAAAATGGTAGTTATTACCATTTATGTTTCTGCCTTTTCGCACTGCGAGAAAGCAGTGGGGCAACGCCCCCACGCCCCAATGGGGGAGCCGCCACTGCAGAGGAGGCCACAGGCGCTTGTGCATCCCCTTCTATACTACTGATAGTGCTGGTGCACATGAAGTGAGATGATGTTCCCCCATGCGCGGCTCCATGCAAATGAGGAATCACTTTGACTCTACGCCTGTGCCGTATTACCAACATGGTCAAAGAGGCAAACATGCTCTTAGTAGGCGCCCTCTTGAGTGGTGAAATCCCCCTGCAGCTGGATGAAGTCCCACCCGCCTGCAAGGGGATCTCTAATCCCTCTTGAAACTGCAGGCAGGTTTATTTATGCATTTTTATATAGCGCAAACTTTACCCAGAGGTGTCAGAGTCCTTTACAATAGGACAAAGTAAATTACATAGGGAAGGAGAGTTATATATTAACAAGTTACAGATATATTCACTATTATACAAACAACAGGTGGCACGATTAGGGTAATAAAAGTACAGAATACATATTTACAAAATTGAGCTCTCATGAATGTTATGTGGCAATCAGGGTCATGACCTGAGATTGAGGCGAATTAATCAGAGAAGTGTCTGTGGAAGAGAAGAGTTTTAAGATCTGTTTTGAAAATTCGGAAAGAGGCGGTGGTCCGAAGGATTAGAGGTAGTGAGTTCCAAATTATAGTCACATTACCTGAAAAGGATTGCGCCATAAGTCTTTCCTTTTTGAAAGTAAGAGGTTCGAGCAATACATTTTCTGCATTGCGTGAGGGTCTGGAGCCGCCTGATAATTTAAGTTTGTTAGTCATGTTGAGAGGGGTGAAACTGTGTATGGCTTTATGGGTGATGCAGGCAGTCTTGTAAATTGACCTAGCTTCGATAGGAAGCCAGCGAAGAGAAATGAGTATAGGTGTAATATGATCATTTCTTTTGGCCCCATAGATGAAGCATGCCGCTGAATGGAGGTTGGAGTTTAGAGGAGATAGGTGGGTTTTAGGGAGGCCAGTAAGGAGAGAGTTGCAGTAATCCAATCTGGAGAGAACCAATCACTAGACCAGGGTTTTCATGTCTTGTTCAGGAACGAAACGCCGAGTCCCCCAGAGAAGGCGCAGTGGGTAGTGTACGTTCTTAGCAATGGCGTTGATATGGGATTGTCAGTTGAGCCTTTTGCCCAGGATGACACCTAGGGATTTGGCGCTGTCAACGATGGTAGGTTTGTTGTTAAGAATGTTCAGATTATCCATCCATGATTGAACAGGAGGAGGAGAGTTTGAGGTAGAGAGAAGAAGGAATTCAGTTTTAGAGGGATTCAGAATTAGATGATGAGATGACATTCAATCTTGCCTACTCGGTGAAACGCGGAGCAGCTTTTAAACAACTTCTCTGTATTGAACTTGAGTGCACTGCCCCTAGGGCAGCGAAAGTTCGAGCTGCCCTAAAGGCAGTACATTCATCACAGTAGGACACATTTTCCCTGTTTGCGGCCAGTGCACCTTTTTTAAGGTGCGATGTGGCGCAAACAGGAAAAATGCACTTTTTAAGTAATAAGGGACCTGGTTGTATAAAAGGGCTAATAACAGTTTCCACACACTGTACAATGTATTTCAAAAAGTCTTAAACAGTAAAACATGTATCAGCAAGAATATAAGTATTTTGTTTTGGAAAAAAACTAGTTTTGCCACATTTCAGTATGATAATGCTTATTCGATGTCTTAGTGTTCCCTTTATAAAGGGTGCATTATTTCAGTTTTAAATGAATATAGAATGTATTTGTCAAAAGGATGTTCTTAAAAAATATATAAACATATCTGTTGTGCAATATTATACTGTGCTGTTTTTTTCATATTGTTTGCTTTTTATAAAGTCTCGAAATAAACTAATGTTTATGGTGCTTATCAGAACAGCATAAGATGTGTAGGTGGAATGTTGACTCAATGTAAAATTATCACTCATAACACAAATGTTCCTGCAGTATGTTAGCTTTCAGTATCCTTTATTTCGTGTAAAGCGGTGTAATGAAACCAACCCGAGAATTCACTGAAAGTTAATCAACATGGTCAATTAGATAGCAAATGGACTTGGAAAGTTATATTTTACCATTTACTATACAGAATTGAATACAAATGTGACTTGCAACATACAATGATGTTTAGCAATTTATTTGATGCTAAAGACAGACAAGCAACACACAGCATTAAAATCTTGTTTTATGAGCTACAGTCGAGTCAGCCCATTTCGCAAATATGTCATACTACTGTCTTACTACAAAATGTTCTGGCCTGGTGCACAAATGATTATTGGTGCATTGTGATGTCGTATTCCAAACTTAGGTGTGACTTAATCATGAATTTTCGGGAGTGAGACCAGTGTTTATAAGTGCGAGGGCCCTCGTCAGAAGCCTACTGCAACTTGCATCACCTTTCAGTGCAAACACAAGGAGATGATAGACGGAGCGCTGAAACTTTTCAGACACACCCCCAGTCACAGATCTGGGTTGAATCCATCATCGTGCTTTAGCTCACTTCGCCACCTCAGTTCAGACCCAGCTATATGCAAATCAGTCTTGACCCTGTGCCTCATGGGAACAGTTCAGCCCGAACTGCCAAGCCAGGTCTTCCCTGAACCGGAAACAAGCATCCTGGGGCCGGTTTCTGGGTAACACTCTTCATCAGCCAGGCTAGCTTGAATCCAGTGGCAAAGTGAGCAAGGGACCCACGTTTGTGTCTGAAAATTTTCAGCGCTCCGTCCATCATCCCCTTGTGTTTGCTTTGATCACCTTCCAGTGACAGTACCAACACAATTACTAACCATCACACTCCTGCAAGTGTGACACTTCAGACTATTCCACCCCCCCCCAAAGCTATAAGAATATAATGGTAGGTATTAGTCATTTTTAATATACATCAAATTAATAAACTACTGTTGTTGTGCCCATCTGGAAATCAGACAAACAGCGCCACCATGTGACAGTCTGTCATAAGTGCCAGTATTGACAATTAAGTGCCTATGCCGAGGGCCTGAAACAACCAGCTCAAATTAAACACCGAGTAAGACATTCTTACTCAGTGAAAAAATCATGTAAATCGGGTCTAGGAGTAATTATGTCTTACTCTGGAGAATTCAAAAGTAAAACAAGCCTATGGCGACACACAGAGTAACATCTTCCACTACTCCACATCAATTTTAGGGGTCTTTTCTTTTCATTCTTACTCCGAAATAGATTTTCTCCTGCCCTTGAGATGTCAGTCTATGACCATTTTTATCAGGGACTAGGCTGTGATAAAAAGTTATAGATTATCACAAACAAACATGTCTTGTAACAGTCACCCATAGTCCTTGGAAAATAAAGTGATTTATGCATCCAAGACCAGGAGCGGCCCGTGCAGGTAAGAGTGGTGGGATGGTGGGGCGGGGGACTCGACAGACGACGACGAGGGAAATTAAATAAATAATTCATTTTCCCTCATCGTCTGTCGAGTCCCACCCATTACGCCCCACCGCCCCAATTAATTTTCCCTCGTCGTCGTCTGTTGAGTCCCCCCCCACACCGCCCCACTGCCCACCGCTCTTACCTGCATGGGCAGCTCCTGTCCAAGACAGAACGTGTGAGTAAATCTTTCTATGAGTGTAAAGCAGTTTTTTGTGTATCGCAAACATGGTTTTGCCATTAGTTAAAAGAGGGGATATTTGCATGTATAAATTAAACTTCCCCACACAAATGACTTAGTGAATTAACATTACCTTCTCTAGCATCAATTTTCTGAGTGAAGGTGATTTTAAGCATCCTGCAAAAGCTAGAACATTTGATAAAAATCTGCTTTAAGTTATGAGTTGTACTTTACTAAAAGCATTGCTCAAAAATCAAATCAAATGGTGTAGCCAGGGTGCCATGGGCCTGAATGTAAGCAAGGAAAATGGTGCCCTTTATCCTCTGAAAAAGAAAATGATAATTACAGTTCTGTAGCCCCTTGTGCTCCAGTGTCACTGCACTGCACTAATGGTAGCTAACCCTTTCCAATCCCCTTCTTTTGATGATTGTTAGGATGCTATTGCCTTGTGCATAGAAACCAAAGGGAGCGATGTTCCTCAACCTCTGCACCAGACACCACCTCTCCAACATGGAATTAGAGAGAGAACTGAGACAAAGGACTCTAGCTATTTCACTCATCACTCCTGTTGATCAAGGATGTTTTTAGGATGTAGAGGATATCTGAATGAATGAATGAATGAGAAAGTTTATATAGCGCTCAGCTACTCCAAAAGGAGTGTCCCGGCGCTGCAGAGTCAAGGAGATAACTTGCCATAGTAGGTTCTATGTTTACTGCCTATAATGGTGACTGGATATACCTTAACAATATTTCTGTTACAACCGCATATTTGGGACCCCGTCCACATGTCTGTGTTGCCTAAAGAAGGGGCTGATATGGGATACAAGTTCTGGAATTGCTCTCCGCCAAAGCACTGTGGGATGCAGAGGCTCTTACGGAGGTCACTGGTCGCACGAAGGTGTGCACCATAGAAAGCTCATTGTTGGGCCTGTTTAAACGCCCTAAAGCTTCCAAAGCCACAAATAGATTTATTGACTTAGCATTATTAATTACACGCTGGCTTATAGCCATGTATTGCAAAGTGCTGACATTACCCGGAGAGGCACACTGGTGCAAAGCGTTGCTTAAATGGGGATAGGTGGAGGCAGTAGAGCTTAGAAGGGAGGAAGCCCAAGGTTTGCGGACATTTAAAATAGCTGCAGAGTTGGACTCTCTATTAATTAGTCTGCAAGCGTATAGTGAAGACCGCCTAATCTAGTGTGTCTAATATGTCATCAGTTGTGGTATAACCTCCCTACCCATGTATGTATATGTCTCCCCCCTCTTGTTTCTCTCACTGTTTATCTTGATGCTGCAGTACTTGCCTGAATTTTCTCAGGTGTTGAATGATTACCTCAAGTCTGGTAGACAGTATAAGATGCTTTATAGACAAATGGCAGCCATGCGGACATTATGAGTAAACTCTGTTGATTATGTAAACGCTGTGAGAGAGAAGAAGGGGGCGCTCATAACCAGTACACTAAAATGTCCTGCATTTTAGTAGTGTAATCGCAGGTTCTTTATAGCTTGACGAGTTGAATAAGTTGCTGATGAACTACGACTTCCTTCATTTTTTTGTGCAATGATACATCGATCCTGTTTCTGATGTAGATATGTGTATATTGTCATGAGATTACAGCTGTGTGTCACATTGTATGAAGCTATTATGAAAAGAAATAAAATGGTTAAAAATAAACAATATTTCTGTTTACCGAGTCTCTGTAGTTTGATGTAGAACTTGTAATTTCTCATAACTAAATACACAAAGAATGATTACCTCAAACATATTTTCACTAAAACCTCTCCCCATGGCTTGAATAACTATCTCAAGCATTCACTGTTCAGTCTTTGAGGCAGATGAGTTATAGCTTCCAACTGACTCAAGAACTGCAAGATAGCCAACAATGTTAATATTCTGTTGTTCCCTAGCATTGGCAATCCGTATGTTCATACTAGAGTACCTCATTCATCCCTAACGTGAACAAGTTAACACAGTCTAAGAAAGCTTCCTGTTCTGACACAGGATAACCATTGATAAATGTAACAACCTCCAGTTTAGAAGAGTTTATATAAATGTCCAGAAAATAGTTGAAAGTTTGTTTCCATTAACAATATGACTTTCTGAATACTTCTCTCTATTCCCATTGTCCTTCAGTACAAATCCATTAAAAAGTAATAGGTCTTGGTAAGGACTTCGGAGAGTCCTGTAGCACGGTCCTTGCATAGCAATATTGCATCATAACTGTCGAGCACAGAGATTGCAGGCCATGAGGGAAGGTAAACACAAGATGGCCGCAGTCCCTCTAGAACATGTGAGAGTTCATGGCATGCCGGGAGCTGCAAGTCATTGTCAGAACACTGTCCTACAGCGCCCTTTTCACATATGCACAACCTTAGTGCAGACAACACCAACACTCTGTGACACCCGCCAATCTCTTGATCCGTAAAGAAATTCAGTGCGAACAGAGGAGATAGGAAAAAAGGCTACAATTCCTTAGGTTCAACACCGTAATAGCTAATTCAGATTAGTAGCAACAACACCACGATGTCCCTCATGGGCCAGGTCAATAACTTGTTATCCGACACTCTCAGGTACAACAATTCTCGACCCTCGTAAGATGATGCTTTCTGGGGTAACTGAAAGTTCTTCCTGCACATTTTGAATTTCTAGTATTCAAGGTCAACCTAAAGAGGTTGAGTATGTTTTTGCCTCAACTGATATGTAATAATGTCTTTGAGTATTAGCAAATCTCTGTTAGTGCTCATGGCAGCAATGATTTGTTCCACCGATATGGCAGCAAGCGTACTGGATTTCATGATGAAGTTAACATAAGCATCAGCTGCTTTAGAAGTAATGCCATGACACTGTATTGGTATATGTGAGAAGTAGTCAGCAGGGTTTTGATTATTTCTTGGACGGTGCACAATCGTATCATCATACTCCTGCAATCACAACCCCCACCTCTCAACACGAGGGGGCTTCTTGACTTTAGGATTGCCGAAAATGGTGTGCAGTGCTTGGTGGTTGGTGATGACTGTGAAATGCTTTCCATACAGGAACTCATGAAAATGCTCACAAGCCCACACCTCAACGAGGCTTTCTGTTTCAGGTTGGGAATAGGCACGTTCTGTCAATGACAAACTTCGGCTAGCATAATCCACAATGTGTCTTGGGGCATTGGGATGTCTAGTGTTCTAGGCACGAATGGCACCCTACCCCACTGGGCTTCCATCAACAACATCCTCCGGCTGTAATTTCTGATCAAAGTATGCCATTTCATGCTTGATTTTTTCAAAGCTTTGTTCACATTCACTTGACCATTGAAATGGGACATTTCATTTGGTTAAGTCTCTCAATGGGGCACTTACAGTGGCAAAGTCATGTATATACCTTGAGCAGTGTCTAGCCATACGAAGGAAGGCTCACAGCATATTTACATCTTGTGGAGGAGAAGTGGATTGCAAATCTTGTACTTTATTTGGATCCAGAGTCATTCTCCCATCAGAAAAGATATCACCAAAGAACTTGAGTTTGCTTCTATGAAACTCACACGTTGCTGCATTTAAAGTGAGACCTGCATTGGCAAGTATACACCACCCTTGTGTAAGAGCTTTCTCATGTTCCTTTCCTTTTACCTCCAAAAGTAGTATGTCATCACTGTAATTTAAAGCATTTGTGACTGGCTGTATTATGCAACAAATGACATCCTGAAAAAGTTCTGCAGCTGATGACACTCTGAAACTTAGCATTTTATATCTAAATAAACCAACATGAGTCGAAAAGGTAGTAATGTACCTGCAATTATCTTCCAGTTCGAGCTGGTGTGACCCTTTGTTCAAATCAAGGCGGGAAGACTTTAGCTCCATTCAACTGTGTAATCATGTCAGCAATGTGCGGATCTGGATGTCATTCTCTTTCAATTGCCTTGTTCACTTGGTGCATATCAACACAGATGTGTATGGCTCCTCCACTATCCTTTATCGGCACAACTACTATGGGTGATACCCATTGCGTCGGACCAGTAGATCGCTCAATGATGTCATGCTTTAATAGTGTCTCAAGTTCTTTCTCATTAGCCTCTTGTAAATGAAATGCAATTCAACGATGTTGTTGAGAAACTGGACGGATGTCCTCTTTTATGTGCAGTTGCACTTTAATGGTCTTCAGTCTTCCTAGTCCATGAAACAAGGATGGAAACTGATTCACTATCTCATGATAGGCATTGACATTGTAGTTCACAGAAATCAGCCCCATGTCAGCAGTAGTACTGAAACATGCACTTGATGATATGCCTGGCAAGACATGAATTGGTGCTTGTACTTTCGTCTTTTTATGCTTTACAGTCGCTATAAATGACCCTTGACTTTGCAATGTCTTCGAAGCAGCCCGCGTATTCACTTTGGTTTTCAACGGGGTTAAACAGGGCACTGGAGACAGTTCATTGTACTTTTCCGCTGGCATAATGTTTATTGACGCGCCACTGTCTATGATAAACGTATAGAGCACCATTCACCTTCAGTATGATCTTGGGACAGTGTCCAAATTAATTTTGGACTTTCCCTTGTCGACCTAGCTTCGACCTGCATTCTTCCTTGCAAGAAGCTAATCCTACATGTGTACGTCATCCAACAATCAACATTGACACTCCACACCCATCTTCCTCACTGTTGCATGCAATGATGAACTTTTAGACGAGAAAGTTTCTACTTTCCTCAACTGATGTGGTCATTTGCTTTTGTGGGCGCGCGTAGAACGTCACAACTTGAGCGTTCTGGCATCCATCTTGTTTTTTCGGTGTGACGCACTTGATCTTTCCTCTATTTTGTTTTCTCGATGTGACGCACTTGATCTTTCCCCCGCTTTGCAAACTATTACAAAATGGTTCTCTTTCCCGCAGCCTTTACATAAGTGTCCAATGGCAGGGCATTTACCTTCATGAGGAAATGAAAATTTACATCGAAAATACAACTCCTTTTTCTTTGGCCACATTAATTTATGGCCTTCTACTTTGTGTTTCAACTTACTTTTCACACTCAACGCTGATTCATTTTGGGCCATGCCGGCCTCCGTTTTAGCCGCTTGTCTGTCAGCTCTTTCTTCTGCTCTGGCAGCCATGAGTGATCCTTTCAGCATTTGATGTCTGAAGGAAACAGAGAGACAACCATCTATTACTCTGAGACGCATGGCCACTTCATCATTGAACTTGTTGAACTTGCAATGCTTGATGAGCGACTCAAGTCTTTCTGCAAACTCATCCATCGTTTCGCCACTCTCTGCTTTTCCTGACTGAAAATATACCTTTCATAGTCGACATTCAGCATTGGATTGAACTTGGTGTTTAATACCTCTTTGATTTGACAGTACCTCACTTCATATTTTATGATCTTTTTGTAATTTTCTTCTTCCAGCACGTCAATGAAATCATCAACGGTTTTCATCTAGGCCATCTGTCACCAATGTTTTGTTTTTTGGCTGTATCAAAGGGAGGCGGTGGTTTTAGGAATGTGGCAGCATCATCACCTGTGGAACTTTCTGCTGTCAGGAGCTGAGCTTGCTCCGCCAACATCTGCTGCTCGCTTGCACTGGCACCTTCGTTAAGGACTAGCCGCGTGCTGACATCTGGTTCGTCTGGCCCACTCCATGGTTGTGAGGTGCTGTCTTCTTCTTTGGTGGTGAGTAGCGACTTTGTTTCTTGCACAGGTTCTTCACTCTTTTCATTGTACCTGGTTTCTACAGCCTTTAGCATTGCTTTTAGTCAGAAATGTTTCGCTTTTGTTGCTTTCTTGCACTCAGCTATCACTGCCTTTTGCGCTTCTCTGTACCTGGTTGTCGCTGCCTTTAGGGTTGTTGTACTGTATGAATGATGGCTCAGTGTCAGGCTGTGGCACAGTATCTCTTGTCTCGACTCTACCAGCAAATCTCTAGCCAAAGAAAAACAAACTTTCTGTAAGGCCTTCCGTTTCTTCACAGGTCTTGCACTAGCTGGAATAGCGCTTTTACTCCACATATGCCAGTCGTCGATTTTCACTTCGATGTGGCATACATGGCACGCATGAGCAGTTTGCTGGACAACAGCCAACTCTCCTGGAGAGCACTCTTGGTTCTTTGTGTCACGGGGTTTACGTAATTCCCTATCTCGTCGAAGGTTGTAGCGTCCTCCCCAGCCTGGGTACATGAAAATGATCATGCCACAAACGGAGCTTGGTAAAACACGTCTTCATTCCTCAGCGTGTAACCATTAACTGAACATTCTACACCAGGAATTCTATCACCGACACACACGCACTCATGTCACTGTTCTACGAAGTCCTATCATTAGCCAAAAGGGTCCAGTCATCTCTAACTCACAAGACACCACACAGATGAACTGCCGATCTGTTCCTTTCCGAATATTCCATCAGTGTTTGTTTCAGCTCCTTTACAGCTAGATTTGTTCCTGTAAAGGTTGCTGTTTCTTTTTCTGCACCTTTATACCGCCATCTTGGAATGCAGCTGTCACTCATCTCTCACCCAAATGTGAAATTTCAGTTCATTCTGCAGCACCCGTCAGCAACAACTATTCATAGGACGCAACTCGCATTGTTTAAGAAAAGTCACACTTCATTCCTCTAACACTGCAAAAAGCCATCACTTCATGTCAGGTTATTGTAATATTTGAATACCTACTGCCATTTAGTTTTTAAACTATGCTTTTAGACATCTCAGCAAAGTATTATAGTTATGTAAATGGAACATTTTGTTTAGCTCTGCAAGGAAGTTCCCAAATGCAACCAATCGTCTTCAGAAGATAACTTCTTACAAACAAAGAAGCAGAGTTGCTCTAGGGATATATACAAACAAAGAAAAAGATTGACAGTCATAGAGTCTGCCATGCAGTAATCATAGTGACTGTTGTGAAGAGCAGCAGAGTTACATCACAGAGGATGGTCACCTCTCAGCCATTTAAGGCGAAATTGTGAAACATGAGCATCCCCGGTTAGTAAAATATGCTTGAGAGGTGTTTCTCACCTTGCCATCAACTCTGACTTCTGGGTGACCTTAGGAAAACAGATCAGTCGTGGTGGTGATAGACGATGCATGGCACAACAGAATAAGAGCACATTTCAAGTATGCATTACAGACCCTAACACTTTTCATTTTTTCATTTCATAAACTCAGCCCCAGGGTGATAACGTGACTGGCACAGGGTAACTCAATGTTTGGCCAAGTGTAAAAGCCAAATTAGAACCCACATCTGCAGGCTTCAAAGTCATCAATTTAAACACTAAACCATAGATCTCAAACAATGTGCACCCTGAATATCGACCCTGAATATAAATGGATCATAAAATAGACAACAAAATATCTAAAAGCTATCGACATGTTAGTAAGTCTAGATTTTCTATACCTAACTCGAAATATATGTACCTACGCAGTACATATATCTTCAACATACATAGTTGTGGAATTAGGAATAGTAAATCTTTACTAGGAGGCAAGGTGGATCCTGGAAGGTGAAGGTGACCTCAGACACATCCATTCTGCTGGACATGGTGTCTGTTCTGTAGGCATGCTCTTCAGGTAAACGCAGGGGACAGCACATTCTGAACCAATTCCGAACCAGGCATTGAATGGGTCACAAACATGCACTGGATATACTAATGATGGCTGCAATTTGTCTAGCAATTGCCTTGTTATATTTTTAAGTTAGTGGGTGTTTACATAGCATATGTTTCATATGATATGTATAGTTTATGTATGGTGCATATGATTTGCAGAAACTGTAACAATACTTTATAGTATTGAATATACTGCTGTAGTAGGTTTTTAAAAGTGGTCGATCTGGGGTGCTCTTAAATTGTAACTATGGGTCACAGGATGTGCTTATTTGTAGCACTGCTTGAAGTAAAGGGGTCTTAAAAAGCATTGTGCTTTCGTGGGAAGTATCTGTGTTACCTATTAAGTGCCTCTAGATAGATTGTGTAAGCTACCTTCCTCAGGAGCAGAATTTAAAATTGTTTCTTTCAGCAGTATTACATTCACAAATGTCATGCAAAAATTCTCAACCTGCTGTATTCCTTAAAATCCTGCATGAAAAATTGACCTTCCATCCCTTATTTTAAGTTATAGTTATAACGAAGGCATTTAATCATAATCAGGATACAAGAGATACTGTGACTGTGTATTTGTATTTACTCCATGTAATTGTATCTACTTCATGTGTAACTCGTGTAATCTCTACTTTGTCAACTCTGTAAAGCGCACTGATAACTTCGGGTCAAGTTCGCGCTACATAAAAATCTATAAATAAATAAATAAGTGCACCTCTCATTCCTTCTACCTTCTGCCTGCCCCTTCTGTATACGAATTACACTAAATCTCATGCCTATCTGTCTTAAGTTCTTTTTGGAAACCATAACTATCTATTAATTTCAGCAAGCAGTTGCTTCACACATAGCCCCCTCTAATGATCACGTCTGTGTCAACAATGTTCCACAAATAAACTGGAGTGAATGCATGGAATGAGCATGCAAAAATATCCTCAATAACTTATGGGCTGAGCACAAACTTTGGGCCATGAAGATTCCATGCAAATTAGTGCATTTTTGGTCTGTGTACAGCTACGATCCTTTTCCTTGTAGTATTCCGTAGTACTAATTGTACCAACCTGCTCCATGATGGATGCTTTGAATGATGAAAGATATATTTTGTTTCATAGACTATATATTGAGTGATATCAAAACTGCCTGTAGCGTTTTACTTTGTGCCACGTAGACTATTGTGTCGTTATTTCTCATTGACTAGGTTCAAGTTACCAATGCATGAAGCAAACCTAAAACTAGGTTAAACCTTCTAAAGGACTGAACAAGAACGGCGTCTAAATATTGGTGATGGAATATCTTAGCTCAGTCAATGATTATTGCAGAGAAGTTACAATTGTTTCTCAGGTCTTATTGTAATTGTGTTGTATGTGTTACTGGATTTCCTAAAGTGTGGACCTAACTCCAAGAAACAGCAGAGTGATTCCCAGAGATTTCTTATTTGTAGTGGAAGCACCTCAAACATGGAGTGCTGATGTGGAAACATACCGTTGAGGTATTACTAGACAGTATACTTTGCAGGGGTTTTTACATTATTAAATGGCACATAACTACAATCTAAGAGACTGTGGGACTGTGTTCTGGGTATTGTGTTCTGATCTGTTTCGAGTTGGGTGCCAGCTGCATCATTAATGAATTGAGGGGGAGTGCAAATTGTTGCCTGGGAGGACTTCATGTTGTTAAGTGTGTACATATGTACACATATGTATGCAACTTCTGTGAGGCAAACATAGCCCCAAAGCAGTGGAGCGCTGGATATGAAAGGAGGGTTGACAAGACACAGCGTCCAATAAGTGATGGGGTAAAAAAGGAGTGGGAAACAGCAGGGAATTCAAGTATTTGAAAAGAGAGAGCAGGGGCACAGAGGATGGGCTTACATGGTGGATCAGGAGATGAGTGTGATAAAACTGCAGGTTGGAATCCACCAAGTTGTTTCCTTGCCATGGGATAGTGGTTGACAAGATGGACCTTTAGCTCCTTGCAGAAGTGAAGAGAGATGAAGCCTGGAGGACCTGGACTGAGATGGTGTTCCAGATCATAAATGTGCAAAATATTAATAAACCCATACAGTAAGTTCACAGCTCTTCTGGTGGAGCGTTACCACCTCTTGACAATCCACTCCCTCATTCCCAATACAGGCAGGTGCCTGCGGTGTTGGATATTGCACTAGGCTAGTTTAGCTCTGTATTATGCAACATACTACTGGGCTGAGGTTAAAAATCTTTTGCTCTGATCCTGTCTCCACAGTACTCAGAATGTTTGTACAGCAACCCATAGATCATGGCAAATATTTAAGGGTCTCAGAGAAATATTGGTTTCATCATTGTAATGACAGGCCCCAAACCGCTCTGCAGATCTTTACCACTGCAGCTAATATTATGTTGCAATGAAGGAACCAAAAATATGCAGCAGGAAAAGATAATTATCTAGTAGTATGTGGCACTTTCTATGGCAGTATTGTATTTATCCATTTGAGCTAGAAATGGATACCATTTTTGTTGAAATCTGCAAATTATGTGGCAAGTGCATTAAATCCATATTTAGGTGGTAAACTTTGCATCCATAGAATCGCATAATACAATGGGCACTGAATGTTGTCAATTGTTTTATCAGAAATCTATGCATAAGAGATAAATACAACCTAAGCACTTTAATTCCAATCAGTGCCCATTGTTATATGGCCTTGAAGAGAACAACTTCAACTGACTTTATTTAGCAATGCAATCTCTTTTTATAATTCTACATTCTTGACTACATAATTATGTACTGTTCACTTGTTTTTACTTCAAACAATCAAATAATATAGCCCAGTATTTTACTAACTGTTTCCTTCAAACATTTTCCGGTTTGAAAAAACCAGCCCTTTGTAAGCTAACTACTGCAAAATAAACATATGAAAAAATACATATTGGATAACATGTAATACTATCATATATTCCTATCTTGTGGTTCTGGGGACATTTACAAACCACTCTGCCTTCAGCCTGGTGGTTTATGACGTCACCGGCAGCACCTGCTGGCAACACTCAGCAATATTACATGGTTACCCTATGTAACCTTTATATATGTAATACATGCAATGAGGGATTGGACACATGAGTAGAGAATGAAATGTGGCTCTCGCCATAGTGTTTGGTGGAAGGGAATACTCAATTGTACAAGTAGTGGCTGAGGGATGGACTGTGATATCCATATTTAAAGAACAAAACTTTATGGGGGTCTTTGCCACACCTTGGAAGTCATAATCAGAGGTGCAAGTGGAGATGGGTATTACCTGCTGCTTATAGTGTGCATGCTGGCATTAAGCAAGTTTTTTGATATAAGGCATTTAGCCCTCCTTCCAGCTGGGCATCAAGAGACTGGTCTTAGCAGTTGTGGAGTCTGTGTAAGCTGGACATATATATGCCCTGGCATTACTTGTTACCCGGCACTTGAACACTCACAAAATCAACCCTATTTGGGAAATATGAACCATCCCTAATCATCCTTGTAAAGCTACCTTTAAATCACTTTTGACCAATGACACAAACCACTGAGTTTACAAAAGGTGCAATTGTATATAATAATGCAACTGTTTTCTAAAATTACATTGTTGGAGATATCGAAAACATGTGAAAATTTGTTTTTATGAATTCCATTAAATTGTTTCCTGATCATTGAGTTGTTCTTATGTCAAACATAATGATTTGTTACCTCAATATGCTCATGCATTGTATATATTTCATGGAAAACTCTGCTGTGTTCAGAGACTTAATTTATGGTATGGGTCTGGAAACTGGTTTGGGAAAATAACCAAAAAGATGTTACAGAGAAAAAATGAATTTCATCATATTGTGGTTCTTGTTGCTTAGTGCTACTGGCTTACAATTCGCCACTTAGCACCATTTAAAAAACAAAGATCCTCGGGAATTGTTACAAAATATTACAGTAGTGCTTAGATACATTCGGTCATATTTTACCAATGTTGGTTGCTCAGTGTGCTTCAAAATGCAACATTTTGAAGTATATTTTAGAGCTCTAGAAAATCCATTAATTTTTAGGTCTGGCTTAAAAGAGCCCTATCTGCAAACTTCTTTTTAACAATTCTTTAAAATATACATAGATTGCGCTTACATTCAACCCAGAGGAGTAGTGCTCTCTCAGCTCATGCTACTGGATGTCAGGTTAATCATTCCACCTTTGAGGATTATCATGGTGCTCGAAACATTGGATTCTTTTTCTCCTTTCTGCACTTGAAACAGAAAGCAATCCTTTTTTGCTACCAGCACTGTCAAAGCTAAAAGGGAAGGCTTTAAAGTGTTAAATTGTGTTTGTGTATACAGCCCATGTAAATGCATTTGTGCATGCGTGTGTTTACATTGGTACAATTAAACTAGACCAATTTGCTTTTCCAGTGCTTTTTGTTTGTTATAGAACAAATACTATTAGGATGAAGTCTTTTACTATTTCTCCCAATCCTATTTTGTGAGAGATCTTCCAAACTCCCTGATAAATTGGTCTTTAAATCCTTCAAGGTTTGGCAAATGTCAGTAACCCAAAAATCATTCATAAAGCTTACAATGGATATCTGGCATTAATGTTCAAGTCCAACAATTGTAAATCAACAAGGTTTAATTTTCTTTTATGACTTAGAGGAGTCAGGTCAATTAGACCAAGTTCAAACATAAAACCATGCTTTTTTGCACCCAAGAAAAATATTGTGAGTGTCCCAGCAGTCAATAAACGCACTGCTACAGGTTCTCCTAAGTCAGTGTGGAATGGTTTGATAGTATTAGAAACGAACAAAGATGGTGAAGATTGAGAAGGGGGACTTCAGGGGACAAATTAGTGAAACTTGCAGCAGCACTTACTTCTTTCCTCTTCGACTTTCAGGGACATGGGGACTCCTGCAGGTGATTAGAGTTGTGGGGTGGGGACTTCATAAACGCCTCCTCACACCCTCTATTTTTCTTTTTTATTTACTTCCTTGTGTTGAGCTCCCGGGGCTTGACCCTCCCCCGAGGTCAAGAATTTTAGGGAGCAGAGCACTACTCGCACCTTTACCTGTTGGGTTCTCCGGGAGACAGAGCTTTCTTCTGTGGGCCATTTTGTATGCCTTTGATGTTCTTTTGTTCCTTGTGGGCCCCCTGTAATCACCAGGAGGAATATTTTCAGTTATCCTGGGCCACAACTGGCCCTGGTGGTCAGAGTGTGCCGATCCTGCCCCCTTATGTGGACTTTCATTTTTCTCCAGGAATCCTTTAATGACATATTCTTCAAGTTGTGGTCAACCAATCAGGATCTGCCCATCCACTTCGAATGGACCAATCAGAACATATGTGGACAACAATGGTCCAGGTATATTGAACTTTTTACTAGTGCTAACTCCGTCTTGTCCTTACTGGGCACCTTTTTAAAAAGCAGTTTGTTAAAACTGCTGAACTGATTTACCCGTAATAAAACATATTTTCTGAGTAAAATTCTAACTTTCTGGCAAATTTGGTATAATTCCATTCAGCCATTTTTTCTGTATTGAAGACGAAAGTTTTGCATTGGAATTAAATTAGGAAATAACACTTTTGAAACCCACCCTTTTCTTGGCCCCTCTTTGACAGATCAGCGAGAAACTTTCCATGAAAGGGCCAAAGTAGATGAAATGTGTCCTTGTAAAGTTTTATGCAGATTCATCAATTGGCGCCAAAGTTAATAGAAACCCAAAAAAGTTTTCCTATGGAAATTCTTATTGAATGACAACTACAGAGTGACGACTGCCACTGTCTAATGTAACATATGTATGTATGTATCTACAATTACATATAGGCATATATGTGTCTGTGTGTCTCTGTGTGTCTATGTGTGTCTATGTGTGTATATATATATATATATATATATATATATATATATATATATATATAAATATATATATATATATATTATCTACTGGCGGTCGCCAGTAGATAGTTATAGTTAGGACCTATTTTCCATAGGAAATCCGCGACATTCTATTTGAAATAACTCTTGCGTCGGTTGACGAATCTTCGCGAAATTTTCAAACTTTATGGCCCGCTCCGGTCCGCTCCTACCCTGAAAGTCTCAGGGTGATTCGTCAAGCGGGGGCCGAGAAAAAGGGGGTCCCAAAACGTGTTTTCCCCATTCATTTTCCCATAGGAAACTTTAGACACGGCTACAGCCCGAACTGCTGAACGGAATTACACCAAATTTGGCAAAGAGGTAGTTCTTGGTTCAGAAAGAACCCTTTTTGTTAAATGGTGTAAATCCGTTCAGTAGTTGCGGAGAAATTAAAAAAATAAGAGTCAAAAAATCAATTTCCCATAGGAAACTTTAGACACGGCTACAGCCCGAACTGCTGAACGGAATTACACCAAATTTGGCAAAGAGGTAGTTCTTGGTTCAGAAAGAACCCTTTTGTTAAATGGTGTAAATCCGTTCAGTAGTTGCTGAGAAAATCAAAAGTAAAAGTACATATATATCTATGGCCGCGTCGGATTCGCGCACCCTCCCGATCACGAGCTGTCTGCTAATTGGCTGTCAACACTCCAAACCAGGAAGTGTTGGCAGCCATCTTGTTCCTCGGTAGAACCGAGGAACAAGAAAGCAGTAAAAAAGTGCGCAAAACGCACAAAGGGGGCAGGGTAGAAACACCCTGACCCCTAGGTCTGCTCAGGGGTCCCACAAGGACCCCCTGGGCAGAAAAAGCATTTTTTTTTTTAAAAAAAATCGGCAGGATGCGCTCAGGGAGCGCGAATCCTGCCAAAAAAAATAAAATCGAAGGGCGGTCTCCTGCGCTTCGATTGTATTTTGCCCCCGGGTGGCCCAAGTCCCGGGGGCATGGTGGGGGGGTTAAATTTATGTATGGGGGGCCTCAAAGGGCCCCCAAACCCCGGGGACCGCCACCCCCGGGGCTTTCTTTTAAAATGGTGCGGGAGGGCTCTGAGCCCTCCAGCAGCCCCGGGACCACCACCTCCCGGGGCTTCTTTTTTTTTAGTTTTTCCTGTGTGGGGGGGGGCTCGAGCCCCCCACACGCCCCGGGGACCGCCACCTCCCGGGGCACTAACAAATTAAAATGGGGGTCCGTTTTGGACCCCGAAGCCCCGGGGACCACCACCTCCCGGGGCTTTGCTGATGTGGGGAGGGGGGCCGCGCGGCCCCCTCCTGGAGCTTGTGGTGGCCCTGGGGACCGCCACCCCCAGGGCCGGCTCCTGCAGTGTCCCGGGGTGCCTACCCCCGGGACACTGCTGTTTGCAATGACAGGACGGGAGCCTCGCGGCTCCCGTCCTGTCATTGCAAACTGCTTTGGATATTGGAAGTGCTCTCGCTTCCAATATCCAAAGACAATTGCTTTTCCACACGGGGAGCAGCATGTTAGCTGCTCCCCATGTGTAAAAGCAATGCCGGCTCCCGTAGGACACGGGGAGCCGGCGGGACTATGGGGGGTTTGGGGACCCCCCCACAGTCCCCAACCAGAGGCCAGGCCCCGGGGGATGGGGTCCTTGGGGCAAGTAGTGGCCCGGGAGAAGGGCCACGCGGCCCCCCTCCCCAGAAATAATTTTTTTTTTTAAATAAAAAAAAAAAAAAAGGGGGTAAGGCCCTGGGGGATGGGGTCCCCAGGGCCCAAAAATAAGAAAAAGGAAGGGGGGCCACACAGCCCCCTTCAGGGAAGAAAAAAATGATCGGCCCGCAGGCCCCGCCCCTTCCTTCACCACTCTGCAAACGCGCCCCTGGCGCGTTTGCAGATGGGGAAGTAATTCCCCTTGAATACTGGGGGTCCCTGGGGGCCAACTAGCCCACCAGGAACCTCCAGTATGCGCCAGGGGCTGCGTTGCAGAGAGGTGTACAGAGGCCACGCCCTTTATACACCTCTCTGCAACGCAGCTCTGTGGCGCTTTTGGAGGTACATGGTGGGCTAGTTGGCCCCCAGGAACCTTCAGGATTCAAGGGGACTTAATCCCCCAACTTAAAACGCGCCACGGGGCGCGTTTGCACAGTGGTGAAGGGAGGGGGCGGGGCTTCAGGTGACATGTGTGCAAACAGGCCCCGTGGCGCGTTTTAAGATGGGGAATTAAATCCCCTTCAATCCTGAGGGTCCCTGAGGGCCAACTAGCCCAACAGGTACATCCAGAAAGCGCCACAGAGCTGCGTTGCAGAGAGGTGTAAAAGGGGTGTGGCCTCTCTACACGTCTCTGCAACGCAGCCCCTGGCGCATACTGGAGGTTCCTGGTGGGCTAGTTGGCCCCTAGGGACCCTCATGATTCAAGGGGACTTAATCCCCCAACTTAAAACGCGCCACGGGGCGCGTTTGTACAGATGTCACCTCAGGCCCCGCCCCTACCTTCACCATTGTGCAAATATTCCTCTAAAATCTGCCGAACTACGAATTCGGATTTACTCACCTGTTATCAGGAGAGACCTCAGTGCTGCATCTTTCAGCCCAGTACTAATCCTGAAAAGTAATTTTAACCGTACTTACCAGTAACTTGAATTTCCTTCCATAGGATATCATTGCCTGCTTTTTGCTGAAAAAGTTTCTGTGTTGATTTTTGAAACATACAAATATTCCTCTAAAATCAGCCGAAATACGAATTCCGATTTACTCACCTGTTATCAGGAGAGACCTCAGTGCTGTATCTTTCAGCCCAGTACTGGTCCTGAAAAGTAATTTTAACCGTACTTACCAGTAACTTGAATTTCCTTACATAGGCTAACATTGACTGGTTTCACTTCGAAATTCTTCTAAGTGTGGAGTTTTGGAACTTTAAAATATTCCTCTAAAATCTGCCGAAATACAAATTCCGATTTACTCACCTGTTATCAGGAGAGACCTCAGTGCTGTATCTTTCAGCCCAGTACTGGTCCTGAAAAGTAATTTTAACCGTACTTACCAGTAACTTGAATTTCCTTCCATAGGCTAACATTGACTGGTTTCACTTGGAAATTCTTCATTGTCTGCTTTTTGCTGAAAAAGTTTCTAAGTGTGGAGTTTTGGAACTTTAAAATATTCCTCTAAAATCAGCCGAAATATGAATTCTGATGTACTCACCTGTTATCAGGAGAGACCTCAGTGCTGCATCTTTTAGCCCAGCACTGACCCTGAAAAGTAATTTTAACCGTACTTACCAGTAACTTATATTTTCTTCCATAGGAATCCATTGTCTGGTTTTCAGCTGAAAAGTTTCAAAGTGTCGATTTTCACAAACTACAAATATTCCTTAAAAATCGCCTGTATGACTTAAACGCATTCTTTCAATTGTTTACAGGAGATGCACCAGTGCTGGATCCAGGATCCAACACTGAGTAAGAAAAAGTAACGATAACAGTTTTTACCTGCTAAGTGAATTTCCTTCCATAGGATAACATTGGTGATTCTATGAGAAAAAGTTTCTAAGTGTCAACTTTTAAAATACAATAATATTCCTTAAAAATCACTACTGTAACCAAAACGCTTTTACTCAACTGTTTACAGGAGATGTCCCAGGACTGAATCTAGGATCCAGTCCTGTGGTTAGAAAAGTAATCCATAAAGTAACTAATTGCATTTAACTAGAAATTCACATTGAGCTGAATGTTGCATTGTGTTTGAAAATGTGTTGCCCATTGCAACAACTGTAACTACTGTACTTAAAAGTCTATTGCCTATGTGCAAAGTATTTAAACTAAAGTAATTCATTCTGAGAAAGTATTTTTTGTAATGTATAATGTAATTACAATGTAATTTAAAAAATAAAATATGTAAAAAAAAATGTTTATAAAAATGTAGTATCAGTGATGTCATTTGAGATGTCATCAGTGATGTCATCAGTGATGTCACTGACCATGTCATGAGTGATGTAATATGTGACGTCATCAGCAGTGCATTGCGGGGCGCGAGTTATAGTTACCTGAACTAACTATAACGGGGAATTTCACGGGTTTTGTACGAGTGCAATGTCCAACTAACTATAACTGTCCCTAAAACCTTATGGTTTTTTCAGTGAATTTCTAAGGTTTTTTAAATGCAAATTTCTAACTATAACGTGCCTGAAACCTATGGTTTTTTCAGTGAATTTCAAAGGTTTTTAAATGCTAATTTCTAACTATAACGTGTCTGAAACCTATGGTTTTTTCAGTGAATATATATATATATATATATATATATATATATATATATATATATATGGAGAGAGAGAAGCAGACAACTCTGGGTAGTTCCCAAGTTTAGGTGGAGAGCAGCTCCTGTATAGAGCATCCTACAACACCAGCAACACTGAATTTGCTCACCTCAAATGTCTGCTTTTCTATCAAAGTTTTTAAGCATAGGATTAGCCCAGTGCCATCATGTCAAGATAGAAATAGACAAAGTCCATGCAGAGCTGTAAAATGCCAAAAGACTTTTACCACTCTAGGCACAGTATTACAGCTCTGGATTGGTAAAATACCATTCAAGCCAACCTGGAATGATTAAAAGCAACCCCTGACACGTATTTCACTATCATTATAGCTCTTCAGAGAGGTTTAGCTTTGCCCAGACACAAAGGAGCACACAGTATAAGTTAAAACAGTACCCTTTCAGGTGTAGAGTGCCACATAAATTATGCACTAAAGAAGCAGACAACTCTGGTAGAGCACCCTACAACACCAGCGAAACTCTGAATTTACTTGCCTCAAATGTCTGCTTTTCAGGATTAGCGCAGTGCCATCCACATGGTATGTATATATGTATATATTTATATATATATATATATAGATATCCAGTCCAATCCCACTTCCGAAAAAATGGGTCCGACACATGCTCAGTGGCAAAAAAGGGGTTTATTGCAAAGGGTTCCCAGTAAAAAGTCCTGTTGTTATGGTGAAACGCTGGGCAGACGCGTTTCAGCCTTGCGGCTTTCCTCAGTGCCCGCTTCACTTTGATAATGTTCTGCCTGGGGGCTCGTATTTTAAAGGTAGGTAGATCTTCCCTCATTGGAGCAGACAACTCCTGGCCCCACCTCTCTCAGCCTTTGACTCCGCCATTCCTGCTGTGATCCATCTCGGGTTTTCATGTCCCACGCTGTGATTGCAGATACAGTGATCTGCTTTTTCAAACACCCGGTGGTGTCCCATTGCTGGCTGCGTGTTGCAATCATCCTCCGACAGTCACGGCAGGGTGCAGGGATGTCATCTCCATTTTGAGCCACCTTAAAGCAGCACGCAGCTGCTTCTTCTCTCCCCATACGGTCTCAAACTCAAGTGAGTGTCTAAAACCAACTGGGGGGGCGACGCACTATGTCTTCTAAACATCAAACCACACTGATGCAAGCCAGGCGCGTAGCTCCAGAACGAGAAGGCGTGTCGGCAAATCGGTGCTTGCTACCGATACAATATCCAGTCCAATCCCACTTCCGAAAAAATGGGTCCGACACATGCTCAGTGGCAAAAAATAGATATATACATATATATATTTCCACATAGAAAGAGGTTTTTTCTGTGAATTTCTAAGGTTTTTTAAATGCTAATTTCTAACTGTAATGTCCCTGAAACCTATGGATTTTTCAGTGAATTTCAAAGGTTTTTTAAATGCTAATTTCTAAATATGCCTACATAGGTAGGACATGTGCAGAAAGAGGAAGAAAGGCGCAGAAAGAAGCAAGAAAAGTGCAGAAAGAGGCAAGAGAGGCGCAGAAACAGGAAAGAGAACTGCAGAAAGAGGCAAGAGAGTTGCAGAAACAGGCAAGAGAGGTGCAGAAAGAGGGAACAGAGGTACAGAAAGAGGCAAGAGGTACAGAAACAGGCAAGAGAGGTGCATAAAGAGGGAACAGGGGTGCAGAAAGGCAAGAGAAGTACTGAAAGAAGGAACAGAAATGCAGAAAGAGGGAAGAGAAGTACAGAAAGAAGCAACAGAGGTGCAGAAAGAGGCAAGAGAAGTACAGAAGGAGGCAAAGAGGTACAGAAAGAGACAACAGAGGTGCACAAAGAGACAAGAGAGGTGCAGAAAGAGGGAAGATGAGTGCAGAAAGGGGCAACAGGGGTGCAGAAAGAAGCAAGAGAGGAGCAGAAAGAAGCAAGAGAAGTGCAGAAAGAAGCAACAGAGCTGCAGAAAGAGGCAACAGAGGTGCAGAAAGAGGCAAGATGGTTGCAGAAAGAGGCAAGAGAAGTCCAGAAGGAAGTAAGAGAAATGTAGAAAGAGGCAAGAGAAGTGCAGAAAAAGGCAAGAGAAGTGCAGAAAGAAGCAAGAGAAGTGGAGAAAGAGGCAAGAGAAGTGCAGAAAAAGGCAAGAGAAGTGCAGAAAGAAGCAAGAGAAGTGCACAAAGAGGCAAGAGAAGTGAAGAAAGAGGCATGAGAAGTGCAGCAAAAGCAAGAGATGCGCAGTAAAAAGCAAAACTGGTGCAGAAGGAGGCAAGAGAACTGCAGAAAGAACCAACAGAGGTGCAGACAGAGGCAAGAGGGGTGCTGAAAGAGGCAAGAAAAGTGCAGAAAGAAGCAACAGAGGTACAGAAAGAGGCAAGAGAACAGTAGGAAGAGGGAAGAGAGGTGCAGAGGAAGGCAAGAGAGGTGCAGAAAGAGGGAAGAGGGGTGCAGAAAGATGCAAGAGGGGTGCAAAAAGAAGCAAGAGAGGTGCAGAAACAAGCAAGAGAAGTGCAGAAAGAAGCAACAGAGGTGCAGAAAGAGGCAAGAGAAGTGCAGAAAGATCCAACAGAGGTACAGAAAGAGGCAATAGAAGTGCAGAAACAGGCCGGAGAAGTGCAGAAAGAAGCAAGAGAAGCGCAGAAAGGAACAAGAGATGCGCAGAAAAAGGCAAGAGAGGTGCAGAAAGAGGCAAGAGTACTGCTGAAAGAACCAACATTGGTGCAGACAGAGGCAAGAGGGGTGCTGAAAGAGGCAAGAGATGTGCAGAAAGAAGCAACAGAGGTGCAGAAAGAAGCAAGAGAACTATAGAAAGAGGCAAGAGATGTGCAGAAGGAGGCAAGAGAGGTGCAGAAAGAGGGAAGAGGGGTGCAGAAAGACGCAAGAGGGGTGCAGAAAGAAGCAAGAGAGGTGCAGAAAGAGGCAAGAGAGGTACAGAAAGAAGCAAGAGAAGTGCAGAAAGAAGCAAAATGGATGCAGAAAGAGGCAAGAGAAGTGCACAAAGAAACAACAGGGGTGCAGAAGGAGGCAAGAGAACTGCAGAAAGAGGCAAGAAAGTTGCCCAAACAGGCAAAGAAGGTGCGGAAAGATGGAACAGTTGTGCATTCAGAGGCAAGAGAGGTGCAGAAATAGGGAAGAGGGGTACAGAAAGAGGCAAGAGGAGTGCAGAAATTTGCAAGAGAGGTGCCGAAAGAAGCAAGATGAGTGCAGAAAGAACCAACAGAGGTGTAGAAAAAGGCAAGAGGAGTGCAGAAAGAGGCAAGAGAAGTGCAGAAAGAAGCAAGAGAGGTGCAGAAAGAGGCAAGAGAACTGCAGAAAGAGAGAACAGGGGTGCAGAAAGAGGAAAGAGAGGTGCAGGAAGAGGGGTGTAGAAAGAGGCAAGAGGGGTGCAGAGAAAAGCAAGAGAGCTGTAGAAAGAAGCAAGAGAAGTGCAGAAAGAACCACCAGAGGTGCAGAAAGAGGCAAGAGGGGTGCAGAAAGAGGCAAGAGAAGTGTAGAAAGAACCAACAGAGGTGCAGATAGAGGCAAGAGAGGTGCAGAAAGAGGCAAGAGAGATACAGAAACAGGCAAAAGAGGTGCAGACAGAGGGAACAGGGGTGCAGAAATAGGTAAGAGAGGTGCAGAAAGAGGGAAGAGGGGCGCAGCAAGAGGGGTGTATAAAGAAGCAACAGAGGTGCAGAAAGAGGCAAGAGAAGTGCTGAAAGAAGCAACAGAGGTGCAGAAGAAGCAAGAGAAGTGGTAAAACAGACAAGAGAGTTGCAGAAATAAACAAGAAAGGTGCAGAAAAAGGAAGAGAAGTGCAGAAAGAGGCAAGGCTGGTGCAGAAAGAGGCAGGAAAGGTGCAGAAAGAGGCAAGTGAGGTGCATACAGAGGCAAGAGGGGTCTAGAAAGAGAGAAGAGAAGCACAGAAAGAGGGAATAGATGTGCAGAAAGAGGGAAGGGGGTACAGAAAGAGGCAATAGGGGTGCAGAAAGAAGCAACAGAGGTGTAGAAAGAGACAAGTGAAGTGCAGAAAAAAACAACAGTGGTGCAGAAAGAGGCAAGTGAAGTACAGAAAGAGGCAAGAGAGGTGCAGAAAGAGGGAAGAGGGGTGCAGAAAGAGGCACAAGGGGTGCAGAAAGAGGCACAAGGTGTGAGAAGTTGGCCTGGTATATGCTGTTCACTAATTAAAGTGGACACCTTGCACCAGGGCAAATCGACTCTTATGGTAGATAGGTTTAAGACAACCTTTTAAAGAAAGCTATCCTAGTGGTAGCTGTGGAGAGCAGCCTTCAGGCTAAGTCTTGAAGGAATGTAAAGCAGCTTGTTTTACCATATAATCTCTTGAATCACCAAATGAAAAGACACCACACAGGTATATATATCAAATATATATGTATTTATTTCTAAATAACTCTCTACTAATCTCTTTATGAGATTAGAAGACAAACATATGCACAAATCAACGTTTCACAATAAGTTAAGCACAAAATATGGCTGGGGCCCTAGGGGCGTACCAGACCATATACTAAAAAGGGACTTAGCAATAACGACTTGCAGGGAGACAAGGCCTAGGGCCTTCAGAAGTGCTGGGGCCTCACGAAACCACCCAAGGCAGGTAAGTAAAGGACCCACGGGGGACGCGTGCAGTGTGGATACACAGGCGCGGATCGCCGTTGACTTCAATGGGGCAAGTCGCGGTTGGAAATTAAGAGTTCTAGGATACTTCGGGAGAACCTACAAGCAAGTCACTTACAGGGTAAGTAGTTCTAGGGCCCACACCCACAGGAGCACCGTAGTGCTGGAGTTACCTCACCCAGGGAAGCCGGGTGCATAGGTGTCCTTTGGTGTCGGGTCGCGGCGTCGTTTTCACTGGCGAACAAAGAAGACTTGCTGCTTGCGGGAGCTGAAGAAGTGTCCGGTGGAATCCAAGCCTGGATTCTGAAGAAGGATGACCTGAAAGCAGAGGGGACAGTGTTCAAAGTCACTTGGCAGTGACTCGGGGCAAGGAAGATGGATGCCCACCGTCGTCGGTTGATTCAGGTCGGTTGCGGGTGCCTTGACTCTTCAGCCACGAGGTCCAGGAGGCGTCGACGATGACCAGGAGCTGGATTCTGTGTGTCCCACGAAGTCTGCAGCTTACTGCGGTGTCGGCAACTCGATTGGAGCCAACAAGCCTTGGCAACAGCAAGTCTCGGGGAGATGAAGAAAAGTCGATGGCACAGACCAGCAAGGTCTGAGGGACTCACCCAGCGAGGGTAAGTCAGGGCAGGCCTGGAGCAACCAGGGGAGCCCTTTGGTTTCTTTAAGAAGTCTTCTGGGGACTCACGAGCCGGCTGGCAAGGGATCGCGAAGACACCTCGGGCGGAATCACTCAACAGGGACCCACGGTCACTCGGGACGGTGTAGGCCTCTGATCTTCGGAGGGATTCCTGCTGGAGGTCGGGACCACACGTGGTCCAAAGCACAAGTTCGTAGAACGTTGTGAAGGGGTTGCACTCGACAATAGTGCACGGTACCCAGGGGTCACGGTTCCTCGTCACTCTTGGGGTCCACTTGCCTCAGCTTCACTGGGGACTCACGATGGCCTTGAAGAAGTCAGGAAATCCACTTCTTGGGCTGCAGGGACTTCGGACTCCGGCGGGAGCAGCGTAGTTTGCGACCGTCGTTGTCGTTTTTGGTGCCTGCCAAGCAGGGGAGTCACTCCTTGACTCCAAGGGAGATTCTTCTGTCTTCCAAAGGTAGTGGAACGTCGAAGGGCTAGGATTCTTCTGTAGAGCGTCGTCCAGGGGTTATCTGCTTTGCAATGGCAAGGTTCCCCCTCTTATACTAAAAGAGGGGATGGACTAGCTCTATGACCACACCTATGGGAGGGTCAAGGGAGGGGTGGCTACACCCACTTCCCTTTGTCCAGTTTCGCGCCAGAGCAGGGGCAGGTAGCCCCTGAGCTGGTTTGAACTGGCATATGCACAGAGGAGCCTTCTGCTCCCCCAGTGCAGGACTTCAAAGCACTCTAAGAGTGCACCCACCCAGCCCCAATACACTAAACCCTGTCTGGGAGGTGGTCACACCTCCCTGTGACAGAATGCCTATTGTTGGGCTTCCTCCACTGTGAGTTTCGGTCATCAGCAGGAGGGCAGCCCAGTGTCTGTGACTGGTGGCATCCATTTTGTGCTGCCAGGGCTCTTCAGGATTCTACTGCGTTTCCACAGCAGGTACATGTCTTATCCCTCTAGAAGGGTGGAATGCTACCCCCGCCGCCAGGATTGGCGGGGGGGTAGTATTCCAAGATGTTTGACACCAAACACAACATGTTTTGATGCAGCCATTCCAAAGTTAGCATTTTACCGCGAGGATATAATGCACTTAAGAGTATATGGTATAACCGCATCCACAAACAGCCCCAGAGAATAGACTCTGAGAGCTACAGAGGGGCCCTGCTCAGGCAGAGGCACCCCCTCACATAGAAGCCAAGCACCCTGCCCTCAGGATTGATAGGGCCTGCCTTAGGGGTGACTGATAGGTTTATATGTGTGTGCAGGAGAGATATAGGAAACCTATATCTCAGTGAGGGGTGCTAGCACCACCTCACCCAGGCTGCAGTAGCAGGCCTGTGGTGTCAGATTTAGACTGCTTCCCAGGGGTGGCATAATACATGCTGCAGCCCCTGGTAGGCCTGTGAAGTACCTATGCCCTTGGTACCTAAGGTACCATATACTAGGGACTCATAAGGTACCACAGTATCCAATCACTAGTGCACCTAGAGTGCACTCCATGTCGTTTAGAGAGAGCAGATAGACTGGGGCCCTGAATAGCAGGGTCCCAGTCCAACTAAGTCATAAACCAGCAAAACACCAGGAAAAAAGTGGGGGCAACCATATAGTCAGATTCCACCTTCCTACATAACCCCCCAAACGAAAGGAGATAAGGCTAACCTTGACCAGTTGAGCCTTTATTGATTAAGTGGTCATATAAGGAAGCACCTGCACTAGCATGGTTGCCCCCTGTCTTATGGTCCACTAAGCAATCCCTCACCCTAAGGGTATGAGAGGGTCTCCACCATGGGGAATCACTACCTCTGGTGTGCTTTGGTAAAGTACAAGGCTGGTGGGGTGTCTGAGTAGGGAAGTGAGGCCCTAGGAAGGTTGGCCTCAGCTTCCTCAGATCACTGGTCACCATGTATGCCTGTCTTTCCATGACTGAGTTGCACTTTGCTCTAAGGGTCAACCTTTGACTGCCTACAGCTGGGGGTTGGGTCCCTTTGGATGGAACACTGGAGGGACATGGCATGTTTGGAACCTTTTGGTCCCAGGTTTGCCCTTGCCTAACAGAGTCCTTCTGGGGGAGGTCCCTACATAAAGGTATGGGGGATCCCTCAGTGGGTTGAGGAATTTCTCCTGGCTAGGGCTACTAGCCTGGGTGCCCCTAATCTGCTGATGGGGGGTTCCTCTGGACAGGGGGCCCTGGGGGGTCCACTGACCTCCCTGACCTCTGCAGCCCTGGGCTGACTGAGGCAGGGTAGAGAGGGGCAGGTTACCTGCTCCAGACTGGGTACCACCTTGTAAGGGTCCTCTGCCATCAGGGGGTTGGCCAGGCCAGGCCTGACTACCTCTGTGGCAGTTCCTTCACTAGGGGTAGGGTCAGTTCCCTGAGGAGGCTGACCCTTACCTACTGTCTGGAGGGAAGAAGACTTTTCTTCAACCCTTGTGCTCTCTTCTGGGGGAGAGTGGGCCATTCTTCCAGGCTCCATCTCTCCAAAATCTTGGGCTGGGGCTGTGGCCATCACAGCCCCACTAACCTTTACAGGGACACCCAACATCTTCAGATGGGTTTGGTGTTCAATTTCAGCCCAGGCTGAAATTTCCAGATCATTGCCCATCAGGCAATCTACAGGTAAGGTTGGGGACACTGCCACTCTTTTGGGCCTGTGACCCCCTCCCAGCTGAGATTGACTATGGCCATGGGGTGATCTGTTCTGACACCATCAATGTTGGTCACCTGGTATTTAAACTCAGGTAAAAGCTGGTGAGGGGGGACTAGTTTCCCTTCCACCATGGTGACACTAGCCCCTGTGTCCCTAAATGCCACAGCTTTCTGACCATTAATTATTGGCTCCAGTCTGTACCTGCCCAATGCTGTGGGACCCACGGTAAAGGTGGCAAATCCTATACCACCATCAGAATCTGAGGAGTCTGTTGAGGGGGTCCTGTCTAAACTAGGGCCCACCTCTGTTCCTCTTGCAAAAGCACCTAACTTTTTGGGTGCACTACTCCCAACTGGAGGATTACTACTGGTAGTACCAGGAGGGGTGGTAGTAGTTGTTGGAGGAACATTTTCTTTATTGCCAATCCTGGGACAACTGGGATCAGATTTCCAGTGCCCAGGCTTTTTACAGACATGGCAATAGGGTTTCTTTTCAGGAGAGGAAGGAGTTTGGGACCCACCCCCAGAAGAGGACTTTTGGGGCCCTGTAGTGGACTTATCCTTAGATTTATCCCCACCTTTCTCTTGGGACTTGGTAGAATCTTTCTTGTGGTCACCACCCTGATTCTTAGGCCTTACTCTGGTTCTGACCCATTTGTCTGCCTTCTTTCCCAATTCTTGGGGAGAGGTCAGATCAGAGTCCACCAGGTACTGGTGTAAAAGCTGGTTTTGACAATTATTAAGGATCTGTTCTCTCATCATTAGATTATAAAATCCTTTGAAATCAGTAACCCTACTGCCAACCAGCCAACCCTCCAGAGCCTTGGATGCACAATCTACAAAGTCTGTCCAGTCCTGAGTCTGTGCCTTCTGGGTATCTCTGAACTTCAACCTGTACTGCTCAGTGGTTAAGCCAAACCCATCTATCAGTGCACTCTTCAGGACCTCATAATCATCAGCATCCTCCTCTCTAACAGTGAGGAGCTTGTCTCTTCCTTTATCTGAAAAGGAGAGCCACAAGATTGCTGCCCACTGCTTTTGGGGGACCCGCTGTACTCTACAGGCCCTCTCCATAGCAGTTATCCACTTGTGGATATCATCCCCACTCTGGTAGGGAGGAACAACCTTGCTCAGGTTCCTATGGTCAGGAATATATTCTCTGCCTCTAGGGACACTGTTGCTGCCACCAGGGGGTTCTAACCCCTCTCTTCTAGAAGCTCTCTGGATCTCCAGGGCTTCCCTATCCAGTGCCAACTGCTTGGTTCTGAGGGCCACTTTGGCTTCCTCATACTGGAGCAGTTTGCACCTTCTCTCAGAGGAGGTCTCTCTTAAGGAAAAGTATGAGCTCCTCTGCTGGACAAATTCTCTGCCAGAGTGATAAGAGTGGTCAGATTCCCTGGAAGGGGATCTGTGCCTCTCCTCCTCTCTGTCAGTTCTCTTAGGGAGAATTCCTCTGTCCTTTTCAGGCCCCTTGAAGCCTGGCCCTTCAATCACAGAGTCTTGGTCATTCTGATTTTCATCATCTGACCCAGATACTATGACTGACCCACCCACTGATTCAGACCCTTTAGCTCCTAGAGCCAATCTAAGGTCATCTGCTGTCAGCAGATCTATCAGGTGTAGTGTTGAGGGACTCTGTCCTAGCCTCAGGTGTCTGTCAACACACATGGCTCTCAAGTCAGAGAAAGCCATGTCCTTATACTGAGGCTGAGTGGATCCACTGGGTCCACCCTTTAAGTGTTGTACTACCTACACTAGTTTGTGGCCTACTGATCCTAGCTTGAGCTGTGGAAAGGGTGTGCTATCCCTTGGCACACAGCTCTAAGTTCAGTAGAACTTATTGATACTAAGCTTGACTTTATATGTACCTTGAGTACCTATAATGGTTTTCAGTTAGTAATTCAAATAGAGATTTTCTGGTAAAACAATGGCAAGCTGGAATCCCACACGCTGCCCACCAATGTGAGAAGTTGGCCTGGTATATGCTGTTCACTAATTAAAGTGGACACCTTGCACCAGGGCAAATCGACTCTTATGGTAGATAGGTTTAAGACAACCTTTTAAAGAAAGCTATCCTAGTGGTAGCTGTGGAGAGCAGCCTTCAGGCTAAGTCTTGAAGGAATGTAAAGCAGCTTGTTTTACCATATAATCTCTTGAATCACCAAATGAAAAGACACCACACAGGTATATATATCAAATATATATGTATTTATTTCTAAATAACTCTCTACTAATCTCTTTATGAGATTAGAAGACAAACATATGCACAAATCAACGTTTCACAATAAGTTAAGCACAAAATATGGCTGGGGCCCTAGGGGCGTACCAGACCATATACTAAAAAAGGGACTTAGCAACAACGACTTGCAGGGAGACAAGGCCTAGGGCCTTCAGAAGTGCTGGGGCCTCACGAAACCACCCAAGGCAGGTAAGTAAAGGACCCACGGGGGACGCGTGCAGTGTGGATACACAGGCGCGGATCGCCGTTGACTTCAATGGGGCAAGTCGCGGTTGGAAATTAAGAGTTCTAGGATACTTCGGGAGAACCTACAAGCAAGTCACTTACAGGGTAAGTAGTTCTAGGGCCCACACCCACAGGAGCACCGTAGTGCTGGAGTTACCTCACCCAGGGAAGCCGGGTGCATAGGTGTCCTTTGGTGTCGGGTCGCGGCGTCGTTTTCAATGGCGAACAAAGAAGACTTGCTGCTTGCGGGAGCTGAAGAAGTGTCCGGTGGAATCCAAGCCTGGATTCTGAAGAAGGATGACCTGAAAGCAGAGGGGACAGTGTTCAAAGTCACTTGGCAGTGACTCGGGGCAAGGAAGATGGATGCCCACCGTCGTCGGTTGATTCAGGTCGGTTGCGGGTGCCTTGACTCTTCAGCCACGAGGTCCAGGAGGCGTCGACGACGACCAGGAGCTGGATTCTGTGTGTCCCACGAATTCTGCAGCTTACTGCGGTGTCGGCAACTCGATTGGAGCCAACAAGCCTTGGCAACAGCAAGTCTCGGGGAGATGAAGAAAAGTCGATGGCACAGACCAGCAAGGTCTGAGGGACTCACTCAGCGAGGGTAAGTCAGGGCAGGCCTGGAGCAACCAGGGGAGCCCTTTGGTTTCTTTAAGAAGTCTTCTGGGGACCCACGAGCCGGCTGGCAAGGGATCGCGAAGACACCTCGGGCGGAATCACTCAACAGGGGTCCACGGTCACTCGGGACGGTGTAGGCCTCTGATCTTCGGAGGGATTCCTGCTGGAGGTCGGGACCATACGTGGTCCAAAGCACAAGTTCGTAGAACGTTGTCAAGGGGTTGCACTTGACAATAGTGCACGGTACCCAGCTGTCGCGGTTCCTCGTCACTCGTGGGGTCCACTTGCCTCAGCTTCACTGGGGACTCACGATGGCCTTGGAGAAGTCAGGAAATCCACTTCTTGGGCTGCAGGGACTTCGGACTCCGGCGGGAGCGGCGTAGTTTGCGACCGTCGTTGTCGTTTTTGGTGCCTGCCAAGCAGGGGAGTAACTCCTTGACTCCAAGGGAGATTCTTCTGTCTTCCAAAGGTAGTGGAACGTCGAAGGGCCAGGATTCTTCTGTAGAGCGTCGTCCAGGGGTTATCTGCTTTGCAATGGCAAGGTTCCCCCTCTTATACTAAAAAGAGGGGATGGACTAGCTCTATGACCCCACCTATGGGAGGGTCAAGGGAGGGGGTGGCTACACCCACTTCCCTTTGTCCAGTTTCGCGCCAGAGCAGGGGCAGGTAGCCCCTGAGCTGGTTTGAACTGGCATATGCACAGAGGAGCCTTCTGCTCCCCCAGTGCAGGACTTCAAAGCACTCTAAGAGTGCACCCACCCAGCCCCAATACACTAAACCCTGTCTGGGAGGTGGTCACACCTCCCTGTGACAGGATGCCTATTGTTGGGCTTCCTCCACTGTGAGTTTCGGTCATCAGCAGGAGGGCAGCCCAGTGTCTGTGACTGGTGGCATCCATTTTGTGATGCTAGGGCTCTTCAGGATTCTACTGCGTTTCCACAGCAGGTACATGTCTTATCCCTCTAGAAGGGTGGAATGCTACCCCCGCCGCCAGGATTGGCGGGGGGTAGTATTCCAAGATGTTTGACACCAAACACGACATGTTTTGATGCAGCCATTCCAAAGTTAGCATTTTACCGCGAGGATATAATGCACTTAAGAGTATATGGTTTAACCGCATCCACAAACAGCCCCAGAGAATAGACTCTGAGAGCTGCAGAGGGGTCCTGCTCAGGCAGAGGCACCCCCTCACATAGAAGCCAAGCACCCTGCCCTCAGGATTGATAGGGCCTGCCTTAGGGGTGACTGATAGGTTTATATGTGTGTGCAGGAGAGATATAGGAAACCTATATCTCAGTGAGGGGTGCTAGCACCACCTCACCCAGGCTGCAGTAGCAGGCCTGTGGTGTCAAATTTAGACTGCTTCCCAGGGGTGGCATAATACATGCTGCAGCCCCTGGTAGGCCTGTGAAGTACCTATGCCCTTGGTACCTAAGGTACCATATACTAGGGACTCATAAGGTACCACAGTATCCAATCACTAGTGGACCTAGAGTGCACTCCATGTCGTTTAGAGAGAGCAGATAGACTGGGGCCCTGAATAGCAGGGTCCCAGTCCAACTAAGTCATAAACCAGCAAAACACCAGGAAAAAAGTGGGGGCAACCATATAGTCAGAT